>JAIUCV010000008.1:36684946-38172839 GCA_026724425.1 Erythrophleum ivorense | reverse complement strand
AAAATTAATTTTAAATATATCATACAATATAATTATGTAAATTAAATTGTAATTTATATAAATATATAATTGAGCAATGGGATGGTGTCCAACCACTTTTTTGTCCCAAAAAATATATATAAATATTAATAATTAAAATATTCAAATATTATGAAATATTGTATTTTAATAAATGTATTATAAATTATATATCATATAATCAAAAGTAAAGTGGTTAGATAGTATCCAACTACGATATATAAATATATAAATATTTTGTTGTCACCTTAAAAAATATACATAAATGTTAATAATTAAAATATTTAAATACTATTAATAATTATAATTTTAATAACTATACAAATAAATATAAAGAATATAATTAGTCAATAAAATTATTATTAGAGATAATCGTGCTAAAATTTTTTGTATATTTTATATATAAAAAAGTGATTCATGTTACATAAATATATTTTCTTATAAGGAAAGGAAATAAAATGACTATTGATAGCCATTGAAAAAAATCGCTAAAGTTGTTGAAAAAAATGACCATTGAAATAAAAATAACTGTTAAATACAAAAAGACCATTGGAAAAAGCTTACTTATATAAACAAAGATGATATCTATCTTTATTCTCTTTGCATAACTCTTTTCTCATTCTAACTCTGCTCTCATTTTCTTTCTTAAAGTTTTGCTATCCTATTTTCTTTCTCAAGTTTTTTCAACACTGATCAAGTGGAGGATTAGTTTGAAATAGAAATTTTGTTCATCTCGACCTATTGAGATAAGTATAATATTTATACGAAATATATAAGTATATTATTTTTTATGATTTATTGATTATAAATAATTGTTGAGTGATTCTTTTGTGATGTAATAATATAATGAAGGTAGATATCTAGGTAATATTGATAAATTAATATGCAAAAGTCTAGTGATAACATTTGTATTTAGGGAAGTATTATATTTATTTGATAATGTATGAAAAGTAAATTTTGTTATTAAAAATTGTAAAGTAATATTTAAAATGCTTATTATAAGAGAAAATGGAAATTTCTAGTTATCGAATGTGGATATATAATAGATTAAATTTTGGACATAAATGATATATTGATAAATTTTTACAAGAAGTAGAAGAATTTATTACTTTTGCATGTGAAAAAGGATCAAGGTTAGGAGGAGAAAAAATTAGATACCTTTGTTCTAGGCATAAAAATATAGTATATCTTATTCTTGATAAAGTAAAAATTGATCTTTATAAAAGAGAATTTCAATTTAGATATTAGTATTGGACATGTCATGGTGAAACTGAACTATCCCCAATACCCAATATACACATTGGGAGATCTAGTGGAATATCTAGCTCATCACGATTAGTGAATGTAATCATGATAATATCTATGAAAGAATGATCTTTGAAATAGCTTGTCCTAAATTAAACCTTGATAGCTATGTTCAAGTAGATAAGGATGATAATTATGTTGAGGAATTGCCAAATTTGGAAACCCAACAATTTTTAGATCTACTAAATGTGTATTAACTACCATTATGGCCAGCATGTAGTAATCAATCTGAGTTTTTTGTTGTTGTAGAAATGTTAAATATTAAATCTAACAATAATATGTCACAATATAGTTTTAATTGATTTGCAAATCTTTTGAAAAATACTTGCCTGCCTGATAATATTGTACCTGATAACTGATATCAAACAAAAACCAACAGCTAGCTCTTTGGATAGGGCATTCACGAGTAACTATTAATGAAATGTAAGATTCGAATATGTTCCTACCTTACCAGCATCGGAGGTGTACTAATCAATGAATCCCCAAAACCTTATCTATGTAACTGTAGAATCTAATTCTATATGCCTTAGTAAGCTACTAAGAATATGAATTTTTTTTTGTTTAGTTTAATAACTTATCATTAGGTCTTATTTATGCTTCAACTCTTGCAAAGAAGATGAGATCAAAACTTGGTCTATATGTACAAAAAATTGACATTTGCATCAATGGATATATATTGTATTATATAGATAACATAGATGAGACAATATATAAATTCTGTAGAGCAAATTGATATAAAACTAGTTAACCTAGTTGAAGACAGAGTTCAAAAGAGATTTCATTTAAAATAATACATTAAGTATTGATTACCCTTAGATTGCAAAGGCTTTATATTTTAATAAAATATACTAAGCTTATGTAATGGCATTGGAATAATAGAAGGTGCAAAGGTGTAATATGTCATCCATCTGATCGAGAAGCAAAGAAACATTGTGATAGAATATATCTCAAATTTTTGTCTTGTTCTTTGCACAAATGGGTTCACTCCTTACAGTTAGTTTGCTTTAGCATAGTCATGCTAGCTTGTGATAATTACTCCTTACACCCTCCCTTTTGAAGTTTACATGACTACTCCTTACTTATTTTTAACAACAATTATTCTTGAAGCACAAAATCCCAAAATGAAGATTGATGTATTCTTGCAACCATTGATTGATGAGTTAAAATTATTATGCAAAGAAGGAGTATCCACATATGATGTCTAAAAAAAGCAGAACTTTTCGATGCAAGTAGTATCAATGTGGACAATAATTGACTGTCCAGCATATGGGATATTGTCAAGATGGAGTACTATTGAAAAATTAGCTTGTCCTTATTGTATGAAAAATTCAAAAACTTTTACCATAAAGTTTGTGGGCAAGAACTCTCTTCGATTGTCATCGGCAGTTTCTACCCATGAACCATGTTTTTAGGAGGAATAAAGATGTTTTTCACAAAAAATAAAGTTGAAAATGATCCCCCTTCACTAAGATTAGATGGGCAAGAATTGTGACAACATGTGAAGATCTATCCAAGAGTAGTTGATCAAGGCATTTTTAGATTACCAAGCTATAGTCAATATCATAACTGGATGAAACAAAGTATATTTTGGAAGCTTCATGTTGGAAAACATCCATTGATTCAATATAATTTAGATGTCATACACATAGAGAAAAATGTATTTGATAATATTTTAATATTGGTATGGATGTGAAAGGGAAGCCTAAGGATAATATAAAAACCAAAATGGACTTGAAATAATATTATAGGTGAAGAGACTTGGAGCTGTGAGAAATAGCTAATGAAAAAGTGGTAAAACCAAAGGTTAAGTTCACTTCCATACTTGATCAAAAAAGGGTGATCTGTTGGTGGATAAAATGATTAAAAATGCCCAATGGGTATTTCTTAAATATGTCAAGATGTATAGATTTAAAGAAAGGAAAGTTAGTTAACCTCAAGAGTCATGATTGTCATATTTTTATAGAATGTTTATTACTGCTCACTTTTAGTACACTTTTTGAGCAAATATGGAAGCACATAAGTAAGTTGAGTCTATTTTTTAAGGAATTATGTTCATTAATATTGAAGGTTGATGGTTTAATGCAAATATAATGCAACATTCCTATCATTCTTTGAAAACTAAAAAGAATATTTCCACAAGATTTCTTTGATTTTATGGAACATTTATCAGTCTATTTGCCATTTGAGGCTAGGATTGGAGACCCAATCCACTATCGGTAAATGTATCCCTTTGAAAGTTAATTGATACTTGAATTCTATCCATGTCTAAATATCATTGGCTTGAAACAATATATTATTGTCTCTCACTACTTATCATTTGGTTGTGCAAAATCTTAAATAGATTAAAACATATAGTTAAAAATAAAGATCTTGTGGAAAGTTCTACCTATGAGGTGTACTTGTTATAGGAAGTATCAGACTTTTGTTCATATTATTTTGAGTCACAAGTATCTTTGGTGCAAACAAAAGTTCATCAAAATGAGTGTGTGAATGAACAAGAGACAAGTGAACCAACTTTATCTGTAATACCATATATTTCTAGCATGCTTCCAATCATTTCTAAGTCTCACATGATCAATTGAACAAAAGGGAACGAAAAATGACATTAAAATAATGCCTTATTTCGCGTTACGTCGCGTATAAAAATTCCATTCGGTGTCACACAGACCATATGAGCTTATACAACCCATTCTCATATTTAATTACATACATACAACTCATTTGCATAGCCAAAGTTGGCCCACAACTCGTGGAATTCAAAGGGGACCATCAAATTCACACTATTATTTTCGGCTAGAATTTCAATTTTTCTGTCACAACTTCGGAAATTCATAACTAAATCCAAAAAATTCGAAACTCAACAAACTTTACCATTCCAGAAAGCTCTAGATGTCTACCCCATTAAAAATAATTTCAGCTCATGAATCATTAAGGGGAAAACATTTGACATCAAAAAAGATACTGGGGTTGCTGCTATCTGGGCCACTGGTTCAGTTTACTAATAGGAGGTTTCAAAATTCATAACTAATTCTAGAAAAATTGAAATCATTCATTCTTGGCCATTATGGAAATCTACTCATGTCTAATTTATGCTAAAAATATTTCCAGGCCATGAAACAAAACACAGAAAGCGTTTGACACGTGAAAAGGGGTAAAGGTTCTGACAGCTACTGGTACTGATGCAAGTGTCTGCTATGAACTTCGAAAATATTCAATTAATTCCACAAAAATACAATTTAGGCAAATAACACCAATTTGGAAAGCTATGAATGTTAAATTTATGGTAAAAATAGACTCAGACCAGAGAAAGTACGCTTAGCTACCCAAATTCAATGGAACAGTGACTCAGGCCGTGCTGAGCTACTGCTACTGTCCCAGAAATTCAAAAATTCATATCTCTCAGCTCAGACCTCCAAATGAGGTGCTTATAGTTGCTACAAGTCACTGTGAATTCCTAATTTCTAACTATAAAATTTTGTAGCCATTGGACCACGTTTGCCCCTCGGATGACACAATTTCACAACTGACCAAATGAACAGTACCAGTGCAAATCCGAAATTCTGATACCAACTTCGAAAAATCATAGAAAATTTCGCAGACCTCCAAATGACCTGATCTTTGGCTTCCCAAAAAGCTTTAGTCAAGATCTAGTTGCATGAAAAATTTCAAGTCAAGAAGAGGTCATTTGGTCAGACTTTGCCATAGCTCAAGCTTATAGCAATTTTGGTCCCAACAAGAGGCAACTTTGGTTCAAATGAGCCATCCATGGTTTCACACACATTTGAGCAACTTAGAAAGCATAAATATAGCATAAATAAGTCCCTTATAAGGTCTGAACCCTCATGCAACTCAAATTCACCATGCCACTTCCATAAACATACATACACAAGTGGGCTCCCAAGTGGTCAAAATACATAATTCTATTCATTAAACTCTATTCTTGATACATACACTAACTTTACATAGTTTTACACTTGTTCAAAGTGTCATAGCTCAAAAATAACATTTACATATCTAATTTTACATTCTAGTCATTATAGTACATCAAAATAGAAAGATTTGCCAAGAGATGGAGATTTAAGCTCCTTGGCTTCCATCCTTTGGATCTTGAACTCCACCTAGATCATATGAGATGAGAGAAAGGAGGGGGTGAGATTCATTGAATCTCAATAGCTCATACACCTATTCAAGCACATTTTCAAGGCATATAACGTGTCAAGGGTACAAGTATGCAACTACTCAATCGATGAAGCATTCAATTTCCACATTTTTATGTCACAAACACATGTCAAGAATAAGAATGAGCTCTAGGGACTTTTGGGCTGGCCTTGCCCCATTTCTAGGACTTTTTGATTGCCTCACTCTTGGTTCTTGGGACTTTTGACTTAGCCTCATCCATCCAAGGGACTTTTGGCCTTGTCTCACCGATGCCATGAGACTTTTGGCATCTCCTCACCTACATTAAGGGACTTTTGGCACTACCTCACCCTTATGAGCCATTTCCATCATTCAAAGACATTCAAGAAAGCATATTGGTACCCAAATAGCAACATAACATCAAGTGGCATGTCTCAAACATATAAACATACACACAAGCACACAATGACACCATATGCAACAAGAAAAGGTGGAGAGCTACCTTAGTGCAAATTCAAGCTTTACTTTGCTTGTTTCTTCTCCTTTTCGGTTCCATAAACACAAGGAGGTGGGGTTGGATTTCTTTGGCCTATTCACAATAAACAACACTAAATTATACTCTTGGAATAAATTATGACATCCAACTCACTCTTAAGACTACACTTTGTTCTATTTGTCACAATATGGTTCCATTAAGGACCTAATGAAGCAACTATCATAATTAACATTCTTGGTTCCATTCTCTTGCCATATTTAGACCTCTTGACGTCATTTAAGGTCCTTGAAGCCATCACACATTCACAAACCTAAGTCCATGTTGCGTCATAAGGTTACATTATGGAAGCCATTGCCTCATCTCCCAACCTAAGGCTTCTAAATTTTTTCCAAGGGTTTCTCCTATCTTCTTTTATCATATAAAGTCCCAAATTAAGCTTGAAACCATTTAAAACATTCCCTAGCTATCTCTAAGGGTCTTGACCTAGTTATGCTTCCATTAAAGACCCATGGAGTTTGGGATTTTTCCTTAATGGATGGGGCACTTGGGAGGCTCCCTAGGAGTCTTAGAAACTCAAACAAACACTCACATATGATGGGAAAGTCTTGAATCAACCCATATTTTAACTTATGTTTAAGCACCCTACACTTTTCCAACTTGAGTTTTACTAGGTTTTCATGCATTTCTTTGGTATAATCCATCTTCCCATGGCTTAGTTTGATGGATTCTTTTGGATTATAAAATAGAAACCCTTCCCTCTTCATGGTTCTGTTTGAGACATCCTACCATGGAAGAGGAGAAGGAGAAAAAGAAGCAACAAAGGGAGAGAAACTACCTTGCAATCAAGCTTTCTTCAAGAGCCCTTCCTCTTCCCTCTTTCTCCTCCTTAAAATTTGAATTTTCCTCCTCTAATCTGGACCCAAATTAGCACCAAAAATTACATTAAAACCATGGAAAGATGAAGCAAGAAGGGGAGGATGAAGTTTCAAGAGGAAAGAGCATGAAAACCTTACACTTTCTCACCATTTCTTTAGCTTTTCTTCCTCCAAAATTTCCTCCCTTTGTGCACCTAAGACAGCAGCTCCATTTCTGAGTTTTGGGCAGAAGAAATTCGGTTTAGAGAGGGGGGAGCTGAATGTGACTTAAAAAGGGAGTTTGGAAGCTTCTTTTGTGCACTTTATTTCCATTTTTGCCCTTCCATAATGGCATTTCCGGTTTGGATTCGTTTTAACTCCTTTTTGAGAACCGTCTTTTCCATCATAAAATTTAGATTCTCAATTTAATAAAATGCCTTTGGAATCACTCAAATCGGAGCTAAAACTTTTTCGAACGAACTGGTCAAAGTTCGGGTCAACTGACGTAGGAAAGAGTATACCGGAGGGGCTTTACCGGTCCCGGGGCTTCCCATAGTTTTTGGGGCCTTTGAGAACCCTGGGCAACTCAAAATTTTCATTTAAAAAGCCCTCCTAGGTGTTTTTTCTAAAATTTTACTTATTTACGAAAATGCCACTGGCCTTTCAGCAAATTTTTTGAATCACTCTGACCCCGATTTTCTGGGAAACTCAAGGCTCAAATCCTCATTTTTTATTATTTAAAATTTTATTCAAATTTTATTTGGCCTTGAATCACTCATCTCAAGGGACTTGCTTTTCAAACCTGCCCGTTTCGGTGATTGTACAACGTTCCGGATGTTACATTATCAGTATTCACTAAAGTTAGATAATCACTTGGAAAATGCTTAACTTGTTATTTGACTAATAGAAAAATGGCTACTGCTCATCTTCATGTCCTATTGAATTGCAATGAACTCAAGCCTTATATGGAGTAAGATTGAAATTTATCACATTGATAATTCATCATTCGTTAATATTCTAATATGTAAATTGCATTGTAAGATTTTTTAGTAAGAGCTACAAATGTTAAATCCATACATTAGCTCACAAGAAATCGATAATAAAATTGAATATAAATTGGTACAGTGATTTAAATCCTATGTATGTAGTGTCATCATTATTTATTTATTTATACATTTCTTTACTTATTGACTTGTATGATATTAACCTAATTTTAATAGGTTTTTAATCAACATGGATTTAATGATAATAAATATTTAAAGGATTTAACTTGAGACCACTTAGAGAGATGCAAACATGGCTAGGATATTTTGTAAATGGATATAAGTTTCACATTGATAATTGGAATATTGGTAAGAAAATAATAAATAGTGGAGTTTGTGTTAATAAAATGGAAGAAGATGGAGATAATGACTACTTCAGTATCCTTAAAGAGGTTATTCAATTATAATATATAAGAGAACTTGAAAACAAATAGTATTATTTCTTTGTGATTGGTTTGATCTTATTATAAATCGGGGATGAAAATACACAATGACTATAGAATTATTGAAATAAAACATACTAGGTGTAACATCTGGTCCTTTCGTAAATATGAGAAACACGATGTTCGGTTTCTCCGTAAACGTAAAAAATAGGCCAAATATAAAAAAAAGTCCTTGAAATAGAAGGAATTAGGGCCAACTAAAATTAGGATAAAATTCTAAATAATGGAACATGAGGATTTGAACCTTGATTTGCCTAGAAATCAGGACCAGAGTAATTCAAAAAATTTATCGAAAGACCAGTGACATTTTCGTAAATATAGGTACTTTTTAAAAAACTCACAGGATGGCTCTTTAAATAAAAATTTTAAGTTCTTTGGGGTTCTCAGAGGCCTTATAAACCATGGGAAGTCCCGGGACAGTTATATCCCCTCTGGTGGATGTTTTCTAACGTTGGTGTACCCAAACTTTAACGAATTTGTTCAGGAAGGTTTTAGCTCCGATTTGAGTGATTCCAAAGGCATTTTACTAAATTGGGAACCTAAATTTCATAATAGAGAAGAAGGTTCTAAAAAAGGAGCTAAAATAAATTAGAAATGAAAATGCCAAAAATGAGGGACGAAATGGGAATTTTAAGAATTCTTTTACTTTTAATACACTCTCTTTCTCACGCCCTCCCTTGCCCTCATTTTCCACCGTCTTTCTTTTGCCCAGAATAGAGAGAAGAAGTAGCTCTCTTAGGTGCACAAGAAGGAGCACTCTTGCAGGGAGAAAAAAGCCAAGAAAAGGTAGGAAATTCCATGGAAAATCTAGCTTTCTTTTTAACAAGTTACTCCTCCTTTTTCTCCTCCTTATTTCTATGGGTTTGATGGTGTTTTTAAATCTGTTTTAATGGCAGAATAAAGATAAAAAATCGTGTTTGAAGGGAGGCAACCAAGGAAAGTGAAAAGCAACCAAGAGAAAGCAAGAAAATAAGGTAAAACTTTCATTCTTTGGTAATTTCTTCCTCCCCCTTCCTTTTGCACAAATTTAGCCACCATAAGCCTAATTCTTAGGGGCTATTTTCTATCCAATTCATGGAGGGATTAGGGGTTTTAGGTGGCAAGGATTAAGAATGAACCAATAGAATCAAGAAAGGAGCATTAGGAAATAATATGGAATCATTAGGGATCTAAATGCTCCCTTGCAAAGTTTATATGAATGTTTTTAGGCTTAATTGAATGTTAAAACATGCTCTTAAGATCCCTAAGAGGCTCCCCACATGCTTCTTCTTTCAAGAAAACAAAGAGAACTCCATGGAAGGCCAATACACCCATTGTCTTGGCCTAAGCAAGTTCACCTAGCTAGGGAGAGTTTCAAATTTTCTAAGGCCATTTGTGAGTCATATATGGTGAATGAATATAAGAGGAGGCCTTGGAAAAAATTTAAAACTCAAGGAAAGTTAATTAGGGTCATAGGTTCCATATTATGACCTAAAGAAGCAACATGATACTAGGCCCTTTGTTTTAATGGTATGGTGGATCCAAGAGGCTTAAAATGAGTCAACAATCATACTTGAGGGGAAAGAATGAGGCCTAGAAGTTATTTTAGGAGTGTTGCTTCATTAGGCATCATTATGGACCATAATGAAGCCTATAGAGTAATCTAGGATTTAAGCAAATTGTATAGCTTTAGAATATGTTTCATGAACCTAATTAACTCCCTTAAATCATGTTTAGGCCAAGAGAAACCATCTCCACTAAATTGTTGGTGTATAGTCGAGGCAAAGGAGGAAAATCCAAGGAGAAAAGTGTGTAGATTTGCACAAGGTAGCTCTCTCCACTTTCTCTCATGCATGGATGTGTGTTTAGCTTGTTTTAGAATGTGTGTATGTGCATTTTCAAGCTATAAAAAGTATGCTAATATGCCTTTATATTCCATGATCCTTGGTGCCATATTATGTTTCAAATGAACACATGATATTTGTATGAGTTTGCTTGAGTATGGAGAGGCCAAGAACTCTTCCTTTTGGTAAGGATGAGCCAAGAACCCTTGAACTTGGTTAAGACAAAGTGAAGAGTCTCCCAAAAGCAAAGTGGGCTCCCAAAAGTATGGTTGAGTCCAAAGTACTCAAAAAATAGGTGAGGCAAGTCCAAAATCCATGAGGAGAAGTGTGAGCCCAATCCAAGCACTTGGTGAACTCTTGGATGTCTTGCATGAATTGTTCATATGCCAAGTTTGCTTTTAAAATATCCATAGCTTTTATTTTTCTATGCATGCATTTGTAAAGCTTGCTTTGCACATATTATGTATAATTGAATGGGAGATGAGCTATTGGGATTCTTTGGATCTCATCCCCTCCTCTTCAATGATCTAATATGTTAAGTGGACTAAGTAATTATGGTGAAAGGAGCCAATAACCATGAAGAGCAAAGATTGACAAGTTTATGTCTTGTTTTGTCTATTTTGGAATCATAATGATGGTTTATAATGTATATGATGTTGTATATGTATTGTGAACCTTGATACATTTATAAAGATGCTACTATGTGATGTTTATAGCTATGGATATAATGTATGAGTTATAAAATACAATTTGAGTATCTAATGCCCAAATATGCAATGGAGAAGTATAAAGTAAATGTGCATAAGTGTCATCTGATAGGCAAATGATGTCCAATACTTGTGAAATTTTATAGGCATAAACTAAAGGTCATAAAATTTCTGAGGCCACCAAGTTCACCTCATTTAGATGGTTTGAGCAAAGAGTTATGAATTTTTGAAGTTTGCTGTTAGTAGTAGTGGCACCCTAGGAGTCCAGTCATTGTTCCATAGATTTACAATAGCTAAACGTATTTTTTTTATTCTAAAATTATTTTTAACATAAATTTAACATTTTTTTCTTTCTAGAATGACTGAATTTGTATGATTTCTATTTTTATAGAATTAGTTATGAATTTTAGAAGTTTGTATCAGTAATCTAAAATAGCGGCCCAAGCAGCAGCGACCTCTGGACCTTTTTGGATGTCAAACATCTTCTATGATAAATTTTATACTCTATACATATTTTTAGTGTAAAGTAAACATCCATATATTCCTAAAATAACTAAGAACACATGATTTTAATTTTTCTAGATTTAGTTATGATTTTCCAAAGTTTGCCCAGAAATGGGGCCAATTCTGGCCGAGTATGAGTCTTCATGTTCTATGCCTGATTTCGGTTTTCACGCGTTGTACGTATGTTTTTGAGTTGTAAATAAGTTGTAATGATGTGATTAAATAAGAGGATGCATAATATGAGCTCACATGGTCCACATAACACTGAAATGGATTTTTAGATATGACGAAACGTAAAGAAAAGTCCAATTTCCTTTGTTTTTTCTTATGAAAAATCTATATGATTCATACAATTATACTATTCAAAAGCATGAGATGAGCTAGAATTATGGTGTTACACTAGGCAGTATAGAAAATTTGATCTATTTGTGTTTTGCAAAACATTGTGTTCAAGTCTAGTATGTGTTGTATCCTGTGAGAACTTGAGAAAAAGGTGATTGGTGGGTTGTCATAAAAACTAAAGCAAGGAATGTGGTATACTAATTCATTAGAAGTTATGTAACACCATAGTTTCTTAACTTTATTCATGCAATTCTTATGTCTCATGCCAAGTATTTCATAAAGAGACAAAGAAAAATAGCCTTAAAAGTGAATATTTTCATGTTACGTAGCGTATTAAAATTTCATTCAGCGTCACGTTGACCATATGAGCTCATGTATCATATTCTCATATTTAATTATACTACTACAATTTGAAACCATTCAAGAAAGTGGCTTGGAACTCATACAAGTGGGTGAAACATATCAATTCCCACAGATTTGGCATGGTCAGAATTTCAATTTTTTCTGTTGCAATTTCGGAAATTCATAACTAAATCCAAAAAAATTGAAATCCAACAAAATTTACTATTCCAGAAAGCTCTAGATGTCTATCTCATGGTCAAATTCAGTTCATGAATCATTAAAGGGAAGACTTTTGATGTTCGAAAATCCACTAAGGTTACTACTACCTGGGCTGCTGTTTCAGATTACTGATATAAACTCCTAAAATTTATAACTAATTCCATAAAAATCAAAATCACACAAAGAATGAAACAGATACATTTAGCTATTGGAAATCTATGGAATAGTGACTGAACTCCTGGGGCGCCACTACTACTGATAGCAAACTTAAAAAATGCATAACTCTTTGCTCAGACCTCCAAATGAGGTGATCTTAGTGGCCACAGAAATCTTATGACCTCTAGTTTATTCTTATAAAATTTCACCAGAATTAGAAACCATTTGCCCATCAGATGACATAGACCACAAATCTGATCATATGAACAGTACATGCCTTATGACAACAGAAAAATCTGAACTTTGAAAATTCATAATTAATTCTATAGAGTTCTGATTTTCTATACTTTAGCTTTCCAAAAAGCTCTTGATGAGACCTACATGTCTAAAAAATTTCATGAACAAATTCTTTCATTTGGTCAGTTTGTGCCATGGGGTTCCATTTTGGTCATTTTTTAGCTCCAAAATGGTATCAAAAGGTCCAAATTTTCTTCCCAAGCTTGTGTGGCCATTTGAGATGTGAGATTGCACCAAAATGACATTTTAAACTTGTCTTAAAGGTGCACAAACCTAGAATTCAGGAACTCACACTCTCACCCCATACCATACACACATTTCCACAAGGCTAGTCTTGGCATTCCATACCCAAATTCCATTACAACATTCACATAACATAATTTCTCATTTGTACATGATACACTAGCATAATTACACATATTTATGGGGTCATAGGTTATATACAACATTAGATCACAACATTTGCCACTTGTATAGCTTGAAAGAAGCAAAAACCATGCACTTGAATGTCATACTCTCATCTTCAAGGTGGTTGGCTTCCATTACCTTGCCCACTTGGTCCACCTAGCATGTTAAATCATTGGAGAGGAGGGAATGAGATTCAAAGAATTCCAATAGCTCATCTCCTATTCAATCATACATAATATGTGCAAAGCAAGCTTTACAAATACATGCATAGAGAAAATGGAAATCATGGACATTTAAAAAGCAAGCTTAGCAGATGAACCAATCATACAAGACATTCAAGAGCTCACTAAGTGTTTGGATTGGCCTCACACTTCTTCTCATGGATTTTGGACTTGCCTCACCCATTCTTTATGAGCTTTGGACTCAACCATACTCTTGGGAGCCCACTTTGCTTTTAGGAGATTTTTTACTTTGTCTTAACTAAGCTCAATGGTTCTTGGCTCATCCTCACCATGGTGAAGAGTTCTTGGCCTTTCCACACTCAAGCAAACTCAAGCAAACATCATGTATTTATTTGGAAATATAACATGGCATCAAGAATCATGGCATATAAAGGCATGTTAGCATACTTTTCATAGCTCGAAAATACATATACAGATATTCTAAAACAAGCTAAACATACATCCATGCATGAAAGAAGATGGAGAGAGCTACTTTTGAAACAATTACACACTTTTTCCTTAAGCCTTGAGTCCTCTCCCTTGACCTCACACACCCAAGAAGGTGGAGATCATTTCTCTTGGCCTAGACACACCAAAAGAAACATGAATTACTCATGGGAACAAGCCTTGGCATTATACACACTTTACATGATGCTACTTTGGTTTATGGCTCCATTATGCTTCCATAAGGCACTTAATAAAGCAAATATAAAAATTCATGATCTTGACTCCCTTCTCTCCTTTAATCTATGATTCTTAACTCCATTTAGACCTCTTGGAGTCATCACACAGTTATTTTAAGGAGCCTAGCTAGGAGTTGCTTCATTATGCTACATTATGGAGCCTACATCTCCATCTTACTATCTATGGCTTCTAAATTTTTTTCAAGGCTTCCTCTCATCCTCTTCCATCATATATAACTCAAAAATAAACTTGGAGCAAATTAAAACACTCCTTATTTACTTCCCCCATGCTTGGTCGAGACAATGCAAGAATTTTGGGTTCATGAGTTTGCAAGGGAGAGGCACTTAGGAGCCTTCCTAGGGGTCTTGGAAACTCAATCAAACACTTACATAAGCTAGGAAATTCTTGAATCCAATCAGATTTTGCCATATGTTCAAGAATCCTTAACTTTGCTATCTTGAATTCTAATGGTTCATTTTGATCCCTAATTGCTTTATTTGATCCCTCATGCCTTAAAGCCTCACTTGCTATCATGTTTAGACCAGAATTGGACCCCTATTATACAACCCCTATTCTGACCAAAACCATAAAGGAAAAGAAATTCAAGAAGAAGCAACAAAGTCCCTCTTTGCTTACCTTGTTTACAAGCTTTCCAAGGGAGCTTCCTTATGCTACCAAGAACTCTCTCAAATCCTCTCTCCCCTCTCTTAAATGAACCACATATCAACACCAAATTAAATGCCAAAACCATGAGAAGGAAGAGGAAGAAGAGGGGAAGAAGTTTAACAAGGCAAGGAGTAGGAAAAAGTGGCTAAAACTTACACTTTTCAAAACTTCTTCTTCCTTCCTTGGCCTCCCCTCTTGTGCGCCATTCTCAGCCCTTTTTAATTCTGTTTTAACGTGTGGGAGAGTTGGTGAGGAGATCTGACCAGAGGTGGGATGTTTTTATGAGCCTAGGGATTCATTTAAACAACTTTTAAAATTTATAATTTAGTCCCTCTTTGTAGTTTTATTCCTTTGGGCTCATTTTAACTCCTTTTGAAGAACCATCTTTTTCATCATATTCCTTAGGCTCTTAATCATAATAATTTGCCTTTGGAATCACAAAAAAAAAAGGATCTAAAACTATTCCGAACTATTCAGTCAAAGTTTCAGTTAACTGACAGTCGAAACCACTCACCACTCACTGGAGGGGTTTCAACTGTTTTAGGAGTTTCCATGGTATTCAGGGCCTCTGAGAACTTCAGAAAGCTCAAATTTTTCATTTAAAAAGCCCTCCTGTGAGTTTTCAAAATTTTCAAAAATTGCAAAAATGCTCCTACTTCCTTCGGCAAATTTTTTTGAGCTCTTCTGGCTCTGATTTTTAGGCATCTTAAACTCAAATCCTTATTTTATAATATTAAAATTTTATCATAATTTTATTTGGCCCCAATTTCTTCTATTTTGAGGACTTCCTTTTATATTTGGTCTATTTTTTACGTTTATGGAGAAACCGAACATTGCATTTCTCACGTTTACAAAAGGACTAGATGTTACAAGTTACTTATCAAGATAACAAGACGAATGTAAGAATAGTAGATAATGAGATATTATCTGATACCTTATGTGAAGAAGGAGAATTCGAAGAGTTGGATTTTCATATTAATTTACAAGTTGAAGATACGAATTTCTATATAAATATGCAGGATGAGGAAGAAGAAGATCGAAATGATGATGACGATGAAGATGGAAATGAAGATGAGGATGAGGATGATGAAGAGGCTAACCACGATAATGATGAAGTCAAATAAGATGATGGATAATAATTTATTTTATTTTTATTAATGGTAAAAATAATTATTTATATTATTATTAAGTTTTGGTTTTCATTTTATTATTAAGTTTTTAATAATAAAAACATTTATTACATTGATTTTTTATTTTTTAAATTTTCATTTTGATGATGAATAATAATTTATTTTATATTTATATTTATATTTTATTTATTTTGATAAATAAATTTGTATGAGATTTTATTTTTCATATCACATTTTTTCTTTATTCCTAATATTATTAATTTATTTTATTATTTATATTATTTTATATATTATAATGTATAATTTATTTGTATTATTTTTTTGGTTATTTTATTTTAATTTTTAATAATTTTAAAATAATAAATACTAAATGAAGGTTGAAACATGTTAGCTCTTAGCTTTGGTTTACATGTTATCACTTCATGTGAACCAAAAGTAATATCAATATCATCTACCTTATTTAATTTTTAAAAATTTTTATTTTTATTTTATTTATTGTGATGAATAAAATTATATGAAATTTATTCTTTATATTAAATTTTTTCTTTATTCTTCATATTAATATTTTATTTTAATTTTGTTATTTTATTCATTGCAATATTTATCTTTATTCATATATTATAATAAATAATTTATTTACAATATTTTTCATTTATTTTATTTTAATTTTTAATATTTCAAAATAATAAAAAGTAAATATTCACATGAAAGTTAAGGCATGCTAGCCTTCATATGAATTATAATAAAATTAATTAAAATTATTTTAATTTTGATTCACATGGTGTTAGTTCAAGTGAATCAATATCTTTATATAATATATCTTATCTTTTTTTTTGAGTTTTTTTTTTTTACTTATTTATTGTGATGAATAAAATTCTTTATACCACATTTTTTTCTTTGTTCTTAATATTAATAAGTTATTTTAATTGTTGTCTGTTATTCATTGTAATGTTTATCTTTATTTATATATTATAATAAATAATTTATTTATAATATTATTTATAATTTTATTTTATTTTTAATCTTTTTAAAATAATAAATAAAGTTCACATAGAGGCTGAGAGATGTCAGCCTTCATGTGAACTATATTATTGTTTTAATTTTAGTTCACATGTTGTCACTTCATATAAACCAAAGTTAAAATATTTATTGTAAAATATAAATATTAACAGAATAAATTATTTTAATATGTTTTATTTCATATAATATTTTTTATTTAAGTTAATTATAATTTTTATTTGTTACTTATAATACTTTTAATAATTACTTAATATTCAAATATAGATTATAAATAATAAAATTATAAATTATTTTATTAAATAGAGGCGAACCAAATTATTTTATTTTTTTATTTATTATGTGCGCACATGTGCGCGCGCGCGCACACACACCCACATATATATATATATTGGTTCCTTTCATTTGCTAAATAGATAATTTCTTTTCTAGATGCTCCATAAAGACTTTCGTCTCTTGCTTCTTTTCTCGCGTAATGCATAGATAACTATTCTATGTGCTTCACTCAAGATAAGAACTAAGTATTTGAAGTGATAATGAAGTGATTGTTGTTATTAGTAAGGTATGGAATATATTATTAATTTTAATATCTCTACACAAACACAAGGTGTAAAACTCTATTATAAAGTTTGTCAAGGTTTGCTGGTTGAATAAAAATTTATTTGTCTAATACACACAAAGTAATATTTATACTTACACACTATTTATACATCATATATATAGTTATTATAAATTAAATCTTATGAGTATATTTAATTCATTAATTAGATTTGGACCAAATGGTAATATCGTGGGTGAATACATTTTTGCCATTATTCAAAACAATTTTGATGGTCCATATAATTCTTTGAAAGAAGTTGCATAACAATTAGATTATTGTGGTTTCAGGAGTTTCAAATATACTATAATTATTAATTTTGTTAGGGAGAATTTTTGTTAGAGTTTTAGTATTACATATATCATAAGTTTATAAAATAATTTTTTTTTTCTAAAAATGTTATTGTTGGTTTATAGATATACATGATTCAATTTATGAAAATTTCTTAGACCAAGTGAGGACTAAGTAAAAAGGCATAATATGGTATGCATAAGAGGAAAAAAAAGGACTAGTTTAGATGAAAGAATATTTTTGGAACTTGTTGTGTGCTAGTTAGAATAGTCCACAATTCCAACAAAGAAGTGAAAGAAATAATAAAAAGAAAAAAGAAAAAAGCATCTAGCTTTGGCTCCATTTCTATTGTTGGTTCTAATCTAGCATGGTTTTATTGGGAGCTTTTGAAAAATAATTTTGGGAGGAAGCCAACACTAATTGAACTTCACCGAGCTATGCATTTGAAGAATGGTAATTGGATTGATAAAAAATTAGAGGCCACCTATGTAAGTATATATTGATAAATTACTCTTGTATTTAACCTATATCTATCATTATAATTTGGGTTGATGCATTTTTTGTTTTGTTTAGAATGAATATATCAAAATTAGAGGTGAGGCTAGTCTTCCACCACAACAATTATCACTAAAACAATTATCTAAAGAAATAGAGTTCTGAATACAAGCAGCAGCAGGAAGAAAGCTTGAAAGGATAATCTATGGTATTAGAATTATTTTACATCACATAGTGAAAGATCCAATCTTTGGCTATAGATACAAAGATGTCCTTGGTCATCAAAATTATCCAAGTATGCGTGAAGTAATATCTCCTGAAGGCATATTACATCTAGACCTTAAATGCAGTGTAGACTTTTAAACCTTGCAATTTTAAGAAAACAATAAGATTATACAAGTTCTACAAAACCAACTAAATGTATATAAGAATTTTTATAAGAGTTATCATAATAAAAATAATCAATAAATTCATGTATTTGGATTGTATTGAATTTTTGTCTTCTATTTAATGGTAATTTTAAATTATTTTCTTATATGAAAATATGTAATAGAAAGTGTGTCAAAAATATGAGAAGAAAATGTAACTTGTATAAATTTCAAAATAGTTATTGTTTTTGTTGATTTTTTTACTATTTTCCTTTACTAATTTCATTTTCTTTATATTTCATTATTTTTTGCATTTACAAAATAAAAATTATATTTTCAATAATTAAATCTAAAATAAGAATTCAATGTTATAATATTTTGATTTTAACTTGTAATTTTAAATAATTATTTAAAGTGATAATAATTTTCTTAGCCTTTAGTGATGCTATAATTTAATAATCAATTTAATAACTATACAACTTGTATTCTTCTATTTAATTATAATTTTTAATAAATTTATATATGATTTATATTGGATTTTTTATTTAATTATAAGAATAAATTGTGTGATGAAGAGTGTGTAAAAAAATATGAAAAAAGTGAATTATACAAATGTCAGATAATAGTTGATGTTACTTAATTTTTTTCTATTTAATTATAATCAATAAATTATGTAATGAAAAGTGCATAAGAAAATATAAAAAAGAAAAAGTAAGTTGTTCAAATGTTAGATTGTAGTTGATATTAAACAAACAAATGTCAAAACTATTTTTATTACTGTACTTGATTTGGTTATTTATTATTTTAATTTTCCATTTTACTGCATCCTTGAAGTTACTAGACGGGTTAATACACATACTACTTATAATTTCACTACACACATTATAGAATTATAATTTTTAATAAATTCGTATTTAGTTTTTATTGAATTTGTTTCTTCTATTTAATTATTATTAGTAAATTATGTAATGAAAAGTATATAAAACAAATGAAAAGAAAATGTAGTTGTAATTGTAGTTAATGTTACTTATAAGAAACAAATGTTAGAGCTATTTTTATTATTGTACTTGATTTTATTATTTATTATTTTACTTGATTTTACTACATGCTTGAAGTGACTACACGGTTAATATTACATACATGTTATTTATAACTTTAGTACACACACTATAAACCTAAGATTATATGTCAGATAAAGTTAGTATTATATATATATGTATATGTAATACCTGTTTATTCTAAAATGCTCTAATTATTAAAGGAGGTCCCCTAAATAAAAAGATTTGAGGCCAAATAAAATTAGGACAATAATCTAGAGAATTGAAAATGAGGATACAAGGCTAAAGTTGCCCAAAAAATCTAGCCAAAAGAGTTAGGAAAACTTTGCAGAAGAATGTGGGCCATTTTTGTAATTTTTGAAAAATTTAGAAAACTTATGGGAGGGCTTTTTAAACGAAAAATTTGAGCTGTTTGAGGTTCTCAGAGGCCCTAAAAATCATGAAAACTCGTAGAACAATTAAAACCCCTTCGATGGGCGATTTCGGCCTTCTGTTGATCAAAACTTTGATTGAACGATTCAGAATGATTTTGAATCTAATTTGGATGAAACCAAAGTCATTTTATAAATTAGAAGACCCAAATTTTATGATGGAAAAGACAAATTTAAAAAAGGATTTGAAATGAACCCAAATGGTAAAAACTAAGATTTCGAAAAGGAGTTGAAATGAACACAAAATTGAAAAGTTGTAAAAAGTGAATTTTTGGCCTCTTAAAAACATCCCAGATTTGCCCTCTCTCTTGACTAACTTATCTTCACTCTAAAATTGATCCAAGAGCTACTCTCTAAGGTGCATAGGAGGGGAGGTCAAAGAAGGAAGAAGAAGCTTTGAAAAGTGTAAGAATCCTTTAGTTTTTCATGTTTTTTCCTTCACTAAACTCCCTCTCCTCCTTCTCCTCTCTTCTCCTATGGGTTTAATAATTTGTTTGGTCATGTTTGGTGGCTAGTCTAGTGGAGAGAAGAGAGAAATTAGAAGAGCTCTTGGAAGCATAGTAAAGCACCTTTGAAAAAGCTTCCAAATAAGGTAAATTCCCATAGTCTCTCTTGCTCCATCTTCTCTTATGTATTTTGGCTAAAATTGAGACCATATGTTAAGGATCTTACTCTGATTGATATTTGATAGTAAGTGAGGCTTTGAGGCATGGGAAATCAAATGAAATAATTAGGATACAAAAAAAACCATTAGAGAACAAAGTATGGTAATTAGGGATTTGGATGCACCTTGGCAAGTTTGAAACTTTCTAATGGTAATTTAGGTTGCCTAAAAGTGTGTTTAAGATCCCAAAACATTTAGGAAGCTTCATGGATAGCAAGTTCCCTAGGAAAATCAAGAAACTCCCATAGGCTTCCATTATGGTGTGCAATTCGGCCAAGAGGGGGAAGAGACACCAAAGGAGTTTTTTCTTTGATTCTAAGGTTAGAAGTCATCTAGATATGAATTATAGACACTAAAGGAACTATTGGTTTTAATTTAGAAACCATGTTTTGAAAATTGGAAGTTAGGTTCCCTTTTTAAGCATAAAAAAGCAACTTGATATTTGGCTCCTTAGATTGAATTTGTGATGGCTCTAATGACTTTCAATAGAGTCATGTGACTTAGAATAAGTGAGAAATGGGAGCCAAGACCTTGAATTATATAGGTTGATTCATTTTGCCCTTGTATGGAACCATAATGGTATCATAAGTTAGATGTAGCTTATGTAATGTTTATGTGATGTAACACCCCATAATTAATTAAGGTGTTAATCACGGATTAGATTAATTAGGAATAATTAATATGGGATAATTAGGCAAGCTGAGTGAATGGAGATTTTAGAAAGGTAAATTTATTAATATGGGTTTGAGATTTAATTGAGATAGAAATTCTATCTAGGCTTAAATTAATAGATCATGATAAGAGGCTAATGGAGGCCCAAAATCTACCTTGTATAGACTCTTCTAAGTGGCCTAATAACCCTTGTGCAGACCCACATTCTTGAGCTCTTCAAACTTGGTCTGGCCCAATGGAATTTCAACAACCCAACACCTTTAAAACTGGCCCAACAAGCAAAAAAACCTGAAGCCCATTATGAGTTGGACTTTGGAGCAGCCCATGACCCATATTTGACCCAACTAAAACCCAACTTAAACCTTAATGCTTCAGCCACTTTCTCATTTGCTGAAACTCAAGAAGCAAATTCGGAGGTTGAGAAGGAGGCTAGGGTTGGGGGCAAGAATTCTGCATTTTCTCACATTTAAAGCAAGATTTAGCCAAGGTAATAGTTATATAACTTAATCCCCTCATCTTTCTCTTTAATTTGGCCCGATTAGTTTTTCATTTGGAGCATTTTCATCCTACCCAAAATCTGAAATGTGGGTGTTTGGGGATTTTCTTGATAAAATTCGTAGGTTGAAGTTAGGGCTGACCTTGGGTGAGTTTAAACCCTCCATTTTGATGCTTCATTTGTTAATTTGAGACCTCCATAGCTGATTTATAAAATGGGTATTCATTTTGTACGAATTTACCTAGGATTTTGGGTGGAATATTGAGTTTTTTGGTGGAGGACACTTTAATCCGAATTTAGAACTTGTAGTGGCTGGGTAAGTGATTCTTAGGTAGTCATTAGCATTTTAAATTCTTTGGGTACTGATTGTAACTATTAATGATGAATTAGAGTAGTAATTCTATGATGCTATAGTTATAGGAGGATTTCTGCACCATTGGTGACTGTTGCAAGTGTCTACAAGTGAGGTAACCGGGTTTATATCAATTCCATGTATATTTAATTTAATTTCATATGTTATTGTATATGAATGATTTGAAATGTTGAATGAATTGGTTGGCTATCTGTTGAATTATGATTGGACCTTGTGAGTCCATGGTGGAGTTGTGGTGTGGCTGCCACCTGTGCATGTGCTTCGATCGAGCATCGGGTTATGATCAAACCCCAGATGCACAGAGCCCCAGTTGTGCTCAATAAGGAGTAGGTACCATGGATGGGCCTCTCCTGGTGTTAATGACCTTTAACATGTGATAATATGATTGCTAGTATGGGATAGTAATCATGATAGCCTAATTGTTTCATTTGCTGATATGATGGATATGATTCTGATATTGATTTTGATTCATGCATATATGCTAATTAAACTGGATATATGATGGAATTGCCTTAGTTATTAAGATTTATATCTCACCCCGTTTCATGGGATTAACATTTCAGGTGAAAGTTCTTCGGGTAAGGACAAAGGGAAGCAAGTGAATGAAAATCCATGAGCTCCACTATATGGGAAAAGGCTACACTTAGGCTGTCTTATTTAGTAAAGATGCAATTTTGTTATTAGTTTACATAGCATCATCATGTATTCATGTTGCCAAGTGTAGGCGTTCATATTTTTGTTTGATTGAAATGTAACCGTTAAGGATTTAAGTCTTATTATAATTGAATATTAATGTATAAACTTATAGCATTATATATGTAGTTTTGTTGAAATTGTGATATGGATTACCATATGGGAATTGTAGTCATATGATGCCTTAGATGTGGACATTAGCTATTGTTGAATGGAATCTCTATGGAATGTGCATGGGATGTAAATTGCTGCTAATGCATGTGTTCTTGCTGTCATATATTCATGAATTTGTTGATATGAGTAAGTTGGGCAAGTAGGAAGTAGTATTTAAGTTTTACAATGGTAATGGATGGATTGATGGGTAAATCGAGTAGATAAACACCATTAAAATCATATAAAATAAGGGTAAGTGGACCTGGAGTGTTTCTAAGATGAGAATTGGAGTGTAGGGGGTGAAATTTGGGTAAAGTAGTCACAGGAAGGAGTCTCGCCGCGGCTAAGAAGGCTTTGCCGCGGCCAAATGAGAGACAGAGCTGAAGGGCGTCGTGGCATAACCAATCCAGTCATGGTGCAAGGGAAGAAAATTAGCCCAAGGAGTGACAGTGGCGAGGCACGCCGCGGCTTGAGAAATCTCGCCACGGCGCAGAGCGAAAAAAATCTCCCAGGAGGATAATAGAACCAAAACTCGTCGTAGCGCATTATGTCCTGCCGCGGCACGAGTCGAGGAAATAAAATAAGGGTTAGACAGAAGCAAAACTCGTCGCGTGTGCAAATATATTGCGCTGAGACGAGAATCGTGGGAGTTGAGAATAGTAGTTCCAAGAGGTGTTTCCACTGCGGCGCCACATAGGTTGGCCGCGGCGAGATTTGTGAAATTTGTCCAGTAATTCACAAGAGCAACTTGGCCGCGGTGGCGAAGGTATAGGCCGCGGCGCAAGTCCCCAACCTACTCCTTTTAGCCTAAAAACCCCAATTTCTTCAACGGTAATGGTAAGAGATGATATAGGAACACTTGTGGGAGGTTATTGGGTATTCAAACGGATGGACGGTTGAATCATAAACCCCTTATGGTAGTAGAATTTCTTTTATGCAAATTTTATTTTGTTGAGTTGGTATGGTGATGACCCTAACATCAAGGTTCAAATTTTCCCATATTTTTACAATGTGATAAATTGTAACCACTCAAACCTTGATAATTAATTATTAATCGTATATTTAACCATAATTACAATGATTAGAAGGTAGGGTTGTCACATGTGAGGCTAGAGTTGGTTCCAATGATGTGTTTGTGTCTTGTTTGATATGTCTAAGCCAAGCAAAGCAAGTTCCTCCTAGGTGTGTGTAACGTTTGATTTTCATTAAAACGACGGAAACAGGTGCGTTTTCAAAGCAAGTCCCCTGAAACGAATTAGTTAAGGTCCCAAAAAATTTGAGTAACATTCTAGACTTCTAAAAATGAGAATCCTAGCCTCAAATGGAAGGAAAAATATAGCTAGAATGAAGAAATAAATTTTGATAGAAATCTTATGAAGCATGATGGCATTTTCATAATTTTGAGTAAATTTTAGAATTCACACATGAGGGCTTTTTAAATGAAAGTTTTGAGTCCTTCGGGGTTCTCAGAGGCCCTAAAAATCATGGAAAGTATCAAGACAGTTAAATCCTCTCCGGTGAATATTTTTCAACATTGGTGTACTCAAACTTTGACAGATCCATTCGGTAGGTTTTAGCTCCAATTTGAATGATTCCAAAGGTATTTTATTGAATTGGGAACGTAAATTTTATAATGAAAAAGATAGTTCTAAAAAAGGAACTAAAATGAAAGAGAAGCAAAAATGCCAAGAATGAAGGGCAAAATGAAAATTTTTGAAAAGTGTTTCTTCCTTCCCCTTTAAATAGGTGGCGCCTCACTCTTGTAACGTCTGAATTTTTGTAAAACACCGAAATAAGTCAGTTTTTAAATCAAATCCCTTGAGGTGAGTTATTTAAGACCAATAGAAATTAGAATAAAATTCTAAATAATGAAAAATGAGAATTTGAGCCCTGAGTTGCCCAGAAACTAGGGCCGCAGTGATTCAAAAAATTTATCGAAAAGCCAGTGGCCTTTCTTGTTTGACTTTGTTTTAACTTCTTTTTGAGAACCATCTTTTTTATTATAAAATTTAGATTCGCAATTTAGTAAAATGCCTTTAGAATTACTCAAATCAGAGTTAAAACCTTTCCGAGCAAACCAATCAAAGTTTGGGTCAACCAACATTGGAAAACCTACACCGGAGGGGTTTTAACTGTCTCGGAGTTTCACATGGTTTTTAAGGCCTCTGAGAACCCCGGAGAACTCAAAAATTTCATTTAAAAAGCCCTCTTATGTGTTTTTCCAAAATTGTATTTATTTACGAAAATACCACTAGCTTTTAGGTAAATTTTTTAAATCACTATGGCCCTGGTTTTTAGGTAACTCAGGGCTCAAATCCTCATTTTTTATTATTTGAAATTTTATTCTAATTTTTATTGGTCTTAAATAACTCACCTCAAGGGACTTGCTTTAAAAATTAACTCATTTCAGTATTTTACGAAAAATCAAACGTTACATTTCTACCCCCTTAAATAAAATTTCATTCTCAAAATTTAAAAGATATACCTTAGGGGAATAGCTCTGGATGCCTTTTTCTCATCTCTTCCTCTAGTTCCCAGGTGGCTTCCTCAGGAGATAACCCCTTCTACACCACTTTCATCAGTGGTATTGTCTTATTCCGTAACTGCTTGAACCTAACATCTACGATCTAATCTGGTGATACTATATAAGACATATTATTCTGTAATTGCACATTTTCATATTCTATGACATGCGAAGGGTCAGGCTGGTATTTCTTGAGCTGGGATACATGGAAAACATTGTGAATTTGGCTTAAGTTTGGGGGAAGGGCTAATCTATAAGACACAGGTCTGACTTTATCAAGAATTTAGAACATACCTATGTATTTTAGACTGAGCTTCTTACTCTTAATAGACATACCTATCCCTGTGATTGGAGACACTCTAACAAAGACATGCTCTCTAACCTCAAACTCTAATGGCCTTCTCCTTTTATTTACATAACTTTTTTGTCTATTCTGTGTTGGTAAAAGTTTATTTCTTATGGTTTCTATTTGTCTAGAAGTCTGGTCCACTAAATCTGGGTCTCTAAGGCTCTTGTCTCCAACTCAATTCAACACACTGGAGACCTACACTTCCTCCCATACAATGCCTCATACGGTACCATTTGGATACTTGCATGATAACTAATATTATAGGCAAACTCTACTAAAGGCAAGTATGTATCTCAATTTCCTTTCAATTCTAAAACACAAGCCCTCAGCATATCTTTTAGGGTTTGGATGGTCCTCTCAGTCTGACCATCTGTCTGAGGGTGATAAGCTATACTGAATCTTAACCTAGTCCCTAGGACATCCTTTAATGATCTCTAAAAATTCAAAGTGAATCTGGGATCTCTATTTGATACTATGCTCTTAGATACACCATGTAGCCTCACTATCTCCTTGATATATAGCTGAGTTAACTTGTCTAGGGTATAAATAGCTTTCATTGCCAGAAAATGTACTGACTTTGTTAATTTATCCACTATTACCCATATGGCATCATACTCCGATGATGTCCTGGGTAAACCCATAGCAAAATCTATAACTATGCTATCCCACTTCTACTAGGAGATATCTAGGGGCTAAAGTAACCCAGCTGGTCTCTGGTACTCTATCTTAACTCTCTGGCATACTAGACACCAAGAGACGTACTGTGCTATATCAGATTTCATCCTAGGCCACCAAAACATCTTTTTTTGACCTTTCGGCAAATTTTTTAAATCACTGTGGCCTCAGTTTCTGGACAACTTAGGATTTAAATCCTCATTTTCTATTATTTAGAATTTTATTCTAATTTTTTTTGGTCTTAAATAATTCACCTCAAGGGACTTGCTTTAAAAACTGACTTATTTCGGTATTTTACGAAAAATCGAACGTTACATTTCTACCCCCTTAAATAAAATGTCCAAGCCACTTTCTTGGATGGTTTTGCATTGTATTAGTGTAATTAAATATGAAAATGAGTTTAATGAGTTCCCTTGGTCCATGGTGTAACACCATAACTTCTAGTTCATTTGATGCCCTTTATAAGCTTTGTATTATAAATCCCACAAGATCATATGAAAAGGAGATAAAAATAATAAACTTTTTTCGCGTTGCACTATGTCAAAAATATTCAATTTGGTGTCACGTGGACTGTGTGAGCTCATACTATACTTCCTCATATTTAATTTCATTATCACAACTCATTTTTATCACAAAAGCATGCCTACAACCCATGGAAACCGAAATGGAGCTCAAAATAAACAAGCACATTTTCGGCCAAATTTGCTCCATTTTCTAACCCAACTTTGGAAAATCAACTAAATCTAAAAAATTAGAAATCTTGCAATATTCATCATTATGGAAACCTTAGGATGTCGACTTCACACTAAAAATACGCCCAGGTCATAAATTTCATCACACAGGACGTTTGACATCCAAAAAGCTACAAAGTCGCTGGCCCCCTGGGCTGTTGTTCAATTTACTGATACAAATTTCTGAAATTCATAACTAATTCTATAAAAATTGAAATCACACACATTTGGTCATTCTAGAAAACTACAAATGTTAACTTGATAGTAAAAATAATTCCAAAATGAAATAGATACGTTTAGTCAGCTGGACCCTATGAAACAGTAACCAGACTCATGGGGCGCTATTGATACTGATAGTTAACTTCAAACATGCATAACTCACTGCTCAGACCTCTAAATGAGGTGATCTTAGTGGCCACAGAAATCTTATAACCTCTAGTTTATGCATGTAAAATTTCATAAGCATTGGACACCATGTGGCCATCGGGTGACATAGAATTCAAAACTACCAGTATGAACAGTACCCATACCAGAATCCATGAAAAATCCCAACTTTGAAAATTCATCAAATATTCTCTTATGATATTTAGCTTCATAAAAAGCTCTTAATGAGACCTAATTGCATGCCAAGTTTTAGGGCAAGACTAACTCATTTGGCCAAAAAATGGCATAGGGTTCCATTATGGTCAATTTTGGCTCCATATTGGGTACCAAAATTGCCAAATGGATTTCCCTTGGTCTTGGCACCTTTTGGGCAAGTTTAAAAGCATATTTAAGACTTGTGGGAGCTGTCCAAATGGTCACAAACCATTTGCATCTCATTTTGGCCTCTTCACCCTCACTCATACACATTACACCAAGCTTTTCTCAATTGCATACATTGGCATAAACACTCACTTTATGATCTAGAATACATACACCATACTCATTCATTTATCTATCACGTAATACCATTTTTACATTTGTCCAAGGGGTCATAGACTATTTACAATCATAATATACATCATGAAGTCTCATTATGAGTCAAAAACACAAAAATCAAGCATAAGGGTGGCCATCTTCTTCCTTCAATGTGATTGGCTCCCATTGCCATGTCCACTTGGTCCACCTAGCATATTAGGACATTTAAGAGGAGGGAGTGAGATTCAAGAATCTCAATAGCTCATCTCCTATTCCATCACACATAATATGTGCAAGCAAGTTCTATGAATGCATGTGTGGAAAAAATGGAAGTCATGAATATTTAAAATCAAGCTTGGCATAGAAACACATCATGCAAGGCATTCAAGAGCTCACCAAGTATTTGGATTGGCCTCACACTTCTCTCCATGGTATTTATACTTGCCTCACCCATTCTTTGAAATCTTTAGACTCACCCACACTCTTTGGGAGTCCACTTTGCTTTTGGGAGACTCATTACTTTGTCTCAACCAAGCTCAAAGGTTTTTGGCTCATCCTCACTATGGGTAAGAGTTCTTGGCCTCTCCACACTCAAGCAAGCTCAATCACACATCATATGTTCATTTGAAAGCATAATGTGGCATCAAGAGTCATGGTATATAAGAGCATGCTAGCATACTTTTCATAGCTAAAAATACACATACACACATCATAAAACAAGCTAAACACATATCCATGCATGAGAGAAGGTGGAGAGAGCTACCTTGCACAAATTCACACACTTTTCCCTTTGAATTTAAGCTCCTCTTTTCGGCTAGACACCCACAAAAGTGTGGGGAAGGTTCCTCTTGGCCTAGACATGATTTAAGGAAGCTAATTAGGTTAATGAAACAATTTCTAAGGTCACACCACTTGCTTAGACACTAGGTTATCCTATAAACCTCATTATGATCCATAAAAGCACCTAATGAAGCAACACCCCTCAAATGACTTCTAGGTCTCATCCTTTCCTTTCAAATATGATTCTTAACTCCTTTTCAGCCTCTTGGAGTCATCACATGATTAAAACAAAGGGCCTAACATCATGTTACTTCTTTAGATGACAATATGGAACCTAAAGCACTAACTCATTCTCTAAGCTTCCTAAATTTTTCCCAAAGCTTCCTCTCACATTCATGCATCATATATGACTCAAAAATGGGCTTGAAAAAATTTAAAACTTTCCCTAACTATGCCATCCCTACTTGGCCAAAACCTAGAGCATAAATGTGATTTAATGGCTTCTTGATTTTTCCTTGATGGAGGAACCATTTAAAGAGGTTGTTAAGAGTTGTAGGAGGTCAAGGGAACACTTAAAAAGCCAAGGGAACTTATGGATTAAATCAGTTTTTACAATCCCCTTAAGTGCTCTACACTTTTCCAACTTCTAGGTTCATAACTTTCAATGGGGTTTTATTTGTTTTCATGGAGGAAGAGGCATATGGGGGACCTCTTAGGGATCTTAGGAGCATATTTAAACATTCATTTAAGCCTAAGAATATTCATGTTAAATCAAATTTGTAAAGAAGCATTTGGATCCCTAATGGTTCCATCTTGTTTTCTAATGCCCCTTTCTTGATTCTATTGGTTCATTCTTAATCTTTGCCACCTAAAACATCTAATCCCTCCATGAATTGGACAGAAAACAGCCCCTAAGACTTGGGCTCATGGTGGCCAAATTCGTGCAAGACGGAGGGGGAGGAAGAAACTACCAAAGAATGGAAGTTTTACCTTGTTTTCTTACTTTTCTTTTCTTGCTCTTCCACTTGGTTGGCTTGCTCCCTCAATTTTCGAAATGTCCCTCTCTGTTCTGCCCCCAAAACAGCACCAAACTCTCCATTAAAACCATAGAAAGAAAGCTTGAGAGGAGGGGAGCAAGTTTCAAGAAAGAAGGATATGGAATTTCTTAAAGTTTCTTACCTTTTTCTTGAATTTCTTCCTCCAAAATCCTCCTTCTCTTGTGCCCCTAAGAAGCTGGAGTTTTTCTTTGAAAATGGGCAGAAGCAAGTCAGTTTAATGAAGGAGAGAAAAAATGTGACTTGTAAAAGAATTTGGAAGCTTCCTTTAACACTTAAATTCTATTTTTGCCCTTTCATACTTTGCATTTTCGTTTCTCCTTCGTTTTAGCTCCTTTTTGAGAACCGTCTTATCCATCATAACAAATAGGTTCCCAATTTAATAAAATGCCTTTGAAATCACTCAAATCAGAGCTAAAATCTTTCCGAACGAATCGGTCCAAGTTCGGGTCAATCGACGTCGGAAAGAGTACACCGGAGAGGCTTTACCTGTCCCGGGGCTTTCCATGGTTTTTGGGACCTCTGAGAACCCTGGGCAACTCAAAATTTCCATTTAAAAAGCCCTCCTAGGTGCTTCTCCAAAATTACACTTATTTACGAAAATGCCACTGGCCTTTCGGCAATTTGTTCGAATCACTCTGACCTCGGTTTCTGGGCAACTCAAGGCTCAAATCCTCATTTTCTATTATTTAAAATTTTCTCCTAATTTTATTTGGCCTTGAATCACTCATCTCAGGGGACTTGCTTTGAAAACTGACTCATTTCGGTATTTTACAAAAAATCAGACATTACACATGGAATGCCGGATGAAAAATTTATCCGCTACGTAACACATGAAAATATAATATTTTAATATCTTTTTCTTGGAAACTCATATGCTTCATCGAACAGAACCTAGAAATAGTATGAAATGAGTTATAGTATGAAGGTGTTATATTTATTGGTATCAGAGCATCAGTTTAGGTATATTGCTTTAAGTTGTGGCTTGAAATTATGAGATTGCGCTTATATATGAGTTTATGGATGATTTGAGTGTGGTGTGGTGGTGTATGTTCCCTTTTTGTACTAAACTCTGTTATGATGTTTCAGAAATATGGTGAACACACGGAGAGGTCGAGGCAAGCCCCCAGAATAGCTAAACCAAAGTCTAAAGAGGCTCATGCTAAGGATAAAGCTGAGCTCAGTGATCTAATGGCTGGAGCCTTGCAAGCTATAATGGCTCGCCTGGATCAACAGTAAGCTATGATTATGCAACTTCAGGAACGGCTTGTTGAGAGAGATAGCTGGGGACCTACTCCTCCTCTGCCACCACCACCACAGCCTTCAGACTATCCCGAGCATTCAAGGGCGACTCACCCAGACCCACAACCACAGACACAATAGGTGTCGCAGACTCCACCAATTTAGGTGCCTTCTACTTGGGATATTATAGCCCAATTCAGGAAATTTGGGCCTCCTACATTTGAGGGCAAGTTGAATACTAAGAAAGTCGAGGCTTGGATTATGCAGCTCTAGAAGATCTTCCGGGTGATGGAGTGTACCTCCGAGTAGAAGGCAGTGATGGCCATTTTCCACTTAGAAAAAGAGGAGGATTACTAATGGAGGAGTACTGAGCCAATTATCAAATCGAAGAATCTCTCGATTAACTGGGAGATATTCCTTTAGGCATTCTATGAGCACTATTTCCCTAGTTCTATTAGGGATGAGAAGAAGTCTGAGTTTGTGCTCTTGAGACAAATTGAGGGGATGTCAGTAGACCAGTATGTAGCGAAGTTTGTTGAGCTCTCCCAATATTCCTCTTACCTACAGAGGCATGATGATGAGAGGTGGAGAGTGGACAAGTTAGAAAAAGGTCTATTGCTAGAGATGTGAGATAGGGTGGTCCCACAGAGAATTAGGGACTTCAATGCCCTCATGAAGGTTTATAGAGTTACAGGAGCAAACTTCCACACTATACATCCAGTCTCTAATGCTAGACCTCCCCTCCCAGAGACAAAGTCACCTAGAGAGGAGATATGAACCATAGTTAGTAGCTGGAGAGGTGGTAGAAGTCAGTGGAATAGAAGAGGTTAGAGAAGAAGGACTTAATCTAGCAAAGGTAGTTCCACTCCTATAGCTTGTCCCCAGTGTGGCAGAAATCATGGAAACAAACCGCGCTATGCGAGGCAGAATGTCTGTTACAAATGTGGTAGGCCAGGGCACATGGCTAGGGACTACATGTAGGCTCCTTAGCAGATTATGTAGCAGAGGGAGATGGCTCCTACACCTAGACCTTAGACCCAGGGTAGAGTCTTTGCCCTGACACAATAAGAGGCTAGCCGGTCCCCGAGTTTGATCTAAGGTATTATTAAGATTAATGATTTTTCTGTAACTACATTATTTGATTCTGGCACTAGCCATTCTTTCATATCATATGATTATGTTAGGAGGTTAGGTTTGAGTATGTGTACACTATCCTATGATTTGCATGTGTCCACCCCTATTGGAAATAGAGCCATAACCTCTTATGCCTACTTGAATTGTGTAATCCAGTTTAATCATTGTTTCACCACACTTGACTTGATTTGCATGCCCCTTATGGATATTGATTTAATTATCGGTATGAACTGGATGTCTACAAATAATGCCATACTTGATTGTTATCACTGGTGTATTTCTTTACCTGCATAAGGGACAGTGTCTAGTGTTAGGACTGAGTTAGCCCTTATGACCACCTCCCAGGCTGAGAGATCTTTAGAACATGGTTGTTAGGGGTTTTTGGTTTTCTTTTTAGTCTAAGCTAAGGTAGAAGAGGGTATTGAGGAGATCCCAATTGTGAAGAAGTTCCCTGAGGTGTTTTCTAGGGAGATTAGCGGACTACCCCTAGAGAGAAAGGTTGAGTTTGCCATTGATATTGTACCTGGGGCGGGTTCGGTATCAAAGGCTCCGTATATGATGGCTCCCACTGAGTTAATAAAGCTTAAGAGGAAAATAAAAGAGCTCTTAAAGAAGGGTTTTATCAGACCCAGTGTCTTACCGTAGGGAGCTCCAGTTTTATTTGTAAAGAAGAAGGACGAGAGCTTTAGATTATGCATAGATTATCGAGAACACAATAAGTTGACCATTAAGAATAAAGACCCTCTTGCTCAAATAGATGACCTCCTAAACCAACTAGTAAGAGCAACGTTGTTCTTTAAGATAGACCTTAGGTTAGGGTATCACTAGCTCAGAATCAAGGCTGAAGATATCCCTAAGACAACCTTTAGAACTAGGTATGGGCATTATGAGTTTCTGGGTATGCCCTTTAGGTTAATGAATGCACCTACATGAACAGGGTATTGAGGCCATACTTAGATAGGTTTGTAGTAGTCTTCATGGATGACATTCTCATCTATTCAAAGAGCAGAGAAGAATGTGAACAGCACCTGATATTAGCCCTAGAAACCCTGAGGGAAAATCAATTGTACGGTAAACTTAGTAAATGTAATTTTTGGCTCACTAAGGTCCAGTTCTTAGGCCATGTGATCTCCCAGGTAGGGGTCGTAGTAGATCCCCATAAAGTAGAGACAGTTTTACAGTGGGAGAGACCTAGGACAATGATAGAGATTAGGAACTTCCAAGGTTTAGCGGGGTACTACATAAGGTTTATTCAAGACTTTTCTTAGATAGCTATACTGCTGACTAGGCTCACTAGGAAAAATGCACCTTTTGTGTGGGATGAGAGTGTGAAAAAAGCTTCCAAGAGCTGAAGTATAGGTTAACCACAGCCCCAGTTTTAGTATTTCCTGACCCTAGAAAGACTTTTGTAATCTGTAGTAATGCCTTAAAGAAAGGGTTAGGATGTGTTCTTATGCATGAAGGCAGAGTGGTAGCATATGCTTTTAGGAAGTTGAAACCACATAAAGAAAATTACCCCACACATGATTTAGTGTTAGCAGCGATAGTGTTCACACTTAAGATGTGGAGACACTACCTGTATGGAGTGACCATAGAAATTTTTAGTGACCATAAGAGCTTTAAGTATTTATTTAAGCAGAAAGAGTTAAATATGAGGCAAAGACTGTGGTTAAAGTTCCTAAAAGATTATGATTTCACTTTGAAATACCACCTAGGAAAAGCAAATGTGGTTGCAGATGTATTGAGTAGGAAATCTATACATATGGCCTATATGATGGTCAGAGAGCAGGAATTGATCGAGAGATTCAGGGATATGAGTCTCTCATGTGTGATGCATTCGGGGAAACTATTGATGAGTGAAATACAGATAGAAAATGACCTGAGAAGTCAGATTAGGGATGCCCAGCAAGAAGATAAACAAGTGAGAAAGATTAAAACCCAAATATCCTAGGGTAGCACTCTAGACTTTAATTTATTTAGGGATGGGTTAGTGAGATATAGGGATAGGCTACATGTGCCTAGGAATTCTGAGATTAGAAAAAGGATATTAGATAAGGCACACAAAAGTAAGTACACGGTTCATCCAGGAAGTAACAAGATATATCAAGATTTGAAAAAGATGCATTCTTGGCATTTACACAAAGCACACATAGCATACTTAGGTTTGCCAAATGAATGAATTAGCCTCACCCACTTCCTTCAAGGTTCTTGGACTTGCCTCACCCTTTTTCTCAAAGGTCTTAAACTAAGCCTTACTCTTGGGAGACTTTCTCTTAGTCTCAACCACTTCTAAGGGCTCTTAGCTTATCCTCACTAAAGATAGAAGGTTCTTGGCCTCTCTATATTCAAGCAAACTAATGCAAATATTCTAGGCATCATTTAAACACATACTGCTACTATGGTTCCATGGAGCATAGGCATCATACTAAAATAAAATTCATAGCTTAAAATACACATACACACATTCAAAGACAATGTAGACATTCATTCATGCACGGGAGAAAAGAGAAAGAGCTACCTTTGGTGAAATCACACACTTTTTTTCTTGAATTTGGATCTCCTCCCACAACTACACACTCACAACTAGGTGGGGCTTATTTCCCTTAGCCTAAATACATAAGATAGGGACCCATTAGACTCTTGGAACCATTCTTAAAGCTACCTATCTATTTAGAACTCTAACTTTATTTTATGGTTCAATTATGGTTCCTAATGGCACCTAATGAAGCAACATCTACTCTTTGAAATCTAGGCCCCATTCTTTCCTTTTATATATGATTTTTGACTCCCTTTAAGCCTCTTTGAGTCATCACACAATTAAAACCAAGAGCCTAAGTATATGTTGCTTCCTAACATATAAGGCCATATCACTTTCTATGGTTTTTAAATTTTTTTCAAGAATTCCTTTCATCTTCACTCATCATATATGACTTAAAAATAGGCCTAGAACAAATTATAACTATCCCTAACCTATTTAACTAGCCTAGGCCAAAACATAAGAGGGAGGAAGGATTTATAGGCTTTTTGATTTTTCCTTGATGGGAGACACACTTGGAAGGCTTCTTATGGATCTTAGGGACTCATTCAAATACTTATTTAAACATAGGAACAATTATATCAAGTCAGATTTTTAAGGGAGCACTTGGATCCTAAATGATTGTATCTTGTTTTCTAATGCCTTTTACTTGCTTCCAATGATAGATTATTAATCCTTGCACTCCAAAACCTCTAATATAAATGTAACACCATCATACTATAACTCATTTCATACTATTTCTAGGTTCTGTTCTATGAAGCATATGAGTTTCCAAGAAAAAGACATTAAAATATTACATTTTCATGTATTGTGTAGCGGATAAATTTTTCATCCAGCATTCCATGGACCAAGGGAACTCATTAAACTCATTCTCATATTTAATTACACTAATACAATGTAAAAACATCTAAGAAAGTGGCTTGGAACTCATACAAATGGGTGAAACATACCAATTTCCACGAATTAGCCATGGTCAGATTTTCAATTTTTCTATCACAACTTCAGAAATTCATAACTAAATCCAAAAAAATTTACCATTATAGAAATCTCTAGATGTCTAGCCCATGGTAAAAATAATTTCAGCCCATGAATCATTAAGGGGAGAATGTTTGACATCCAAAAAGCCACTGAGATTGCTGCTATCTGGGCTACCGGTTCAGATTACTGATATGAACTTTCAAAATTCATAACTAATTTTATAAAAATTGAAATCACACAAATTTTCTCATTTTGGAAAGCTAAAGATGGTAAATTTATGTAAAAAATAATTCCATAATGAAACAAATACTGTTAGCCATTATAAATCTATAAAATAGTAACTAGACTCAGGGAGTGCTACTACTACTGAAAGCAAACTTCAAAATTGCATAACTCTTTACTCAGACCTCCAAATGAGATGATCTTAGTGGCCACAAAAGAATTATGACCTCTAGTTTATGCTTGTAAAATTTTACAAGCATTGGACTCCATTTGACTATCAAGTGACATAGAACACAAATCTATCAGTGTGAATAGTGACATACCAGAATCAATATAAAATCTCAACATTTGAAAATTCATAACTAATTCTGTAGAGTTCTATTTTTGCTTCAATTTTACTTCTCGAAAATATCTTAATGAGTTCTACATGCCTGCCAAATTTTATGGAGAAATTCCTTCATTTGGTCAGAAAGTGTCATAGGGTGCCATTTGGGTCATTTTAATACCTTTTAATGGTATAAAGGGGTGCAAAATGGCTCCTAAGGTTCTTGTGGCCACTTAGGCACATGGGAATGGCACAAAAAGACTCCCTAAACTTGTCTTAAAGGTGTAAATGTCTAGAGCATAGAATTTCATTTTTCATCCCCAAGCTATATCCTAGGAAACATGCATTAGATATGGCCATTTAATACCTAAAAGTTGCAACATTACTCATTTATCATCAATTGTCATACATATATCAACTATGGGAATATTTACACATGTTCCATTCATTGTACATCCATTCTATCAAAAGATTACATCATATACCATTCCTTTGGTTACAACATAAACATAATTAAGAGCTTTATAGTCAAGGCTTCATCTTCTTACTTAGTGGCTTCCATTTCCTTGTTCATTGGCTCCACCTAGCATATTAGGATATTGGACAAGAGGGAGTGAGATTCAAAGAATCCCAATAGCTCATCTCCCATTCAATCATGCATAAAGAATGTAATACAAGTTTTAAAGTACATGCATGGCATACTAACATTTGAAACGGTGAAAGATGCATTATTGGCATTTACACAAAGCATATATAACATACTTAGGTTTGCCAAATGAATGGATTAGCCTCACTCACTTCCTTCAAGGTTCTTGGACTTGCCTCACCCTTTTTCTTAAAGGTCTTGAACTAAGCCTTGCTCTTGGGAGACTTTTTCTTGCTCTCATTTTCCACCGTCTTTCTTCTGCCCATAATAGAGAAGAGAACCATTTCTTTTAGGAGCACAAGAAGAAGCAATCTTGAAGGGAGAAAAAGCCAAGAAAAGGTAGGAAATTCCATGGAAAATCTAGCTTTCTCCTTAGCAAGTTACTTCTCCTCCTTAATTCTATGGGTTTAATGGTGTTTTTAAATCTATTTTGGGGGTAGAACAAAGAAAAAAAATTCGTGTTTAAAGGGAGGCAACCAAGAGAAAGCAAGAAAATAACGTAAAACTTCCATGCTTTAGTAGTTTCTTCCTCCCCCTTCCTCTTACATGATTTGTCCACAATGAGCCCAATTCTTAGGGGTTGTTTTCTATCCAAATCAAAGGGGGATTAGAGGTTTTGGAGTGCAAGGATTAAGAATCTATCATTGGAAGCAAGTAAAAGGCATTAGAAAATAAGATAGAATCATTAGGGATCTAAGTGCTCCCTTGAAAATCTGACTTGATATATAGTGTGTTTGGAAAAATAGTGAGAAACCTTAAAAGCACGTTTGTCAACTCAAGTTTACCTGAAGCAACATTCTATTGCATTATTCGAAACGTGGGTTGGGAGATGCAGACATTTTTCCAAACATGCACATAATTGTTTCTATGTTTAAATAAGTATTTGAATGAGTCCCTAAGATCTATAAGAAGCCTCCTAAGTATGTCTCCCATCAAGAAAAAATCAAGAAGCTTATGAGGTGACGTCTAATTTTTCGTAAAACACTGACATGAGTTAGTTTTTAAAGCAAGTCCCTTGAGGTGAGTTATTTAAGACTAAAAAAATTAGAATAAAATTCTAAATAATAAAAAATGAGGATTTAAGCCCTGAGTTGCTCAGAAAACAGGGTCGCAGTGATTCAAAAAATTTATCGAAAGGCCAGTGACCTTTTTGGTTTGACTTTGTTTTAGCTCCTTTTTTAGAACCATCTTTTTCATTATAAAATTTAGATTCCCAATTGAGTAAAATACCTTTAGAATCACTCAAATCGGAGCTAAAACCTTCCCGAACGAATCGATTAAAGTTAAGGTCAACTGGCATTGAAAAACCAACACTGGAGGCGTTTTAACTATCCTAAAGATTTCCATGATTTTCAGGGCCTCTGAGAACCTCAGAAAACTCAAAACTTTCATTTAAAAAGACCTCCTATGTGTTTTTTCAAAATTATGCTTATTTATGAAAATGCCACTGGCCTTTTAGTGAATTTTTTGAATCACTGTGGCCTTGGTTTCTGGGTAACTTAGGGCTCAAATCCTCATTTTTTATTATTTAGAATTGTATTCTAATTTTTTTTGGTCTTAAATAACTCACCTCAAGGGACTTACTTTAAAAACTAACTCATTTCGGTGTTTTATGAAAAATTGGATGTTACAACTCTCACACTCACATAGCTTCAAATTGTTCTGCCCAAAATTAGAAGAAAAACCCTAAAAGAGTGGCACACCAAGGGAAGAAGAAGAGGAGAAGAAATTCAAGCTTTAAGGTATGGTTTCTTGGTAGTTTTTCATACTTTTTTTCCATCTAAACCTCCTCTCCTTCATTCTCCTTTGTTTCCTTTGATTAAAATGAAGTTCACAAATATGTTTTAAGGGATAAACTTAGGAAAAATTTTGGATTTGAAGAGAGGAGCTTGGAGAAAGCAAGATTCAAGTGAAAAAAAGTAAGAAAATAAGATAGTTTCTTTTCCCATGGTTACTACCTTTGGTTCCCTTCCTCCTCCATTTTGCCTAACATAAGAAACCATAGGAGGACTTGGTTTTTAGGTAGAACCAAGGGTGAATCTAAAGAAAAAGGGTATGGAGATTAAGAATATGCAAAGGGAATTAACAAAAAATCATTAGATTTTAAGATACAATTTCTAGGAATTCAAGTGTTCCTTCTAAAATTTAATTTTGTACAATGATTTCTAAGCTTAAATAAGAGTTTAATTGAGTTCCTAAGATTCTTAGAAGTCTCCCCATGTACTTTCTCCTTTAAGAAAACCAAGCAAAGTCCATAAAGGCCAATAAGCTTCATGGTCTCGGCCTGAGGAGGTTAGGGTAGTTAGGGAGAGTTTTAAAATTTTCTAAGCCTAATTTTGAGTCATATATAATGAATAAATATGAGAGGAAGCCTTGAAAAAAATTTAAGAAGTATAGAAAGTGAGTTGGTGCTTTACATTCCATATTATGACTTAAAAAGAAGCAACATATAGTTAGGCTCTTGGTTTTGATTGTGTGATAACTCTAAGAGGCTTAAAAGGAGTCAAGAATCATATTTGAAAGGAAAGAATGGAGCCTAAAATTTATTTGAGATGTTGCTTCATTAGGTGTAATTATGTAACCATAATGAGGTTTGTAGATCAAGCTAGAGTTCAAGCAAGTTGTGTGGCCTTAGAATTGATTTCATGAACCTAATTGGCTTCCATAAATTGTGTTTAGGCCAAGAGAAATTATCCCTACACTTGTGTGTGTGTGTGGCCAAAAGAGGGAGCTTGGATTCAAGAGAAAAAATGTGTAATTGTATCAAAGGTAGCTCACTCCTCCTTCTTTCATGCATAATTATTTGCTTTACTTGTCTTTGAATGTATGTATGTGTATTTTTGAGTCATGAAAAGTTCTTTAGCATGACTTTGATTCCATGGTGCCTTGATGTTACAATATGCTTTCATATGATGCTTATGATGTGTGCTTGGGTTTGTTTGAGTATGGTGAGGCCAAGAACCCTTAGCCATGGTGAGGATGAACTAAGAACCTTTAAGATTGGTTGAGACAAAGTAAAAAGTCTCCCAAAAGTGAGATGGACTCCTAAGAGCATGGTTGAGTCTAAGAATCTCTTAAAGAATAGGTGAGGTAAGTCCAATATCCACAAGATATTGGGTGAGGCCAATCCATGTACTTTACAAGCCTTTGTATGCTATGTATGACTTTCTCAAATGATGAAAATGCCTCTTGACTGTTTGCACAGGTCAATATGACCATACTTGCATTCATGAGACTTGTTTACATCTTTTATATATGGTTGAATGGGAGATGAGCTATTGGAATTCTTTGAATCTCATCCTCTCCTCTCCAATGATCTAACATACTAGGTGGACCAAGTGGATAAGGTAATGGAAGCCAACCACCTTGAAGATGAGAGTATGACATTTAAGAATGTGACTTTTGCTACCTTAAGGCTACACCATTGGCAAATGATGTAATTAATGGATGTATAAGTATTATGATGTTATAAACATGTGCAGATAAGATAGTCAAAATGAGATGCATGGAGTTTGGGACCATTTGGGTAACTCACATAAGTCTTAATTATGCTTTTATACTTGCCCAAGAGGTGCTAAACTTCAAGGAAAACCATTTGGATATTTTCGTATCCTGTATGGAACCAAAATTGACCATAAATGTACCTTATATCACTTTTTATTCAAATGGACTCTTCTTGATCTGAAATTTTGCATGCAATTAGAGCTTGTTGAGATCTTTTTGGGAAGCTAAAGAACATAATTTTTGGAGGTCTAAAAAATATTTGATGAATTTTTAAAGTTGACAAATTTTTTGGTTTTGGTCATGTCACTGTTCACTTAGGTCCAAAAATGAAATATGTCACACAGGGCTTAAATGATGTCCAATTTCCATGAAATTTTATAGAGAGAAACTAGAAATTTCAAGTAACTTGTAACAACTAGAAGCATCTCATTTGGATATCTAGAGAGGGAGATATGAATTTTTAAAGAATCTATCCAGTATCAAAAACTTCAACCAACCTCAGTTACTATTTGATTAGATTTCAAGGTCTGGGCATGCCTGAACTGGTCTGGAGTTATTTTTTCCCTCTAGTTAACATCCATATATTTCTAGATTATATCATTTACATGGATTGGATTTTTGTGGAATTAATTAGACATTTTTGAAGTTTGCTACAGAATTTTATGACAACACCAGTGAACAGCCTAACCTTTAGACCATTTTATATGTCAAATGTCCTTTGTGTTAGATGTTATGGTCTAGACATATTTTTCATCATAAAGTAGACATGTGTAGCTTTCCATAATGGGCAAGAATGCATGATTTCAATTTTTCTAAAATTAGTTATGATTTTCCAAAGTTGTGATAGAAATGAGGACAAATTTGGCCGAAAATGAATATGTATATTTTATGCTTCCAATTGATTCCCACGACTTGTAGGCCACATTTGATGATGGAAATGAGTTTTATCCATGTAATTAAATATAAGGATATGTTGTATGAGCTCTTATGGTCCATGTGACATCGAATGAAATTTTTATACACGACCCAAAGCAAATAAATGCATTATTTTAATTCTTTTTTTTTTGCTCTTTCATGGAATTTTTGAATGTAAAGCATGGGAATGTTGTGAAATAAGTTAGAAATATATGGTGTTATAGTGTGGCTATGAGGCTGAGCCAAGGAAGTGATGAAACAAAGGAAGAATTTGTCTTCTTGAACTAAGGTAGCTCTCCATTCTTTCTTGTGTGCATTTTATGGTTGTATGATTATCATTGGATGCTTGTATGTGTGTTTGAATCTTGAGACATGCCATTTGCTATTGCTTAATTAATATGGTACCATTATGTTTCTTAGAGTGGCTTTTGTTTGTAAAATTGCTCTTTGTAAGTGAAGTTATGCCAAAAGTCCTTTGGAATGAATAAGGTAAAGCCAAAAGTCCATAAGAATGAGTGAGATAAGGCCAAGAGTCTCAAAGATAAGTGAGGCTAAGTCAAAAGTCCCTAGAAAAAGGGTGAGGCCAATCCAAAAGTCCTAAAAATAGGGTAAGGTTAGATCAAAAGTCCTTAGAGCTTGATCTTGACTTTGACATGTTTTAATAATGTGGAAAATGTGGTTTGTATGACTCTTGTTTATGTTAGATGCATACTTGTATTCCTTGATATGATTATATGCCTATATGCTTACTTGAAAAGGTGTATGAGCTATTAAGATTCCATGAATCTCATACCCTTCCTTCTTTTATCTAACCATGCCTAGGTGGAGCCCAAGAAAGCAAGAATAGGAGCCAAGGAGTATAGAAAGCTATCTCTTGACAATAGCTTCTTTTGTGGTGTAATTAAATATCAAATTTTGTATATATGAGTTATTTTTGAGAAGTGAACACTTGAGCAATTGTAAAAGCATGTAAATGTAGTGTATGAATCATATTTGGAGCCACATGAATGAGAATATGTGGTTTTGGCTTTTGAAAGCCTATTTTTGAATGTGTATTTATGCATGTGAGATAGTGAGTTTGAAGCTCATGATGATTTGAACCATTTGGAACACTTATATATGTTGTGTTTATGCTATGAGATGTGCTTAAATGGTCATGGAAGTGATATAAGACCATTTGGCACATTTTTTACCCAAATTAGTACCAAAAAGTGCCATATTCTTGAGCTGAACTAAAATTTGACCAAATGAACTAATCTTGGCATGAAATTTGGCATTAATATAGATCTCATCTAGAGCTTTTCATAGAGTTAACAAGCACTCAATTTGGAGCTCTAGAGAATTTATTATAACTTTTCAAAATTGGGAAAATTTGGTAGAAATGGTAATAGCACTATTATATAGTTAGATTCTTCCCTTATGTCATCTGAGGGACAAATGATATCTAATACTTTTGGAATTTTATAGGCATAAACTATACATGATACACTTTCTATAGCATTTAAGAGCACCCCAATTGGAGGTTTGTAGAGGGAGAATCTATTTTTTAAAGTTGCATGATAGTATCAATAATGCAGCTCGACCTTTGGTATTGTTCCATCAATTTTCAGATTAAACGCCATTTTCTTGATCTAGATTTATTTTTAGTTGTTAGTAGACATCCAAAGCTTTCCAGAATGGTATGGTTTTCTTGATCTCAAGTTTTCTAAAATTAGTTATAAATTTTCAAAATTCATATCAGAAACCTAGAGCACCAAACCAAGGCTAAAAATATGATTTTGTGGAATATGGTTCAAAGTCCGTGGTTTGTGTAATGAATGGTGATGTTTCTTATATGATTGAGTATATTATGAAAGAAAATGATATAATGATAAGTTAAATGACTCTTGTGAACAATAATGAATGATTTTGGTGTTCGATATATAATATTTCTGTTGTAAGGGTTGCTAAAGATATGTAATTGTGTATGGTTTGCCTTGAATATTATAACTTAAGGCTTATGAGTTATGGTATTACAATATACACATCTTTGCATCTCACCACATACACCTCTCTGTTCCTTTGATCAATCTTAACTATGATTCTCCTTTAAAAATTTTCATTTTCTCTCATTATGCATAAGTATACATATAAATATATTAATATTAAATTAATATTATTATCTCTATACAAAATTTTAGTTGATGTAACCTTTTATTTCTTCTAAATATTTTACTTGGATGTCTAGATGTAGATCATCATCAAGAAGAGATCAATCATGACCTCACTTCACTCCTATTCTTAAACAAGATAACTTCACTCCTCTTCCCCCTCATTTCCCTCCTCCTTCTCATCAACAGTTGTAACTTGGCATTGCCTAAAAAAAATTTATCACACCTATAGGTGATGACAAGTTATTTTACATTTTTTTTATTCTCACTCTCACTATGAATTTTAATCTTTTTACACTTACTTTTAACATTTATTTTATGTAGATTTGAACCAAATAATGATATAGTTCGTACTTGCATCATTAATATTTTTAAAAATAAATATAAAGGACCTTATAGTAGCTGGAAGGAAGTTTCATTTGAGTATAAATATTTATGGTTTTAGAAATTTTAGGTATATTTTTTAATGAATTTTTAATGAATTATATTATTATGCTTTTTTATAATTAAAAAATTTATTTTATTTAGAAATAGTATTATTGATCACCAACAATCACAAACAAATTAAACAAAATTGGCAAAATAAAATAATTAAGTAACTAAGGAATAATCTTTGGAAAGTATGAAAAAGAGGAGAAAAACCTCAATAGATTAGAGATGCAATTTAGAATCAACTTTGTGACAAGTGGGGTACTCCACAATATCAAACCTTATGCGAGCATATGCGAAAAAATCAAGCCTCCTTTTTTGAATATGGCTCAATACAACATACAGGAGGTTCTATTTTTATATTTGAATATGCTAAAAGATTGGTAACTAATTTTATTTCTTTATCTATTTAATTAGTATTTTCATTATATTTTTAACTATTAGTAATTATTATTTTAAATATATTTCTAACTAATAATATTTTATTCTTAAAGAAAAATAATTGGGAAGACTATCTAAATATTCTAAGGTTTATCTTAGAACCCATAAAAATAATGACTCCTAGGTTGACAAAAAATAGAAGCTGTATATGTAAGTGTTATTTTATATTTATTGTTACACATAATTATATCTTTTCTAATTTTGGCTATTTTTAGAACAAACTTGTTTTGTAGCAAATTTTTAATTTGGGCTTTTTATTTATTTCTCAAAATGAGTTTCTTCAACAAAAACTTGAGGCAGAGAGTAGGGGAGAAAATATATCATAATTAACTTTATGGATGAAAATAATTAGGGGGGAGGATTAGTATATGGTTTTGGGAGTATGTGTCATACTTGGTTTTCTTAAATTGAACTAAAACTGATGAGATAACAAAAAAAGACCCTATAATAAAATGAAATGGGGCTAATTAAGGATAAAATAATAATTTGAGCATCCAAAAATGAGATTACAAAGTTAAAGATGGCCCCAAAACTAGAGTCAAAGTGGCTAAACGAAATAAACCAAAAAAGTAGTGCCAAAACTGTAATTTAAGACAACTTCTTAAAAACTCAAAGGAGAAAATTTTAAATGAAAAAAATTAAGTTTCTTAGGATTGTTAGAGGCTCTAAAAACCATAAAAATTGTTAGAATGACTAAAACCTTTTCGGTATGCATTTTAGGCTGTCAATTAGCCAGAATTTTGACCAAATGATTTGGAATTGTTCTGAATCCCATAAAATTGAAAGTAAATGCTTTTAATAAACTAGAAGACCTAAATTTTTACATGAAAAAGACAATTATTAAAAAGGATGGAGGAATTGAACATAAGGGGTAAAATGGGAATTATAGAAATTGTTTTAAAACTTTCCCTTTCTTCTTATTTAGTGACACGCCATTTCCCACAAGACCAAAATTGAATTAGAAGCCCTCAAATGAGCAATTGAAGTCGTCCACAAGGGAGAAGAAAGAAGGTGGAAGAAAAACCAAAATAGGTAAGAAATCTTGCTCCTTTCATGGCACTTTCTTCACTAATCTTGTTCTCCTCTTCAAGCTCTCCTTCTTGGTAGTTTTAGTTCTTAAAAGGAGGGCTTTGTGGCTAAACTTTTGAAAAAGGAGTGTAACAACCTTAATTCCTAATTGCAGTGGGCTTAATTGAGTGGTTAATGATCATAAATCAAGACTTAAAGTCATTACAATTTACTAAATTAGAAAAAGTGAGGAAATCTGAACTTTGATATTATTAGGATTATTAGTTAAATAACTAAAATCATTTGAGTCCACAAGTGATTCTAATTATCAATTAAAATAGCTTATTCACTTTACCATTGATTCCAAACTCACCAAATTCTCTTAGTATTCCCAAGTCATTACATAACATCATTATAGTAAATCTCAAGGTTTCTAAGTCAAATATAAGAGTTTGGGAACCTTCGCCGCACTTGGACCTTCTTCACCACAGCTAAGTTGGTAACTAGAACATAAAAATGAAGTTTGGAGACTCCCTCCGTGACTTAGTGTACCCATCTCGTGACGGTTACTGGAACTCAAAACTAAAATTTCACACCTTGTGCTAAGACTTAAGTTTTCCATGCGATGGCGAAAGTGCTATTAGGGACCTACTATTCACACTTTTGTGAGATGAGTTAGAGCCTCATCATGGTGAGCCTACATGGCGTCGCAGCGGGTAAGCCTTTTGGAACTCTCTGAGCTTACCGCCCGATGCTCGTCGCAGCAAGCTTCCCTTGCACCATGGCGAGTTTGCTCTCTATTACCCTTCCTGGGTGTATTTCATGTGTTATGCCATAGTGCTCCTAGCTACTGGATCTTCCTTGACTATGATGTAAGTAGTTTTGGCTGTGGCACAACCCTTTTCTACATTTAAACTGTCTAAATTTTGTCTCACACATATCAGACCTCCCTCTAGCAACATTCTAGGGTCACTTTACCTTAATTTGTGAGGCTTTAATTGCAACTAACTAACTAAACTACCTAGCATACCCTCACATCCACTTAAAGACTATAGTATTGATTTTAAGTCTCTCTATCAATCATACATCGGCAAATTCATGAATTATTAATAGCAACAAGATTTATAAATAACTAACATGAATATTTCGGATGATACAATAACTTACCTCAAGTGACAAGTTTTATATCCATACTAATAAGGTTCCATATCAGATATAAATGAATGCATACATCAGATTCCAAATGAGGCCTAACACCCTATTAGGTATATCATAGATCACCAAAACACAAAACTCCTACACTTGGCAATATGATTACATAATGATGTTATATAAAAGAATAAAAAAAATTAGCATCTATCCTAAGTTAGGTCAACCCAAGTGCAGCATTCCCCACACAGGGTCATAGCTCATGGATGTCCATCCACTTGCTTCCCTTTATCCTTACTCGAAGAGCCTTCACCTAAAATAGTTAGCCCATGAAATGGGGTGAGATGCAAATCTCAATAATCAGAGATAAATTCCATTTATATGCTTCAAATTAATCAACATATATGCATTAAATTAGACAAGTATAAAAAATAACATAATATCAGCAAAATGCTATAGTTGAGCTACTAATGATTACTATCCTATACTAATAATCACACACAACATATTAAGGGCCATTAACACCATGAAAGGCCTGTCCATAGCACTAACTCCCTAATGAGCACAACCTGGGCTCAGTTTATACTAGAATCTAATCACAACTTGGTACTTGATCAAAGCACGATGCACAGGTGGCAGCCGCACCACAGCTCTACCATAGACTCATAAGGTCCAATCATAATATATCATATAGCCAACCATTCATTTAGCATTCAAAATCATATATGTATAGTGGATATAAGATTAAATTGAATATATGTAAGGAATAAAAATTTAACCCTAGTTACCTCACTCAAAGGAGTTAAATTTTGAAGTCAAAGATAAATCCCCATACTCTAGAGATTCTAAATCAAATTAAACATATCCTTAAATGTTAATTGTAATATAAATTAGGTACAATAAGACCCAAGCATCATAAACTACCTAGAGAACACTTACCCAGCCACTACAAGACTCCAAATTCGGATTTAGTTGTCCCTACACTAGAAACTTCATATTAGCACTCCTAATTCTGGGTAACTTTGTATAAAATCCATATACATATTATAAATCAATCATAGAGGTCTTAAACTAGTAGAAACTATCTCAATATAGGAAGGAAACACTTACCTAATGACACCCTTAGCTTCAACCTTTGAAAATCCACCATGAAATCACCAAACAATACATTTTAGATTTGGGTGTAGGAGAAAATGCTCCAAATGAAAAACTAATTAAGTCTACTTGAAGAAGAAGAAGAGAGAATTAAGTTATATATAAGTTACCTTGGCTAAATCTTGCTCTAAGAGTGGGAAAATATGAATTGGTATCAAGAACCCTAACCTCCTCCTAAGACCTTCGAATTTCCTCTTGGTCTCTTAGTGTTTCTGCAAAATGGGGTAAGGGAAAAGGGATTTTAGGGTCTAAGTTAGGTTGTGGGATGACCCAAAAGCCTAAATCCATGGGGGGTTTAGAAATTTAACTTATTAGGCCAAGCTTTATGGGTTGGGCTGCAGAACTTTTAAGGTTAGGGATAGAATATGTTGATCCAATAGCCTAAGACCCATTTGGAATCACTTTCCCAAGTTTGAGCTAAGGCTAAATAGGCTTTTGTCTCACTTAAATTCACGCCTAAGTTATAGGCTTTAAAAATTTTAATTTGGGCCTATAAGAAAACTAGTATTGGGCTTTCCTACTAAGTTCATGGCATGATTGAGCTTTTATATTAGGCGCCAAGCATAATTTAATTAACCATAAGGCCCAAATTAATATCTACCTCTCTTAATTAATTTTTTTAATTAAACCCATATCAATTCCTAATTAATCATAATCATCCTCAATTAATTTTGGGGTTTTACAAGGAAAGGATTTGAGGAAACCAAGCATAGCATCATATTCTTCTCTTGATGAGCTTTAAGACAAGGTGTGATTCACAATGGAAGAATGGCTTTTTCTTGTCTCCTCCTTCCTCTCCATGTTCGACCAGCCCTAGCACCATAGGAAGGGAATATGTTTTGAATGAAAACAAGGCAAAACTAGGGGTTTGGAAGTGAGTAATGTCTAATTTTCGCTAAAAGATGGAAACGAGTGTGTTTTCAAAGTAAGTCACTCGAAATGAATTAGTTAAGGTCCTAAAAAATTTAAGTAACATTTTAGACTCTTAAAAATTAGAATTCCAAGCTTAGACGGAAAGAAAAATGGAGCTAGAATGAAGAAACAAAATTGAACGAAAGGTTGATGAAACATAGTGGCATTTTTGTAATTTTGAGTAAATTTTGGACTTCACATAGGAAGAATTTTTAAATAAAAATTTTGAGTTCTTCGGGGTTCCCAGAGGCCCAGAAAATCATGGGAAGCCCCGGGACAGTTGAAACCCCCTCCAGTGGACGTTTTCTAACGTCGGTTGACTTGAACTTTAACGAATTTGTTTTGGAAGGTTTTAACTCTGATTTGAGTGATTCCAAAGGCATTTTACTAAATTGGGAACCTAAATTTTATAATGAAAAGACAGTTCTAAAAAAAGACCTAAAATGAACTGAAGATGAAAATGCCAAGGTAAATGGGGCAAAATTAGAATTTTTGAAAAGTCTCTTTCACCTCCTTATATATATATATATATATGACGTGCCCCACCTCCTCACTCATTTAGACACAATTGTTTCTACCCTAAACTAGAAGAGAGAGTTAGGGTTTGAGGTGTACCAAGGGAAGGAGAAAGGGAGGAGAAAGACAAGGCAAAAGGTATGGAATTTCTTGATTTTTTCATGCTTTCTCTTTAGTAAACCTCTTCTTCTCCATTTTCCCTTCTTTCCTATGATTTTATTGAAGTTCTTGGATCTATTTAGAGGGAATAACAGAGGGGAAAATTTGGATTTGAAGAGAAGAGGCCAAGGAAAGGAAGAAATAACCAAGAAATCAAGGAAAAGCAAGTTAAATCTTCTTTCTTATGGTAGCTACTTGTAACAACTAGAAAAAAAAAAGCTGAAAATTTTTCGAAGGGCTGAAAATTTTCTAAGTCTGCTAGCTATAGCGAGAAATGGCCTAGCTATAGCGAATATACCTATTCGGTATAGCGAGAAATGGTCTAGCTATAACGAGAGTTCCTTCTAGCTATAGCGAGTGCGGGCATCCCATACAAAAACCAGGGAGCTACTCGTCGTAACGCGTGCCATAGCGAAGGCAGGGGTCTGGGACTGATACGTGCTCGCCGTAGTGAGGGTTATGCCTTACTATAACGAGGGTTAGTCCGGAAAAGTATGAAAAAAGAGAATTTGACTTTTTAAAGCATCCAAACCCCTCCTTTCTCCTTTTAATCGACTTAAGCTCCCTCTAGGGCAGAGAAAAAGGCAGAGGAGAAAGAGAGAAACCTAGAGGAGGAAGGGAGAACAAGAAAAAGGTAAGATTTGCATGGTTTTTCTTCTTAGCATGTTGTTCTTCTCTCTTTGCCCTCTTTTCCTATAGTTTTGGTTATTGAAGTAGTTGGGCTTTGAGCTTGGTTCAGAAGAGGGAGAGTGGAAAACCCCTCTTGAAGAAGACCAAAACTCATATATCTTTACTTCTTCTTCTTTACTTTCCTTTCTTGAGAGCTTGAGAGAGGAAGGAGAGTTAAGTGGAATTCTAGAGAGAGAAACCCTAGTTTCTCTTCATGAATAAAGTGTTAAGAGAGTAATTTTATGCTTTTTGTGTGCCTAGGCTCAAGAGAAGCACTCCCATCTAGTTCTGATTGTGAAATCAATGAGGGAGGAGACAAATTGAAAAGGAAGGTTTGTGTTAGCCTATAAGGTAGCTCTCTCCACCTTCTCTTATGCATAGATGTGTGCTTATATTGTCTTGCATGTGTGTATATATATTTTTAAACCATGAAAAGTATGCTAGCATGATGATGCCTTATGTATTTCAATGATGTATTATGTGATTGCTTTGGTTTGCTTGAGTATGGAAAAGCCAACAACCCTCTAGCCATGGTGAGGATGAGTCAAGAACTCTAAAGTTAGTTGGGACAAAGTAAAGAGTCTCCCAAAAGTGAGGTTGACTCCTAAGAGTAAGGTTGAGTCTAAGAACCTCTTAAAGAATAGGTGAGGCAAGTCTAAAATCCACAAGTGAATGGGTGAGGCTAATCCACTTGCTTGGCAAGCTTTGGTATGTTATGTATGGCCTACTCAAATATTGAAAATGCCTTTCTTATGATTTCATATGCTAATATGCCCATGCATACATTTGTGAGACTTGTTTGCATGCTTTATGTATGATTGAATGAGATATGAGTTATTGAGATTCTTAGAATCTTACTCCCCCTTTCCACCATCCTAACATGCTAGGTGGACCAAATGAGACAAGAGATGGGAGCCACCAAGCTTGAAGCTAGAAAATTGGCAAAGGAGTTGTGAAATAGTTATGTTGTCACTATTTTGTAGTTAAATTAAGAGATGTACTCTAATGATGTACATGATCTAGCACGTATGAATACTTATAAATAAATGTATTTATCATATATGTATGAGAATTAGAACCATCTTGAATGATGTAGCAAGTTTTGTTATGAATAGCAAAATCTTAGCATTATGTACATGGTGTATGTTTTGGCGTGGGAGAGTGAGTTTTGCAAATCTGGGTTGTTAAAAATTTGAGCCATGTTTGATAGCCTATATTGATGCTTTCCCATGTGCTCATAGAGCCTTAGAGGTAGGAGAACCAAAGTTGAACCCTAATAGCCCTCTTGTAACATAAAAACTGGTCACTTTGCCCCATGATGTCCAATTCTGACCAAATGACCTCTTCTTGTCTTGAAATTTGGCATGTGACTAGATCTTATCTAGAGCTTTTTGGAAAGCTAAAGATCAGTTCATTTGGAGGTCTGTGGAATTTTCTATGATTTTTCAAAGTTGGTATCAGAATTTCGAATTTGCATCAGCACTGTTCATTTGGTCAGTTGTGAAATTATGTCATCCGATGGGCAAACGTGGTCCAATGGCTACGAAATTTTATAGGCAGAAACTAGACAGTCACAGGGACTTGTAGCAACTAGGAGCACCTCATTTGTAGTCTAGAAAGGAAGATATGCATTTTCAAATTTTCTGCCCAGTATTAGTCATCTTGCCTGACCAGAGGTACTATTCCATCGATTTTTGAGCGTTTTGCTTGATGAACTGATCTGGAGATATTTTTCCTCTCTATTTAACATCCACATATTTCCATAATGGTATCATTTTCGTGCACTATATTTTTTGGAATTAGTTGGACATTTTTGAATTTTATATCAGTAAACTATGACAGCATCAAGACCCACTCCGACCTCTAGATTATTTTGCATGTCAAACGCTTTGTGTGTGGGATTTCAAGACTTCTACATATTTTTATTATGAAGTAGACATCCTAAGATTTACATAATGATCAAGATTACATGTTTTTGATTTTTCTAGATTTAGTTGTGATTTTCCAAACTTTGCCTAGAAATGAGGCCAAGCCTGGCCGAAAATGAACATGCATGTTCCATACCTCTTTTTGGTTTCCATGGGCTGAAAGTATGTTTTTGAAATTGAAATGAGTTATAATGATACAATTACATATGAGGATACATAGAATGAGCTCACATGGTCCATGAGACACTGAAGTGAACTTTTCACCATGTTGCAACTCTAAGAAAATGTATGAATCCAATGAGGAAGATCTCACTTTATTCTTCCTATATCTCATATGAACATGTAAGGCATGATGGATATGAGTTAGAAATGATGGTGTTACATTTATTGGTATCAGAGTAAAGGTTCAAGCTCTCATTGTGGGTTGTGGGTTGTGGCTTGTGTTTATGAGTTGCCAAGATGTATATGAGCTTGTTTATGGATGATTGAGTGCATGGCAGTGGCGTGTGTCCTTATTATGTACTAAAGCATGCTTATATGTTTTAGAAAGATGGTAGACACAGGCCAAGGTAGAGGTAGAGGAAGAGGTAGGCCTCTCAGAGCGGCTCAGGCTGATGAAGCCGGGCTTAGTGATCCAGTTGCTGGAGCCTTACAGTCTATGATGGCTCGCCTGGATCAGCAGCAGGTCGTTATCATGCAATTACAGGAATGGCTTGCTAAGAGAGATAGCCAAAGCCCTACACCTCCTTCTCCTCAGCCACCTCCACACTTAGATCATCCCAAGCACTTAGGGGCAACTCCTACAGATGCGCAGCCACACATGCAAGCTATTGCTCTGATTCCACCAGCCTAGATGCCTCCTGCTCAGCAGTAAACCTCGATCAGAAAAGTGATCACACAGTTCAGAAAATTCGCGCCTCCCACCTTTGATGGTGAGATGAATGCAGATAAAGCTGAGGCTTGGATTATAGAGCTAGAGCAGATTTTTGAGGTTATGGAGTGCACGTCTGAGTAAAAAGCCAAGATGGCTGCCTTCCAGTTATAGAAAGAAGCAATTTACTGGTGGAAGGGCACTGAGCCTATTCTGAGAGTGAGGAACATCCCGATCACCTGGGAGGCATTCCTCGAGGCATTCTATAAGAAGTATTTCCCCGATTCCATCAGAGATGAGGAAGAGTTAAATTTATCCTGTTCAGGCAAATTCCGGGGATGTCCATGGACTAGTATGTAGCGAAGTTTGTTGAGCTCTCCAGATATTTCTCATACCTACAGAGACATGACGATGAGAGATGGAGGGCAGATAGGTTAGAGCAAGGCTTGCTCCCTGAGATAAGAGATAGGGTAGTGCCACAGAGAATCAAGCACTTCAACACCCTTGTAGAGGTATGCAGAGTTACGGAAACGAATCTTAGGATGATGCAGCCTACCTCTAGCGCCAGACCACCTCTTCCCCTCCCTGAGCCTAAGAGATCTAGAGATAATTCCCAGCCTGCAGTGATGAGCCGTAAAGGCAAAAAGAGTCAGTGGAACTAAAGGGACAAGAGAAGGAGGACTCAGTCCAGTAAAGGCAGTGCTCCACCTATCATATGTCCCCAGTGTGGCAAGAATCACGGTACTAGACTGTGCTATGTAGGGTAGAACGTGTGTTTTAGATGTGGCAGGCTGGGGCATATAGCCAGAGATTGCACCCAGGCTTCTCTACAGGCCCTTCTATAGATCACACAGCCGAGAGAGATGGCTCCTCCTCCCAGACCACAGACCCAGGGTAGAGTCTTTACCCTATCACAGCAGGAAGCTAGCCAGTCCCTGAGTCTGATCCAAGGTACTATTAAGATAAATGAGTTTTCTGTAATTGCCTTATTTGATTTGGGCGCTAGCCACTCTTTTATATCATATGACTGTGTTAGGAGGTTGGGTCTGAGTATGTATATATTGCCATATGAGTTACATGTATCCACCCCCACTGGAAATCGAGCCATTACCTCCCATGCTTGCTTGAATTGTGTGATCTAGTTTAATCATTGCCTAACCACCCTTGTTTTGATTTGTATGCCCTTCATTGATATTGATGTGATAATTGGTATGAACTGGATGTCTGCAAATAATGCCACACTAGATTGTAGCCATAAGTGTATCAGGGGCATTTGGTTTTCTTTTCAGTCTAGGTTGAGGTAGAAGAGGGTATAGATGAGATTCCTATAGTGAGAAAGTTCCCAAAGGTGTTTCTCCAGGAGATTAGTGGATTGCCCCTAAAGAGAGGGGTTGAGTTTCCTATAGCCATTGTATCTGGGGCAGGTCCAGTGTCTAAGGCCCCGTATAGAATGGCTCCCACCGAGCTAGCCGAGCTTAAGAAACAGATAGAGGAGCTTTTAGAGAAGGGTTTCATCAGACCTAGTGTCTCATTGTGGGGAGCTCCAGTCCTATTTGTAAAGAAGAAGGACGGAAGCTTTAGGTTATGTATAGACTACCGGGAACTCAATAAAGTCACCATTAAGAATAAGTACCCTTTCCTTCGCATAGATGACCTCCTAGATCAGTTAGTAGGAGCGTCAGTGTTTTCCAAGATAGACCTCAGGTCAGGATATCATCAGCTCAGGATAAAGGTGGAAGATATTCCCAAGACAGCCTTTAGAACCAGATACGGGCACTACGAATTCTTAGTTATGCCTTTCGGGTTGACAAATGCACTCGTAGTTTTTATGAATTACATGAATAGATTTTTCAGGCCATATTTAAATAGGTTCATAGTAGTCTTCATAGATGACATCCTCATCTACTCGAAAAGTAGAGAGAAACATAAGCAATACCTGAGATTAGCCCTAGAGATTTTGAGAGAAAAATAGTTGTATGCTAAACTTAGTAAATGTGATTTCTGGCTCACTGAAGTTCAGTTTCTTGGTCATGTGATCTCCCAGGTAGGGGTCGCAGCAGATTCCCATAAAGTAGAGGCAGTATTACAGTGGGAGAGACCTAGAATAGTGACAGAAATCAGGAGCTTTCTAGGTTTAGCAAGGTATTATAGGAGGTTCATTCAGGGCTTTTCTCAAATAGCGATGCCACTGACCCGGCTTACTAGGAAGAATGTGCCTGAGAGGCTCGTCGCACAACCTTCAAAATAAAACCAGGTTGATAAAATATGTAGCTAGTGGCACAACCTAGGTCATCTCCCTTAGAATTGGAGTTCAATGCCTAATTGAGTTTTCCAAATGTTAAAAGACTCTAAAATTTCCTAAACTACGGGGGTTTTGATTTACTTAAACTATTTAAAATAAAATTGAATTAAAATTCCTAATTGCTATCTAATTGGGTGAATTATGGGTGAAAAATGGGCTTGTGACTAGCTTTGGAATTGTCCCTTGGTATCCACTATCCTTATCCTAATCTAATTATGATTAATTCTAATCTAAGAGTTCCTAATTGTGTTCATAACAAATTATCTTAGGTAACTACTCAAGATTCAAGAGATTAACAATCTAATGTTGAATTGAAACCTCAACTCCACATTAAATTATCAATTCTTGTTTTTAAGATCAATGAACACCCAATTTAATTGATTAACTGATTAATTAGCCTTTGAATCATCATCCTAAAATGTTTAATTAACCAACTAAACATTAAGGAATCTTCAAATTAAACATTCAAACACATAATCTCACTCATGTATTTTGTCGAACACCTTCGAAGCACACATGAGAAATTAGATAATATTGAAATTAATCAATGTCTAATCAGATCAATTAATCAACAAAAAGACTTCCTAATTAGTGTCTAACCAGCCACTAATTACAATTACTCAAATTCCCTATCAAATATAACTTAACCAAGATGATACATGAAAGAGAAAAAGTATAAGAAAATAAAGAAATCCTTAGCCAAAATTCTGAGTTCTTCTCCATGGATTCAAACTTCTCTAAGAGCTCCTCCTAGCTAGCCACATATGGATTAGAACTTCATGGGATGGTGGAGATGGATGGAAGATGGAATGGAGGTGATGGATGAATGGGTGGACGTGGAATGGAAGAAGGGCAAAAGATGGATGAATATGGCTTGAATGGATTGATGAAGGCTGGCTTGAACGAATTATATGGAATGGATATATATAGGCGAGGGTTTCCAAAATTATAGAGGCGTGAATGTGCTGGACTGTGCGAATGGATGAGGATGGATCATAGGCGTAAATGGATCAATTTGTTCGAATTCCTTCCTCATTAAAAATCACGTGCCCAACTGCTATTCTTTTCATTAATGATTCACGTGCTATTCCTTCTCTGAAACTCAGCTTCTTCATGTGAATTTCAGCTTGGTTTCCACGTGATTCCTCCTCCTTCCTTCTGCTAGTGTCAATCCAGCTTCCTTTGCCCAGTTCAGCGTGTAGCAGCTCGTGTTTGCTTCTTCTTATGTAGCTCTTCTTTCTTCCTCTCAAAGCACAAGACCCCGTGGCTTCTTCTCACATCATTTTTCGCATTCTGGAGGTACTTTTTGTGTGTCATGAGCTCAGCCAGGAGCTCCCTATACGTGTTTCTTCTCCTCTGCTCCACGAGCTATCCAACTCTCTAAACTTATAGCTTCTATTCATTCTGCTCGTATAGCTCACAAGTTTCTTCATCCGTCGCTTTAGTCCCTGTTTCTGCATGTGTTTTGACTCGTGTTTCTTCCCAGCTCTTGTTAACCCATATCCATGTGAGTGGCTCGTCGTACAACCCTCAAAATAATACTAGGCTGATAGAATATATAGTTAGTGGCACAACCTAGGTCATCTCCCTTGGAATTGGCGTTCAATGTTTAATTGAGTGTTCTAAATGTTAAAAGACTCTAAAATTTCCTAAACTAGAGGGTTTTGATTTACTTAAAACTAAATTGAATTAAAATTCCTAATTACTATCTAATTGTATGGATTATAGTTGAAAGATGAACTTGTGACTAGCTTTGGATTCGTCCCTTAGTATCCACTATCCTTATCCTATTCTAATTGTGATTAATCCTGGCCTAAGAGTTCCTAATCGTGTTCATAACAATTTATCTTGAGTAACCACGCAAGATTCAAGAAATTAACTATCTAATGTTGAATTGAAACCTCACATCCAAATTAAATTGTCAATTCTTGTTTTAGGATCAATGAACATCCAATTTGATTGACTAACTAATTGATTAACATCTGAATCATCCTAAATATTTAATTAACCAACTAAACATTAAGGAATCCTCAATTTAAACAATTACGCTCACTCATGTATTTTATCGAATACCTCCGAAGCATACATGAAATTCAGATAATATTGGAATTAATCGGATCAGTTAATCAACATAAATTACTTCCTAATTAGTGTCTAACCAGCCACTAATTATAATTACAAAAATCCCCTATCAAATATATCTTAACCAAGAAAATAAATGAAAGAGAAAAAGTGTAGGAAAAATAAAAAAATTCTTAGCCAAAATATTCTATGTCTTCTCCATGGATTCAAGCTTCTCCAAGAGATTCCTCCTAGCTAGCCTCAAGGTGGATTAGAAAATCAGGGAATGTGGAGATGGATGGAAGGAATGGAGTGGTTGGAAGGAATGGAGTGGATTGATGTGTGAATGTGGCGTGGTGAATGAACGAATGAATGGTTCTATATATAGGCAAGGATTGGCTGAGAGTTTGAGGCGTGAATAGATGGAACTGTGAGAGGCGTAATTGGATGAAAGAGACGTGCTGAATTGAAGCTTCCTTCTCTTAAAAATCACGTGCTCAGCTTATGCGTTTTTCATGCGTTTTCTACATGCTCTTCTTCACGTTTCAGCGTCTTCTACATGCTCTTCTTCACATGTTCCCTTCTTTATTCATGTTTACTTATTTTATAAATATATGATGGGCCCCACTTCCTTTTTATATTGAATATAGTATCAATATTCATGCAAGCAATCCCACGTCCAGCTTCCTCTTCGTGTTTCTGCTTCTTTGTTTCCAGCTCCAGCCTTGCTTCTTCTTCATGCGTTCTGCTCGAGTTAGCTCGTCCAGCTCCTGTATGTTCTCTTCTCCTTAGCTTCATGCAACTCCTTCATCCATCCAAGCTCGTGTTTGTTTGCTCATCTCCAGCTCTCAAGCTTCAGCGTTTCTCAGCTCATGTAGTCTCATGTTTTGTTCAAGTTCAGCTTGAGTTCCTTCCATGCTTCTTGTGGTTTTAACGTGGCTTTTGTTTTCTATTCGAACCAGAACCCATGTCAGAACCAAGCTTCATCTGTTGCCTCCTATATTTGCTGCTCATTGTGCATCTTCTTCACGTTAGAACTGCAGCTCAAAGCTTCCTCATGCAGCTTGTTCAGCTCGCCTTCCAGCTCTCAACGCGTTATTATTCACGCTCCTCTCTCTGTTACGTGCTGCTCATGCTTTATTTAATTCTACGTGTTCTGCTACCCCTTTTCATCCAAAAACCCGTAGCTTCTTCCTTCTCATCCGGAACCCATATCCTTCCACGTATTCTTTGCTGCCAGCTCCCAGCTCATGTGATCATCCTTATGCAGCTTCTTCATTCGTGTTCTCTTCCTCATTCCCACTTAACCCGTAGCTTGCATGCTTCGTGTTTAGCTCATTCCAGCTCGTTCAAGTTCTTCTCGAGTTTCTGCATGTGATATCCAGCCCGAATGAATGAAGAAGCTTCCTTTGTTCATGCTCTGTTCTGCATGTTGGCTGCCTCGCCTTTTTCATCTTTACGTGGCTTCTTCCCTTAAGTCCAGCCCAGCTCCCTTTTAGCGTCACTTTCACGTTGGTTTTCTTCATGCACGTTACAGCTGCTGCCCATGCTTCCTTCTTCACTTGTTTTTCATGTTAATCTCCTTTCATGCTGCTCGTGCACTGTAGCTGCTCGTAGCAATCCACGTTCTACCCCATGTAGCTCATTCTTCTCTGTTGTGGAGCTTCCAACCTAAGCCAAAGTCTCGTGTGTTGCTACTCTTCTTTGTTTACTTTAAGTGAGAGAAGGGAACCTGTGCAAGCTGCTGTGGGATCATGCTGGACGAGTGCATGAGTATGTGTCTTCCATGAGAGAAACAAGGGTGCTGGAGCTTGCTCCTTCTTAAAACTCATTGCTCTTATTCAAATGCTATTTTATTCTTCCATTCCAGTTCCAATGCTCTTCAAAAATCTGCAGAAATAATAGGAAGAAATATTCACAAAGTTATTTGAGATAAAATTTAGCGTTAAAAACCTATAATTTGTAAATTAATTCCTAAAATGTAAAAATGACCACTAAAACAAAATTTCATTTAATTAGACTCCTAGAACCATATTTTGAATTAAAATGTCTAAATTTAAGGAGAATGAAATGTATATAAATTATGCTTATCACCATGCATCATTACTCGTTTCTCTGCTGCAACCCGTGGTTACTTCTTCATTTACTCAACACGTAGCTTTTGAATCTTCCATGCACATCTCTCTCCAGCCCATACTCCTCCTCTCAAGCTTCTCCTTTCCACGTGTTTTTCTGACGTGTTACTCCTTTGATGAATGGATGAGATTTCCTTCAATAGCGTTCTGCCCATGGCCTTTTCTATTAAATTGAATCACGTGCTCAGCTGATTCTCTTCATGCTATGTACGTGTTTCAGCTGGCACTTCGTTTATTCTATTTTATTTTTCCACGTGGCTGCTTGTTCCTTCCAGCTTGGTGCATGTGTTTTGCTTTGCTACATTTTACACGTCTGTTGGCCATAAGCTTCTTCTTTGTCCAGCCATATTCAACTCGTGGCTTTCTCCAGCTCGAGTTTCTCACGTCTCTTCTTTTACGCTTTTCCACGTTGGCTCCTTCATGCAGCTGCGTTGTAGCTTTTCCTTCTTTCCAACTTCCTTGCTTCTTCGTCTCTTCAATTTTCTATTCAAAGTCCAATTACATATTAAAATTCTGAACAAAAAAGTGGAAAAAAATTCAAATAAAAATATTCACAAAAAATATTTAAGATAAATTTAAGCATTAAAAACCAATAATTTGCAAATAAATTCCTAAAATATAGAAATGGCTTCTAAAACAAATTCTTATCTAATTAAAGTCTTAAAGCCATATTTTATTATTAAAATGCCTATGTTTAGGAGAATTAAAACATATAAAAATCATGGTTATCAGTGCCGTTTATGTGGAATGAGAAATGTGAGAGTAGTTTCCAAGAGTTGAAGCACAAGTTGACCACGGCTCCAGTTCTAGTACTCCCTGATCCTAAAGAAACTTTTGTAGTGTACAGTGATGCCTCTAAGAAAGGGTTATGATATGTGCTTATGCAGAAAAGCTGAGTGGTAGTTTATGCTTCTAGACAGTTGAAATCTCATGAGGAAAACTACCCCACACACGACTTAGAGTAGCCACAGTGGTATTTGCTTTTAAAATATAGAGACACTACTTATATGGGGCAGCAATAGAAATTTACAGCGACCACAAGAGTCTTAAGTATTTATTTGAATAGAAGGAGCTAAATATGAGGCAACAAAGATGGTTAAAATTTCTGAAAGATTATGAGTTCACATTAAAATACCATTCTGGTAAGGCTAATGTGATAGCTGATGCCCTAAGTAGAAAATCCATACATGTGGCCTGTATGATGATCTGAGAGCAGGAATTGATTGAGAGATTCAGAGACATGAGTCTCTCCTGCGAGGTGTGTTCAGAAAAATTATTAATGAGTGAGACCCGAATAGGAAATGACTTGAGGGATTAGATAAGAGAAGCCCAGCAAGCAGACGACCATGTAAAGAAGATTAGAGCCCAGATAACCCAGGGTAATGTCTAGGAGTTCAATCTGTCTGAGGATGACATAGTGAGGTACAAGGATAGGCTGTATGTTCCCAGGAACACTGAGATCAAAGAGAAGATACTAGATGAGGCACATAAGAGTTGATACACCATCCATCCGGGTAGTAATAAAATGTACCAGGATTTGAAGAAAATGTTCTAGTGGCCCGGGATGAAAACAGACATAGCAAAGTATGTCTCCCGATGTTTGGTATGCCAGAGAGTAAAAATAGAACATCAGAAACCAGCTGAGTTACTTCAGCCCTTAGATATCCCAGAGTGAAAATGGGATAGCATAGCTATGGATTTTGTCATGGGTTTACCCAGGACATCATCGAGCTATGATGCAATATGGGTAATAATGGATAGGTTAATAAAGTCAGCACATTTTTTACCTATGAAAGCCACTTATACCTTAGATAAGTTAGCCCAGTATACATCAGGGAGATAGTTAGACTGCATAGTGTGCCTAGGAGCATAGTATCAGATAGAGATCCCAGATTCACATCAAACTTCTAGAGATCATTATAGGATGCTCTAGGCACCCGACTTAGATTCAGCACGACCTACCAACCTCAGACGGATGGACAGACAGAAAGAACCATCCAACCCTACAGGACATGTTGAAGGCATGTATGCTAGAAATGAAAGGGAACTGGGATACATACTTGCCTCTAACAGAGTTTGCCTACAATAACAGTTATCATGCTAGTATACAAATGGCACCATATGAGGCATTGTATGGGAGGAAGAGTAGGTCCCCAATGTGTTGGGTTGAGCTAGGAGAGCGAAGCCTCATAGGCCCAGAATTAGTGGACCAGAACTCTAGACAGATAAAAACCATCAGAAAAAAACTTCTGATGGCCTAGAGTAGACAGAAAAGTTATGCAGATAAACGTAGGCGGCCGTTAGAATTTAACATTGGAGACCATGTCTTTATTAGGGTATCTCCCTTCACAGGGATAGGTTGGTCCATTAAGAGTAAAAAACTCAGTCCAAAGTACATAGGTCCTTTCCAAATTCTTAATAAAGTAGGACCTGTGGCATATAGACTAGTTCTTCCTCTGAACATGAGCCAAGTCCATAACGTCTTCCATGTTTCCCAATTGAGAAAGTACCAACCCGACCCCTCACATGGCATAGAATATGAGAATGTGCAATTACAGGATGATCTATCATATATAGTATCACCAGATCGGATTGTGGATGTTAGACTCAAACAGTTATGGAATAAGACGATACCGCTAGTGAAAGTGGTTTGGAAGGGATTGTCTCCCAAGGAAGCCACTTGGAAATTAGAAAATGATATGCGAAAAAAATATCTAGAACTCTTCCCATGAGGTATGTTGTTTAAATTTTGAGGATGAAATTTCTTTTAAGGAGGGTGGAATGTAACAACCAGAAAAAAAAAAGCTGAAAAATTTTCGAAGGGCTGAAAATTTTCTAAGTCTGCTAGCTATAGCAAGAAATGGCCTTGCTATAGCGAATGTACCTGTTCGCTATAGTGAGAAATGGTTTAGCTATAGCGAGAGTGCCTTCTAGCTATAGCAAGAATGCTTCTAGCTATAGCGAGTGCAGGGATCTCATACAAAAACTAGGGAGCTGCTTACCGTAGTGCATGCTGTAGCGAAGGCAGGGGTCTGGGACTGATACGTGCTCATCGTAGCTAGGTTTATGCCTCGCTATAGCGAGGGTTAGTCCGGAAAAGCATAAAAAAAAGAGAATTTGACTTTTTAAAGCATCCAAACACCTCCTTTCTCCTTTTAACCGACTTAAACTCCCTCTAAGGCAGAGAAAAGGGCGGAGGAGAGAGAGAGAAACCTAGAGGAGGAAGGAAGAACAAGAAAAAGGTAAGATTTGCATGGTTTTTCTTCTTAGCATGTTGTTCTTCTCTTTTTGCCCTCTCTTCCTATAGTTTTGGTTATTGAAGTAGTTGGGCTTTAAGCTTGGTTCAGAAGAGGGAGAGTGGAAAACCCCTCTTGAAGAAGACCAAAACTCATATATCTTTACTTCTTCTTCTTTGCTTTCCTTTCTTGAGAGCTTGAGAGAGGAAGGAGAGTTAGTGGAATTCTAGAGAGAGAAACTCTAGTTTCTCTTCATGAATAAAGTGTTAAGAGAGTAATTTTATGCTTTTTGTGTGCCTAGGTTCAAGAGAAGCACTCTCATCTAGTTCTGATTGTGAAATCAACAAGGGAGAAGACAAATTGAAAGGGAAAGCTTGTGTTAGCCTATAAGGTAGCTCTCTCCACCTTCTCTTATGCATAGATGTGTGCTTATATTATCTTGCATGTGTGTATGTATATTTTTAAACCATGAAAAGTATGCTAGTATGATGATGCCTTATGTATTTCAATGATGTATTATGTGATTGCTTTGGTTTGCTTGAGTATGGAAAAGCCAACAACCCTCTAGCCATGGTGAGGATGAGTCAAGAACCCTAAAGTTAGTTGAGACAAAGTAAAGAGTCTCCCAAAAGTGAGGTTGACTCCCAAGAGTAAGGTTGAGTCCAAGAACCTCTTAAAGAATAGGTGAGGCAAGTCCAAAATCCACAAGTGAATGGGTGAGGCTAATTCACTTGCTTGGCAAGCTTTGGTATGTTATGTATGGCCTACTCAAATGTTGAAAATGCCTTTCTTATGATTTCACATGCTAATATGCCCATGCATACATTTGTGAGACTTATTTGTATGTTTTATGTATGATTGAATGAGAGATGAGCTATTAAGATTTTTGGAATCTCACTCCCCCTCTCAACCATCCTAACATGTTAGGTGGACCAAGTGAGACAAGAGATAGGAGCCACCAAGCTTGAAGCTAGAAAATTGGCAAAGGAGTTGTGAAATAGTTATGTTGTCACTATTTTATAGTTAAATTAAGAGATGTACACTAATGATGTACATGATGTAGCACGTATGAATACTTGTAAATGAATGTATTTATCATATATGTATGAGAATTAGAACCATCTTGAATGATGTAGCAAGTTCTGTTATGAATAGCAAGATCTTGACATTATGTACATGGTGTATGTTTTGGTGTGGGAGAGTGAGTTTTGCAAATCTGGGTTGTTAGAAATTTAAGCCATGTTTGATAGCCTATATTGATGCTTTCCCATGTGCTCATAGAGCCTTAGAGGTAGGAGAAGCAAAGTTGAATCTTAATAGCCCTCTTGTAACATTAAAATTGGTCACTTTGCCCCATGATGTCCAAGTTTAACCAAATGACCTCTTCTTGCCTTGAATGGCATGTGACTAGATCTTATCTAGATATTTTTGAAAAGCTAAAGATCAGGTCATTTGGAGATCTATGGAATTTTCTATGATTTTTCAAAGTTGGTATCAGAATTTCGGTTTTGCATCAGCACTGTTCATTTGGTCAGTTGTGAAATTGTGTTATCCGAGGGGCAAACGTGGTCCAATGGCTTCGAAATTTTATAGGCAGAAACTAGATAGGCACAGTGACTTGTAGCTATTGGAAGCACCTCATTTTCAGCTCTAGAGAGGAAGATATACATTTTCAAAATTTCTGCACAGTATCAGTCATCTTGCCTGACTAGAGGTATTGTTCCATCGATTTCTGAGCGTTTGGCTTAATGAACTGATCTAGAGACATTTTTCCTCTCTAGTTAACATCCATATATTTCCATAATGGTATCATTTGCATGCATTGGATTTTTATGAAATTAGTTGGACATTTTTTAAGTTCATATCAGTAAACTATGACAGCATCAAGACCCACTCCGACCTCCAGATGATTTCGCTTGTCAAACGCTTTGTGTGTGAGATTTAAAGACTTATACATATTTTTATATGAAGTAGACATCCTAAGATTTCCAAAATGACCAAGAGTACATGTTTTTGATTTTTCTAGATTTACTTGTGATTTTCCAAACTTTGCCCAGAAATTAGGCCAAGCCTGGCCGAAAATGAACATGCATGTTCCATACCTCTTTTTGGTTTCCATGGGCTGAAAGCATGTTTTTAAGATTGAAATGAGTTGTAATGGTGCAATTACATATGAGGATGCACAGAATGAGTTCACACAGTCCATGTGACACTGAAGTGAATTTTTCACCATGTCGCAACTCTAAGAAAATGTATGAATCCAATGAGGAAGATCTTACTTTATTCTTCCTATATCTCATATGGGCATGTAAGGCATGATGGGTATGAGCTAGAAATGATGGTGTTACACTACTTCTTCTCCTCTTCTCTCCTTGGTTCGTCCAACATAAGAAGCTACAAGAGGGCTTGGATTTTGGGTAGAATCAAGGGTGAATCTTAAGAAATGGGTGTAGAGAATAAGAATATGCACCCCATAAGAATATGGTCGGCCCGAAGGGTTGGATACCGGAAGGTGCTTCACCAAACATCAAAAAAAGAATAAGAATATGCAAAGAGAGTAATAGAAGAACTATGGAAAATCAAGATAGAAAAGTTAGGGTTTCAAGTTTTTCTTGTAAAATCTGATTTGATACAATAATTCCTAGGCCTAAATGAGTGTTTGAATGAGCTCTTAAAATCCCTAGAAGGCCCCCCATATGCATCTTCCACTAAGAAAACAAAACAAAGTCCATGGGTGCCAAGAAAAAGCCTAGTTTTGGCCTAGAAGAGTTAGGGTACCTAGGGATAGTTTTAAATTTTTTCAAGCCCATTTTTTAGTCATATATGATGAATGAAGATGAGAGGAAACCTTGGAAAAAATTTAGGAGGCTTAGAGAATGAATTGGTGTCATAAGTTCCATAATATAACTTAAGGAAACAACATGTAGCTAGGCTCTTTATTTTAATTGTGTGATACCTCTAAGAGGTTTAAAAGGAGTCAAGAATTGTAATGTCCGATTTTCGTTAAACGACAAAAACGGGCATGTTTTCAAAGTAAGTCCCTTGGAATGAATTAGTTAAGGTCCTAAAAAAATTAAGTAACATTCTAGACTACTAAAAATGAGAATTCTAGCCTCAGACAGAAGGAAAAACTAAGCTAGAATGGAGAAACAAATTTTGACAGAAAACCTACGAAACATTATGGCATTTTTGTAATTTTTGGTAATTCACATAAGAGGGCTTTTTAAATGAAAGTTTTGAGTTCTCCAGGGTTCTCAGAGGCCCTGAAAACAATGGGAAGCCCCGGGACAGTTAAATCCCCTCCAGTGGACGTTTTCTAATATTAGTGTGCCCAAATTTTAACAAATCCATTTAGGAAGGTTTTAGCTCCGATTTGAGTTATTCCAAAGGCATTTTTCTTGATTAGGAATGTAAATTTTATAATGGAAAAAAAGGTTCTCAAAAAGGAGCTAAAACGAAGGAGAAACGAAAATACAAAGTACGAAGGGCAAAATTAGAATTTTTGAAAAAGTCACTTTTCCCTATCTATATATAGGTGGTGCCTCACACTTGCCCTCATTTAACTTCAGAAAATTCAGGCCCAAACCAGAAGCAAAACCCTAAGAGAAAGGCACCTAAGAAAGGAAGAAGAAGGAAAAAGAAATCTAAGCTTAAAGTATGTTTTCATGGTGATTTTCCTTACTTTTCTTCATCCACACCTCTCCTCCCTTCTCTTTTATTTCCTTGGATTAAAATGAAGTTTCTAAATCTGATTCAAGGGAGAAATTTAAGGGAAATTTCGGATTTGAAGAGAGGAGCTTAGAGAAAGCAAGATTCAAGCCAAACTAAGCAAGGAAACAAGGTAAAAATGCATCATATGGTTGATATCTTCCATCACTCTTCTTCTCCATTTTGCCTAACCCTAGGAGCCATAGGAGGATCTGATTTTCAAGCCCAACCAATCATGAATCTTAGGTATTTGATGGAGAAGAATAAGAATATGCAAAGAAAACCATGAAATAGCCATTAGAAATCAATATGCAAAACTTAGGATTTTATGTGCACTTTCTAAATTTTGAGTTTGTGTGATGATTTCTAAGTTTAATTAAGAGTTTAAATGAGTTCTTAAGACTCCTAAGATGCTCCCCACAAGCTTCCTCCTTCAAGAAAACAAAGAAAACTCCATGTAGCCCAAATGATGCCTATGTCTCAGCCAAAGAGGGTTCTAGTAGTGGGGGAGAGTTTTAAATTTTTCTAAGGCCATTCTTGAGTCATATTTGATGAATGAAAGTGAGGGAATGCCTTAAAAAAATTTAGAACTTGTAGAAATTGATTTAGTGCCTTAGGTTCCATATTATGACCTAAAGAAGCAACATGATGTTAGGCCCTTTGTTTAAATGGTGTAATGACTCTAAGAGGCTTAAAAGGAGTCAAAAATCATATTTGAAAAGGAAAGAATGAGGCCTAGAAATTATTTGAGGGGTGTTGCTTCATTAGGTGCATTTATCGACCATAATGGGAGTTATAGAGAAATCTAGTGTTTAACCAAATTGTGTGGCCTTAGAATATGTTTCATGAACTTAATTGGCTCCCATAAATTGTATCTAGGCCAAGAGAAACCATCTCCATTAATTTGTGGGTGTGAGGCCGAAAGAGGAGGCTTGAATCCAAAAGGAAAAGTGTGTAATTGTGTATAAGGTAGCTCTCTCCACCTTCTCTCATGCATGGATGTATGTTTAGCTTGTCTTAAAATGTGTGTATGTGTATTTTTAAGCCATGAAAAATATGCTAGCATGATTTTATATGCCATGATTTCATGATGTCATGTTATATTTTCAAATGAATATATGATGTTTCTTGAGTTTGCTTGAGTGTGGAGAGGCCAAGAACTCTTCACTATGGTGAGGATGAGCTAAGAACCCTTAAGCTTGATTGAGACATAGCAAAGAGTCTTCCAAAAGCAAAGTAGGCTCCCAAGAGTATGGTTGAGTCCAAAGCTTTTAAAGAATGGGTGAGGCAAGTCCAAAATCTATGAGGAGAAGTGTGAGGCCAATCCAAATACTTGGTGAGCTCTTGAATGATTTGTATAACTTGTTCACATGCCAAGCTTGCTTCTTGAATGTCCATGACTTATATTATATCCATGCATGCACTTTTAAGGCTTGTTTTACATATATTATGTATGATTGAAAGGGAGATGAGCTATTGGAATTCTTTGAATCTCATCCCCTCCTCTCCAATGATCTAACATGTTAAGTGGACCAAGTAGCCATGGCAATAGGAGCTAACAACATTAAAGAAGGAAGATTGACAACCATATGCTTAACTTTTATCTTTTTAAAACCATAATAATGCTTTATGATGTATAAGGTTATTGTAAATAGTCTATGACCCTTGAGACATGTGTAAATATATCATTATGTGATGTATAAGTGTATGGATATGATGTATGAACTCTATAATAGAATTTGAGTATGTAATGCCAAAGTATGCAATTTGGAAGTTTGATGTAAATGTACATAAGTGTGGGTTAAATGACCAAAATGAGATGCATGAGGTTTGGGACCATTTGGGCAGCTCACACAAGTCTTAAATGTGCTTTTAGACTTACCCAAAAGGTGCCACAACCAAGGAAAAACCATTTAATAATTTTGGTACCCTATATGGAGCCAAAATTGACCATAATGGAACCCTATGTCACTTTTTAGTCAAATAAGTTATTCTTGATCTGATTTTTTATATTAAATTAGGTCTCATTGAGAGCTTTTTGGAAAGCTAAAGATCATAATTTTTGGAGATTTACAGAATATTTGATAATTTTTCAAAGTTGAAAATTATTATAGAAATTGAATTTTGTCACACGGGGCCCAAATGATGTCCAATTACTATTAAATTTTATATAGAGAAACTAGACATTCACAGTGACTCGTGCCAACTAGAAGCACCTAATTTAAAGGTCTAGAGAGGGAGATATGAATTTTTGAACATTCTATCTAGTATCAGTAATTTTGCCCGACCTGAAGTACTGTTTCATTAAATTTTGAGGCTTGGGCTTGATGAATTGGTCTAAAGATATTTTTTCTCTCTAGTTAACATCCATAGATTTCTATATTGGTATCATTTGTATGATTGGATTTCTGTGGAATTAATTGGAAATTTTCAAAGTTTTCTACAGAATCTTGTGACTGTACCAGAGTGCAGTCTAACATTTGGATCATTTTGGATGTCAAAAGTCCTTTGTGATGGATGTCATGGTCTAGGCATATTTTTAGTGTGAAGTAGACATCCATAGCTTTCCAAAATGACTGAGATTGCATGATTTCGATTTTTTTAGAATTAGTTATGCTTTTCCAAAATTTGGGTAGAAAAGAGGCCAAATTTGGCCAAAATTAAACAAGCCCATTTGATGCTCCAATTCAGTTTCCATGAGTTGTAGGCATGGATTTATGATGCAAATGAGTTGTATTGATGTAATTAAATATGAGAATGTATAGCATGAGCTCATGTGACTCCGAATGAAATTTTTAGATATGACGCAACGCAAAATTAACCATTATTTCTTTGGCTTTTTCATGGGAAACCTACATGATTCATGATATTAAGACATTTAAAAGCATGAGACAAGCTTGAATTTATGGTGTTACAAGAATCATATATGAAAGGAAAGAATGAAGCCTAGAACTCATTTGATGGGTGTTGCTTTCTTATATGTGTTTAGGAACCATAAATGAATCATAAGGCAAAGTTAGAGTTCCAAGTAGATGTATGGCCTTAGAAATGACTTCAAGAACTTAATTGGCTTCTATATATTGTGTTTAGGCTAAGAGAAACTAATCCCACACCCTTGTGTGTGTGAGGCTGAGGAAGGAAGAGCATTTTCAAGAGGAAAAGTATGTGGTTGCAACAAAGGTAGCTCACTTCTCTTTCTCTCATGTATGAATGTGTGATTGACTTATCTTTGAATATGTGTATGTGTGCTTTAAGCCATGAAAAGTATTCTAGCATGTGCCTTTATTCCATGGTACCATGATGACACATTTATGTTTTCAAATGATGTCTAACATGTTTGCTAAGGTTTGCTTGAGTGTGGTGAAGCCAAGAATCTTTAGCCATGATGAGGATGAGCTAAGAACCTTTAAAATTGGTTGGGACAAAGTAAAAAGTCTCCCAAGAGTGAGGTTGAGTCAAAACCTCCTAACGAAAATGGGTGAGGCAAGTCCAAAATCCATAAGTGAATGGATGAACCTAATCCACTTACTTGGCAAGCCTATGTATGACTTGTCCAAATGCTAAGGATGTTTCTTGAATGCTCACACATTTCAATATGTTCATGCATGCATTTTTAAGACTTGAATGACATATTTTATGTATAATTGAAAGGGAGATGAGCTATTGGGATTCTTTGAATCTTATTCCTTCCTCTCCAATGTCCTAACATGCTAGGTGGACCAAGTAAATAAGGTAATGGGAGCCATCAAGTTAGAAGATAAGAGATTGATAACAATTTACCTAGTTTTGCTTCTTTTATAGCCATATGAGTGGCAATTGTTGTAATCCCTTATTGTATGTCTTATGACATCATGAACATATGTAATTATGCAAATGTATTATGTACAAATGAGATTTAATGTTATGTGTATGATATAATGCATTTTGGACATTGAGGAGCAAGACTAGCCTTGTGTAATCTTGTGTATGGCATGGGGTGAGAGAGTGAGTTTTCAAATTCTGGATTTATGTACCTTTGAGATAAGTTTAGAATGTCATTTTGGTGCATTCCGACGTGCTCAAGTGGTCATGGTTGCCTTGGAGCTCAAAATGGACCATTTGGACTCTTTGTAAGACACAAAATGAGCCATTTTGCAACCTAATGTCAAGATCTAACCAAATGAACAAATTTGCCCATGAAATTTTGACATACATATAGATCTTATTTAGAGTTTTTTGGAAATCCAAAGACCAGATTATTTGAAACTTTATAAAATTAATTATAATTTTTCAAAGTTAGCATTTTTTTACTAAACTGATGCAGGTATTATTCATATGGTGAGAAATGTAACACCCCATAATTAATTAAGGTATTAATCATGGATTAGAATTAATTAAGAGTAATTAATATGGGCTCATTAGGCAAGTTAAGTGAATGGAGACTTTAGAGAGATAAATTATTAATTTGGGTTTGAGATTTAATTGGGATAGAAATTCTATCTAGGCCTAAATTAATAGATCATGAGAAGAGGCTAATGGAGGCCCAATGGATTATGTGCAAACCTAACATAATTTAGTGTGATGGAGGCCCAAGATTTACTTTGTATAGACTCTTCTAAGTGGCCCAATAATCCTTGTGCAGACCTAAAACTCTTGAGCTCTTCAAACTTGGCCCAAACCTAGTTAAATTTCAGCAACTTAAGTGTAAAAACTGGCCCAGTAAATTCTGCAGCCCAACACTCCAAAAACTGGCCCAATAAGCTAAAATCTGAAGCCCAAGTGGAGATGGATCTTGGAGCAGCCCATGACCCATACTTGACCCAACTTAAACCCTAATACCCCACCCACTTACTCACTTGCTGAAACATAAGATTCAAGAGGCAAAATCGGAGGTGGAGAAGGAGGCTAGGGTTTGGGACCAAATTTCTGCATTTTCTCATACTTAGAGCAAGATTCAGCCAAGGTAATAGTTATACAACTTAATCCCCTCATCTTTCTCCTTAATTTGGTCCAATTAGTTTTTCATTTGGAGCATTTTCATCCTACCCAAAATCTGAAATGTGAGTGTTTGGGGATTTTCTTGATGAAATTCGTAGGTTGGGATTAAGGCTGACTTTGAGTGAGTTTAGACCCTCCATTTTGATGCTTTAATGGTTAATTTGAGACCCCTATAGCTAATTTATAAAATGGGTATTAATTATGTACGAATTTGCTTAGGATTTTGGGTGGAACATTGAATTTTCTGGTGGAGGAAACTTAAATCCGAAATTGGGACTTGTTGTGGCTGGGTAAATGATTCTTGGGTAGTCATTAGCATTTTTAATTCCTTGGGTACTGATTATGAATTATTAATGATGAATTAGAGTAGTAATTATGTGATGTTGTGGTTATAGGAGGAATTCTGCACCATTGGTGATTGTTACAAGTGTCTACAAGTGAGGTAACCGGGTTTATATCAATTCCATGTATATATTTGATTTAGTTTCATATGATGCTGTATATGATTGATTGAAAATGTTGAATGAATTGATTGGCTATCTGTTATATTGTATTGGACCTTGTGAGTCCATGGTGGAGCTGTGGTGCGGCTGCCACCCGTGCATGTGCTATGATCAAGCACCGGGTTATGATCAAACCCAGATGCACTGAGCCCCGGTTGTGCTCAATAGGGAGTAGGTGCCGTGGACGGACCTCTCCCGATGTTAATGGCCTTTAACATGTGATAATATGATTGCTAGTATGGGATAGTAATCATGATAGCCTAATCGTTTCATTTGCTGTTATAATGGATGCGATTCTGATGTTGATTTTGATTTATGCATATATGGTAATTAAACTGAATATGTAATGGAATTGCCTTGGTTACTGAGATTCATATCTCACCCCGTTTTATGGGATTAATATTTCAGGTGAAAGTTCCTCGGGTAAGGATAAGGGTAAGCAAGTGGATGAACATCCATGAGCTGAGGCTGGGTGTGGGGAGCTACACTTGGTCTGGGTATAATAGGATAGATGCAATTTTTGTTATTAGTTTACCTAGCATCATCATGTAATCATATTGCCAAGTGTAGGCGTTTATATTTTGCTTGATTGAAATGTAACCGTTAAGGATTTAGAGCACATCATAGTGGAATATCAATGTATGAACTTATAGCATTATATATATGTATGTAGTTCTGCTGAAATTGTGATATGGATCACCTTATGGGAATTGTAGACATATGATGTCTTAGAGGTAAGCTATTGTTGAATGGAATATCTATGGAATGTGCATGGGATGTAAATTGTTGCTAATGCATGTGTTCTTGCTGCCATTTATTTATGAATTTGTTGGTATGAGTTAGTGGAACAAGTAGGAAGTGACATTTGAGTTTCACAAGGGCAATGATAGATTAGTTGGGTAATTAAGGTACATAATTACCACTAAAGTTGCATAAATTAAGGTAGAATGGCCCTAGAGTGATATTGGAGGGAAATTGGAGAGCATGAGATGAAATCTTGAGAGTTGTAGGCACAGAAGGGAATTGGCCGCGGCCAATATTTAATTGGCCTAGGCCAATTCATAACAGAGAAGAATTGGCCGCGGCCAACATTTAATTGGCCTCGGCCAAATGTGGCGAACCTGCCAGGGAAGAAAACAGAGAGCAATTGGCCGCGGCGAATGGTGACGTTAGCCGCGGCTAAGCCTGAGAGGCAGATTTGGGGGTGTTCCAGAGGGTATTTGGCCGCGGCTAAAGGGGTATTTGGCCGCGGTGAAATGTGAAAAAAAATTGTGAAAGCGTCAGGAGTTGAACCGAGAGTAATTGGCCGCGGCGCAAGTGAATTTAGCCGCGGCGAAAGTGCTCTATTTCTCATATTCACCTAGAAACCTTAGTTTCTCTTAAGGTAATGCTAAGGAATGATTTAGAAACACTTGTAGGAGAATTTTATGAGTTGGAAATGATGGATGGGAGTATCAAAGGCTCCTCATTAATAATTAAATTCACTCATGCGTTCGAATAATTGTGGTTGTCTAGCTAATGACCCTAGCAACATTAAGGTTTCAATTTTCCTCACTTGTTCCCGATGTAATTAATTTTAATGACTTCAAACCTTGATATATGATTATTAATCATGTACTTAACCTTAATTACTATAATTGAAAGTTAGGGTCGTCACAAGAAACTTGGGTTGTGTCATTTAAGGGTCAAATGATGTCCAATGCTCATGAAAATTTACAGACATAAACTAGACATGATAAGCTTTTATGGCCACCAAGATCACCTAATTGGACCTCTGAGCAGGGAGATATGAATTTTGAAGATGGAAGATAGTACCAGTAGTGACAGTCAACCTCTGGTACTATTCTATCAATTACCGATAGTTAGAAACCCCTGTTGAAGTCTGAATATATTTTTATCATAAAGTAGACATCTGTAGCTTTCCAGAATGGTAGAGAATGCATGATTTTGATTTTTCAAAGTTTATGATAGAAAACTAGAAATTCTGGCTGAGGTTGCACTTAGTGTTTTTATGTATTCCATCCACTTGCATGAGTTTTAGGCTACTTCCTTGGATGGTTTTGAGTTATATGAGTATAATTAAATATGAGAATGAGTTGAATGAGTTCATATGGTCCACGGTACATCAAATGAAAAATTCATCCACTATGCAACGCAAAGAAATTGATTATTTTAATGAGTTTTTCCTTCCTTTTCTTGTATGGTAATGGGAGGTACCTTCATAGTCATATGAAATGAGTCCTAGATTTATGGTGTTATAGGAGAGTTAGAAGTGAGGAGAGTAAGATGGGATAAATAGAATCCATTAAAAGCTTATGGAATACAACTTATAGATGTTAGGGTTTTTATTGCACTTAAGGAGTTTTCGAACTATTAAAATTTTGAGCTATATGTGTAATACCTTAGTTTTGTAACCTTCAAACTACATCACGAGAGGCATTTATCATTTACTTGCATGAAAATGACACTTTTAGCAATGGTTTCTACCATAATTAGAAATCAAATTAATTCAATTTAAGGCAAATGAAGAATTTGAATTTACCTAAATTATCCTCCATTCATAACATACTCATTTATATTAGAAATATCATCATTCAGGGCTTACATCCTGGCTTTTGAACCACACATCACAAATTCCACAAGTTACTGGAGTTGCAGCATCCATTTTCTGATATGAACTTTGGAAATTTATAACTAATTCTAGAAAAATCTAAATAATAAAAATGATAGCTTTTTGAAAAGCTCTAGATGTCAACTAATGACTAAAAATAATTCTAGATCAAGACAATAGTGTTTAACCATAAAAATCAATAGAATAGTACACTAGATAGTGCTTTCAGACTGTTATAGATTTTCTAGTTCCATATTCTGATATGAAATTCAAAAATTTATAACTAATTCTAGAAAAATATACCATTCTAGAAAGCGTAGGATGTCCCCTAATTGTCATTAAAATTTCAGATCAAAACAACTAGGTTTGCCCCATAAAAACTGATGGAACAATAACATTGGTCTAGGTGGCATCTTGCAACTGACATCAAACTTAAAAACTCCATATCTCCTTCAATATAGATCCAAATGAGGTGTTCTCAGTGGCTATGAAAAGCTTATTATATCTAGTTTATGATTTTAATTTTGATAAGCATTGGACTTCATTTGTCCTATATGTGAGATAGAAACTTAGACTGACCATATGAACAATGCACATACCATTTTTGCATAATTTGGGCAACTTTGAAAAATCATAATAAATTCTCTAGAGCTCAAAATTGGGTGCTCTTTGTCTCTATAAAAATATCTACATGAGCTCTCTAAGTATGCCAAATTTCATGCCATGACTAGTCTATTTGGTTAAATTTTGGTTCAGGGTAGTTTATGGTCAAATTTTACTTCTAAATGGTCCTAAAGGGTACCAAATGACCTTCTTCATAACCCATGCCCCTGTGAGCAAGTCATATAGTACCAATGCAACATTTATAAGCATTCCAATCAGCCCAAATCATCATGGCACTCAATTTCACTCTTCCACATGAATTCATACACATTCAAATCAATGCTCAAGAGTGTCAAAATCATGCATTCTTATTCAATTGAGCCTAAATATGATTTATATGTGATATATACATACATTTACACTTGGAGACCTTATTTACATCTCATGTTCATCATGTAATTACATAATTTGATATCAAAATGCATATAAACCTATTCTATTGTCAAAGTACCACCTCTTATGTTCCTTAGCTCTCTTCCTTTGCTCTATATGGCTCACCTAGATATGGTTAGTAATAAAATAGAGAAGAGTGAGATTCAAAGAATCTCAATAGCTATCTGCCTTTCAAGCACACATATATGGCACATTTTTTTGTCAATGAATGCAAGCATGCTCTAAATGCTCATAGAAGGCATGCATAAACATATTATCATGTGATTCAAACCTGTTTCATTCAAAAATAGCCTCTAGGGACTTTTGGTCTTGCCTCACCCAATTTCTAGAGACTTTTGGATTTGCCTCACCCACTTTTAGGGACTTTTGACTTAGCCTCACTCACTCTTAAGACTTTTGGCTTTGTTTCACCCATTCTTAGGGATTTTTGGCACAACCTCACCCAATTGAAGCTATCTTGCATTTAAAACACATGTAATGCACATAATAGTACCATAACATGTAAACAAAAGCTATAAGCATATCTCATAGTTCAAAGATGCATAAAAGCATCCAAAGACACTAAATCACCTAACAAATGCATACAAGAAATGATAGAAAGCTACCTCAAGGCTAGGAGCACACTTTTCTCCTTGAAACTTCACCATTCTTCTCGACCTCACACACCTAATGATGGAGAGCTTGATTTACTTGGCTTAGATACATCCAACAAGGCATAAAAACATTATTGGAACTAACTTTAGCATCTCATAAGCTCTACACACATATGCTAGCTTATGGCTCAATTATGGCCCATATAAGGCATAATGAAGCAACTCTCATAATCTTTATTCTTGGCTCTAATTTCTCATTCATTTTAAGTCATATGACTTTATTTAAACTCATTGGAGTCATCATAAGTTTAATTCAAGAAGCTAAATACTTGGTTGCTTCTTTATGTCCATAAAGAGATCCTAACTTTCATCTTATAAGCCATGGCTTCTAAATTTAAATTAATGGTTCCTTTAGTGTCTATAATTCATATCTAGACTACTCTTAACCTTGGAATAAAAAAAAACTCTCCCTAGGTGCTCTCTTTCTCTAGGCTATGACTATGCTTGCTATGCAAGCCTATAGAGTTTTGTTTGTTTTCTTAGGGAATCCACCACTTGTGAAACTTCCTAAATGCCTTGGGACCTCATTCATACTCTTACATAAGCCATATGACTCTTAGGAAGTTTCAATTTTTCATTAACATATCAAATCCCCTAAGTGCCATAAATGGATTCCTATGGCTTCCTTTAAGTTCCTTAGGCTTCAAAATCCCTTTCCCCATCAAGTTTAAATCAGAACAAAGTCTCTTACTTAGACTCCCAAATCTGGTCGAGACACAAGAGAAAAGGAAAAGTAAGAGGAAGCAAAATGACACCATGCTCATACCTTGTTTTCAAGCTTTCTAAGAGCTCTTTCTTATGCTCCCAAGAGTTCTCCCAATTCTTGTCTTCCCTCCACTGAATTAGCCATAAACTAGTACCAATTCAATCAATAAAACCTTAGAAAGAGAGAAGAGGAAGAGGGAACAAATTTAATGAAGCAAAGAGTGTGTAAAAACTAGAAAATCTTACCTTTTTTTAAGCTTCTTCTCTTCCCTCTTACCAATTTAATGAAGCGAAGAGGTGACCTCACTGTAGTGAAAACACTTGACATCCTTTAAACACAATTTGGCTCGCCACTGCATAAGCCATAGTAAGGAACCCCTTTTTTATTGTATCAGACGTAGAATAAGTAATACTCGCAATAGTGAAGGGGCCACTTGCCATAGTGAAGAACAAAAATGTTGAAATTTAGAAAACTAAAGAAGAAATCTTGCCTTACTTTATTTAATCCCTTGACATATTTCCTTTCACTTAGGAGAAAACTAATTTAATTGAATTGAAATGAACATATTTACTAAATTAGAAAGAACTCCATAGTTCTTTTAACTACTTCATTATCATGCTTTCTTCAAGGAGGGTTTGTCCAAGACTTCCAACTTTTCCTACACACTTCAAACTTGCAAAATCACATCAAGGATTAAAAGTTCAAAATTCTTCCAATAAAAATTAAAATAAAAAAAAACAAAAATTTAAATGAGAAGAGTTTGGGTTGCCTCCCAGGAGCACTAAGTTTAAAGTCTTTAACCAGACTATCCCCAGTATTCAAGGAGGTGTTGTGAAAGTCTGAACCATCTTGTGTCGGTTTTATTCTTCACCATAATATTGTTTGAGTCTTTGCCCATTGACCTTGAATTGATCCCTTGATCTTTCATCTTTAATTTCTGTTGCTCCATGGGATGCAACAGTAATCACAGTGTAGGGGCCTGACCACCTCGATTTAAGTTTCCCAAGAAATAGCTTGAATCTTTAGTTAAACGGCAATACTTATTGTCTTGGTGTGAAGGTCCAATGGAGAATATAGCGATCATGCCATTTTTTAGTTCTTTCTTTATAAACCCTTAAGCTTTCATATGCTTCTAAATGAAAATTTTCTAATTCATCTAGTTAAAGCAGTCTTTGAGTATTTGCCAGTTTGGAATCAATATTGAACTGTTTGATAGCCCACTAAGCTTTATACTTAAGTTCCAAGGGTAGATGGCATGCTTTTCCATAAACAAGCCTATAAGGTGACATCTGTAATAAATGTAATTTCTATAAAAAATGACAAAATGAGCTGTATAAAAGCAAGTCCTTTGAAATGTGCTAGATAATGTCCCAAAAATTTTGGATAAAGTCCTAAGCTCCTAAAAATGATAATTTTAGGCTCAGACGGAAAGAAAAACAGAGTCAGGATAAAGAAACAATTTGTAACAAAAACTGACAAAACATAATGGCATTTTTGTAAATAAGTACAACTCTTGGAAAAACACATAGGAGGGCTTTTTAAATGGAAAATTTGAGTTACCTAGGGTTCTCAGAGACCCTAAAAACTATGGGAAGCCCTGGACTGGTAAAGCCCTTCCCGTGTATATTTTTTAATGTCGATGAGCCTAAACTTTGACGGATTCGTTCAATAAGGTTTTAGCTCCAAATTGAGTGATTCCAAAGGTATTTTATTAAATTGGGAACTAAATTTTATAATAGAAAAGATAGTTCTCAAAAAGGAGCTAAAACAAAGTTGAAATGAAATTGCCATTACGGAAGGATGAAATTGAAATTTTTGAAAAAGTGTGTTTCTAAAAGCTCCAACGCACTTCTCCTTTCTTCTCCCATCTTCTTAAGATCAAAATTTTCTGTCCAAAATACAGAATATGATCTGCTCTCTTAGGCTCACAAGAAGGGGAAGAAAAGAAAGAGAAAAATCAAGGAAAAGGTAGGTAAATCCATAGAATTTCATACTCTTTCTTCCTCCAACGTTGCTCTTCTCCTTCTTTGCTTTCTTTCTATGGTTTTCTTGAGATGTTTGATTCTGTTTTTGGCCCAAAACTTAGAGGGTAGTTCAAAAATTTTGAGGAGAGACAAACTAAGAAGAATAAGCCTTGAAAACACACTTGATATAAGGTAATTGCTTATTGTAGTTGCTTCTTCTCCTTACTCCATGGATGTGTATGATTTTGGCCAAGAATAGAACCATATAGGGGGAGGTATTTCTACCCAAAAGAAAGAGAGAAACAAGGGTTTTAGGCCATAGGGAGATGGAAGATGGCAAGAAATTTCAAGGAAAACTAATAGAAAACAAGATAGAAAAGTGTAGGCTTCTTTAGGGTTTTGTAAAATATGATTTTGTGTCATTAATTCCTTGGCTATTTGAATATTTCCTTAAGCTCCTAAGGCTTCTAAAAAGCCTCCCAAGTGGCTATCCCATTAAGGAAAAATCAAGAAGCTTGTGAACTCATTCCTTGGTGCATATCTCGGCCTAGGTAGTTCATAGAGTTAGGGAGTGTTTTAATTTGTTCTAACCTTGGTTTGGGACTTTATATGATGTTAGAAGATGGGAGAAACCATTGGGAAAAATGTAGGAGCCATGGATTGGAAGATGGAGTAATGGTGTCTTAAGAAGCAACTTGATTTTCTAACTGTGCAAGTGAATGTGTGTAACACCATAAATTCTAGCTTATCTCATACTTTTAAATGGCATAATATCATGAACCATATAGGTTTCACATGGAAAAAGCAAGGAAAATGGGATTATTTCCGCATTGTATCATATCTAAAAATTTGCAATCAGTATTGCGTGGATCATGTGAGCTCATGCTATGCATCCTCACATTTAAATACACTATTACAACTCATTTGCATCATAAAATCATGCCCACAACTCATGGAAACTGAAATGAAGCATAAAATGTGGCTTTGTAATTTCGGCCAGATTTGGCCTTTTTTCTGATCAAACTTTGGAAAATCATAACTAATTTTAAAAAAATTGAAATTATGCAATCTTAGTCATTCTGGAAAGCTATGGATGTCTACTTTATACTAAAAATATTTCCAGAGCATAACATTCATCACAAAGGATGTTTGACATCCAAAATCATCTAAAGGTCCAACTAAATTCTAGAACTGTCACAGAATTCTGTAGAAAATTTTGAAAATGTCCAATTAATTCCAAAAAAAATACAATCCATGCAAATGATATCAATATGGAAAGATATGGATGTTAACTAGAGAGAAAAAATATCTCCAGATTAGTTCATGAAGACCAGACCTCGAAATTCAATGGAACAGTACTTCTGGTCGGCCAAAATTATTGATACTGGACAGAAACTTCAAAAATTCATATCTCCCTTTCTAGACTCCAAATGATGTGCTTCCAGTTGGCACGATTCACTGTGATTTTCTAGTTTCTATGTATAAAATTTCATGGCAATTGGACATCATTTGAGCCTCTTGTGACAGAATGCAATTTTGGACCAAATGAATAGTGCAGCAAACCAGAAACCATGAAAATTGCCAATTTTGAAAAATCATCAAATATTTTGTAGACCTCCAAAAATTAGCTTCCCAAAAATCTCTCAATGAGACCTAATTGTATGCCAAATATTAGGTCAAGACTAACTCATTTGGCCAAAAAAGTGATGTAGGATTCCATTATGGTCAATTTTGGCTTCATATGGTGTACCAAAATTGCTAAATGGCTTTCTCTTCGTTGTGGCACCTTTTGAGCAAGTCTAAAAGCATATTTAAGACTTGTGTGAGCTGCCCAAATGGTCCCAAACCTCATGTATCTCATTTTGGCCATTTAACCCACACTTATGCACATTTACATCAAGTTTCCAAATTGCATACCTTGGCATTACATACTCAAATGGTATTCTAGAGTTCATACATCATATCCATACATTTACACATCACATAATAGTATATTTACACATGTCTCAAGGGTCATCGACCATTTACAACATCATATACATCATGAAACAACATTATGGTTCCAAAAAGAATAAAACTTTGCATATGATTGTCAATCTCCTTTCTTTAGTGTTGTTGGCTCCTATTGACATATCCACTTGGTTCACCTAGCATGTGAGATCATTGGAGAGGAAGGGATGAGATTCAAAGAATTCCAATAGCTCATCTCCTATTCAATCATATATAATATGTGTAAAGCAAGCTTTACAAATGCATGCGTGGATAAAATGGAAGTCATAGGCATTTAAAAAGCAAGTTTGGCATATGAACAAATCAAATAAGACATTCAAGAGCTCACCAAGTGTTTGGATTGGCCTCACACTTCTCCTTATGGATTTTGGACTTGCCTCACCCATTCTTTAAGAGCTTTAGACTTAACCATACTCTTGGGAGCTCACTTTGCTTTTGGGAGACTCTTTGCTATGTCTCAACCAAGCTCAAGGGTTCTTGGCTCATCCTCACCAAAGGGAAGAGTTCTTGGCCTCTCCACACTCAAGCAAACTCATACAAACATCATATAGTCATTTGAAAGCATAACATAGCATCAAGAATCATGGCATATAAAGGCATACTAGCATACTTTTCATAGCTTGAAAATACACATACACACATTCTAAAACAAGCTAAACACACATCCATGCATGAGAGAAAGTGGAGAGAGCTACCTTGCACATAATTACACACTTTTTCCTTGAAATTTAAGCCTCCTCTTTCGGCCACACACCCACAAATTGGTGGAGATGGTTTCTCTTAGCCTAGATACAATTTATGGGAGCCAATTAGGTTCATGAAACACATTCTAAGGCTATATAACTTGGTGAAATACTAGGTTGCTCTACAACCCCTATTATGGTCCATAAAGGCACCTAATGAAGAAATACCCCTCAAATAATTTCTAGGCCTCATTCTTTCCTTTCAAATATGATTCTTAACTCCTTTAAGCTTCTTGGAGTTATCACAGCATCAAAACAAAAGGCTTAGCATCATGTTGCTTCTTTAGCTCACAATATGGAACCTAAGGCACCAATTCCATTTTTGAGTTCTAAAATTTTTCCAAGGACTCCCTTCATTTTCATTCATCAAATATGACTCAAGAATGGCCTTAGAAAAATTTAAAACTCTCCCTAGCACCATGAACATGGTTTGGCCGAGACATGCCTAGGTTTAGGGCTTCTTGGTGATATTTTTGTTTTCTTGAAGGAAGAAGCTTATGGGGAGCATCTTAGGTGTCTCAAGAACTCATTTAAACTCTGAATTAGACCTAGGAAGCATCACATAAGTTCAGAATTTGAAAGGTGCACTAAAAACCCTAGGTTTTGCATCTTATATTCTAATGACTATTTCATGGTTTTCTTTGCATATTCTTATTCCTCTCCATCAAATACCTAAGATTCATCCTTGGTTAGGCTTGAAAATCATATCTTCCTAGGGGTCTTGGTGTATGTCGAAGTGAAGAAGAAAAGGAGGTTAATATAGCTACCATAGAATGCATTTTTACCTTATTTCCTTGGTTAGCTCAGCTTGAATCTTGCTTTCTCCAAGCTCCTCTCTTCAAATCCGAAATTTTCCTTGAATATCTCCCTTGAATCAGATTCATAAACCTCATTTTAATCCAAAGGAACAAAGGAGAAGTGGTGGAGATGGAGAAAAGCATGGAAAATAACTATAAAAACATACATTTAGCTTGGAATTTCTTCTCCTCCTCCTCCTCTCTTGGTGTGCCCAAAACCCTAACTCTCCCTTATGAAATTATGCAAATTTTTTTGATTCCAAATGGGGAGAAAGTGGGGTGCCACCTATATATAAGGAGGGAAAAATGACTTTTTCACAAATTCTAATTTTGCCCTTCATATTTTGCATTTTTGTTTCTCCTTTGTTTTAGTTCCTTTTTTAGAACCGTCTTTTCTATTATAACATTTAGGTTCCTAATTAAGAAAAATGTGTTTGGAATCACTCAAATCAGAGCTAAAACCTTCCCGAATAGGTCTGTCAAAGTTTGAGCACACCAACATTGGAAAATGTCCACCATAGGGTATTTAACTTTCCCGGGACTTCCCATAGTTTTTAGAGCCTCTAAGAACTCTGGAGAATTCAAAAATTTGGTTTAAAAAGCCCTCCTGTGTGAATTCCAAAAATTCTCCAAAATTACGAAAATACCATTACGTTTCGTAGGTTTTCTGTCAAAATTTGTTTCTTCATTCTAGCTTCTTTTTTCCTTCCGTCTGAGGCTGGGATTCTCATGTTTAGGAGGCTAGAATGTTACTCAAATTTTTCTAGACCTTAACTAATTCATTTCGAGGGATTTGCTTTGAAAATATGCCCATTTCTGTTATTTAACAAAAACTAGACATTACAATGTGTGAGGGCTCCAAAGACCTTAAATGAGTCCAAAAATTCTAGAGATACCAAGAGAATGGAGCCTAGAACTTAAAATATGATAGTTGTTTTATTGGGTCAATTATGGAACCATTATGCCACTTATGAGATTAAGTATGTATTCAAGCTTTAGTTTAGTGTCTTGACTTGCTTTAAGTGTGTAATTGCGTGTTGTTTACAGTGGTTAAGCCAAAAGACCCCTACTCCACCTAGGTGTATGTGTGGGACCAAAAAAGGGAAGGAAAAGGATTAAAAAAAGCTTGCATAAATCCAAGGTAGCTCTCCACCTCATTCTCCATGCATTCTTAAGTGCATAAGTATGTTATTGTATGCTTGTGTGTGACTTGATGATATGCCACTTGATGCCTTGACTTTACATTAGTACCAATGTGTCTTCTTGAATTATTATGGTTGTGGAAATGGCTCATAAGGGTAAGGTAATGCCAAAAGTCTTGTAATGAAGGTAAGGAGATGCCAAAAGTCTCATAGCATGGGTGAGACAAGGCCAAAAGTCTCTTGGAAGGGTGAGGCCAAGTCAAAAGTCCCTAAGCCAAGAGTGAGGCAAAACCAAAAGTCCCTAGAGCATGGTCTTGGCTTGAATGTGAATGAGTGGCATGGAAATTGTCACTTTGCATACTTTATGGTTGCCAAACCTTTAATACATATGCTTTGATGTGCATATATGCCTTGAATGTGTGTGTGAATGGGTGTGTGAGCTATTAAGATTCTAGGAATCTCACTCCCCTTCCCTCCGCTATCTTGAAATGTCTAGGTAATATTCAAGAGGCAAGGAAAGCAAGTCAAGCACCATAAGGAGTTGCATTTTGTTATCATATAACCTAACTTGTAATGGAATGTCAAAGTGGATATGTACATGATATTTTTGAGTTGCAAACCATTGAAAAAATGTGATATTATATATGAATGATGTATGAATCTTGTATGGTGCCAAGACAATAGAAATATGGAAATTGAACACTTGGATGTACACTTGAATGTATGTATTCTTGGATGTGAGATAGTCAAAATGAGATGAATGGTGTTTGGGACCACTTGGGCAGTTTCTACAAGTCATATTTATGTTTTTAAACTTACCCAAGAGGTGCCAAACTCAAAGGAAGGCCATTTGGACGAAAGTGATACCCTATGAGAGGCAAAATTTACCAAATTGGTGAGCTATATCACTTTTTAATCCAAATGAGCTCTTTTTGATTTGATATTTGGCATGCATCTAGATATTGTTGAGAGATTTTTGGGAAGCTAAAGTGCATAATTTTTGAAGGTCTATGGAATATTTGGTGAATTTTTGAAATTGGAAAATTTTTCTAATTTGGTCACTGTTACTGTAGCTATGGTCCAAAATGAAACTCTGTCACTTATGAGACAAATGATGTCCAATTGCCACGAAATTTTATAGAGAGAAACTAGACCTTCCCAGTGACTTATGCCAATTAGAAGCAATTCATTTAGATATCTAGAGAGGGAGATATTAATTTTTGAAACTATTATTCAGTATCAGACATCTAATCAGACCTACGTCATTATTTGATTAGTTTTTGTGGCTTGGATGTTCTTGGAATGGTCTAGAGTTTTTTTTTCCTCTAGCTAACATCTGCAGCTTTCTAGAATGGTATCATTTACATGGATTGGAGTTTTTTTGAATTAATTAGATATTTTTAAAATTTATGACAGCAAACTGTATCAGTACTAGGGACAGCCAGACCTTTGTGGCTATTTCATTATCAAATGTGATCCAAAGGGAATTTTCATGTTCTATAATCATTTTTATTTTAATTTACCATCTAGAGCTTTTTAGAAAGCTATGGTTTGTGTGATTTTATTTTTTCTAAATTTAATTATGATTTTTCAAAGTTGCCCCTAAAAACTGCCATTGTACAGCTGCAGGAAATGAACAAATTTTTGGATTTTTGACCTTTGATTCGTGGTTGGTGCCAATTTTTGAGAATGTTATGACTTGTATGTATGGAAAATAATTAGAGAATGTTGTTGATGAGTTCATGGAGTCCCAGAGATGCGAACTGAAAAATTTATCTACTACGCAATGCAATTAAATTCATTATTTTAATATATTTCTTGAGACTTCTTGAATGAATTGTATAATCTTACTTGTGAGACAAGGTTCAATGTTAAAATATAATATGGTATTACAACATCCCTATGGGTGTCCTATAAGCAGTTTAATATGCCCATAATGCATCATTTAACTTATCAGACCAATCCTTTCTGGAATAATTAACAATTTTTTCCAATGTTCTTTTGATTTCCCTATTAGTAAGCTCATACAAGCCATTGGTCTAAGGGTGGTATGCAAAAGACATTCGATGATGCACCCCATATTTATTCAATAGATTCTTTAGCTGCTTATTATGAAAATGAGTGCCTTCATTAGTGATAATAGCTCGAGGCAACCAAAATCTAATGAATATGTATTTCTTGAGGAATTTGCTTATTGTGTTAGAGTCGTTGGCTATACAAGACATTTATTCAGCCCACCTGCTCACATATTTCATAGCCATCAATATGTAATGATTACCTAAGGATGAAGGAAATGGGCCCATGAAGTCAATGCCCCATACATCAAATAATTTAACTTCTAAAATCCTAGATTTTGGCATTTCATGTCGCCTTGAGATGTTCCCTACTCTTTGGCATCTATCACACTTAATAACAAAGTTGTGAGCATCTTTAAATAATGTGGGCCAATAAAAATAAGATTCTCATACCTTATGTGTAGTCTTTTGACCCCTAAAATGACCCCATAGGCAGATGAATGGCAAGCAAATAGGATAGCCTCTTATTCAATTTCAGGCACACATCTTCTAATTACAGAATCAGCGCACCTTTTAAAAATAAAAGGTACCTCCCATAAGTAGTAGGTTATATCATGCAGAAACTTCTTCTTTTGGTAATGACTAACTTCAGGTGGTAGAACATTACACACAAGGTAATTTACAATATCAGCATACCATAGAATTTCAATCAAACTTGCCACGTGAAATACTTGCTCATCAAGGAAAATTTCATTAATCATGTTTCCATCCACACAACCAAACTCTTGAACCAATCGTGACAAATGATTAGCTACTTGATTGTCACTCCCTTTCTTATCCATTACATGCACATTAAATTCTTGCAGAAGAAAGACCCATCTAATTAGTCTAGGTTTTGATTCCTTTGTACTTAATAAGTATTTAATGGCTACATGATCAGTATACATAGTTACATTAGCACCTATCAAATAAACACGAAATTTACTAAAAGCAAAACCATGGCTAACATCTCCTTCTGAGTTGTGCAACAATTTACCTGAGCACCATTCAAGATTTGACTAGCGTAGTAAATGGGGTGAAATACCTTACCCTTCCTTTAACTGAGAACAACTCCTACTACATAATCACTTGTGTTGCACATGAGTTCAAATGGTTGACTTCAATTTGGAGCTACAATAATGGGTGCAGTGATCAACCTCTGCTTTAGCTCTTCAAACGCTTTCAAGCACTCATCGGTAAACTAAAAGGGTATGTCTTTCTCTAAAAGTTTACAAAGAGGCTTTGCAATTTTTGAGAAATCCTTAATGAATTGATGATAGAAACCATCATGACCAAGGAAACTCTGAATCCCCTTCACATTAGTGGGTGGTGGAAGTTGTTCAATCACTGCCATTTGGGCATGATCTACTTCCAGACCATGTTTAGAAACTTTATGACCCAAGAAAATTCCTTCAGTGACCATGAAATGACACTTCTCCTAATTTAACACCAAATTTATTTCTTCACATCGCTCTAAGACTTGCTCTAAATTTGCTAAACACATCTCAAATGATTCTCTAAAAATATAGAAATCATCCAAAAAAATTTCTATGATGTGTTCAATAAAGTCTACAAAGATAGACATCATATAGCGTTGAAAAGTGGTAGGAGCATTACATAGCCTGAACGGCATCCTTCAAAATGCAAAGGTACCATAAGGGCAAGTAAATGTTATCTTTTCTTGATCTTCTAGGGTGATTGCTATTTAATTGTATCCAAAGTATCTATCCAAGAAACAAAAATATTGCTTCCTAACTAAGCGATCAAGCATCTGGTCAATGAATGGGAGGGGAAAATGATCTTTGTGTGTTGCCGCATTCAACTTCCTATAATCCATACAAATTTGTCACCTAATAACCATTCTAGTGGAAATAACCTCATTCTGGTCATTCTTTACCACTATCATTCCTCCCTTTTTAGGTACATGTTGTACCAGGCTGACTTAACTACTGTTAGTGATAGGGTATGTAATCCCTGTATTCAACCATTTAAGTATTTCCTTCTTAACCACTTCCTTTATAATTGGGTTTAGTCTTCTTTATCCTTCAATAGATTTCTTATGCTAATCTTCTAACAGGATTTTGTATATCACTATTGCTGGACTGATGCCCTGGATACTCGTAATTATCCAACCTATAACTGATTTGTGAGCTTTAAGTACATCAATTAACTTTTGCTCTTCTTCCTCATTCAAGGGTGCAAAAATGATCACTGGTAAGGAATTATCCGTACCCAAATAAGCGTACTTCAAATGAGACGGCAATGGTTTCAACTTCAACTGTAGAGGTTCTTCAATAGACGGCTTCATTGATAAGGCCACTCTAGCTTCCAATTCTAATGGTTCAAATTTTCTCAAAGAGCTCACCCATTGAGGATTTTTATGTATCATCATCTTATATTGATCGGTCTCTTAATGTTCAATTATGTCTAGCTCATGTAACAATACCTTTAACGAGTCTTTTTCTTTATACATTTCCAGTATTTCTTGAATGTAACCCTCATAAATCTCAACCTAAAAATAGTTTCCTGTCTAATCAAAGAATTTCAAGGCCTTGTTGAGAGGCTCGTCGCGCAACCCTTAAAATAATACTAGGTTGATAAAATATGCAGTTAGTGTCACAACCTAGGTCATCTCCCTTGGAATTGGAGTTCAATGCTTAATTGAGTTTTCTAAATGTTAAAAGACTCTAAAAATTTCTAAACTAAGGGAGGTTTTTGATTTAATTAAACTAAGTAAAATGAAATTAAAATAAAGTTCCTAAATTCTACCTAATTGGATGAATTATGGTTGGATGATGGTCTTGTGACTAGCTTTGGATTCATCTCTTGGTATCCACTATCATTATCCTAATCCAATTGTGATTAATTCTGGTCTAAGAATCCCTAATTGTGTTCATAACAAATATATTTTGAGTTACCACTCAAGAATCAAAAGATTAACAATCTAATGTTGAATTGAAACCTCAATCCCATATTAAATTGTTAATTCTTGTGTTTAAGATCAATGAACACCTAATTTGATTGATTAAATGATTAATTAGCCTCTGAATCATCATCCAAAAATGTTTAATTAACCAACTAAACACTAAGAAATTCTCAAATTTCACATTCAAGCACATAATTTCATTCATGCATTTCATCGAACACCTTTGAGGCACACATGGAAATTGGAGAAAAATGAATAATTCAGAACTTGATTCAATCAATTGATCAAAAAATAATAATCTCCTAATTAATGTCTAACCAACCACTAATTATAAATAACACAATTCTCCAATCTAATACAATCTTAACCAAGAAAATACAAGATAGAGAAAAGTGTAGAAAGAGATGAGAATCTTAGCGAAAACTTCCTTTCTGATCAATAGATTCAAAGTTCTCCAAGAGCCTCCTCCTAGCTAGCCACAGATGGAGATTAGAACTTCATATTACGGTTGAAAGAGATGGGGATGGAGACGCTGGATGATGGGGGCATGCGAATGGATGGAATGAGTGAATGGTCTAGGGTTCTGGATGGTGTTTATTTTTATTTGATGAAATTGATCCCCCTGCCTCGCGTTGATCTTCCGCCCTCTCTCACGTGCTGCCCATGTTCTCTCCTTCACTTAATAATCACATGCCTCATTTACATCTTCCTGTAAGTCTCGTGCTAATGCTATTGCATTTGTGTATAAGAGTGGAGCCCACTTCAGCCTAAACTTCCTAAAACCCGTAGCTTATTCATGCAGCTTGTGTAAGCTTCTTTCTATGACAACTCGTGCTATTGATACGCTGGTTCTCACGTAAGCTTCTCCAAGGTTCTGTGTGTGTTTTTTTTCTGCTCACTAACTTGTAGCTCTTCGTTTCTCAGTTCGTTAGCAGCTTCTTCACTTTATTCTCAGCTTTTCACGTTTTCTACAGCCTTATGCTCTTCACGTTAGCTCTACGTGGCTTTTACATGCCTCTTCGTCTTTACGTGGGCTTCAGAGAACTTCTTTCTCTTTTACTCGTCACGTAGCTTCTTTTGTATTACGTGGTTGTTCCTCATCATTTTCTCCATGCGAGCTTCTTCTCTCTATTTTTGCTAGTTTTCATGTGTGTATTTGTGTCCAAGCTCTAAACCCGTGGCTTCTTCCTTCATGCCTGTGCTCCTTGCTCGTGTTAGCTCGTAACTCTAAGAACCCATAGCTTTTTTTCTTCATGGCTTCTTGTAGTTGCTGCAGCCCATGGCTTCTACGTGAAGATTCTGCATGTATGGCTCTTCTTTTTCTTGTTTACTATTCATGTGGTTCTGCATGTATTCTTCTCCTCTGTTTTGAGTTTGCTTCTTGCTTTGCCTTCTCATGAAAAGGAACCCAAGCTCAAGCCTCTCTTTCCTTCTTCCCTCTAACTTAAATTTTTATTCAAACATCATATGTCCATTGAAAATTTGCACAACAAGTAAGAACAATTCAAGAGGAAAATTCACAAAATCTTTTAAAGAAATTTATGCATTAAAATTCCAAAATTTTGCAAATAAATTCCTAAAATATAAAAATGGATTCTAAAACAAAATCTTATCTAATTAAATCTCTAGAGCCATATTTGGATACTAAAATGCTTAAGATAAGGAGAATTAAAACATATAAAATTCATGCTTATCAAATTCCCCCACACTTAAACCTTTGCACTCCTGGGCAAAGCTCAAAATTATAAAAAAAAGCTAGTGAAATGGTCAATGGAGAAGAAAAATGAAAATGGAAAGTGAAGTGTAGAAAGTTACAAGATTGAGAATGATCAAAACTTATCAACACTTCAACAATCCAAACTAATTTCACTTGCATTAAGAAATAGGCTCCATGGCAATTTCATTTCAAAAGAATGAATTGAAATGCATAGCCGCTCACATGGATTTGTGTCTACTCTCAACTCTCAAGTGTTTAGGCAATATGGATCACTCAAATTTCACCTTATCAAAGCTCACTACCATAAGCTTGTCAAGTTTCTAAGTCTCCACCACCCATGCTAAATGCAAAACACAAATCAAGAGGACTTTATTAATGGATGTAATGGGGTTAGGGAAATGAAATGAATGGATACAAAAACAAGGGAAAAACAAACAAATGGATACCTTAGAACCTCAAGAGCAATCAATGGAAACTTAGGATAGGGAAGAATGTGTTTCTAGGCCTTAATTCTAGCTAGCAATAGGCAATTGCAAAATCAATTTGAAACACTTCTTTCTTTTGATTTTCCATGGCTTCTTTTTCTTCTTTTTAATGCCTTTCTTTTGCTTTTCTATCCCTTTTTTTTTCAAGTCAATTTCCTCAACTTTGAACAACAATGGCCTAACTTAATGTAAGATATACATTCATCATCCTAATTTGATGTAATGCTCCTTGAAATCCCTAAGGCATCCTAAAACAAGGTGGGAAAACATTTTAAATGGCTATAGGCTAACAAGAAGAGAAAATTAAGGTTCAAAGTCGCTAAAACAATGGATAAAATGTATGTAAGGCTGGCTTTTTGGCTATCTAGCTATGAAAGAAATGAATGCCTTATCATTTTCATGCATGCAAATGCAAATGTGATCTCAACAAAGAATCAAGACAAGTTCTAGAATGAAGACAGTGATAGGTGAATACACACTAGAAATGAACAATTATGGCTCAAATCCTCACTATCTAATGGCTATCAAATAATTCATTGAAATCAAATTCATTGCCACTTCACTTGAATCAAGACACAAGATCCATCACTTATCATGTTTAAGTGAATCCAAGCTATAATCATCTCAACTTGCAAATTCCACAGAAAAACTAAAAAGAATCACGCTATTTTTTCAAAAAAAAATTTTCAAAAATTCAAATTTTTTTTTCAAAACAAGGAAACAAGGAAAAGATGGATGGAATCAATGACTCTCCCCCCCCCCACACTTAAATATTGCATTATCCTCAATGGCAGCACACAATCCAGTAAAAAGATAAACAACACAATATAAAGAGAGTGAAAGGAGAGTATACAACTGGATAAACTTGAATCGAAGATCTCAAGGTAGGCTTAGATTCCCATGTAGTTGGTTAGCAACCTTTTATTTCCTACAAAACAGAAACAAAACAAACTGTAATGCAAAAAAGGAAAGAAAACTACATCCTAAACTAAAAAGAATACTATCAGAGACTAACTAATCATAAGTATCAAAAACAAGAATTAAAACTGCTTTATTCCTCCTTAGCTGAACAAATTTAAGTCTCACTTCTTTAAAGCATTTGGATTGATCATGTAGTGATGACTCATGGACTTTCTCAACCATCAGTAGTCTCAAAAAGTCATATTCAGCAATTTCACAAGCAAGAAAAGAAGAAAAATCAAATTTAAGACATTTAAAACCAAAGAAAGAAAATTTAAAATTAAATTTAAAAACACTAGACTCTAAACTCTCTAGAAATCTATCAAAGCCAATAAAATCTACTGGACTCCCATCAGTAAGAGTCACTGCATCAACAGAAAAATTTAATTATAACTTCTCACAATCCTTTAAGTTCAAGGTATCTGACAGTTGCTTTTTCTCAATTAGGAGAGTCTGTTGATTATTGGGAATTAGCTCACCAACTTCAAGAATTTGTTCCGGACTCTTAATAAGAGAAATAGCATCTTTCCTGACCCAAGAGACATCAGTAGGCTCATAATATTCTAAACAATGATCAACAATTAAATCTAGTCTCTCACTAGTATCAATAATAGCACAAGGATTAATAAGATGTTCAATATCAGTACTAACACTATGCATGCTCTCATCAACACTAGTATGATCCGGAGAATCAGTCTCATTGACAATTTCAATGCAAACAAAGGACTCTTTGGATTCAATAGATTTATCAGACTCTAAAAACTCATTTATCTCAGCACATACAGGACATGTATGCATATCATCACATAAGCATTTAAAAGTGGGGTCTGATTCATCAACAACAAGCTGCTCAACAATTTTAATGTCTATATCATTATCACATGCTACTTTCATTGTTTCATCAGTCATACCATCACAGGCTAGTGAGGAATCATGTTGATTAGAATATGTGAGAAACTTACTAGTCTCAATGAAAGCATTAATTTGAGAGCATCTATCATATATAGTGGATCCAGCACACACACAATTAAGAGATGCATTCAAATCAACTATGTCACATGGTCTAGATGGCATGCTATCCCTAAACTCAGTAGATGCATCATCAACAAGCTTATCAACCAATTCTAGACTAGAAATAGAATGATTATCATATTCTAAGTCACCCCCACACTTATCTACTACCCTAGATTCAAAAGATTCATCAATTGGTTCAGACATAAATTTATCACTATGGTCACAGCTAGGAGTAGAAATACCAAGTGCATCAGTACACAAGGAATCATGAACATCAACAATTGTATCAATTTTACTCAATGAACTACCACAATTAATCAAATTAGGAGATTCAACAACAAGTTCCTCATCAACAACACCATCATGCAATTCAGAATCAACAACATTGTATGCATCAGTAGTCATAGTACTATCGAGCAAACTAGATTCAGTTTCAACCAATTGCAAAGTATGAGAAGATGGAAGGATATTACCCGATGAATAGGACTCTTCCTCCTCTATACATTCCCTTCTAATTTGCTCTTCAATTTATTCATTAGCACTTGAAGTCGATTGATTCATTTGAAATCCTGAATCCATCATGAGGTTATCCATCATTTGTTGATCTTGAAGTTGCAACCATTCAATTCCCCATTGGACCATTTGCTCCAATTGTTGGTTTTGAATAATACAAGCTTCCATTAGCTGCATCATCCTCTCTGTAACAACCCAGAAAAAAGAAAAGAAAATAGAAAAGAAATGAGAAAAGAGAAAGCTGGAAAATTTTCGAAGAGCTGAGAATTTTCTAAGTCTTCTCGCCATAGCGAGAAATGGAATCGCCATAGCGAGAATGCCTCCTCGCAATAGCGAAATTGTTCCTAGCTATAGCGAGTGTGGCATTCCATATAGAGACCAGGGAGTTGCTCGCTGTAGCGACGCCATAGCGAAGGCAGAGGTCTGGAACAGACACGATCTCGCCATAGCGAAGGTCGAGAATAGACACGATCTCACCGTAGCGACGCCATAGCGAAGGCAGAAGTCTGGAACAGACACGAGCTCGCCGTAGCGAGGGCACTAACTCGCTATAGCGAGAGCGGTCCAGAAAAGCGAGAAAAAGAGAATTTGACTTTTTAAAGGCTTCCAAATCTCTTCTTTCTTCTTCTAACCACTCAAACTCGTCTTAGGAGAGAGAAAAGGGCGGAGGAGAGAGAGAGAAGCTGAAGAGAAGAGGAAAGTACAAGAAAGGTATGAATTTTCATGGCTTCCTCTTAGTAAGTTGCCCTTCTCCCCTTTTCCCCTCTTTCCTACGGTTTAAATGGTAGAAAATGGTTAGGTCTTGAGTCTGGTTCAGAGGAAAGAGAGTGGGAAACCATTCTTGAGAGAGATTAAAAGTAGATAGTCTTCTCTTTCTTGCTTTTCTCCTTTCTTAAGAGTTGAGAAAAGAGAGGGATAGCTCATGGGCCCTAGAGTGAGGAAAGACCTAGAGTGAGAAGCTCAGTAGAGCTAATTAGAAGAGATCCCTAGCTTAAGAATTGAGTAGAAGGTATTAATTCCATGCTTTTGTGTGGTTAGGCTCAAGAGGGACCCTCCCATCTAGGAATTGTTGTGAAATCCAACAACGGAGGAGACAATTGACAGAGCAAATTGAGAATAGCTAGCAAAGGTAGTTCTCTCCATTTTCTCTCATGCATAATTGTGTGTTTACATTGTCTTGCTTGTGTGTATGAATGATATGAGCTATGAGAAGTGTGTTAGCATGATTATGTGATATGATTAAGATGATGTTTTAAATGCTTGATTGGTTTGCTTGAGGAAATGGGAAAGCCAATAACCCTATAGCCAAGGTGAGGATGAGCCGAAGCCTAAGTTGGTTGAGTCATGTCTCCCAAAAGTGAGGTTGACTCCCAAAGAGTAAGGGTGAGTCTAAGTACCTCTAAAGTATAGGAAGGCAAATCCAAAAGCCATAAGGGAAGGGGTGAGGCCGATCCAAGTACTCAGCGAACTCTTGAATGTTATCCATGGCCATTTCACATGTTTTAAACGTTTTTCATCATGTTTTATATGCTAACATGCCATACATGCATAATGAGACTTGTTGCATGCAATATATGTATGTTTGAATGAGAGTTGAACTACTGAGATTCCATGAATCTCACCCTCCCTCTCCACCATCCAACCATGCCAGGTGGCCCAAGTGAGATTAGAGATGGGAGCAACCACCACCAAGCATGAGGCTAGGGATAGAGATGAAGAAGAATGTAAAGTTTTGTAATACATTATACATGAGATGTAAGATGTAAATGATGTATATGATGTAGTTCCTCATAGTTTTTGTAAAACCATGTATATTAATGACGAATGCATGAGAATGAGATTTATGATAAATGAAAGAGCATGGTTGAATGAGAAAGAATCCATGATAGCCTAGAATATATGGGTGCATAAGTGGGCATGGGGTAGTGAGTTTCCCCAATCTAAGTTATGAGACACTTGAGGCATGATTGATAGCCCCTAAAGATGCTTTCTCATGTGCTCAAAGAGTCATAGAAGTAGAAAACTTAAGATTGGACCTCATTAGCCACACTTTTGGCCAAGAAAGGGCCATTTTGCACATGATGTCATAGAATAGCCATATGACCTCTTCTTGCTATGAGATTTGACATGTAGCTAGATTATGTTTAGAGCTTTCTGGGAAGCTAGAGTTCATGTCATTTAGAGGTCTATAGCATTTTCTATGATTTATCAAAGTTGACATCAGAAATTCGGATTTCAGAAAATCACTGTTCATTTGGTCAGTTTAGAAAACGTGTCATCCGAGGGGCAAACATAGTCCAATGGCTACGAAATTTTATACACAGAAACTAGATGGTCACAGTGACTTGTAGGAACTGGAATCACCTCATTTAGAGGTCTAGAGAGAAAGTTATGCAATTTCGAAGTTCCTGCCCAGAATCAGACATCCAACCAGACCCGAAGTACTGTTTCATCGGTTTCCGGGAAATTGGCTTCGTGAACTGATCTGGAGATATTTTTATCCTCTAGCTAACATCCACATATTTCCATAGAGATAGATTTTATGAGCATTGTATTTTTTTGGAATTAGTTAGACATTTTCAAAGTCCATATCAGTAAACTGTGACAGCAAAGAAGCCCCCTCTGACCAGTGAGCTATTTCGATGTCAAACGCAGAATGAGTGAGAGATTGAGACTTCTAAGTATTTTTAACGTGAAGTAGACGTCTCAAGCTTTCTAGAATGACCCAGATAATGCAGATAAGATTTTTCTGCATTTAGTTATGGATTTTCAAAGTTAGCCCAGAAATGAAGCAAAATCTGCCCATAGCGAAAATGCATGTCTCCAATCCCTTTTTGCTTTCCATAAGTTTGAAGTATATAGTTGGGATTGAAATAAGTCTCAATAGTGTAATTGAGCATGAGGAAGCATAGAGAGAGCTCAACCGGTCCATATTACTTCAAAGTGGAGCTCTACCCTTACAATAGTGCCATAGAGAGAGTAAGCATAAGGTAAAGAAAGTGTCTCCCTTATGAGTTCCGCATTGCCATATGGGCTAGAGGGCACCTTGGGTATAAGCTAGAGGTTAAGGTGTCGCACTCTCTTCCTCAATTGGTTCCCTTTGGACCTCTTGTTGCATGTACCCCTCATCAGGATGATATTGTGGCTCTTACACATGGAATTTGTGGTATGGCTCATAATGATGGTGGTAATTTGGGTGAATCTCATGTGGATGGTGGTGATAAGGTTCAGGGTAACTGGGGTGAACTTCATAGGAATGATGGTGTGGTTGGTAGCATGATTGCTGGACTTGTTGGTATTGTTGGCTTTGTTGCTCTTATCTTTGTTGTTCAAGAAGACCTTGAAGCATTGACATGGCTTCATCCAACTTCTGAGAAATCCTATGCTCTGCAGAAGAATCATATACACCTTGATTAGAATAATAATATGGATCCATTTAAAGCAAATAAAATGAGAAGTACAATCAATTTCAACACAAGTAAAATCACTAATAAATTATAACTAAAATTAACTCTAATTTAAGAGAAAAAAATTCAAATGAAGCTAAGACTTAACTAACTATCAAAAACACTTCAAAATAGAGGTTGATAACATAAAACAAACTCACAAAAAAATAAAGAAATTAAATCCAGAAAAATTGAAAAATTCATAAAAAATTCGAAAAAATAATAAAAAATTAGAAAAATGCCTCAAACGATGGAATTTGGCCAAAAAATGGTGTACCTAATAACTTTGCTATTAGTTTTGCTCAAAACATCCAAAAACCATGGAAAACAAAATTTGAGAATTTTTTGAGCTCTTCAAACAAAAATTTCAGCAAGCAAGACACTTGACATAGAACACCGAAATTACCCAATTTCGAGCTCAAAACAAAACAAAAATCAAACCAAAATAGAACAAAAACAGATCTGAAACACCTAGAAAACTTTCTCAAACAATTGAGAATCCAATTCCCCGGCAACGGCGCCAAATTTTGAGTGGCTCGTCACGCAACCTTCAAAATAAAACTAGGTTGATAAAATATGCAGTTAGTGTCACAACCTAGGTCATCTCCCTTGGAATTGGAGTTCAATGCTTAATTGAGTTTTCTAAATATTAAAAGACTCTAAAAATTTCTAAACTAAGGGAGGTTTTTGATTTAATTAAACTAAGTAAAATGAAATTAAAATAAAGTTCCTAAATTCTACCTAATTGGATGAATTATGGTTGGATGATGGTCTTGTGACTAGCTTTGGATTCGTCCCTTGGTATCCACTATCCTTATCCTAATCCAGTTGTGATTAATTCTGGTTTAAGAATCCCTAATTGTGTTCATAACAAATATATTTTGAGTTACCACTCAAGAATCAAAAGATTAACAATCTAATGTTGAATTGAAACCTCAATCCCGTATTAAATTGTTAATTCTTGTGTTTAAGATCAATGAACACCCAATTTGATTGATTAAATGATTAATTAGCCTTTGAATCATCATCCAAAAATGTTTAATTAACTAACTAAACACTAAGGAATTCTCAAATTTAACATTCAAGCACATAATTTCATTCATGCATTTCATCGAACACCTTCGAGGCACACATGGAAATTAGAGAAAAATGAATAGTTCAGAACTTGATTCAATTAATTAATCAAACAAAAATAATCTCCTAATTAATGTCTAACCAACCACTAATTATAAGCAACATAATTCTCCAATCTAATACAATCTTAACCAAGAAAATATAAGATAGAGAAAAGTGTAGAAAGAGATGAGAATCTTAGCCAAAATTCCCTTTCTAATTAATAGATTCAAGCTTCTCCAAGAGCCTCCTCTTAGCTAGCCACAGATGGAGATTAGAACTTCATATTACGGTGGAAAGAGATGGGGATGGAGATACTGGACGATGGGGGCGTGCGAATGGATGGAATGAGTGAATGGTCTAGGGTTCTGGATGGTGTTTATTTTTATTTGATGAAATTGATCCCCCTGCCTCACGTTGATCTTCCGCCCTCTCTCACGTGCTGCCCACGTTGTTTCCTTCACTTAATAATCACGTGCCTCATTTATAATCTTCCCGTAAGTCTCGTGCTGATGCTACTGCATTCGTGTATAAGAATGGACCCCACTTCAACCTGAACTTCCTAAAACCCATAGCTCATTCATGCAGCTTGTGTAAGCTTCTTTCCATGACAACTCGTGCTACTGATATGCTGGTTCTCATGTAAGCTTCTCCAAGGTTCTGTGTGTGTTTTTTTTCTGCTCACTAACTTGTAGCTCTTCGTTTCTCAGCTCGTCAGCAACTTCTTCACTTCATTCTCAGCTTTTCACGTTTTCTACAGCCTTACGCTCTTCACGTTAGCTCTACGTGGCTTCTGCATGCCTCTTCGTCTTTACGTGGGCTTCAAAGGACTTCTTTCTCTTTTACTCGTCACGTAACTTCTTTTGTATTACGTGGCTGTTCCTCGTCATTTTCTCCATGCGAGCTTCTTCTCTCTATTTTTGCTGGTTTACATGTGTGTATATTTGTATCCAAGCTTTAAACCCGTGGCTTCTTCCTTCATGCCTGTGCTCCTTGCTCATGTTAGCTCGCAACTCTAAGAACCCATAGCTTTTTTTCTTTATGGCTTCTTGTAGTTGCTGCAGCCCATGGCTTGTACGTGAAGATTCTGCATGTATGGCTCTTCTTTTTCTTATTTACTGTTCACGTGGTTCTGCATGTATTCTTCTCCTCTGTTTTGAGTTTGCTTCTTGCTTTGCCTTCTCATGAAAAGGAACCCAAGCTCAAGAGCCATATTTGGATACTAAAATGCTTAAGATATAGAAATGGCTTCTAAAACAAAATCTTATCTAATTAAACTCCTAGAGCCATATTTGGATACTAAAATGCTTAAGATAAGGAGAATTAAAACATATAAAATTCATGCTTATCACTTGTTCATATTAAAGAGAATCTCCTCATCCTGTACTCGTAGCTTGATTTCACTCATCTCTACATCAATTAAAGCTTGAGCTGTTGCTAAGAAAGGTTAACCTAACAAAAGAGGTAACTTTTTGCCCACTATTATATCCAAGTTGATGAAGTCAACTGGAAAGATAGACTTATCCACCTTAACTAGAACATCTTCAATAATACCTTTTGGCTTAGACAAGCTTCGATAAGCTAGTTGTAAAGTAAATGAAGTAGGTTGTACTTCCCTAAGTTGAAGTTGCTTAAAAATTGCAAGTAGCATCAAATTCACATTTGATCTAAGGTCACAAAAAGCTTCCCCTTTAAATTTATCTCCAATGACACATGGCACTAAGAAGGTACCCGGGTCCTATAGCTTAGAAGGAAGCTTATTGAGAATTATTGCACTTCATTTCTCTGTAAGCATGACTATGCCCAACTCATTCAACTTCTTGTTATTTAACATCACCTTCAAGGGAAATGGGATGTTAATATAAAGCTAGTTGAATATCTGGAGAAATTTCTTGTATTTCTCTTCTAAGGCTTTCTTTTGAAACCTTTGCGAGAAAGGAAGTAGGGGTATTCTTTTATGAGATTCTACTATCTTATCTTCACTTTTATGTTCCTTCTTTATATCCCTATTTTTCTCTTCTTTTCTTAACTTTTCCTTTTTCTTTTCTAGTTCAGTTAACTCTACACTTTTCTTTTGAATGACTTGATCCTCTTCACTTACCAAGTCCTCCCTAGATTTGTGAACTTCAAGCAATTGCTTCCTACTACACAAAGTGTTTGCTTTACATTTCTCCTTCCCTTCTCTTATAGGATTAGGAACTATATCACTTGGTAATCTACCTTTCTTCATCGTATTTAACTCTGATGCCAATTGCCCAATTTGCATTTCTATGTTTTTCATTACTGCTTTTTGTTCAGCCATAAACTACATCATCATCTTTCCCATACCTGATTTCTTTTCTTGAATCGGGACTTGTTGCCTTGGATATTGTATAAATCCTTGTGGTCACATAAGAGCTACTGGTCTAGGCCCAGAGGACGATGCTTAATTCAAAGATGTACCTTAACTCCATGAAAAGTTCAGATGGTTCCTCTAACTATAATTGTATGTGTTGGAATATGGGTTGTTGGGACCCTTTTATGGATTTTCAATATAATTGCACGACTTGAAGGTAGTCCCTGTTGGACAAAATTTAGAACGGTGTGCTTTCCCACAATAGTCACAAGAATTGGTCGACACGTGTACTGCATTAACTCCTGTATAGCTACTATTTTTCTAAACTTAGAGCTCCAACTAATCAAAATGCTTATTCATGGATGCCAACATTGCCACTATTTGAGAAGTGGTATCATCCAAATTTTTCTCAAGCATTTTTATCGGTCTTCGCTCACTAGAACATTGTGCATGCTCGGCTGCTAGATCATTTAGATATTTTATCACATTATTCACCGGTTGTCTTCCGAAGCCTCCATTTGTCACAGAATCCATCAGTGTCTTAGACTCTAGAGTTAACTGTGAACAATGTGTTTGAACTAGGACCCATTTGTCCTGATTATGGCTTGGGCATTTTCTGACTAACTATTTAAACCTTTCTCATGCTTCATATAGATTCTCACCCGACTGTTGTCTGAAATTAGTAATTGCTGCTCTAACATCCACCATCTTGTCATGAGGGAAAAAACGTGCCCAGAATCTTTCTTCTAAATCCTCCCATGTCTCAATTGAACCTTTCAGTAGATTATTTAGCCACTCCTTGGCCTTCCCATATAAAGAAAGGGGAAAAAGCCGTAAATGAATCACATCCTTTGGCGTACCATTTTGCTTGAACAAGTCACACATCTTCAAGAAAACTAGAAGATGTTTATTAGGATCCTCTTAGTAAGTACCACTGAATTGTCCGTTCATTTACAACATTTCCAATATCATTTATTTGATCTCAAAGTTATTAGCTTGAAATTCTGGAACTTTGATACTTGACTGATATCCTCGATTATTGTGATTAAGAAAATCATTCACTCCCAACCTTTCATACTCTTCTTCAACCATGGCTAAAGATTTTCTATGTCCTTCTTTTAAAATTGAATTTTTTTCTTCAATATAGGTTGCCCCTTGTGGTTCAATGGGGTTTTCTCTTGAGTTTTAATTTGTTCCAGCTCTTCTTCTTCACTGAATGTGAGTTTTATAAGTGAACTCTCAGCTATAATCTCTTAGATGCTTCTGGTATTTAACTTAGCTTTCACTTTAGTTTTCACCTTGGGTGGCATAAACTATAGTACCTACTAATATATCCAGAATTTAAGTCCAATAGCAAAAAGAAATTAACTAAACTAAAAAAAATATTGAACTAAAGCTACTAAGAATCTACTTAGTCTCAAGAAATCTAACTCAATTCCCCAGCAATGGCGGCAGAAAACTTGATAGCCACTATTTTTGCAATAAATTTCGCAAGTGTATAGATCACTTTTATAATATAATGAATCAAGGTTATCCTACAAAGAATTAAATTAGACTCAATTAGGCCTAAAGAAATTTGCTTTTGTTTAAGTCAAGACAAGCAAATACCAGTGTAGGGAATTAAAAGAATGAATTTAAACTAATACTGAGCATTAAGATTGTTCTAATAAGATTAATCACTAAGGAGTATCTTAAATTTCTATCCCCTAATTGCCACGAATTGAGTTACTCAATTAATTTGTTAATTAATAATCTGAGAGTTAAGGAGATTAAGTGAGCCTCAAGTGTCTCTCGAACCACATAAACTTCTATCTTAGTTAACTACAGATTTCTCTCACAATTAATTATGTTAATGGTATTCAATCCTTTTCACTACTTAAGGTTCTTGAGTATATTTCTATACATAAAGACAAAATTAGAATGACCTAATCCTAAATTTCTTAATCAAATAGTCCATTAAGATTTTCCTCTTTTAAGAGTGATAAACATGATTGTTATATGTTTTAGTCTCCTTAACTTAAGCATTTTAATAACTAAATATGGCTTTAGAGGTTTAATTAAGTGGAATTTGATTTTAGTAGCCATTTTTGCACTCAAGGAAATCATTTACAAAATTTTAGAATTTTAATGCATAAATTTCTTTAAATAATTTTGTAAAATTTCTTCCTATTTAATTTTTCTTATTATTTATGTAGATTTTCAATGACAATTGGAGCATCAAGTGTGCAAGTTTCTTAGAAAATAAAGTTTAAAAACAAGAGAATGAAAAAGGGGCACAATAATCATCATCATCCATCTTAGTCATGCACATTCCATATTAGGAGCTTTAAACTTCACTCATCATGCAAGGTTTCACCCACATAAAGCTCTCTCACCTTCCATTCTTCCATAACCACGAGTCCAGCCACGTCTTCAGCACATTCCCTTACTTGAAGCAATAAAGGTAGAGCAACATAGAATGGTGTGAAGAGAAGAAGCATGAGGGAGGAACAAAGGAAGCACGTGATCAAGTAGCCACGGGCAGAAGCTACATAAGGAGCTTAAGTTGAATGAAACAAGAAGCATGCAGCTATGGGTTCTAGTACTTTGAGAGGAAAAGAAAAAGAAGCATGTGGAAAGAAAAGTAAGGGGAGCTGAGTTAAATGAAGAAGCTGGGTTTGCATGGCTGAGAGTAATACAAACATGCCAAAGGAGCCTCGCATTAACACACATGTAGATTCTTAGGTCAAAATTATGCATGAAAGTAACTGCATGATGGAGACAACACGAAGGAAGAAGCCACGGGTTTTAATGCTCAGTTGATGTGATAAATGAAGGCTTGGGAGGAGAAAGATCCACGGGCTAGATAGAATGTGGAAAGAGTTGAGAACAAAGAGGTCCAAAAAGCATGAAAAGCATAGGCTTTTTGAGCTAAGGTAGAAGGCGTGTAAGTACCACAGGCTAAGGAGAACTCCAACACAAATAAACCAGGATATGATTTACATGAAGTTCCAGCAAGGAGCAGAATGTGTTGAGAAAGAAGAGAAACAGTACTCTTGAGCTAGGTGGATGAAATAAGAAGCAAAGGAGAGTTCTAGGGAATGAAGCAGTTGCATAGGACATGGAATCACCAACACTTAGGCACATTCACACTTATATCCATCATATGCAAAACACGTCAAGAGGAGGGCCCCCACTAGAAGAAAAATAAAAGAGCACATGAGAAAGAGTTTGGGATTAAAAGAGAAGGAAGCATGTGATTTAAGAGGCTAAGGCAGTAGCTAAAAATGGAAAGTATCATTCCATTCATGCTTCGTTCATTGCACGACCCATACACGTGAAAAAGGGAGCATGTGAGATGATAAATAAACACATGAGAAGGGAGGATTGAATGCATAATTCATTAATTTGAGCCATACATCATCTTATTCACCTGACAAAATCATCCATTCCATCCTATTATTCCATGGAGAGAATGCCATCGAATAAAACCCATCTAGATTACATATTCCATCGTCATTATTCCATTCACCATTCATAACGCCGTAGCCATTCCTCACTTTATTTCCTCCATTATTCCACCTCCAATGAAGCATTAAATCCTCATCTTGTTACTAGCTAGGAGGAGGACTTTGGTTGAAGCTTGAATTCAAAGAAAATAGTAAGGGATTTTGGCTAAGCTTCCTATTTTATTTTCTGTCTTTCTACATTAATTTTTGTTCTTGAACTTATTTGGTTAAACTTGTAATTGACTAAGATTAATGTAGTTTATGATTGATGGCTGGTTAGACATTAATTATGAGAGAATTTGAATAATTATTTGATTAATTTTAGTGCTGGATTTTTATTATTCTCTAATTTTTCATGTATGCAATTAAGGTATTCGATGAAATGTATGAGTGAAATTGTGTGCTTAATTGCTTGATTTGAGGATTCCTTAGAGTTTGATTGGTTAATTAAACATCCTATAATGACAATTTAGAGGCTAATTAATCATTAATCAATTAAATTGAAGTGTTCATTGATCCTAAAGGCAAGAGTTAGTGATTTGATGTGGAATTGTGGTTTCAATTCAATATTAACTTATTAATTTCTTGGATCTTGAATGGTAACTTGTTAACTTGTTCATTTGCCATGAACACAATTAGGGATTCTTAGACCAAAGTTAATTACAATTGAATTAGGATAAGGATAATGAATACCAAGGGATGAATCTAAGGCTAGTCACAAGTCTATCATTCACCCCATAGTTCATACAATTAGGTAGTAGTGATTAGAAATTTTGTTTCAATTAAATTTAGTTAGTTAAATTTAGGTAAAACATCCCTTTTAATTAGGTAATTTGTAGAGTTCTTTTACACTTGGAAAACCTAATTAAACGTTGAATTCCATTTCCTAGAAAGATGATCTAGGTTGCACCACTAGCTATACATTTTTCAACCTAGTGTATTTTGAAGTTGAATGACACAACCATCAAAGGGCAAATCTCAAACTTCCCCATTTTCACAAAAGAGATGGTTAAACTCTTAAATAAAGTGCAATAGATAGATTAAGCATTAAGATCAATAATCAAACTAAATTAACTTTGCAAAATCTTCATTACATGGCAATAGGTTCAAGTAAATCTAAGATCTAGGAAATCTAGCCACACATGGCTCTACACATTATAAACAGAACCAGAGATTTGAATAAACAAGGAGTCATTGAAGAAGAGATAGAGAATAAAAGAAAACTCAATGAAATCGCATTGATTCGGCTTCTAATCTTCAACCCAAGATCCTTTTCTTTAAATTCTAGCTCCTTGGTGTGTTTTCTCCTAAGAAACTCTCCTCCTAGGCTCAGAATGACAAATACCTAGCTGCCCATTGTAACACCCCATAATTAATTAAGGTATTAATCATGGATTAGATTAATTAGGCGTAATTAATATGGGTTTGAGATTTAATTGGGATAGAAATTCTATCTAGGCTCAAATTAATGAATCATGAGAAAAGGCTAATGGAGGCCCAATTGGTTAGGTGCAGACCCAACCCAATTCAGTGTGATAGGGGCCCAAGATCCACCTTGTATAGACTCTTCTAAGTGGGCCCAATGACCCTTGTGCAGACCCACATTCTTGAGCTCTTCAAACTTGGCCCAAACTTAATTAAACTTTAGCAACCCAAATGCATAAAACTGGCCCAGTAAAATCCTGCAGCCCAAAACTCTAAAACTGGCCTAACAACCTAAAAATCTGAAGCCCAAGTGAAGATGGATCTTGGGGCAACCCATGACCCATTTTTGACCCAACTTAAACCCACCTAAAATCCTAATACATCAGCCTCTTCCCCACACTTGCTGAAACATAAAACTCAAGAAGCAAAATTCGGAGGTTGAGAAGGAGGCTAGGGTTGGAGGCAAGAATTCTGCATTTTCTCACATTTGGAGCAAGATTCAATCAAGGTAATAGTTATATAACTTAATCCCCTCATCTTTCTCTTTAATTTGGCCCGATTAGTTTTTCATTTGGAGCATTTTCATCCTACCCAAAAATCTGAAATGTGAGTGTTTGGGGATTTTCTTGGTGAAATTCGTAGGTTGAGGTTAGGGCTGACATTGGGTGAGTTTAAACCCTCCATTATGATGCTTCAATTGTTAATTTGAGACCCCCATAGCTGATTTATAAAATGGGTATTAATTATGTACGAATTTGCTTAGGATTTTGGGTGGAATATTGAGTTTTCTGGTAGAGGACATTTTAATCCGAATTTGGGACTTATAGTGGCTGAGTAAGTGATTCTTAGGTAGTCATTAGCATCTTAAATTCTTTGGGTATTGATTGTAACTGTTAATGATGAATTAGAGTAGTAATTCTATGATGCTATAGTTATAGGAGGATTTTTGCACCATTGGTGACTATTGAAAGTGTCTACAAGTGAGGTAACCGGGTTGATATTAATTCCATGTTTATATCTGATTTAATTTCATATGTTGCTGTATATGAATGATTTAAAATGTTGAATGAATTGATTGGCTATCTGTTGAATTGTGATTGGACCTAAAGAGTCCATGGTGGAGCTGTGGTGCGGCTGCCACCCGTGCATGTGTTTCGATCGGGCACCGGGTTATGATCAAACCCAGATGCACTGAGCCCCGGTTGTGCTCAATAGGGAGTAGGTGCCATGGACGGGCCTCTTCCGGTGTTAATGGCCTTTAACATGTGATAATGTGATTGCTAGTATGGGATAGTAATCATGATAGCTAATGGTTTCATTTGCTGATATGATAGATATGATTCTGATATTGATTTTGATTCATGCTTATATGCTAATTAAATTGGATATATGATGGAATTGCCTTGGTTACTGAGATTTATATCTCACCCCGTTTTATAGGATTAATATTTCAGGTGAAAGTTCCTCGAGTAAGGATAAAGGTAAGCAAGTGGATGAACATCCATGAGCTGAGGCAGGGTGTGGGGAGCTATACTTGGTCTGAGTAGAATAGGGTAGATGCAATTTTGTTATTAGTTTACATAGCATCATCATGTAATCATATTACCAAGTGTAGGCGTTCATATTTTGTTTGACTGAAATGTAACCGTTAAGGATTTAAGTCTCATTGTAGTGGAATATTAATGTATGAACTTATAGTATCATATATCTAGTTTTGTTGAAATTGTGTTATGGATTACTACATGGGAATTGTAGTTATATGATGCCTTGGAGGTAAGCTATTATTGAATGGAATCTCTATGGAATTTGCATAGGATGTAAATTGCTGCTAATGCATGTGATCTTGCTGTCATATATTCTTGAATTTGCTGATATGAACTAGTGGGACAAGTAGGAAGTAATGTTTAATTTTTGGCAATGATAATGGATGGATTGATGGGAAAATAGGGTAGGTAAACACCATTAGGATCGCATAAAATAAGGGAAGGTAGACCTAGAGTGTTTATAAGAGGAGAATTGGAGTGTAAGAGGCGAAATTTGGGTAATATGGTCACAGGAAGGAGTCGCGCCGCGGCTAAGAAGGCTTCGTCGCGGCCAAATGAGAGACAGAGTCGAAAGGCGCTGCGACACAACCAATCCCGCCGCGGCGCAAGGGGAGAAAATTGGCCCAGGGAATGATAGTGGCGAGGCGCACCGCGGCTTGAGAAATTTCGCCGCGGCGCAAAGCAAAAAAAATCACCCAAGAGGGTAACAGAACCAAAACTCATCGCGACGCATTATGTCCTGCCGCGGTGCGAGTCGAAGAAATAAAAATAAGGTTTGGACAGAAGCAAAACTCACCGGGCGCGAATATATTATGCCGAGGCGAGAATCCTGGGAGTTGAGAGCAGTAATTCCAGGAGGCATTTCAGCCGCGGCGCCACATAGGTTGGCCGTGGCGAAGGTCCAACTCGCCGCGGCGATTTGTGAAATTAGGAGATGATATAGGAACACTTGTGAGAGATTATTGAGAATTGAAATTGATGGACGGTTGAATCATGAACCCCTTATGGGAGTAGGATTTCGTTTATGCAAATTTTGTTTTGTTGTGGTGGTATGGTGATGACCCTAACATCAAGGTTCAAATTTCCTCATATTTTCGTAATATGGTAAAATATAATGACTTCAAACCTTGATCATTAATTAATAATCTTATATTTAACCATAATTACAATGATTAGAAGGTAGGGTTGTCACACCCATCATGTTTTTAGTCTGTAAATCGAAGTTGTGCATTTCAATAACCGTTCTTGCTATGGCGAGGGTTATTTCTCGCCATAGCGAGAATTTATGAGTTCTAGATCCTTGCTAATCTCACCACTGCCTGTGCTATAACTAGAAGTTCCCTAGATTTTGCATGAGTCATGACTTCGCTATAGTGAACTGACCTTCTTGCTACAGTGAAGTGGCATCCTAGCTACAGTGAACTGCATACTCGCTATAGTGAGGGGACTTTGAACAACTTACTTTTGACTTCCAGTTTTCTCCTTTTCTTTATTTCTTTCTAACAAATTTCTACCTTTCTTCTAGAATTAAAATGAAAATAAAATAAAGCTTAAAACTACTACAAAATATAGCAAATGTTATATTTTATTTATTTACTTTGATTGAATAAAAATTTATATAAGGTTAATCAAGAAATAGGAAGTTAACTCCCTAATCAATCATAAAATATACCTTACAATTACCAAAATTAAGGAGACATCACATATTCTCTAGAAGGTAGCTCGAGTCAATAAAGTGGGCGAAATTGACCATGAGCGCATCCTTAAAGTTTAGAACAAATGTATAAGTATTAACTGATTAGTTAAATTTTTAATCATTCTATTTCATTTTCTTATTTTCAAGCACATTTGGTTTTTATGTGTCACAGGATGGCTTATCATAAACCTTCACACAAGGCGATGTGCTCTTAGGGGGTAAGGATATCTTGGGTAAGGCGCTTGGTGTCACAAAGCACATCAGTCGTATTAAGGGTGTCGGCTTTAGCATTAGCTAAAGAGACTATTTGGGACACAAAAGCACTTGAAATTGCATTCTTTAGTCGAGGTTGCAGAGTTGAGAGAAAAGGTGGAGTGAAAAGAACAAGAGCAATCTGAGCTGAGAAAGCAATTGGAGGATCAACAGCGGCTCATTAAGAATTTGATGAAGATGCAGATGATGGGGATGAAGGCGACAAAAGTCAGCCTTAGCTATAAAGATAGTTACACACTGCCCTCTTAGTATCTCCCTGAGGTAATTGCTTTCTTTTACTAAGTTAATAGTTAAGTATTTTTACTACTTCTCAATAATTCCTTATGTTATGATTTGTTTAGGGTGAAGCATACTGTCTATTATTGTTAGACACCCTTAGTCGTCGTGTTGTTGTGGAGGGTCGCATGTTTAACATTGTAAGAGACACACTTCACAATGCAATACTTCCCATCGACCATGCGAGAGTAATGGTTAATATCCTTGTGGAGGAGAATGTTGAATTGCCTATTCCTACCGAGGATGGAAGAATAATAGGATAAGTAGTGGGGAGCTTCATTGCGTGGTCTAGTAATCTCATTATAGTAGCTCCATTAAGACAGGTTTGTTAGTTGACACTTACTTTTGTTTCACTTCCTTTATAAATCTTTCTTGATTCCAAATTAAACTAACTTACCTTGTTGCACAATCCAAGGGTAAACACTTGAAAGTGTCGAAACTTAGCAAGGAATCAATTACCGCACCATCAATGCTAAAGCTTGACCCTCAGGTTTCCAATAAATACAGATTGGCTCTTGAAGCTTTAGCAGAACAAATGTTAAGGGATGATAACATAAAAGTTGTAAATTTTGATAAAGAAAATTACAATAGAGAAACACAAGATCTACTTAGACTAGAAATAATACATGATGTGTTCTAGCGTGAGATGAGAAAGGCCACTACTATTAACTTATATGCCAGGTATTTCTTCCATTATACATAAACTATTTTTTACTATGTTTATTTCACTTTATCATTGATCTGTTTGTTTCTTCAACTCATATACTTGTACCATACGTTTTTGGTCCTTGGTAACCTCACAAGGAGGTTCATATTCATCAATCCCTATGACATAGCCACTTTTACTCCACAAATGGTGCATAGCTAGTTTATAAGTCAATCACAATAAGTAATGGATCTATTCATTGCAGGAACCGATAATCAGGTATTATTCTTGGCCTTTTACATGCAAGAGTGAGTTACTTATAGCTGATTTTTTTAATCATGTGTAATTTGAATGTCAATTGTTTAATTAGAATTAGCTAACACTAGTTAATTGTGTTAGGGCACACTAGATGTTGGTTGTCATCAATCCATGTGTTCCAAACATATATTTCATGAATCTAGTGAATGGTAACCCAACGAATTGTGCTTAGATGTAGAAGTTATTCAATCAGTAAGCATATGCATTTATTTTTTATGTATTTATTTATATTTGTGTGTTTTAATTTTAAAATAGATTCTTATATTAAATTTTTTTCTACTTACCTGATAAAGCTGTGGTGATGTTCCGTGCAAATCGCAGTCTTAAGGTGTCGAAGTTAAAAACACCCATTGCGTTATACAAATGGAACATAGTAAAAGTATTCATCAATATTCAAATAATTATTGCACACACCATTTCCTAAATTTAATATATTTTGTATTGAATTTTTACAGTGTCCAAAATAACCAAAAAACATAGATCGTGGATACTATGTGATGAGATTTATGAAGAATATCATCACACATGGACAGTCTACAATCTCGGATATTATATGTAATTTAGTTCATTTAAGTGATTAGATAATTTTCCTTTCCTTTTACATTTCCTTGTATACAAAAATTTAACTATAGGATGATGTTGGTTGCTGGTAATTTGCTGATACTAGATGTATTTGGTGACATTAGTATATAATTTGCTGTTATTAACTGTAAAAAGCAGGTTTAAGACTCGGGGAATATCTAATTTTAAGCCATTATGTTGCTAGTTTTTCTTTGATATAAAATTTATCTTAAAATAATATTTTTAAAATTTGACCAAATTCTAGTTATCTAACTTCAAATTGTTTTTGTTTCATTTTATAGTACTTTTTGGATTCATATTATAAAGAATACTATGATGCTCAAATAGATGAACCCAGGAAAAAGTTGTCTCAATACATGTTCCAACAATATCTATTGGTTTAGTATTAACTTGTGTTAATTTTTATCTTTTTTTTAATTTGATTATTGATTGTAATTGTTCTTTGCTTGATTAATACAAATAAATAAGATTTTTTCTAATTAAATAACTATAATTGTTCTTTACTATTTTTCTTCTTAAAAGAATAAGAGTTTTTTTTGTAACGTTTGATTTTTTGTAAAATACCGAAATGAGTCAGTTTTTAAAGCAAGTCCTCTGAGATGAGTTATTTGAGGCCAACAAAAATTAAAATAAAATTCTAAATAATAAAAAACGAGAATTCAAGGTTTAAGATACCCAAAAACCCAAGCCAAACAAGCTAGGAAAATTTAAAAAAGAAAGCTGGGGCATTTTCGTAATTTTTGGACAATTTGAAAAACTTACAGGAGGGCTTTTTTAAACAAAAAATTTAAACTTTTTGGCATTCTCAGATGCCTTAAAAACTATGGGAACCCCTAGAACAGTTGAAACCCCTCCAGTGAGTGATTTTGACTGTCAGTTGACCAAAACTTTGACCGAACGATTCATAATGGTTTTAAATCTAATTTGAGTGGTTCCAAAGGCATTTTATAAGTTAAAGAGTCTAAATATTATGATGGAAAAGATGGATTTCGAAAAGGAGTTGAAATGGACCCAAAATGAAAAACCCAAGAAAATGGACTAAAATGCAAAAGTAAAAAGTTGTTAAAGTGACTCCTCCCCTCCATATAACACGTGGGCTCTTTCCCAATCTGATTAACCAACCATTTTTCTATCCCAAAATAGAGCAGAGACCAGTAGCCATTCATGCATAAGAAAAAGCTTCAAGGGAGAAGAGAAACAAGGCAAAGAGGTATGAAAATTTAAGGAAACTTAGGCTTTTTCCTTCTTTAAAGTTGTTCAGCTCCTCCTTACCTTTCTTCCTATGGTTTTTGTGTGTGATATGGTGATGTTTTAGGTCTGGTATAGAGGAGAAAGATTGGAGTTTGGAAAAGAGGAGTTCACCACTTAGAAGAGCACTTGAGAGAAATTAGAAACTAAGGTAACTTTGTTATCTTTCATGCTTCTTCCTTGAGGTTCGGCCAAAGAGAGAATAGCCATGAAGGGTTGAATTTTGAGTAGAACCAATAATGAATCATGTGGATTAAGGTATGGGAATCAAGATTATGCAAAGAGAACAAAAAACCATCCATGATTTTGCAAGAGTGAAATGCTAAGGTTCCAAGAACATAACCAAAAATTTGATTTTATACAAGAGTCCCTAGGCTAATGTAAGTGTTTGTATGAGCTCCTAAGAGCCCTAGAGACCTCCCCACATGCATCTCCCATTAAGGAAACAAAGGAAGCTTATTGATTTTCATTCTTGAAGCTTGTTTCAGCCTAGGGCAAAACTAATACCTAAGGATAGTTTTAAATTCATCCAAGCTTGGTTTTGTATCATATATGATGGGAGAATATGAGAAACATCCTTGAAAAAAAATTAGAAGCCTTAGAATGGGAGATGAGGCAATAGGTTCCATAATATGAACTATGGAAGTAATATGGTCCTAGTCTCTTGGAATTGAGCGTATGATGACTTCAAGGAGTCTCATTGCAACTAAGAGGACTAGATATAAGATGAAAATAGAGCCAAGACCTTAGATGCTAATGGTTGCTCCTTTGGATGGTTATGGATCCATTATGGAACATTAGGAGTAGTTAATTTTTTTAGAGTGTGCAACCTTGTTGAATACTCGAAGAGTATAATTGAGTCTCATTTCATGTATCTAGGCCAAAGGAATCAAACTCCACCTCTTTGTGGGTGTTTGGCCAAGGTAGAAGAAGAACTTTTAAAGGAAAAAGTATGCCATTTCAAGTAAGGTAGCTCTCTCCACTTTCCTTCATGCATGCTTGAGTGTCTTTCTTGTTTTGAATGTGTGTGTGGATGTTTTAAGCCATGAAATATGTTTTTATTGAATGATTACATGCCTTGGTACCATGTTGCTATGTTATGTACTTAAAAGATGTTTTCATGAATGTTTTTAGTTTGCTTGAACTTGGTGAAGCCAAAAGTCCCTTATCTAAGGTGAGAATGAGCCAAAAGTCTCTAAAAAGAGTGATGCTTAGTCAAAAGTCTCTTAAAAATAGGTGAGGCAAGTCCAAAAGTCCTAAAGAGGATGGGTGAGGCTAAATCCTTGTCTTGACAAGCCTAGGTATGTTATTTATATCTTATTGAATGAAGGAAATGCTTTATGTATGATTGAGAACTCCATGTTTGACTCACATGCATTTTAGACTTGAAATTTGCATCAAGTGTGTGTGTTTGAAAGGAAGGTGAGCTATTGGGATTCCTAGAATCTCATTCTTCTCTCCCCATTGCCTAATATGTCTAGGTGGACCAAGTGAACAAAGAAACAGGAGCCACCAAGCCTGAAGATAGGGAAATTGGCAAAGGATTTGTGAAATAGTCATTTTGTCACTATTGTGGTGTCAAGAAATGTAATCTAATGATGTACATGGTGTATGCACTTATGAATACTTGTAAATGGATGAACATATTGTATATGTATGAGAATTAGAACTATATTGAATGATGTAGCAAGTTTTTGTTATGAATAGCAAGATTTTGGCATTATGTACATGGTGTTTGTTTTAGTGTGGGAGAGTGATTTTTGCAAATTTGGGTTATTAGACCTTTGAGCCATGTTTAATAGCCTATGTTAATGCTTTCCCACGTGCTCATAGAGCCTTAGGAGTAGGAGAAGCAAATTTGAACCCTTGGAGCCCTCTTTCAACATTAAAAAAAAATGTCACTTTGCCCCCTTATGTCAAAGTATGACTAACTAACCTCTTTTTGACTTGAAATTTTGCATGCAATTAGATCTGGGAAGTGAAAGATCAGGTTATTTGGAGGTCTGTGGAATTGTCTATGATTTTTCAAAGTTGGTATTAGAAATTCAGATTTACACTAGTACTGTTCATTTGGTCAATTGTGTAATTGTGTCATCCAAGGGGCAAACATGGTCCAATAGCTGCAAAATTTTATAGATAGAAACTATACATTCACAGTGACTTGTAGCAACTATAAGTACCTCATTTGGAGGTCTGAGCTAAGAGATATGAATTTTTGAATTTCTAAAGTAGTAACAGTAGCACAGCATGACCTGAGTCACTATTCTATTGAATTCCAATAGCTAAATGTATCTGTTTTAGTCTGAATCTATTTTTATCATAAAGTTGGTATTCATATCTTTCCAAATTGGTATTATTTGCATGGATTGAATTTTTTTGGAATTAATTATATATTTTTAAAATTTATAGCAGACACTTGCATCAGTACCAGTAGCTATCCGAACCTTTGAAACTGTTTGTATATCAAACATCTTTTGTGTTATATTTCATAGCTTGGACATATTTTTGACATAAAGTAGACATTTGTAGCTTTCTAGAATACCATAGTATGCTTGATTTTGATTTTTTTAAAATTAATTACAAATTTCGAAAGTTGGTGATAGAATTGACAAAATTCTAGTAAAAAATAATAATGCGAGTTTGATGCTCCCCTTTGAATTCCACGAGTTGTGGGCTAATTTTGGTGATGCAAATGAGTTGTATCTATGTAATTAAATATAAGAATGTGATATATGAGCTTATATGATCCGCGTGACACCAAATTGAATTTTTATACGCAACGCAACGCTAAATAAGACATTACTTTAATGCCATTTTTTCATTCCCTTTATGCAATTCATGATGTGAGACTTAGAAATGATAGGTAGCAAGCTAAAAATATATGGTGTTACATTTTTTATTATTTTAAGTTGTTGAATATTAATAGCTAGAATCAAATAAAGAATATGAATGAATCAAATGCCAAAAGACACTTTAGGTGCATAAACTATATGTGAAAAAAAAAGCAACAAATACCTATTTGTAGGCGGTTATTTTTAGTAACTTCCAAAAAAAATAGATTTTGTTGGCAGTTATAATGTAACTGCCAACAAAAATAAGACCTTTGTTGGCGGTTTTTAGTTAACTGCCAACAAAAGTCTCATAATTTGTTGTTGGTTAAGTTATAACAACAAAAATAAGACCCTTTGTTGGTGGTGTATAATTATCTGCCAACAAAGGCCTCATTTTTGTTGGTAGTTATTATCTACCGATAAATATGTAAATAATTGCCAACAAAGCCTTCTCCTGACGTAGTATTTACTTTTCTTTGCTTTGTTTTGTTTTTCTTGATTATGTTTTTTTTTTTTACTATTTTCCTTTGCCAATTTCCTTTTCTTCATATAATTCATTAGTTTTTTCCATCTACAAAATAAAAATTATATTTGCAGTTCCAATGACAATAATATGTTTATATGACAATAATATATTTATATAAAAAAATTAATTGAATGTGAATCGTTGCTATGACAATAATATATTTATCTAAAAAAATTAAATAAATTAAACCTCTTAATAAAAAAAATAAACAAGAATTAAACCTAAAATAAAAATTCATTGTTATAATATTTTAATATTAACTTGTAATTTTAAATCATTATTTGAAACATAAAATATTATAATATTATTATTTAATTAGTTATAATTATAATTTTTATTAATTATTCTTTTATTAACCTTTAGCGACGGTCTATTTTGTTGCTATATAGAGTGACAGAAAGATGATAAAATATTGCCTGACCTATATACTGTCGCCATTATTTTTTTTAATGTATTTATTATCATTTTCATTCATTTATTAATTTATTAATTAATAAATTCATTGATTATTTAACAATTCATTTTTTAATTTATCATTTCATTCAATGGTTTATTATTTTATTATTTTATTAATTAATTAAAGTAACTATTATGATGTTAGATTTTAAAATTTAAAAATTATGAGACTTTTAAATTAATTTTGTCTCATCTATGTTAGATAAGAGTGTCGAAGAAGAGAGAGAACGTAAAGTTTCGCAGCAAAAATTTCTATCGCAAATAATAGTGACAATAGAAATAATAACAAAATATGCAACAGACATAATCTATCACAAAACTAAGTTTTGTGATAGAAAATTATGGTTTTGTAACAAATATATTTGTTGTTATTTAATTATTTTGTTGTAGTGTTAGTAGATCCCTTAACAAAGCCTATACTTAGAGTTGTGTATGCAGAGCATGTAAAATCCTTTAGTATATGTAGAATATAAGGTAGCACACCCTATGTAAGATTTGATTATTGAATGAATAAATGTGTTTATTTCATTCTTAATATAGTGCCATAGTCATAAACAACATATATATAATGCGACAGTATATTGTACATGTTAATGTGGTTGGCTCTCTCATATGAGTGATTGCCTTTGGCACTTATAAGAAGTGAGAAAAAATGAAACATTTGTGTTTATATTCGAGGCAGCAAAAGCAAAAAAGTTATAGAGAAAGAACACACGACATCTTAACAAAAAGAAAAAAGGAGGTCAAGATGATATCTAAAAATATAAATATATGGATTGAATTATGGAACATCAATATTCATAATACCTATAGCCAGATACAAACTCTCTTATAGGATGCCATAAGAGGCAAGTAGTATGGTAGAATTCAAATTAAATACTATGTGTGTCTAGATTGAGATTTATATGCTATTAATAAACAAATCAAATCAACATATACTTTTTTAGAATAAAAGAAACATTGTAGCATACAATTCATATTATGTATGCTCAATAATTGCAATTGGGAAGCAACTAAAAGATCCTTATTGCATTATTGTGTGAGTCCTAGAAAAGAACAAATTTTTTTAAAGATGCCTTTATAACTTTGACAATATTATAAGGAGACATTTCTAGAAAAATCACATTTTTAGATAGCATTTTAGATAGATTTTAAATTTTAGATGATTTTCAAATGGATTTCTGACAGAATTTATATTTTAGACAAATTTTAGATAGAATATATTTGTTCATAAAAACCTTGTCGCTAAATTAATTACATCTAAAAATCTATTTGAAAATAATTTCAAACAAATTTTCAGACAAAAAAAATTATGTTTGACGAATTTTTGTAAGGGTATTATTTTGAATAGTATGACTAATTTAGAGACAAATTTCAAACAAAAATAAATAATGTTTATTTTTTAACTATATTTATTTTAGATGGATTTCAGATGAAAGTAAAAAATCTTTCAAACAAATTTTAGACAAAAATTAAAAAAATAATTATTTGATTTATAAATTTCAAACAAATTTAAGACAAAATATTTATATATTTCAAACAAATTTTAGACGAAACTACTTGTGCTTCTCAAACGGATTTGATAAGGAAAATAGATGACTATGAATTCCTTTTTTTTTTTGGCTAATTTTTTAAACCTGCTAGATTCCAAAATAGTAAAAGAATAACTTTTTGAACTAATTTGTCATAATAATAATAATAATATTATTATTATTATTATTAAATATTCAAATTCAAATATATAAGATTAGTAATACCCAAAAGACTAAATACAAAACATGGCATATTATATAAAAGTTCAATTACAATATATGTCCAACAAAAACAAAGTGAAAGAAAATATAACCTAATCAATGCAAATCACCCTCATCATCCTCATCACCCTCATCCTCCTCCATAGTTGGCGGAATATTCAAAATATGTAACACTAGTGCAAGTCTTTTTTCATTTAACAACACTCTCTTTTTTTGTTTAACTATTTTTTTGTCTTGTTCAACCATCTTACGTGCTTGCTCCTTATTAATTCATTCTTGATCTTCATATTTTTTTGCCACATTAAAAGTTCTTGCTGCATGGTTTTATCCACAGATAATGTGCAAGAAGATGTGCTAATAGAAGATTCTACACTGAAACACAATCCCATAGAACCTAAACCATAGACAACCCTTTTCTTCTCTCTGGGGACTACCTTTTTCCAAATACTCAAGTCATCTGGTATAGACCGACTTGCATGGGATGACTCTTCTTCTAAGTATATAGCCATCATGAACAAATTGAGGTTGGTTCATTACATGATCAATAAACCCTTTAACCCCTTCTACATATTCCCTTTTTAATCCTCCTTGATTTGGAGGAAGTCTATCATATATCCAGTTTCGATGTTCTAGAATTTCTATATTCTAATTCAAGTAAAACAATATATTACCATTCATATAATAAAAAAATTAAGACAACATGATTTTTTTTTCTAGTTTATTTTGCAGCCCAATTAATATATATGACTTTCTTGTCTCTAGTTTGAACCCTAACAGAAATTAAATGAGTCCATGAAGCCTGTGATTCTTTATATATACACATATGTATATATCTGTGTGTGTATGTGGTTAAAAAAAATGGCAATAACAATCAACATTGATAATACAAATGGGTCTCCTTTAGTGATACAGAGTTTAATATACAATTATGGGTTTCAACAAGAATGTGAATGTGAAGTTGTCTTTCAGCAAATTTGTTTCTCTTTTATTGGACTAACAAAGTGCAAAAACAAATAAACACTTAAATTCATCCAGCACCTCATTCCAAAGAGCAGAATGCAGAAATTTCAATAGTTATATTTGTCCAGCAATTTGGCATATACAACAAGGATCCAAAGAAAAATTGAAAATTAGGGAATAAATTTACCCTTAGTCAAATCTTTCTTTTCTACAATGGAGGATGCTTCTGAGGATGGTTGTTTCTTCTCAACAGATTTACACAGCTACTAGTTTGGAACTAACGTTTGCCAGTGGTAGAATTATTGAAGAAGAAGAGAGCAAGATGCTAGATCTACAACAAATGAGGAAAAAGCCACTAGAAATTTCGACACTAAATTTCCAAAAATAATAAAATGTAACTACAACAAGGAAGAGGGGAAATGGCAAATACAAAACCAAAAGAAGTATAACGAACCAGGTCTCTGCATTTCTATCTTTTTTCACCTGCCAGGTTTTCTTCGCAAGCGAGATTCCATGGTGGTTTGCTTTCTCTCCTTCAGCTACTGAGTGCATGGGAAGTTTTAGGAATTTCAAAACCGACTGCTGCGTCGGGTTCCGGAGGGTTTTGGTAGACAAATTAAATTTGAAGCAACATGGCATATATGAAAAGATATGAACAGATGTGGATGCAGGGGTTCTTTTTATATCTACCTATTATCTTATATTATATTATTTATATAATATAATACAGATAACATATAACATATATATATATAATACATATAAGATATATATATATATTATGTATAATACATAATACGTATAATATATATTATATGTTAATAATATATATTATATGCAATATGATATTGAAAGTTTATATTTGTTGCAATTTATATGGAAACTAATAATATAAAATTTTCATTCATATTTTTATTCCAAGTTTTTATATGCATAATTAAGATTAATTGGTCATATTGTTTAATTATGATAAATTTTTTTAAAAAAGATTGGAGTCATATGCATAATATTTTAATAATGTGAGATTTTTTTTAATTTTAAAGTAAAGGAAAAATATGTGTAGATTAAGGAAATTTGTATGGCTAATTAATGCAAATACAATTTTCTCTCTTCAGTACACCAAGTAACTAATAATTGATGTGTTGTCAATTATTAATTCATTTTATTTTATTGAATTTTTTCAAAAATAATTTAAATTGAGTTTGATATGGATATTAATCCCACAAATCCAATTTTGTACAATATATATATAAATATTAGAGAAATCAAATTTAATTTTTATCAAAAAAATATTAAATATAATTTAGTCAAACTTTATACATAAATTAGCACTCTTTATATTATATAGTTTGGGGTGGAACAAGAGAAAGTTTTTTTTCATTTAAATAATTTAAATTATACAATTCACATTATATACAACAAATTTCCTCCTATACATGCAGTAAATTATGATGTTGGATGAGTTTAAATGTACAAATATTATGTATATAATAAACATGTTTAATTGATCTTTATGAAAAGTAAACAATAACTAGAATAAGTTAGCATGGGAGTCATAGGCGTTGAACAAGTTAATTATTTTTGTGGTCTTAAGATTGTGGCTTGATAAGGATATGGTTTTGTAATTTTTCTTTAAATGTGAAAGACAATTTAGAAAATATTATTAGTTTTAATTTTATGAATTTATCATATTGTCAAAAGTTTAAGTTAAATAGTTTAATTTGATTTTTTAACTTTAAACTATCATATCTTTTGATCTGTAAAATAGAATAAGACTTATTATATATCAACAGAAAGTTCCTTTTGAGCTCTTTGACGTGACAACCAAGATGGAACTTGGTTAAAGCTATTTTTAGAGTTAAAATCTATTGTATAGGGCTATTTTGGGCATATTTTATAATTTTACTTTTATTTTAGTATTTTACTATTATTTATTTTTCCTTGTTATTCCATATTTAATTGATGAATAATAATTTAAATTTTCTATTAATTTAGAGTTTTGACTCTTGAAATGTATTGTGTAGGAATTCATTTAGCAAATTGATATTTACAAACACAATTGTATGTTAATTTTTGGGGTTGTTTAATCTTACTATTTTCTTTACAATTTTTTTCTTCATTTTGAGTTTTTGTTATTTAAAAAAAATCCTTTTCATTAACTTGTTATTTTATAAATTTTATAAATTATTTTGTTCCAAATTTGTCTAAAATCTTGAGATGTATTTTAAACAACATAACTTTTGTACAAGTATAATTTTAATTTATATAACATTCCTTCTCCAAATTTAAAAAATTTTTTTGAAAAAAAATTTTAAAAAAATAATATTATAATATAATATTCTGTTCCTAATTCATCTTAAATTAGAGACGAATTTCAGACAAAAAAATTTCTTAAGAATATTTTTCTTCTTGTATAATATTTTATCCAAAAATTGTCTCAAATTTGAGATAAATTTTAGATAGACATTGTATGACAAATATTTTATCAAAAATCTGTCTGAAAGCCATTAAAAATATTTTGGCGGCAACTTGGCTTGAATTCTTGGGATGAATTTTAGACAAATCTAGGACAAAAGTTTTATCCTACGCTTTGTACTTTATTTCATAAAAAATTTGTCCAAAATCTGTCTGTAATTTTTAGTAAGAATATATTCCATCAAAAAATTATATCTAAAATTCACAAATTTCTAGCAGTGAGATGAGTAAGTGCTTACTATTTTAGCTCATCCTATGGTTATGATAAATTCGATCTAAAGGATTAATATTAGAAAAGTGGCTAGTTCTGATCTAAGTGATATATGGGTGAAAGAAAGATTATCTAATATATACACAATTATGCTAGTGTTTAACACATGTCCATTATAAAGTTAATTTAGTAACATCATAAACAAAAATACCATGTGTACAAGAAGGTAATCTATTGAAACTTAAAAGGGATTATGCTTGGTATGAGTAAAATATATAAAGGTGAATTTAGGCCATTCAAGGCATATAAATAACTATGTAATATATATAAAAAAGTAGTCTTATATACTAGTCCTATAACAGGATTTCTAGAATAAAAGCTTCCAAATGTTATGTCCAAATTGTCATAGCATAGCACATACAAAAGTTCAATAGAAGTAGAAAATTCTATATTGTCCATCCTATCATATACAAGTAAGAGGTGTTAGATTATTAGGCCCTCCATAATGAGTTAACCCACATCCATTAATATAATAAAAAGAAATGACTGAATGAATTATTCGTTTAGCTAATTAATTAATATTAACTAATAGTCAAATTATTTCGAATTTAAATTCAAAAGTTTTTGTCAATTAATTTTTGGATTACAAATAAATCAACTAACACAAAAACTTTCTTCTCTTAACATACAAAGAAAGCATATGCTAAAAATTTAGTTTTGGGAGACAAGAGAAGAAGACAGAATCATAGAAAGGTAACATAGATAGAAGAGATTTTTGCTTCCTCTCCCTCCTTCTCCTATATTTGGTGTTTTTGTTGTGAAATAAGATTGGAGCACTCCGACTTGTGACTTCGATCATATCGCATGGAGTAGTGAATTCGAAGATCTATTCACTACAAGTACGTACCCTTAATCTTACTTTCTTTTAGTTTAAGAAAAAATCAAGTCTTGATAAAATTTGGAGATAACTATTGATAGACTGAAAAATCGTGTAAGTGGGTGCTGACCTTTAGGATTAGTAACGATGGGTAAAATATCAAGACCTTATGGGTATTCACAAAATTTATCCCTTTAAATTTGGGTATAGAAATATAAATGGACCTTAGTTGAGGTCTAAAATTATTTTTGTGCATCCCTTTAAAGATCCGAGGCTGGGCTTAGATAAAATTAAATAAACTTTACATAAAGTATTTTATGTGTTCTGAATTATATTAATAGTTACTTGATACATTTTTTATTATGATTTTTACATTAATTAACTTTATGTAAACAAGTTTTAATTTAAAAAAATTGTTCATTTTAAAATTTTTTTAAATAAACAAGTTCATATCCAAGAAATTAAAAATCAAGAGGGAATGGACTTGATCAGTTACTCGCTAGATTATGAAGAATTACTCGTATGAGTCATTTCACTACTTTTGCATGTGCGGAGATAAAGTGCATAACCGCAACCATGTTATATATAGATCATACATATGAAAGTGATGTACAATGTCAGTATAAGCTCGTTGAATAATTTATAGCAATTCCAGTACTCCAAGTTCTGTTCTGCTGCTTAATAAGTATCTCTGTTTGATTCAAATTATATCATCCTTATTTATCACGACAGCTAGGAAAGTTTACAAACAAATGTATTAAGAACAACAATTTCAAGTGGGATGAAAGAAACCAACTTATTACATTTAGGAGATTTTGTTTTTGGCAAAAACAATATTAAGAAGATTAAATTGAGACAATAAAGATATTGAAAGTTGCAAACTAACAAGAACTATCATCTTTTTTTTTTCAAATAAGTAAAAGTTAGGTAATGAAAGAAGGAATTAAAATTTCTTCCTCATTGAGCATTATCTAACTTTGTCCATCTCCTACATACTTCACAAGAAAAATGGTCTATTTTCAACTTTTGACTTTTGAGTAAGGTGCCAAACAAAAAGTGATTTTAACTTTCGGATTCCCGCGTTTCACATATCACCTTTTCTTTAGTATTTTTTTTGCCGACCCCTAGAATTGGGTTGCTTTGCGTCTAGGATTCAAATTCTCTGTTTGCTTGAACGCAAAAATGTTTGGTCCCATCACTTTATTGTGTGTTCGTGACCTAAAATTAATAAAGTACTAAGTATGTTGAAAATAACACCACATCTTATCACAAATATTAATAGTTAATTAAGTGAGCTTCTTTAAGTGGCGTCTAAGGAGCAATTAGTTGTATTCTATTCATTTACGACTTTTACGTAAAATTTGACAACTTGATGGGTTTGAAACTTGTGATTGGCTGAACCATTAACTCTCATTTTGTGTTATTTGCTTTAAATTAAGAATTTGTTAAAGTTTGTTATTAATATTTGAAAGGAGATATGATGATAAGAAAATATTGAAAGCAACTCAATTATTAAAATATAAAATTAAAGAAATGATCCGTTGATGACAAAATTAAAATGCATCATTTCGTAAGGAATCAAAATAAATTTTTTCTCTAAAAATTTATTAGACTTAAAGTTAGAGTATTTTAAAAATTACTAAAAGAAAATTCTATGACTTATATGATTAGCTCAAAATAGAATTATGGAAAATTTAGATTGTACATGTAATTAATATTGTATCACAAAGTTCATATCTATAATCAATCAACGGAAGCATGCAGTTGACTTTGATATTTAGTATGCATTAAATTAACAAATTAACTACATATATTTTTACTTGCTTAATACATAAATGGAGTTGTGAACTATTTGTTCACAAAAAGAAAATCTCAAAAATCTGAAGATTGTTAACGGAGTGAAAGACTTATTATTTAGGCTAACATATTATTTCCCATTATATATATATAAAAAAAAAGATTAATAGAGGAGACTGCTGGGGATCTATGGGATTTGCACCGTAATTTTTCACGCAACTAATTTGCTTAGTGTAAAAGGCTTCCCTATTGTTAAGCAAATGAAAAATGAAAAAGAAACAAGGCTGCCTAGTTACTTATACTACTATCCCTCTCTAAAAATTTTTTTACATGCAATCAATGATCAGAATTTAATTTGTATAGGTAAAATCCCTATACAATATAGGTAAAATTCACGTATAAAATAAATCTTAATTATTAAATATATAAATAATATGTCATTCTCGATATAGGTAAGAATTACTCCCCTTCTTAAATAGCAATGGATTAGTGATGAATAATAAGTCCTTCATTGAATCCCTCAGATTTAGTGAGGAAAAAAAAAATTAAACATACAAATGTTTGCACCCATTTGGCGAGGGTATATAGAGAGGAACATTTTTCCTCACTATTAACTAGAATTTTTCGAAGACGTAAGCAAGAGATTAATCCTTCATTGATCCTTTACTAATTAAAAAATTTTATTACTAGCGAAAGGAATCAACAAGGGAAATTATTTCGCTGATATCTTGCTAAGGGATTTTAAAATCAAATCCCTAAGCCTCAAACCAAAATGCACCTCCCATCATTTTCTCTTTTTCTTCCTTATGCAACTGTGCCTCTAGTCACCGCAGAGTACTTCTTCTGCCATAATGATGCCATGCCGTCACTGTTGTCCTCTACCCTTGCTGTCATCATTCTGTTGGTGTTTTGCCATCTCATAAGTATACAGCGAGGAAACTTAGCAAGGAAATAACAAAGATCCCTCACTAATTTAGCAAAGAATACTTAATAAAGGGACAATTACTCACTGTTCCCTTAACTATTCTCTTGCTAAGTGCATTTAGCCATGGAATTGCAAGAGATCAATCCCTCACTAAATCTACCTATTTTTGTATTGTTACCTCAAAAAAAAGAAACAAAAAAGAAAAAAAAAGCCTAGCTTGAGCTATCACAATCTAGGCATTGCTCATCATACTTCAGCCAAGTCTAGTGTTCTATAAGGAATGGGTTAAATGCAAAGCCAACTTACCTAGATGATACGAAAGAAAGTTACAGCTTCTATTCTTTAAGGAATTGTTCAAAATACAAATTAATCAAACTTAAACAAGAAGAGAAAATTGAGAAAGAATAGGAGCTTATATACATATCTTTTTGTGGCTCTAAGCCCGCTCATTTAAGTTTAATTTATAGCAGCACGTACGTTCTTATAGTGCGAGAAGTGTGAAGTATCAATATTGTCCTGCATATCTTTATTAATTAAGAAGTACAATTTATAGCTATGAAGATTAACACTTGTCAGTATTCAACACATCTTAAATATTTGTATAAGATACAAAATATTGATACTTTAAAATATATACATACACTCTTTAAATTTTGTTGTCATCTGCATGTGTATTGGTGTTAGTTGTGGTCGTGTTTTATAGATTCATAATATATATTGTGCTACAAATTAAAAGAAACGCATAAACTCTGCAATATTATAGCACTAATGATGAGGAAATTCAAAACCTCACCAAATGTATGGAGCAGTTCCAAATAATATCACCATGCATGGCACCAAGTTAACAACATCACCATTGCTAAGATCAAATATTGCTCAAATAATTGAAACTTAATTAAATTTATCACAAGCTCAATTCCTTTCTGAGTCTAAAATCAAACTCAGTTTTATTTCATTTCCATATAATTATAGTTGATTCCAAATCTTATTATAGAATGATATGATTTCTTCATTCCGAACATGGAGGCATATACTTAGGAGGTGGACGCATGCTTGTTTCATTGGCTCCTCCATTCTTCACAATAAGCACAGTATCCATACCCCAGCTACTGTGCCTCTCAAAATGACAATGCATAAACCATACCCCTGAAAATTAAAACAATCTTTCTTTAGTAATACTATCCATCACGTATAGAAACGGCAGTTTGGGTGGATATTTCAGATATCCGATAACACTTGACTAAAATAAGTATTCGATATCCGATCAATAATGGACTATATAGGTAGGGTTGGAGTATTAAAAGATGCAGTTGGAATTGATGTTCAGCAGATTCAATTTTAGTTTTATGATACCGAATATCTATCCGATACCAATAGATGAATAGAGTACTCAATGTCTAGTGCATGATATCATTATATTCTTATATAATATATGTGTGTGTGTGTGTGTGTATTCTCTACTATCCAATACCTATTGCCCTGAAGTCTTATGAGTTTTTAGATATTTTAGATGTGGGTATGAGAATGTAAATTTTTCTTGGATGTAAAAGGGGTTTGAATATTAACCATACATTTTACATTTAGATTATTTCTACTCAAATATGGAACAGTAATTTTTTCAAACTATGCCGGCATGCTTAATGAATGGTAATTTAGAAGACATACCAGGATTGTCGGCAACAAATCTTATAGCAAGCCAACCATTCTTGGGGAGTCCAATTGTGTTAACTTCTGGTGGATCAATCAGGTTATAGGATTTTGGGTCTGTCTTATTGTCGAAAATTCCCCATCCTAGTCCCACAACATAGTAGCTGAAACCATGGAGATGCATTGGGTGATTCTCAGCACTACTCAGTTGATTATTAGTTCCCTGCCACACTATCTCAACAGAGTCATTGTAATTAAGCATTATCACCCTGGTTCCTGTGGTTGTAAATACCGCATTGTTGGGATCTGTGAAGTTGATATAATGAGGAGGCTCATTTGGAAAGTCTTTAGTGAATACTCCCGTCTTGTTCCTGCAAAATTAATTTCTCATTTACGTTTGGGAATAAGTTATTTATGCTAGATGATGGGGAAAATTATATGACAATATAGCTATTAATTATTGGCCAAAAAAAAATCTATTATTTCTTTATAAGCCATTATGTGTTGTTGGTGAGATAGATCTCAGAGTAAGTAGTTTGCACAAATCTTATAATGGCATAAAATGAGTATAGCCAAAATGCTCAAGCATGAAGCCAAACCATGGGTATACTTGGTCTAGCTTACTATTATTTGGGCCAATGAATCTAAATATATAGCTCGGTATTAGATGATATAACTCCCAGACCCAGTGAACTTGGTCGTAGGCCCATCCAATAATCCCTTGATTTAATAGTACATATTTAAATTTTGTATTGTATGCATTGTTTACTTTCGTCATCTATATTTATTTATTATGTCTTATTTTTCCTTTTTTTATTCCATAATTTTTTTAATATATCAGACATGTCAAAAAGTCAGCACTCCCTTACTTTATGAAACTATAAATTGATTTTTTGAATCATATTTATTCACTTGTAAAAGTCATCAAATTCACTCAATTGAGGAAGTTCATTTCATCTATTTGAGCAATATTATATTTATAAACAAACAAATCTCTACAAACCTGACCTTCATCCATAAGCTTAAAGAATCACTCGATCTTTAATATATTAAAAAGCTTAAGTCAAGATGAATTTAGACACAGGCCCAACCTTGAACAAGTACATAACCAACGCAAAAGATTGTGAGAATGTGAACAGGGTAGTACGTACCAATAATAAGCTTCCAATATATCAATGCTCGGAGTCTGAAACGACACGTTATTCAAACTAGCCGCGAGCTTGGTTGTGTTAGCGCAAGTACTAGCGGTGCATGGTAGGTGATTCACGGCAACTGTCATATAAATCCTTTTATTGACTTTCGTGGGAACCTTAATCGGGTCGCTCGTACTTCCCAAACCCCTCAACCTCTTGGTGAAGTTAAAAGGAGCAGAAGAGTCATTATATTCAGGAAAATTTGGAAAAACGAACGAAGGATGTTGAGAAGTAGAGTTGTTTCCAGTGTACTGCATAATGGCAGTGGCAGTGGTATTATCGTAGGTAGTATCGCCATCGTGGAAGGGCGAAGCGACGACGTAATAGTGACCCGGTTTCTGGTTGGCTTTGACAAGAACGTCCATGGTTTGGCCTGGGGTGATCACAAGGTAAGGGGCGGTAAAGGGCTTGATGTAGGCAGCGTCGATGCCTACGAGGGTGAGTGTGTGGTTGGTGATCCCGAAGTAGTGATCTTCGTTCATGGCGGCGTTGATTATGCGAAGGAGGTAGGTCTTTCCTCGCTCGACTGAAAAGCGGTGTGTCGTCTCTGCAAAATAGACCAATTCAGTTGAGAAACCTTTACTTGAGGTGTCAGGTGACATCATGCATGTTTTGTTTTGTACTTCGGCAACGACTTTATTTTAGATTGAGAGAATATAAGTTTGCTCTAATATTTCAACACTTTCTTGGAGACTTTTATTTTTGGTAGTTTCGTACTTTCACATCAAAAGCTACGCTATGTATATATATATATAAATGTATCACTTTCAGAAATCATTTGGTAATTGAGTAGTCGCATGATCTAATTTTGTTTTGTAAAAATCGTGTAATTTAACTTTAAATCAATATAGGAGTGGATCTTAAATTTTACGCACAGGAATTGTTTATTTATCAAAATGGAAACGAGTAGTACTGAGTAATCAATATTTCCCTGATTATATTGACCGATGACCGCAAAAAAACAAAAACCTGGGGTTTCAATTGTAGCGAAAGCTGGCTAACAAAATTATCTATTGTATTATTATAATATTTTGTCTCTTCAAGCTTTTATCGAGTTTAAATTTAGCGGCAGCGAAGGTAATTCAAGTGTCAATACCACCTAACTGCAATACTAAAAGAACCATATGGTCATAATTCAAAGTTTCAACCAAGGCGCCTGATAAATGCACTAAATTATTACCATTAGAACAGGCATATAAGTCTCCAGGTTCGCCGTTAATGGTGTAAGCATCAGAAGCATTTGGTTCCCCACCGGTTGCTAAGGCGTCCTTTATGATTTGCATCACATCTCCTTTGTACCATTCCCCTGCATGCAAAATACACGATGATCGAGCGATGTAATTAAAAAGATATTAAAAGATAAATTGTGGAAATCTAACACACCAATAATGAGTGTTTCTTGGCCATGGGGCTCTGTGAAAGGATAAGAAGCTCCACGGGGAGGTTTGATAACGAGGGCACCATGAACAGTGGCACGACTCCAATCACTATGAGCATGCCACCAAAGGGTTCCTTCTTCTAAGGAGAAATTGACTCTCTGGGTGAAGCTTGTTCCTGATGGAATAGGGCACTGCGTTATGTTCTCTGGTCCATCTGACCACGGGTCCTTCGGTTGCCTCACTCCATGCCTGCAATTCCAGGAATGCTTCTTACATATTGATGGGCTTTAAAAATATTAGAATCGGTTGGTGTTTTTGGTAATGTTTATAGAGAAAGAGAAAGCTTAGTCCACTCACAAACCTGTTATATAGAGCTTAGAATGAGGGAGGTTTACAAGTTTTTCCCTTGATAAGTTAAGAGGAGAAAGGGTGGTCTGAAGCCGTCAACGTACAATTATGATAATGGTAAGATGAAGAATTATAAGAATTATGTCTGTATGAAACTCTCTTATATGAATTAAGTTTTATTTTTCTTCTATAGTTAGGAATCCGTGTTAGATTAATGAAGTTATTCTACTAATGAGTCTTGACAATATGAATTGAATCATTTTGAACTTATACAAATATTGAACTTATAAAACTACCATATCAGAATCAAATGATGATAATAATCCTTCAAAAATTAAATTGATAGAAGATGCATCGATCTTTCATAAAGTTATAAAGAACTAATTTTCTATTTTATATATTATTACCAGTGAATAGTTACACCATAAGTTCCATTGTTGTGGATAGTGACAAAAATTGTATCTCCTCTGTGAGCGGTAATAGTTGGCCCTGGAAAGCTACCATTGACTGTCAATATGCTCTTTGTGCTGCACAGCTTTGTGAAGTTCTGTTCCCTCAGCTGGAATGCACCCAAAAGTATAAAATAATTAGCATAGACAGTTAGCTATAGCTGGCTAGCAATTTTTTTTTTAAATTAGAAACTTATCTTCAGGGTAGCAGAAAGTTATATGAGAATTATATAATATTGATTTACTGTCCAACATAAGAGCTTATCCCACTAGTAGTTATGCATTTGTGAAAAAGCCAGCTAGCTACCAGACAAAGCTCATGGAAAAGCAAAAACTAATAAAACACATGCATACATTAAGCATAAGATTCCTGCAAAGAAAGTTGTGCAAGCTTTTATTTTCACTTGCCTCCAAAGAAAGACTGTCTGCGTCATATGAAAAGTACGATGGTAAACTTTTTAAGACAATAGATTTAGGTAAAGTTTATGAGGTTTATTAACAAAAAATTACTATGTAGATTATTTTAAACAATTTTTTTGTATATCATAATTATGTTAATTAGAGGAACTTATAATGAATAATTTAAAAAACTTTACAATTTTTTATGCCAGTGACACATCATTCATATATATATATATATATATAATAAGGAGGATATCAAGTTTGAGCAGTAATCCTACGTGAGAAGTAAAAAAAAAAAAAAGATATTTGCCCTTCCATAACAAATCAATAGTTGAGCAAAATCACTAGAAGTGGCTGTAAATAAGCAGAATATATATGTGGAAAAAAAAGAGCATTCTATTGGTTCTCTAAAGCTAAGATTCCAAAAAAAATATCATCCTAGTCTTGAAGAATATTGCTAGAATATAGATTTTGTCATCTTGGAGAACTTACAAAGAAGTCATAGTGATGGACAGCGCCTTGAGCATTGCGAAGAAGCAGGAAACCGAAAAGGACTAATATTACAGCGTACTTAACTAAGTCCATTTCTTTCTCTGTGAATTAATTTCTTCAGCTCAAGGCATGGAGCTATATATAGAAAACTTGGCCAACACTTTGTTACTCTTAAGTCCTCAAAGGTTTAATTATTACCATTTTTTTAAAGTTAATTATATTTGTAGATATGAAACATTAAACTCACGTGATTAATGCCAACGTGCATGAAAATTATTTTTACGATTATATTCTTTACGTAACTTGCTGCTTAAACTTAATTGGCTCTTATACCAATTTTCCTATTGAAGGGAAAAATTAAGCTTTCTTGAGTATGAGATATAATACTATGAAGAAACTTACATCTACGTATTAAGTTTATTATACAAATATATATATATATATATATAAACTCTGATATGAAATATTCCTTAAATTACAATTCATAAAAAAATTTCATTGTTCACACTTTATTGACTTGTTTTGGTTCTGTGATTTGACCCCCCCCTTTTTTTAAAGTTCTGTCCTAAATATATTTATAAAAACCCATGTTTTCCTTGAAGTTCATGCAAACTTGCACAATGAGATGTCTAATTTTATATAAATGAAATAACTATAAGTATGCAATCAAATAGTTAATTTTTTTTAATATTTGAAATAAACACTGCATGTTAATTTTTAGATTAATTGATGGAGGTAATTAAAAAAATTTTAGATCAATTAATGTCAAATTTTAGAATAATAATATTCATTATAAGAACAATTAATCCAACGCTGAATTTGGCAAGAATGTTCATATTATAAAAAGTTATTTAATAGTAAAAGAGAACTTTTTTATTGATAGTGGTATTAATTAATTTGTTTTTGGTCTTATTAGCAATGATAAAATAAGGAATTGTAACTAATAAGGAATTATTTTATATTATTATCCACCAAGGATATTTAGGATATCAATCTAAAAGTGATAGCTAGAAGAATCGAAAAGTGATTATGGAATAAGAAGAGATATTATTGGTCCTCATCAGCCAATCTCTTTTAAATTTTTCAGTCAATTTTGAAATCAACAGAAAAAATATAATTAATTTAAGTTTAATTCAATAATAATTTTTTTAGTAATTATATGTTCTGAAAAAAAAAATTCGTGCCACAATATATAATTGCATCTTTTGTCTCGAACTATAAAGCATTTCCTGCAAATGTACCACCAACAAGTTAATTAGGTTACATTTGAATTGAGGGGAATCCAACAATGGAAAAGAAAAAGAAAAAAAAATTACGTATCTCATTTGATAATCATTTGAGTGAATTAATAGTAGAGATTTACAATTAACTAAATTAACCTCCGAATTCTTTCAAGATATTTTTAATTTCACTCAATATAGTTTTATTTATTTATTAAGGAATAATTTGTTTTTATGTTTCTATCGATATTAAATAAGGCCTCCAAGTTTGGCTTTTTTAACTAAATGTACAATCAAATGAACCATGATTTTGAAGGACGAAGGTAGAAATATCATCTCCAGATGATAGAGTGTAAGGACAACCCAATTACATTCATAATTAAGACTTTGGTACACAATTTTTTGAAAAATAAGCTCAAATCAATCAGTATTGCAAACACTTAGGAAGTGTCTTTTTCATAGCTAAAGGTAGTCATTGCTCTATTAGAAAATGGAAGTCATAACTTTTCTATTACTAAGGCTTAGTAATCCATACTTATCTATTTCTAAAAGAACAAATTATCTAAGCACAAACATGTCATGTCTCATAGTACAAGAAATGTAATCACACTACTTGATCAAGTGAAAAAGAAAAGAAAAGAAAAGAAAAGAGTTAGTTATGCAATAAATTAGCATTCTTACCTAAGTTCTTATATTGCAAAAATGGACAATTTTTAAAGTCCCTTATTTTTTGGAAACATAGTTGCAATTAAAGACTAAAATGTAAAAAATGTCTTAGTACATCTATAGTGAAATTAACACCAGTATGAAACAAGGTTCTGAGACCTTTTTAACCTCCAAGGCTTTCTAAAGATAATCAAAAATCAAACTTTAGGCAATACAAAGCAAGATACAAAGTAACTATATACAATAATGAATTAAATTTCAACACAATACAATTTCAGCACAGCATTTAAAGGAAATGAATCAATTGTCTTTGAATTAAGTTTTAACACACATAATCATATTTTTTTTTCCAATAAAGCCATAACTTCCCTAGCTATATTAAGTAAGACATTTGTGACTACCAACAATTGGTTTGTTTCAGACAAACTAAAAGAAAGAAGAAATGATTTTTTGTTTTTAAAAAGAGTACGGATGCAAAAATGGTGGAAGGGAACATACAGTAAAATGGGGAGGGAGTTGGACAATGCTACCATTGGTAGAAGGAGTGTCAATGTAAGAGAGGAAGGGTTGTTAAAAAAGGAGAGAGCTTTGTTCAACAATAGTAGAGGGAGAAGGATATTCAGTGTTGTAGAGGGAGAGGGACATTTGGCAATGGGAAAAGGAGAGAGATAGTAGTGGTTGGACATCCACCTTCCTTGATCACAATAGTGGGAGAGAGAGAGGGACCTTCAATACAGAGCAACATGGTGGGAGAAAAGGGATTTTGTTGATGCGTAATCTATAAGTGCTACCTAATTTAAGGCATTTAAAAGATGGTTTAACTGTGGTTTGGACGAATTACAATTAGATAAACTGGTTTAACTGCAATTTTGCCCAAATGGTGATTAAACAACAATTGGTTTTATCGCAATTTGGCCAGAATCATGGTAAAACCATGAAGTCCTAATTATGGTTTTTAAAACCTTGATTAGGACATCATATTTAACTCTAATTTTATAAAAACCATGGTTAAGTAATAAGGTTCAACTGCGGTTTAGTTAACCATAGTTGAATTGCTGTTTTTTAATAGTGATAGTTCACTACAGCATACAAATATTACTTTTGAAAAAGAAAAATGAAAAAGTACTCCTAAATTATAATCATTATATGCTTAAGAAAGAAAATAAGGACAAGAATATGAAAAGAAAAAAAGGGTTGTCCAAGATAGTAGTGTATAGATCTAATGTTGGCAATTTTTTGCAAGTGTACGGATCAAACAAGTAGTAAGAAAGTGGTCCAAAGTCATCTCATAGGGAAGGAAATCAAGTATCAATTTTTCTGAATTATCCATATTACCTATAAAGTAGCCAATTCAGACTAATTAGCTATTCAACTAAATCTAATTAATTATCAAACCAAAATTACTCAAACTAAACTAAATTAATCTAATGCTAAAATTAGAAACTTAACTTATCAATTAACAACTCTGATGTCTAGAATCATATATTTATGTTCTAAGTCTAATTAAAGATGAACTCATGCAAATGAAATTATTTGGTTTAACAATAATTTCCTATTGTCTATGAAATCCTTTCCCAAGGTAGTTCACAGGTATTTATGTATAAGCTTAGGTCTACTCTTGTGATTCTATTCTCCATACATTTACCCACTAATCTCAACGAATTAAAAATGGTAACCCTGCGTATAGAGGCTAAGCTTGCACATAGTTTCTAAATTGTTTAGGTTCAATTTATATTTTTATAGAATTTATTCCTAAGTCTATTGCCCTATGGAGGTATTATTGCAATTGGCTTCCTAGCCTCCTCCCAATAAATCAAACAAGAATGGTGGTCAATTATTCATAAGAAAATAAGAGCAAGGAAATAAATTATTCCAAATAAAACGTTACAAAAGAGTCCTTAATTAAACCTATTCAATTTGTAAATTTATCTAGACTCCATAATGGGAAGTTAGCTACTCATAATTAAAACTAACATCCTAAAAATAAAAGAAATCAAATTCATGAACTAAGGAAAAGATAGAAGAAGAGAAGAAAATAAACAAGAAAGAAAGAAAATAATAAAACGTGGTGCAGCAATCATATAAAAGAGCTTTAGATCTCTTAGTTGTCACTCTAAATCTCCAAATCTCTTTTCAATTGCGTCATGAGTGTTCTTTTGCCCATAGATTCTATTTATAGAAGATTAAAAAAAAAAGAATTAGACTCCTACAATAATTCTAAAAAAATATATAAAATAATTTTATCCTAATCAAAATAGAATAACTTTATCCCACTTTAAAATAAGAAACTCAAATTGATATTATTATAATAAAAACAGAACACTTAAATAGCTAAAGAAATAAGCCTTAATTAAAACAAAACAATTTAAGTAAAATATATTCATACTCTTCAACATATATAAATATTATCAAAATATATAAGAATTACATCATAATCAAATAAATTGAATTCAAATATTTCATATTTAAAGTTAATAGAATATATAATTTTTATGTTATCACTCAACATTGTTAGGAGCATCAACCAATAGTACATGTTTGTGCTAATAAAACTGCAGCACCTACATTGATTAACTTAAACCATACATTTCATAAGACAAGAGCGCACTTTTCAACTTTACCATAAGATATGACAAATAATAACTTAATACTAAATTATCTGCACTTCTATAACAAAAGCCCAATCAAAAGTGACAAACATTGTGAGATCAAACTGAAACAAGAAAAGGTCTCGAGCCTTGACTCAAATGATCATGTAAATTTATCATATAAAATTATTTCCCATATTACTGTAATTCTTACCATAAAATCCAAACATATGTAACCTACTTTTCCTTTATGCAAGTTCTAAATTATCGCTTTGGTCTGTACACAAATTTCATAATTATTAATTTTATATTATTATTATTTATGGAATAAATTATTGATCGCATACAAAGTTTGCTAAAATTTTATTTATTTAATTTCTTTCTTATTTCAAATATTACATTAATTTTTATTAATTATATTATAATTTGTTCATGCACAACAATTTAAACAATAAAATGTGTTTGGAAAAGCATTTCAAACAAAATCAGCATACTTTTGGTCTCATTAATATTAATTACTAAATCTCTTTTCTTAAATCTTTTGACTTTATATTTTTTACTCAAGTTAATTGTTTGCGGATTCATTTAAAAAAAGAAAAAAAAAAGAAAGAAAGCAAATGATCTACATTCTTAACAATACATACGTAATATATATGTATATATATATATATATATATCAATTCATCATTAAGCAAGTAAGCACCGAATTTGTGGAAAATTTCAACATTGAGAAGCATGCATGCATCAAATCAAAGGCAGCGTAGCCTTAGTCTCATTTTCTTACTTGCGTTTTAGTTAATTGTATTTATCAATTAATCAATATGCAAATAAGCGCTGAATTTGTGGAAAATTTCAATATTGAGATGCATGCATGCATCAAATCAAAGGCAGCGCAGCCTCATTCTCCTTTTCTTACATGTGTTTTAGTTAAGGTTGCTTTTAAAGTGGACCCTCTACTTTGACACTAGATTAAGCCCCAGAAAATGAATATAAGTCTTTTCATTTCAACCAAAGATAAGAATACAGAATTCGATGAGAAGTCTTCATAATAAAAAATAGAAAGCAAAAACCGTGAAGGAAAAAAATTACTGCTCCCAATTTCACTGTAACTAAAATGCCGCCAGACCAATATATGCCATAGTTCTGATCCAGGCCTTTCCATATATTTACACTATAACAATAAAAGAATTTTCTGACGGTTGCATCTGACAAAATTTTGACAAATGTTATTTTTTTAATTTTCTGTCTAAACTTCAATTGAAAACCAAATTTATTTGTCAAAAAAATTATTGCACAGGAAAATTTGAGAAAAAAAAATAATAGAAATTCTAAAAAAAGGACAAAAATTTACAATGTAGCAAGAAAATTACTACATTTCTATTAGGAAAAAAATGCACAATTGGTTAAGGATTTATAATAATATATTATTATTATTATTACAAATCAATCACTTTATGTTGCTGCATATCTAGCGACAGTGGTAGCTAATAATATATATGTGTGTATATATATATATGTAATAATATATTATTATATATATAATAACATGTATGATTTCAAAATTTTAATATAAATCGCAGCAAATTTAAATTAATTAATAAATAATGAATATGCAATAAATTAGATATAATATATACTAAATATTTATTTAATTTAGATTATGATTATATGATAATTTATATTATTATTAAATATTGAATAGTTATTTAATAAATTTAAATAATATAATAACAAATAAAATTTTTATTAGAAAAATGATTCTTTGGGAATATTTTTATTTTCATTTTCTTATATTTTTTGCTTTCAAAAAAAATATTTTCCAAAAGTTTGTTTTGACTTAAAAAATATAAAAAAATTTTTGCTGAAATTTTAATTTACATTAACATGACAAAAACTTGTGACAATAGGAAAAGAAGAAAAAAGTCAGGAAAAGAGCCATTAAATTGAATGTTGAATTGAATAAAAGAGCTACTGGATTAAATATTATTTTCCAAATGAGAAACAATTTTTTTTTTAAATACCACATTAAATAGTGGCATTTAAGCTATTTCTAGGATAGATTGTTGATTTCCTAACTAAATATATATAATATTATATATATATATATATTTACATATATATAATATGTATACTTTAAAAAATCTAATATAAATTATAGAAAATCTATATCTAAATTAATTAATATATAATAAATATATAATAAATTATAAATAATATATTTCAAATATTTATTTAAAGTTGGGAATTTGCCTAAATTACCACTTTCTTAAAGTACAGCTCCTAAGCTAGTTGAATCTTCAGTAGCAGGTCCTATAATTCTGCAGTGGTAATAAAGCAGGATCTGTCACACCCCACAATTTAAGTACGCATGCGCGGAAGCGGAAATATAGAGAAAATACTTATGGCATTAATTTGAATCATATAAAACATATAAGTTTTTCTTTAGAGGACATTTATAGAAATTTCGGCAGAGTCTCCTCTATAACGTAGACCTCTCGATATTTCTACAAATGATCAGCCAGTACAATATAGCCCGAAAGGGCGCAATCAGACCAAAAGAAAACATCTGGGGTGTGGGGATACCCTAACAATGATTCAGTGGAGCTAGCTTTACAAGGTTTACAAAATTTTAAACAACTACATATACAACCAAAATACACCCACAGGAGCTCTGCAGGCTCGTCACAGGAGGTCTCAAGAGGTCGGCCACTAGAAGGCGGCTGGGGGCAGATTAGAGTCCCTTCTGCTCTCTGAAAAATATACATATATAAAAACAAATGAGTTTGATACTCAATGAATAAGTAATACCGACCCTTTTTAAAATAAACTTAGGTCAAATAGGTTTACATATATATATATATATAGATATAGACCATATGGAACAGACTTTATACAAACTCCTTTTTCAAAATACACCAAATGCATCTAAACAGAACCAATTGGAACAAACGCAGAGCACACAACTCGCGGGGAAAATCACTATAGACGCAAAGCTTTCAGCTTACGAAAATGAAATGACTCCGCGTGTGGTGGCCTGCACACGGGGCTAGCACCACCCCTGCTAGCTGAGGTTCAGATCATGGTGCACCAAGGCTAACATCTACAGCTGTTAGCTACAGGGTTCTGAGCAGATAACTCCATAAAATTTCCAAATAACATTTCAAACAAAGTATCGTTCAAATTAGTTTCACAGTAGGATTTCCAATTAACTCAACATCCGTAAACTTACAAAATTCCCGGTTGAAATCAAATTTTTGTAACATGTATATGACTAAATTTTGAAATATGTATCTCTATAAATAGAGAATCAAAATTTTAAAATACTGCAAGGAAACTTAGGAACAGAAATAAGAATTTCCTGAGTCTTTGGTCCGCATTACTTACTCACCTTCCTAGATGTTTTATAGAGATTTCCCCGACTTGTTCCTCGGCTATAACTTAGTCTCCTGAATACCCTACAAGACCCATTTACCAGAGTTTAGAAAATGAATTACTCCAATTAATTTCATAAAGGACTTAGACTTATCAAATTTTAAAATTTAATCCTCTACTAATTTTACACCTTCCAACTAGTACAGTATATTCCATATTCCCATTTTTATGCTTTCTTTTTCTTGGTTCAACTTAGGAGTTAAACCAAAATTCGAAAACTAAAAGAAATATATATCATCTTTAATCAGGAAATTTATTCTGCATAATTATAATTTAACAATTAAGAAAGGAGCACGGTGGGGGGTTTTGGTCCTTAATGAAAATAGGTATGTATTAAATATGCAGAATTTTTGAGAGGGATTAATGTATAGGAGAGGGATATAAATGAATCAGAATTTTTCTCCAACTAGGATCATCTTCCTGCCTCACTTTTCTCCTGCGCAGAACCCCTCCAATCTGCCACTACACAAGACATATTACAGCGTTAATAAACAGGGGAGAAAACGCTTGGAAAGTTGACCAGAAAAGGCAATACATACTTCAGAATTTCCAGGCTTAAAATTACTATGCAATGTTGCTCTCTTACCCCACACACATAGTCACGAAGCTCCGCACAACCAAGGAGAAAGTGGCTATACTGGAAAACGAGACACAAAACCACATGGCATGAAAAATAGGGAAGAAAGAGGAACCCAACAAAAGCAATCTGTACAGCAGAGTTTCAGACCTGAGAATTCAATTTTTCTGGCTTGGTTTCTTCAGTATCTAGCAACCAAAAATGGAACAACTTCAAGGAGCAACTTGCAGTTTAATTTCGGACCCAAACCAGCACTGAAACAGGTGTATATGGGAGGCGCTGAATAGAGGTATTCAGGTGGCGCTGAACAGCGGAAGAAATGGAATTTTCTGGCGTGCTCTCACCCTAAACCAGCAGCAAAAACTTAACCAGATTCAAGGAGCAAGCTGCAGCCACAGTTCGAGCAAGACCAGTGCTGAACAGGGGAGAAGAAACGCTAAACAGAGGAGGAGATTGTAGTGTTTATGCAGCAGTACAGTTCATCCAGTAAGGAGCTTTCCATGCATCTGAGTGAAGCAACAAAGCTGGAACAAATTCTCAGCGGGAAGAAACAGAAAATCCAATGTTTCAGTAGCTCGAAGAAGCAGCGAAAGTAGCGCCCAGAAAACAGAGGATAGATGCAGAGGTCTGTGATTGCTTTGCTGTGAAGATATGTATTGCAGAATTTGGATGAGAGAAGACCAAAAAACCAGGCTGAAAGAAGAAGGAGAGGAGGGGTACATATGTAATTTCTGGAAGAGCAAAATTCCATACGTGGCAGCTGCACCTCAAGCGTTGAAAAGTCCATCTCCTGCATGCATGAATTCACGTCGTCGGGTTCTCACACCAATGATACATCTAAAACCTGCCAATAATTATCTCATAAAAATTAATTGCAACTTCCCTCTAGATAGATAAGCACCTTCTTATATCCGAAACAAGGTTGAGGCATGGGTATTATAGTGCACAATTGTTTGAGATAAGATTGATTATTGCCATCGAGTTTGTCTGTAAGCTAATGATTAGTCAAAAATAAAAGAATAAACTAGATACATAATTCTATTTATTTTTTTAATATCTAATTAAAAAGATAATTATTAAATGATAGATATAATGGAAATTAAATTATGATATTTAAATTAATAGTTAAAGAATACTTAAATATAAATGACAGAGTATTTTGATTATCATTAGATAATGTCTATCATAACATATAAAATGTTTTAATTTTTTAATTAAGATTACAAAAAGTAGCATATTATTATTTTTAATTTTTTATTTTTAAATTAAAATTTTAAATTGTAGATTTAAAATATCTCAGATTTAAAATTTAAGGTTTAAAAATTAAATTAAGAGAGTAAAAAACTGCTTAAATAAAAGTTTTAAATAAGTTTAAGGATGTAGAATATCAATTTACTAAGAAAAAAAGAAAAAAATAATAAATAAAATAAAATAATAATCATATAAAATAATAATAGAAATAATAAGCCTATAACCACACTTAACCTTTGCCCATTCCTCATTCTACATGACAGAAATGATATATTGAGAGAGTAAGAGTTTAGGCACAACTTGAAGGCAGGGAGAGGACCATTAGGCCTCGTTTGGTAGGTAGAAAAGTTGAGTGATAGAGAGAGAAAGGGAGTAGGATTGACATAAAAATATGTTTAGTAGGTAGGAGACTTCTTTTTTTAGATAAGTTGTCTCCCATTAACATGGGATAATCTATTTTATTGCTTTGTGGTGGGAGAGAGATTTATTAAGTAGGAGAATAAAAATTGAGATCATTTTATTCTTTTTCAAATACTTTTTTTATTAAAGGTAAATTAAAAATAAAATTTTAAATTAAAATATTATTTTATTATTATTGGTAATTAAAAATAATTATTTATTATTTATTATATATATGTAATTAAAAATAAATATTTATTATATTTTATAATTATTAAAAGTATTTTGATTTTTAATTTTCTTCTTATTCTATTTTTATATTATTTTTATCTAACCAAATATTAAAAAGTAAAAACATTTATATTTCTTCTTTCATTATATTAAATATTATTATGAGTACAAGATTCTTTTTCATTTCCATTTTATTTTCCATTCCTGTTCCATCCAAAATTAATCCTCGTACCATATGAGGCCTTGGTGTTGAACTTCAAGCTCTTGCATGAAGGTGAAAGAGGTAATTTCGACATTGGTAAGTTTAGACAAAAACCTTCATCTCTTCTTACTCTAGAATTCTATTTGAATAGTTCTCATTTGGGTAAAGTTTTCTGGTTTGAGAGTTGAGAAGATTTAGGGCTTTTAGCTTATTTGGGTAAGGAAGAAGAAGAAGAGATGAAGGAACACAAATTGGAGGTAAGTTATCACCTTTTTCTTTCCTTTTTCGGCTTTATGGAGAATTTGGGCTTCTTAGTTTGGTTCTCAAACCCTTATGACGGAATGAGGATAAATATGTGGATTTTCTATGAATAACCAAACTTCATTTTTTTTTTCAATTGAAGTCTATCATTAAATTGTAGTTTGCTTCTATCACGTTTCAAACTACTTTGGTTAGACATTTTTTAAGGTAAAATGACCATCTCATTTGTTGGTTACCATTTGATGAGAGCTTGTTGCTATACATGCTTTTTCCATTCTATGTTCTTGAACATATGGTTATTAGATATTTCAAGCCATGATTCCTTGCCCTTATTAACGATGTTAAACCTATAATGCTTCAACTTTGAAAATCTTTGTTTTCTCTTTAATATGGGGTATGTCTATTTTCTATCTATCCCTGTATCTGTCTTCAAATAGGAAATGTAATTCTTATTTAAGCAGCAATAAGATATTTTAGATAAAAATATCCATTATGCCAGAGAAATGAAACTATACCAAAAAATTTTGAATGCACGTGCCACCGATGGGAACAATAGAAACTCAAGTTAGCAATAAGATATATAGTTAATGATTGATTATTTGTTTTAATCTTTATTTCAGGCCTTGCTTGTAGTTTCTTTGGTGTGCTCTTCTTTTGCCATGAAATGCTTGCTACACAAAGTAGAGTAGTTTCCATTCTAAGTCTAGTAAATGCACCACTTTTTGTATAATTTATGAATATTTTTTCATTTATGTTGTAGTAGGCTTACACAATTTAGATCTATGAATGCACTGGGTGTGAGTTTGAATTTACTATTCTGTGTTTTAGAGTCAAAGGTGTTGCTCATTGTGATTTCTTCTAAATGCTTCAATTCATCATATTATCAACCGTTTTTTGGATAAAATTTTTAAGAGTGAGCTATGGACATTTTAAAGAAAGATGAGCATGTACTAGACTTATGGAATATTGAGGCCTTTGACGTTATCTAGTTCTCATTAGGCATTTTATGTTTTTATTTATTTTTTATAATTGAGAGCTATAGCCTACCTTTCATTGGTTCACGCTTTCAGCAAGAACAATAAATATACTTTAACAACTCTTCCCATGTTTGGAATTTTAGAACAGTTAGTTAAAGTTGAGGAAGAAAGTAATGCAAATTATAAAGGATGTCATATATTTGCAGTATTACTTGGTCTCTTTCCATCAATAACTTGAGGAACTAGCTATTGCTTTATAAGGATTGGATCGAAAGCGTCTAATCAGCCACTGTAAGATCATAAAGTTGTTTGCTGGTATAAGTTGGATTTGCTCCAACGGATAGACTTGTCATTATTATTTTCCTGGATGTTTATGCCTCAAATTACATGTTTTTTGGGTACGACTACGAGAGGAGGATCAAACATGAGACCCTTTACCCCCAACCAAAAGTCAAAGTCCAAAAACCATAACTACCAAGCTATTGTTCTTATGCTTCAATTTTCTTCATTTCTAATTTTAGTTTATTGCTGTAATTTATGGTAGACAATATCCTAGGATTGCTCAAAACTTTGGTTCAGAATGCTTTTGACTTATAGTTTTAAATATTATCAGAATCTTTCACGATTTACACTAAATTTGGAAGGGTTAAGATTCAAGGGCTGGTTAGGCAACAGGAGTGCCGAATTGCTAAAATAGGGGATAGGAAACAAAAGGTTTAGTTATAAGCTAATTTCAATGATCTTTCGAAGGTGAAAAGATTGGCTAATCAATATAGGCTCTTAGGGTTTTAACCGCCTAGATTAAAAGAAGACTTCTTACTTAGGTTTACCAAAATCTAAGAAATAATGCACTATTAAGTTGTTGAAAGTTCATGAACAGTGCTCTGTTATAGCATTTTCATAGTGGAAGAAGAGGGAATGGATCTTGACAAGCAGGGGATTCTGTTGTTTGTCTTAGTAAGAATGGGAATATTATGATAACTTTGACATTGAAAACAAATCCAAAGCAATTTGGTATATTGATAACTTATCAAGACTCACTTATTTGTTAACATTGGAGTTAAACCAAATACATTGTGGATTGTCTAGTGTGGTAGATTTTGATATGTATGCAGCTGGCCCTGTTCCACAGACACACTGACAAATTAAAATTTGTCACACTACACAATTTGATCGCTGTAACACCAAATTGATGTGCAAAAATATTTACTCTTTAAGTAATGTTAGGTTAAGTGCTCCTGATTGTAAAATGGTTTCATGTTATATCTAACCCCAAAGACACTAATATTTAGAGAAATTAGAGGAGAGATATAACATATTAGCTAAAAGATCCATGTGTGTTCTGCTGTGTAATTCAGAGAAAGAGTTTATATACTTTTTCTAACCTCTGAAATTCTGCCTTATTCTATGGTAATTGTCTTTACATTTAGTGTGCTGGCTAGCCCTATGATGGCCATATGTACATTTTTCTGAGGTAAAGTCATGGTGCGTTTAAGCTACTAATTTCTGGTCCATTGCTGAGCTATACTACCACCAAGAAATTACAACCATTCAACCTTCGGAAGATTCAGAAGCTGATCTACCAGAGTCAGATGGTTCAAAGGAAAAATACGTATCTGCATATTACTCTAATTCCCTAAAGTTCTTTAACTTAAATAGTTGACCCTATGAAAGATATATTGTGTTTTTGTGAGAATGGATTTGACCTTTAGCCACTACATGCCACAATTTTTAATTTAATTGTTCGTTGGACATTGAGTTATAGTGAATGCTTTAGTTTGAATAAGTTATAACCTTATAACAGCGAATGAATTTTGTCCAGTTAGTATATTTCCTTTGATTTTCCTTTATAAAACCATGTTTAAGTAGGTTCAGAAATTCTTATTTCCCACCTTCTAATTATGGTACATCATAGGAGGCTATTATAGTTTTCAGATTGATTACTTCTCCAATGTAGAAATACTCTAGAATTTACTAAAATTTTTCTGGGATGGTTTGTAGATGAGAAAAAAGTGAAGGAGAGAAGTTGAGCAAGTTCATCTAGGAGTAAAATATGGAAATTAAAATTAACATTATTCTTGCATATAATAAAATGACTGAAATTTGGCTTGTCTCAAGTACTTTTGGTTACGGTGGTTGTTATAATATCAATCTATGTTGGTAAATTCTTAATATACATATATAGACATATACCTATGTAGATTCATATTTGAACAAAGAAGTCCAACTGCTTTCAAACTTTTAATTAATCTATATAAAAAAGAATGCTAAAATACGGTCCCCTGCATATTTAATTGGTGGTTTTATATAACTTTGAAAGTAGGTGATATTTAATATGGTTGATTTTGTCTTCCAGTCTAAATGTTCATATATAATATGTCTATTGTGTAGTAGGAATACTTTGTTTCTGATTATTAGCAATGATCTCTATTTTATTAATCCAAGTACAGTCTAAAGCTAAAACTGCAGATAACAAAGAAGAAAAGGAAAAAAGAAAGAAAAAATATATCTATTTATTCAAGGGTTTCTTCTTTTGTGGTAGACATATATAGAATTGAATCACTTTAAATGAAACTACCAATCTATTATATTTTCTATTTTGCATTGCTACAGGGATTAATTCATTAAGCATCTGTTTTTAGCACCAAGTCATTTTTTAATTGTTGATTGTTGTTTTTTAACAACAAATTTTTTCCCCCCAAAAAAGGTTCTCTTATTGTAGCTTCAAATTTTGGTAGGCCTTTGTAAATACTATATTTTGTTCAACACATCTTATTTTGGGGACTTTATATGAAATGGAAGACACACTTTCCACTTTGTTTGGGATAGAGCTCCAATTCTTGCATCTTCTTGTCTTGTTGATGGAATATATGCATATTTGATCATTTACTTGTCATAGTTAGGATATATGCTTATTTGATCATTTACTTATCATTGTTCAGGAAGTTGCAAATAATAATTGCTTAGGGTTATGAAATAAATTTAAAATAAAGTCAAAACTTTTACGGCGACTATTATCACTAAATTTTTTCTTTTAGTGGTAACTCTTAAGTTTGCCACTAAAAGGGTGCTTTAGTGGCCACATAAGTCCCCACTAAAGGCAAATTTTTTAGTGGAGACCTAAAAAACTGCTTTTTAATGACAACTTTGTTACCACTATTAACAACTTTTTAGTAGTGACAAAAATTTGTTGTCACTAAAAACTATTTTTTAGTGACACCTTTTTTAGTGGTGAAACCTCTTTTAAAATAAATTAATGGTCCTTTAGTAGCGACATTTATTGCCACTAAATACCATTTAGCAACGAAACACCACTAAATATTTCATTTTTAGTAGTGACCCCTTTGTTGCCACTAAAGACATGTTGTTGCAATAGTATTAGTTATGACCTAGTGGTTTGTAGTTTGCATTTTCTTTTATGGCATTTCTTAAACATATAAAAAATGAGGTTCAAGTTGCCCATGAGGCATAGCAAAATAAACTAATCCAGCCTTCAAATTCAATCAAACTATTAATGCAGACTAGATTGTCTCATAAGCTAGCAAGTGCACTAGTTGTTCAAGTAATAAAGTGCAAGTGAATCAAAGTATCAATCTTATGAAAAATGTCATTCTAGTTGCAAGGGTGGTTTAGTGTCATAAAGAATTTATTAATTTAGTTGGTTTAAATTTGTTAGATAGTTATATATATTCAGTAGCCTAACTTTCCTTAGTTACTAAGAATTGTAAAGTGAAATTAAGCTATGCTACTCTAGCCTATATGAAAGAATGAATACAAACTCAAGACTCAATGCTCAACTCCTAAACTTGCAAGGCTGATCATAAATTAGGTTTTATTTTTTAGGCATCTTGATTCAATATTGACATTATAATAGATTTAGTATGTGATGACCCCCTAATTTATGATATAAAAAGAGAATATATTTGAGATCAAATTAGGGAGGCAAGTACTTTATTCTTGATTAATAGAGTTAAAAATGGATTCAATCAAACAACATAAAGAGAGTGTTTTATTGTATTATCTTTAGCAGTTTGAGCCTCACTCTATGATTAATTTCAGTTTTAGGAAAAATAAAAGAAGGAAGAAAGAATTGAGAAAAGAGAGGGAAGCCAAGAAGTGAGAAACTACAAGTGGAACAAGTATCCTCGCTATGGCGAGAACACACTTTCGCTATAGTGAGTGAGGTACTTCGCCACAGCGAAGTCGCAAAACATACAAATTCCAAGGAGAAACTTGCCACAGCACAGCAGTAGCAAGAACAGCAGAAATCTGGGAACTTATGAGATCTTACTATAGCGAGAAGCACTCCTCGCCATAACGAGATCGGACCCTGAAACGCACAGTTTAATTTAGCAAGCTAAAGAAGATGGGAAGAGGCTAGGGTTTGAATCATTCAGCATACAGAGGAAGTTTTGGCCTACTAGGAGAGAAGAAAACACATCAAGGGTGTTGGAGGAGCTTCAATTTGATCGGGAATTCATCAATTCTATCAATTTTCCTTCCGATTAGGTGTTTCTACTCCATCTTCCCTCTTAGTTGATGATAGTTAACATGCTTGCTGAATTTGTTTATGGATTTCAAGCCATGAGCGGCTAGATTTTGTAATCCTTAGGGATTTTATGAACCTTTAGTCTGTGGAGATTGTTTTCCCTTGTTGATTATGCGAATTATTGAAAATTATAGTGTTTAATCTGAAGTATCTTTCATTCTATTGGGTGACTTCCTTTAGTTTGATTGTGGATTGAGTAATTAACCTTTGAAGGAAGGGAATTGCTTATAGACCATTGGTTAAACAACTTAGGATTAGATATAATCTAATTTGCACTTGAGATAGAGATATTCTCAAGGGTCCTAGGTAGTCGAAAGAAGGTCTGCACTTAATCAAGTATTAACCACTCCTTGAGACATCAAGAGTGAGTGGATATAAAGGTTCAATTGGATCGAAAGACAGTTGCACATAATTCAACCTTGACTCTAAAAATTGCATTAAGCCGTTTAATTAAAAGGAGAGTAATTGACATTTGAGATAAAGGGGATTAAAGTTCCTAGGGTGTTTTTAATTGCATATTTTCAATTATAATCATCGTTTATTACTGTCAACCACATTTAAAGTAATTTTCATAAAATCCAATTGCAAATTGATTGTTTAACTAAAATGAACATGAGAACTCTAATGCCTAATTGCCAATTGTACTAATTCTCTAAGGGAATGACCTTGATTCATCACGTACTACGTTTGCAGCCCGTACACTTGCGGTGTCATGAGCATCAAGTTTTTGGCGCCATTGCCAGGGAATTAAGGCAATTGGTGAAGAGAATTAGAGGGCTTTGAGTAGTTTTAGCTTAAACACTTACTTTCTTTTATTTACTTCTTCTTGGTTATTTACGCTTTCAGTTGTTAGCTATAGTAATTTAGTTATTACGCTTTTGATAATTTCCTCTTGATTCTCTTGGCTTAGTGAGACTCTTGATCTACACTCCTTTGTTTTTACAGGTACATAGTTTATGCCACCTAAATCCAGATCTAACAGAACACCTAGAAAGATAAGGAGTTTAACGGATATTTTGGCTGAGGGGTCTACACTAATTCAAGCAGAGAGTGAGATAATTGTTCCTACCATAGATATGGCAAATGAAGATAATCAGAATCGTACTATCAAAGATTTTATGGGAAGAACCATAAGAACCACTCAACCTAGCATTGTGGTCCTGGATTTTCAAGCTGTTAATTTTGAGCTAAAACCTGTGATAATCTCCATGCTGCAGCTCAATGGACAGTTCACTGGTGAAAGGTCTGATGAAGATCCCAACCGCCACATTCTGTCATTTTTGGGAATCTGTGATTCATTCAAACAGAATGAGGTGCCAAGGGATGTGTTAAGACTTAGACTATTCCCACTCTCTCTACAAGAAAAGGCTAAGGAATGGTTGTTAAATTTACCAAAGGGTTCAATAGACACTTGGGACAAACTAGAGGCAAGGTTCAGAGCTCGCTTTATTCCAAATAATAGAATAGCAGATGCCCGTCGTGAACTCATCAACTTTAAGCAAGCTTCATATGAGCATTTGTATGCTGCATGGCAGAGATACAAACATTTACTCTGCCAATGCCCGAGTCATGGAATGGATAACTGTGGCATTGTTCAGAATTTCTGCACACGCCTAACTCCACAAACTGACACTATGTTGGATGCTATCTTAAATGGGCGTTGGGATGACATGCCGGTAGATGATGTCATTTTGCTTTGGACACATTATCTGAGAGCTATGTACAAAGAGGAGGTGATAGAAGGATTACTACCAATGTCGCTAGCACTCAATAAGACTCTTCCGTACCACTAGCAACTATTCTTTCTGCCCTGAACAAGAGATTTGATATGTTAGAATCTCAAGTGCAACGAAGCTAGCAAATGAATGTTTGTTCTACCTAAGTGACTCCAACTGCTTGTGAGAATTGTGGAGATCTACACTCAACAGAACATTGCCCCTTTGCATTAACAGAATCAGTTAACTATGTGGGGAATTTTTCAAAGAATCAGAATCCATACTCGAACACTTACAATCCTGCATGGAGAAACCATCCGAATTTCTCTTGGAAGAATGGTCCATCACTTAATCAACCATCATCTTCTGGAGGAAGGCCAACTTAACCTCCTGGGTTCTCTTAAGTAACAAGGCAGAATGTACCTATTCAAGAGCCCAAAACGAATTAAAAAGATTTACTGGCTAAGTTCATGACCACTCAGATCAAGAATAATGAAGAGCAAGTTGGTATTAATGCAAGAGTGGATTCTTCCCTTAAGAACATAGAGGTACATATGGGGCAATTAGCGTCTGCTGTGAATGCACTGCACCAAAGAGGTTTGCCAAGCGATACAATTCCCAACCCAAGAAGAGAGAGTAAGGAAGAATGCAAAGCTATCACTTTGAGAGGTGGTAAAGAACTCCCTAAAGTACAAGTTCAAGTGAAGGAACCAACTAAGATGAATTCTAAGGGTCTATCAGGCACTACTCAGATAGAAGGTGAAGAACTTCAACAGAAGAAAGAGAAAAAGGCTGCCAGTTTGAGTGATAAAGAAGAGGACAAGGAAGAAAAGTTTAAAGTAGAAAAGTCTGAAGAAAGGACAGTGGTACATCCTAAGGTGGTGCCATTGCCCCCATTTCCACAGAGATTGCAAAAGAAAGTCCTTAATGATCAGTATAAGAAGTTCTTGAGCATGTTTAAGCAACTTCACATCAATATCCCTTTCTTCAAAGCCTTGGAGCAAATGCCTAAATATGCTAAGTTCCTTAAGGACATGCTTAGCAAGAAGAAGCGGTTTACAAAATTTGCAACAGTGGCTTTGACAAAGGAGACTACAAATATCCTGAAATCTAACCTACCAACTAAATGCAAAGACCCTGGTTCATTTTCAATCCCTTGCATGATTGGGGATAAATTTGAAGGTCGAGCACTCTGTGATCTAGGATCTGCTGTGAACCTCATGCCCTTATCAGTCTTTCGAAAGCTACAGATGGGAGAGGCCAACCCAACGATGGTCACCTTGCAACTGGCTGATAGAAGTCTTTCTTATCTGCATGGAATTATTGAAGATGTGTTAGTGAAAGTTGGGCAGTTCATCTATCCCATTGATTTTATTGTGCTCGATATTGAAGAGGATAGAGACATCCCATTGATAGTGGGGAGGCCGTTTCTAGCTACTGGCAGAGCACTAGTTGATGTGGAAAAAGAGGAGATAATAATGCGACTTGGAGATGAGCAAGTCACTTTCAGTGTGGAGAAAGCCATGAAGCATCTGGGTAGTGTCGAAGAATGCTCACGAGTGTCTATTGTTGAAGAGATGATTCAAGAAGAATTAAACTCTTATGCTTTCACCGATCCTCTTGAAGCAGTACTTGTTGGTAAGTCATGTATAGAGGAAATGAAGAGAGTGGAAGTTGAGCACAAGCTTAATGCATTTAGGCCTATGGCTAAGCAGAATGGGCATTTTGAATCATTGGAGCTGACTTCATGAAAAACCCATGCTCTACCACCTTCCATCGAGCAGCCTCCATTGTTAGAACTAAAACCTCTTCCATCGCATCTAAAATACGCCTATTTGGGGGAAAGAGAAACTTTGCCAGTCATAGTCTCATCTACATTAACATTTTCCCAAGAGAAGCAGCTGTTAAAAGTGTTAAAAGAGCACAAAAGAGCTATTGGTTGGACCATAGCAGATATAAAAGGGATCAGTCCAGCCATCTGTATGCACAAAATTCTCTTAGAAGATGATCACAAGAAATCAGTGGAAAACCAAAAAAGATTGAATCCGATAATGAAAGAAGTGATCAAGAAAGAGATTATTAAGTGGCTTGATGCTGGCATTATCTATCCCATCTCGGATAGTGACTGGGTGAGTCTGGTGCAGTGTGTCCCTAAGAAAGGAGGTATGACAGTGGTGCATAATGAGAAGAATGAAATGATTGCCACAAGAATAGTCACAGGCTGGAGAGTTTGTATGGATTACAGGAAGTTGAATACGGCTACAAGAAAGGATCATTTCCCACTTCCATTCATCGATAAGATGTTAGATCGGCTAGCAGGAAAAGAATTCTTCTATTTCCTGGATGGCTATTCTGGATACAATCAAATTGCTATTGCCCCGGAGGATCAAGAAAAGACCACTTTCACATGTCCATATGGAACTTTCGCATTCAAACGCATGCTTTTTAGACTATGTAACGCTCTTGCCACATTTCAAAGATGTATGATGTCGATTTTTTCTGACATGATTGAGCATATCATGGAAGTCTTTATGGACAATTTCTCAGTATTTGGCATCACATTTGAAGAGTGTCTGGACAATTTGACACGAGTCTTGCAAAGGTGTGAGGACACTAATTTAGTCCTAAATTGGGAAAAGTGCCACTACATGGTTTGTAAAGGTATAGTACTTGGACATAAAGTGTCTAAAAGAGGGTTAGAAGTGGATCGGGCCAAAGTTTCAGTAATTGAGCAACTACCACCGCCCACTAATGTGAAAGCTATTAGAAGCTTCTTAGGGTATGCTGGGTTCTATCGGCGATTTATCAAGGATTTTTCACAGATAGCAAAGCCTCTTTCTCAATTGCTTGAAAAGGATACCCCTTTCAAGTTAGATGCAAACTGCTTGAAAGCCTTTGAAGAACTTAAGCAGAGACTCATCACTGCACCAATTATAGTGGCCCCTGATTGGTCACTACCCTTTGAGGATATGTGCGACGTGAGCGATTATGTGGTTGGAGCTGTGCTTGGCCAGAGACATGGTAAGATTTTTCATCCTATTTACTATGCAAGCAAAACCTTAGCTGGATCACAGGTAAATTACTCAACTACTGAAAAAGAAATGCTTGCTGTTGTCTTTGCTTTTGAGAAATTTAGAGTCTATTTGATGGGTACTAAAGTTATAGTTCATACTGATCATGCTGCTATTAGATATCTCTTATGTAAGAAAGAATCTAAACCTAGGCTGATTAGATGGGTTTTACTATTGCAAGAATTTGATGTGCAAATTGCTGATAGGAAAGGAACTGAAAATCAAGTGGCTGATCATTTATCTAGGCTTATGAATAACTCTGATTGTGTGGATAATCTCTTGATTAATGAGAGCTTTCCTAATGAATCTATATTTGCTGTGAATTGTATATTTGTGCCTTGGTATGCTGACTATGCCAACTACCTGGTTAGTGGCATTGTGCCCGATGAATTAAATTTTTATCAAAAGAAAAAGTTTTTGCATGATGTGAAATGATTTGTGTGGGATGAACCATTTTTGTATAGGAAATGTGCTGACCAAATTTTACAAAAATGTGTGCCTCAGACTGAACAAAATGACATTCTTCATGCTTGTCATTCTGCTCCTTATGGTGGTCACTTTAGCGGCCAACGTACTGCTTACAAAGTGTTACAATCTGGGTTTTATTGGCCTTCACTGTTTAAAGATGCTTATTTGTTTGTTAGTCATTGTGATGCTTGTCAGCGAACACGTAACATCTCAAGGAGGCATGAAATGCCCCAATCAGGTATTTTTGAGGTAGAATTATTTGACGTGTGGGGCATTAATTTCATAGGGCCTTTTATTTCATCTAGAACTCATCAATACATATTAGTTGCTATTGAATATGTGAGTAAGTGGATTGAGGCTGTAGCTTGCCAATCTAATGATGCCAATATAGTGGTGCGATTTGTGAAAAAGAATATTTTTACTCGATTTGGTACACCTAGGGCAATCATTAGTGATGGGGGGACTCGTTTTAACAATAGGTTGTTTAAGGGTCTGCTTGAAAAATATGGAGTCATCTATAGAATGGCATTGGCTTACACCCTCAAACCAATGACTTGTGTGAAGTCTCCAATAGAGAAATAAAAAGGATTTTGGAAAAGACTGTACACCCCATTAGAAAAGATTAGGCAGATAAGCTCGATGATGCTTTATGGGCATACAGGACGGCTTTTAAATCTCCAATAGGTATGTCTCCATATCAATTAGTTTTTGGCAAAGCTTGTCATCTGCCCATTGAGCTAGAGCATAAAGCCTTTTGGGCTATTAAGAAACTAAATTATGATATGGCTAAAGTGAGTGAGAAAAGACTAATGCAACTTAATGAGTTGGATGAGTTTAGATTGCAAGCCTTTAAAAATTCTAGAATTTACAAAGAAAGAACTAAAAGAGTTCATGATAGACACATCTTACTAAGGACATTTACACCTGGAGACCTTGTGTTACTTTATAACTCTCATTTAAAGTTGTTTCCAAGTAAGTTACGATCAAGATGGTCTGGCTCGTTCAAGGTAATTGCTGTGACATCTTATGGAGCCATTGAAGTTCAAGATGAGAAATCAGGAGATCAGTTTAAAGTAAATGGTCAAAGGCTTAAGCATTATCTAGGTGGCGACATAGACCTACAGACTACAGTCCATACCTTAGCTCAACCTCCTTGATTGGAGACAAAGTCCGGCTGAGGACTATAAACCAAGCACTCCTTGGGAGGCAACCCAAGTTTTCTTCTTGTGCTTCTATGTTAATTTATCGTTCTTGCATTTTTGTTTTGATTTTCGGTGTTCTTTGTATGTTTTATAGGTTTGGTGTTAGTATTGGAGTGCTGGATACTGGAAACAATGTGATTGGTAGGAAATACCAACGTCCGACATGATTTTCAGAGAGTTTCTAACCTTACTTTGCATTGTGCATCTTTATTCTAGTCATGTTGATCAACTATGTTGGTTATGATTTGAGGAAATTGAGTTGATGTGAGAGGTAATATTAATAGGGTCATAGAATGCTTATTTGCATATTCAATAGTTCATTCAAAAAAAAATTCGCTATAGCGAGAGGCCCACCTTGCTATAGCGAGGCTGCTTATTTCACTCCAGGCATAGTAACCAGAGAGTCCCTCGCTATGGCTAGGCTGTGGCGAGCCCTAGGAGCAATACTAAGTGTCATCGCTATAGCGAGCCAACCCTTTCACCCTGGCGAGATCTCTGCATCCAATGTGGTACAAGGTCCAGAGAGTATGTCACTATAGCCACGCTATAGCGAGTGACATGTGCAAAAATTTTTTAAGTCTCCTCACCATTGCGAGATAGTCTTCTTGCTATAACGAATGCTGCATACTCTTGAACCACGTACAAACACCAGAGAATTCCTCGCTATAGCCTCGTTACAGCGATATTCTTCAGTATCTAAGTTTTTACAAGTCTTCTCGCCATAGCGAAGAGTTCCTTTCGCTGTTACGAAGACTGTAGCCCTGCCTATACTTTTTTCCAGAGAGTACCTCGCTATTGCCTAGCAATAGCGAGGTCGCTAATTTCTGAGCCAAAATAGTTCATTACGTCGCTTAACCAAGCCCACGCTCATTCTCGCTATAGCGCCTCTGAACTCTCCTCCCTAAGATCTTGTCCTTTGACCAATTCTCTTATGACCAACGCTCCCATTCCCCTCGCATTCCATTTTCCTTGCATCAGGTAAGTCGATTATTCATTTTATCTCCTGAATCATGGTGATTTTAGGTAATTTTGCAAACATTAAGGCTGAAGGACGTTTCGTATGAATTTGTGTGGTTTTGGGTTAATTAGTTGTTTTAAATGCCTGCGCTGTGTTGGTTGCATATTTCTGTGCAGGGGACTTCATTTAATTTGGCATTGTTCTACATCTAATCGTATTTTGCCAACATTTGTTCGTGCTCGCTATAGTGAGCATCATCTCGCTACAGCGAGTTTGAGCAATTTTTTCCAGAAATGCTTTTCTCTTCCTAAGCGTTCCCTAATTCACTTGCTTCCATCTTCCTCTGTCCCTTAGTCCCCTGTAGGCTTTTAAAAGCTCATTTCCTTCTTGTAATCATAGCACATGTAATTATTTCATGCTTTATATTATTAGCTATGCATGTGGCATCCCATTTCCCATGATCATCTAGTTGATTTCTTTTACTACTTTCACTGATCTGCTTTCATTTCATCTTTGCTTTTCACAATGATGGCTCCCAAAAAGCAAACCAAGACTGCTGAAGCTTCCTCATCTACGCAGAAGAAACAGTCTTATGATAAAGATAGGTTTGCTTCAGCCCGGGCGGAATTCTATTTTGAGAGGCTCTTCGCTAACCGAGGTGTGGTTGAAGACAAATATTATGAGCCTCATGTCCTGGATCTCACCTATCCGGACTTCCAGTGGCATGGATTGCAAGGCTTCACTAAAAAGCTAGTGCATCGGATTCCACTGATGATCCAAGAGCTGTATGCAAAATTTGAGGACACTGAAGAGGAAGAGGATGAGTATTATTGCTGGGCTGCTTGGGTACACATCAACGAGAAAGTCTTTCAAGACTTCTATGAGCTACCGGACGTAGAGGAATGTGCATTCTAACACTATTTGGAGAATCCGCAATCCGTTCCATGGGAGGAGGTGGAAACCACCATCGCGCTAGAAGGCCGAGCCTGATTGGTCAACAAAGTGTACCCAGTCAATCAGTTAAACAAACCAACCCGCTACTGGCTACAATTCATAACCAGCAACATTCTGATGAGCTCCCATGGTTCTGACATGATCCAAGAACGAGCTACACTGACTTGGTGCTTCATGACCAAGCAGCGGGTGAACATCCTTCGCCTTATGTACCTGAACTTCAAGCAAGTAGCAAGGTCTGATAGAGCGAGCTTGGCCTACCCCCACATGCTTACTGAGCTAGTCACTATGGGGGGAAGCCGAGTCTCCAAGAATGATGCGCAGTTTAAGCCAAAAGGGCCATTTAAATATGATAGCATGAAGGATGAGCCGGGCCATCCTCGTAGATGACGGGCATCTACCTGGGCACCACCTGAGGCTTCTTCACCACCTCCTCCACAGCGCCTGAGCACCCCTGAACCGATGCAACAGGACCCGCCGCATTTAGCTGAGTTTGAGGGTTGGGTACAGGAGTCCATTGACAGATTGGAAGGCCATGTCCTGTCAATGAAGGACCAACTACAAATGCTTATGGATTACTTGATGCTTGCCCCTGCCCCTTCACCTCCAGTGGGTCCTACACTATCAATGATCGTTCTTCCCCAGAACCCTCCACTGGGTGACCAGCCTGGTCCTTCCGATTCACAGGACCCTTCTATCCCTTGACTGTTGTTTCTTTTTACTGTTTTATTTTGCTTTTTGAGATTACTGTATATGGATGACTGTATATCTCTATGCTTTTGTCACTTATGCTAGCTAATCTATTATTTCTCATCCCAACTCACTGGTTGCTGCATATATTTTGTCATTGGTTGCTACATATATTTCTCATCCCAACACTGTCAGTTGCAGGAGTTGTTTGAGCACACCCCTCTTGCCCTCTCAATTTTTTTCTTATCAGGGGAGTCCTGTCTCTTTATTTTTCCTCCACCCCATTTTACTTCTTTTATCTGCTTTTGTTCTTCTATTTTACACATTGCAGACAATGTTAATTTTAAGTGTGGGGGAAGGTACACATAGGCTAAGTAGACATGGGCACCCAAATTTGGTTAATAAGGTAAAATCTAGCATTAATAAATAATCCATCATAATATCTCCAATCTTAACCAGAATTAGCTGTCCTGCTTTAGATGAATACTAATCAATGAATATGGGGGTAAAGCAATCTTAAAATGAACAAAGGAAGTAATGTAGTCGTAGCATGCACCCATAGTAGGACCACTCTTCCACAATATGATTATTGAAGTCAGTTAAGTTTTCTCTTTAACTAATTCTCAATTATTTTTTTAGATCCTTCTAATTTACCTGCTTCTAATAGATATCTGACTGCCATTTGAGAGGGATCATTAGTACACCACCAAAAAAAAACCTCTACTCCAATGGTTGAAATCACTTAGTAACTGAGGGTTTGCACCAAAAAGTGTGAACTTTCGCGTCAAACGGTGATAGAAACTAAGAGTATGCTAGCAAGCACTCTGAGGACTTCCCTAATCTGAGTAACTGGGTGGCTTCATAACCAATGTCATCATTCGCGTCAAAAGGATTAAAAGAACAGAGGAGAAACCAAAAAAAAAAAAAAATTGGGCAAAAGCCAATAAAAAAAAATATAGCTGAATGATCATGTTGAAAACAGATCTCTGGTGAACAATAAAAACCTCTTTTAATGAATATTGATGATTGAAGTTAGAGTAGATATTTGGATTAGTCTTGAAAAGGTAATGAGGATATATTGAAGGTTACTTGATTGCTTTTTGAAAATCTATCTGTGGAGCACACACACACTTAGAAATCAGGGTGTGGCTATGATTGCATTGTTTTTGAAATTCAAATTGAGTTTTGCTGGACTTCTATTTCTAACATTAGTTTCATTCTAAGTGTGGGGGAGAGCTGAAATTCTGCTTGATTGGGTGATGATTATGAAAAAGAATAAATAAATGATCACACTGTTTGATAGTTTCTGAAAATTGCTTGAGGACAAGCAAGGATTTAAGTGTGGGGGAGTTTGATGACCCCCTAATTTATGATATAAAAAGGGAATATATTTGAGATCAAATAAGGGAGGCAAGTACTTTATTCTTGATTAATAGAGTTAAAAATGGATTCAATCAAATAAAATAAAGAGAGTGTTTTATTGTATTATCTTTAGCAGTTTGAGCCTCACTCTATGATTGATTTCAATTTCAGGAAAAATAAAAGAAGGAAGAAAGAATTGAGAAAAGAGAGGGAAGCCAAGAAGTGAGAAAGTACAAGTGGAACAAGTATCGTCGCAACAGCGAGGATTCAACTCACTATGGCGAGAACACACTTTCGCTATAGCGAGTGAGGTGCTTCGCCACAGCGAAGTCGTGAAACATACAAATTCCAAGGAGAAACTCGCCACAGCACAGTAGTAGCGAGAACAGCAGAAATATGGGAACTTATGAGATCTCACTATAGCGAGAAGCACTCCTCGCCATAGCGAGATCAGACCCTGAAACGCATAGTTTAATTTAGCAAGCTAAAGAAGACGAGAAGAGGCTAGGGTTTGAATCATTCATCATACAAAGGAAGTTCTGGCCGACTAGGAGAGAAGAAAACGCATTAAGGGCCCTAGGTAGTCGAAAGAAGGTCTGCACTTAATCAAGTATTAACCACTCCTTGAGACATCAAGAGTGAGTGGATATAAGGATTCAATTGGATCGAAAGACAATTGCACCTAATTCAACCTTGACTCTAAAAATTGCATTAAGCCGTTTAATTAAAAGGGAAGTAATCGACATTTGAGATAAAGGGGATTAAAGTTCCTAGGGTATTTTTAATTGCATATTTTCAATTATAATCATCGTTTATTACTGTCAACCACATTTAAAGTAATTTTCATAAAATCCAATTGCAAATTGATTGTTTAACTAAAATGAACATGAGAACTCTAATGCCTAATCGCCAATTGTACTAATTCTCTGAGGAAACGACCTTGATTCATCACGTACTACGTCTACGACTCGTACACTTACGGTGTCATATTTTAGTGAGCATCAGTATGGCGAGTTCCAGAATCATTGATGCTCTAAATGGATGCCTTAACCTTGCTATCTCTGAACTTAGCCTAAATTATCTGACTAAATAAACCTAGATTCCATTAGTTAATATAAGTATTAGGTTTAGTGAATTTTAAGATATTTATGATGGTTAGTCCAAAAAGAATGCATCTCACCACAATTTCCTTTAAACCACATATTATCAAAAACTAATTAAGCATGATAATCAATTCAATTCTAAGTTAATTATATAGGTTATCTTTGAATGGAATGTATCTCCTTATAATTACCTTAAGCAACATACTATCTACCACTTAATAGCCATGATAATCAGCATTCACGAATAATTAGAATTGTCTTAATAACTATATCATCAAAATTGATCAATACACTTGAAAGACTCAATTGTACAACCTTAATTCATCAAATTAATTAATCAATCTCACTAATTACTCTATCTAAATGTAGAAAATTAATCAATTCATTAGAAATTAAGGGTAAAAGGTTCATACAAAACTGAATATTTGTAAACACACCTAATCTAACCACAATATTAAATAAATCATCATCAAGTTTTTAAATTTCAAACCAAAACCTAATTACACAAATGTAAAATTAAGATAGCAATAGTAAAATACAAATAAAAAGAATTTCATTAAAAGAAGAAGAAGAACAAATTCTTCATCTAACATTATATCTTAGAAGAATTACTACAACTAGAAAGAATTAAGATAAATAATTCTCATTTCCACCCTTTATAAGAGGCTTGAATCTCTTCTTGAAACCTCAATCCTTTCTTCAAGTGCTTCTCTCTTCCAAAGTTGTCAAAAACGTTAGTAAAGCTCTAAAAATCACTAGGAAAATGTAAAATGAAGCTAAAACTAAAGTAGACATGTTCTTCCTTATATCAAATGTGAATTTAAATGATTCCCTCTCGAGCTGATGCTTTCTTGCCATAGCTTTGAAGCCTTTAGATTTTTACCAAAAATTACAATAGCTCACCATGGCCCAAACTAAAAGTTGGCCATAACTCACCTTTTCTTTTATTGCCAAATGAACTAAGTCATAAATTTAGGACACAAACTTTTTGAAATTGATTCTTGGCCCTAGAATCTTTATTTTATTATGAATTTATCCTATAAAGCATGAAACAGGTCATGATTTGAACTAAGCAAGGTCACTATTGAGATCATTCATAAGATGCTTGTGCAAGTACTATTCACATCCACTAAGTTGATAGATTATCCAATAAACGCAAGGCAATGTTGCTGACTTTATGGTACATAAGCTATTTAGTATTAAATATTTCATTTGTTCATTATGTGTACTTGCTTTAATTTAGTGTACATAGGCCAAATATCAGTTTGCCACAAACAAGAGCCTAGTATTGGCTCAAATTCTTTGGAATAGGACTTGTGTAGACCACTGCTTGCACATGATTATCAATGTGAGGAGCAAATGCCATGAAGGCCAAAAATACAATAAGGACCTTATAGACACTAGGGGTCACGGTCTCTTAGGAATGCATGTTGACATTTGGATTGGTCTCCTTGAAATATGGTTAGGGGAGAGATGGAAGAAGAACTTAGAGGCAACAAAGAAGACCAAGGTGTCTACACCTTGATTACTTGTTCACACCACATGTTCTATTAGCTTCATAAAACATAGGAAGAAGATGATACTATTTCATTTCTTTTTGTTACATTTCAAGTTTTTATGTTGTTACTTATTTTCCAAACTTTAAGTTCAAATTAACTTGCATGATGGTGAGCTTCAACAAGGTGTCACATTCCAAGATGTATACAATAGGACCTATAAACATTTCTTACTTTATTATTTATTTTGTTTTGAATTGTTTTCATAATGTGTTCGTTCAAGAAAATATAGACACCAAGACATAGAAATATGAGTGAGATCCTTATACATTTCTTGACATCAATGTAGACCTGTGGAAGAAAGCTATAAGAGAGAATAAGAAGGGATGCATCCCTAGTCTAGGTCGTAGCTTGACCCTCAAGTTTTACCTCTGTTAGCCTAGCATTTGTGTTAAGCACCTTCCATTCCACTACTAAGATTTATGCTCATATGAGCAAGTCATTTTTCATAACCTTGTAGATAGTGATGCACATGCAATGGAACAACTTCCTTATTAACATCTTGCTTTCATTTCTCATTGTAAGTGTAACATCATATTTACTAAGTTCATCTCACATCATTGCTAGGCTCATCTCCTTGGATTACATAGGATTTCTAAGAAGAACTATTAAGAATATCTCATTAAATTGCGTTATGTTACAGATAAAATTTTCATTCGGTGTTCCATGGGTCATATGGGTTTATTCATCTCATTTTCATATTTAAATACACAAATACAACTCATAACAAGCTCAAGAAGCGGCTTAGAACTCGAGCAAGGGAAGTATTCTTATAAAAACAAGGTGTGTAGTCTTGGGTAGAATTCAGAATTCTAACATGAAAAATCATAACTAATTCTAGAAAAATTAAAATCATACATACTTTATCATTCTGGAAAGTTACAGATGCCTACTTTATGTAAATATAAATCCAAACCATTATAAAGGCTACTAGCCACTGGAAATTGATGGAACAATACCAGAGGTCGACTGTCATTATTGGTACTGTCTTTCAACTTCAAAAATTCATATCTCTTTGCTCAGAGGTCTAATTGGGATGATCTTGGTGGCTATGGAAAGCTTATTATGCTCCCTTCCTCGGTTTCACATACACAATGGTGTAGGATTTGTTTTTCTTGGCTTAACCACAATAGGTGAAAGTTAATTAGGTTCAAGAAATCATTTCTAAAGCCATACATCTTCCTTAAACACTAGCTTGGTCTAATAGCCCTTTTTATGGTTCTAAAATGTACCTAATGAAGCAACATCTCTCAATTGACTTTTATGCTCCATTCTTTTTTTTTATTTATGATTCTTGACTCTTTTTAAGTCTCTTGGAGTCATTACACAATTGAAACAATGAGCTTAACTAGCATTTGTGCTAGTTTTACCTCTATTAGAAGTAGCATTTGTGCTAAGTACCTTCCATTCTACTACTAAGATTTATGCTCATATGAGCAAGTCATTTTTCATAGCCTTATAGATAGTGATGCACATGTAATGGAACAACTTCCTTGTTGACATCTTGCTCTCATTTCTCATTGTAAGTGTAACATCATATTTACTAAGCTCATCTCACATCATTGTTAGGCTCATCTCCTTAGATTACATAGGATTTTTAAGAAGAACTATTAAGAATATCTCATTAAATTTTGTTACGTCATAGATGAAATTTTCATTCAGTGTTCCATGGGTCATATGGATTCATTCATCTCATTCTCATATTTAAATATACAAATACAACTCATAACAAGATCAAGAAATGGCTTAGAACTCGAGCAAGGAAAGTATTCATAGAAAAATAAGGTGTGCAGCCTTGGGTAGAATTTTAGAATTCTAACATAAACTTTGAAAAATCATAACTAATTCTAAAAAAATCAAAGTCATACATACTTTATTATTCTGGAAAGTTACAGATGTCTACTTTATGTAAAAATAAATCCAAACCACAATAGTGGCTAAAAAAGTCAATGTCATACATACTTTATCATTCTGGAAAGTTACAGATATCTACTTTATGTAAAAATAAATCCAAACCACAATAGAGGCCGCTAGCCACTGGAAATTGATAGAACAATACCAGAGGTCGACTGTTATTATTAGTACTGTCCTCCAATTTCAAAAATTTATATCTCTCTGCTTAGAGGTCCAATTGAGGTGATCTCGGTGGTCATGAAAAGCTTATTATGCTCCCTTCCTCGGCCTCATACTCACAATAGTGTGGGATTTGTTTCTCTTGTCTTAAACACAATAGGTGGAAGCCAATTAGGTTCAAGATATTATTTCTAAAGCCATACGTCTTCCTTAAACACTAGCTTGGCCTAATAGCCCTTTTTATGGTTCCAAAATATACCTAATGAAGCAACATCTCTCAATTGAGTTCTAAGTTTCATTCTTTTCTTTTATTTATGATTCTTGGCTCTTTTTAAACTTCTTGGAGTCATCACACAATTAAAACAATGAGCCTAACTAGGTATTGCTTCTTTAGGTCATATTATGGAATCTATGATACCAATTCATTTCCTAGGCCTCCTAAATTTTTTCTAAGGTTTCCTCTCATCTTCATCCATCATATATGACTCAAAAATGGGTTTGAAAAAATTTAAAACTATCCCTAGGCGCCTTAAGTCCCTTAGGTTGAGGTTATGCTCCTTAAGGCCACCCTTGGAGTTTGCTTTGTTTTCTTAGTGGAAGATGAATATGGGAAGCCTTCTAGGGATCTTAGGAGCTCATATAAATACTAATTTAGGCATAGGAATTATTGTATCAAATCAGATTTTTCAAAGAACACTTAAAACCCTGGGTTTACTATCTTAATTTTCCATGGTTGTTTGTTAATTCCTTTTGCACATTCTTATTCTCCTTCCTTAAATTCTTAAGATTCACCCTTGGTTTTGCCCAAAATCTAAGCCTTCTTGAAGCTTTGTGTGTGGGACGAACTAAGGAGAAGAAGGGAGCAAGAGATAACTACCATGGAATGAAGATTTACTATTTTCTTAGTTTTCTTTATTGTTTCTCACTTTCCTTGGCCTCTTTTCTTCAAATCTGAATTTTTCCCTTTGTTCTGCTCTCAAAAAAGATCCAAGAACTTAAATAAAATGATAAAAAAGAAGGAGAAATAGAGAAGAAGTTTGCTAAAGAAAAAGCATGAAAAAAGCCAAGAAAATTCATACCTCTTGTTTATCTCCTTCCTTTCTCTTCCTTCTTGTGTGCCTCACCCTTAGGGTTCTTTCTCTAATTTAGGGCAGAAACAAATGTGGATAAATGAAGGAGGAGATGGGATGCCTCATATATATAAGTAAGTTTAAGAAACATTTTTCACAAATTTCAATTTTGCCCATTCGTCTTGGCATTTTCTTTTTTGGTTTCGTTTTAGCTCCTTTTTGAGAATTTCTTTTTCATTATGAAATTCAAGTCCTCAATTTAATAAAATGCTTTTGGATTCTGAACGAATCTGTCAAAGTTCAAGTCAACTGACGTTGGAAAATGTCCACCGGAGGGATTTTAATTGTTCCGGGACTTCCTATAATTTTTAGGGCCTCTGAGAACCTTGGAGAACTCAAAACTTTCATTTAAAAAGCTCTCTTGTGTGAATTCCAAAATTTGCTTAAAATTACAAAAATGCCATTACGTTTCGTTAACATTTCATTCAAATTCATTTTTTCATTCTAGGTCCTTTTTTCTTTTCGTTTGAGCCAAAGATTTTTATTTTTAGAAGTCTAGAATACTACATAATTTTTTGGGACCTCAAATCACTATATCTACGGGACTTCCTTTTGTATCCGATGAATTTCATGTGTTTACGAAGAAATTGTATGTTACATTTATCACGTTTTCTCTCGTTTTCAGAGAACCAGATATTACAGCAATAGCTCTTGGCTTCTAAGTAAATATTGCTACATAGCATGACAATCCTTGCAACCCCTACCCTCATGAGATGTTGGATCATCTTGTTATATGCAGTTTGTATAGAATTTAATTATTACTGTATATATAGCTTCCTTTTGAGATAATTGATTGTTAATATTACTAGTGCTATTTTGTACATTTTTTTCCAGGTCATAATATGGCAAATGTCAAATTATAGATAATATATTGTAATTTTTTCAATCCAACAAGGGATTAGAGAGGGACTAGTAAGGGATTAGAGAGTGAATGGAAGGGGATTAGTGTAGGATCAAAGATGTATAAGTGAGGGAATATTCACAAACTCTTTGGCTTTTTCAAATTTTTTGAGAGATTTGTAAAGTTAGCGAGTGAATACAGAGAGACTAGTGAAGGATTAGCAAGGGAATTTCCCTCAACAATTCATCACCACTATTGAGGGTTTTTTCCAAAATATTTTGGTCCATTTAGCAAGGGAATAAAAAGAGAAAATTCCTTGCTAGATAAGTATTTAGTGAGGGAGCTTAACAAAGCAATATCAAGGATCCCTTGCTAATTTAGCAAGGAGTACTTAACAATCCCTTGGTAAGAGAAGTTAGTGAAGGAATGGAAAGAAATTATTCTTTTGTTAAATCTACTCATTTTGTAGTGTTGCCTCCTAAAAAAAAAGACCCTTTCTTAAGTTACCACAATTTAGGCATTGCTCACTAAACTTCTAGTAGCTATGTGTAGCGATATGCAAGGAATGGTTCAAATGCAAAGCTAACATAACCAGATGATATGAAAAAAAAGTTACAACTTTACTACCCAAAACAAAAAAAATGTTGTCTTAAGTGTAGGTTTTTTAGGTTTTAGCTATGGTTCAAACCCTGCTAAGGGTGTAATTGCAGTGTCTAAAACCGTAGTTGAATCATTTATCACAAATGGTTTAATTGCAATTTTCATTAACCATAAGGACTATCACTATTAAACTACAATTGGTTTTATTAGGGTTAACAATAAGTATGATTAAGATTAGGTAACTTTGATAAGTAAATTGCAATTAAGTTGACTTAACTATGATTATCCAATTCCAATTAAATAATACGAATGTTCTAGCAGTAAGTTTAACCACTGTTAAATCCTTTTTTTTTTTAATTGACATAGCAAGAACGCAATTTTATTATGTAATGTGTCATAAAATAAGGTCAATTGTAGCAATCTAGCATTGATCACAATATCATCCTAGTTTTAAATAAGAATACAAACTTAAAACAAACCCATGATATATAAATATTTAAAAAAATAACTAAACATGACAACTTTATAATCTTTATTTCAATATCTTCATCAATATCCTCAAATAAATCTTTTGGAGTTAAACTAGTTGTGTTTGGTGCAATAGCTTTTAGTTTTGCAAGCTCCTCTTGAAAGGCTTCATTCTTCTCTTGAACTTCATTCAACCCAGCAGGAGGAGCTTTATTGTTGTTGCTAACTTAAAAGTGCACACGTAAGTATATGTATCATAGAAGTAATATAGTGATAAGAAAAAATCGTTCCTTCAAGATTTGTTGTCAAAACATTATCAAGAACTAAAATTCACACCCTATCTTAAATTAAGTGAATTAATTTTAAGTGTTGATATTGAAAAGAAATGACTATAGATTATATGCTATGCAGAGTCAAGGTTAGCATTTGGATTTCCGGATGACTATTAGCATTTAAGATTATTAGTCCTTCTTGTATTTCATAGCAAGTTGTTTCAACACTCAATACCCTTGCTCTTAATGGTGATACATGTTAGTTTAAGATTCGTTTGTTCCTATAAGTATTTTTCCAAATCGCATATAGGGTTATCTAATTAACTTCATAATTCCTTATGAAATTAACTAAGATCAAATGGATAGCACAACACCTAATTTGACCATGTGAGGTTAATGAATATTCCTATCTCATTAACTAAACCATCCACTTTCTCAAACAAGTTTTAAGTACTCACACTATTCAACTTTTGATCTACTTCACTTTTCCTTTTCCAAGTTCAAACACAAGTAACAAATCATTCTAATTGTTGGCCAAGCAATTAGAGAGCAATAAGCATGGAGTTGAATAAACATGTAATCATCATTAATTGCAAGTTTAGAGTGAAAAACACCTACTAATTCATACAAGAGTTTCTAATAATCCTAGATTAGGGAGTTTAGCTATACATGTTCATGAAAACTAGCAACAAATTCAAACCAAAGCTCAGATACATAAGAGAAAATGGCAAAAAAAGAAGGAAGGAAGAAACTCATAAATGAATCTTGTCTTTGTTTCAATTCTCAATCCCTAACATCCCTTACTTCAAAAATGCCTTTCTTAGCTTCTTTTCAGCCTCTACACACTTAGATCAAACTAAAGACAACTCAAAATGATGGCTTCCCTTGCAGCAAAGGCTATATGAAGCAGGAAATCCTCAAAATGGAGTCAAGAATCATAGAATAAATGAGAGAAATGAGCCAAGATCATGAATTTTTGTCGTTGCTTCATTAAGTGCCCTATGGAAGTATAATGGAGACATAAACCAAAGTAACATCATGTAAAGTGTGTATAATGCCAAGGCTTATTCCCATGAGTAATTAATGTTTCTTTTGGTGTGTCTAGGCCAAGAGAAATGATCTCCACCTTCTTAGGTGTGTGAGGTCAAGGGAGAGGACTCAAGGTTTAAAGAAAAAGTGTGTAATTGCTTCCAAGATAGCTCTCTCCACCTTCTTTCATGCATGGATGTGTTTAGCTTGTGTTAGAATATGTGTATATGTATTTTTAAGCTATGAAAAGTATGCTAGCATGCCTTTATATGCCATGATTCTTGATGCCATGTTATGTTTCCAAATGATTACATGATGTTTGTTTGAGTTTGCTTGAGTGTGGAGAGGCCAAGAACTCTTCACCATGGTGAAAATGAGTCAAGAACCCTTGGGCTTAGTTGAGATAAAGTAAAGAGTCTCCCAAAAGCAAAGTGGGCTCCCAAGAGTATGGTTGAGTCTAAAGCTCTTAAAGAATAAGTCAGGCAAGTCTAAAATCCATGAGGAGAAGTGTGAGGACAATTCAAACACTTGGTGAACTTTTGAATGTCTTGTATGATGTGTTCACATGCCAAGCTTGCTTTTAAAATGTCCATGATTTCCATTTTCCTCCATGCATTTTTTGTAAAGCTTACTTTACACATATTATGTATGATTAAATGGGAGATGAGCTATTGGGGTTTTTTGAATCTCATTCCCTCCTCTCCAATGTTCTAACATACTAGGTGGATCAAGTAGCTATGGCAATGGGGGCCAACAACCATAAAGAAGGGAAATTGACAAGCATATGCCTAGCTTTATCCATTTTGGAACCATAATTATGTTTCTTGATGTATATGATATTGTAAATGGTCTATGACCCTTGAGACACGTGTAAATATGATATTATGTGATGTTTAAATGTATGGATATGATGTATAACTTCTAACATATATTTTGAGTATGAGATGCCAAAGTGTACAATGTAAAAATTTGATGGAAATGTGCACAAGTATGGGTTGAATGACCAAAATGAGATGCATAAAGTTTGTGAACATTTGGGTAGCTCACACAAGTCTTAAATATACTTTTAGACTTGCCCAAAAGGTGCCAACACCAAGGGAAAGTCATTTGGCAAGTTTGGTACCCCATATGGAGCCAAATTTAACCATAATAGAACTCTATGTCACTTTTTGGCCAAATGAGTTAGTCTTGATTTGAAATTTGGCATGCAATTAAGTCTCATTGAGAGCTTTTTGGGAAGTTAAAGATCATAATTTTTGGAGGTCTATGATGATTTTTCAAAGTTGACAATTTTCATGGTTTCTGATTTTTTGCACTATTCATTTTGTCTGAATTTGCATTCTATCACACGAGGCTCAAATGATATCCAATTGGCATGAAATTTTATACAGAGAAACTAAACAATTACAGTGACTTGTGAAAATTCAAAGCACCTCATTTGGAGGTCTAGGGAGGGAGAAATGAATTTTTGAAATTTCTGTCCAGTATCAGTAAATTTACCCAACTAGAAGTACTGTTTCATTGAATTCTGATGTCTGGGCTTGATGAACTGATCTAGAGATATGTTTTCCTCTCTAGTTAATATTCACAACTTTCTAGATTGGTATCATTTGCATAGATTTTATTTTTTTGGAATTAATTAGACATTTTCAAAGTTTTCTATAGAATTCTGTGACAGTTCCAAATTTCAGTTAGACCTTTGGATCATTTTGGATGTCAAGCATCCTCTATGATTCATGTTATGGTCTATACATATTTGTAGTGTGAAGTGGACATCCTAAGCTTTCCAAAATGACCAAGGACACATCATTTAGATTTTTCTAGATTTAATTATGATTTTCTAAAATTTGTCCAAAAAAGAGGCCAATTCTGGTCGAGAAGGAACTTCCATTTTCCATGCTCCATTTCGGTTTCCATGATGTAATTAAACATGAGGATGTATAGTATGAGCTCCCACGGTCCACGTGACACTAATTCAAATTTTTAAATATAGCGCAATGCGAAAATACTCCCATTTCCCTTACTTTTTCTATGGGAATCCTATGTTTCATGATATTATGTCATTTAAAAGCATAAGATGAGCTAGGATTTATGGTGTCATAGTCACTCCTTAAATTAATTCCATTATAATTTTCTTCATCTTCTATTTGAGAAATAGTTACCATATCACTTGGAGTACTCTCTTGTGAACCATTACAGATGACATTAGCTAGTTTGCTTATTTGAATTTCTAAGTTTCTAATTGTGTTATCTTGCTTGGCTAGTTAAACATCTTGTTAGCTATACAAGCATCTTACTTGTTCATATAGTATCTAATCATTTCTTTTAAGTTAGAATTATACTCTTGAGTATTCAATCTTGTAATTGGCAATTGGAAGGTTGGGAAGGGCAGATTGCATATAATGAAACTTGACCATGATTCCAAAAACAATTTCGTTCATGATTCTAACTACAAATATATGTGTTATAACAAAAGTTATTTGAATTCCTATTGAAATCATCTTCCATTTGTGCATTTTCTATGGAATATGGGTACTGTGCTTTATGGTGACCTTCGTCACAATTATCACAAGTCATATACAAACATTGAGAATCACTAACATAAACAGTATAACTAGTGTTCAAATCAAAGTTATCAAACCTTTTATCAAGTTATATCATTTTAGTTGTCAATTTGGTTATGATGTCAAATCTATACTCACTAGTTTCCCTATTTATTATCTAAGGGTAATCTATAATTAAAAACAAAAACTGAACACAAATATCAATAACTCTAACACAAAAACAAAACACAAACTAAAAGACATAAAACAAAAACACAATTAACAAAGCTTAAGTTCAGATTAAGTGAACTTGGTATTAATATTGACAAAAACACAGTGAACAAATCCTTGACAATGACGCCAAAAACTTGTTGCTTTCTTTTTGAAAGCATATATGCAAGTATACATATCGCAACATTAATAAAGTAATGAATAGAGTATCATTCCCACGATGATTTATCATTAGGATAATTGCTAAGTACTAAAATTATACACTTTAATCAAAATCAAGCCAATAATAAAGGTCATAGGAAATTAAACTAAACTAAAAGACTGAAACATAAATAAAAAAATGAGAGATGCCATTTTAGATGAAATTAAAAAGCAAAAGGATTTAGGATTATGATTCTCTTAACATTTCATATGAACTAATTATCTCTCTTCATCTTGCTTTTAATGTCATTAATAGTTTAGGTTTCTAAACTACCTACAAGCATCTTCTGAATTACCTATAGGCATTTTTTTAACCAATTTATAATTCCTTATGCAATTGGTTAAAGGCTAAATTAAGAATAATTCCTAATATGGCTATGTGAGGTCGATAGGTATATTTCTCTCCTAGAAGCAAATCAATCCACTCAATATTACAAATTTTATGAACCCACACTACCTAATCCATGGTCAAGTCCTAAAATTCCTTTTCCAAGTTCATTTAGGCTACCGAAGTCATCTAATGGTTTCCACATGTAACATCCAAGTTTCGTAGAAATGAGGACTCAAGGTTTTAGAATTTTTCTAAGTCTTTTCACTATAACTAGGATCTTTATTCGTTATAGTAAGGGTGCCAATTTGCTATAGCGAGGAAGCCAATTCGTTATAGCAAGTTTGTGGTCCATACAAAATCCAGGGAATTTTTTGCAATAGCGCCAGCTGTGGCAAGAACAGCTGGGAAGCTCTAGCAATAGTGAGAGCTGTCTCTCGCTATAGCAAAACTTGTTTAAGGAAACACCAAGGAAGGATTTTTAAATGAAAAGATTGAGTTACCTGGGGTTCTTAAAGGCGTTAAAAATTATATGAACCCCTGGAATGGTTTAAACCCCCTCCGATGTATGTTTTTAAATGATGGTTGATTGAAACTTTGACCTCTTTATTTGGGAAGGTTTTAAATCCAAATTGAGTGATTCCAAAGCTATTTGATAAGATTGTGGACTTAGGTTTTATGTTGGAAAAGACGATTCTAAAAAAGGAGTTAAAATGAGTCTCAAATGCATTAGCTAAAAGACAGGACAAAAATTTCATTTTGAATTAACAACTTCTTTTAAATTCTTCTACATAAGAGCCATCCCATTCTTCTCCCTCTTAACTGACTTACTTTTCTACTCAAAATAGAGGAGAAGACCAAGGGAAAGAATGCACAAGAGAAATGAGGAAAGAGGAAGAAAAAATTCAAGGAAAGGTAAGAAAAATGGAAGATTTTCATGGCTCTTCCTCCTTTAATGTTATTCCCCTTCTCTTAAGCTTTCTTCCTATTGTTTTGGTTATTCATTTGAGTTTGTTTTAAGCTTGGTTTAGAGGGGAAATATTAGACTTTGGAAGAGGAGGCTATACCAAAGAAAGAAGCTCTTGAAGAAGCTCTTGAAGAAGCAAGGGAATTAAGGTAGATATCCATGTATCTTTGCTTCTTCTTCTTTACTTCTTGTATGTGTTGGTTTGGCCAACTTAAGAGCTAGTAAAGGGAAGGAATATTTGACCTAGAGCAACCAAGAATCCTATGATTTAGAGTGTAGGAACCTAGGAAATGCAAAGAAAGTGGAAGAAAAACTATTGAATTTCAAGATAAGAAAATTGGGGGTTCTTGAACATCTTGTAAAATCTGTTTTAATTCAAGAATTTTCTAACACATGTAAGTGTTTGTTTGAGTTTTTAAGACTTTAGGAAGCCTCCCAAGTGCCCCTTCCATCAAGAAAAATTTGCAAACTCCATGGGTCTCCTTTCCCTCCATTGTTTTGACCAAGCATGGTTGTTAAGGTTATGGAGTGTTTTAATTTGTTCTAAAGTTGGTTTGGGACCTTATATGATGGAAGAAGATGAGAGGAAGTCTTGGAAAAGATTTAGAAGCTATATTTTGAGAGTTGGAGGTATAGATTTCATAATATGACCTATAGAAGCAACATATGTTTAGGCTCCTGCAAATGAGTGTGTGATGGCTCTAAGGATTCCAAATGGAGTCAAAAGGCCTAGATATAAGAAAAGAATGGAGCCAAGAGCTTGAATTATGCTAAATGCTTTATTAGGCCTTTTATGGAACTAATATATGGCCATGAAGCTAAGTGTGCTTCCTTGGTGTACATTTAATGTTGTGGCTAGCTTCAAGAGTATAATTAGATCCTATTTGTTGTGTCTAGGCCAAAGAAATCAAACTCTATCTATTTATGGGTGTGAGACCAAAGAGGGAAGAGAGTAATTAAGAGGGAAGCTTGTGTTGGATTGCAAGTTGGCTCTTCACTCTTTCTTATTTGAATTTTTAGATATGTAATTATCATTGTATGCTTTTTATGTACAGTTGCATGATGAGACATGCCATTTGATGTTGCCTTGTGGCATTGATACCAATATATTTTCTTAAATTATGTTTTGGATTATGAAAAGTGCTTTTAAGGGTGAGGTGGTGCTAAAAGTCTCTTCAAATGGGTGAGGTTAAGCAAAAAGACTAAGACAAGGCTAAAAGTCTCATGGATGAGTGAGGCCAAGTCAAAAGTCCCTAGATCAAGGGTAAGGCTAATCTAAAAGTCCTAAAAATGAGGTGAGGCTAGACTAAGAGTCCCTAGAGTTTATTCTTGGCTTTGATATGTTTTCATGGCATGTAAATTGTGTATTGAATGATTTTTAATGGTGTTGGATGCTTACTTGTATGCTTTGACATGTTATATGCATTGATTACTTGCTTGAATGAGTGTATGAGCTATTGAGATTATTTGAATCACACCCCCTTCCCTCTCCCATCTTAACATGTTTAAGTGGAACACAAGAAGCTAAAAGTGGAAGCCAAGGCACTTGATAGATTATATTTTGCAATTAATGTAATTTTTGATGTAAAGGGATGTCAAAGTTTATATGTACATGTTATTTTTGAGATGTAAATGTTTGAGCAAATGTAAAAATAGGTATATGTAATGTATAAACCAAAATTGGAACTAAATCAATGAGAATATATGTTTTGGGTACTTGGATGACCATTTTTGAATGTGTATTTTGGCTTGTGGCATGGTGAGTTTTCAATGCATTGTAGTTTAAACCAATTGGGAAGCACATACATGCTGTGTGTATACTTTAAAACTTGCCCAAGAGGTGGTAGAGAAATTAAGAAGCCATTTGGACCAACTTTGACCTTTATATGGTGCCAAATTTGCCATATTCATGAGTTATGTCAAGATCTGACTAAATGAGCTCCTTTTAGCCTGAAATTTGGCATGTATATAGGTTTCATTTAGAGATTTTTGGGAAGTTAAAGTGCATGTTATTTAACGCTCTAGAGGATTTTTGGTTAATTTTTAAAGTTGGTAAATTTTGATAGAATTGGCATTGTTACTGTGCAAATGGTCAGTTACTTTGCCTCTGTCACTCGTAAGTTAAATGGTGTTCAATGGCTGTGAAATTTTACATCCATAAACTAGATATGATAAAACTTCTGTAGCATTTGAGAGCACCTCATTTGGATTTACATAGAGAGATAAACGCAATTTTGAAATTCCATATTAGTATCAAAGGCATAGCCAAACCTTCATTACTATTCCATAGGTTTCTGTGCCTTAATTGCTTCTGTTTTGGTCTGGACTTATTTTTTCCCTCACATTAACATTCATAGCTTTCCAAAATGATAAGGTTTGGTTGAGATTTGATTTTTCTAGATTTAGTTATGAATTTTTGAAATTCATATCAGTAACCTGTGACAACAAATCTAGGTAACAAGACCTTTCATGCTATTCTATTGTCAATCATGGTCCAGCTGAGGTTTCATGGCCTGAAGTGATTTTAAACTTATAGTTGGCATCTAGAAATTTCTCAAAAGTAATTATTTGATTGATTTTAATTTTTCTAAAATTAATTATGAATTTTTAAAGTTGGTGTTAAAAACTCGACATCTTTTTCGAGCAGTTTACACAAAGGTTTAGTAATTTTGGAGAAGTCTTTGATAAAGCGACGGTAAAAATCAGTGTGGCCAAGGAAGCTCCTCATACCTTTGATAGAAGTAGGTAAGGGTAGTTGTTCAATGATGGACACCCTAGCCTTATCCACTTTCAATCCCTTTTTAGATACTTTATGGCCCAGCACAATGCCTTCTTGCACCATGAAGTGACATTTATCCCAATTAAGCACCAAATTAGTTTCTTTACAATGCTGCAACACAATATCTAGATTATGGAGACACTTATCAAATGAGTCACCAAACACGGAGAAATCATCCATGAAAAGCTCCATAGTTTGCTCAATCATGTCAGAAAATATAGAGATCATGCATCTTTAAAATGTTGCCAGTGGATTACATAAACCAAATGACATCTTTCTAAATGCGAAAGTACTATAAGGATAAGTGAAGGTCATTTTCTCTTGGTCTTTTAGAGCAATTGTAATTTGATTATACCCTGAATAACCATCTAGAAAGTAGAAAAATTCCTTCTTGGCTAGTCTATCTAGCATTTGATCAATGAAAGGAAAAAGGAAATCATCTTTTTGGATTGCAACGTTCAATTTGCAATAATCAATACAAACCCTCCATCCAGTCACTGTGCGGGTAGGAATTAGCTCATTCTAAGTGTTAGCTACTACAATCATGCATCCTTTCTTGGGAATTGGATTGGGCTCACCCAAGAGCTATCTGAGATAGGATATATGATTCTTGCATCTAGCCATTTAAGAATTTCCTTCTTCATAACTTCTTTCATATTGGGATTCAATCTTTATTAGTGCTCTATGGAAGGTCGATGGTTATCTTCCAAAAAGATCTTGTGCATGTAAATTGAAGGCTGATACCTTGATATCTGCTATATTCCATCCTATTACCTTCATTGGTTCACCTAGCATGTTAGATCATTGGAGAGGAGGGGATGAGATTCAAAGAATCCTAATAGCTCATCTCCCATTCAATCACACACAATATGTACAAAGCAAACTTTTCAAATGCATGTATGGAAAAATAGAAGTCATGGACATTTTCAAAGCAACCTTGGCATGTGAATCATTTATTCAAGACATTCAAGAGTTCCCCAAGTATTTGGATTGGCCTCACACTTCTCCTCATAGATTTTGGACTTGCCTCACCCATTCTTTAAGAGCTTTGGACTTAACCATATTCTTGGGAGCCCACTTTGCTTTTGGGAGACTCTTTGCTTTGTCTCTATCAAGCTCAAGGGTTCTTTGCCCATCCTCACCAAAGGGAAGAGTTCTTGGCCTTTCCACACTCAAACAAACTTATATAAATATCATGGACTCATTTAAAACATAACATAGCATCAAGGATCATGATATATAAAGGCATGCTAGTATACTTTTCTTAGCTTGAAAATACACATACACATATCCATGCATGAGAGAAGGTGGAGAGAGCTACCTTACACAAGTTCACACACTTTTCCCTTAGCTTTCAAGCCTCCTCTCTCAGCCACACACCCACAATTTGGTGGAGATGGTTTCTCTTAGCCTAGATACAATTTAAGGGAGCCAATTTGGTTTATGAAATATGTTCTAAGGCTACATAACTTGATGAAACACTAGATTGCTCTATAGGCTCTATTATAGTCCATAATCACACTTAATGAAGCAACACCCATCAAATGACTTCTAGGCCTCATTCTTTCTTTTCAATTATGATTCTTGACTCCATTTAAGCCTCTTGGAGTCATCACATCATTAAGACAAATGGCCTAGCATCATGTTGCTTCTTTAGGTCCTAATATGGAACCTATGGCACCAATTTACTTTCTTTGAGTTCTAAATTTTTTCCAAGGCCCCTACTCATCTTCACTCATCACATATGATTCAAGAATGGCTTTAGAAAAATTTAAAACTCTCCCTAGCTATAGGAACTTGCCTAGGCCGAGACTATGGGGGGAAGAAGAGTTCATGGCCTTCTTGAGTTTTCCTTGATGGGAGACACACTTGGGAGGCTTCCTAAAGGTCTTAGGAGCTCAATCAAATACTCACACATGCAAGGAAACTCATATATCAAATCAGTTTTTACAATCCCTTGAAATGCACTACACTTTTTCTACTTAGAGTTCATTAGTTTTTCTTGCAATTTCTTTGCTTTCTTGGATAGGAGGTGCATGTGGGAAGCTCTCTAGGGGTTTTAACTCATACAAACATTCACATAGGCTTGGTAACTCTTAGATAAAATCATATTTTTGCCTATGTCTTTGAATCCCTAACTTCCCATTCTTGGTTCTCTTTTGTTTCTTAATTAATTCCACTTGTATCTTCCTAATCCTCACATTAGAGAACCCCTAATTCTACCCTAATATGGTCAGAATTTATCTCTTATGGAATGGGCTCTAAGGTGAACGAAAATTCCATGGAGGAAGCAAGCAAGGAGAAGCAACAAAATAAGAAAGAATACCTTGGTTTCTTAGTTTTCTTGGTTTGTTCTTCACTTGGCTATCCTCCCCTCACCAAATCCAAAAATTCCACCTCTATGTTGCCCTCCATACAGACCCAAAAACATCATCAAATCCATGAAAATAAAGAGGAGAAGAAGGAAGAGCAACTTGCAAGAGAAAAAGCTTGAAATTTCCTACCTTTTCCTTGCTTTTTCTCTCTTCAAAATCTCCTCTCCTTGTGCGCCTAAGAGAGTTGGCTTCCTCCTCTATTTTTGGGGTAGAAACAAAGCGTGGAATGGGAGCTGCTAGAACGTGGATAAGAAGAAGAAGCTAAAAGTCCCTTTATGCAACTTTTTACTTTTTGCATTTTAGTCCCTTTTCTTGGCTTTCTCATTTTAGGCTCATATCAACTCCTTTTTTAAATTCACCTTTTCATCATATTCCTTAGGTTCTTAATCATAATAATTACCTTTGGAATCACTCAAAAAGGATCTGAAACTATTTCGAACTGTTTGGTCAAAGTTTCGGTCAACCGACAGCCGAAATCGCTCACCGGAGGGGTTTCAACTATTCTAGAGGTTCCCATGGTATTTAGGGCCTCTGAGAACCCCAAAAAGTTCAAATTTTTCATTTAAAAGGCCCTCCTATGAGTTTTCAAAACTTTCCAGAAATTACAAAAATGCCCTTACTTCCTTCGTCAAATTTTCTAATCTCTTCTGGCTCTAGTTTTTGGGCATCTTAAACCTCAAATCCTCATTTTCTAATATTTAAAATTTTATTATAATTTTAGCTGGCCCTAATTCCTTCTATTTCAAGGGTTTCCTTTTATATTTGGCCAATTTCTAACGTTTATGAAGAAACTGAACATTGTGTTTCTCACGTTTACAGAGGAATCGGATGTTACAACTACCACATGGCAAGAGGCTAGCCAATCATTCTAAGAATTGCATCAAAATTCGTTATCATAAGTATTAGCTAATGTCTCTTGATTTGCCACGTTAATCACAAATGCCTTACACACCTAATCAACTACTATAGATTCCACCACCAAGGTGGCAACTAGTAGTGATGATCTAACATTACAGGGCCTCTGCCAATTTTCTTCACAAAATATAGAAATATGTAGGAATGTGTAGAGCTAGGATCAAATAAGACAAATGCAACATACGAACAAATTGTGAATATACCTATCACCACAACATTGGATGCTTGTGCATCATGTCTATTCAAAGTAGAAGCCCGAGCTTGACTATGACCTATAGCTGCTTAACCTTTTCCTGCAACTGTCCCACTACTACTACCTCTACCACTCTGAATTGTAATAGTGCTAGTAGACTAAGTCCTGCTAAAAACTGCTTAGCAAGGCAAACTAATCCCTAACTAGAATCAAGGTGACATTGAGGGAAATCTCTCACCAAATGTCTAATAAGTCCTTAAATTATCATGATTTTGTTAATATTTTAAGGGTTGTATCATATGAATATTGAACTTATTTTATGTTTTTTATATATAAACTTAATAAATTTTAACCAAGTTTATATTTAGTAAGTTTTGGTTTTATTTCTTTTATTTTGAGTTAAGTTTTTGTATTAGTTAAGTATAAATAGTATTTTTTGTTTTTATCTAGATTTTTAGGTTGTTAAATTGTTTAACTTTTGTTAGTAGATTATAAATATGAATTATATGTTTTTATAGGGTTATAATTATAAAGAAACAAGTTTAGACATTTTGGAATATAAAGTAACAAGCACTAAGAAGCTTTGTTGGAAAAAATAAAAAAGAAATAGAAAAAAAGAAGAAAAGAAAAAAAAAGAGCAAAAGATGGCACTTAAAACCATTGCTAAAAAAATGCAACGCCTCGGCGATGAATTTAAGCACCACAACACGTAATGAAATAGAAGCAAAATGAGTTGTGGTGTTCAATTCTACATTGTGGTGGTTTTTACCATTGCATAAAAAATTTAGCTGCACTGCTATGCTCAATTCAAATAAAATGTTAAATGCACCATTTTAAGCTGTGTCTTTTGAGAGTTTTAAGAGGGTTTCATCATCGCTTTGAGGGAAACTGCCTTTCTGATGATTTTGGGGAAGAGAAGGAAGGGTTTGGAGTGTCATTTGCTATGGGAGATACTTGGGTTTAAGGAAGATTCATTGGTTAAATCAATTTTTCTCTTCTCCCCTTGCTTTTTCTTGTATTTCATTGCCCATTTGGTTTATGCTCTATTCTTAATGTTACTATCTCTTATAATTATGAGCTAAACTTATTGATTTGGGATTGTTATAAACTCTAGCTTGTAATATGTTCCAATTAGTCTATTTATTTGCAATTAATGGTATGATCTAATTGTTAAATCCTTATGCTTCATGCTTCTAAATGTGTGAAAATCATTAGTTGATTTGGGTAGCATAAATGAACTTGGAAAAGGGATTTTAGGACTTGACCATAGATTGGGTAGTGTGGGTTTATGAATTTTCCAATGTTGAGTAGATTGATTCGCTTGTGGGATAGAAATATACCTACCAGTCTCAAATAGTCATAGTAGGACCTATTCTTGATTAAGCCTCTAATTAATTGCATAAGGAATTATAGATTAGTTAGGAGAATGCCTATAGGTAATTTGGAAGATGCTTGTAGGTAGTTTAGAATCATAGGCTATTAATGACATTAAGAGCAAGATGAAGAGAGATAATTTGTTTATATGAAATGTGAGGGGGAATCATAATTCCAATTCCTTTTGCTTTCAATTTCATCTAGAATGGTGTCTTTTTTTTTTTTTAACTTTTATGTCTTTAGTTTAGTTTAATTTATATCATTATTATTGTTGACTTAATTTATATTAAGGTGCACAATTTTAGTACTTAGCCATTATTTTAGTGACAAAATCTTGTGGGAACGATACTCTATTCATCACTTTGTTACTATTGTGATACATATACTTGCATGTATACTTTCCAAAAAAAAAAGTAACATGTTTTGGCATCATTGTCGGGGATTTATTCATTATATTTTTGCTAATATTAATATCAAACTTAGTTAATCTAAACTTAGGCTTTGTTCATTGTGTTCTTGTTATTTTTTTTTTATGTTGGAGTTGTTGATATTTGTTTTTAATTATGGATTATCCTTGGATAACAAATATGGTAACTAGTGAATATAAAATTGATATTATGAGCAAATTGATAGCTCAAATGGCAAAACTTAATAAAAGGTTTGATAACTCTGATTTGAACACTAGTTATACTACTCATGTTAGTGATTCGTAATGCTAGTTCATAACTTGTGATAATTGTAGGGAAGGTCACTACGGAGAACAATACCCATATTTTGCAAAAAATGCATAAATGGAGGATGATTTTAATAAGAATCCAAATAATTTTTATGATAACATATATATTCTTACTTGGAATCATGAACAAAAATATTTTTTGAATCATGGTTAAGTTTCTTGATCATATGCAATCTACTCTTTGCAACCTTCCAATTGTTAATTATAAGATGAAATTTCTGTTCAAGAGTATAATCCTAACTTAGAAGAAATGATTAGATACTATATGGACAAGTAAGATGCCTGTATGGCTAGGCAAGATGCCTACCTAACCAAACAAGATGACATAATTAGAAACTTGAAAATTCAAATAAGCAAACTAGCTAGTGTCATCTATAATGGCTCATAAGAGAATATTCTAAGTGATATGGTAACTACTTCTTAAATAAAAGATGAAGAAAATTATAATAGAATTAATTTAAGAAGTGAAGAAGAGTTACTAGAGGGTTATGTGGAATTTGAAGGGAATTATGAGCAAAGAGTCGAAGAAGGGAATAATATTATGAGGCTAGAAGAACAAGAGGTAACCTTCTAAGTGGTCGTGCTAGAGGATCCTCTTGATAAATTAGAAAAATGTTGCAAGCAATCTCTTGATGAGTCCTCCATGGAAGTCTTTGGTTTTTACTGAAGAGAGTTAAGAAGATTATATAGGGTGTTTAAAGTAACTGGAATCTCCCAAAATTGTCCAAGAAAAAATTTAAAATTAGAACTTCTTATTATGTCAGCCAAAACATGTGTTCTAATGAAGTTATTAGATGAGGAATCACATGGTCTCAAATGGAAAGAACATCCACTCTCGCTGAAGCTTGCTTATCTAAGGAAGAAAGTGAGCAAGGCAATTATAGTTTTTGACACCTATGATTAGGTTCTTATGTGAAGTCAGGCTGAAGACTATAAAATAAGATTTTTTTCGGATGCAACCCAAGTATAACAAATATATATATGGGTAAAAAAATAAATCAATTTACTTTTGTAGTTTTTCTAACTCCTGACTTTCTTTTTTTTAGAGCCTGTTAGCATTGAATCCTTAAGATGATTGTTAGTTGAAGTTTGGAAGAAGAGTTGAGTAGCTGAAGCATTCAATTTAGGGAGTGATTTCAAATCAATTTTGTATTCCTTTTATTAAGTTCATAATTGTGTTTGATGTGCTTACATGTTGAATATTATTCCCTTTGTTTGCTCTTCTTTCTTAATTTTTTTCCTTCTGCTATTGTGAATAAGCATGATTGTTGTAGCATGAATTGAAAATTTTATTGGGAGAAATTGGCTTTAAATTTTGTCATGAATTTCTTTTGGTATGTTTGTTTTGATGTGTTGTCTTAGGCATAAAAATTTTAGAATCAGTGGAATACATTTGCTACATTATTTTTACATGTTCTAGTGAATGCTCTGTTTTGTTATATATGTTTGTGATATGAGTTTATAAATTTATTGGGAACACATTTTTGCATGAAATATGTGTCAAAATTTTTCTTTTCTTGTCTAGTTTCTAGAAAAATTTAGTTTATATGATTTGGAATTTAGATAAGTTATTTCTTTGTATTTGAATACACACCACTCTGTTTTGACAAGCTACTAAAATTTGCTATATGCTATGTCACTTTTTGAATTTTATAAGACTAATTGGATGGTTGTCAACATGCAAATTTAACTTGATCATATTTATTAGTGTGTTAAAATGTTCCTAAAATTTTTTCATGTTGTTATTTGGACATTTGTTAGGTGGATTCCATCATAATGTCATTACAACTCTATTTTATCATAAAAAAAATATGTACTTGCCTTGTTGAATAATATTTTGATGCTATGCTAGTTGAGTTGTACAATATCAATTTTGGTTATATTGTCAAGTTGAGATTGAGACAATAATTCCATAATAAGGTGCTTTGTTGTTATTGTCCTTTTATTTGGAAGATCTTGAAGTAGACAAAAAGCAGAACATATAAAGAGAGTTTTCTTAATCCTTTCTCTTATGTTGTGTCATGTTTTGAACATTGAGGACAATGTTCATTTTAAGTTTAGGGGTAGAGAATCCAAATTGGAAATACAAATTCTATTATTTTTAATTATTCATTTTTTAATGCAAAATTTCATTGAGAAACTCCTTATTTTTCAAAATTTTCGAGCTTAAGTTTTACCTAGTTATCTTGTATTTATTTTTTGGTTGATGTCAGATTTATTGAGAAAATTAATTACTTGATAGTGTATAAATGATAAGAAATGTCTATTAATGCAATTTGTAGATGAGATTCATTGTTAATGGCGATATTTTCTTCACTCATTGACTTTTTTTTTGGGTGCATTTACACCATGGTTAAAATAATTGTTAGTTTTAAGTAATGTATATAGGTTAGACTATGTGATTAATCTTAAATCTAAGACTTTATAATTTTCTTTATAGTCTCTTAAGGTGAAATTTAGACATTGTATAATCTATTAAAGTGATTTAGGCATTTGTTGGTTATGATTTAAGACTTTAAATCTAATTTTTCTAAAGTATATCACTAGTACCTTTTTGAGCCTTGAATGAAGTATGCATATAATTGTATGAAATTTCTTCTTTTTAACCACATTAATGACTTTTAGCCCAAAATACCATGTTCTTACCCTTTTTCAAGAGGATAACTAACATTTGATGTTATGTGAAAAGGAAGTTCTAGGGATGAAATAAAGTATAATATAGGTTTGATGTGAATAATTGTTGTTTCCTCATGAGAGATATGCAAATTAGAAGTGTGAGAACAATGATTGTATGATTCTTTGTTTCTTGAGAGACATGAAAAATATGATAATTAGAAAGAAGAAAAAGTGGTCAAAGAATTATCCCTTAGAAAAAAGAAGAAAAAGAAAAAAAATTTGATTGATAAAAATGAACTAAATTTAAGGGTGTAAAAGTGAAAAGAAAGAAAAGGAAAAATCTTTCATTATTGTGCTTTATGGTTATTCACTTGAATCTTGCTCATAATTTTCCATATATTATTTTTCTTACAATAGCCTTGATTATATGCCCTATTACAATCTTAAAAGACTTATTGATTAATGAGTTATACAATGGCTTATATTAGTGAAGAGAGGGTAAAAGAGCAAGCATATGAAACTTTTAAGGGAGAGGTTTATTGTGTAGTTTGATTTACATAAATTACTTTAAAGGTAGCAATTAGACTTTAGCATGGTTCTTCATACACACACACACACACACACACATCATGGGTTTGAAAAATTTGTCACTAACTCTTGAATTCTAAAACTTATATGCATTACTTTCTTTTCTTGTTAATTATACTTCTTAATGCATTTGTTGAAGGCATCCATCTATCATTCTAGATATGAAAGCTTGAGTAGGTAGGAATTTTGTTATTGAATATGGCTTTACTTGGGGACAAGTAAAGAGATAAGTTTGGGAGTATGATAAGTCCCTAAATTATCATGATTTTCTTAATATTTTAAGGGACTTATCATATGAATATTGAACTCATTTTATGTTTTTTATATATAAAATCAATAAATTTTAACCAAGCTTATATTTGTAAGTTTTGGTTTTATTTCTCTAGTTTTGAGTTAATTTTTTGTATTACTTAAGTACAAATAGTATTTTGTATTTTTATCTAGATTTTTAGGTTATTAAATTGTTTAACTTTTGCTAATATATTATAAATATTAATTAGATGAATTTTATATCTTTGTAGGGTAACAATTATAAAGAAACAAGTTTAGAAGTTTTGGAATGCAAAGCAACAAACATTGAGAAGATTTGTTGAAAAAAAATTAAAAAGAAAAAGAGAAAAAAGAAGAAAAGAAAAAAAGAGCAAAAGATGGTGCTGAAAATCATTGTTAAAAAAATGCAGTGCCTCAACAATGAATTTAAGCACTATGGCACATAGAGAAACAGAAGTAAAATGAGCCACGATGTTAAATTTTACGTCATGGTGCTTTTAATTGCTGCATAAAAAAATTCAGCTACACTGCTACACTCAATTCAAATAAAATGTTAAACACACATTTTAAGCTGCGTCTTTTGAGGGTTTTATTATCTCTTTGAGGGAGGCCACCATTCTAAATATTTTGGGGAAAGAAGGAAGGGTTTGAAGCTTCATTTTCTATGGGAGATGCTTGAGTTTAAGGTTTCTCTTCTTCCCTTGCTTTTCCTTGTATTTCATTGCTCATTTGGTTTATGCTCTATTTTTAATGTTGCTATTTCCTGTAACTATGAGCTAAACTTGTTGACGTGGGATTGTGATAAGCTCTAGCTTGTAATATGTTACAATTATTCTATTTATTTGCAATTAATGGCATGATTTCATTGTTAAATTCTTGTGCTTCATGCTTCTAAGTGTGTGGAAACCATTAGATGATTCAGGTAGCTAAAATGAATTTGGAAAGGAATTTTAGGACTTGACCATAGATTGGGTAGTGTGGGTTTATGAAATTTGTAATGTTGAATGGATTGATTCACTTGTAGGAGAAGAATATACCTACTGGCCTTACATAGCCATATTAGGACATATTCTTAATTAAGCTTCTAATCAATTGTATAATAAATTATGGATTGGTTAGGAGAATGTCTATAGGTAATTCGGAAGATGCTTGTAGGTAGTTTAGAATCCTAAGCTATTAATGATATTAAGAGCAAGATGAAGAGAGATAATTAATTCATATGAAATGCTAGGGGGAATCATAATGCCAATTTCTTTTTCTTTCTAATTTCATTTAGAATGATGCCACTCATTTTTTTTATGTCTTTTGTTTAGTTTAATTTCATATTACTGTTATTGTTGACTTGATTTATATTAAGTTGCATAATTTTAGTATTTAGCAATTATCTTAGTGATAAATCTTGGTGGAAAAGATACTCTATTCATCACTTTATTATTGTTACGATACATATATTTACGTGCTATGCTTTCCAAACAAAAGAAAAGCAACAATACCCAACCCTTAACAATGAAAGCATGCTCCAATCTCCCTGTGGCATGGCCTAGAGTGCATCTTTCTACAAACTGAAGAAGGTCTCCTATCCTGACAAGACTGAGTAAGAACCAAGGAAGGTGAGGCTTTAACATTCCTAAAGGGTAATTTGTACCTAACCATGCTATTAGGAGATAGAGTCAGCGATCTAGTGAGAGTTTGATGAGATTTGTGATATTTCTGAGGTCTGACCCCATGAAAAGATCTACTTGGAGAAGAATTGGCCCTATACTTTCTCCATTATCACGCTTCCTCTTTATCTGGAAGGTATCATCCTCCATATCCCTTATCTCTATCATTCGTGCACAATCTACAGCAACTGAGTAAGAAGGAAATAAATTTATCTGTGTAGCTACTGTAACATCTAGTATTTCGTAAAAACACTAACATGAGTTAGTTTGAAAAGTAAGTCCCCTAAAATGAGAAGATTTTAGGCTAAATAAAGTCTCCTCACTATAACAAGGATGCCAGTTCACTATAGCAAGTTCATGGTCCATACAAAATCTAGGGAACTTCTCACAATAGTGCCAGCTATGGTGAGAATAGCTGGGAAGCGCTTACAATAGCAAGAGGTGTCTTTTGCTATAGCGAAAGTCATTTTAGACAATACCAAGGAAGGATTTCTAAATGGAAAATTTGAGTTGCCTGGGGTTTTGAGAGGCTCTAAAAATCATAGGAACCTTTAGAATGGTTTAAACCCCCTTCAGTGTATGTTTTCTAATGTCAGTTGACCCAAACTTTGACCTCTTTATTTAGAAAGGTTCTAAATCCAAATTGAGTGATTTCAAAGCTCTTTTATAAAATTGAGGACCTATGTTTTCTGATGGAAAGGATGGTTCTAAAAAAGGAGCTAAAATAAGCCTAAAATGAATTAGGCAAGATGAGGGACGTAGATGGAATTCTTAATGAACAAATCCTTCTTGATTCTTCTTTATAAGAGGCATCCTTCTCTCTCTCTCCCATTTAATTGACTTATTTTCTACTTAAGACTAAGGGAGAGCTCAGCTAGGAAGGAAGCACCATAAGAGGAGAAAAGAGAGGGAAGAACCCAAGGAAAAGGTAAGAAAGGATAAGGTTTTCATGGATTTTCCTTACATATCTTATTCTCCTCTCTCGATTCTTTCTTTCCATGGTTATGGTGGATGATATGGGTTCATTTTGGCCTTGATTCAGAGGGAGAAAGTTAGTCCTTGAAGGAGGAGGCTAAGCCAAAGAAAGAAGCTCTTTAAAAAAGCTAGAAACCAAGGTAAATCCTTTGCTTTTCATGCTTTTTCTCCCTTGCTTCTATGTTTGTATGTTTCGACTACTTATGAGACAGCCAATGGGGGAGTTGTTTTTGAACCAAACCAAGTGGGGCACTTAGGAGTTAGAGTATGGGAAATAAGATGGTGCAAAGAAATCCAAAAAAGCACCATTGAAATTCAAGATACAATTTTTAGGGATTTTGTTGCACCATGGTTTGTGTGAAGCTTTTTAGTGGTATTTTCAATTGTCTAAGAGTTGGTATGAGTTTCTAAGACATCAAGGAAGCTTCCCACATGCTTCTCCCATTAAAGAAACAAAACAAAGTCCATAGGTGCCAAGAAGAAGCATGGTTTCGGCCTAGAGGGGAAGTAGCACCTAGGAAATATTTTAAATTTTTCTAAGCCTAAATTTTTATGGTATATAATGGTAAAGTATAAGAGGAAGCCTTGGAAAAATTTTAGAAGCCATAGATTGAGAGTTAGAGCTATAAGTTCTATAATGTGGTACAATAAAGCAACACATAGCTAGGCTCTTCAAAATGATTGTGTGATGGCTTCAAGGAGTCTAAATAGAGTCAAGATTCATAGATTAAAGGAAAGAATAGAGCCATGATCATGAATCCTTAAGATTGCTTCATTAGGTGTTTTATAGAACCATAATTGAACTAAATAAGAAACTAAGCTTTTTTAGAGTGTGTATGGCATTAGAGTTTGTTTCAAAAGTGTAATTGGGGCCTATTTGATATGTCTAGGCCAAAGGAATCCTACTCCACTAACTTGCAAGGGTGTAGCCAAAGGAACGAAAGAGAAATCAAGCAAAAGTGTGTGTGTGTTTGCATTCAATGTAGCTCTGTGACAATCCTAACTTTTAATCATCATAATTAAGGTTAAGTACATAATTAATAATCATAAATCAAGGTAAAAAGTCATTATGACTAATTATATTCAAAAAATTCAGGAAAATTTGAACCTTGATGTTATTAGGGTCATTAATTAGATAACCACAATTATTCGAATGTGCAAGTGAATTTAATCATCAATAAGGAGCCTTTGATTCTTCCATCCATCAATTCCAACTCACAAAAACCTCCTACAAGTGTTTCTAAATCATTCCTTAGTATTACCATAAAAGAAACTGAGGTTTCTAGGTGAATATGAGAAATTGAGTACCTTCGCCGAGGCTAAATTATCTCGCGCCACGGCCAATTACTCTCGAGTTCAACTCCTTACACCTTAAAAAATTTCACATATTTTGCCGCAGCCAAATACCCCTTTCGCCGTGGCGAATTACCCTCTAGAACACCACCAAACCTACCTTTCACACTCTATAGCAGCTAACTTCATTATTCGCCGCAGCCAATTGCTCTCTATTTTCTTCCCTGGCAACTTCGTCACATTTGGCAAGGATAATTAAATTTTGGCCGCGGCCAATTCCCTCTATTTCCCTCCCTGGGCAATTTCATCACTTTTGGCAGAGGCCAATTCCCTTCTATTCCTATAACTCCTAAGATTTCATCTCATGCTCTCCAATTCCCCCCTAGCAACACTCTTGGCCACTTTAACTTAGTTTGTGAAGATTTAATGTCTTTCTTTTACCTAATCTACCTAACATATCTACCATTACCCATTTAAAACTCAAATGTGGATCCTTAACCCTCTAGCTACCATAAACCAGTGAGTTCATAGATCAATAACAGCAAAGAGTTTATACACTACTCACATTTTCATTCAAACATAAGTCCCATTAGAAATTCCACACATCACTAGTTTAAGTTAACATCTGATGTATCAAATGATTACAATCCTTATGCTTGGCAATTCATGATACAATGCAGCAATTACATAAAGCTAGTAGTCTAGTTATACAAATACAATTTGATAAGGTTTCCAAACCTACCTATTACTAAACCATATAATAAGCTTCCACTAATTTTCTCCTTGCCACTAAGAGATTCGATCCCTGAAAATGTTAGCCCACAATTAGGGTGAGATATACAATCTCAGTAACAAGAGGCAAATTCCATATATATGTATAGATTAATCAATACAATGCAATTTCATATCATCAATTCAATTTGCAAATGAACTAATTGAGCTACCAATGACTACTGCCCCATACCAATAATCATACATAACATGTTAATGGCCAATAACACCGGGAGAGGTCCGCCCACGGCATCTACTCCATAATGAGCACAACCAGGACTCAATGCATCTGGGGTCTAATCATAACCCGTTACTTGATCGGAGCACATGCATGGGTGGTAGCCGCACCACAGCTCCACCATGGACTCACAAGGTCTAATCACAATAACAATTCAAGTAGTCAACTAATCATTTAGCATTTTAAAATTAAGCATGTGTAACAAATATCATATTAACATGAGCATATACATGGAATTAGGAAAATAACCCAGTTACCTTAATGAAGCCAATTACTCTGCCTCTAGCTACTATTATAATTCAAATGCACACCAAGCCTAAAACAAGTATAGTCATCATCATTTCTAGCAATAAATCATATATCCAAAGGGTTAAACCACCAATGACTATCTAAAAGCTACTTACCTAGCTTCTTAAAAGGTCAATTGCACCAATTCAAGGTCAAGACAACAAAGCTCACAATGGTTCACTCCCCACATCTCCATTTTTGCACATATATAAGCTATGCACCAAAAGTTAGTCCAAATGATGGGAATTTAGTATATACATCTCAAAAGGAGAGAAATCACTTACCCATACATCTAAGAGGTTAAATGGATTGAGTTGAGCCTCAACTACTAAGAACACACCATGAGACACTCCCAAATTTGGATTTAAGTAATTAAGCCTAGAAAATTCAGTTTTTCACCTTCATCTCCTTGTAATTTTGCACAATAGCATAACTCATTATGAAAATCAACCATTAGGGACATTTTCCAACAAAATAATACACAAAATGGAAGGAAAATGCTTACCTAATCATCCCTCTAACTGCCAACTCTGAAAATCTTACAACAATCATCCAAGAACCATATTTCATCCTAAGAAGAGATGAAAAATTCTCAAAATGACAAACCAATTAGACCAAAATGAAGAGGAGAATGAGAGGGACATGTTTTCTATAGATTACCTTGGCCAAATCTTCCTCTAGAAGTGAAAAATGGTGGAGGAATGCAGAAAACCCTAGCTTCCTCTCTTCCTATGCGAAAATGGAGTTCTCCCTTGCCTAAGATTGAGTTGGTCTACAGAATAGAGGACAAAGGCCTGAGTATGTTAGGGTTTTAGATCGGTTTAGGCCAACCTTAAAGCCCATAATCCACTTAAGTTCAGATATGTGCTTATTGGGCCATAAGTTGATAGGTTTAGTTGATAAAATAAGAGTTGGGCTCTTAAGAAATGAGATTAGGCCTTCTTACAAACTAGAAGTGGGTTTTCTTATTTGTCTTATAGCATAAATACATTGATCATAAGGCCAAAATTAAATGTATGACTCCCCTTAGTTAATTCTTTAATTAAACCCATAACCATAATTAATATATCTCTACCTAACAATAACTAAATATAATTATTAGCTCAAAATGTCTAAAATAAATCCATTTCTTTAGAAACTTTATTTTCTTTATTTTTTCCAAATCCTTGTATTAATTCCTTAATTCACCATAATCCTTATTAATAAATTATGGGGTGTTACAAGTTTTCTAACCTTTCTTTCATGCATGCTTAGTTGTTTTTTTGTCTTTTGATGTATGTATGTATGATTTTACCATGAGAAATGTTTCTAGTGATTTTCTACATGCCATGATACTATTATGTGTATAATATGTGTTTTATGAATGATGGTTGGCTTGAATAAACTTAGTGAAGCCAAAAGTCCCTTAGCAAAGGTGAGAATGAGCCAAAAGTCTTTAGAATTGGGTGAGACAAAGTCAAAAGTCTCAAGAAATGTGAAGCTTAGTCAAAATTCCCTTGAAAATAGGTGAGGTAAGTTCAAAAGTCTTAAGGAAAGGGGGTAAGGCTAAAATAATATTCTTGAAGGCCAACATATGAGTTGTATAAGTTTCTTGCATATGAAAATGATTCTATGCATGGTTATTAGTAGCAAAATATTCATATATGCATCCTTTAACTTGAAAGCATGACTATTACGTATGATTAAAAGGGTTAAGAGTTATTAGAATTCTTAGAATCTCACTCTTCCCTCTCCATTGCCTAAATATGTCTAGGTGGATCAAATGAACAAAGAAATGGAAGCCACCACATTTGAAGAGAAGAGATTGACAAAAGAATTAGGGAAAATTATGTTTAAGGACCAAGAAGTGAAAAATTTACTTTTAAGGACCTGTTACCACTAGGCTCAACTGTTTATTGCTAAACTCAATAATATATCCTAAAACAAGTAGCAACAAGTCCTTAAGAATAAGTTTCTTCACGTTTTGGTCCTTTATTATAATTATCCCAAAGAATTATGTATGTAGCCATTTTGTAACTATATTGTTAGCAAATGATGTAACCCCATGTTGTAAATGTGTAACCACTTGAATATATGTATATACATGGAAATATGATATATGTATGGGAATTGAAAGCATATGAATGAGAATAGATGTTTTTGACATTAAGATGCATGGAAGTGTCTTTAAGAACTTGTGTAATTGAACAAGTGGGGTAGTGGTTTTATGATGTATGGAGATTTGGACCCCTTAGACAAGTTTAATGGACTATTTTGAAGCTTTCCTACATGCCCAAGTGGTCTTGGTTCAAGGGGAAGACAATTTGGCACATAAATGAACCACTTAAGGACAAAAAAAGACCAATTTTGTGAGCTGTACTCCAACCTAACCAAATGAGCGAGTTTGAAGCTAAGATTTTGTACACACATAGATTTTATATAGAGATTTTCTCTAGTCCAAGCCACATTATTTAAAGGTCTATATAATTTCTTATGATTTTTCAAAGTTCATAATAGAAGTTGGTTTTAGTCTAGGGACTGTTCACTTGAGTACATTTCATTTTTCCATCATTTGAGGGCCAAATGAGGTCCAATGGTTCTAAAATTTTACATGGAGAAACTAGATATTCACAATGATCTGTAGCAATTAGAAACACCTTATTTGGAGGTCTGTAGAGAGAAAAATGAATTTTTGCATCAAAATCAGTAACGCCAGCCGACCTTGTGTATTGTTTCATTACAATTCAGTTCCCAAATGAGCTTAACGTGGTCTGAACTTATTTTTCCCATAAATTTAACATCCATAGCTTTCTAGAATATGGTTTGCTAGGTTTTAATTTTTCTAGAATTAGTTATAAATGTTTAAAATTTATATCAGTAACATGTGATAGTAAACTTGGGCAATTGGATCTTTCGTGCTTTTCTGTTGTCAATCATGGTCTAGCTAGGTTGTCATGGCCTAGAATGATTTTCAACCTATAGTTGACATCCAGATCTTTCTGGAAAGCTATCATTTGCTTGATTTCAATTTTTCTAGAATTAATTATGATTTTCCAAAATTGGTGACAGAAACTTAAAGTTTGGACCTAAGGCAAAAGCTCTAATTTTCTGACGTGTGCTCCTAAACCAAAATGCATAGAATGTTTTGCAATAGTTATGACTTGTGTAATGAACGTAATCGTCGTAAAACAACGAAATAAGCCGTATAAAAGCAAGTCCTTTGAAATGAGTTAGATAATGTCTCAAAAAATTAGGTAGAGTCTTGGGCTCCTAAAAATGATAATTCCAGGCTCAAACGGAAAGAAAAAATGAATTGTGACAAAAACTGACGAAACGTAATGGCATTTTCATAAATAAATGCAAATTTTGGAAAAACACATAGGAGGGCTTTTAAAATGGAAAATTTGAGTTGTCCAAGGTTCTCAGAGACCCTAAAAACTATTAAAAGCCCTAGGATTGGTAAAGCTCCTCCGTTATACATTTTCCAACATAGGTGAGCTTAAACTTTGATGGATTTGTTCAGAAAGATTTTAACTCCAATTTGATTAATTCCAAAGGCATTTTATTAAATTGAAAACATAAATTTCATAATGAAAAATATGGTTATAAAAAAGGAGCTAAAATGAAGACGAAACAAAATTGTCATTACGGAAGGACGAAATTGGAATTTTTGAAAAAATTAGCTTCTTGAATGTTCTATAAGTTTTATGCCTCTTCTCCTACCTTCTTTAGCATGACTTCCTATGCCCAAAATACAAAAAAAATAGCAGCTCCTTTAGGCACACCAAGAAAGGAAGAGAAGGAGGAGAAAAATCAAGGAAAAGGTAAGGAAATTTGTAGAATTTCATGCTCTTTCTTCTTCCAACCTTGCTCCTCTCCTTCCATGCTTTCTTTCTATGGTTTTCTTGAGAAGATTGGTTTTGTTTTGAGTCCATAACACAAGGGGAGAGTTCAAATTAATTGAGAGGAGGCCAACTAAGGAGAAAAAGTCTTGAAATCAAGCTTTGAAACCAAGGTAATTACTTGTTGTTGTTGCTTCTTCTCCTTGCTCCATGGATGTGTGTATTTTGGCCAAGAATAGAAACATATAGAGGGAAGATTTTCTGTCCAAAAAAAAGAAGAGAACTAGGGTTTTAGACCATGAGGAAGAGGAATATGGCAAGGAATTCCAAGAAAAACTAATAGAAATCAAGTTAGAAAAGTGTAAGCTTCTTTAGGGTTTTAGAAAATCTGATTTTGTGTAAGTATTTCCTTGATTATTTGAATGTTTTCTTAAGCTCTTAAGACCTCTAGAAACCTTTCAAAGTGGCTCTCCCATCAAGGAAAAATCAAAAACTCCATGAACCTCCATTATGGTGCATATCTCAGCTAAGCTAGGTTCATTGGGCTAGGGGATGTTTTAATTTGTTGTAGCCTTGGTTTGGGCCTTTATATGATGTTAGAAGATGGTAGAAACCATTGAAAAAAAATTAGGAGCCATAGATTGAAAGATGGGATAATGGTGTCTATAATGGTACTTTGTGAAGCAACTTGATTCTAAGCTTGTGTAAATGATTACGTGAGGGCTCCAAGGACTTTAAATGAGGCCAAGAGGCCTAGAAATGGAAAGAAATGGGAGCCTAGAGCTTAAATTGTGAAGGTTACTTCAATAAGCCATTTATGGAACCATTATGCCACTTATGGAACCAATTGTGTGTTCAAGAGTGAGTTTAGTATCTTGGTTTGCTTCAAGTGTGTAATTGTATGTTGTTTATGATGTTTAGACCAAGAGAACACCAACCCACCTAGGTGTGCTTGTGAAGTCAAAAAAGGGAAGGAGAAAGACTAAGAAAAGCTCGCATAAACCCAAGGTAGCTCTCCACCTCATTTTCCTTGTATTCTTGTATGCATATGTATGTCTTTGTGTGCTTGTGTATGCTCTTGTGATTTGAGAACATGTCACTTGATGTCTTGAGATTGCATTGGTACCAATGTATCGCTTTGAATATCATTGATTGTGGAAATGGCTCATAAGGGTGAGGTGATGTCAAAAGTCCCTTAATGAAGGTGAGGAGATGCCAAAAGTCTCATAGCATGGGTGAGACAAAGTAAAAAATCTCTTAAAAGGATGAGGCCAAGTCAAAAGTCCCTAGGCCAAGATAAGACAAATCCAAAAGTCCTAGAAATGAGGTGAGGCAAAACCAAAAGTTCCTAGAGTATGTTCTTGGCTTGAATTTGATTAAGTGGCATGGATATTGTGACTTTGCATACTTTATAGTTGTCAAACCTTCCATATATATGCTTTGATGTCTATATGCCATGAATGTGTGTGTGAATGGGTGTGTGAGCTATTGATATTCTAGGAATCTCACCATCTTCCCTTCCTCATCTTAAAATGTCTAGATGGCACACAAGAAGAGAGAAATGCAAGCTAAGGGCTTTGAAAAGCTATATTTGAACCATTATGTAGCTTACTTTGTAATTGAATGGCAAAGTCATTATGTATATGTTATTTTTGAGATGTAAGATCATGAACAATTATAATATGATGTATAAATCTTGTATGGACCACATGTGGTGTAATGCCCGGTATGTCGCAAAAACACCGAAACGGGCCAGTTTGTAAAGCAAGTCCCCTAAGCTGAGTGATTCAAGGCCAAATAAATTCAAATAAAATTTTAAATAATAGAAAATGAAGATATGAGCCTTGAGTTGCCCAGAAACAAGGGCCAGAGTGATTCAAAAAATTTACCGAAAGGCCAGTGACCTTTTTGTAAATAAGTGCAATTTTGGAAAAACACCTAGGAAGGCTTTTTAAATGAAAATTTTAAGTTACCCAGGGATCACAGAGGCCCCAAAAACTATGCGAAGCCCCGAGACAGTAAAGTCCCTCCGGTGTACTTTTTTCAACGTCAGTTGACCCAAACTTTGACTAATTCGTTCGGGAAGGTTTTAACTCTGATTTGAGTGATTCCAAAGGAATTTTATTAAATTGGGAACCTAAATTTTATAATAGAAAAGACGGTTCTCGAAAAGGAGCTAAAATGAAACCAAACCAGAAACGTCATTACGAAAGGGCAAAAATGAAAACAATGTTTAAAAGGAAGCTTCTAAATTCCTCTTTAAAGGCCACATTCTTCCTCTCCCTCCTTAGACTAACTTTCTTCTACCCAATTTTAAAGAAAATTCATAGCTCCTTAGGTGCACAAAAGAGAAGGAGTTTTGGAGGAAGAAAGCAAGGCAAAAGGTGAGAAAAAGTTAAGACTTTCATGCTCTTGCTCTCCCACTCTTGCTCTCCTCCTTCTATGCTCTCTTTCTATGGCTTTCTTGTAATGGTTGGTTCTATTTTGGTCCAAAATTTTAAAGGAGGAGTTTAAATTGGTTGAGGAAGGAAGAACCAAAAGGAGAAGCCTTGGAAGTAAGTTTGAAACTAAGGTAAATCTTGTTCCTAGTTACTTCTTCTTCTTTTTCTCTTCCATGGTGGGATGCCTAAAATAGAACCATGAATGGGGGAAAGTTTCTATTTTATAATCCATAAGCATTCATCAAATTAAGCTATGGGAAGATGGAACACACCAAGGAATTGCACAAAAAGCTAGTAGAATTCAAGTTGGAAAAGTGTAGGGTTCTTGAACATAATCTAAAATCTGGGTTGATTCAAGAATTCCCTATCATATGTGAGTGTGTGTTTTAGTTTCTAAGACTCCTAGAGAGCCTCCCAAGTGCCCCATTCATTAAGGAAAAATCTCAAACTCCATGGATCCTTAATGAAGGCATATTTCGGCCAAGACCCATAGAAATAGCTAAGGGATATTTTAAATTGTTCCAAGCTTGATTTGGAACTTTGTCTGATAAAAGAAGATAGGAGAAACCCTTGGGAAAAATTTAGAAGCCTTTGGTTAGGAGATAAGGCAATGGCTTCCATAATGTAACCTTATGAAGCAATATGTGCCTAGGTTTGTGTAAGTGAGTGTGTGATGGTTCCAAGGACCTTAAATGAGGTCAAGAGGCCTAGATATGGCAAGAGAATGGAATTAAGAAATTTAATTTTGGTAGTTGCTTCATTAGGACATTAATGGAACCATATTGTGACAAATAGAACAAAGTTATTCTTAAGAGTGAGTTGGATGTCATAGCTTATTCCAAGAGTATAATTGAGTGTTGTTTATTGTGCATAAGCCAAGGAAATCTAACCCCACCTCATTGTGTTTGTGGAACTGAAAATGAGAAGGAACAAGCAAAGTAAAGCTTGAATTTGCATCAAGGTAGCTCTTCACCTTTTTTTGTTGCATATGTGTCATTGTGTGCTTATGTGTATATTTATACTTTCGAGACATGCCACTTGATGATATGTTATTATTTTGGTACCAATATGCCTTCTTGAATGTCTTTGAATTGTAGAAATGGCTCATAAGGGTAAGGCAGTGCCAAAAGTCCTTTAATGTGGATAAGGAGATGCCAAAAGTCTCATGGCATGGGTGAGACAAAGCCAAGAGTCCCTTGGATGGGTGAGGCTAAGTCAAAAGTCCCTAAAACCAAGAGTGAGGCAATCCAAAAGTCCTAAAAATGGGGTAAGGCTAAACCAAAAGTTCCTAGAGCTCATTCTTATGCTTGACATTAGTTTGTGACATAAAAATGTGGAAATTGAATGCTTCATAGATTGATTAGCTGCATACTTATACCCTTGACATGTTGTATGTCTTGAAAATCTACTTGAATAGGTGTATGAGCTACTGAGATTCAATGAATCTCACCCTTTTCTTTTCTCTCATCTTATATGATCTAGGTGGAGTACAAGATCCAAAGAATGGAAGCCAAGGAGCTTAAATATCCATCTCTTAGCAAATCTTGTTATTTTGATGTACTAGAATGTCAAAGTCTATATGTACAGGTTATTTTTTAGCCATGACACTTTGAACAAGTGTAAAACTATATAAAGATAGTGTATGTATCAAGAATAAAGCTAAATGAATAAAAATGTGCAATTTGACCACTTGGAAGCTCACTTGTGCATATATGCTTATGGAAGTGGCATGATGAATTTGAGTTGCATGATGGTTTAAACCTTATAAGATACTTATTTATGCTATATTTGTGCTTTCTAAGTTGCTTAAATGGGTGTGGAACAATGTATGGATCATTTGGACCAAATTTACCCCTTTGTTGGAACCAAAAGTGCCATAACTTTGAGCTATGGCAAAGTTTGACCAAATGGCCTCTCCTTGACTTGAAAGTTGGCATGCAATTAGATCTTTCCTAGAGCTTTTTGGGAAGCTAAAGACCAAGTCATTTGGAAGTCTATAGAATTTTCAAAATTGGTATCAGAATTTCAGATCTACCGAATTTACTGTTCATTTGGTTAGTTGTGAAATTGTGTTATTCGAGGGGCCAACGTGGTCCAATGGCTACGAAATTTTATAGGTAGAAACTAAACATTCATAGTGATTTGTAGCAACTAGAAACACCTCATTTGGAGGTCTGAGCTAAGGGATATGAATTTTTGAATTTCTGGAATAGTAATAGTAGCGCAACACGACCTTAGTCATTGTTCCATTGAATTCTAGTGGCTAAACGTATTTACTTCAGTTTAAATTTATTTTTACCATGAAGCTAACATCCATAGATTTCGAAATATCATTTTCATGGATTGTATTTTTGTGGAATTAATTGGATATTTTTGAAGTTTATAGAAGACACTAGCATCTGTATTAGTAGCTATTCAAACCTCTACACGTTTTTTAATGTTAAACATCTTCTGTGTTATGTTTCATAGCCTAGAAATATTTTTAACATAAAGTATACATCTGTACTTTTCTAGAATATCATAGTATGCTTGATTTCAATTTTTCTGGAATTAGTTACGAATTTTCAAAGTTGATGCTCAAAAGTTGCAGACTGAACTTGAGGTAGAACCATTAATAATCATGTATGCTTGATGTAAGCTTGGGTTGTTGGCTATGTTTTTAGATGGTTTTGAGTTGTATTAGTGTAATTAAATGTGAGAATGATATGAGAGAGTCCCCAAGGCCCACGAAACCAAAACAAAGAAAATATGGATGACGTAACACCGTTAAATTGTATTATTTTCTTTGTTTTCTTAAGAGAATTCATGTATGAGACTTGTATATGTAAGGGGGTTAGCTAAGATAGCTATGCTATCACATGTGGCATGAAATCAATGCAAATGTGGAATTTAGTTTCTTGAATGGCTTATGTATATTGTGTATTATTAGGTATTGAATGGCCAAATTGAGATGCATAGGGTTTGGGACCACTTGGGCAGTTTATACAAGTCATATGCATGCTTTTAAACTTGTCCAAGACGTGTCAAACATTAAAGAAGGCCAATTGAACAAAGTTGGTACCTCATATGGAGCAAAATTTGCCATTTTGGTGAGCTATACTACTTTTTATCCAAATGAGCTCTTCTTAATCTAAGATTTGGCATGCATCTAAAGCTTTTTAGAAAGCTAAAGTGGGTATTATTTGGAAGTCTACAGAATATTTGATGAAATTTTTGAAGTTGACAAATTTTTTAGTTTTTGGTCAGTGCACTGGTCATCTGGTCCAAAATTTGTTCTATTTCAATCATGAGGCAAACAATGTCCAATTGCTGTGAAATTTTATAAGGAGAAACTAGACCTTCCCAATGACTTGTGCTAATTAGAAGCACCTCATTTGGATGTCAAGAGAGGGAGATATTAAGTTTTTATCCAATACTAGGCGCCCAGTTAGACACGTGTTATTGTTTGATTAATTTTTGAGGTCTAAATGTTCTTGGATTGGTCTGGAACTATTTTTTTCCTCTAGTTAACATCTATAGCTTTCTAAATTAGTATAAATTGCATGGATTGGATTTTTTTGGAATTAATTATGAATTTCCAAAATTTATATCAGTAATATGTATCAGTATCAAAGGGCAGCCGGACCTTCCTACCTTTTCTATTATCAAACATGATCTAGATGGGATTTTCATGGCTAGGAATTATTTTTACTATAAATTTGACATCCAAAGATTTTCAAAATGATTTTGATTTTTACATTTAGTTATGATTTTTCAAAGTTGCCTCAAAATCTGCCACCTTGGAACCTTAGGCAAAATGTGATTATCTTGGATTGTTGGTTCTTAATCTATGGTTTAAGTGAAGTTTTAAGATGTTTATGACTTATACGGATGGAAAATAATTATAGAATGTTGTTAGTGAGTTCATGGGATCCCAGAGACACGAAATAAAAAATTTATCCACTACACAACACAATTTAATTCATTATTTTAATGCATTTTCTTGGGATTCTTTGAAGAACTGTGTAATTCCACTTGCACATAAGAGAATCAAGGTTAGAAATAATATGGTATTACAAATTATTTAGATGGAATATGAGTAGGAGATGATATTGGGGAGTCTACAGGATCCATGGAATGAAATTCATATTTTTAAAGTGCTACACAACACAAAAATATAACATTATTCTATATCTTTTTTTATGAATATCACATGTGTGAAGCTTGTTTATGGAAAAGATATCTTAGGGACTTAAAGTATTACAACCTATTTACAAACCTCTTGATCTTGTCCCTTTCTATAAGGACTAAATGTAAGGCATACGGGTGAAATGGATGTCATAATCATAAACGTTCATGCTGGGTATCTATCTCAAACCCTCAAACTCTCTAGCCCTAGCATCACGGACAATTTGTGACAAGAAGCGACTCATAAAAAGTTCTTTAAATTACTCTCACAACATCATGAGTGACCTAATTGGCCTCTCACCTAACAAGGTATGGAACCATAAGTAGGCTGCACCTTGTTACTGAAACCTAACAAATTCTATTGATTTAGCACTGGAACAACTCAAAGCTCTACAAATCTTTTCAATACCATCTATAAATCGTTGGGGATCTTCCTGACTATTTTTTCCAGAATAGGTGGCAAGCTTCAATTTTAGAAACTGCGAAAGAGTTATTAGAGCCTCTCACTCCTTTGTTAAAACCTGAGGCTCCACTAGTCTTGGCTTTGTGGGTCTTGGCTGAACTAGTGGTGTAAATTCCTCTAGGGCCTGTAAAAGTTCAACTCTATCCTTCGATGGAGCTTATCTAAGGGGTCTAACAGTTTCACGACCCCTGCCCTAGCCTTGGCCACGTCCTCGAGCTAGTGAGGTAGCTTGTTGAGCCGTTACACTTGCAAAAGCCTCATCTATAACAATTAGCCTATTAACTGAACGAATTATGGGGCGCATCCCTACTCTACAATAACACAACAGCAATTCAGAACATTTTAAAATTTCAAGTAGTGAATAAACATTATGCTTAGCAAGGTCAACAATCTTAAAGGAAAATATTAGAATATCCTATAAGGTCTTCGATAACATGTCAATTATAATTATGCCTGGATTCATAATAATAACTGAGATCCCACCAAAGAACATTTGCTCCACAAGACCATAAAAAGACCTAAGCTCTGATACTAACTTTGTTACACCCTAAATTCAAAGGTATGACTGGCACGGAAGATGAACAATTACTTTTTCGTAAGCTTATTTAAAACAAAATTTTGCCAAACATTTAGTGAGTATTTCTATAGTTCGATGTTAGATGATAGACCCAAGCAAATCAATTATGAAATATATGATAAATGCCATTTTTATTTATTTTATTCCCTTATTTTGGACTTTTTGAAGATGGATTATGGCTTAATGGATTTAATTAGGTGAGATTTGATTTTATTAGTCATTGTTGCATCTTAGGAATTAATTTTCCAATTATTAGTTTTTAATGCATAAATTTCTTTAAATAATCTTGTGAATTTTTTCTATTAAATATCTTATTTATGCAAATTATGGGCAATTGGAGCTTGAATGGGAAATTGAATTGGAGAAAAGATGGAAGCTTCAAGCGTGTAATCTCAAGGAGGAAATAATTGCCACAATTTTTATGCATTTTTAAGAATATAAAATTGAAAAAAAATGAAATGAATGGGCACATGGGTCTGGTTTATGTACATGAAGCTGCCACACACATACATAGGTTCATGAAGTAACACGTGGAGAGCATAATTGGACAAGTATGCATGGGACACACTTACATGTAGGCATGGATTAAAGAAGCAGCTCTATCACGTTATAATGCATGGCCCTGCAACCTCTAGCTCACTTTACTAACACATCATTCACCCACGGCATTTACATGAAGCATGCATCATTCTTTCACTCATACACATGGACTCACACAAAGAGAAGCATGGGCTGGGAGTTAAACACACACACGAGACACATGCTGGAAGAAATATACACATGGGCCCACTTCATCATTCACCCATCACACCCAATGAAGCATAGATGAGAGCCATGGGTGAAAGGTCTATGAAGTCACGACATTCACAATCCACTCATGGGTCCAGTCATATGCACATCTCACTCTGCCTCCTTTTACATGTACCACTTCACTTAGATTACTCACATAGCTTTATTTACATCCATCTCCAGCCTATTCTTATTACCACACACTTCATTCATGCTCACACATAGGAAGTCATGCATGGTCAGACATGCATTTACACATAGCAGCTCCACATAGCACCAGCATAAGGCACTTTAACACACATAGCTTCCATATGTACACACACGTCTAATTCACTCCAAGGCACATACACATCATTCATGTGACAACCCTACTTTTCTATCATTGTAACTATGGTTAAATATATGATTAATCATTAATTATCAAGGTTTGGAGTTGTTACAATTCATCACATTGTGAAAATATGAAAAAAAATTGAACCTTGATGTTAAGGTCATCACCATACCACCACAAACAAAATAAAATTTGCATAAAAGAAATCCTACTATTATAAAAGGTTTATGATTCATCTGTCCATCAGTTTCAATACCCAATAACCTCTCACAAGTGTTCCTATATCATTTCTTACCATTACCATTGAAGAAATTGGGGTTTTTAGGCTCAAAGTAAGAGTTTGGGGACTTGCGCCTCGGCCAACCTTCGTGGCATCGCGACGGAAATGCCTCCTGGAACTACTTTTCTCAACTCCATGATTCTCGCCTCGACGCAATATATTTGCGCCTCGGCGAGTTTCCATTCTGTCAGCTCCGCCTTGGCGCAATATATTTGCGCCTCGGCGCGTTTCCATTCTGTCAGCTCCTCCTTGGCATAATATATTTGCGTCTCGGCGCGTTTTCATTCTGTTAGCTTTTAGGCAATTTTTCCCCCTTTGCGCCGCGGTGCAATTTATCAGGCCGCGGCGCTCCTCGCCACTATCACTCATTTGGCCATGGCGAAGCCCTCTTGGCCACGGCGAGACTCCCTCCTGTGACTATATTACCCAAGTTTCATCCCACACACTCTAATCTTCACCCTAGGAGCACTCTAGGATCGCTTTCTCTCATTTTATATGACTCAAATGGTATTTATCTATCCTATTTACCTATCAATCCCTCTATTACCATTGCAAAACTTAGATACTATCTCCTACTTGCCCAACTAGCTTATATCAACAAATTCAAGAATAAATGACAGTAAATGTATTATGGTCATAAGGTGCATGGGGTCAATGCTTAATGTTCATATAAAATCAAATCACTCATCCATTATTAGCCAATTACAATCAAAATGTTTAATCCCATGATAATCAAATTACATATACAATCCCTATACTTGGCAACTCATGATGCAATGCAGCAATGATACAAAACTAGCAATTTAGTTACAATACATTTTGTCAAAACTCCTAAACCGATGTGCTACCAGACCATTTAGCAAACTCCCATTAATTTTCTTCTTGCCACTAAGAGGTCCGGTCCCTAAAAATGTTAGCCCACAACAGGGTGAGATATACAATCTCAGTAACAAACGGCAGATTCCATATATATGTACAAGTCAATCAATCCAATGCAATTTCATGTCATCAATACCAGAAACATCAATTCAATTCGCAAATGAACTAGTTGAACTACCAATGACTACTGTCCCATACCAGCAATCATACACAACATATTAATGGCCAATAACACCGGGAATGGTCCGTCCATGGCACCAACTCCCCAATGAGCACAACCAGGGCTCAGTGCATCGGGGTCTGATCACAACCCAGTGCCCGATCAAAGCACATGCACGGGTGGCAGCTACACCACAGCTCCACCATGGACTCACAAGGTCTAATCACAATAACAATTCAAGTAGTCCACCAATCATTTAACATTTCAAAACCATATATGTGCAAACAATATCAGATCAACATGAACATATACATGGAAGTGAATAATAACCCTAGTTACCTTAATGAAGCCAATTACTCTTCCCCTAGCTACCATAATAATCCAAATGCACACCAAGCCTATAACAAGCATAATTATCATCATTTCTAATCACAATCAAATATCCAAAGAGTTGAACTACTAATGACAGACTAGAGGTTACTCACCTAATTACCAAGGGATTTAATTTCGGATTCCAACTTTCCCACACCAGAAATTGCCACAGTTCACTCCAATTTCTGGGTAATTTCACATGGAACTAAAGCCCATATCATAGGTCAACTATAGGGATTTCAAACTAACAAAAAATGTATCAAAATGAGAAGGATATACTCACTTAACAACAGCCATAGCCTCACCTCCAAAAATCCACCATGGACTCACCAAAATTCGCATTTCAATCATCAAGCCCAGAAAATTAGGTTTTCCACCATTATCTCCTTGTAATATCACACAATAACAGAACCCATTATGATAATGCATCCTTAGGAGCATTTTCTAGCAATGTGATACATAAAATGGAAGGGAAAAGCTTACCTAATCCTCCCTCTAACCTCTAATTCCGAAAATCTTGCAAGGAATCACCCAACACCAAATTTCAAATTTGAGAAGGAGATGAAAATACTCAAACCCAGAAATTAATCAGACCAAAATGAAGAGGAGGATGAGAGGGTCAAGTTGTATATAACTCACCTTGGCTAAATCATCCTCTAGGAGTCAAAAATGGAGCTCCCATGTTGGTAGAACCTTAGCCTCCCTTAAACCTCCGAATTTTCTCCTTTGCCTTTTGTGTTTTCTGCTCAATGGGGAGAGAGGCTGCTGAACCCTTAGGGTTTTTAATGAAAAATGGGTTGACCCATCAGCCCAAGGTCCAATTGGGCTTATTATTTTATGTGGGCTGGCACTAGATGAAATGGGCTGCAGAAAACTTAATTCTATAAGTGGGATGTGCTGACCCAATGGCCCAATTCCTTATGGGTTCAGATTTTCATTCTTGCTGGGCCTTGTTTCATAAGTTGGGCTGCAGAAATTTGATGGGTTAGGCCAAGTTCCAAGAGTCAATCTAACTTGGGTCTGCATAATGTGTGTTTGGCTAACTATAGGGGCTCATGTAAATTGGGTCTGGGGCCTCCCTTCCACTAAATCAAATTGGGCTATTACTAGGTGATCTCTCTTGGCCCAAATCTCATGATAAGGAGTTGGGCTTACACCTAAAATCATTGGGCCTCCATAAATCCTTACCCATGGCTTATTCAAATAAATTTTGGGCCCAAATTAAGCTTTAATCTAATTGAAATCTTAAACCCATATCAATAACTTATTTCTCTGTAAATTTTCATTCATATAGCTTACCTAATTATTCCATAATAATTATTCTTAATTAGTCTAAATACATTATTAACACCTTAATTAATTTTTGGGGTGTTACAATTCACACACCTATTCAGCTCAGTGGTTGATGACGAAAAGATAGGCGCAAGTTTGATGCAAATAAATATAACATGTGCACACACATATATACATGGATGAGGAAGCTTAGGCCAGAAACACTAGTTTTGTGAAAGAGAAGAAGCTAGCATGGAGGATGATGTGGGAGAAGAGGCTCAGTTGTAAACAGGAGGAGAAAAGCACGTGAGAAAGGAAGAGAAGGGGGCCCACAATATTCAGCAGTAGAACACGTGATCAGGAGGAGGCTCAAGTTTAAGGGGAAAAAGGAAGAAGCACATAGGGGAGAACACATAAAGGTCTAAGGGAGGCAGAAACTTGAGAGGGAGAGCTCCAGGAGATGCGAGACATGATTGATTCATTATTCATCCATCATCAAGCTTTATGGCCATGGGTTCTTTCCTCTATTTTTCTGAATCCATCTTTTCAATGGAAGCTTGAATTTGCTCAGGTAGCTAGTTGAGAATGTGACTTCCATGGATGAAGATTTGAGCTCTAAGATGTATCCCCAAATTGGCTAAATTCTCTTCTCTCCATCCTTTACTTTTAGCATTAATTGTCTTATTTAATTTGGCTAGGTTTAGCTTGTTAAATGAAGAATTTGGTGGCTAAATGTATTGGATTATTTTTGCTCTATAATTTTAATTGTAATTTCAAATTTGAAGCTTGTTATGAAGCCTAGGTGTTTGTAAAACTTCTATACTTAATGGCTGACCAATTTGCTAGTTAATTCCTCCTGTTCTTAGGCTATTTAGTGCCATGGTCATTATATTAAGTGGTTGGACTTTTGTGTGATTTTTGTATTTGAGGAAATCTTTAATCTAATTGGTTGATTAGCATCTTTAAATAAATTGTTCAGTGAATTTGTGTAACACCATGAATTTCTAGGTCATCTCATGCTATTTCTGTGTCTCATATCATGTATTTCATGAAGGAGTAAGAAAAATGACATTAAAATAATAAATTTCTTTGTGTTGCATAGCGTATACATTTTTCATTTAGAGTCTCGTGGACCATATGAACTCATTCAACTCAATCTCATATTTAATTACACTAATACAACTCAAAACCATTTGAGGAAGTGGCCTAGAGCTCGTGCAAGTGAAAGAAACACATAAAATTTCATAGTGTAGCCTTGGCCAAAATTGCATGCTTTTTATCACAAACTTTGAAAAATTATAACTAATTCTAGAAACATCAAAATCATGCATTCTTTATCATTATAGAAATCTACAGATGTCTACTTTATGGTGAAATAGTTTTAGGGCATGAGACATCAAGTAGAAGATGTTTGATGTTTGAAAGGCATCCAAGGTCTTAGCTATCTGGGCTACTGTCACAATTCACTATCATAAATTATGGAAGTTCATAACTAATTCTACAAAATTTCAAATCATGCAAATTTGGTCAATTTGAAAAGCTATAGATGTTATCTCTAAAGTAAAAATATCTTTAGATCATGCCAAGTCTATTTAGGACCTCAATTATGATGGAACAATACTAGAGGTCAAGTGGCACTACTAGTACTAACATTAAACTTAAAAAATTCATAACTCTCTGATCATACCTCTAAATGAGGTGATCTTGATGGCCATAGAAATCTTATAACCTTTAGTTTACTCCTATAAAATTTCACAAGCATTGGATGTAACACCATACTAATCTCGTGCCTTAAACCATGCTACTTACACAAGAGGCAAGAAAAATAGCATTAAATAATAGATTATTTTCGCGTTGCGTCACCTTTAAATTTTTTGTTCGATGTCCCGCAAACCATATGAGCTCATGTATCACATTCTCATATTTATTTACATAGATACAACTCATTTTCATCATCAAAAGTGGACTATAACTCGTGGAAAGCAAAGGGGAGCATAAAACCCATACTTGTATTTTTGGCCAGAATTTTGCCATTTCTATCACAAAATTTGGAAAATCATAAACAATTTTTAAAAAAATCAAAATCATGCATTCTTGCCCATTCTGGAAAGCTACGCATGTCTACTTTATGCTAAAAATACGTCTAGACCATGACATATAACACAGAGGATGTTTAATATTAAAAAATATCTAGAGGTCTGACTGTCCACTGGTACTATCATAGGTTTCTATAGCAAAATGCAAAACTATCCAATTAAATCCAAAAAAATCCAATCTATGCAAATGATACTAATCTAAAAATTTGTGGATGTTAGCTAGAGGGAAAAAATAACTCCAAAATAGTTCAGGCACGCCCAGACCTCATAACCTAATCAAATAGTACTTGAGGTCAGCTTGAGTGCCTGATACCAGGCAGAATTTTAAAAATTCATATCTCCCTCTTTAGATATCCAAATGAGGTGCTTCTAGTTGACACAATTCATATCAAATATCTAGTTTCTCCATATAAAATTTTGTGGCAATTGTACATCATTTGCCCCACGAGTGACAGAATTCAATTTTGGACCAGTGCTACAGTACCCATGACCAAAATCAAAAAAATTTCCAAATTCAAAATATTTTCAAATATTCCACAGAAATTTAAAAATTACCTACTTTAGCTCCCTAAAAATATCTCAATAAGCTCTAGAAGTATGCCAAATTTTAGAACAATAAAGATCATTTGGACAAAAAGTGATATAGCCTCATGAAATAGTCATTTTTGCCCCCTATCAAGAGTCACATTGGTCCAAATGGCCTCCTCTTGAGTTTGGCATATAATTATGACTTGTAGGAACTGCCCAAATGGTCCCAAACCCCATGCATCTTGATTTGGCCACTCCACATCCAATAATACATATGTAACCATAACCACACAAGAGGCAATTTCCTTGATTTGCATTGATTTAATGTCACACATGAGCTACATAATATTCATACATCTTATTACCATTACTCAAGGTCTTACATTACCAAAATAATATATACAAGACCACTTTGATATTTAAATACAAAGAAAACTACAACATCTCCCAAGTGTAGCTAGTTAGAGTTCTTGGCTTGCCTTCCTTGTATCTTAAGAGCCACTTAGACATTTCAAGATGGAAGGGGGAAGGGGAGTGAGATTCCAAGAATTCCAATAACTCACACACACCCATTTACATACATTCAAGGCATACATACATCAATGACACAATTATGAAACATAAGGTGTTCAAGGCTACAATTTTATGCCGTATCTACACATCAAGATCATTCTCATGCTCTAAGGACTTTTAGTTTTACCTCACCCTATTTCTAAGACTTTTAGAGTTGCCTCACTCTTAGTTTAGGGACTTTTGACTTAGCCTCACCCATTCAAGGGACTTTTGGTCTAGTTTCACCCATGCCTTGAGACTTTTGGCACATCTTCACTCACTTTAAAGGACTTTTGGCATCACCTCACCCTTTTAAGCTAATCTCACATTCAAGGCTATTCAAGAGCACATATTGGTACCAATGCAATTCCATGAGCTCATGTGGCATATTACTAATTCACAAGAGCACATACAAGCACACAATGACATACATATGCACTCAAGAATGCAAAGGAATGAGGTGGAGAGCTACATTTCAATTAATGCAAGCTTTACTTTGCTAATTCCTTGCTCTTCTTGATTTCACAAGAGCACTTAGGTGGTTGATTATTCTCTTAGCCTAGACATCATAAGGAACACACAATCACATAATTGAAGCTAGCCAAGACATTAAACTAAAACTTAAACACACACTTGGTTTCATACTTGTCATTATGGTTCCATAATTAGCCTAATGAAGCAACTCTTGAAATTCAATTCCTAGGTTCCCTTCTCTTGTTATTTCTAGATTTCTTGGACTCATTTAAGGTCCTTAGAGCCATCACACATTCAATTGCACAATTGGAAAACCAAGTTGCTTCATATAGCACCATTATAGACACCATTGCTCTATCTCTCATTCTATGGCTGCTAAATTTTTTCCAATAGTTCCCCTCATCTTCTAATATCAAATGAAGTCTCAAACTAAGGCTAAAACAAATTAAAACACTCCCTAACCCTATGAACTATGCTTGGCCTAGACACACCCATCAAAGGAGGTTCTTGGAGTTTTTGAATTTTCTTTGATGAGAGAGCCACTTGGGAAGGTTTCTAGGGGTCTTAGGAGCTCAAATGAACATTTAAATAGCCAAGAAAACTCTCACAAAAAAATCAGATTTTATAAAACCCTAAGGAAGCCTACACTTTTCTATCTTGATTTCTATTAGTTTTTCCTTGAATTTCTTGCCATATTCTTAATCCTTTCACTCTGTTTCTTAAGTTCCTCCTTTGGTTCTACCTAAAATTCATCTCCTCCTACCCTCCCTTATGTTGGCCAAAAATAGCACAAGGAGCAGCAACAAGGATGAAGCATCAAGAATGGAAAATTACCTTGGTTCTAAGCTTGTTTCCAAAGCCTTTCTTTCTTGTTCTCTTCTCCTTGGTGAATTCAAAATTTTCTCTTCTTTGTGGACTAAAAACAGAACCAATCATCCAAGAAAAACCATAGAGAGAAAGCCAAAAAGGAGAGAAAGAGAATTGGAAGAAGGAAAAGCTTAAAATTCCATGAGATTACCTAGTTTTTCCTTGGTTTTCTTCCTCTTCTTCTTCCCCTTTTGGTGCGCCTAAGAGAGCAGATCAATTTCTGTATTTTGGGCAGAAAATTTTGTGCTTAAAAAGGTAGGAGAAGAAAGGAGAAGTGTGTAGGAGTTTCTAGAAGCATACTTTTTCAAAAATTCCAATTTCATCCTTTCGTAATGGCAATTTCTTTTTTCTTTTCCATTATAAAATTTAGGTTCCCAACTTAATAAATTTCCTTTGGAATCACTCAATTTGAAGCTAAAACCTTACCGAACAGCTCTGTCAAAGTTCAAGCTCACCAACATTGAAAAACATACACAGGAGGGGCTTTACTAGTCTTGGGGCCTCCCATGGTTTTTGATGCCTCTGAGAACCTTGGGCAACTCAAAATTTTCATTTAAAAAGCCTTCCTATATGTTATTCCAAATGTTACACTTATTTATGAAAATGCCATTACGTTTCATCAGTTTCCGTCACAAATTATTTCTCTGTCCTAACTCCATTTTTCTTTCTGTCTGAGCCTAGAATTATCATTTGTAGGAGTCCAGGACTCTATCCAAATTTTTGGGACACTATCTAGGTCATTTCAGGGGGCTTACTTTTATACGGCTCATTTTGTCATTTTACATAAATTATGTTTGTTACATTTTCCTCCCCTAAAATAAATTTCATCCTCAAAAGTTAATCACGTACCTTAGAGAAATAGTTATGGATATTTTTGTCTCATCTCATTCTCCAGCTCCCAGGTTGCCTCCTCAAACATTAGACTCTTCCAGACCACTTTCACCAGAGGGATGCTCTTATTTCTCTGTTGTTTCAGCTTGGCATCCACAATGCTCTCTGGCTTAACTATATAGGAACAATTTTCCTACAATTGAATATGCTCTTATTCTATGATATGTGAGGGGTCTGGTAAGTACTTTTTCAGTTGGGAGACATGAAAAGCATTGTGGATTTGGGCTAGGTTTGGAGGTAGGGCTATCCGGTAGGCCACGAGTTCAATTTTCTCAAGGATTTTAAATGAATCAATATACCTAGGATTGAGCTTCCTTACCCTCATAGACCAACCTACCATAGTCACTGGAGATACCCAGATGAATACATGGTCTCTGATAAATGCTATTTTTCTATCCTCTATTCCTCTTAACCTAGAGTTTTTAATGTCCAAATATGGCTTTAGGGGTTTAATTAGATAAGATTTTATTTTAGTAGCCATTTCTATATTTTAGAAGTTAATTTGTAAAATTTTGGAATTTTAATGCACAAATCTTTTAAAATGAATTTTCTGAATATTCCTATTTCATCTTTTCCATCTTTTTTGTGCAAAATTTGTATCTCTTGCTATGGTTTTGAAATAGAGAAAAGAGGAAATCATATGATGAAGGATTTAAAAAGATGCACAACTCACTCATGCATGGTTCACCCAAGTCTTCAACACATTCCCTCACTTGAAGCAACAAAGGCAGAGCAACGTGGAATGGGAGGAAAGAGCATGATCAAGAAGCATGAGCTACTTATGGGAAGAAGAAGCTACATGATGGGCAGAATGTGCATTTAAGAGGAAGAAAGAGGCTTGGGTTCTATGTTGAAAGGAGAAGCTTGAAAGGAGGAGTATGGCTTGGAGAGAGATGTGCATGGAAGATTCAAAAGCTACGTGAAAAGCTACATGTTAAGCGAATGAAAAAGTAACTATGGGATGTAGCAAAGAAATGAGTAAAGATGCATGTATACAGGTTAGCAAGAGTTAGGAAGAAACACGAGACACCAAACCATGCAGAAGTTTATGTGAGAAATCATGTGGGGTTGGAATAAGCTAAAGCTATGAGCAGATGAAGCATAGGCAGTAGCTAAATAGGGAAGAAGCCACGAGTTTAGAACGAACAAGAAACACATGAAACCAGTAGCAGAATAGAGCACAAATAAGATGCACATGGTCTGAATGTGTTGACTGGGAAAAAGAATGCGATAAGTGACGTGAAAGAAGGCTACGGGCAAAGCAAGAAGCTCATGGAGCAGAGGAGAAGAAACACGTATAAGGAGCTATAGGCTGAGCTCGTGACACACAAAAAGAAAACTCCAAAACAATGCAGCAGCTACAGGGCTCGAGTTCTACATGATGTGAATAGTACAATGATAAGAAGTAACTACATGAATGAGAAACACAAGAGAAGATAGCTATGAGAGAAGAGAAGAGGTTTGCGAGGAAAGATACGAGCTGGACTTCTCTTAACGTCACACATAAGTTCTTGTGTAGCTGAAGTTTAAACAAAGGAGTAGAACGTGGAAATTACGTAAGGAGTAGCTGCGGGTTATGAGATGCAAAGTTAGCTCTCGTGAGGAATAAATGAAGCTTAAACACACTCGTGGCAAATAGAAAAGAGTAGCATGTGATGAAGATTAATGAAGCACGTGGAATGAAGGAACACCATCCATTCGATCATTTTATCAATCCATCTCAAGCATCCATTAGGGAGAGAGCATTATTCATCCATTCCATTGTGAACCCAATCTTGGAGATTCATAGGCAACACATTCCATACACACTCTAGTGTCCATCCCTACCACACCATAGCCATTTCATCATCCATTTCCTCCATTTTTCTCACCTCCATCCATTCTCCAATGAAGCATTAACTCTCAACTTATGATTAGCTTCGAAGATTCTTGGTGGAAGCTTGAATCCATGGATGAGCAACATATTTTTGGCTAAGATTTTCTTATATTTTCTAGCACTTTTCTTCTCTTATATTATCTTGGTCAAGATTGTATTTGATTAGGAATATGTGTTGTCCTTAATTAGTGACTAGTTAGACACTAATTAGGAGAGCAATTGATGTCTTAATTGATTAATTTTAGTGCTGAATTTTCATTTTCATACCATTTTCCAAGTGTGTAATCAAGGTGTTTGATGAAATGCTTGTGAGAATTGGTGTGCTTAATTGTCTAATTTGAGGATTCATTAGAGTTTGATTGGTTAATTAAACATCATAGGGTATTAATTCATAGATTAATTAATCAATTAATCATTCAATTCAAGTGTTTATTGATCCTAATGACAAGAATTGACAATTTGATGCGGGATTAAAGTTTCAATTCAACATTAGATTGTTAATCTCTTGATTCTTGCGTGGTAACTCAAGATACATTCACCATGAACACAATTAGGGACTCTTAGACCAGAATTAATCACAATTGGATTAGGATAAAGATAATGGGTACCAAGGGACGAATCCAAAGCTAGTTATAAGTCCATCATGCACCTATTAATTCGTCCAATTAGGTTTTTTAATTTAGTCTCATTTTAATAAGTTTAAGTCAATCAAACCCCCTTTAGTTTAGAAATTTTTAGAGTCTTTTAACACTTAGAAAAATCAATTAAACATTGAATTCCATTTCCAAGGGAGATAACCTAGGTTGCACCACTAGCTATATATTTTTCAACCTAGTTTTATTTTGAGGGTTGGGCGACACGACCTGTCAGTCTCCACTCTCAAACTTTAACAGTCTCCTTCTCCTATCGGCATAACTCTTCTATCTACTTTGGGCCGTAAGAAGTTTCTTTCTAATCATCTCTATTTGCTAGGTGGTCTAGTTAACTAATTCAGGTCCTAGTAAGTTCCTCTCACCTACCTCAACCCAACATAATAGAGATCTACACTTTCTCCCATATAGAGCCTCATAAGGGGCCATCTGGATACTGAAATGGTAGCTATTATTATAAGTGAACTCTGCTAGTGGTAGATACGCATCTCAGTTACCCCTCGTCTCTAATACACATGCCCTCAACATGTCCTCTAGGGTCTGGATGGTCCTTTCATTTTGGCCATCTATCTAGGGGTGGTAAGCAGTGCTAAATTGTAACCTGGTCCCTAAGGTGTGCTGTAACGACCTCCAGAAGTTTGATGTGAACCTGGGGTCTCTATCAGATACTATGCTACTAGATGCTCTATGAAATTGCACTATCTCATGTATATACAATTAGACTAATCTATCTACTGAATAAGTAGCCTTAAATGCTAAAAAGTGTACGGATTTCGTCAATCTATCTACAACTACCTAGATAGCATCGTATCCAAAGGATGTCCTGGATAATCCCATAACAAAATTCATAGTTATACTATCCTATTTCCACTCTGGGATATCTAGAGGTTGCAATAGCCTAGCAGGTCTCTGATGCTCTGTCTTAACCCTCTGGCACAGCAAACACCTTGTCACATAATCTGTGATGTCATTCTCCATTCCTAGCCATCAAAAAATTCTTTTCAAATCTTGATACATTTTAGTGGCACCTAGGTGGATAGTATATTTACTCTTATGTGCCTCTTCTAAAATTCTCTCTTTCAAATCATTATTACTAGGCACACAGATTCTTTCTCAGTATACTATCACACCATCCTCAGGTATTCTAAAATCTGAGGTCCTATCTTAGGAGATCTCACTTCTAATTTGTCTCAAGAATTCATCTTCTCCCTGGGCATCTAAGATCTGGACTCTCAACTCATTCTTAATCCAGATCTCACTCAAATATAATCTACTTGGTACCAGCTGGCTGGAGATATTCAAATTTCTAAATTTTTCTAGGAGCTCCTGCTTCCTAATCATCATATGGGAAGCGTGGAAGGATTTCCTACTCAAGGCATCTGCCACCATGTTGGCCTTACTCAAATGATATTTCAACACATAATCATAATCTTTCAAAAACTCCATTCATCTCTTCTATCTCATATTGAGTTCCTTCTGATCAAACAGGTATTTCAGACTCTTGTGGTCATTATAAATCTCTATACCCGCACCATACAAATTGTGCCTCTAAATCTTAAGAGCAAATACTACTACGGTTAACTCTAGGTTATGTGTGGGATAATTCTTCTCATGAGGCCTCAGCTGCCTAGAGGCATACGCCACTACCTTACCTTGCTGCATCAACACACATCCTAACCCTCTCCTTAAGGCATCACTATATACCACAAATGGTACATTAGGGTTAGGAATAACTAGCACAAGGGCAGTGGTCAATTGGAGTTTCAACTCCTAGAAACTCCTCTCACATCTATCATCCCACACGAAAGGTGTATCCTTTCGAGTCAACCTCATGAGTTGTAAGGCCATCTGAGAAAAGCCCTGAATAAATCATCTATAATATCCTGCCAAACCAAGGAAACTCTTAACCTCGGTGATCTTCCTGGGCCTATCCTACTGTAACACAGCCTCAACTTTATAGGGATCTATCGCGACCCCATCTCGTGAGATCACATGACTTAAGAATTCCACCTCGGTTAGCCATAACTCATATTTACTCAGTTTGGCATATAATATGTTATTTCTTAGAGTCTCTAGGACTAATCTCATATGCCTCTCATACTCCTCAAAAGACCTGGAGTACACTAAGATGTCATTAATAAAGACCACAACAAATTTATCTAAATACAGTGTGAATAATTTGTTCATATAATCTATAAACATAGCAGGCACATTCGTCAGCCCGAATAGTCAGCTGGTGATACCTAGATCTAATTTCAAAAGGCTGCCTTTGGGACGTCTCCAGCCCTCACTCTCAGCTGGTGATACCTAGATCTAAGATCTATCTTAGAGAATACAGATGTCCCAGTTAACTGATCTAACAAGTCATCTATTCTAGGGAGAGGAAACTTATTCTTGATGGTAACTGTGACAACCTTACCTTCTAATCATGGTAATTATGGTTAAATGTATGATTAATAATTAATTACCAAAGTTTGAGTGGTTACAATCTATCACATTATTAAAATATGAGAAAAATTTAAACCTTGATGTTAGGGTCATCACCATACCACCACAACAAAACAAATTTTGCATAAAAGGAATCCTACTACCATAAGGGGTTCATGATTCAACCATCCATCAGTTTCAATACCCAATAACCTCCCACAAGTGTTCCTATATCATCTCTTACCATTACCGTTAAAGAAATTGTGGTTTTTAGGCTAAAAGGAGTAGATTGGGGACTTGCGTCGTGGCCTATAACTTTCCTGCCGTGACCAAGTTGCTATCTAGAATTATTGGACAAATTTTACAAATCTCGTCGCAGCGAGTTGGACTTTCGCCGCGGCCAACCTATGTGGCGCCGCGGCAGAAACGCCTTCTGGAACTACTGCTCTCAACTCCCAGGATTCTCACCTCGGCGTAATATATTTGCGCCGCGGCGAGTTTTGCTTCTGTCCAACCCTCATTTTATTTCCTCGACTCGCTCCACGGCAGGACATATTGCGCCGTGGCGAGTTTTGGTTCTATTACCCTCCTAGGCGATTTTTCCCACCTTGCACCGTGGCGAGATTTATCAGGCCACGATGCTCCTCGTCACTGTCACTCCCTGGGCCAATTTTCTTCCCTCGCGCCGCGGCGGGATTGATTATGCCGCGGCGCCCTTCGGCTCTGTCTCATCTTTGGCCGCGGCGAAGCCCTCTTAGCCGTGACGGAACTCCCTCCTGTGACTATATTACCCAAATTTTGCCCTCTACACTCCAAATCTCATCCTAGAAACACTTCAAGTCCACCTTCCCTTATTTTATGTGATCCTAATGGTGTTTACCTACCCTGTTTACCCATCAATCGATCCATTACCATTGTAAAACTTAATTACTACTTCCTACTTGCCCAACTAGCTCATATCAGCAAATTCATGAATGTATAATAGCAAGAACATATGCATTAGCATCAATTGACATCCCATACACATTCCATAGAGATTCCATTCAATAATAACTTATGTCCATATCCAAGGCATCATATGACTAAAATTTTCATATGGAAATCCATATCACAATTTTAGCAAAACTACATATGTGATACTATAAGTTCATACATTAATATTCAACTATAATGAAACTTAAATCCTTATCGGTTACATTTCAATCAAACAAAATATGAACGCTTACACTTGGCAACATGATTACATGATGATGCTATGTAAACTAATAACAAAATTGCATCTACCCTATTCTACTCAAACCAAGTGTAGCTCCCCACACCCGGCCTCAACTCATAGATGTTCATCCACTTGCTTACCCTTATCCTTACCCGAGGAACCTTCACCTGAAATATTAATCCCATAAAATGGGGTGAGATATAAATTTCAGTAACCAAGGCAATTCCATCATATATCCAGTTTAATTAGCATATAAGCATGAATCAAAATCAACATCAGAATCATATCCATCATATCAGCAAATGAAACAATTAGGCTATCATGATTACTGTAACATCCAGAAAAAGGAAAGAAAAGAAATGAGAGAAGAGAAAGCTGGAAAATTTTCGAAGGTTGAAAATTTTCTAAGTCTTCTCGCCATAGCGAGAAATAGAGTCGCCAGAGCGAGAATGCCTCCTCGCAATAGCGAAGATGTTCCTAGCTGTAGCGAGTGCGACATTCCATACAGAAACCAGGGAGTTGCTCGCCATAGCGACGCTATAGCGAAGGCAGAGGTCTGGAACAGGCCGAGCTCGTCGTAGCGACGCCATAGCGAAGGCAAAAGTCTGGAACTTGCACGAGCTCGCCGTAGCGAGGATGATGACTCGCTATAGCGAGAGTGGTCCAGAAAAGCGTGAAAAGAGAGATTTTGACTTTTTAAAAGAGTCTAAACTCTTCCTTTCTCTCAGAACCGACCTGAGCTTCGACCAAGGAGAGATAAAGAGCTGAGGAGAGAGAGAGACCTAGAGAAGCAAGGAGATCAAGCAAAAAGGTGAGTAATCTTGAGATTTCCCTAACTTTTCTCCCTAGCATGTTGTCTCCTCCTTTTGCTTTCTCTTTCTATGGTTTTAGAAGTTGTTTTGGGTTAGGTTTAGATGAGGGAAGTGGGAAAAACTACTCTAGAAGGAGGGTAGAGTGCATTTATCTTCATTTCTTCTTCCATGCTTTCTTCTTTGAGGGCTTGAGAGAGGAAGGAAAATGAGTAGAGTTCTAGAGAGAGAATCCCTAGATCTGTAAGGGTAGTGAGGGTTTAACTTGATGAAGAGTCTCTTTTAGCTTTGAGAGAGTTATTTAAGCTATGAGAGAATGATTTGGTGCTCTTTGTTCTGCCTAGGCTCAAAGGAAGAAACTCCACCTTGTTGTGAGTGTGAAATCGAGAAGGGAGAGAAGGAATTGAAAGGGAAGGCTTGCGTAATCTGATAAGGTAGCTCTCTACTCTATTCTTGTTGCATTCTTGGTTGTGTAATAGTCATTACATGTTGAGTATGTGCTTGTATGATGAGATATGCCCTTGATTTTGCCTTGATGCATTAGTACCAATATGCTTATGATATGATGTGTGGAAATTGCTCGGGTGAGGTGGTGCCGAAAGTCCCTTGAGACGGGTGAGGAGTAGCCGAAAGTCCCTAAACCAAGGGTGAGCCCGATCCAAAAGTCCTAAAGCTCGGGTGAGGCTAGACCGAAAGTCCCTAGAGCCTAGTCTTGGCATTGTGTGGTGTTATTGTGGCTTGTATGCATGCTTGACTAGTTATATGCCTTGATTGCATCTTGAATGAGTATGAGCTATTGAGATTCTCCCGAATCTCACCCCCTTCCCCTCCCATCCTACTATTCAGGTGGTGTTCAAGGAGAGGCGAGCACACCTCACGGAGCCTAGTGGAGCCCTTTAGAAATGTGTAGTTTCTTTTGGTTATTTTGATGTATAAGGTGCCAAAATGAAGATGTACCTCTCATTTTTGAGTTGTAATTATCTGAGCACATGTAAATATATGTATAGATGATGTATGAATCATGTAAAGGATCGAAGTAATGAAAATGTACAAATTGGCCCTTTGAGGCTTATGTGAAATAGTGTAGTCTCTTCCATAGCATAGTGAAATTGGAATGTATGGTGATTTGGATTACTTAAATAATTCATATATGCTATGTTTGTACTTCTAAACTTGCCCAATAGAGGTTAGAACATGAGAGAGGTCATTTAGACCCCCTTTGAACCCCATGTGGTGCCAAAACTACCAATTGGGTGAGCTCCGTCAAAGTATGACCGGATGAGCTCTTCTTGGTATGGAATTTGGCATGCCTCTAGAGTCTATTGAGAGCTTCTTGAGAAGCTAGAGTGGGTAATATTCAGAGATCTAGAGAATATTTGCTGAATTGTTGAAATTGGGAAATTTCAATGGTTTGGTCATGGTACTGTACATTAGGTCCGAAAATGAGACCATGTCATCCATAGACCAAATGATGTCCAAATGTCATGAAACTTTAGGAGAATAAACTAGATATCCACAGTGACCTCTATCAACTGGAAGCACCTTATTTGGATGTCTGTAGAGAAAGAAACGACTTACTGAAGTTTTGTATCAGCATCAGGGAAGTTTCTGACCTTCGTTACTGTTTTATCGGTTTTTGAGGTCTTAGAACTCCTGAACTGATCTGGACTTATTTGTCCTCTCTAGTTCACATCTGTAGCTTTCCAAATTGGTATAGTTTGCCCTGAGTGGATTTTTGTGGATTTATTTACGAATTTCCGAAGTTCATGACAGTAAACTGCACCAGCAGCAGGGACAGCCGGACATCTATTCCTATTTCGATGTCAATGAGGGTCTAAACGTTGAGATTGAGGCTGGGAGTTATTTTTATGTGAAGTTAACATCCCAAGCTTTCCATAGAGCTATGATTTTCTCGATTCCCATTTTTCTAGAATTAGTTGTGATTTTCCAAAGTTGGAGCCAGAAATCTGATTTATGGGCCGATTGAGAAATTGTATTTTATGAGTTTTTGGCTTCTTACCCGTGGTTTGTGAGATGTTTGAGACTATGTACGAGTCTTGTAATTGGCGTTTGAGTAAATAATATGATTGATGGGTTCACAGGACCCACGGGGCAAATTGTGACCGGTTAAACCCCGATTTTAAGTAGTGAAATACCACGGTTTCGATCATGTTCCGGAAAATCATATGGAATCAAGCCTAGAGGGAGGTTAATTGGAATAAAGTCAGTAAGGTGTTACATTTTTGGTATCAGAGCGAAGGTTCAGGCACTTTTGCTCGATGTTGGGCTCTTGAATGATAGAATTGCTTATGTTTGGTGTGAGTTGCCATAGAAGTGATGACATTCATATGCATATGTGCTTATGCTATGATTGTGAACTGAGGATTGCTACTTCTTTTCAGATATGGTTGAGACTAGACGGGGCAGGGGTAGAGGCAGGCTGCCCAGGGCTCAGAGAGTTGAGCCAGAGGTTCCTGTTGGGTCTGGGGATCCTCTGCGAATCATCATGGAGAGGTTGGATCGATATGAGGCCATGATGGGCCAGCATCAGGAGATGTTGGAACAACAGAGGTGTATTGCCCAACAACTACATGATATGATCATGCACCTGCAAGATACCCTGACTAGGCAAGAGGAAGCCAGGAGGGAAGCCCCTGTACCTCAGCCATCTACATCTGGCAATCCACCTGCACCTCCCTTGGAGCCTGTAGTAGCTCATACCCAGACGCCTATCCAGAAACTGTTGAAGCAGTTTAGGCAAAACAATCCACCCACGTTTGATGGGGAGTTGGATGCGGATAAGGCGGAGGCTTGGGTTAGGGAGCTAGAGAAAATCTTCTCGGTAATGAGTTGTACTACCGAGCAGAAAGCGCAGCTAGCCACGTTTATGTTGAAAAAGGGAGCGGATAGATGGTGGTGTAGCACGCAACCTTTAATGGAGACCAAGGATATACCGATAAACTGGGAAAGTTTCTTGGTCGAGTTCTATGAGAAATATTTCCCTAGTTCGGTGAGGAAGAAGAAAGAGATGGAGTTTATGAGTTTGAGACAGACGGATGAGATGACTGTGGACCAGTATATGGCTAAGTTGTCTCGGTATTCCTCTTACCTCCAGAGGTATGATGATGAACCCTGGAGATGTGAGCAGTTCGAGACCGGATTGAAACCTCTGATTAGCGATAAAGTGACCCCACAACGGATCAGAAAGTTTAATACCATTGTGGAGGTCAGCAGGGTGATTGAGACTAACCTGCGGATTATTATGCCTGTCACGGCCATAGCTAGTCAGAAGGAGGTGTCAGAAGTGAAAAGGCCGAGACTAGAAGAAGGTTCTAGTGTGACACCCAGTGCCAAGAAAAGAGGCAAGGGGCCATGGAACCGAAGGCCACAGCGGGGTAAGCCGATGCCGCCTCCTCGGGGCCAGTCATCCTTCCAACAGTCTCCGGTGACTTGCTTCAAGTGTGGGAAGCTGGGACACATTGCGAGACACTGTCCTCAGATGGACATAGCGCCTCCTCCCAGGCCACAGACCCAGGGTCGAGTGTTCGCCCTCACTCAACAGGAAGCTAGTGCGTCCCCCAGTATGATCCGAGGTACGCTAATAGTGAATGGCTTTCCTGTAGTTGCTATGTTTGATTCGGGTGCTAGTCACTCGTTTATATCTTATGCTTGTGTGAGGCGATTGGGTCTGACTGTGAGTGTCTTCCCATTTGACTTGTCTGTCACTATACCCACTGGAGGTCCCATGATTACTTCCCATACTTGCTTAAATGTCACTGTTCAGTTTAACCATTGTCATACCACTATTGATTTGATATGTATGCCTTTCCGTGATATTGATATGATTGTTGGTATGAACTGGTTGGCTGCAAATAATGCGATACTTGATTGTGAACACCGAACCATTTCCTTACCTGCTTGTGGGACCATACCTAGGGTAGGGGCTAAGTTATCCTTTATGACTACTGCCCACGCTGAGAGGCATTTAGAGTGTGGATGTCAAGGGTTTCTAGTCTTTTTCTCTATTCGGGTTGAGGTAGAGGAAGGGATAGAGGAGATCCCAATTGTGAGGGAATACCCGGAGGTTTTCCCTAAAGAGTTTGACTTTAGTGGTCTACCCCCTGAGAGAGAACTAGAGTTCCCTATAGACATAGTACCTGGGGCTGGACCGGTGTCCAAGGCTCCTTACAGGATGGCTCCCACCGAGCTTGCAGAGTTGAAAAGGCAGATAGAGGAATTGTTAGAGAAAGGGTTTATCCGCCCTAGTGTATCACCTTGGGGAGCTCCGGTGTTGTTTGTGAGAAAGAAGGATGGTAGCTTACGTTTGTGCATAGATTATAGAGAGTTGAATAAAGTTACCATCAAGAATAAATATCCTCTCCCTAGGATTGATGATCTGTTAGATCAGTTGGCTGGGGCATCTGTGTTTTCCAAGATAGATCTTAGATCTGGGTACCACCAGTTGAGAGTGAGAATTGAAGACGTCTCCAAGATGGCCTTTAGAATGAGATATGGGCACTATGAGTTCCTTGTGATACCATTCGGATTGACGAATGCGCCTGCTGTGTTCATGGATTACATGAACAGGGTATTCAGACCGTATTTAGATCAGTTTGTGGTAGTCTTCATTGATGATATCCTAGTGTACTCTAGATCTTTTGAAGAGCACGAGAGGCATTTGAGATTAGTCCTAGAAACCTTGAGAGAGAAAAGGTTGTACGCCAAACTTAGTAAATGTGAGTTTTGGCTGACCAAGGTGAGATTCTTAGGTCATGTGATCTCACGAGATGGGGTTGCGGTTGATCCCCATAAAGTTGAGGCTGTGTTACAGTGGGATAGACCTAGAACGATCACCGAGGTCAGGAGTTTCCTAGGTTTGGCAGGGTACTATAGACGATTTATTCAGGGATTTTCTCAGATGGCCTTACCACTGACGAGGCTAACTAGGAAAGAGACACCGTTTGTGTGGGATGATAGTTGTGAGAGAAGTTTCCAGGAGTTGAAACTTCGTTTGACCACTGCCTCTGTACTGATTATCCCTGACCCTAGTGAACCATTTGTGGTTTATTGTGATGCCTCGGGCAAAGGGTTAGGATGTGTGTTGATGCAGCAGGGTAGAGTAGTGGCATATGCCTCGAGGCAGTTGAGGCCTCATGAGGAGAATTATCCCACACATGACCTGGAGTTAGCTGTCGTAGTTGGAGCCAGAAATCTGATTTATGGGCCAATTGAGAAATTGTATTTTCTGAGTTTTTGGCTTCTTACCCGTGGTTTGTGAGATGTTTGAGACTATGTATGAGTCTTGTAATTGGCGTTTGAGTAAATAATATGATTGATGGGTTCACAGGACCCATGGGGCAAATTGTGACCGGTTAAACTCCGATTTTAAGTAGTGAAATACCACGGTTTCGGTCATGTTCCGGAAAATCATATGGAATCAAGCCTAGAGGGAGGTTAATTGGAATAAAGTCAGTAAGGTGTTACAATTACTATCCCATACTAGCAATCATATTATCACATGTTAAAGGCCATTAACACCGGGAGAGGCCCGTCCACGACACCTACTCCTTATTGAGCACAACCGGGGCTTAGTGCATTTGAGTTTGATCATAACCCGGTGCTTGATCGAAGCACATACACGGGTGGCAACCGTACCACAGCTCCACCATGGACTCATAAGGTCCAATCACAATTCAACTGATAGCCAACCAATTCATTCAACATTTCAAATCATCATATACAGCAACATATGAAATTAAATCAAATATATACATAGAATTGATATAAACCCAGTTACCTCACTTGTAGGCTACTTGCAACAGCCACCACAAATCCCAAATTCGGATTAGAGTGTCTTTCACCAGAAAACTCAATATTCCACCTAAAATCCTAAGCAAATTCGTACAGAATTAATAACTATTTTATAAATCAGCTATAGGGGTCTCAAATTAACAAATGAAGCATCAAAATGGAGAGTTTAAACTCACCTAATGTCAGCCCTAACCTCAACCTACGAATTTCACCAAGAAAATCTCCAAACACCTACATTTCAGATTTTGGGTAGGATGAAAATGCTCCAAATGAAAAACTAATCAGGTCAAATTAAAGAGAAAGATGAGGGGATTAAGTTGTATAACTATTACCTTGGTCGAATCTTGCTCTAAATGTGAGAAAATGCAGAATTCTTGCCCCCAACCCTAGCCTCTTTCTCAACCTCCGAATTTTGCTTCTTGAGTTTTATATTTCAGCAAGTGTGAGGAAGAGGTTGATGTATTAGGGTTTTAGTTGGGTTTAAGTTGGGTCAAAAATGGGTCATGGGCTGCTCCAAGATCCAACTTCATTTGGGCTTTAGATTTTAGCTTGTTGGGCTAGTTTTAGAGTGTTGGGCTGCCGAATTTTACTGGGCCAGTTTTCTTTTGCATTGGGTTGCTGAAGTTTAATTAGGTTTGGGCCAAGTTTGAAGAGCTCAAGAATGTGGGTCTGCACAAAGGTTATTGGGCCACCTAGAAGAGTCTATACAAGATGGATTTTGGGCCTCCATCACACTAAATTAGGTTGGGTTTGCACCTAACCCATTGGGCCTCCATTAGCCTTTTATCATGATCTATTAATTTAAGCCTAGATAGAATTTCTATCCCAATTAAATCTCAAACCCATATTAATTATTCCTAATTAATCAAATCCGTGATTAACACTTTAATTAATTATGGGGTGTTACAGTAACTTTATTCAGTTCTTTATAATCTATGCACAATCTCAAGCTACCATCTTTCTTTTTCACAAACAACATTGGAGCTTCCCAAGGTGACATGCTAGGGTGTATGTACCCTTTCTTTAACAACTCCTTTATCTATTTATTTAACTTAGCAAGCTCAGTGGGAGCCATCCTATAGGGAGCCTTGGACACTGGTCTAGCCGCAGACACTATATCTATGGGAAATTCTATCTTTCTCTCAGGGGGCAGGCCACTCAAGTCAAAATCTTTAGGGAAGACCTCCTAGAATTCCCTAACATTGGGATCTCCTCTATCCCTTCTTCTACCTCGGCCTAAATAGAGAAAAGGACTAGAAACCCCTGACATCCATGCTGTAGGTGTCTCTCAACCTGGGTAGTAGTCATAAAAGATAACTCGGCCCTTATCCTAGGTATGGTCCCATAAGAAGATACAAATACGGTGCGGTGTTTACAATCAAGGACAACATTATTAGTAGTCATCCAGTTCATGCCAACAATCAAATCAATATCATGAAATGGCATACAAATCAAATTAATGGTAGTATGACAATGATTAAACTATACAGTGACATTCAAACAAGTATGGGAAGTAACAACGTGGCCTCTAGTCATTATGGTGACAAACAAATCAAATGGTAAAGTACTAATGGCCAGACCTAAACGTCTCATACAGTCATAGGATATAAACGAGTGACTAGCACCCGAATCAAACATAGCAATCATGAAAAAATCATTTACTATGAACATACCTCGAATAAGACTGGGAGACGCACTAGCCTTCTACTGATAAAGGGCAAACACCCTGCCCTGGGTCTATGGCCTGGGAGGAGGTGGTCTAAATGGAGGCGCTGAATCTACTTGAGGGTAATTTCTAGCAATGTGTCTTGGCTTCCCACACTTGTAGCATGTCACTATGGATTGCTATGTGGATGACTGAGTCCTTTGAGGCTGTACCTTCTTTCCTTTCGGTGGCCTCCTGCTCCATTACATCTTGCTCTTCTTTTTAATAGTAGGTGCAAAGCTAGCACCCTCCTCTGGTATCAGTCTTTTCAACTCCAAGGTTCCCTTCTGACCAGATGTTGTGACAATAGGCATAATCTCTCTCAAATTATTTTCGATTACACTGTTGATCTCCATAATAGCATTGAAGTTTCGGATTCTGTGTGGAGTCACCCTATCTTTGATCTGGGGTTTCCACCTAAGCTCAAACTACCTTCACCTTTAGGGCTCATTGTCATATCTCTGAAGGTAGGAAGAATACTAAGACAATTCTATAAATCTGGCCACGTATTGGTCTACGGTCCTATTATCAGTTTGCTTTAACCCCATAAACAACACCTCTTTCTGTTTTCTCACAGAACTAGGGAAATACTTTTCATAGAACTGTACTAGAAAGTTTTCCTAGGAAATCTGTAAATTTCTAGTCTCCATTAGGGACTTCATACTATGCCACCATTTATCGGCTTCTTTTTGTAACATAAAGGCGGCCAATTGAGCTTTTTGCTCTGAGGTGCAATCCATTACTGCAAAGATTTTCCCAATCTCCATTACCCAAGCCTCTGCCTTGTCTGCATATAATTCCCTGTCAAACACTAGTAGGTTATTCTTCCTAAATTGATTTAGTTTTTTTTTGAATTAAAGGCGGAGTCTGGACTGGCTCTTGGGGAGGCGGGGGTGGAACACCTAAGATGGAAGGCTGTAGGGTGGCAGAAGTAGAAGGCTGAGGAAGAGGGATCTCTCTCCTGGCTTTCTCCTGTTTAGCCAGGGATTCCTGTAGTCGCATTATCATCTTATGCTGCTGCTGAATCATATACTATTGTTGAGCCATTACATTTTCAAATCTATTGAGCCATTCAATGACAGCTCACTGAGGGTCCTTGGATTCAACCTTTGAGCCCCTAGCCAATCTACCTCTTCCTCTGCCTCTTCTTGTCTCAACCATTTTCACTGAAAAATAGAACCACAACTTTTAATCCATAAACACAATTTAAACATATATACATACATATTCCACCTGAAAGCAAGGCAATTTCACCACTCAAGAGTTAAATACAATGCAAAAGTGCCTGAACCTTTGCTCTAATACCAATGAATGTAACACCATATATTTGTAACTCGTTTCATACTAATCTTGTGCCTTAAACCATGCTACTTACATAAGAGGCAAAAAAAAAAAAAGCATTAAATAATGGATTATTTTTGCATTATGTCGCATTTAAATTTTTTGTTCGATGTCTCGTAGACCATATGAGTTCATGTATCACATTCTCATATTTATTTACATAGATACAACTCATTTTTATCATCAAAAGTGGCCTATAACTCGTGGAAAGCAAAGGGGAGCATAAAACCCATACTTGTATTTTTCGCCAGAATTTTGCCATTTCTGTCACAAATTTTGGAAAATCATAACTAATTCTAGAAAAATCAAAATTAGGCATTCTTGGCCATTATGGAAAGATACACATGTTTAATTTATAGTAAAAATATTTTCTAAGCATGAAACAAAACACAGAGGACGTTTAACATTCAAAAAGGTCCAAAGGTCTCACTGTCCATTGGTATTGTCACAGGTTTCTGTAGCAAATCTCAAAAATGTCCAATTAATTCCACAAAAATTAAATCCATGTAAATGATACCAATCAGAAAATCTGAGGATATTAACTAGAGAGAAAAATAACTCTAGACCAATTTAGGCATGTCTAAACCTCGAAACCTAATCAAATAATACATGAGGTCAGCTTAAGTGCCTAATACTGGGCAGAATATTTAAAAGTTGATATCTCCCTCTCTAGACATATAAATGAGGTGCTTCTAGTTAGCACAAGTCACTATAAATGTCTAGTTTCTCCAGATAAAATTTTGTGAAAATTGGACATCATTTTCCCCATGAGTGATAGAATTCAATTTTGGACTAGTGTTACAATACCCATAACCAAAACTAGAAAAATTTCCAACTTTAGCAATTCTCCAAATATTGCATAGGCCTCCAAAAATTACCTACTTTAGCTCCCCAGAAAGATCTCAATAAGCTCTAGATTCATGCCAAATTTTAGATTAAGAAGAGCCCATTTGGATAAAAAGTGACATAGCTTCATGAAATGGTCATTTTTGCTCCTTATCAAGAGTCGCTTTGATCCAAATGGCCTCCTCTTGAGTTTGGCACCTCTTTGGCCAGTTTAAAAGCATAATTATGACTTGTAGGAACTACTCAAATGGTCCAAAACCCCATGCATTTTAATTTGGCGTAACCATAACCACACAAGAGGCAATTTCCTTGATTTGCATTGATTTAATGCCACACATGAGCTACATAATATTCATACATCTTATTACCATTACTCAAGGTCTTACATTACCAAAATAATATATACAAGACCACTTTAATATTTAAATATAAAGAAAACTACAACATCTCCCAAGTGTAGCTAGTTAGAGTTCTTGGCTTGCCTTCCTTGTATCTTGAGAGCCACTTAGATATTTCAAGATGGAAGGGGGGAAGGGGAGTGAGATTTTAAGAATCCCAATAACTCACACACACCCATTTACATACATTCAAGGCATACATACATCAATAACACAATTATGAAACATAAGGTGTGCAAGGCTACAATTTTATGCCACATCTACACATTAAGATCATTCTCATGCTCTAAGGACTTTTGGTTTTACCTCACCCCATTTTTAGGACTTTTGGAGTTGCCTCATTCTTGATTTAGGGACTTTTGATTTAGCCTCACCCATTCATGGGACTTTTGGTCTAGTCTTACCCATACTTTGAGACTTTTGGCACATCCTCATCTACTTTAAAGGACTTTTGGCATCACCTCACCCTTATGAGCCAATCTCACATTCAAGGCTATTCAAGAGCACACATTGTAATTCCATGAGCTCATGTGGCATATTACCAATTCACAAGAGTATACAAGCACACAATGACATGCATATGCACACAAAAATGTAAAGGAATGAGGTGGAGAGCTACCTTTCAATTAATGCAAGCTTTACTTTGCTAATTCCTTCCCCTCCTTGATTTCACAAGATCACTTAGGTGGTTGACTATTCTCTTGGCCTAGACATCATAAGGAACACAATCACATAATTGAAGCAAGCCAAGACATCAAATTAAAACTTAAACACACACTTGGTTTCATACTTGGCATTATAGTTCCATAATTATCCTAATGAAGAAACTCTTGGAATTCAATTCCTAGGTTCCATTCTCTTATTCTTTCTAGACTTCTTGGACTCATTTAAGGTCCTTGGAGCCATCACATATTCAATTGCACAATTAGAAAATCAAGTTGCTTCATATAGCACCATTATGGATACCATTGCTCTATCTCTCATTCCATGGCTCCTAAATTTTTTCCAATAGTTCATCTCATCTTCTAATATCATATGAAGTCTCAAACCAAGGCTAGAACAAATTAAAACACTCCCTAGCCCTATGAACTATGCTTGGCTGAGACACACCCATCAAAGGAGGTTCTTGGAGTTTTTTAATTTTCTTTGATGGGAGAGCCACTCAGGAAGGTTTCTAGGGATCTTAGGAGCTTGAGAGAACATTCAAATAGCCAAGAAAACTCTCATAAAAAATTAGATTTTATAAAACCCTAAGGAAGCCTTCACTTTTCTATCTTGATTTCCATGAGTTTTTACTTGAATTTCTTGCCATATTCTTAATCCTTGCACTCTTTTTCTTTAGTTCCTCCCTTAGTTCTACCCAAAATTCATCTCCTCCTACCCTTCTTATGCTGGCCAAAAATAGCACAAGGAGGAGCAACAAGGATGAAGCATCAAGAATGGAAAATTACCTTGGTTCCAAGCTTGTTTCCAAAGCCTTTCTTCCTTGGTTCTCTTCTCCTTGGTGAATTCAAAATTTTCCCCTTCTTTCTAGGCTAAAAATAGAATGAATCATCCAAGAAAAACATGGAGAGAAAGCCAAGAAGGAGAGGAAGAGAATTGGAAGAAGGAAAAGCTTAAAATTCCATGAGATTACCTAGTTGTCCCTTAGTTTTCTTCCTCTTTTTCTTCCCCTTTTGGTGCGCCTAAGAAAGCAAATCAATTTCTGTATTTTGGGCAAAAAATTTCGTGCTTAAGAAGGTGGGAGAAGAAAGGAGAAGTGTGTAGGAGTTTTTAAAAGCATACTTTTCCAAAAATTCCAATCTCGTCCTTCCATAATGGCAATTTCGTTTTAGCTTTGTTTTAGTTCCTTTTTAAGAACCGTCTTTTCCATTATAAAATTTAGGTTCCCAACTTAATAAAATACTTTTGAAATCACTCAATTTGGAGTTAAAACCTTATCGAACAACTCCATCAAAGTTCAAGCTCACTGACGTTGGAAAATGAACACCGGAGGGGCTTTACCAGTCCTGGGGCTTCCCATGGTTTTTGAGATCTCTAAGAACCTTGGGCTACTCAAAACTTTATTTAAAAATCCTTCCTATGTGTTTTTCCAAAAGTTGCACTTATTTATAAAAATACCATTATGTTTCGTCAGTTTTTGTCACAAATTGTTTCTCCATCTTAACTCTGTTTTTCTTTCTGTCTGAGCCTAAAATTATTATTTTTAGGAGTCTAGGACTCTATCCAATTTTTTTGGTACACTATCTAGGTCATTTCAGGGGACTTACTTTTATATGGCTTAATTCATCATTTTATAGAAATTACGTTCATTACATTGGACACCATTTGGCTATCGGATGACACAGAACACAAAACTGACCATTTGAATAGTTCATGCACTAGAATAACAAAAAAATCCCAACTTTGGAAATTCAGAATTAATTCTGTAGAGCTCCAATTTTTTTACACTTTAGCTTCCCAAAAAGCTCTCAATGAGCTTTACATGTCTGCCAAATTTCATGGGAAGATTCATCCATTTAGTCAGTTTGTACTATAGGATTATGGTTTAGTCATTTTTATGGTCTCAACTAGCATCAAAGTGTCTAATTTTGCTTCCTAAGTTTGTGTGGCCACTTGAGCATGTGGGAATGCACCAAAATAACTCTCTAAACTTGTTTCAAAGGTGCATAAACCCAAATTTCTTAAACTCACTCATCCACCCCATGATATACACAAGATTGCATATGCTAGCTCTTGCCATTCAATATCCAAAATATGCTATCTCATACATTTGGCATCAAATTTTATTCATACATCATACATTTCGGTAATTACATATGTTCATATGATTACATAACAATTTTATTATGGGTTATATCATATGCCATGTGTATGGCTACAAAAGAGACATAACTAGGCAATTCCATATATTTTCATGTCAATCTCCTTCTCTTTGGCTTAGTGGCTTCCATTACCTTGCTCAATTGATTCACCTAGCATGTTAAGACATTGGAGAAGAGGGGATGAGATTCAAAGAATTCCAATAGCTTATCTCCCTTTCAATCACACATAAAGTATGCAATACAAGGCTTAAAAATATATGCATAGGCATATTGAAATGTGTGAGCATTCAAGAAACATTCTTAGCATTTGAACGAGTCATACATATCATACATAGGCTTGCCAAGTGAGTGAACTAGCCTTATCCATTCACTTATGGATTTTGGACTTGCTTCACCCATTTTCTCTAAGAGGTTTTAACTCAACCTTACTTTTGGGAGTCAACCTTACTCTTGGGAGACTCTTTACTTTGTTTCTACCAAGTTTAAGGGTTCTTGGCTCATCCTCACCATTGCTAAAGGGTTCTTGGCTTCTCCACACTCAAGCAAACTAAGGCAAGCATATAAAACATCATTTGAATGCATAAAATATCATCATGGTACCATGAAATAAAAGCTCATGCTAAAATACTTTGCATAGTTTAAAATACATATACACACATTCAAAGACAATGTAAGCACACATTTATGCATGAGAGAAGGTGAAGAAAGCAACCTTGCTTACATTCATACACTTTTTCCTTTAGCCTTGAGTCTTCTCCCTTGACCTCACACACCCAATGAGGTGAAGATCATTTCTCTTAGCCTAAACACATCATATGGAAGCCAATTATACTCTTGAATTAAATTCTAAGGCCATGTATTCACTAGAAAAGCTAGGTGACTTATAAGGATCTTTTATGATTCCATAATGCACTCAATGAAGCAACCTTAAGAAAACATCATCTTGACTCTATTCTCTCTATTCATTTATAATTCTTGACTCCATTGAAACCGCTTAGAGTCATCACACAATCAGATCAAGGAGCCTAGCTGGGTGTTACTTTTTTAAGCCATATTATGGAACCTATAATACCATCTCACTATCCATGGCTTCTAAAAATTTTTCAAGGCTTCCTCTTATCCTCTTCCATCATACATGACTCAAAACTAAGCTTGGAACAAATTAAAACTACCCCTTGGTGCTTCATCTAGCTTAGGCTGAAACTATGCATTACATGAACACCAAGTGAGTTTGCTTTATTCTTTTAATGGAAGATGCATATGAGGAGCCTTCTAGGGATCTCAAGACCTCATCCAAACATTCATTTAGGCCTAGAAACAAATGTATCAAATCAGATTTTCAAGGGAGCTCATGAAACTCTATGTTTGCTATCTTGAAAATCAATGGCTTTTACTTGAATTTCCTTGCATATTCTTACTCTCCTCCCTCAAATTCCCAGAGTTCACCCTTATTTCTACCCAAAATTCAAGCCCTCTTGCAGCTACATATATGGGGCAAAATAGGGAGAAGAAGGGGGAAGGAGTAGCTACCATAGGATGAAGATTTTACCTTGTTTCCATGGCTTTTCTTGCTTGTTTCTCACTTTCCTTAGTCTCCTCTCTTTAAATCCCAATTTTCTCCTCTGTTCTTCCCTTAAAATAGATCCATATACTTCAATTAAACCATAGGAAAGAAAGGGAAATGGATGAGAAGAGATTTGCTAAAGAGAAAGCATGAAAAAATCAAGAAATTCCATACCTTTCTTGCCTTTTTCTTCCTCTCTTGGTGAGCCTCAAGGAGCTGCTATTTTTTTGTAATTTGGGTAGAGGAAGTCATGCTTAAGAAGGTGGTAGAAAAAGGGAGAAGTGTGTGGGAGTTTATAGAAACACACCTTTTCAAAAATTCTAATTTCATCCTTCCGTAATGGCAATTTCGTTTCGACTTCATTTTAGCTCCTTTTTTAGAACCGTCTTTTCCATTATAAAATTTAAGTTCCCAATTTAATAAAATGCCTCTGGAATCACTCAATTTGGAGCTAAAACCTTACCGAACAAATATGTCAATGTTCGAGCTCACCAACTTTAAAAAACATACACCAAAGGGGTTTTACCAGTCCTAGGGTTTCCCATGGTTTTTGGGACATTCGAAAACCTTGGGCAACTCAAATTTCCTATTTAAAAAGCCCTCCTATGTATTTTCCAAAAGTTTCACTTATTTACAAAAATACCATTATGTTTCGTCATTTTGTCACAAATCGTTTCACCATCCTAACTTTGTTTTCTTTGCATCTGAGCCTGAGATTCTTATTTTTAGGAGTCTAGAATGCTTCCCAAATTTTTCAGACCCTTAACTAAGTCATTTTTGGGAGACTTGCTTTTGTATCTGGTGAATTTTGTTTATTTACAAAGAAACCATACGTTACGTTTCTCGCATTTTCTCTCATTTTCAGAGAATTGGATATTACAATTTGATAATCATTTAGGTACTGTTTTGGTGTATTTTTATTCATAACTCAAGTTACTAGTTTTTCATGGTTCTTTGTGGTTGCAAATGCCTTGATCAATAGTAATTTGAGTCTTAGATGGTAATTCAAGAATCTTTATGAAGAATACACTAAGAAGCAAAAATTCAAGTCCAAGTTTTGGTATGTTAAAAGGGAGTAAGGATAATTGAATCCTAGGAAGTCTATTCAAAAGCTAGTTATCACACTTTGCCTAATTGTTGCCATCACTTGGTCTTAAGTTTTTAGTTCTTGTTATTTTCTTTAATTCAATTAAAATTTAGTAATTCAAAACCCCCTAAACACTTCTCATTTATTGTCACTAGGAGAACTTTTTCATAAATAATTATAAGCAAAAACTTATTGGAAAATGACATAGGTTGTACCATTAGCTACAAATATTTAATCAACCTAGTTATTTGAGATTACTCGACACAACCGTCAATATACTTACATTAAACATAGTTAGTCATAGGTGGCTTTTTGTAAAAAATTTGGCGGGGTCTCCCCTATAATTAAGACCTCTTGAAATCTCTACAATTATCCCAGCTAATACAAATAAATCCAACAAGAGCCTTACTATCAGTCTAGACCAATATACAAGAGTATTAAGGGGGAACCCTATCTATGATTTAGTTGAGCTACATACAATAGTCTACATAACAAAATAAATTCCTAATATATCAACAAAATATGGCCATGCAAATAGATATGGGGCTTACCAAGAAGGAAAGGAAATGTCTAATCCTAAGCCACTAAAGAGGGATTAGGCTCAGTCTTACAATCTACAAAAAAAGTTGAAAATAAAAAGAGTGAGTCAAAATACTCAGTAAGTAAATAAGGATAATTATAAAATATGAGGACACTTTCACATTAAAGTTTTATTCCAAACAACAATTTAAGCATTGAAACTTTTAAAGCAACAATTAATGAATTCTTCTAATAAAATCATTCATCAAATATAAGAGGAAGCATCTAATCGGCACTAAATGGACCAAATGCAGAGCACACAGCTCATAAGGGTAAGTAACATAAATATTGAGCAACCTGCTCGTGAAAGTAAGAACAAATCTACATATTGTGGCCAACCACATAGGGCTAGCAACAACTCTATTGGTTAAGGTACATATCACAATGCACTTTGGCTAACCAATATTGCAATTAGCTGCAAGATTCTGAAATAGATAGCTCCCACAAGAAATCATCTCGTAAATATATGTTAAGAGTAAATCAAATTTTGATTTAGGTATACTTATAGTCTAGACATAGAACAATGCACATCAGTAAATATTCCCATTTGTAGAAAAATCAGGAAATAAAATTTAGGACTTTGATAGTCAACAAATGTGATTTTCATCATTGGTATCCATATTCTCATGGTACAAAACTGCTTAATAGACATTAAAATGTGTGAATACTCAAAAACACATTCAATAAGGTAAATACATTAATTAAGGAGTATTTAACCATAAACCTTGAAATAAAACATGTAGTCAGCATTATTTACTTACCTTTTAAGATGATATAGAGAAATTTCTTATCGTATCCTCTGCTAATTGTGACGGCACTAACTTCTAATCATGATAATTAAGCTTAAAAATGCAGTTAATAATTATAAATAAAGGTCTAGAACCATTTAAATTAATCAATTTAGGAAAAAGTGAAGAAATTTGAACCTTAATGTTATTAGAGTCATTAACCCAATATTTACAACCATTCATGTACATAAGCAAAATAAATCTCCAATTAAAAGCCTTTAATTCTATTACCTATTAATTTTCAACTCTCAAAAACCTCTTACAAGTGTTTCTAAGTTATCCTTTGATATTGTTATAGGAAAACCAAGGTTTTTAGGTTAATATAAGAGTTTGAGAACCTTCGTCATGGCTAAATGCCTTCACGTCGCAGCCAATTGCTCTTGGGTTCGCTTCTTACATCTTCACAAATTTCACCGCTGTGAGAGGACCTCTTGGAGCCTACCTCACTCGCCTCTCACTGTTGGCTATAGCCAATTCCTCTTTTTACCGCAGTGAATTTCTTTCTGGACACAACTAAACTCGCCTCTCAACTTTCACCGCGGTGAGCTTCACTTCGCCTCGTAGCAAATTGCTCTCTATTACCCTCCTTGGGCAACTTTGCCATTTTTCGTTGCGGCTTAGCCAATTTTGGCCATAGCATAATACCTCATGTGCCTAAGACTCCTAAAATTTCATCTCATACACTCCAACTCTCCCTTTAGGAACACTCTAGGCCACTCTCCCTCAATTTGAAAAACTCTAATGGCATTTATCTACTTGATTTTCCTAGCTAATCTAACATTACCCATTTCAACATTTAAGTATTGATTCCTACTCATCAATATATCATATATCAGCAAGTACCATGTGATATTAATAAACAACTAGATTCATAAACGACGAACCAAATCATTCAAATAGGAATCCCCATAGGGTGCCATGCATTAGTAGTCTAAATCATCATTTAAGTTAATACATGATTACATTTCCAAATAGTAAATCAAATCATTGGATCCATAAGGTTCCATATTAGATGTTGTAAATTCATACATCAGATTCTAGAATATATAAGGCCTAGGTCCCTAACAGGTATGTCATAAGTTATCAAATACAAAACTCCTACACTTAGTAATATGATTATATGATGATGCTATACAAATGAATGACAAAATTAGCATCTACTCTTTAGTAGTACTTGTGTTCCATAAGCAATGGTTCAAATTTATAAAAATGGTTATAAAAATCTTGTTATAACAATTATCTTTTTAACTGCAGTTAAATAACTGTGATTAAATTTACATTTTTTAGTAGTACTTGTGTTCTATAAGCAATGGTTCAAAATACAAATTAAGCCAACTTGAGCAAGATCGCACAGAGAAAGAAACGTTGTGAAAGAAACTTGAGAAAGAATAGGAGCTTATATACTTAGCATTTTGTGGCTCTAATCCAGCTCGATCGAGTTTTAATTTATAGCAGCGTGAAGCACCAATATTATATATCTTCATTAATTAAGAAGTGCAATTTATAACTACGAAGAATTAACACTAATGTCTGTGTTCAATACATTTGAAAAATTGTTTAAGATACAAAATATTGATAATTTAAATTATATGTAGACTCTTTAAATTTTGTTATATCCTCTATGTGTGTATTGGTGTTACTGTTAGTGGTTGTGCTTTATAGATCAATAATATAATATTGCACTACATTTTGAAAGAAACGGACAAACTCTGCAATATTATAACACTAATATGAGGAAATTCATAGCCTCAGCAAATGTAAGGAGACGTTCCAAATAATATCACTAAGCATGGCACCAAATTAACAACAACATGAAACGTTTCTAGGATTACATATTGCTCAAATAACTGACACTTAATTAAATATTCAGAAACTCGATTCCCTTCTTTGAATTTCAAATCAAACTCTGTTATTTTTTGTTTCTATATAATTATAATTCATTAAAATACTTATTGTAGAACAATGTAATTCCTTCATTTTGAACATGGAGGCATATACTTAGGAGGGGGACGCATTCTTGCTTCCTTGGTTTTTCCATTCTTCACAATGAGCACAGTCTCCATACCCCAGCTACTGTGCCTCTCAAAATGACAATGCATAAACCATACCCCTGAAAATTTAATCAATCTTTCTTTAGTAATACTATCAATCAATTATAGATACGACATGTTGGGAGGATATTTCGGAAGTCCGTTGATGCTCGACTAAAATAAGTATCCGATATCCGACCATTAGTGGACAATATAGGTAAGGTTTGAGTATCAAAATTTGATATTTGAAATGATGTTCAACGAATACAATTTTAACTTTATGATGCCTAATATTTATTCGATACCAATGGATGAATAGGGTACTCAATGTTAAGTGTATGATGTATATTTTAGATGCAGATATGAGAAATGTAAATTTTCCTTAGATGCAAAAACGTTATGAATGTTGAAAATAAATTTTAAATTTAGATCATTCCGACTCAAATATGGAAACAGTGATTTTTTCACAATATGTTGGCATGCTTCGTTAATGGTAATATAGAAAACATACCAGGATTGTTGGCAACAAATCTGATGGCAAGCCAACCATTCTTGGGGAGCCCAATAGTGTTTACTTCTGGTGGATCCTTCAGGTTATAGAATTCTGGGTCTGTCTTATTGTTGAAAATTCCCCATCCTAGTCCCACAACATAGAAGCTGAAACCATGGAGATGCATTGGGTGATTCTCAGCACTACTCAGTTGATTATTAGTTCCTTGCCAAACTATCTCAACAGAATCATTGTAGTTAAGCATTATCACTCTGGTTCCTGTGGTTGTAAATACTGCACTGTCAGGATCTGTGAAGTTGATATAATGAGGAGGCTTTTCCGGAAAGTCTTTAGTGAAAACTCCTTTCTTGTTCCTGCAAAATCAAATTCTCATTTACGTTAGAAAGTAAGTGATTGATATGCTAGAAGATGGGGAAAATTATATTACAATTAGCTATTATTTATTGGCCAAGAAAAGATAAGCCATTATGTGTGGTTTAGTATAGTATAACTATAACCAGCGTAATCGATCATAGATGAGTAAGCAGTACACAAAACCTTATATTGGCATAAAATGAGTATGGCCAAAATGTCCTTGGACGAAGCCAACCCATGGGTATACTCGGCCTAACTCAGTGGTCCTAAGCCTGAGTTTATTATTTGGGCCAATGAATTTAAAATTTTACCCAGGATTTGGACTATACAGCTCCAAAGATCAGTGACAGTGAGCTTGCTCCTAGGCTGGTTCAATGATCCTTTAACGTAATAATACATGTTTAAATTTTGTATCAAATACATTGTTTATTTTCCTCTATACTTGCATTTTTACGTCTTGTCTTTCATTTTTCTTATTCCATATTTTTTTAAATAAATCAGACATGTAAAACATGTGATGTGACTACTAACTTACATTATGAAACTATAAATTGATTTTTTAGCATTTATTTACTTGTAAATTTTAACAAATTCACCTAACTAAGAAAGTTCATTTCTTCAAATTGTGATAAATTTTATTTATGTACAAATAAATCTGGGCAGAGCCTGAACTTCATCCATAAGCTTAGATGTCCACTTTATCTTTAATATAATAATAAGAAGCTTAACTTAAGTCTAGTTTAGACGCAGACCCAACGTTGAAACAACACATGAACAATTATATATTTAACACAATAATTGTGAGAATATGGACAGTGTATAGGGCATACCAGTAGTAAGCTTCCAATATATCAATACTCGGAGTCTGAAACGATACGTTGTTCAAACTAGCGGCGAGCTTGGTTGTGTTAGCGCAAGTGCTAGCGGTGCATGGTAGGTTATTCACAGCAACTGTCATATAAATCCTTTTACTGATTTTCTTGGGGACCTCAATCGGGTGACTTGCTCCCCCCAAACCCCTCAACCTCTTGGTGAAGTTAAAAGGAGCAGAAGAGTCATTATGTTCAGGAAAATCTGGAAAAATCAACGAAGGATGTTGAGAAATAGAGTTGTTTCCACTGTACTGCAAAATGGCAGTGGCTGTGGTGTTATCGGAGAGAGATGAGCCGTCGTGGAAGGGCGAAGCGACGACGTAATAGAGACCTGGTTTCTGGTTAGCTTTCACTAGAACGTCCATGGTTTGGCCTGGGGTGATCACAAGGTAAGGGGTGGTAAAGGGCTTGACGTAGGCAGCGTCTGTGCCTACGAGTGTGAGTGTGTGGTTGGTGATCCCGAAGTAGTGATCTTCGTTCATGGCAGCGTTGATTATGCGAAGGAGGTAGGTTTTTCCTCGCTCGACTGAAAAACGGTGCGTCGTCTCTGCAAAATAGACCGATTCAGTTGAGAAACTGTAATGCCTCTGGTAGAATAATTTTCGGGAGAATAGAAATGAATAGAAATGAAAATAAATTTTGATGAAATATAATTCTGAAATTCTTAATTATGTCTTTCTATGTTATAGAAAGGAAAAATATTTTATTTTAATTTTATATTTAGTTGGATAAAGTTAATGTATAAAAAAACTGATCAAATAACTATAATATTTCTAATTAAACAAATATTAAATACATTTTTTTAAATTTTAATCTATTAAATTCTTAAAAAAAACTCATAATTAAATATTTTACAATTTCTTTTTTTAACTTTTGATTTATATAAAATATTAAAATATTTGTCATAGAAAGGACAGTAATATTTGGCATAAAAAGATAATAATGTCATTTCTCAAGTCATTCCAGAAAGAAAATGTAGGATTGAGAACAAAATGATTAATCTGCCAACCAAACATAACATTAGTGTGAAAATCTCATTCTCGATCCAAAGCCAGCAGTAAGAAAATGTCAGCAAGCATCGGGCACAAGTGACATCATGCGTATTTCGTTTAGTACTTCGTTATAAAAAGAAATAGACTTTTTGATTTAATTTTATATTTGATTGAATAAAATAATATATAAATAAAAATGATCAAACAAGCATAATATTTTCAGTTAAACAAATATTAAAATACATTTTTTATTTTAATCTATGGAGTTTAAAAAAAACTCATAATTAAAAGTTTTATAATGTTCTATTTTAAAAAATTTTAATTTGCATAAAATATGTTTAATTACTCTTATAAAGCATAAAATATTTATCATAGAAAGGACAGTAATATTTGGCATAAAAAAAGATAATAATATCATTTCTCAAATCATTCCAAGAAAACCTGGGGGCACAAGTGACATCATGCATATTTCGTTAACTACTTCAGCAACAATTCTATTTTTAGTCGTTGAAAATAGTTTCGTTAATTAATGGTCTTCAGTATGGGAGAATATAAGTTTGCTCTAATATTTCATCGTTCTAGAATATTAGAAAAACTTCCAATTGATTCTTTTGAGAATTCATTGAAAAAAAAAATTGGAATTAGCTTCTTCTTTTTTCTTGCCAATTGCTAAATAAAAGGATAACTTCATTTTTTACGAGTTTATTTTCAATACTTTCTTGAAGACTTTTTTTATTTTCCGGTGGTTTCACATCAAAAGCTCGTATATATATATATGTACATATCCTTTCTTGTTTAATAACTTCACTTTGAGTAATCATTTTATGCTGAGTGATCAATACTATTGCTACTTATATGTTGCCACCTGATCTAATTTGTTTCGGAAAAGTCACAGAATTTAGTTTTAAATAAATGCTAAGATAGATCTTAAATTTTAGAATGATGATCTTATATTCTCAGAAATATGATATTGTTTAGTTATGATATAATAGTAATTTAATATTAAATATAGAAAATATTTTTATTTATTTTAATAGATTTATCACTATAATTATATTGATTAATTATATAAAAATCAAATTTATTCTTTTAAAAACTATTAATTACTAAATAAATTAACATCATAATTAATTATTTGATGAAATATTTTTTATATTTAATTATTAGTTACATCATAATTAAAGAATATAGTATTCTTGAGAATATAACGTCATTACTCTAAATTTTATGTAAGAATTGCTTATTTATTAAAATGTAAATGAGTAGTACTGAATGGTAAATATTTCCCTGATGAACCCCTTGACGATTAGTTCAACAAAGAACATTAACCGATGACTACAAAATGACAAAAACTCAGTGGTACAATTGTATCAAAAGCTAGTTTATTATTATAATAGTTTGTCTCCTCAAGCTTTTATCGAGTTTAAATTTAGTAGCAGCGAAGGTAATTCAAGTACGAATATATGCCACCGAACTGCTATACTCAAATAAGACTAGCAAGTAGCAAGCTCGCCATATAGCCATAATTCAAAATTTCAATCAATATATCCGATAAATACACTAAAATTTTACCATTAGAACAAGCATATAAGTCTCCAGGTTCACCGTTAATGGTGTAAGCATCCGAGGCATTTGGTTCCCCGCCAGCTGCTAAGGCGTCCTTTATGATTTGCATCACATCTCCCTTGTACCATTCCCCTGCATGCAAGAACATGCTTAGTGATACAAAATACACTAAAATGAAGATTAGACAATGATCGAGTGAGGGATTAAAAAAGATTATCGAAAGATGAATGGGAGAAATCGAACACACCAATAATGAGTGTTTGTTGGCCATGGGGCTGATCAGTGAAAGGATAAGAAGCTCCACGGGGAGGTTTGATAACGATGGCTCCATGAACAGTGGCACGACTCCAATCACTGTGAGCATGCCACCAAAGGGTTCCTTCTTCCGATGCCAAATTGACTCTCTGAGTGAAACTTGCTCCTGGGGGGATAGGGCACTGCGTTATGTTCTCAGGTCCATCTGACCATGGATCCTTTGGTTGCCTCACTCCATGCCTGCAATTTCAAAAAGGCTTTTCACTTATTGATGTAAAATAAGGAACATAAAGAAACAGAGAAAATGAAAATTGTGCCCGGAAACATATGTGTGTAAATTTACAGTCTTTAAGGTGATTTTTTTTTTAAATTATGTTTGCTGCAGAATATGAGGCAAATCACTTTTGACATTTATCTCAAGTATTCCAAAGACAGACCGTAAGACTGAAGGGAGAAGGGATAGATTTTTTTTTTTTATAACTTTTTAATCTGTTAGACTCCTTTTAATAGAAAAAATATGAGCAGACACAACTTTTTGAAAAGTTGTATCTTTTTTGTTTATAATTTAAAATTGAAATCAAATTTAAACTTAAAAATATAAAACCAAGTTAGAAAATAAATGCATTGAATCTATTTCAATCTAAGGCACATGCACACATATACATAACTTAATTTTTTTAAAAGTGGTTATCTCTAGTAATCCAGGGGCTTTAAAAATCTTAGAGTGAAGTGATGATAATTATCTTTCAAAAATTAAATTGAATGAACTTGCATCTCTAGAAAGTTATGAAATACTAATTTGCTCCTTGACGCCTTATTACCAATGAATAGTTACGCCATAAGTTCCATTATTGTGGACAGTAACAAAAACTGTATCTCCTTTGTGAGCGGTGATGGTTGGCCCTGGAAAACTACCATTTACTGTCAATATGGTCTTTGTGCTGCATAGCTTTGTGAAGTTCTTTTCCATCAGCTAGAATGCACCCAAAAGTATAAAAGAATTAGCATTGACGGTTAGCTATAGTTGACTAGTTTAATTTTTAACTTGGAAATTAGATTAGGATAGAAAAAAGTTATATAAGAATTATATAATATTGATTAATAAGTGTCCAATAATAGAGCTTACACCACTATGCGTTTGTGACAAAACTCATAGAAAAGCAAGACAAGGAAATATATCACAAGATTTATGCAAAGAAATGTACAAGTTTTTACTTTGACTAGCCTCCCAAAAATTTTTTTTTGTGTTTTATGAAAAGTTAGATGGTAAATTTGTTAAGACAATAATTTAGGAAAAGTTTATGAGCTTTTTTTTAAAATAAAAACTTATTATGTAAAATTTTTTTCAATTAACCATCATAATTGATGTTTAAAGAAATTTTTTTAACATATCATAATTCTATTAATTAGAGGACCTTATAAAAATTAATTATAAATATATAAAGGAGTATATCAAGTAAAAAGAGTAATGTTATAAAATATAGATCTTTTGCCTTCAACATGTAAAGGCTTGACATGAAGTTAGATGGAAATAGATTGATGGTATGAGGTCAACTTGTTTTTAATATTGGAATCTCTTCAGATTTTCTCTCTCTAATTACATCTTGTACAGTAGTATTGCAAAGGATCAATCCATTTTATATGGTTATGTGAGAAGTGAAAAGAAAAAAATATTTACGTTTAAATAACAAATCAATGGTGGAGCAAAAAATCACTAGAAGAGGCTATAAGTAATAAGAATATGTGGGAAAAAATGGGCATTCTGTTGATGACCTAAAGTTAAAATTCCAATAAAAATATCATACTAGTCTTGAAGAAAATTGCTAGAACAGAGATATTGTCATATTGGAGAACTTACAACGAAGTCATGGTGATGAACAGCGCCTTGAGCCTTGCAGAGCAGCAGGAAATTCCAAAGGACTAATATTACACCGTACTTCCCTAAGGCCATTTCTTTCTCTCCGTGGGTTTCTTCTGCTCATCACTTGGAGCCATATATAGTAAGCTTGGCCATTACTTACTCTTAAAGTCCGGACCGTTTAATCATTTACCATTATTTTAATGTTAATTATATATAATTTGTAGATATGAAACATTAAACTCATGTGATAGCAATACTTTAATGCCAATATGTATGAAAATTATCTTTGCGATTATATTCTTTATGTAAGCTGCTGCTTCAACTTCGCTCTTTATGAATTTTCCTATTGAAGGAACCAAATGAAACTTTCTTGAGCATGAGATATAATACTATGATATATATATATATATATATATATAGGATGTGATCTATTTTCATTGATCTATCCAGTGGGTTAAGAATAATTACTATATTGATCACATTGATCTTCAACACCACATTTCAAAAAAATGAGATAATTATAAATGTACAATTAAATAGTTAAACGTTTCTCATATTTGAAATAAATATATATGTTGACTTTTGGATTGATTGATGGAGCTTAAAACAACTTTGGATCAGTTCATGTCAAATTTTAGAATAATAATAGCCGCGGTGAGAATTATCAATCAAACGATAAATTTTGTAAGAGGCCCATCTTGTAAAAGGTTATTCAATAGTAAAAAATTACTTTTAATTGATAATGATGTTAATTAATCCCTTGTATTTTTTTTCTTTTTTTTTAATTAGTGATCATATCTGTAAAATAAGGAATTGTAACAAATAAGGAATTATCTCATATTATTATTGACCGAGGATATTTAAGATTTTAATCTAAAAGTGTTATCTAGAAGAATCAAAAAATGATTAAGGAATAAGAATAGATATTATTACTCTGACCTAATCCCCTTTGAATTTTTAGTCAATTTTGAAATCACTAGAAAAATATCTAATTAATTTAAATTTAATTCAATATATTTTTTAGTATTGATATGTGTGAAAAAAAAGGCTTTCTTGCCAATATATAATTTATTGCTTGCTGATTTAATAGTTCTAACATTAACTTATCGTTGCAAAATTTGCGGCATAATTTACGGCCAATGAAATTTTCCACTGCACAAGTTGTAAAGATTGTAACACTTTTTTTTAATCCATAATGGTGACCTTCGTATTAATTTATGCATCAATCGAAATTAAGTTTTTTTCTAAACAATTTTAAATATGCAATCCCTACATAGGCCGACTATATATAAGAGAATAAAGTTATTTAGATGTTAATTCTAAGATTAAAACTCAAATACTTAGAGTAGAGAATATACTTCGTTGACCATTAAGCGAATCTCATGGTCATTATAATTGAACGTTTGATGAAGTTACCTAATGTTCAATTAAACACCAAATAAATAAAACATGGACTGTATAATTGAACCTGTCGTGATATTGCCCGGCTAATAAAACAAGGCGTTTGTGTTGGAATTTCATTATTTTAGTAGTTATCACAATTTTAAATAAAATGGAGCAACATGGTGATCACAAGCAAACGAATATAATGACTGGTGTTTAGAACTCCTATACTCAGTGAAAGTTAATACAAAATAATAAAAAAGAATCCACCAACCTGACTTGTTTTCGCGTTATTCATGTGTCATTATATATTTATAATAATTCACATCAAGTGAAGGTGATGAGCTGTAAGTACACCTCCCCAGAATTGAAACCCAAATACACACCTTCCATTCAACCCATCATTCTCATAGAAAACCAGTTTCTGACCCAAACTCCAAGACTCAAGCCAAAGCGAGTTCCCAACCTGACGTGCATGGAGTATTTCTGACAAGGGCAAAGCCATGAGCTATGAACAATTCCATTATTTTTTCTTAGTTAGATCATTTTTAAAATTTATTTAAAGTATTTTTTTATTACTATGCACATAACTTTTAAACTTAACAGTAAAGAGCTTGATTTTTTAAAGAAATTGAGCTCTCAATAATAAAATTTTTCAGAACATCTCATTGACCAAAAGTTTTTTTATGGGAAAGGTTGATAACTAACCTAAAAATTTAAACAGTCAATAAACTAGAATAAAGAGCGATTTATCATTAATATATACTTATTTTGGAATACCTATTATAAATCATACTCATTTCTCATTGAAAACAAAATTTTGATACAGAGAAAGAGCTAGGGCAGTGGGATCTGTACCATAATTTTCACGCAAATAACTTGCTTACTAGTGTAAAAGGGTTCCTAATGTTTGACAAATAATAAATACAAAAGGAAAACAAGGTTATCAACCTACCCCAAAACATTAAACCTTGGTAGCTACCAACAATCTACACACAATTCTCACTAAACTTCCTACAACTAAGTCTGGTGTTCTATCAGGTGTAAAGACCTAAATGTGCATATGTATATATATTTTTTAAGGGATAGCCTTTGTTGCAGATGTCTTTGGGCTGGAGGCAAGCAAGGGAATCTGATGTTTTTTCATGACCTATGTTCGAATCCTGAAGCTTACCAACATACCTATTTTTTCTTTCTTCTGTAATTTTCTGTTATCCCATATATACCCCTCTAGTGTCTAACTTAAGTCTAGGTTTTAAGTCATTTTGCACCCCCAATTTCTACAGCATAGAACCCTCACCTACCTCCATCTTTTGATAAGAGGAAGTAGCAGAAAATGCATCAGAAAGAGCTGCACCTTCTCTCTTCTGTTCACCATCACCTTGCTCTCTTCTGGTTTGATTTTTGCTGCTCACCTTCTTATTACACACTGAGTTTCACTGCTTCTTTATTGGTAGATTAACTCCGTATAAGTCCATTTCACAGGCCTGGAGTTTTTGCTTTGCATGTTGCTTCTTTTGGTTCTGTTTTAATAGCACCCTCCTCCCCTACTTCTTAGTTCTGCTGCGTGTTTCTTCTGTATAAAACAAGCTGGTGGGAGTGTTGTGCAGACCAAAAATTTTGTGTAAGAGAATGATTTCTGGTTGGAGCAATCTTGGTTTCCATTATGTTATAATGTATTTTGATCCTCCCTTAGAGTTGTTGTTCCCATTTTCTGCATGAATTTTCTAGTATAAAACTAAGTTCCATTGTGCTTCTTACTTGCCAACTTTCATTTGTACAGAATAAACTTCCCTCTAGCGTGTTCTGCTACCAAGTTGGACAGCACCTATATGGTATGAGTCTTCCTTTATTTTTGGTTTTTGATTCTAGCTCCTTAGTGGATTTGGGGAGGTAAGGGCACAAGACTGACATGGCTTCATTTTTCTTTCCTCCCTTAAGTGAATTTCGGTCTTTGGGCGTAGAATCCATAAATGCCCTGCTGCCATATACATATATATATATATATGTATATTGTGTATATTGTGTGGGTTACCAAGGGCATGAAATTGAGGAGAGGATAGTGGAGTTAGTTATTTGAAATTATATACATATATATATAGTATGCTAAGAGGAATGAAGAATAAGATGCCAATGGGATTTAAAATAATAAATAAATAAATAAATAATATCATAGTTTTAAATTTTCTTTTTTTTTTCTTTCTTTTATAGAATTTCGCTCAAATAGACCAAGCTAGTGATGTTATGAGTGGCAGCCATAACTATTCTTTTATTCGTAGAAAGAGGCATCTTTAGCCATATGAAGTGCATATTTTATTCTTGCTCGTTTTAATCCATGCTTTAAGCTTGTGAGATATGGAAATTTTTATGTAAACAAGATAAGTTACTTATGAGATAAATTGTAGTTATTCAAACTCTAAAATTTGGTGAATGGGTATTATAGGATATTCAGGAGATTGAGTCATAACTGAAGAGTGAGCAGAGAATGCTATAAGGAGAATTTCTACATCATCTTGGAAGGTGAGTAAGTAATGTGGACCGTGAGTAACTAATATTCATTATTTTGTTACTAAGTTTTCTTGCAGTACTTTAAATTTTTATAATCTATTTATGGAGTTACATATTCAAATGCTTCGTCATACATATGTTTATTAAAAATTGATTTGAACACAAAACTTTGCAATTTAAATCTGTTTGAGTTATCTAGGAACTTTGATATTGAACTTATGTGGAAGGTGCTCTGTCTGAAATGCTATTTTGAGAAAACGTATTATTTTAAAAGGATATTTGCTCAGAACCCTGTAGCTAACAGCAATAATTATTAGCCATGGTGCACCATGATTTGTATTTCAGCTAGCAGGGGTGTTGCTAGCCCCGTGTGGGTGGGCACTACACGTGGATTTATTTTGTTTTCGGAAGTAGAATGGTTTGCGTCTGTGGTTATTTTTCCCGCGAGCTGTGTGCTCTGTGTCTGCTTCAATTGGTTTTATTTAGATGTCCCTGGTGTATTTGAAGAAATGATTCGCATAAGGCATATTTCATGCATTATTATTTTTTTTTACAAAGAAAAAAGAAAGAAAGGGGCGGCATGGCTTGTCCCTAATATTAGGGTTGGCATTACTTATTCATTGAGTGTCAAACTCACCTCGTTTTTTTTTAATTATTTTTCAGATAGTGGTGCAGACCTTGGTCCACCCTCAGCAACTTACTAGTAGTTGATATTTTGTTTATTTCTTTTGGTGAGCTCGCAATTGCTCACGTGGGTGCATTTTGTTCATATGAATGTAATTTATTTTGCTCTGAAAAACATTGAGTGTAGCTCCACTGAATCATAGATAGAGTATCCCCAATCCCTAGAAATTTATTGGTTGGTCTCGATTAACATCAGCAATTTCTATTAGATGTATTGTTCTAACTAGCTAGTTTATAGAAATATCGAGAGATCTAAATTACAAAGGAGACTCTGTCAAAATTTCTATGAAAGTCACTTAAAAATTTGTTTTATTTAAAGATAATCCAAAAGTGTTACACATGGTTTTATTATATAAAGTTAAGACCTAGAGATATTCTCTAAATTTTGAGTAGGATGTCAGTTCAGGTAGACTTATATAAGGGGAATTGTTTGTCTTCTATGCCATCACACTTATGTTTGAGGGGTGTGACATTAGGAATGGCTCAAAGGCGAAACTAACTTACTAGATGATATGGTAGAAAGGAAGTTGCTGATTGTGTTCTTTAAGGAAGGACTCAAAATATAAATTAAGCCAACCTAAGCAATATGGCATAGAGAAAGAAACTATGTGAAAGAAAGTAAGCAAGGTTAATTAGAAGCTCATATATATCACTTTGTGGCTCTAAATTTGCTCATTTGAGTTCTATTTATAGCAGCATGTTTTCATAGTTCAAGATGTGTGAAGTACAAACATTGCACTGCATATATAGCTTTATTAACTGAGAGGTACAATTTATAAACTATGAAAAATCAACATTAAAAAAATGACTTATTTCGGCAAACATATTATCAAACTTAGTGTTGTTTTCTCTCATTTTTATTCTATTATTATAATTGATTCAAAAGATTATTGTAGAATTATTTAATTCCTTCTTCCTTACTCAGCTGAACATGGAGGCATGCTTGTGGAAGCATGCAGGTTATACAACAAATATGAGAGAAAACATACTTCTAAAATTTTAATCATGTATTTAGGATGTGGAAGCATGCATGTTTCCTTGGTTCTCTCAATTGACAATGCATAAACCATACTTCTGAAAATTTAATCAGTCTAGTTTTAGTAACACTATCACTGAAATATAAGGATAACAATTTGGGTGAATATTTCAGATATCCAATGATAACCAATTAAAAATAATAGAAAATATACACAAATGAGGTTTGAGTATCAAAATTTAGAGTAAGTTATTCTAATTTTTTTTAAAAAAATTTACTAAAATTTAAAAAGGCCTTTCTTCTATTTTGAAAAGATCATGAGTTTCTCTTTAAATTGAAAGTTATATTATACTTTAGTTCAAATTTAAAAATTTTTATTAAAATACCTTCTATTAATCAAAATATATTTTGTCACATTTAATTAAAATAATATATATATTTGCATGTTTGAAAAAATAACTACTTTTTTATTTTTATTTGTACATATTTGAATATAATATATACCTATTTGTAATTTAGGTTAATTGAACACATTTTGGTCAAAATTTTTAAAATTAAATAAAAGTATATATCTTAAAAATAGAGAAATGATATGTGTAATTTATTTTAAAATTTAATATTCAAAATGATGGTGAACGAATTAGATTTTAGCAAAAAAAAATTCCAATTTAAAGTGAAGTGTGAATGGGACTAATCAACTTTAATCTTTATTAAGAAATACATTAAAATATTGAAAACTTTTCAATTTCACAATAAAAAAAAAAGAAAAAATATTGAATGACTGAAAACCTTTCAAATCTGCTATGAACAAAGATAGATCAAATACTTTATTTAGATCTGTTATAAAAGGCAGAATATAAGATATTAATTTACTCTGTAAAAGAAAATAAAAAGAGAGAAAAGAAAAGTGGGAAGAGGGGGAAAGGGATAGAGGTTATTGCCCAAAAGATATAGTTGATTTATTAAAAGAGGTACAGCCTCCTGCGAGAAAAAGAGGAGGTCGTAAGAGAAATTTATAAACACGTTTAGTTTTAGAGTAAATTACATACATTATATTTGAATTTTCATAAAACTATATAGATATTTTTTAAATGTGTATCTTTTTTAAAATAAAATATTATCTTAAATTTTAGTTTAAATTAAATTTTTTTGGTTAAAATATCCTCTATTAGGATTAAATATATATTTTTAACTAAAAAATTTAAATATAAGATATTATGGTTAAAAAATTTAAAATTAAACTAAAGTGAGAAATATTATTTTACTTCTAGAGAGGCCTATATTTAAAAATAATAATAGTTACGTGTAATTTTAACAAAAATAAAAAAAAAATTACCAAATTTATTTTTAATTTTATTATAAGCAAAAGGTAATTTTTATCTTTTAACTTTATTCAAAATTCTACTCACCCAAAATGCCCAACAAAGCCTTGGCTGAAGAAGATCCTCGAAGCTTCAAGTCTATGAATCCAAGTTCTCTGCACATTTTAGGATGAGCAGAAAATGCCCTTTTTTTTATTAGGATTTAAATAGTTTAAATTTTTTTAATTTTATTTTTAAAGATATAAAATTTAAATTTAAAGATATAAAAAATAATAATTTAAATTTAAAACAAAAAACTTGGAAGTTTAAACCGCCGAAGTATAATCTGACTCTCATTATCCTTTTCGGTTCCTGGAGCTTCTTCTCCTTCAACTCATCTTCTACCCTGTTTGAACCTAGGCCTTCAGCTTCCCATCTATCTATCTCATCTCTCATATCTCCCTCGTCATCTTTCGCTGCTTCTTTGCGTAACCGAGCGTGAGATGAGAGCAACCCGAGTTCCTTCTTTCTTCAACCTAGCCCCTGCTTCCCATCAGAATTCAGCAGTGTTTTCAACAATTAGCTCATGACTTCTTCAAATTTCAGCAAGAGGGGGAGCAGTTCAGCTAGCTCGTGACTTTTTCACTTCTTCTATTCCTGCCACTTCCCCTGCTTTTGTGAGTAACCCAAGAGCGAAGGATATTAGTTTAAGCTTCGAACTAGCCATATCACTTGCAATTTTCAGCGTTCTCCCTCTCATTTTGTACAGTAGCTTTCCCTTCGTTTTGCTGCAACGGTGGTGCTTCAGGTTAGGTTTTCAATCCTTGTTATTCTCCTCCTTAGTAAAATGTTAATAATGCTTTAAGTGGTTTCTTTTCCCCGTGTTATTGAGCTATGGGCCCGCGTCATAATAATTGAAATTCTTGAATTTAATTTTGATGATTGAGTTCTAAACCCAACACCTAATAATAGTAATAATCTGAGAAGTACATAGCTTAAGAAATGATTAAAATGCTGGAATGGGAGGTTCAAGTGGAATTGGATTAGAAGTGCTTAGAGCCGGATGATAAAAGGTAGGATCCGGTTACTTGGGGTTCTCCAAATTGCAATTTGGACCGTCATAGTCTAGATTTGATTTTCTTTTTATTATTATTATTATTATTTCTTTTTAGTTTCAATCATCATTTTTTAAGTTGATAGTTAAAAAATTATTTCTATTATTTATTTAGCATCCTTTAAAATAAAAAATATCAAAATTAAAAAAAATTAAATTAAGATCGACCAAATTTAATCAGTCATATTTACTGGGGTGCACCCTTGGTACTTTAGAGATGTGTAGAGGATCCAAGTGCATAAAGTGTATCGATTTTTCAAGTTTTGGACTTTATGATCTAGCAAGACTTTAAGTAATGAAATTTAATGGACCAATTTGAAATGGTATAGTTTGATGTTGATTATCACTACTTTGATCCTCAATGGAATGGAAACATTTGTTTTTTTTTTTTTTGGAATTCTTTTAAAGGTAATTCTGAGTAATGAATTCCTATGAAACAACCTACGCCCAACAATAGTTGTTAGCTTTTAGGCACACTACAAAAAAATATGGAATTTGCGGCGACAAAAGTCGTCGCTAAAACTATTTAGCGACGACAATGTAATTGTCACTAAGTCGCTGCAATTACAGCCGTTGCTAAAGAGATTTAATGGCCAAAAAATTGTTGCCGCTAAAAAGACTTTTTGCGACGATAAAAATCGCCCCTAAATATATATAATTTTGTCGCTAAAACTCCTAAACTTTTAGGGCCACGGCATTTAGAGGCAAAAAAAGTTGTCACTAAATGTATGATTTTAGCGGCAACAAATATCTTTTGACACTAAAAACTTTTTGCGATAACTTTTGCCAATAGCTGTGGTCACTAAATGCATACTTTTAGCGACGACCTTTTAGTTCAAGAGATTTAGCGGCGACATTAGTAGTCGCTAAAGTTCTTTTTTTTTTGGTACACTATTAGTAACGACTTTAGTTGCCGCTAAAAAGGGTTTTTTTTTTCAAATTTTTAGTATTTTTTTAATTATTTTCTTCAATCCTGTTTACTAAAATAGATTTTATAATATTATAAATGGTGAAAAATAAATCTTCTAAATCTCTAATAACATATACCTTTTTACAAAATCTAACATTTTAAAATACATAAGTAAAAAGAGAGCAAATCAAACTTTGCTAACAAGTTTGATATATACATTACTACAAAGGTCCATCCAACAAGTATAAATACAAAAATTTGTCATATGAATAATTTTTTAAACTCACTCATACACTCCACCATTCAATGTTTAAAATAGCATTACAATATTACTAAACAAAAGGAAAAGAACAAGAAGTTAGTATTGGTAATTGCTTGAATCTTCGTAATTCAAGGGAGGGTCACTAGCATTCAATCTAGACACTTCATTTTGTTTTGTAAATGTCAAGACTTTCTCCATCAAAGCAATTACCTGTGTGACAAATTGAGACCACATTCCAATTTCAGTAAAGCATAATGTTTGAAAGACTATATATGCCATAAACAAATTAATGTCAAAAATTTAAAAGGAAAATGGTGTTATAAATTATGATGCATTATTTGTGTTAGTTAAATAATTAATCATTAAAACTCTTAATTACTCACAAAATTATTGAGCTTCTCCACTTGAAGCATTGTTCATTAGAGGTACATTTCCCTGCTGAAAAGAAACATAACACTAAGTTTTTTAACATTGAAAAGAAAAAGAAAAGTGAAAAGATACCTGTTCGAATGTGGCCATGAAGGTAGTCATTTGAGCACGAATTTCAGCTTGCATCTGTGGTTGCATTTGGGCTCGCTCCTCTTGTAGTTTTTGTTCCATTTCTTGGCGCATCTCTTCACGTACTTGTTCTATTGCAGAAGAAACTATAGACTCCACTTCATATTCGTCGATGCTTCTCTTTCTCGAGGGTTTCTTCCCATATCCCTTGCCACGCACATACCCCGATCTCTCCCCCAGTACGGTAGCTAATATCTCATCTCCAGTTAGGCGTGCCTTTTCCTTTGTTACTTGTTGTTGAATAACAAGATCGTGAATGCGTGACTGTAGTGCAGGACATGAATTAGAAGTATGGAAAATTGTACAAACAATTTGTTTTAAGTTAATGAATTTGAGAACATTACATGGATCTCTTGGGACTACGGATCAGCCCACACTATCTCCCCTTCTTTTGTCCGACAAGTATGTTGTGCCTCCCATACTCGATCAGCTGTTGCTGGGTCCTCTGTTTCTGGGTCCCTCTACATATTTTTCAGACATTAGTATTCAAAGTTTTTTAGCATGAAAAAAAAATAGTAGTGAATATAGAAACAAATTTCTCCTAAAATACAATGAGATGCTCACCAAAGACTCTTCAACCTCTACAAATGAGCGGGTACCACATGTATGTAATGTTACCTGCTTTGACCTATTTCTACTATTTCTACTACTTGCAGCCTGCATATAAAGCCAAAGTGTTGTTAATGATAATTTTAATTAATAATAGTACAACTGCAATAAAGTTTGAACTAAGGACCTGAAACTTATCGGACTTAAAGTGCTAAATTAGCCAATCCCAATCTTCAATGCTAACATCCTTTGGTTTTGCTGCTTGCCCCTCCTCGTCAGTCATGTAGTTCTTATATATTTTTGACAACGAAGACTTCTAATTCTTAAAGAGTCGTTGCATCGAGTCCATGCAATAAGACTTGAATGCCACCTCTTGTTGAGGATCACGAACTTCAAATTTGTCCTATACATTAAGAATAGAATAGCAAATTCAAATTATAAGTAGTTATAATTGCAAATATAACATAGGTATTTGCATATTAGTTAAAGATATGCATTTAAAATATGTAACTTGTTACCTTCACTTTCAACCACATGGTGTCCCTATCTTTATTTGCAATATCTTTCCAATTACCATCTCTTAAGGACACAGTAGTCCGCACCACCCAACCAATGTAACTAGATAAGTCTTGAGCCCCATCTCCAATCGGGCGTTCAGTAGTTCTAGACATGGTAATTAAGATCTTGTTGCCAAATTTTGTTTTAAGATCAACTCCTAAACACTTATACTTCCCTCGACCCTTTTTAACAGTGCTGCAAGAAGCTGAACAATATAGAAAACGATTAGATGATGATATATAAAAAATAAATATACCTATATATGACACAAGGAAAAAAATTAACCAAACACTTATATTGTTTTCCTTGCTTACCTGCACTATTCTGATTTTGTGATGGCTGGGTAAGAGGTGAACCATTTTGTTATTGTTCTTCCTCACCAACTGGCTTTAGTGGCAAAGTAGAATATTGAGCTTTTAGTGCATCATGCTCAAGTTGCCCTCTTGTACGTGGTGGGGATGCAACATCGCTCGTATTATTCTGCCTCTCCCATCCATTTCCACGTCCTAAGCCTCGTCTGCCTCGTCCAGCCCCTCTCCCACGCCCAGCACTTGACATTTCCTATATCATTCCACATTTATTATGAGAATAAGGTAGTTGAACAATATCAATTTGTAAAATTATAAAACTTTTAACTAAGAAATGAATTATAAGAAGGGAAGTTTTAAAAATTTAAAACAATGATAATAATAATAATAATAATAACAACCTTATAGAAACTGTCATAATTATCGTTTATTATGTGTTATAACTTATTATGATCGAAAACCTTGTTGACAAGGTATTGGTCAAGTCAATAAGATCTTAGCTTTTCTAATTTTCTCAATTAAAGAATACCTTGTTGTAAGATAACAAATCCTGTTGACAAGGTTTCAAACTTCTCTCTATTGAATTCAGGATCTTGTCGACAAGATCTTCAATTGTGTCAACAACATATTATCCAGCCACTGAATTTAAAGACATTATTGATGAGATTTTCAATCTTGTCGACAAGATCTTCTACTTTATGAACAAGATCTTTAACCTTATCAAAATAAAAAATACTTAATAAAATAGGATACTATCTATAAATTTAATATTTTAGTCATTTATTATACGTACCATTAAATACCATAGAATCTTAGTTAATCTTGGTTTGTATCTGTGGTATCAGTATCGACTTCATCATCCTCCCTAAGTATGTCTTCTGAATCTCCTTTGTCAGTGGACACATCCTCATCATTGTCATCAATGAATTCATATTTTGTATTAATTGAACTTGGGCATTGTGTTCGTAGGCGTTCGCTTGAATGGCTTAGAGTCTCTGGAGCAACATCATCCCTCTGCAACTGGACCACAAAGTCATTTCCCATATTATTGTCAAGGACCACATATAGTTCGATCTCATCTTGTTGATATGCCTCATCGATGGGCCCTCCTTCAAAGTCCCCACTGACATATTGCCGAAGGCGATTCGGTCACTTATTTTTCTCAAAAAAGTTTGTTTAAGCTTTCTATTTTGTGATTTTTGTTTTTCACTCCCTTTCACTAACATTAAAATAAGTCTATAATTATATAATGCTTTTTATAATTTACTTAAGTTTTATTCTATTTAAGTTCTGAATTTAAGTACTTGATTAACAATAAAAAGAAGGTAAAAATTAAGAAATACATAACTGAACTGAAAAATTAATTAAGAATTTAGAATCTTTATTCTTCAATAGCCTAATGTATCTTTTTCTATGATCTACCCATTATATATTTTTGTTCAAAATAAAACATTTGAAGTTCTTAATCCTAAATATAAATCATCCTCCAGCTTATCTCTCTAGAATTTGTATACGTGGCTGTCTCAACAGGAAATGCATGTTAAATCATTACTCTAGGACTCATTACATTACAACTGGGCTCATCTTCATAAAAAAAAAATCATTTAAGGTCACTCCAAGTTTAAAGTATCAAGATTGAAGTTCTAAATTCACATCCATGCCTGCCCCCTCACCAAAAAATCCATAGAAATCATTATATTTTTGCTTTTATTATAAAGTATCAAGTTTAAAGCTGTGGAACATGAGGGAGAAGAAGACATTAATAGATGAAGAAGAAGACAGAATAGGAATTTAAAAGGGTTACCCAACTAAAATTAATGTTGCAATGATAAGAAACTAAGGTGGAGTTCAATTCTTTATCCATTCCTTTTTTTTCTCTTTTTTTTTCTTTCTTTCTACCTCTTTGTTGTTTATGTAGCTTCAAAAGTTGAAAAGGACACATTAATAAAATAAATCATAGAAATAGAAATTAAAATTTTAGATATATGGATTCTTCAACATATGAAATGTTAGACATATTAATTTCATGAATTATAAAAATTAAAATTTTAACTTCTTAAATCTACTAGGTTTCTAAAACTTAATAAAAATTCTAGTTATATTTTTTTAATTAATGACTACAACTAAAATATTTTTTAGTCTTATATATTTGTATATATTAATTATTAACTTTAAAAATATTTTTTAACTTAAGAATATTCTAATTAATTTTTTTATCTTGTATATTTGCATATATTAATTGACACGTATAATTTATTTTTTTAGCTTAAAAATATTCTAATTTCAAATATTTTTATTTATAAATAAGTTACAAAAATATTTCATGCAAAAATTTTTAATAAATAAAAAATTTTATGTCAAAACTTTTAGCGGCGACTAATTTAGCTACCGCTAAAAGATAACTTTTAGCGATGAATACAATCAATCGTTGCAAAAAGATTTGGCGCAAATATTTTTATTTGATAAAAAATTTGCGCTAGAACTTTTAGTGGTGACTAAACTGGTCGCCGATATAAAGTATCTTTTAGCGACGACTAAATCTAGTGGTCACTAAAAGTTTTGTCAGATAATGGGCATTTGGACTTTTAGTGACGGCCACCTTTAGTCGTCGCTAAATCACACTTTAGCGACGACTAGAGCTAATAGCAGCTAAAAGTTCTATTTTAACAACGACTAAATCTAATGGTCACTAAAAGTTTTGTCAGATAATGAGCATTTGGGCTTTTAGTGACGACCACCTTTAGTCATCGCTAAATCACACTTTAGCGATGACTAGAGCTAATAGCAGCTAAAAGTTCTGTTTTAACAATGACTAAATCTAGTGGTCGCTAAAAGTTTTGTCTAATAATGAGCATTTGGACTTTTAGTGACGACCACCTTTAGTCGTCGCTAAATCACACTTTAGAGACGACTAAAGCTAATGGTCGCTAAAAGTTCTGTTTTAGCGACGACTAAATCTAGTGGTCGCTAAAAGTTTTGTCATGATAGATAATGGGTATTTAGACTTTTAGTGACGACCACCTTTAGTCGTCGCTAAATCACACTTTAGCGATGACTAAAGCTAATAGTCGCTAAAAGTTCTGTTTTAGCGATTACTAAATCTGGTGATCTCTAAAAGTTTTGTCATGATAGATAATGGGTATTTAGACTTTTAGTGATGACTACTTTTAGTCGTCGATAAATCACACTTTAATGACGACTAAAGCTAATAGCAGCTAAAAGTTCTATTTTAGCAACGACTAAATCTAGTGGTTGCTAAAAGTTTTGTCATGATAGATAATGGGCATTTAAACTTTTAGTAACGACCACCTTTAGTCGTCGCTAAATCATACTTTAGTGACGACTAATACTAATAGTAGCTAAAAGTTATGTTTTAGCGACGACTAAATCTAGTGGTCGCTAAAAGTTTTGTCAGATAAGGGGCATTTGGACCTTTAGTGTCGCCCACCTTTAGTCGTCGCGAAATCACACTTTAGTGACGATTAAAGCTAATAGTCGCTAAAAGTTCTGTTTTAGCGATGACTAAATCTGGTGGTTGCTAAAAGTTTTGTCATGATAGATAATAGGCATTTGGACTTTTAGTGACGAACACTTTTAGTCGTCGTTAAATCACACTTTAGTGACAACTAAAGCTAATAATCGTTAAAAGTTATGTTTTAGCAACTAATAAATCAGTGGTCGCTAAAAATTTTGTCAGATGATGGGCATTTGGACTTTTAGTGACGACCAGTTGTGTCGCCGCTAAATGTTATATTTTAGTGACAACCAAATTTTGTTGCCATTAAAAAGTTATTTAGCGGCGACTATGTCGATGTCACCGCAAAAAATATTTAGCGGCGACTTTTTTGTTGCTACTAAATAGTTTTAGTGACTATTTTTTTTTTGTTGCCGCTAAAAATCTTTTCAGAATCAAGAATATTTTTTTAGTGACAATTTTTAATGACAACTTAATAAAGTCATTGCTAAAAATATTTTTTCAGCGACCATTTTTTTAAGTCGCCACTAAAAGTCGTTACTAAAAATCTATTTTTTTGTAGTGGCATCTCAATATGAACCTAGCTAGTAGGGATGTTACTAGCGTCATATTGGCTACCACTCATGGATCTATAATTATAATTGTGGTGGTAATGCTTCCATTTGATTACTTACCATGGGCTTAATGTTCTTATCTGATTTGGTTCTATCTAGATGCTTTCTACCCTATTTTGTTGAATAATTTTATATTGATTATTTTATTCACACTACTTGATTAATTGATCCCTGAATATTGATTTGACATCACCTTGAGATCATTACTCCTTATTTAACTGAAGCTTTTAAATTTAAACTGTGTAATGATATATTAATTCTTCATTGCTTATTTGTTTATTATTGTAAATCCCTATTCTCAAAATAGTCTTGCGCTTGTGGTTTGTCCCTTCCTAACATATTTTGTATTATTTGCTCATTATATGTCAAAATTCACATTTTTTATATTTTATTGGTTTCAAGTAAATAGCATTGATCAAGATTCAATTTGCATTGTCAATGGGTTAGTATTTGGTTGGCATGCCTTGCACTTGTTTTGCGAGCAATGTTAATATTTCAAAAGTTATTTTGAATTCTTTGTAATATAGTATGGCTTCTTAGATGTTTAGGAAGGATCTAGCCTCGCATATGTATTGTGTAAACATTAAACTGTGTTATAATTATGGAGAATGGAGCTCCCTTGTAGAACTTTTGTATAGGTTATTGGACAATTATATTGAGGTTGGAATGGTTCATATTTTAGGTAAGGTCAGCCAAAACTTTTGTGAAAAAAATTCCTGCTTTTATAATCTGAGAATTTCTCCAATATTGTGTTATTCCCTCATTTCTATTTTGTAAGTTTATAGGTATGGGGCTACCTTGTATCCTATGCTGGTCACTTCTTTGATTTGAAGGTGTGATAAAGTTGGTATTAGAGCCTAGTTTCCCTATAGTCTAAGGATCAAATATTCTTTGACAGTACATCCATTATTATTATGAACTCAACCATAATCATAATTGAGATATCATTAGATACTTTATAAGATGTTAGGCTCCCTTTTTCCTTCATTGTATTTCTCTTGTAGGTATCTAGTTAGGCCTGTCTAATGGTTTTCTATTATGAAATTGTTCCCTCACTATAGATAGTGTAAAGATGCTACTTAAGGCCATGTAACTACTAGAGGTGCTACAAACCGCGAAGTGTTTGATGAGGGCCCTCCACAATCTACAACCATCCCTTAGTAGCAGTAGCGAGGAACAACCTAAAGTGCAAAGGGCAACTATTTAAGGAGCCTTAACTCTAGTTTTATAGACACATGATTCTAACTAGAGCTATACCCTTTATTCCACTCTGTCTATCACATCCATACCTTTATTTCTTTCAAAAATGTCATTCCTTGTTTTCATTTATTTCTAGTCAATTCTTTAACTTAACAATCTTTGCTTGCCTCCAAATCTCAACTAAGGGTTATCAAAACTATCTACAATCAACTTCTTGTGATTAAATTTCCAATCTTGGACTTCATCATTCATGTTGCCTCAATTTTTAGTTTTGACTACTATTTCCTTTCCTTAGTTTTAATGGGGAAAAATATTCACTTTAATTTTCATGAGTGTGACTTTGTTACTTTTGATTCTTCTTTGTTGTTGTATTGAAATAAGTCTTGTCCTCTTTATCTCTACATTCATGATGTTATTCCTTTTTTTATACTACTTGGATCTACTTTGTCTTTGTTTATTATATACTTAGTATTACAAATGATATGATTTTAGCTATTTATCTGGTACCAAATTTTGGAATTGTTGTTTTGGTTGTCTTCATGAATGCTTATGGATGCTATTCATTATGTTTTGAATCAAAGCTCATTTCATGCCAAAATAATTTTGCAATGGGCCTTTGAAGTGCTCTTATCGCCTAAATTGATCATTTGGCATATAGATGATGACTCTCTAATTTTGGGACTATTTGGTACATTTTATAGTGGAATAGGGAGTCATCTAATTGTTTTCTTACAAGTTTTGCGTCTTACTATAACTTTTTCTTTAGTTAGTGTAAATAAATAAAATGTAGTTTTTGTGGTTGTTTTTTATATTCTTTCGTTTCATTATGTTAATTTCAGGAGAAAGATAGAGGCCTTATTAAAAGGGCATAAAAAGAAAGAAAAGGTTGGAAAATCAAGAGAAAATTAGCAAGTGTCCTTACAATAACGAGGATACTAGTTCGCAATGATGAGTTTATGGTTCATACAAAATCTAGAGAATAGTCTAGCAACAACACAAGCAATAACAAGAAGACTTGGGATCCGGAACCGATAATACTCTTATAATAGCAAGAGGTATTTTTCACTATGGTAAAACACGTTTACAAAAATGCACAACTTTGATTTTTTAGATTTAAGATGTAAGAGGCAATCAAGGTTTTGACATTCTGAGGCTTTCAGAGTGAGTTCTAAGGGAAAAATGCATAAAGGAGCTAGGTTTTGGATGAAAAAAGATTAGATTGAAGATTGGAAAATGAGAAATCATGTTACCACTAAGTTTTCCTTATCTTCTATTTTTATTCTTCTATGGATTCTTGTTTTGCTAAACTTTTTGCTTGGTTTGTATTGTTTAAAGCCATGTGTGGCTAGATATTATGGATCCTAGATTTTCTTGAACCTTATTGCCATGTAATTGAGATTTTGTGTGGTTAATATGGTTTAATATTGGATTTGGGTGCTTGATATGGTTTGTATTGTTCATTTAAGAGCTTGGCACCTCTTCCATGAATTTTGGGGATTAGGATAGCCCTTGAAAAAGGAAAATCTCAATGGACCATAAGATTAAGCTACATAAGATTAGGTTAACCTAATTTTGTTCTTAGGCATAGAGATATATCTAAGGAACCTAAGTAGTTTAACAAGATTGAGCATAATTGACCTAAATAATTATGAGAGAGATCTACAATTAAATAGGATAACAATTAGAGTGGTTTGAGAGACACTTTAGTTTAATTTAGTTCTTTGACTCTCAAATCTTTAATTAACCCAATGAACTTAATAATTCAATTCTTAGTAGTAAAGAGATAGAAAACCTAAGGTGCTTCTCATTGACATTTCCCATTAGAACAATTTTAAGAGTTTAGTTTAGTCTTTGATTTCATTTTATTTCATTAAGCGTGCAATTTGGTCTATTTCTTGACTTAAATGAACACGAACACTTGTTGGACTCAAATGCATCTAAATTAATTCCCTGTAGAATGACTTTGATCCACTATATTACATAATCGATCTGATTGCTTATGAAATCCATTTAAATAAAAGTGGTTATCAAGTTTTATGGCGCCATTGCCAAGGAATTAAGTTATATTGTTTTAGACTAAGTAGGTTCTTAGTAGTTTTAGTTCAAGATTATTGTTAATGTAGTTAAGCTTTTTTTGTTTTTTGGACTTGATTCTAAATATATTACTTGGCAGGTGCCATAGTTTATGCCACTTAAGGCAAAATCTAAATCAAAAACCAAGCCAAAGAAAAAAAGTTTCTGAGAGACTCTAGCTAAGAGTTCACCTATAGAGCTCATAGATACTAAAGAAGAAGAGTTAAAGCAGAATAAGAATCAAGAGAAAGCTCCGATTGAACTATAGGAGTTAGCTCATACTGAAGAACAAGCGATAGTTCAAGGGGAAGAATAGAGAATAGCTCTAGATATGGCAAAAGATGAATATGAGAGGCTAAAAGTCAATGACTTTCTTAGTCATAACACCCGTGGATATCAATCGAGGATAAGAGTCCCAAAATTCCAAGCAAATAATTTTGAGATCAAACAAACAATGTTGCAAATATTGTAAATGAACGGACAGTTCAATGGCACCTATCATAAGGACCCAAATAGACATCTCCTTTTCTTCTTTGAGGTGTATGATTCATTTAAATATAATGGGGTGCTAAAGGACATGATCAACTATGACTTTTCCCTTTTTGTCTATAATACTTGGTTATTCTAAAAAGGCCTAAAACTAATCAATTATAAAAGGAAGTCTGCTAGGTGGAAAGAATTGAGGCCAAAGAAAATTAGAGTAATGATCTAAACATTAGAAATGAGAATACAAGACTAAAGATGCCCAAAAACCAAAGCCAGAATAGCTAAATAAAATTTGGCAAAAAGGTAGTGGCATTTCATAAATTTAGGCAACTTTTAGGATGAATTTTTAAATAAAAAAATTGAGTTTTTCAGGATTCTCAGAAGCCCTAAAAACCATAGGAATCCTTAGATTGGTCAACACCCCTCTAGTTTGCATTTTAGAATATTGATTGACTAAAACTTTGATCGATTCATTCAGGAAGGTTTTTAATCCAATTTGGGTCAAACCAAAGGCATTTTATAAATTAGAGGACCTACATTTCATGGTAGAAAAGATGATTTTCAAAAAGGAGTTGAAATGAGCCCAAATGGAAGAAACCAAGAAAGGGGACTAACTTGTAATTAAGAAAAGTTGTGTAAATGAGCCCTTAGCCCTCTACAATATTCCCACCTTTGCCCCTTCATAACCAACTTTCTCTAGTTTAAAACATATCCAAACTCTACTCAAGGAGGTGCACAAGAAAGGAGGGTAAAGGAGGAAGAAAGCAAGCTTGAAAAGGTAAATTTTGGTCACCTTTTCATGCTCCTTCTTTTACCAAACTTCTTATTCTCTCTTCTCCTATGGTTTTGATGACTTATTTGGAGATGTGTTAGGAGAAATTTAGAATTAGAAGGAGAAGCTAGAAGCCTTGAAAGCTTATTGAAAAAGCTTTGAAATAAGATAAGAATCATGGCCTTTTATTACTTCCTCTTTCTTGCTCTTCTCTTGGTAGGTTCGGCCAGACCTAGGCCCACTCTATAGGGAATGAATTCAAGCCAAAACAAGGTAGAGATAAAGGTTTTCAAGCATGAGGAATAAGAATATACAATTAGATTTAAAAGCGAAGTTTTAGAAATCAAGCACCCAAATAAACTCTATGAACTCCCATCCTTGTGTGTGTCTTAGCCAAAGCATGGTTCAAGCACCTAGTGAGAGTTTTAATTAATTATAAGGATAGGAATGACCTAGATATGATTAATAAACATCAAGGGAAGCATTGGTTTGAATTTAGAAACCATGATTTTTGAGATGGAGGTTTAGGTTCCTTTCTAAGATATAGAAAAGCAACTTAAGTCTATGCTCCTTGAATTGAATTTGTGATGACTCCAAGGAGTCTAAATGGAGTCAAGAGACTTAGATTTAATGAGAAATTAAAGCCAAGATAATGAATTCTAAAGGTTGCTTCATTATGCACTTATATGGAACCATAATGATGTCATAAGATCAAGTAAGCTTATGTAGAGTTTGTGTGAAGCTATAACTTGCTCCAATGATGTAATTGTATCTCATTTGATGTGTCTAAGTCAAGTGAATCAAGCTTCTCTTAGTTGTGGGTGTGAGGCTGAGAAGGGGAAGAAATAACCAAGGAAGAAAAGTTGAGTTATTGACACAAGGTAGCTCTTTAACCTTTCTCACATGCATATCTTAGATGTTAGATTTTCATTGGATGATTGTTTGTATGTTTCAACCATGAGATATGTTTATAGCTATTGATAAAATGTTATGGTACCATTATGCTTCTTGAACATGTTTTGAATTCAAGATGACTTAAATGGATATGGTTATGCTAAAATTCCCTTAGAATGCATGAGGATGAGCCAAAAGTCCCTCAGAATGGGTGAGACAAAGCCAAAAGTCTCAAGAAAGAGTGAGGTAAAGTCAAAAGTCTCTTAAAGTAGGTAAGGCAAATCCAAAAGTCCCAAGAAAATTAGGTGAGACTAGACCAATATCCTTTAGAGCCTATGTTTTGTTTGTGTAAACCTATGTAACATGGAAATATGCTTATGTATGTTTTTAAAAGCTTTTATGACATACTTTAATTCTTTGACATGAGAATATGCCATATATGTATGTTTGAAATGGTAAAAGAGCTATTAAGATTCTTTAAATTTCACTCTTCCCCATATTATGCTTAACCATATCTAGGTGAACTTTAAGGAGCAAGGATTGAAAGCCAAAGAGCTTGAATCATGAGTCTTTGACAATAAGATAGGATTTTGTGTAATGTAACGACGAAATGAGTCATATAAAAGCAAGTCCTCTGAAATGAGCTAGATAATGTCCCAAAAAATTTGGGTAGAGTCCTAGATTCCTAAAAATGATAATTCTAGGCTCAGATAGAAAGAAAAACGGAGCTAGGACAGTGAAACAATTTGTGACAAAAATTGACAAAATGTAATGGCATTTTCATAAATAAGTAAAACTTTTGGAAGAACACATAGGAGGGCTTTTTAAATATAAAATTTGAGTTGCCCAAGGTTCTCAGAGGCCCCAAAAACTATGGGAAGCCCTGGGACTGGTAAAGCCCCTTTAGTGTACGTTTTCCAACAACGATGAGCCTAAAATTTGACAGATTCGTTCGGGAAGGTTTTAGCTCCAATTTGAGTGATTCCAAAGGTATTTTATTAAATTGGGAATCTAAATTTTATAATGGAAAAGATGGTTCTAAAAAAGGAGCTAAATTGAAGCCAAAATAAAATTGCCATTACAGAAGTATGAAATTGAAATTTTTGAAAAAGTGTGTTTCTTGAAACTTCCACACACTTCTCCCTTTTTCTCCCACCTTCTTAAGCATGAATTTTTCTGCCCAAAATAAATAAATGGACCAGCTCTTTTAGGTGCACAAGGAGAGGGAGAGAAAAAGGAGAAAAATCAAGAGAAAGGCAAGGAAATCTAAGGAATTTTATGCTCCATCTTCTTCCAATCTTGTTCCTCTCCTTCTTAGCTCTCTTCTTATGGTTTTCTTGAGATGATTGGTTCTGTTTTTGGTCCAGAACACAAGGGAAGAGTTTGAATTAATTGAGAGGAGGCCAACCAAGGAGAAAAAGTCTTGAAACCAAGCTTGAATCTGAGGTATTCCATGGTTTTGTTGTTTCTCCTCTTTGCTTCTTCCTTGTGTATGATTTCGACCAAACTAGAACCATATGAGAGGGAGATATTTTGTCCAAAAACAAGAGAGGAACTAGGGTTTTAGAACATGAGGAAAAGGGATATGGCAAGAAATTCCAAGAAAAACTCATAGAAATCAAGTTAGGAAAGTGTGGTATTTTTTAGGGTTTTGGAAAATCTGATTTTGTGTTAGTAATTCCTTGGCTATTTGAATGCTTTCTTGAGCTCCTAAGACCCCTAGAAATCCTCCCAAGTAGGTCTTCCATCAAGGAAAAATCAAGAAACTTATGAACCTCCATTATGGTACTAGTTTCGGCTAAAGCAAGATTACTTGGTTAGGGAGTGTTTTAATTTATTTTAACCTTAGTTTGAGACTTTCTATGATGTTAGAAGATGGAAGAAACCATTGGAAAAAATTTAGGACCCATAGATTAGGAGATGGGACAATGGTGTCTATAATGGTGTCTTATGAAGCAACTTAGTTTTTCAATTGTGCGAATGAATGTGTGAGGGTTCTAAGGACTTTGAATAGGGCCAAGAGGCCTAGAAATGAAAAGAAATGGGAGCCTGGAGCTTGAATTGTGAAGGTTGCTTCAATAGGCTATTTATGGAACCATTATGCCACTTGTGGAACCAAGTGTGTGTTCAAGAGTGAGTTTAGAGTCTTGGCTTGTGTCAAGTGTGTAATTGTGTGTTGTTTATGGTGTCTAGGCCAAGAGAACATCCACCCACCTAGGAGTACTTGTGGGACCCAAAAAGGGAAGGAAAAAGATCAAGAAAAGCTTGCCTAAATCCAAGGTAGCTCTCTACCTTATTCTCTTTGCATTCTTATGTGCGTATGTATGTAATTGTATGTTTGTGTATGTGCTTGTGACTTGAGAATATGTCACTTGATGCCTTAACATTACATTGGTGCCAATGTGTTTCCTTGAATGGCTTTGGTTGTGGAAATAGCTCATAAAAGTGAGGTGATACCAAAAATCTCTTAATGAAGGTGAGGAAATGCCAAAGTCTCACGGCATAAATTTTGACGAGTCGTGTCCCACAACCCTCAAAATAAAACTAGGTTGAATTAAATTTCTATAGTTAGTGGCACAACCTAAGTCATCTCCCTTGGAAATGGAATTCAATGTTTAATTGGGCTTTCTAAATGTTAAAAGACTCTAAAAATTTCCTAATAAAGGGAGATTTGATTGACTTAAACTAATTAAAATGAAATCAAATTAAAATTCCTAAACTCTACCTAATTGCACGAATTATGGTTGATAATGGGCTTGTGATTAGCTTTGGATTCATCCCTTAGTATCCACTATCCTTATCCTAATCTAATTGTGATTATTTCTGGCCTAAGAGTCCCTAATTGTGTTCATGGCAAATGTATCTTAAGTTACCACGCAAGAATCGAGAACTTAGCAATTTGATGTTAATTGAGACCTCAAATACTATTAAATTACTAATTCTTGTGATTAAGATCTATGAACATTTGAATTGAATGATTAATTGATTAATTAGCATCTGAATTAACACTTTAAGAGATTCAATTAACCAATTAAACTCCAATGAATCCTCAAATAAGACAATTAAGCACACCAACTCTCACAAGCATTTCATCAAACACCTGATTGCACATTTAGAAAATGGTAGGAAAATGAAAATTCAGCACTAAAATTAATCAATTAAAATATCAATTACTCTCCTAAATAGTGTCTAACCAGTCACTAATTACAAACTACATTAATCCAGTCAATTACAAGCTTAACCAAGCAAATAAAATAACAAAAATCAATGTAGAAAGAGAGAAAAGAAAATAGGAAGTTTAGCCAAAATTCTGTGTTCTTCTCCATGGATTCAAGTTTCAACTCAAGAGCCTTTCTCCTAACTAGTCACAGATGGAATTAAAGCTTCATTAGGTGAAAGAATGGAGGAAATGGGATGAGGAATTGTGTGGAATGGCTGCTAGACGAAGTGAATGGAATGGACGAAGTTCACCGGATGAAGGGTTCTAGATGCGTTTTTGTTTTATGATTGAATCTCCCTCCATTTTTTTATTTGATATTTTTATTATATTCTACCACTAGCCTCAGGCTCAAAATCATGTTCTTCTTAATTCCTCTTCACATGTTAACAAGTCATAACCCATTGTTCTCTCCTTGTATTACAACGTGGCTTCATACTCCATGTTAACTTATAAATCATTCAACTTAGGAGCCCACATCAGCTTCAACTCCCTTCACGTGATCCATTCTCTTCATACGTGTAGCTCGAGTGTATTTTTCTTCTTGCTTACGTGCTGCTGTACCCTTTTAATTCTTTCTCACGTGGTCCTCATGCAGCTTATTCTTTATTTGCTTCCCCCATGCTTTTCTCTTCCATGTCAGCCCCAAATTCTTCCCAAGCTTCTTTCCAGCTGAACTTCATGATCTCTTGGCTTCACCCCACATGTTTTACTGCTCATCTCTCAATTACACCTTTTCTTTCTTTGCCTTGAGTTTCCACATTAACTGCATGAATCCATTGCTTTATCTGTTATGTGTTGCTTGCTTGTTTTTGCTGCATTTAACTCGTACTTTCTGCATGTTCTCCATGTGAGCTTATAGCTTTAGTGTTCCTCTAATCACGTGGTTCTTTTTCATCTTCTTCTACAGCTAAACGCGTTTCTACACTTATATCCATGTGAGCTTCTTACTTTGCTCATAACCTTCCTTCTCACGTGGTTCTGAATCTTCAGCTCTTCAAACCCGTAGCTTCTTGTTTCAGCTAAGCACAAAGCTTCTTTTCCCCTTTCCCACTTAACCCGTAGCTTGCATGCTTCGTGTTCTCCTCATGTGACTTCTCCTCCCATTTTCGCTGTTGGCCCACGCTTCATTTAATTTACTGTCACGCATTGTCTTTCTTTGCCACGAGTTTTTCCACATTGGCTCCCCTCATGCTTCTGCATGTGTTTTGCTCTCCAAAATAGAGGTTGCTTCCTTCATAGAGTTTTCACCTGTGGCTTGTTCTTTTCAGCTCATTCTAGCCCTTCATTCGTTCATGTTGTTTCCTCTATTCCTCTCAAGCATGAAACCTAGCTTCTTCCTCACACACACATGCCTTCTCACGTTCTGGAGTTTCTCCAAAAATTCTAGCTCCTTCTCATGTCATTCTTGACGTCTTTTTCTATCATTCAGCTCCAAAAACTCCTTTAGCTACTGGTCTCGTGCAGCCCGTGGTTACTTTTTTTCCATTCACTCAACACGTAGCTTTTGAATCTTCCATCTTTCCAGCCCATACTCCTCCTCTCAAGCTTCTCCTTTCCACGTAAAACCCAAGCTCGAGTTTGCTTCTTCATTTTTTTTTTGTGGTTGTGTGAAATGGTACTTGCTACGTGGAGGAGTATGTTCTGTCCCATGAGTGGAGAAATCCCTTGGCAACTTCTTGTTTTGCTTCATCCTTCCATCAAACTCATGGCTTTTTGTTTGATAGCTTTTGCCTCCCAAAGAGCCTTTCACATGCCATCAATTCATCTTCATTTTAAATCTTTTTTTCCATTAAAATCTGCACAAGAAAATAAAATAAAATGAAGTAGAATGAAACAAAACAAAATATTAAGAAAGAAGAATTCAAAAAGGAAATATTTTAGTGAAATTTGTGCATTCAAATTCAAAAATTTGTAAATAAATTTCTAAAGTGCAAGTAATGGCCAATAAACTCAATTATCTACCTAATAAAATCCATTAAACCTTATTCAATTATTAAAGTTCTAAAATTAGGAGGATTCATTTATATAAAACTAGCATTCATTAGTGAGACAAGGACAAAAGTCTTTTAGAAGGGTGAGGCCAAGAGTTAGGCAAATCCAAAAGTCCTAGAAATGGGGTGAGACAAAATCAAAAGTCCATCCCTAGGGCATGTTCTTGGCTTGGATGTGAATAAGTGGCATGGAAATTGTGACTTTGCATACTTTATGGTTGCCAAACCTTCCATATATATGTTTTGATGTGTATATGCCTTGAATGTGTGTGTGAACTATTAAGATTCAAGGAATCTCACTCCCCTTCCCTCCATTATCTTGAAATGCCTAGGTGATATCCAAAAAGTAAGGAATGCAAGCCAAGAGCATTGAAAAGTCATACTTTGTTCATTACGTAGTTTCTTTTGTACCTAATGGTCAAAGTGGTTATGTAAATGTTATTTTTAAGATGTAAGTCCATGGACAACTGTAATATGATGGCAAGTAGAATTTGACACCATGATGGCATGTGATGACTATGTATTCTTGAGTGTGAGATGGTTAAATTGAGATGCATGGGTTTTGGGACCACTTGGGCAGTTCACCAAGTCATATTCATGCTTTTAAACTTACCCAAGAGATGCCAAACATTAAAGGAAGTCATTTGGACATATTTGGTATCTCATATGGAGCAAAAATGGCCATTTTGATAAACTACATCACTTTTTGTCCAAATAGGCTCTTTTTGATCTAAAATTTAGCATGCATCTAGCATTTATTGAGCGCTTTTTGGGAAGCTAAAGTAGGTATTATTTGGAGGTCTGTGGAATATTTGGTGAATTTTTAAATTTGGAAAAAGTTTCTAGTTTGGCCACTGGTATTGTTCATATAGTCCAAAAATTTTTCTCTATCATTGATGGGGCAAATAATGTCTAATTGCCATAGAATTTTACAAGGACAAACTAAGCCCTTACAATGACTTATGCCAATTAGAAGCACCTCATTTGGATGTCTAGAGAGGGAGATATTAATTTTTGAAGTTGTTATCTAGTACTAGGCACACAGGCAAACCCATGGTATTGTTTGATTGCATTTTGGGGTCTGAATGCTCTTGGATTAATTTTGAATATTTTTCTCCTCTAGTTAACATCTGTAACTTTTCAAATTGGTATATATTGCATGGATTAAATTTTTGTGTAATTAATTATGAATTTTCAAAGTTTATATCAATAATCTATATCAGTATCAGAGGGCAGTCAGACCTTCTTGCTTTTTCTGTTGTCAAACGTGGTCTAGATGGGATTTTCATGGTTAGGACTTATTTTTAGTGTAAATTTGACATCCAGAGCTTTCCAAAAAGCTATGATTTATGTGATTTCAATTTTTACATTTAGTTAAAATTTGCCACATGCTATCTGAGAGGAAATAATGGAATTTCAGGGTTTTAAGCTTGAAACTGTGGAATTGTGTGATGTTTAGAGTTATGTGTGATTTTTACAATGACAAATAGCTAGAGAATGTTATTGAATAATCCATGGGGCCCATGTAATGTGAATTGAAAAATTTAACCCTGTCGTAACCCAATAAAAGTGTATTATTTTCATACTTTTCCTTACTTCTGTCTTGTGAATGTGCACCAATTGCCCAGAATGAAAGAATATGATACTGGAAATATAAGGTTTTACAATTTTTATGGAATGTAAATTATTGAGTATGTATAAAAGTATATAAATATTATGTATGAATGGAATTTGGAGCCAAATGTATGCTTATGTGAGAGTTTAACATTCTTGTGCCTTAATGCACTTGTGTATAATGACAACTAGGAAGGTGGTTTTGAGATATATGATGTTATAGACCATTTGAGAAGCTTTTATATGTTGCATTTATGCTTTAGGACGTGCTCAAGTGATTATGGAATGGCTAAAAGGCCATTTGATACCATTTGACCCCATTATGGTTGCAAAATGTGAGATAATCTTAAGCTGAACCAGTAACTAACCAAATGGACGATTTGATGCATGAAATTTTGCACGAATATAGGCCTCATCTAGATTTTTTTATAGAGCCAAAGTGCACTATTTTTGAAGTTTTAGAGAATTTATTATGAATTTTTTAATTTGTCCAAATTATGCAGAATTGCTTCAGTTATTGTTCATATGGTCAGTTTGCATTTCTATGTCATTCAAAGGCCAAATGAAGTCCAATGCTTATGAAATCTTACAAGAATATAACTGACACTATAAGCTTTCTATGCCATTAAGTTTTCATGAAAAGAAGTTGTATAAAAAAAGTTATGAATTTTTAAAGTTAGAGGTCTAGTGGTACCTGAATATTATAGCCACCTCTGATGTGCAATAGATTTTTTAGATCAAATGAACTCATATGTCCTTGAAATTGTTAAAAAATTAGGTCTTATCTTAAGCTTTCAATAACCACTAAGAGCACCTCATTTGGAGCTCTGTGGAGGGAGATATGAATTTTTGAATTTCTGGTTCAGTTGCAGGACACCACCCAGACTAGTGTTATTGTTCCATTGAATTTCATAAGGCAAACCTAGGTGTTTTGATTTGAAATTTTTATGGTAGTTAGAGGACACCTTGAGCTTTCCATAATGGTATAATTGTATGATTTTGAGTTTTCTATAATTAATTGTGATTTTCCAAAATTTGTAATAGAACATGGATTTAAGGAAAGTTCAAGCTTGGTCTTGAATTTGTGTTGCCTACTCCAAGCCCAAAATGGAGGCTTTGGATTGTGATGTTTCTAGTCCATTAAGTATATTATGGATAGAAGAAAATGTTGGTAAGGCCAAACTGTCCATATGGCCAAAATTGAATTATTTTGGCTTGTAATGTCAGTTATTTTCGTTACCTGAAGTGTCAATTTCTTGAAAATGGATTTAAATTGATTCTTTTAGTTAGTGTTAGTACAAAATTGATGTTAGATAAATATGGTGTTACATTTTCTATAAGGGAAAGCCAAAGAGCGGTTAATGCTAGAGTCGGAGGGTTCAGTTGAGACATGGAAGGATCTTGAAGAAAGGTTCCAGGCATGATTTTTTCCTTATGACAAGATGGTTAATGCTAGAGCTACCATCACTAATTTCATACTATAGTTAGGTGAAAACTTATATGAGGCATGGGAAAGGTTTAAACAGCTTCTTAGATAGTGCCCCAATCATAATTAGGACAAATGGGCCTTGGTACAAATATTCTATTCACAGTTGATTTTAGAGTCCAAGACACTAATGGATTTGGTGACAAATGGAGGTTTTAGCAACTAGTAATTTATGTAATAAAATGTTTAGATGATTTTGTAGCAAAGTACACATAATGTTCTAGTGAATGGTGGCCAGTGAAAATGGTTGAAAAGAGTTTGAATGATGCCACTTCTCAAATAGTGGCAATGCTTGTATCAATGAACAAACAGTTTGATCAGTTAGAAGTCCAAGTTCAGAAAAATAGTAGCTACATGGGAGTTAATGCAATCTACATGCTGACTATGTCTTGTGACTACTGTGGTGAAATGCATCCCTCTGAGTTGTGCCTGATAGGGACTACCCTTGAGTTTTGCAATTACACTGGAAATCTTCAGCTAGGTTAAAATAATCCATACTCCAACACATACAATCCTGATTAGAGGAATCACCTGAATTGGTCATGGAGCCAGAGTCCTTCTCTTAATCAATCATCATCTTTTGGATCTAGACCGGAAACTCCTATGCAACCACTGAGATTTACACAACAACAAAGACAATAAATACCTATTCAAGAGAAGAAATTAGGCATGGAAGAGATGATGATACAATTTATGGCTAAACAGAATACAGTAATGAAAAACATGGAAAAACAAATTGTGCAGTTGGCATTAGAGTTGAATATGATGAAGTAAGGAAGATTACCTAGTGATATAGTTCCTAATCCTAGAAGAGAGGGAAAGGAGGAGTGTAAAGCAATCACTTTGTGTAGTGGTAAGTAATTTCCTGAAGTTCACAAGTCAAAGGAAGAATCAGTATGTGAAAAGGATCAAGCATTTGGAAGGAAAGTGTAGAGTTAACAGATTTAGAGGAGAAGAAAGAAGAGTTGAGTAAAGAAGAGCAAAATAAAGGTGTAGAAAAGGAAGATAAAAGTAAAGACAAGATAGTTAGATCTCAAAGAAGAGTGTCTCTTCTTCCTTTCCCATAATAGGTAATAAAGAAGACTCTAAAAGAGAAGTAGAAAAAGTTTTTGTAGATATTCAAACAACTCTATATTAACATTTTGTTTGCTAAAGCATTAGAGCATATGCCTTTATATACAAAATTTTTAAAGCAGATTTTAAATAATAAGAAAAAGATGAATGAGTTCGGTACAATGATACTTATCGAAGAATGCAATGTAATAATTCTTGACAAATTACTTCCTAAGCTACAAGACCCTGGTGCTTTCTTAATGCCATGTGTTATTGGAGATAAATTTAAAGGAGGCACTTTATGCAACCTAAAATCAAGTGTGAACCTAATGCTTTTTGTAATTTTTGAACAACTCTAACTTAAGGAAGTCTAGTCTACTTCAGTTACTGTTCAACTAGCTGATAAGAGTTTGTCTAAGCCAAAGGGTATTATTGAAGATGTTTTAGTCAAGGTGGACAAATTTATTTTTTCAATTGATTTCATCATCCTAGACATACTAGTTGATAGGAAGCTACATCTCTTATTTGGTAGACCTTTCTTGGCAATAGCTTGAGCTCTCATTGATGTAAAGATGGGTAAGATCAAGTTGAGAGTAGGGGATGAAGAGATTCTTTTCAATATGAATAAGGCCATGAAATTCTTTGATCATATAGATGACTATTTTCGGGTTCATATTTATGAAGAGTGTATTCAAGAAGTACTTGACAAATGTATAGAGAAAGAGTCACTTAAATTATTGCCACATGAGATGAACATTGGTGAACAAGATGAGATTGGTGAACAAGATGAGATTGATGAATGTAAAATGGTGATAGATGCAAATCCCTGATGGTCAAATTCTTCAAGGCAATTTGAACCATTAGAGTTGGAGTATAGAGTGGCTCTATCAATGAAACCATATATTAAAAAACCTTTAAAGTTGGAGTTAAAACCATTTCCTTTTCATTTAAAGTACGCTTATCTTGGTATGGATAATTCCCTACCCGTTATCATTTCTACTTCTTTAAATGAAGAGTAAGAGTTAAGGTTGATTAATGTACTTAAGGCTCATAAGACTGCTATAGGTGGGACAATTGCAGATATAAATGGTATTAGTCCATCAATAGTGATGCATAAGATCTTATTGGAAGATGGGCATAAAAATTCCATAGATGGGCAAATGAGACTAAACCCAATCATGAAGGAAGTAGTTAAGAGAGAGATACTTAAGTGGTTGGATGCAGAAATCATATATCCTATTTTTGATAGTAGTTGGGTTAGCCCAGTATAGTGTGTACTTGAAAGTGGAGGAATGACAATGGTGAAGAATGATCATAATAAGCTTATCTCCACTAGAACTATGACTGGTTGGCATATCTGCATGGATTATAGGAAGTTAGATGCTGCAACACATAAAGATCACTTTTCCCTCCCATTCATTAACTAGATGCTTAATCATTTGGTCAAAAAGGAATATTTATGTTTCTTGGATCGATACTCAATATACAATCAAATAGCAATTGTCCCAGAAGATCAAGAAAAGATAACATTTACTTGCCCTTATGGTACCATCGCATTCCGGAGGATGCCCTTTGAGCTATATAATGCTCCCGTCACTTTTTAACATTATATGATGTCAATTTTTACAGACTTCAGTGGACATATAATAGAAGTCTTTATAGATCATTTCTTCATCTTTAGAGAATCATTTGAAGCTTTTTTTTTCCAATTTGGAACAATTTCTAAAGAGATATGAAGAACTGAATTTGATGTTGAATAGGAAAAAGTGTCATTTCATGGTCACTGAGGGAATTCTTTTGGGTCACAAGGTGTCTAAACATGGTTTAGAATTGGATCATGCTAAAACTACAGTGATTGAGTAGCTTTCATCACCCATTAATGTTAAGGGAGTCTAAAGTTTCTTTGGTCATGCTAGTTTTTATCACTGGTTTATCAAGGACTTTCCAAAGATTGCAAAACCTCTTTATAGGCTTTTGAAGAATGATATACTCTGTAATTTTATTGATGAATGTCTGAAAGTATTTAAAAAGATAAAGCATGGATTGGCCACTATGCCCATTATAGTAGCCTCTGATTAGAGTCAACCATTTGAGCTCATATGTGGAGCAAGTGATTATGCTATAGGGGTCGTGCTTAGACAGAAGAAAGGCAAGGTGTTTCATCCAATCTATTATGTGGCCAAATGTTAAATGGTGCTTAAGTAAATTATTTCACAATTGAAAAGGAAATGCTAGCCATAGTTTTTGCATTAGGTAAATTTCATGTTTATTTGATAGGTGCTAAAGTGATTGTGTATACTGACCATGCGACTACTAAATATCTATTAAGTAAAAAAGAGTTAACACCTAGGCTAATTAGGTGAGTCCTTCTTTTACAAGAATTTGATGTGCATATAGTGGATAGAAAAAGGGAGTGAGAATCAAGTTGTTGACCACTTGTCTATGTTAGTTGCTCAAGAGTCTAAATGTTTAGATAGTGTTATGATTGATGACTGTTTTCCTGATGAGCATTCATTACTTGTTGCAAGCTTAATTGATATTCCATGGTATGTTGATATTATGAACTATCTTGGGTGTAATGTCTTGCCACCTAATTTGAGTCATTATGAAAAGAGAAAATTTTTGTATAATGTGACTTGTTATTTGTGGGATGAACATTTTTTTTAAAAAAAATGTGCTGATTCTCTAATTAGAAATTATATGCCTGAGATTGAATAAGAGGCTATTTTGTATGCTTGTCACTCATCTACTTATGGGGGTCATTTCAGAGGTCAAAAGACTGAACATCAAGTGTTAGAGTATGATTTTTATTAGCTTGCTTTGTTTAAGGATGCTCATAATTTTGCAACTAAGTCTGATAAATGCCAAAGGATAGGGAAAATTTTAAGGTTGTATGAAATGCCACAATTTGGGATCTTAGAAGTGGAACTTTTTTATGTTTGAGGCATGGATTTCATAGGTTCATTCCCTTCATCTAGGGGTAATCAAAACATACTTGTAGGAGTGGAATATGTGAGTAGATAAGCCAAAGTTATAGCTTGTTTAGCCAATGATACAAATTGTGCTGTATATGAATGATTTGAAATGCTAAATGAATTGGTTGGCTATCTATGGAGGGTTGAGTAAACTTGAATCGAATTAATTAATTAATGTAATTATTTTTTAATCAATCTCTATTAATTTTCCATAATTTGAGTACTTATTCAATGAGATGGTAACTGCAGTGATTCAATATTTTTTTTATAACCTCAGTTTATTTTTCTTTGGTGAATCAAATATATTTACTCATGAATAGATGTCTAATTGTTATTTAAGAGATAAATGATTTGATTGTGTAGTGTATTTGTATGGATTGAAAAAAAGAAAAATAGAGAAAAAAATGAAAATAAAACCAAGAAATGGAATAAAGTCTACTCCAATGGTTGAAGTTGTTTAGTAACTGGGGGTTTACACAAAAAAGTGTGAACTTTCACGTCAAAACAATGGTGGAAACTAAGAGTATGCAATAAACACTCTGAATCTATTTCCTTAGTTTGAGTAATTGGGTGTCTTCATCACCAATGTTGTCATTCGCTTAAAAAGGATTAGGAGAAATGAGGAGGAGAAGTCGAGAAAAAGAAAGGAGAAATAGATAATTGTATCATAGTTGATATGTTGATAGATGATAAAACCAATGATCTCTTAATTAACTTTGATAATTAAAGTTAGAGTAGATAATTAGAAATACTCTTGGAATTATAATGTGATTGATAAGAACACTCAATTGTTTCAAGAACCATCTATTGAACCACACACATGCATTTTATTCTTTTTGAAAAAAAAAAGAAAAAAAGTTGTTATGATTATGTCAATTGTTGAATTTAGTTTGACTTTAATTGATCTCTTGATTCTAACACTAGTAATAATTTAAGTGTGGGGGAATTTTAAATCTTTGTTGATTGGACTTAGATTGTGAAAATTAGATATGTTAATAGTCATTTTAAGGATTGCTTGGGGACAAGCAATGGTTTAAATGTAGGGGAGTTTGATGACTCCCTAATTTTGGTACTATTTGGTATATTTTATGGTAGAATAGAGAGTCATCTAGTTGTTTCCTTACAAGTTTTACGTCTTAGTGTAAATTTTTCTTTAGTTAGTGTAAATAAATAAAATGTAGTTTTTATGGTTGTTTTTGGTAGTCTTTGTTTCATTTGGTTTTATGTTAATTTCAAGAGAGAGATAGAGGCTATTAGAAGGACATGAAAAGAAGATAAGGTTGGAAAATCAAGAGAAAATTAGGATAGCAAGGATACCAGTTCGCAATGGCGAGTATATGGTTCATACAAAATCCAGAGAAGAGTCTAGCAATAGCATAGGCAATAGTAAGAAGACTTGGGTTTAAGACTAATAATGTTCTTGCAATAACGAGTGGTATTTTTTGCTATAGCGAGATACATTTACTGAAATGCATAACCTTGATTTTCGGATTTAACACTCGAGAAGCAACCAGGGTTTCGACATTCTAAGGCTTTTAGAGTGAGTTTTGAGGGGGAAAACGCATAGAGGACCTAGTTTTTGGATTGAAGAAGCTTTGATTAAAGATTAGAGACCCAGATATCACATAACCACTGAGTTTTCCTTATCTTCTATCTTTCTTCTTTTATGAATTCTAGTTTTCCTGAACTTTTTACTTGGTTTGTATTGTTTAAAGTTGTGTATGGCTAAATATTATGGATCCTAGGTTTTCTTGAACCTTATTGCCATGTAATTGAGATTTTGTATACTTAATATAGTTTAACCTTAGATTTGAGTTCTTAATCTGGTTTGTATTGTTCATTTAAAAGCTTGGTCACCTCTTCCATAAATTTGGAGATTAGGATAGCTCTTAAGAAAGGGAAATCTTAATAGACCATAGGATTAAACAACTTAGGATTAAGTTAACCAAATTTTGTTCTTAGATATAGAGATATGTCTAAAAAACCCAAATAGTTTTAGAGGATTGATGAGTGCTAGTTTTATATACATGAATCCTCCTAATTTTGGCACTTTAATAATTAAATATGGCTTAATGGATGTAATTGAATAGAATTTGATTTTAATTGGCCATTTTCTACATTTTAGGAATTAATTTGCAAATGATTGGTTTTTAATGCTTAAATTTATCTAAAATAATTTTGTGAACATTCCTATGTGATTTTTTGTCTATTATTCTTGCAGAATTTTTTATGGGCAATTAGTATTTGAATAGGAGATTGGTTTGGAGAAGAGGTGGAAGTTTGCCTAGTCTAAGGAAGCCATGCATTCCATCCTCTCATTCTCACATCTCTCACTCACTTGGTCTACACACATATCACTCATGGGTCTCTTTACGTAAGCAACTTCTCCACATCACCCACTCACACTTTCTCTTCCATTCATATGCACCATTCCCTCATTCATGTAGCATATGTCCAGCAGCTCCCTTGTTCTCACGTGGAAGACACAACACATGCATGGCTCCACTTTAAGCTACCACTAAAACACGCATAAGCTCCCACACACTCATACATGTAGCACATCTATGACAACCCTACCTTCTAAACATGGTAATCATAGTTAAATATGCAATTAATAATTAATGATAAAGGTTTGGAGTCGTTACAGTTCATTAGGTTATGAAAATATAAGAAAATTTGAACCTTGATGTTAGGGTCATCACTAAACAACCACAAACAAAACAAAAATGCATAAAAGAAATCATACTACCATGAGGGGTTTATGATTCATCCATTCATCAGTTTCAACACATAAAAATCTCTCACAAGTATTCCTATATCATTTCTGAGCATTACCATTGAAGAAACTGGGGTTTCTAGGCTAAAGGTAGGAGTTTGGGGTTTTACGCCGCGACCCAGATCATTCGCGCCGTGGCTAAGTTAGATACTGGAATCATTGGGCAATTTTCACAAATTTCGCTACGGTGAGTTGGACCATCGCCGCAGCCGACCTACATGGAGTCGCGGTGGAAATGCCTCTTGGAGCTACTGTTCCAAATCCCATGATCCTCGCCTCGGTGGAACACCCTTGCGCTGCGGCGAGATTTGCTATAGTACACTCCTTACTTTGTTCCCTCGACTAGCATCGTGGTGGTACATGTTGCGCTCAGCGAGGTTTCATTCTGTTACCCTCATGGGCGATTTTTTTCACTCTGAGCCACGGCAAGATTCCTCATGCCACAGCGTTCCTCGCCACTGTTACTCTCCAAGAAAATTTTATTCGCTTGCGCTACAGTGAGATTACTCATGCCGTGGTGCCCCTCAATTATGTCATTCATTTGGCAGCAGCGTGACTCCCTCCTGTAACTATATCTCCCAAATTTCGTCCCCTACACTCTAATTCCCACCTTAGGAATACCCTATGACCACTCCTACTCATTTTATATGACTCTAATGGTATTTATCTACCCTATTCACCCAGCTATTCTACCATTACCAATTCAAAACGTAAAATGTAAATTTCTACTCCTCCAACTAGCCTATACCAGCAAGTCCATAGAGTAATAACAACAAGAATTCATGCACTATTAGTAATTAACATTTGATATACATTCCGTTAGAGGTTTCATACATCAATGGTTCATATCAATATCTAATATATCACATAATTATATTTCTAACAGTGTACCCATACCATAAATTTAGTAAAATTTATACATCAAGTGTTATGGGTTCATACATCCCATATCAAGTTAAGATGAGGTCTAACTCCTCAATGAATGCATCCTAGGTAATCAAAATATAAGAGCCTACACTTGGCAACATGAATACATGATGATGCTATACAATAAGGAATACAAAATTTAGCATCTATACTAAATAAGTCAGCCTAAGTGTAGCCTTTTTCCCACATAGTTAGGGCTCATAGATTTTCATCCACTTACTTCCCCTTATCCTTACCCGAAGAACCTTCACCTGAAATATTAATTCCATAAAACAGGATGAGATGCGAATCTCAGTAACCAAGGCAAATTCCATCATATGTTCTAGTTTAATTAATATCAGAAAACATACCAGTCATATCAATAAATGAAACAATTAGGCTATCATGATTACCATCCCATACTAGCAATCATATTTCCACATATTAAAGGCCATTAACATCGGGAGAGGCTTGTCCATGACACCTACTCCCTATTGAGTACAACCAGAGCTCAGTGCATCTAGGGTTTGATCATAACCCGATGCCTGATTGAAGCACATGCACGGGTGGCAGCCGAACCACAGCTCTACCATGGACTTACAAGGTCCAATCATAATACAATAGATAGCCAACCAATTCATTTAGCATTTCAAATCATTCATAGCATTTTAATAGATATATGCATGGAATTAATATGAACCCGGTTACCTCACTTGTAGATAATTTGTAATAGCCACCAATGGTACAAAAATCTCCCTATAACTATAGCATCAGAGAATTACTACTTTAATTCATCATTTACAGTAGCAATAAATACCCAAAGAATTTAAATGCTAATAACTACCTAAAGAACACTTACCTAGCCACCACAAATCTCTAAATTCGGATTGAGTATGTCCTCTACCAGAAACTTCAATATATCACTCAAATTTCTAAGCAAATTCGTACATAATTAACACCCATACTATAAATCAACTATGGGGGTCTTAAACTAGTAAAACATACACTAGAATGGATAGTTTACACTTACCTAATGTTAGCCCTAGCCTTAACTACGAATTTCCTCTAAGAAAATACCAAACAACCATATTTCAGAATTTGGGTATGGTGAAAATGCTCCAAATAAAAAATTAATTAGGCCAAATTGAAGAGGAAGAGAAGGGGATTAAGATATATAAAAAGTTCCTTAGCTGATTTTGAGCTTAGAGGTGAGAAATGGTGAAATTCATACCCCAAACCCTAGCCTTCCTTCCAAGCTCCGAATTTCTTTTTGTGTTTTGTGTGTTCTGCAGAATGGGGGTGGCTAGGTTAGTTTTTAGGGTTTAAGTTGGGTTTTAGTTAGGTCAAATATGGGTCATGGGGCCAACTCCATTTGGGCTTCAGATTTTAGCTTTGTTGGCCCAGCTCTTATGCATTGGGCTGCTGAAATTCCATTGGGCCTGAACAAGTTTTAAAATCTCAAAGGTTTTAGGTCTACACAAGGGTTATTGGGCCAATTATAAGAGCCTATACAAGGTAGATCTTGGGCCTCTATCACATTGAATTAGATTGGGCCTACAGCTAGCTTATTGGGCTTCCATTAACCTTTTATCATGATCTCCTACATTAATTTGGGCCTAGATGAAATTTTTCTCCCAATTAAATCTCAAACCCATATTAATAATTTATCTTTCCAAAATTTTCATTTACTTAACTTACCTGATTATTCTATATTAATTATTCCTAATAATCTAAAACCCTAATTAACACCTTAATTAATTTTGGGGTGTTACAACATCTCTCACATTGCACTCACTTTCACTTAATTTCATTCCACGTAGCTCTAGCTTAAGCACTTCACACAGCACACTTGAGCTTGAAAAGAAGAACGTATTGGTAAGAAGCAAGGAGCAATAATCACATTGAACACACAAGAACAAAAGAGAATCTAACGTGGAGCTATATGAATCACACAAAGCATGTGGTAAATGAGCTGAATGAATAAGAGAAGAAGCTTCAAGCACTTACGGGTTGATGTTGAGTAGCAGTAGAATTAATAAGCTAAATAAAGCCATATGAAGAAGAAGCTAAGGAATGAATGAAGCTAGAGAAGAGTTGCTCACGTGGGAAGGGTTCCAGCAAGAAGGAACACGTGGGATGAGAAAAGAACTAGCTAAGGAGCTGCATGAAGAGAACAAACACTCGAGCTGAACATGAACACATGAAAGAAGAAGACACTGGAGCTGAATGAAAGAAAGAAAAGAAGTAGACTCAAAATGCAGAGGCACATGAAGAGTGATGAAGTAGCTGAACAAAGATGCAGCCATAGATTTAGAAAGTTGAAAAGAGCTACAAGCTATAAACACATAAAGAAACATGGAAAGGAACTGGGATTTGAAGCTATCTCTAAGCTACAGGTCATGGAAAGGAAGAAGATGTTGGCTGGGTGAGCTCCAGAGATGCAAAAAAGGACCTTGGGTCTAACATGAGAAGAGAGCTGAAGGTGAAGCCATGAGCTAGAGAATGGGAAGAAACATGTGAAGAAGAAGGAGCACTTGAGGAAGTCATGCATGATACGTACATAGGTTGCAAAATATGTAAAAGACGTATAAATAAAAGATAGCATGTGTTCTAGATTCGAGAAGAAGCATGAGCTAGAGCTTAAAAAGGAATTCACATGATAATTAAAAGAAATGCACATGCATGGGGTTGACGTGGAGAAGGAAAACATGTGAAGAATCATATGAAGAACCCACAGGCTGAATGGAGCATGCACATCTATACAAATCACGCATGAAGGAAGCAGCTGGGGAAGAATGTCTAGATTCACATGCACACATGGAAGGAAAAGGGCCCACACATATTCACGTGTTTCTAGCTGAGAATTAGAGAAAAGGCAACACGTGAGGAGCAAAGATAAATGATTAAAGGAAGCTCCTGAATGTGGAGGGCTAAACACGTGATACAAAAAGAAAAGAAGAAGCAACCACGTGAGGGGAATAAAAAATACATTCGTGGCAGCATTAGGAGGACATATCATCCATCATAGAATTAATCAACACATCATTCATTTATCCAAATTAACATTATTCCATTCTATAATCCAGACCATGTGAGGCATCCAAAAGAAGTTGTAGGCTAAGCTTGAGAAGGCATGTGATTTAATAAAAGGTTTGGGGGCAGTAGCTAAAAAGGGGGATTACATCGAATAAAAAATCATTCACTCCATTCGTAGATTCTTCCATTCTCCACTCCACATGTCGTAGCCATTTTCCCACTCCATCATCCTTCCATCTCCATTCCAATGAAGCTTTAATCCTCCATCTATGATTAGCTTGGAAGAAGACCCTTGGTTGAAGCTTAAATCAAGAGATTTGAAAGGGATTTTAGGCCAAGATACCTATTTTATTTTTTTCTCTTTCAATGTCAATTTTACTTATTTTATCTGCTTGGTCAAGCTTGTAAATGATTGAGATTGATGTAGTTTATAATTGATGGCTGGTTAGACATTGATTAGGAGAGAATTTGAATGATTATTTAATTGATTTTAGAATTAAATTTTCATTATTCTCTAATTTCCCATGTATGCAATCAAAGTATTTGATGAAATGCATGAGTGAAATTGTGTGCTTGATTGTTTGATTTGAGGATTCCTTGGAGTTTGGTTAGTTAATTGAACATCCTAGGGTATCAATTCAAAGGCTAATTAATCAATTAATCACTCAATTTTAAGTGTTCATTGATCTTAAATGCAAGAATTAATAATTTAGTACAGGGTTGAGGTTCTAATTCAACATTAACTTGTTAATTTCTTGAATCTTGAATGGTAATTCAAGATCATTTGCCATGAACATAATTAGGGACTCTTAGACTAGAATTAATCACAATTGAATTAGGATAAGGATAGTGGATACCAAAGGACGAATCCAAAGCTAGTCACATGTCTATCATTCACCCTGTAGTTCATGCAATTAGGTAGTGATTAGTCATTTTGTTTCAATTTAATTTTAGTTAGTTAAATTTAGGCAAAATCCCCCCTTTTAATTAGGTAATTTGTAGAGTTCTTTCACACTTAAAAAACCCAATTAAACGTTGAATTCCATTTCCGAGGGAGAGGACCTAGGTTGTGCCACTAATTATATATTTTCTCAACCTAGTTTTATTTTGGAGGTTATGCGACACAGTCATCAAGGATTAAGCATAATTAACCTGAATAATTATGAGAGAGATCTACAATTAAACAGGATAATAGTTAGAGTGGTTTGAAAGATACTTTATCTTAATTTAGTTTTTTAACTCTCAAATCATTAATTAACCCAATTAATTTAATATCTCAATTCTTGGTAGTAAGGAGATAGAAAACCTAGGGTGCTTCTTACTAACATTACTCATTAGAATAATTCTAAGAGTTCTATTTAATCTTTGATTTCATTTTATTTCATTAAGTATGAAATTCGGTCTGTTTCTTGACTTAAATAAACACGAACGCTTCCTAGACTTAGCTACATTTAAATTAATTCTCTGTGGGATGACCTTAATCTACTATACTACATAATCAATCTATACGCTTGTGGAATCCATTTCAAAAATAGTGGTTATCAATAGAATTGTTTGTTGAGGTGATGTTACTGAATTTGACAACCACTTTCTCTAGTTGTCTTGAGTTTAGGCTTTGTTGGAGATGATTTATTTGAATATGTACATGGTTAAATTTTTCATTACTTTTGTATCCACAACATATTTAAAGTGTCCTAAAACAAGTTGGCATGCATTCATAGATTCCAAATTACTGTATTTATAGACTATTAACATGTATGTTATGTAACGACCCTAACTTCAAATTATAATAATTAAGGTTAAAGATGTAATTAATAATCATATATCAAGGTTTGAAGTCATTAAAATTAATTACATCGGGAAAAAGTGAGGAAATTTAAAATCTTAATGTTGTTAGGGTCATTAACTAGACAACCACAATTATTCGGATGCACAAGTGAATTTAATTATCAATTAGGAGCCTTTGATTCTCCCATCCATCAATTTTAACTCATAAAATCCTCCTACAAGTGTTTTTAGATCATTCCTTAGCATTACCTTAAGAGAAACTAGGGTTTCTAGGAGAATATGAGAGATAGAGCACTTTCGCCTTGGTTAAATTCCCTTGTGCCACGGCTAATTACTCTTGCTTCAACTCCTTACGCCTTCACAAATTTTTCATAGTTCGCCGCGGCCAAATACCCTCTGGAACACCCCCAAATCTGCCTTTTAGACTTAACTGCAACTAATGTCACCGTTCATCGCGGCCAATTGCTCTTTATTTCCTTCCCTGGCAGGTTCGCCACATTTGGTCAAGGCCAATTATATGTTGGCCACGGCCAATCCTTCTCTGTTACCATTTGGTTGAGGCCAATTAAATGTTGGCTGCGGCCAATTCCCTTCTGTCCCCATAACTCCCAAGATTTCATCTCATGCTCTCCAATTCCCCCTTTAGCAACACTCTAGGCCACTTTTATTAGTTTGTGAATATTTAATGTCTTTTTTTTTACCTAATCTACCTAACACATCTATCATTACCCATTCAAACTCAAATGTGGATCTTTAACCCTATACCCACCATAAACTAGTGAGTTCATAGATCAATGACAACAAAGAGTTCATACACTACTCACATTCCATTCAAACATAAGTCCCATTAAAAATTCCATACATCACTAGTTTAAGTTGACATATGATGTATCAAATGATTACAGTCCCTATGCTTGGCAATTCATGATACAATGTAGCAATGATACAAAACTAACAATCTAGTTACATTACAATTCGACAAGGCCTCCAGACCTATATGCTACTAAACCATTTAATGTACTTTTAGTAATTTTCTCCATGCCACTAAGTCCGGTCCCTGAAAATGTTAGCCCACAGTGGGGTGAGGTATACAATCTCAGTAACAAAAGGCAATTTCCATATATATATACAAGTTAATCAATCCAGTGCAATTTCATGTCATCAATACCAGAATCATCAATTCAATTTGCAAATGAACTAATTGAACTACCAATAACTACTGTCCCATACCAGCAATCATACACAACATGTTAATGGCCAATAACACCGAGAGAGGTCCATCCACGACACCTACTCCATAATGAGCACAACCAGGGCTCAGTGCATCTGGGGTTTGATCACAACCCGGTGCTCGATCGAAGCACATGCATGGGTGGCAGCCGCACCACAGCTCCACCATAGACTTACAAGGTCTAATCATAATAACAATCCAAGTAATCAACCAATCATTTAGCATTTCAAAATCATATACATGCAAACAATATCAGATTAACATGAATATATACATGGAATTGGAAAATAACCCCAGTTACCTCAATGAAGCTAATTACTCATTCTCTAGCTACCATTATGATTCAAATCACACCAGGCCTAACATAAGCATAATCATCATCATTTAACTATCATTAATTAGGAATTTCCCTATCCACAGATTAATCTTAACAAGAGTTCATTGAAAGCTTCTTCTCAAGCTTCCTAATGATCTATTACACTAATTTAGGGTCCATACATCAAAGCTCATTATGATTTGCTTCCCCCAATTCCATTTTCGCACATGCACAAACCATGCACCCAAAGTTAGTCTAAATGATGGGAATTTGATACATACATCTCTTAAAAGGAGAGAAATCACTTACCCATACATCTAAGAGGTTAAATGGACTGAGTTGAGCCTCTACTACTAAGAACTACCATGGGACATTCCGATATTCGGATTTGAGTCATCAAGTTCAGAAAATTCAATTTTTCACCTTCATCTCCTTGCAATTTCGCATAATAGCATAACCTATTATGAAAATCAATCCTTGAGGATATTTTCCAACAAAATAATACACAAAATGAGGGGGAAATGATTACCTAATCACCCCTTTAGCTTCTAACTCTGAAAATCTTACAAGAAAACACCCAAACACCAAATTTTAGATTTGGGAAGGAGATGAAAATACTCAAAACTAGAAACTAATCGAACCAAAATGAAGAGGACAATGAGAGGGACATGTTTTATATAGATTACCTTGGCCAAATCTTCCTCTAGAAGTGAGAAATGGTGGAGGAATGCAGAAAAATCCTAGCCTCTCTTCTCAAGTGCGAAAATAGCTTCTAAGTTTGCAGAAATGAATTCCTTGGCAACCAAATGGGTGGAGATAAGACTTCTTAGGGTTTTAGTGAAGATGAGCTGGTCCAATGGGCCCATTATTTCAAGTAGGCTGGTGCTAGGTAAGATGGGTTGCAGAACACTTTGAATTAAAGTGAAGTGTGCTGACCTTAAGTCCTAAATTCTTGTGGGTTCAAAGGTTGGTGTTAGTTAGGCTAAGTCTTATGAGTTGGGCTTCAGAGTTGTAGTTGGGTCACGCCAAATTTCAAGAGTTAATCCAATTTGAGTTTGGATAATGTGTGTTGGGCTAACTATAAGGGCTTATGTAAATTAGGTCTTGGGCCTCTTTTTCACTAAGTTGGATTGGGCCATTGCTAGGTGAACTCTCTTGGCCTAAGTCTCATGGTAAAGAGTTAGGCTTACACCTAAAATTATTGGGTCTCCGTAAATCCTTATCCATGTCTTACTCAAATTAATTTTTAGGCCCAAATTAAGCTTTAATCTAATTGAAATCTTAAACCCATATTAATAACTTATTTCTCTGTAAATTTTTATTCATATAGCTTACCCAATTATTCTATAATAATTATTCCAAATACATTATTAACACATTAATTAATTTTGGGGTGTTACATTCTTCCCTCCTTTTAGAAATTTTGTCCTCAAAATTAGTCATACCTTACTCGATTGGTATTAGACAATTCTTCTTCATAACCTCCTCCTTGATAACTTTGATAGTCTTACTAGAGACTAGTCCCTTCCTACTACTTTCCTGAAGAGGGTGTTCTTATCATATTACTACTTCACTTGGTAACCACAATTCTATTCCCTCTAGTTAACCTACGTCAAACAACATGCCAATCTAAGCATGTTGTATTCCTTATTTGTCTACAACTAAAGAGATCTAGACCAAGTTATACTTGATCACCTTATAACAAGTCTAAGCACCTAGGTCAAATAAATCTTAAAATCTCTCTCCCTTTGTAGCATTTGTTTTGTTCTATTTTGTCTCTTTCTTTTTCTTTTCCTGCTCTCCTCTCTCATTTTTTTTAGTTCCAAAAGTCAATCATTAAATGTTAATGTTAACTTCCTTTCCTTCTTAACTCTCAATCCATTTAAGAGATAACTCTTAGATACTTTAGCTTAACTCTCCTTAATAGTTAACACTAAGAATTACAAAGAATTCCACTTGGTTAGCCCTTTTAGTATTTATTCCACTAATAGTAACATAGGCAAGTAACCTTATTTCATAATGAAGTTTCATTCATCCTTTAGTTAGATTACCCCCACATTTCCTTAGCCCAACCTTCTTAATCGAAATGGGTTTTACCTCTTACAGGTTCATCTAGTCTAAGTTTTCAAGTCTTACATTCAACTATCTCATAAATTATTACACACATTATCCTCATTTATTGTCCATTAGTAGAAGGTTCATTATTTCCATTGGACGTATAGAATTCCCCTTTCATTTTCAATTAGTGCCCAAGATTCCTCCTCCTTATTTGTTGAGATTCCCAAGGGTTAGAACTAATATAAAGTCCGATCTCATAACTTATCTCTTGAAGGCACCCAACCACTTTAGGTTCACCTTCCCCATAATCGAAATCAAACATAATCTTTCAGGTGAAAATGAACATGATATTCCAAGTCTAGATTATATTTTCTAATAAGACCTAATCTCAAGGGTGAGAGTACCTTGTCCAAAGCATCAAGGTAATTCTTTAGGACTTACGAATGAGTTTCTTTAAATCTTACAAGTCATAATTTCAATGAGTGGTTTATTAGATAACATAATTTATATCGCTTGCCCACAACATTAAGAATTTTTGGCTCCTAATGATGGTTCATTATAAACAACTTGATCACCCCCCTCAGGGGTAACCGACATAGGAAAATCCTTAATAGACCTCTTCCCTTTCTCTCTTTTTCTTGTTTTGTTTTTCCTCTCTTTTTTTTGGCACTTGCAAAGGCATTACCACAATTACATACATGTGACTCTAAAGATTACCATGATCAATAAATCCCAATGTCTCATTTTAATTCTCAGTTACTACAAGCTTTAGTAGTCAACTTAATGGCATCTATACTTGTTTGAAATCAGCTGGACATCTCTTTAGTTTTTATGCCATTATATAGTCTCAAAGGACTGCGTTTTCGTATCTTCTACCCCCAACTAAGATATTTTCATACAAGTATAGTTATTCTTCAATTAGCATACTTTTTACCCCTTTTTTTTAATATTCTCTAGTTTGGAAATTCATAATAATTTCCCAAAGAGTAATGAAATGATATCTTGTCAACAAGGTTTAAGATCCTATCAACAAGATCTTGTATTCATTAATGTAAAATCTAAGACCTTGTCAATAAGGTTCTCTGACAACAAGTACAAGGTCTTTTGACCATACGTTATAGCATATAATATGAGATGGTATAATAGTTTTCGCCCTCACGCAATGGCCTATGCCAATCACAACTAACTCTTTCACTCCCCTAAAAGTTTTTAGGCCTCAATTTCATGCCTGACTATTAGGAGTTAAATTAACATAATAAGGAGACTTAGTGAGTCTTTTCATTATTAAACATTCCTTAATTATCAATTGATCAAGTAAGGATTCCCAGTAAGAGAACTCAAGTACCATTTACGACTACTGTTTCACCCTTCCTCATCAATCATTATACTAAGGTTTTATTGTAATAACATAAGTTAATTGCATTATTGCCACCTCTCATTCATTTCCCCCAGGTCATTATTCTAGATCAGGGAGTCCTCTTTCAAAGTTAGGGAGTTTTTACTACTATCGTAAGTATTAGTCCATCTCAAATTTCCAATATTGTCTCTATCCCCTTAATCACACCACGCGTGACACATGACAATAAAATTATTAGTGATGGAATCAGGCTTTGCCTTTAATATTAACAAGCAATTCTTTTCTGTGGCCATACACATGCTCATCACCCCACGATAATTATATCTCAACCACTTGTACACACACGAATACCATTTTATTCTTTTTTTAGGTGGGTCCTTACTATCAAGATCTCCTCTTTACCTTCCAGGTAGAAAGTCTACTTAGTCTAGTTTGACGTCAATTTGGTAGTTGAAATTCATTAAATCATATGATAAGCGACATGCCCCGCATGCCCTTAGCATCGAAGTACCGATGAATGAGCACGTCCCACATGCCTCTAGCACTAGAGTGCTGTAGAGTCTTACCTTACACTCCCCGAGTGTATCATGCATGTAAAGTGCCTCTAACTACCACCCAAATGCACATCAATGCATAGCATAAGTAAACTAAATTACACAAGAGACAACATGCATAAGCACCCCGTGCCGATGCACCTCACCCTTATCACACTAAAGGGTTGTCTTTCTTCTTGTCATAATCTCTCTCTTTTGCCATAGTACACTAAGGGAGGAGCCTTAAAGCTCTCAAGATTCCTTCCAGAACATCATCTCCCTTAATCTCTTGCTTTAAAGTCACTATACACATTTAGAAATAGATTCGACAATCTTAAGAGTTTCTTGCCCTCTTTTCTTGTCATCGTTAACTAAAGATGGCTTACTCACTCCAATAGTTTGAATAAAACAATTTAAAATGTTCTTTAGCTCTTATCGTCCATATTCATTAGGCCCAAATTGTGGTAGCTAGGATCGAGTAATTGCATTCTTTATTAAACAGGATCAAGCAAATGGGTTAGGACCTCTGTACCTATAAAGCCTCAACCTTGGGGACCTTTCGAAGTCTACATAATCCTAACTCATTATGAATTGTACATCACTTCATATATTTAATTAATCACACTTATTTATTACACACTAGTTCTATTATTAATTTCCTGATTGCAAATAATGTTTACATCTTACCCTTCTGTAAGGTTCTTATAGCTAGTTAAGTGTTTTACTCTGTACCATTGCCTTTTAAGTTCTCAACATCACTCTAGATGGCCCTTGAAAAGCTTAGAATTTCACTTAGGTAAAGAATTGCTACTCTTATTGTGATCAGTTGACTACTTCGATGGGCCAGTCAACTGGTCGATCGTACCCAGTTGGCTTGCTTAGTAAATAACAGTCAATTGGTCACAATTACTATCAGTAACTTTATTCACCATCCTCATCAGTTACCTGGTCTCATTCATTCAGTCAATTGGTGCCTCACAGTGAGTGACTGGTGCATCTATCATGTAGCCGGTTGGTAACAAGCCTTAACTAGTCATTTATTTAGACTGAGACTAGCAACTTAATCCCTGAAGAAAAGAAGGGCAAAATTCTAGTCTTTTCATTGGCATTAACAACCTCACATCTCAAAATTAGTATTACTATAGTGTTATGAGGTAGAATCTCACTACACTTTATTATTCTCAGGGGCACACTTACTGTGATGGGTGATGTTCTAAATAAAATTCAAGAAACAACCATTTTAATCAAGCATTACAAACCTTATATCATTATTCCTTTATATTTCCTTCCAGAACATAAAATACAACAACTATATGTTCACATAATTATCTATTCTTATAAGCTAATACCATGCCAAAAATGCATCATGATTGCCAAGCTTCTAATCATAAGATTTAAATTAGGACGATTTTCCTAAACCATTGCTCTGATACCAACTGTAATGACCCTAACTTCAAATTATAGTAATTAAGGTTAAAGACGTAATTAATAATCATATATCAAGGTTTAAAGTCTTTAAGATTAATTACATCAGGAAAAAGTGAGAAAATTTAAAACCTTAATGTTGTTAGGGTCATTAGCTAGACAACCACAATTATTCAAATGCGCAAGTGAATTTAATTATCAATGAGGAGCCTTTGATTCTCCCATCCATCAATTTTAACTCATAAAATCCTTCTACAAGTGTTTCTAGATCATTCTTTAGCATTACCTTAAGAGAAACTAGGGTTTCTAGGTGAATATAAAAGATAGAGCACTTTCGCCGCGGCTAAATTCCCTTGCACTATGGCCAATTACTCTCGGTTCAACTCCTTACACCTTCACAAATTTTTCACATTTTGCCGCTGCCAAATACCCTCTGGAACACCCCTAAATCTGCCTCTCAGACTTAGCCGCAGCTAATGTCACTGTTCATCGTAGCCAATTACTCTCTATTTCCTTCCCTGGCAGGTTCGCCACATTTGGCCGAGGCCAATTAAATTCCTCTCTGTTACCATTTGGCAGAGGCCAATTAAAGGTTGGTTGCAAGCCGTGACCAATTCCCTTTTGTCCCTATAACTTATAAGATTTTATCTCATGCTCTCCAATTCCCCCTCAAGCAACACTCTAGGCCACTTTTACTTAGTTTGTGAATATTTAGTGTCTTTCCTTTATCTAATCTACCTAACACATTTATCATTACTCAGTCAAACTCAAATGTGGATCTTTAACCCTCTACCCACCATAAACCAGTGAGTTCATAGATCAATGACAACAAAGAGTTCATACACTACTCACATTCCATTCAAACATAAGTCCCATTAGAAATTCCATACATCACTAGTTTAAGTTGACATATGATGTATCAAATGATTATAGTCTCTATACTTGGCAATTCATGATACAATGCAGCAATGATATAAAACTAGCAATCTAGTTACAATACAATTCGACAAGGCCTCCATACTTATGTACTACCAAACCATTTAATGTACTTCTAGTAATTTTCTCCTTGCCACTATGAAGTTCGGTCCCTGAAAATGTTAGCCCACAACGGGGTGAGATATACAATCTCAGTAACAAAAGGAAATTTCCATATATATGTATAAGTTAATCAATCCAGTGCAATTTCATGTCATCAATACCAGAATCATCAATTCAATTTGCAAATGAACTAGTTGAACTACCAATCACTATTGTCCCATACCAGCAATCATACACAACATGTTAATGGCCAATAACACCGAGAGAGGTCCATCCACGGCACCTACTCCATAATGAGCACAACCAAGGCTCAGTGCATCTGGGGTTTGATCACAACCCGGTGCTTAATCGAAGCACATGCACGGGTGGCAACCGCACCACAGCTCCACCATAGACTTACAAGGTCTAATCACAATAACAATCCAAGTAATCAACCAATCATTTAGCATTTCAAAATCATATACGTGCAAATAATATCATATTAACATGAATATATACATGGAATTGGAAAATAACCCCAGTTACCTCAATGAAGCCAATTACTCATTCTCTAGCTACCATCATGATTCAAAGCACACCAGGCCTAACATAACCATAATCATCATCATTTAACTATCATTAATTAGGAATTTCCCTATCCACAGATTAATCTTAACAAGAGTTCATTGAGAGCTTCTTCCCAAGCTTCCTAATGATCTATTACACTAATTTAGGGTCCATACACCAAAGCTCATTATGATTCGCTCCCCTCAATTCCATTTTCGCACATGCACAAACCATGCACCAAAAGTCAGTTCAAATGATGGGAATTTCGTACATACATCTCTTAAAAGGAGAGAAATTACTTACCCATACATCTAAGAGGTTAAATGGACTGAGTTGAGCCTCTACTACTAAGAACAACCATGGGACATTCCGATATTCGGATTTGAGTCATCAAGTTCAGAAAATTCAATTTTTCACCTTCATCTCCTTGCAATTTCGCATAATAGCATAACCTATTATGAAAATCAATCCTTAGGGATATTTTCCAACAAAATAATACACAAAATGAGGGGGAAATGCTTACCTAATCACCCCTTTAGCTTCTAACTCCGAAAATCTTACAAGAAAACACCCAAACATCAAATTTTAGATTTGGGAAGGAGATGAAAATGCTCAAAACCAGAAACTAATTGGACCAAAATGAAGAGGACAATGAGAGGGACATGTTTTATATAGATTACCTTGGCCAAATCTTCCTCTAGAAGTGAGAAATGGTGGAGGAATGCAGAAAAACCCTAGCCCCTCTTCTCAAGTGCGAAAATAGCTTTCTAAGTTTGCAGAAATGAAGTCCTTGGCAACCAAATGGGTGGAGATAAGACTTCTTAGGGTTTTAGTAAAGATGGGCTGGTCTAATGGGCCCATTATTTCAAGTGGGCTGGTGCTAGGTAAGATGGGCTGCAAAACACTTTGAATTAAGGTGAAGTGTGCTGACCTTAAGTCCCAAATTCTAGTGGGTTCAAAGGTTGGTGTTAGTTGGGTTAAGTCTTATGAGTTTGGCTTCAGAGTTGTAATTGGGTCATGCCAAATTTCAAGAGTCAATCCAATTTGGGTCTGCATAATGTGTGTTGGGCCAACTATAAGGGCTTATGTAAATTGGGTCTTGGGCCTCTATTTCACTAAGTTAGATTGGGCCATTGCTAGGTGAACTCTCTTGGCCCAAGTCTCATGGTAAAGAGTTGGGCTTACACCTAAAATCATTAGGTCTCCGTAAATCCTTATCCATGTCTTACTTAAATTAATTTTTAGGCCCAAATTAAGCTTTAATCTAATTGAAATCTTAAACACATATTAATAACTTATTTCTCTGTAAATTTTCATTCATATAGCTTACCTAATTATTCTATAATAATTATTCTTAATTATTTTAAATACATTATTAACACCTTAATTAATTTTGGGGTGTTACATGTTATGTAATTTTTCAGTTGAGATAAGGTTGTCATATTTATATCACTTGAACTATATGTTTGCACTTACATGACTGATGAGGGTGTGGTTAGGTTTATTCCTTGCTTTCTTTTTCTTTAGGTAGGTATCTTCACTCATAAGTTATGCACTATTAAATAACTATTTAAAGCAATTTACAGTTATAGTGGTGCACCTTGTCAATATGTTAACTTGTGTGTAAGGATCCCTTTTAACTTGAATATGATCTACTATACTCTTTCATGTTATCATCAACTTCACCAATACAGGAATTGATTCCCATACAATCAACCACATGCTATGGAATTTTTAATTTTGAAGCTATTTATCTTTTATTTGCCTTTTTTTAAAAACATTATATCGATAATTTTTAAAAAATATTTTGCATGGCTTGCAAAGTTATACTTAGAGAATGTTTGACTACCTAATGTAGGGTCTTGGTTATGGATGTTCCAGTTAAGAGGAGAATAAAGAGTAAAAGCTAAGGTAAGGTGTCAATGATCAAGTGGTAGCAATTGAATGGTGATAAAGAAAATAGCTCGTAGAGAAAGATTTTGGAGGAAGAGTCCTGGAAAATATAAGGAAGTGCTAAAAATATGTGGAATGAGATGGTTAAAAAGATTAGGAATATTACAAAAGAGATACTTCATGAATCAAGAGGCTTTAGATCTAAGGATAAAGAATCTTGGCAATAGGATGCAAGTGTATAAGATAAGGTTAAGGTTAAAAGGGAGTAATATAAAAAGTGGTCTTCGTGTAAAAGTGATGATCGAAAAAATATAAGGTAGCTAAAAAAGACATTAAAAACGTTGTGAGTGAAGCGAGAGTTAGAGTATTTGATGGGTTATACCAATCCTTAGACAAGATGAGAAAAAATATTTAGAAGCTTGCTAAAAAATAAGGAAAAAAAAAGACAAGAGACATTAATTAAGTGAATTGTATCAAAAGATGAAGAAGGGAAAGTTTTAGTCACATAGCAAGATATTAAAGAAAGGTGAAAACATTATTTTCATAGGCTATTTAATGAAGGATATGGGATCTTATTACACTCGGATAGGCTAGATACTAAAAAAGAGGACCAAAATTATACATTTTATCATAAGATTTGAGAGCCAAAGGTAAAAGAAGCATTAAAGAGAATGGAGAATGATTGAATAGTTAGACCAGATAATATACCTGTTGCGTTATGGAAGAGTTTAGGAGTGAAATGTTCAAATTGGCTCACAAAGTTGTTTAACAAGATTATGAGGTATAAGAGAATGTCAAATAAGTGGAGAAGTACTTTAATACTTATTTATAAGAAAAAGGGAGACATACAAAATTGTGTAAATTATAGGAGATTTAACCTCATGAGCCATAGCATGAAGTTATGAGAGAGAGTAAATGAGCAAAAATTAAGGTAAGAGACTCAAGTTATGGATAATCAATTTGGTTTTATACTAAGAAATTCAACCATGGAAGTGATAGACTTGCTACGAAAATTGATGAAGAGATATCGAAGGAATTAAAAAGACTTATAGATGGTATTCATCGATTAGAAAAGACATATAATAGGGTGTCAATAGAAGTTTTATAGAAGGCTTTGGAGAAAAAGGAATTCATATTGCTTATATTTGAACAATTCATGATATGTATGATAGGATTACAACTATTGTGAGAATAAAAGGTGGGTTTACAGAAGATTTTTTTAATAATTATTGGCCTGTATTAAGGGTCAACTTTAAGCTTCTATCTTTTTACTTTAGTCTTAAATGTTCTCACTGAACATATCTAAGAGCTAATATCATAATGCATGCTTTTGATAGATGATATAATCTTACTTGGAGAATCGAGAGAGAAAAAAAATTAGAAATTAGAGACGTGGAGATTAGGTTTGGAAGTATATGGATTTCATTTACGTGGAAGTAAAATAAAATATATAAAATGCAAGTTTAGCAAACGGGATACTCATTCTAGGGTAGAAGTAAAAATTAGAGAGCATACCATACCATAAGTTGCATAGCTAATGTATCTTGGATCCATCATATAACATGACAAGGAAATAAAGGAAGATATAAATCATAGGATTAAAACAAGATGGATGAAATAGATGAGTGTTTCGAGTATTATTAATGGTAGAAGAGTGCCACTCAAGCTTAAAGATAAATTTTACTGCATAACTATAAGATCTATAATGTTATAGGGGACTGAATATTGGGTAATAAAAGACTAATAAGAGAATAAGCTCAATGTTGTAAAAATGAAAATGTTGCATTGAATAAGTGAATACGCCTAACAATATAAAATTAGAAATGGACACATTAGAGAGAAAGTTGAGGTTGCACCTATTATGTAAAAGATCATAGAATTGCATCTTAGATGATTTAGGCATATATAGAGAAGACCTATAGAAACCCTAGTAAAAAGAGTAAATTAGATGGAGAGTAGTCCTATGGTTAGAGGTAGAGGGAGACCAAAAAAAGTTATAGGTGAAACCATTAAGAAGGATTTAGATACAAATGGTTTGTCCATAGATATAATTTATAATAAAACTTTATGACATCACTTGATCCATGTAATTGATCTCACCTAGTGGAAAAAAACTTGTTGTTGTATTTGGCCCACAGTTTGCTCTCTACTCTCAAGTTATATGTCAATAAATGAGAAAAGAAAAGGAAAACAAAAACAAATTTAAGAGGTGTGTGTCAATTTATTGTACTATTTTTTATTTATTTGGGAAGAGATTGCAAAAGCATGGCCATGTGCACGCATTTGTTAAGTGAGAGAATTGTAATTCTCGAAAATGCTAGAAAAAATCAAGTTCCATTTTAGTTGCATAACTTACTAGAGGTTGCCATTTTCTAGTGTGTTAAGCTTTTGGAGATATTGATTTCTCAATATCATAATTTAATAGAATTCTTAGCTCTTAACTAAGACGCACATTTAGCTTCAACACAAAACATAAGGATTCATTTGATAGATTATCCATGGAAGTAGCTGCATAGGCAATTTTCATAAATGGAGTACACAATGAAGAGAGTGAGGATATTGGAAAAGATAAATATGGATTACTGAATATTATAACCCTCCATTAGCTCACACATTTTGAAATTAGTGTTTCATGTGTATTTCCGAACTTGCCCATATTACCTTGTGCATCCACGATCATTAAATGGCTATTGTCCTAGCCTTAATTTATTGAAAGTATTGTTCTTTTCTTTTCTTTTTTTAAAAACTTGCCATTGTCATTGAGTATTTGTTTTACACAATGAGGCTTTTGTTCTATTTGAGTATTTCATGAAGTATCCTTGTCACTTGTCTTTAAATTCTAAAGTCTTGATGGAGGAAGGCAAATCTAGCCTGATTTTCTTCATTTTGAATAATTTCAATTTCTTATTTTGGGTCATATGAAATTTCTAGAGGAAGCAAAGAAATTGAGTTTGCAAGGTCACTGTATTTGTATATGATGACATGCTTTAGGTGTTTACTCTCATGCATGTGTTGCTTTTAGCTTTTGTTGGATTCTGCTTAGGCATTTTTGGTAAAGGTATTGTAGTACTGCACTTATATTCCTTTTCCTTTTCTTGTTTGGTATAGTATTGATTTTCTTACATGCGTAATTATTGGTTAACATTTACTCAATTTAGTGAATTCAATCATGATCCTTTTCTGTCTGGTTTTGTTTTCCTGTATTATTGTGATTTTGTGGGTAATGCTTGGCTATTGTTGTTTTGAACCTAAAATTTTAGTGAACTATTTTACTGGGTTTCTTAAGGCAATTCACTTTATTTATTGTTCCATATTTAACTTTCACCACAGAGCAATTTTCTGAAGTTGCTGGGCTAATGAACAAGGTTTTTCTATTACTAAAACAACTTCTTGATATAGCATGTAAAAAAAGAGTTTTATGTGTACTAGGATGAGTTTGAGATGCCAAGCAAAAATACATTGGAAATTTATGTTCGCATGAAACATTGTGCTTGGGCTTCATATTCAAGAGTCTATTTATGCCGTTCTATTCAACTATTGGATACTACGTCCTCTTGGTTTTGATGTAGTTATTTCTTACATACTTGACCTTTCCCCCTTCTTTTCAGCACAGTATGCTAAGTGATTTTTGTCCTGTCTTAATACTGTTAAAAATTTGTAGATCATGCAATTATTTTTATTTTTCTTAAAATTATGTTTACTGAATTTTGAAGCAGGCATATTTTTTGTGCAGGTTTTGACAATGACAGTTTTATACATCTAATTGATAGTGAAATCAATTGAATACCTTAAAAAAACAAAAAGGAAAAAATGTGTTTGATATAAATTCGATTTTTAGTTATAAGTTTCACATTTTGAGAAACATTTTTGGGAAATGGTGGGGCCCTCAACTACAGACCTAACTGAAAGGAGCTTTTCTTTACTGATTAGTCTTATTTAGGTCGACATGTCATATGACATCTGTGTGTATGACTTTGAAACTATACTTGTTTTCTTTGAGTGAAGGTTTCTTATCCTCCAGTTTTATACTCTCTTCTCTTCCTAGCAAAATTTATTCTTTACTAATTAGTTTGACAATATTTATTGCTTCTGATAATGTGACTTATGTGCTTAGATGAAGATTTTGATTGTTGATAGTTTTTGGTAGCTTCCATCGGCTCGGTTCGTTAATACAAATGGGTTTTAATTATAATTTCTCCTATTATATATGGTTTAATCATGTGAAATATAATTAACTAAATTTTGAGCCCAATTATTCACTTCCATGTTTAATTCTATATGAATGGAATTTGGGTTTCTGAATATCCTCTTTACTGCAATAATCTCAGTGGCATGATGGGGAATTTTGCTGAATTTTTTTCTTTTTTTTTTAAAAATGAATACAGTTTACTCCTGACGTGATTTTGACTGCAAATACTGAGCCAAAGTGCTAGCTGCTATTACTATTGTTCACTGGAAATATGTTATAGTTTTTGAATGGAATTTTTAGAGGCAATCTGTCTCGAATATTGACTGGTCGCAGGTTTTTGACTCAGGTGCAATAGCAAGAATTTCAAATTATTCGTATACATAATTTAACATTTTATTTCCTCGGATGCATTACGTTATTATTATTATTTTTTAAATGGGTCACGCCTCAGCACAAGGCGTGACCCAATTTTTTTAAAATAAAATTTACAATGGGTCATGCCTCAGCATGAGGCGTGACCCTTAATTTTTTTTTTTTATAAATTTTGGGGTCACCCCTCAGCATGAGGCGTGACCTCTTTTTTTAAAAAAAAATATTTTTTTATGGGTCACGCCTTAGCATTAATGTAATTATTTTTAAAGATATTAAAAATTCAACCATAAAAATTTAAAGATATTAAAAGTGTAATTTATTTTTAAAAACAATGAATAAGTAGTTTAAATTTTAAATTTTAAATTTTTTAAGACTTAATAATTAATATTAGTGTTAAAAAATTTAAGAAATAAATAAATGTGGTAAATAATATTAAAATAATAAAAATTATAACTATTATATGAAATATATATAATAAGCTAAATTTTTGAATTTATTATATTTGAGGCATAACTTATTTGTTTACTAATAATATAAATTTATTCTATTATTAGTTGAAGTTAAGACTAATTATGATTTTTGAATTAAATTATGTTTCTCATATAATTGTGCAGGTATATTTTTTCAAAAATTGTTGGGAGTAGTAAGTCACAGAACAAAAATATTAATAAGAGAAAAAAAATTATTTGGCAATAAAATCATGAAATTAAACAAAAATATAGATAAGAGATAAAAAATTATTTACCATCAAAATTATAAAATGAAAGTTAATTAAGAACATAATTTTTTAAAAATTATATAAATAAGTAAGAATATTAAAAATTTGAATGAGAAATTAATCAAAATTAACTGCTGAACTCAATATTAAAATAAAGTAGTTATAATATGTTATCATTATCTAAAAAATAAAATTACGAGTACAAAAAAAAAAGGAACGTTCAAAAGAAATGGCTTCCAATGCACATCTAGTCCATGGTCTTAATCGTTGGCCACGTCTTAGAGAAGGATGTTGTTCTTCTTCTGCCTCTTGTACCCCGGACTCCTGCTTAGCTTCTTCTTCATTATTGCCATCATTTTCATCTACTTCGTTATTATTGTTTCCTTCTTCTTCTACATGTTGGTAGGGTATGGGATTAAGATTCAATTAAGGTGACTGAATTAGAGGAATAGGCTGATTTGGTGTGATATATCCCGTCTGTTGTGATCCAACGTGTATAGATGTCCCAAAAGCAAATCTAAAAGTAGACATTGTTTTCTCTGAGAATAGAGGTGTAAAAGGGATGGAACTACATGGCATATAAAATGAAGAGCTGACACCCCTGAAATTAGGAAAATACACTGGTGGCATGAAAGAAGATGGACCTGTTGTATCATGGTGTACTTGTGATTGTGTTGTTGGAAAACAAGATGGTTCAGCAACACTAAGAGGGTCTTGCATCTCTGTTGAGGTATAAAAAGAAGGACTAGGCATCCCAAATGTAGTACCAACACCAGAGGTAGTATCATGATAAGGCCGATCGTCCACCATGGGTACTCTAGTAGACATAAATCCATGAGCTCTCTTTACCGTACGAGTAGGAGGAAGTTGTGGTCTAGACAACTGAGGTGCAGGAGGAGCAGCCTGAGAAATCGTTATCTTGTGTACTTGCGATTAAAATAGTCCTTTTATATTTCCCATATAGAAAAGGTCCTGTCTATTTGGACCATAGGTTTCAAGTAGCTGAACACCTCGATGCACAGCCTAAACATCCAAAATACTCGATGAAACATGACCGACTCACCATTAGCTACACTAGTCGGTACATGTTCTTTATGCATAAAGTCATAGTATGAGCCGGCCATGAAATGTTGAACAGCAGCTAGCCATCTGGGTAACAAAGCATAGGACTGCTCCCAATTCCCAAATGTACGTGAAATGGCTCGATGTTTTCCCCTCCAAGCCTTCTTGTATGTGATGTTGCACCTAAATATAGAATGTACTCTCTTAATGACCTCTCTGATGGACACACCGGGATTTTTAGTCACCATCGATACAATATACACTGAAATGACATCAGAGTCTGATTTTGGGTGATCTTGTGACAATGATGCTGAAACACATGTATGGGGCCCATTATATTTTGTTATCTCCCAATGATTTTCCTTCTTTCGATAACAAGCTCTGACCTTTCATTTGCAGGATCCCTTTTCATATTGAACACACCGATATTCTTCGTACTTCTTTGAAGAATGGTACACCTTAAAAGTATGATGTGCACGTACCGAGTATATCTTGAATGCGCGACGAAAAGATCGCTGATCATTATATAGCATGCCTACATATAACTTTTGATCATTGTTCATGTTTATTGCTGCCTCTTCCATTTTAGCATAATCAGGAATCCACACACCATCTGCATCTATCTGTTCAAGAAATACAACCATTGAGTCAGTATAAATGTTAATGGGGGCTACTGAATCAACAATGGCATCCATGCAATCGGTATCTTCATCATCATCTATATTACCACCATCATTGCAATCATAGGGAGCAGCATCATATTCATCCTCTTCCTCGAAGTCATCCATTATATCCTTGTCTCATCTGGATGAGAAAGGGGGCCACTAATTGGTGCATGTGTCGAACTTAGTTGGGCAATATTATCGACATGCAGACAAGATGAACTTGGTTGAGCCGTATAGTCAACTAAACTAACAAGAGAATACTGATCATCTGTGATGTTGGCATGGCTGGAGGATGGGAGTGGGTTTGCCACATATTAAACTATAGCCTGAGTCGCCGCATTCAAGTCTATTTCCTTTGACGCTGTTTTTGCATACAATTCAACTGAACCAAGTTGTGATGGAAATTTTTCATTCGCTATCCACATTGTTTGGAGATTGGCATCCCTCCTTAACTTACATGCTTGGTACTTTGTGGGCCTTAATGACACTGGATGCCTATATAATAATTCATATACATATTGATCTGAATCTAACTATAATTAGTCTGCAACCCTTGTTTCAATCTTTCTAATGAAATATCATTGTCAACACTTATTACATCAATTGTATCTGCAATAAATGTTACACATTCTTCGATTTCGCATATTTGTCCATTTGAATATAAGCATATAATTTATTTCCCGTTGTTCATTTCGCCTAACTGCGCAATACTGTCGTCAATACCCAAAACATTGTACAATATTTATAAACAACTACAATCCTTTATCCAACTAATATATTTTTTCTACTACCAATTAATATAATTCTAACAAATCCTATTCTTTTACAATATTTGTTTGCTATATTTTTTTCATTAAACAATTAAATATTTTTTATGTCTTTGACATCTTTTATTCTAATAATTTTGTTCATCAAATTTTATCATATTTTACTATAATGTCATCCAATATTAACAATTTATTTAAAGATACTATTTTCATTCTATTACATTTTTTATTTTGTTTACATTACAATTTTATCATATTTTACTTTTATAATTATGCTAAAATTTTTTTATTTCTGTTACTATATTTTTTTTTGGCTTACATTATAAAAATGTATTCATTATTCCATTTTTATAGTGTTATACCTTTTGTTATTTTCTACGTATTATTCTTTTATAATATTTTTTTTCATTGTTTAATTCTTTTCTAATATATTGTTCACAAAATTTTTCTTATTATTTCATCTAATAACTTTAAATAATATTTTCATAAATTTCAATAACTTTTGACCAATTTTTTATTATCATTACATTATTAGATCTTTTTATTTTTATACACTAATTTTTCTCTTTGCTCACATATTATACTATTTACAATTTTCTATAATTCTTTTGTATTTTTTTCATCTAATATTTACATCGCATTTTTATAAAAGAATTTGTTCAATATATTATCTCCTACCTACAATATTTATTTAGAATTTCTTTCTTTCTTCATTTTATATTTTTTTACTAATATTTATTATCACTTCATACAATAAACAATTTTTTTAATTTTTTTTCCATACATTTTTTTACTTAAACGTTTTATTTTTTTTTTATTTGTACACAAACATTAACCACTTCTTCTTTTTTTTGGCATCTTTACAAAAGTCCTAATTTTACCAATAATGTAACTTCATTTTAACAAAAAAATTTATTTCTTCTACATGTATACTCAAATCACTAACAATATATTTATTTTTCAAATTTAAAATTCGGACACAATATTAAATAATTTCATATTTTACCTATAATAAAATTTTATTGTAACAAATAAAATTATTTCATTCACAGCTATATTTAAATTACTAACAAAATATATATTTTAAATTTAACAAGTAATTACAAATAATCATATTTTTTCATACGTAAAACATACCAGTAATTTTTTTTTTGAGATCTTCTTCCTTACTTTCTTTGTTGAAAAATTTAACTACTGTGATGGAGTGCTCCACTAGATCTCTTCCTTCTTTTAATCAAAGATATAAACGGCAAATATGAGAAGATGGATAATGTAGATGAAGAAAATAAAAATTTTGAAGAAGCAGAAGAAGAAGAAGAAGAAGAAGAAGAAGAAGGCAAGAATGGCGAGACAATGAGAGGTGTGGGGAAGAAGGGAGAAAACGAGGAGGCTTTAAAAAGAAGAGGAAGAATCAGAAGAAAATGCATGCAACGGATATAGGATAGCGTTTTTTATTTTCCACTTAAAATCGTCCATGTGGCAACACAATCCTCATATACCTTATCCTTTGCTGCCATGTGTCTTGTTTTATCCATGTGTCAGGGTCAAAATTTATCCATGTGTCAGGATCAAATTTTGACCCTGACACATAGGACAAGGGTCACGCCTCATGTTGAGGCGTGACCCATAAAAAAAATATTTTAAAAAAAAAATGGTGTCACGCCTCAGCATGAGGCGTGACCCATTTTTTTTTTTTTAAATAACTTAATGTATCTGAAAAAATAAAATGTCAAGTCATGTATATAGATAATTTAAAATTTTTGCTATTGCACCTGAGTCAAAAACCCGATCGGTCGTTGTGTTAATTTCAGCATAAGATTTGCTTCACTTCTAACTAGAAGTTGAAGTTAAAATCTGTTCAAATCCTTGGCTGCTTCCCTAGTAGTTTTTTTTAATGGTGTAACCTTAATTCCTAGCAGCATTTGAGTGTGTAAATTCTGTAGCAAATATCTAATATCCCCCCCTCCCCCTCCCCAAAAAAAAAAAAAAGAATGTGTTTGATATAAATTCGATTTTTACTTATGAAGTTTGACGTTTCGAGAAACCCTTTTAGGAAATGGTGGGACCCTCAACTATAGATCTAACCCAAAAAAAAATTTCTTTACTGATTAGTTTTATGTAGGTCGGCGTGTCATATGACATCTTTAAAACTTTGAGACCACTTGTTTTCCTTGAGTGGAGGTTTCTTATCCTTCAATTTTGTACTCTCTCTCTTCCTAACAAAATTTATTCTTTTACTAATTAGTTTGACAATCTTTACTGCTTCTGATAATGTGATTTATGTGCTGAGATGAAGACTTTGATTGTTGATAGTTTTTGATAGCTTCCATTGGCTCTGTTTGCTAATACAAATGAGTTTTAATTATAATTTCTCCTATCATATATGGTTTGATACTGTGTAATACAATTAGCCAAATTTTGAGCCCAATTAGTCCCTGCCGTGTTTAATTTTATATGAATGGAATTTGGGTCTCTGAATATCCTCTTTAGTGCAATAATCTCAGGGGGCATGAAGGGGAATTTTTCTGAATGCATATATATGTATATGTATATATTTTTATGTATATTGTTTACTTCTAACATGATTTTGAGTGAAAATACTGAGCCAAAGTGCTAGCTGATATTACAGTTGTTCACTAGGAATCTGTCAGTTTTTGAATGGAATTTTGAGGGGCAATCTGTCCCAAATAATGAATGGTTGCTATGTTGATTTTAGCATAAGATTTACTCCGCTTCTTACTGGAAGTTCAGGTTAAAATCTGTTTATATCCTTCGCCGCTTCCTACTAGATTTTTTTTTTTTAATGGTGTAACCTTAATTCCTAGCAAGATTTGAGTGTGTAAATTTTGTAGGAAATACATGCTTGTGGTCTTATGCATGTTAGGATGATTTAAAACTGCTTCAGATGGGGGGTTTAGTTTGGCGTCCAATACTTGAGTTCTTACTACCAAGATTCATTTGCCATGTGGGTGAATTTAGCGCCAATTTCCTGCTTAATACCCAAAACGCCCTTGAAAGCTTTGACCAAAGAAGACCCTCGAAGTTAAAAATGCGCTGCAGTGAAAATTTTGAACTGTCCATATTAATTTAAATAGTTTAAATCTATTTTTTTTTAATTTTTAAAGATAAAATTTTCTATAAAATACAAAGTATAAAATAAGAATAATTTTTTAATTTTAAATTAAAAAAATGATGTTTTAATTTAAAAATAAAAAATATTCCAACACTTTAGATTTTCATTTAAACAATTCAAATTTTAGGAACAGAAAATGGAGAAGCGTAAGGGCTGGAAGCTTCTAGTCTGCCCACTATCATCGTCCTTCTTCGCTTCCTGGGACTTCTCATCTCCTACCTTGTTCCGACCTAGCCCTTCAGCTCCCAATCTCCCTCCCTCGTCTCTCATCTCTCCCTCATCTTCTTCCCCTGCGCCTAACCAAGCACGATGAGAGCAACCTGAGTTTCTTTCTCCTTCAACTCAACCTATGCTACTTCACTCGTAGCTTACCAATAGGATTCAACAGCGTTTTCAGCAATTAGTTCATGGCTTTATCAAATTTCATCATATGGGAGAGCAGTTCAGCTAGCTCGTGACTTTTTAACTTCTTCCATTCTCAATTCTCGTCTCCCTGCTCCTGTGAGTAACCCGATAGTGATGGAGAGTAGTTGGAGCTTCAATCTACTCACATCGCTCGCAAATTTAAGCGTTCTCCCTTTGGTTTTGTATAGTAGCATTCCCCTTTTGTTTTTTTTGGCTGCAATGGGGGGCTTCAGGTTAGGATTTCAATCCTTTTTATTCTTCTCCTTAGTACAATGTTAATAATGCCTTGAGGGGTTTCTTTTGCTGCTGTGTTATTGCGCTATGGCCTGAGTCATAGTAATTGAATCTTTGAATTTTATTTTGATGATTGAATTCTAAACCCAACGCTTAATAATAATAATAATAATAATTTGAGGAGTACATAGTTTAAGAAATGATTAAAATTATGGAATGGGAGATTTGGGTTGTAAAATTCGGTTAGAAGTGCAATCATACTGGAGAGGCTGATGACGATTGTTCTGGTTTGAACTTCACGACTTGGCAGGACGTTAAGCTGGGAATTTAATGGACTAATTTAGTTCTACGGCAATCAGAGGTTACCGAAGGAATGAGGTTGGGTTGAACTCTATTTTGGGAAATTTCGGAAATATTTCCATATTTGGTGATTAGTCAGAAGGGGCAGCAGGAACCGGTTACTGTACTCCATAGCAATTGACGTTTGATGTGAAAATCTTACTAGAGAAACTGGAACCGTTGCGAAAAGTCAGTAGTTTTATTGACATTGCGATGATTATGTGGTCCCACGAAAAACAAAATCTCTTACGCTTCGTTTGGATTGGGGGGGGGGAGAAAAGTGGAGGGGGAGAGAAGCGAAGAGGAAAGTAGGGGAGAGGGAGGGGCGGAGAAGGAAGTTTCTCTTCCCCCGTTTGGATGCAACGTGGAGAGAGGGGGAGGGAAAAAAAATGTAACTGTTTTTTTAGACAATTTTATCCTTCAAATTGTACTGACTGACTTTTTCTTTTTTTTTTCTTTTTCCGGCTATGGATAAATGTAATTCTCCGGATTCGATTAATTTTTTATTTTTCAAATGTGTAGAAATTTTTTTTAAAAGAATAATTTAAAACTAGCAATGGTAATATGATATTCAAATTTGCCCACCATCATCCGTCAGGTGTAAAAATTTGATTAGACATACATTTTAACGTAATAATTATTTATTATTAATATATAATAAATTTAATCCACCCACCTAAATATTTTAGTATAATAAAAATATATTATTAGTATAACATATTTTAACATAATAAAAATATGTTTAGTTAAGTAAAATAGAATATATAGATAATCACATAAATTTTGGTTATAATATAAACGTTATTATCGCTTTTTTGCATAAATACGTATATATGTATATATAAAAACAAATAAAAATGAATGATTGATTGTTGCTTCGTCCTCATATGAAGAATCTTGCACTGCATTCACGTGGGTTCCTTTGCCTTCACGTCCTTATCGCTTCCAAACTTTTTCGTTTCTCTTTCTTCATCATCTTACCTTATGTCCGTCCTATCTTCTCCAGGTGGAGGTAAATTTTCTTTGGCTTCAGCTTCACGGGACGAAATGTTGGCAAGACATGTATGCAATTCACTTTGTCTTCATCCTATCTTTTTCGTTTGAAATGACAAAAGAATCGGAGTTATCTGCATGCAGAGATAAAGCTGTAGTAATTGACGTGGAGGTATGAGGAATATATTTGACCTTCATTTCATTCTCATTTCATTCGCTGTGAACATCGTCTTAATGCTTATCTTTCACCCAAAACCAACAATAAGTTGATCTACATCTATATAATTTTCCTGGAGCTATACATTTAAGATTTTCTCTGAACTGCGAAGGATATATATTGTACGGGCTTTTTTATTTCCTCATACTTAGTGCAAATGGGTAAAACGTATGGAGAAGTCTTATACTCGCAAATTCAAGCTGGAGTCGATATGGGGAAACAACTTATTCATCCCGATGGTGCAACTGGGTATGAATTCTATTTCAAAATCTATAATGCTTATATCTCTATTTTACATTATTTTTTCATCTGCATTTATTAGATTTGCACCCGATGGAAATGATGTCGTGGAGTATATAGTGGCAGTGATGAAGCATAATTATCTAGGACTTTATAATTCATGGAAGGACGTTTCTGAATCCGTTCGACAATTATGGTTCAAAGAATTTCAGGTACAGTTTACAATCCCATTTGTTACACTTATTTTATTGAAGTATATGGTTTGATAAATATTATTGAATGATATTGTCAGAAATATTATGTCTGGACTATAGAGGATCATCGTCAAATTTATAACAATTTTAAAGATCGTGCAAGAAATCGCTTGAAAGATTTGATCTATTATCACAGAAATAAAGGAAAGCGACCTATTTGGATAGATGAACATATTTGAAATGATTTATGTGCTGATTGGAATAAGATAGAATTTAGACGAAGAAGTGAATTGGCAAAACAAAATAGAACTTCCAACTCGATAGACGGCCTATCTCTTCACACTGGTGGCAATATTCCGTTCACTGATCATGCTGCAACTCTAGCTAAAGACTTCGGCAGGCCTATAGCTCCGGTAGAACTTCATGTTTGAACACATCAGAACCCAACTTCTGGTGCTTGGGTAGATAAGAAATCTGAAAAAACTTTTGTTAGTCTGCTAACTCTGTATTTCTCTGTGTGTGTGAAAGATCATTTATGTATCATTATCATATAATTTTTTCTCCTTGTTTTTGGTTAAGAATGAATATGCAAGACTCAAAACCAACGCTGCAAAAGCTGCAAATGCACAAAATTTCTCCTTGGCAGATGAGGTTACGCTATGGACAGTAGCTGCTGGAGGGAAAAAATGTGGTGGCTCTGTGTACGGGTTAGGAAGTGTTTCACATAAAGTACAAGAAGACCCACCTTTCGGTTATAAGTATGGACAAGAAAATGAGTTATTATCGTTATCATATCCAAGCGTGGCAGGGGCCATATACCCACAAGGTCCACAAGGTCGGCTACATCCCGATATAGAGGAGAAATTAAAATATTTCAAGACCCAAATGCAAGTCAATGAAAGTACAATATTTGATCTGCAACGTCAAATTCATGAATACTGCCAGCAACCTAAAGGGGCAAGTGAGCAGCATAAAGCTTCAAGTTGTAAAGGGAAAAAAAAATAAGTAGACGTGCAATTGTTGAACATATGCATGTTTTGCATGTTTTATTTGTGCTGTTATAAACGCATCCTGTAATAATTATAATTAATGTAATATAAGGTGGATAACAACCCTTTTAGCTACATGGACGTTGGTTCCAAATTTAATTCTTAACATACAGCTAGTTATATGTCAATAGCAGCTTTTTCACGTATGTGGTCACTTTCATTAGGTCCCACTCATATTGTGATATTATATGTCAATGGAATCTTTTGCACTTACGTGATTAGTACTTTTTTACTTTTGCTTGTATATCACATGGGATGACAATACTTTTCCTTCCACATTTGTATTTATCTTCCTCAGTGGTCTCGCATGTCACACCATCAAGGACATATATGCACATTATAGATAAACATAACTTTCTGCTATATATATCTCCCCTATACTGCCCCAATCCATTTATCAAAGAGGAAGCGAAAGTCACTGAGGACAGTTTCCACAAAGGTCTGCAACGTTCACAAGGTAAGAAGGGAAGCTTGGCATATCATATTTTTTTGCAGTGTTAAGAAATGTGTATGTAGTAAATGGTATGAATAACATTACAGGATGTCTTCGAGAAGGGGCCGGAGAACACGAGGTAATTTGTCCCAACCAGAGTCATCTAATGCTAATGCTAGGCAAGAAACACAGCCAACTCCGGAGAACTTTCAACAAGAGTCTAACGATCCTGATGATGAGCACACGAATGAACATCATAATGAACAAGATCAACCGATGCTAATTAGACCTAGTGGCACAGGGTATATCATTTTGTTTTATTGTTTGGGTTAACAATATTATCAGTAGGATAATAATATATTTCACTATTTCTTATATTTTTAGATTTATCCCAAATGATAAAGACGTTGGTACTGCTATTGTCAAAATTTTTAAAAATAAATATGATGGTCCGTGGAATTGCTGGACGGAAGTGCCACCAGAATATCAATACCTCTGGTTTCATGAATTTCAGGTATGCATTTTCCTATTTATTACATTGCAGATAATAACTAAATAATTACAAAATAAGTTTTAAACGTATAATCATTATTGATATCATACGTGATTTGGAAGAAACTTTATTGCTGGGAACCAAGACATCATCCTGATATTTGGGCAAACTGGAAGAATCGAGTAAAGTTTCGATTAAAAGATGTAATTGGACATGTACGTGAAACGTGCAAATGACCTGACTGGATTAAACAAAACATCTGGAACGATCGGTGTTGCTATTGGGATTTTGAAACATTTCGTTCTACTAGTGCACAAAAGAAGAAAAATCACGCCCATGCTTCATTGCACACCGGAGGTTCTACGTCAATGGAAGAGCATGCTAGGCAATTGGTATATAAATAATGTATTTATTTCATACTTTTTACGCTGGCATATTTAGACAAATTATTTCTTACTTTGTTACGTAGACTCATGTAGCGTAATTAGACTAATTATTTTGTAATTTGTGACGTAGGCTCGTGAATTAGGACGGGATCCTTCATTTTCTGAAGTTTACATAAAAACTCATCAACGTAAATCTAGCAAAGCATGGGTAGACGAAAAGTCAAAAACCATATGGGTATGAAGATTAGAAATATTGTTAGATATTTTATTTGTATTCTTTTGATTTGGTGGCAATTTTAATTTTTCTTTTGCTTCTAATCGTTTGCTTTTTTTTAGGATAAATATATTAAACAAAAAGACACTGACCACGCTTCAAGTGACAATACCTCTGATATGAATACGTTTATTAGTGCTGCTGGTGGAAAAAAGCGTGGCGCCGTTTATGGGCTTGGTAACATATCTTGCAAAATTTTTGGAAATTCCAAACAAGGGTATACCTATAATGAAGAAGGAACTTCAAGTCAATTACCTCCGTATCCACACTCAAATTACATACAAGATATGTTACGTATTGAATTTATTAATATTTCTACGCAATCATATCAAGGTATGTTTCAAGACCAACAAAGACAAATTGAAGAACTGCGCACCCAATTACAACAAATAACACAGAGTAATTATGGAGAACCAAGAGGAGGACGTTCATCCCAAAAGAAAAAAGGTACAATATCTCTAGATAGAGATGAAGTTGAAGATGAAGATGATGATGATACCGATGAAGAATAATGTAAAAATATGTAAAAATTTGGTATTTCAAACCTATTAGCATTATAAAATAAAAATATTATAACTGTATGAACATATATATTTATATATTTATTTATTTTGCTTTTGGTTATTGCTTATAAATATATATTTATAAAATATATATATATATATATATTCATTAAATACAACGATTAGTATATCCGATCTAATTTCATTTTAATAATATATTACACAAAAACATATATATATGTATGTAATATGAATATATTGTACATATCCAAATAAATAATCTAAAGTTATCAAGGATGAAAGCATAAGAAATAAGAAATGATACAAATTGATATGGTTTATTTTATGAAGCATTCAACAACAACTATATATATTTTGATATAAATATCATTTCATTTGTATTTTATATAATATGATAAATACTAATATTCATTTCATTAATATTAAACACTAACTTTTTGAAATGTTATTAAAATAAATTTCAGAGTTCCCACGCACACATAATAGTAAAATTATTTTTCATCTTCTAATGCGTTATATTTTTAAAAACAATAAAATTTTTCTTCAATTGATTATCGTATTGTAACAAAAATTTATATACTTTAATAGTATTAACTTAATTAAAACAATCAAAGCTTAAAAAAAAACATTTGATTAATCAAAGTTTTTAGGAAGGAAAAAAAAATTTGCAACTGGGCATAATAATATCCAAATAATTTTTCACATTCTGATACGTTTTATTTTTTAAAACAACAAAGGTTTCTGCAATTGATTATCTTATTGTGAAGTAAATTAATATATTTTAATACCTTAATTATTTAATTAAAACAATGAAAGCTGAGGGAAAAAAATGAAATTCAAAATTTTATTAAAAATCGAAATTAAAAAAAAAATTGGACAAGTTGTCCGACTGCAATGCAGTTGGACAAAGGTCCGACCAACTTTTGGTCGGACCTCGGAAGAGTTAGTCCGACTGCCATGCAGTCGGACCAGGTGGTCCGACTACTATGCAGTCGGACGGAGGTCTGACCAACGGCTGGTCGGACCTCTGTCCGACTGTAATGCAGTCAGACCAGAGGTCCGACTGCAACGATGCACCTGCAGCCCCCACCCCCGTCATTTTAAACCTTTTTTTTTCCTTTGATTATTTTGATTATTTTTCTTTGATTATGTATAATTTCCTTATACATTTATTTTCTATAGTTTAATTTGTAATTTCATGATTATTTATAATTTGACTTTACATCTATTTTTTGAAATTTTTTTTTGTATTCCTTAATTAACATTTATAATTTATAATTTGATTTTATGATTTGTCATTTTATTATTATTTGTAATTTTATTTTACATCTATTCCTTTAATTTTTTTTATCCCTTAATTAATATTTATAATTTGATTTTACGATTTGTCATTTCATTATTATTTTTTATTTCATTTTACATCTATTTTCTTTAATTTTTTTCCTCTCCTAATATTTATAATTTGATTTTACAATTTGTCATTTCATTATTATTTGCAATTTCATTTTACATCTATTTTCTTTAATTTTTTTCCTCTCCTAATATTTATAATTTGATTTTACGATTTGTCATTTCATTATTATTTGCAATTTCATTTACATCTATTTTCTTTAATTTTTTTTTCTATTGTTTCATTAACACATATAATTCGATTTTACCTTGATTTTCGATAGTTTGATATTTTACAATTTTATTATTAGTTATAATTTGGTTTTACGCCTATTTTTTATAATATGATTTGAGTAGCTGTAACAATTTTAAATAACGCTTACCACGCTTATCATTTTTATCCTTGATACATTTGATATTTTAACATCCAACTTATTTACTCTATGCATAATAATCAATAAAGTCAAATTTCATTACTAATTAATCTAATAATCCATGATTATCCATTATCATATCTTAAATTTCGATACATTCACGGTTTTAACGAAATAGACAACTAATTCAGTAATTAACGATGAAACAAATAGCTTACGCCCAACTACAAGCATAGTATCCCAAGGGCGATTTAACAAAAAATGAAAGCAACATTTTATCCTTATGTTCCTCTCCCAATTATGTTCCTCTTCCACTATGATATGCCAGCGTCCCTTATCATTTGTATCAAAGTTTGTAGTCGCATGTGCCGTGGAACTCCAAAAAAGGTTCGCTTACTCTTTTCTTCCTTACATAAAAAGAAATAACACTGTAATTTATATTCCTCGCTTACTCCAATTTGATCAACTTCTGCCCATACCTCCTCTTCACTATAATGACAGGGCCTACTTCTTTCAAGTATAGCAAGCCCTTTCTCTGCAAGTTCAGCTTGTTTCTCAGCAACAACTACTTGTCTGTCAGATAAAGATATTGATTTGTCATGCAAAGAGTTACCATCGCGCATTACTTCAGCTAGCTCTTTAATCCCTGAAGTTATTTTTTCATATTTTTCCTCAGCTGCTTCAACAACAACTTTTTTTCGCTTCTGTCCCTTTGAGGATGCAGTACCCGTAGAATAATTAGAATTGCCACCAGTTGGACTGAATGAATCCATATTAACTGTTGAGTTAGTAGGCTCGTATCCCCAATTAAACTCACTTTCAGATATTATATCATTCATATTTGTCCCTTCAATTCCATCATTTAAATCAATGCATTCTTTCTGCCAACGTTTCAACTTATCTTTAGCACTCTCAACATACTTTCCTGTTGCTCTGTCTGCACCAAAGATTTCATACAATTTGTCATAATATATAACCAGAGTACTCATCCACTTCTTTGCTTGTGGTTTTTTCTGCAAATAGTATAATAAATATATCAAACCAGTTACAAAAAAAAATGAAATAAAAAATCACTACACATAAGGTAACACACAAGAAACAAATGAAACTACCTCAATCAATTCATTCTAAACTTGAGTATCTGCTTCAAACAATTTTGAAACAGGACTCCAGGCGAATCCACTCAATCCATTAAATAAGTTATATAACTCTCCAAATCGCTGCGACAATGTCTTCTTTCGATTTTTCAAGTGCTGCTTCGTTATATGAGGACCAAACGAAGTTCTTAGCACTTGCAGAACATTATCATACGCAGCTGTGGTGAATGTCCCATCAGGACGATTCCTTTTCATCATCTCTTCTAGCAGAGCATCTAAAAAAGCTTCATCCATTTCATGTGTCCAACGCAGATTATCCTTAACTAATTTTGGGGCCATCGTTGAGTGTCTGCATAAAATATCAGATATCATATCATAAATAATCAATTGAAAAAAAATGGATAGAAGAAGCATAATGCAGGACCATGGAGAACTAGTTAGAACAAAACTTGAAGGTCAAAAGGCATAATTTATTATCGTGAATACTCATTTGACATAAAAATTAAACAAAAAAGACATAATTTAAGTCACATAACACTAACATGAAATAACTTATTTCAAATCTACCCGATTAAATGTTTTAATAACATAAACAATAATGTCATACATTATTCAATTAAATACTAATTAACATATAAAATAAATTAATATCATTCAAATTATGATCCATTCTGATAGTCATGCCACATTTGACATGCAATACTATCTCTTAAAATTGCTCCTTGTCTGTAGTCTTCATTTGGACCATGGTTAGAAGTATCCTCATTATGATCAGGCTGGTTAAGTAATAATTCACGATCAACTTCAGCAATTAGATTCTCATCAGGATCTACTCCCATCAGAAAATTATGTAATACACAACAAGCTATCACAATATCAGTCATGGTCTGAAAGGAATAATATGGTTCAGTGCCACTTGCTATAATCGGAAATCTTTTTTTTAACACTCTGAATATTCGTTCGATGACATTCCGTAATGAAGCATGCCGATGGTTAAAAATTTCTTTTTCATTTTGTGGTGCCCTTGAAGAATATTCTTTTAAATGATAGCGAACTCCTCTATAAGGTGTTAAGAGCCCACACATCAATGGAAAACCAGCATCTCCTAAATAAAATTTTCCTGCACATGAAATAGTGAATTAAGAAGGAAAACACATATAATTGTAATTTACATCAACATTTTAAAAATCTATAATTATTAGCTATACCTTGTGGAAATATAAGGTTATCTTCCCTAGATAAAGCATTTTTCAAAATTCGAGAATCCGATGCAGATCCTTCCCAACCAGCTAAAACATAAGTAAATCTCATGTCAAATGAACATGATGCAAATACATTCTGCGTGGGATAATCTTTGCGTCCTCAAAATCTAGCAACTTCTTTTTTAGACACATTTGCTCGAATATGAGTGCCATCAATAGCTCCAACACAGTCCTATCAAATTAAAAACAGCATATTTAATTTATAACTCATTTGTGTATGAAATATAAAGATAAAAAAATTATATTGTATACCTTAAAGTATGGATAAAACCTGCTATTATTAAAAATCTGGCTAGGGACCTCTGATCCAGAAGGCTACACAAGGAACTCAGTTTCAAGTGAAACTACGGCACGTAACACATTATGAAAATGCCGATTAATAGTTTCTCCTGAACGATAAAAATAAAAACACATAGTCCTAGTCTTAACATTGTGGGCTAAGATATGTAGAAACTTGGCTACTTGTTCTTCAACTGTAACCCAACGGGAATCTTTAATTCTCCGGGTATTTCGAAGTTTTTGACATAATAGTTGAAAAGCTTCTGGACCCATACGTAAATATCCCGACAACTTTTTTCATCTTCAAGGCGTGTCTTCAACTGTTTCTGCATATTGTGTCGCTCAACATCACTTATCCTCATGGGTTTATTCACTATGGTAGACAATTCTTCCAAAAATTGTATGGCATAAAGCATCAAACAAATAGCATGTACAACACATATACTCCTTTGTCTTTCTAAGTCCTCAATCAAATGGTTTAATCTTGAACTTTCAGCTGTGATTCCAAAAGTTATCAGATGCTTAACTTCTTCAAAGTTAGACTCGTGAATGTCATCGGCAACATCGTCTAAGAATTTTGTGATTTCCATATATACTGTAGGTATACCGCTAGTGAACAGTTATGCAAAATAGGTAACAATATATTTTGCAAATTACACATCATGCGAGAAATATAATAAGAAGAGGGATAAAGAAATTCTGAGAGTAATCTTTGATATACAAAATAGAGCAGGGGTTTTGACAAATTTATATTCCTGTAATAATTAGAGCATGATTACAACCTATGTCAGATGATGAAAAATGTCAGGATTAGTTCGCTCATCGTAATATCATATTTTGTCTTCCTTATCTTTGTAGGTTGGAATTTTTTCATCCATTTCTGTTGGTTCCATGTTAGCGTGTGGGAGAAAAACAAAACACACATGTAAATATCAATCTTTTTAATTTTCAGATAGAATCAAATTTTTGGGTTTATTCTGATGGCAAAATAGGACATTATTGTAATAGTATTATACGAAATCGGTCCATTGCATCCGAAACATACAAATACACTGATATTATGGAAGATGAGAAGGAGGAAGAAGATAAGGAAAAAGGGAAAAAACCTTGCAGACAGGGGATGGTTGGAATAGCAAGTTGGTTCTTCAAAGTTCTGGAGACAAAGCGATGAATCGAAAAGGAAATCAAATCCTGGGAGATCTGCCGTAATAGAATGGAAAAGATAACCTAATTTGTATACGCGTTTAACGGGATCCGCCAGACATTTTACTGGAATAAAGAAGGGTAATTTTGGAAATAATTATCACCGAATGCGTTTTCTCTCCCAATCTCTCCAAATTCGGGGGGAAAAATTGTGCGTGGGGCCCATTGTACTTTTCTCCTGCGAGTCTCTTCTCTCCCCCGATTTCTCCTCGACCCAAACGGGGGAAATCTCCATTTTCTCTCCCTCCCTTTCTTTTCTCCAATAATCACCCCATCCAAACGCTACGTTAGCGATGGTTATAAGCAAGTCTAATGGTTGAAGTATCACTTCTATTGTAACACTGGTTATGACGGTCGTTAAATATTTTCTTGTATTTTATTTTATTTTTACTCTTGTATGCTTCCACATATGAAGATATTGTTAGATTTAGTTGTGCAAATTTAATTATGTATAAAATCCTAAATCATGGGCAAATATTAGCCATGAATCTAACAATATGAAGAATTCCTTTCTCTAATGATCAAAAACCTAAAAAATTAACAAACACAAGTTGCCAAAAGACCATTGCTGCAATCCCTTATTAATAAGATTTCTCTAAAACCTTTACCTAAAAAGACCAGCTACATTCCTAAATTGAAAAAAGGCCATGAAAATTATTCAAATGAAACCTAAATATTATGACAAAAACCTAAACAAAATTGCCCCTAAACTCTTTTTTAAAGGTTTCCATTTCAAACCAACAAATATCATCAAAACCCAAAGATTTTATAAGTTTGTGCTTTTAGATTCTAATCCAATTGCCATTGATCATTACAAAGATTAAACTGATCCAATCTCCTTCACCCACTTAACCTTTTAGATTTAAAAAGTCCTTACTTCTATAGAATGAGGACAGTGTCTAAATGAGATCAACAAAATTTTTCAAAATTTTGATCCAATAGGCTAATAATTATTGGGATTATATGGATGCCTCGTATTGCACCTTTTAGTTAACCAACATTCTTAGATAATCTATTCAAAAGAGGAGCCAATTATCTTTTTCTCAAGATGATTTATCAATTAGTGGGATCTTTTTGGACCAAGCAAAGATATCCTTCCACAACTTATTTTTCAAGGATTAGAATTTTTTTAAAACAAAATTAACCTCAATGAAGATCCTTATGCAATAGATCTTTATTTCTTCTCAAAACTTTCTTTAGCTTGGATTTTTTCCAAGCATTATAGGTATGGTGAATCAACCTATGATCTTCCAATCCTTTAGAGAATAGCATATTTTTGTTGGTGGGCTAAATTCCAACTAGATCAAGCCAACACTGATGTAGTTAAACTTTGGTTAAAAAAGAACCCTACTTAGGCAATTACATCAAATTTATTAACTAGAAGACACCAATTCATTCTTATCTAGCTTCATCTAAAAGCAAAGAAGGTTTTATTGATCAATTAAAGACCACAATCCTTCTCCTCGAAGGAGAAATTGTGAAAAATGAAGAAAAGCCTTCTAGCTTAAGGTCTACTCCAGTAGCTTTAGAAGTTAATGAAGAAGACACTTGCATAAACCTAAATGAAAATGACTATTTTGGAATTAACCTTGACAAAGACTATTGATCTATAGCTAATAGATGATTCTCACATTAAGCCATTAAGATCAATATCCTACTATAACAAGATGATAAACATCGTGATTAGAATCTTTTGTAAACCTTTTATTGTAGCCATATGTTTTATAAACCTTTGCAATTATAGTAGGTTCGTACTGATTTTTTATAATTTCACTATTGTAATAATAACCATCCAACTTTATTTAAGAAGGACATTCTTCCTTGTAGAGGTAGAGCTTAGAAGAGCAAGGAAATTTAAAGAGAAAGAGTTTTTTTTTTTGTAAGCCATCTTTCTAAAATAAAAGTTAATTAACCTTTTCTTTCTTGTTTTATCTTGCATTCCCTTTGTAACACTCTCCTTTAATTACCTAATTTTAGTGAATTTCTTGTTTACAACGTAAATACTAATTTAATTTCTTTCTAAATGTTGTTATCATAATATCTTATCTTCTCAAATTTGAACTAAAACTAATCAAATAACAAAGGAAGATCTTAGAATAAAATGATATAGGGCTAAGTAAGGATTAAACAATAATCTAGACATCCAGAAATAATGGTTACAAAGCTAAAAATGATCCAAAACCAGAGCTAAAATCACTAAACAATTTAAACCAAAAAGGCAGTGGTCAAAATTGTAATTTCAAGCAACTTTATATGAACTCAAAGGAGGATGTTTTAAATGAAAAAAATAAAGTTCTCTAAGGTTCTCAGATGCCCTGAAAACTATGGAAATCATCATAATGACCAACACTCCTCCGATGTATATTTTAAATTGTCAATTAACCTAAACTTTGATCAAACGATTCATGATAGTTCCAAACCCCATAAAATAGAAAGTAAATATTTCTAATAAAGTAGAGTGTAATATACGGTTCCCTAAAAACAAGAGAAAATGTGAGAAATGTAACGTATGATTTCTTCGTAAATGAATGAAATTCACTGGATACAAAAGCAAATCCCACGAAATGACTTAGTTAAGGTCCCAAAAAATTTGGGAAGCATTCTAGACTCCTAAAAATGAGAATCCCAAGCTCAGATAGAAAGAAAAATGGAGCTAAAATGAAGAAACGAATTTGAACGAAAGGTTAACAAAACGTAATGGCATTTTTGTAATTTTGAGTAAATTTTGGAATTCACATAGGAGGACTTTTTAAATGAAAGTTTTAAGTTCTCTAGGATTATCAGAGGCACTGAAAATTATGGGAAGCCCCGGGACAGCTAAAGCCCTTCCGATGGACGTTTTCCAATGTCGGTGTACCTAAATTTTGACAAATTCATTTAGGAAGGTTTTAGCTCCAATTTGAGTGATTCCTAAGGGATTTTACTAAATTGGGAACCTAAATTTCATAATAGAAAATATGGTTCTAAAAAAGGAGTTAAAACGAATTAAAAATGAAAATACTAAAGACGAAGGGCAAAATAAGAATTTTTGAAAAGTGTTTCTTCCTCTCACCTATAAATAGATGGTGACCCACTCTCCCACTCACATAGTTTCATATGTTTCTGCTTTAAACTAGAGGAAAAACCCTAGGAGAGTGGTGCACAAGAGAAAGAGGAGGAGAAATCAAAACTTGAAGGTATGAAATTTTGGTAGTTTTTCATGTTTTTTCCTTTCCAAACCTCTTATCCTCGATTCTTCTTTATTTCTTAGGATTATAATGAAGTTTATAAATTTATTTTAAGGGAGAAATTAAGGAAAAAATTTAGATTTGAAGAGAGGAGGCCAAAGAAGACAAGATTCAAGTGAGAAAACAAGGAAAAACAAGATAACTTTTTCTTCCATGGTTACTACCCCTTGCTTCTCTTCTCCCTATGGTTCACCCCACTTAAGAAGTCATAGGAAGGCTTGATTTTTAGGCAAAACCAAGGGTAATTCTTAGAAAAAAGGGTGTGGAGAATAAAAATATGTAAAGAGAATTAACAAATAACCATGGAAATTCAAGATGCAAATTTTAGGGTTTCATAAGTTCCTTGTAAAATTTGATTTGATACTTTGATTTCTATGTCTAAATGATAGTTTAAATGAGCTACCAAGATCCTTAGAAGTTTCCCCATGTGCTTCCTCCATCAAGAAAACAAGCAAAGCCCATGAAGGCCAAAACTATGCATAGTCTCGGCTTAGATAGGTTTTGGTACTTAAGGAGAGTTTTAAATTTTTTTTAAACCCATTTTTGAGTCATATATGATGAGTGAAAAATGAGGGAAAGCCTTGAAAAAAATTTAGAAATCATAGAAAGTGAGTTGATCTTATATGTTTCACAATATGACCTAAAGAAGCAACATGTAGTTAGGCTCTTTGTTTTAATTATGTGATAACTCTAAGAGACTTAAAAGAAGTTAAGAATCATGTATGAAGAGAAAGAATGGAGCTTAGAATTTATTTGATGGGTGTTGCTTCATTAGATGCATTCTTAGAACCATAAAGGGGTTAATAAATCAAGTTACTGTCTAAGTAAGATGTGTGGCCTTAGAATTAATTACATGAACCTAATTGGCTTCTATAAATTGTGTTTAGGCCAAGAGGAATCATTCCCATACCTTTGTGTGTGTGAGGTCGAGGAAGGGAGCATAGTTTCAAGGAGAAAAAGTGTGTAATTGCTTCCAAGGTAGCTCACTCTTCCTTCTCTCTTGCATGAATGTATGCTTGGCTTATCTTTGAATGTGTGTATGTGTGTTTTAAGCCATGAAAAGTATTCTAGTATGATTTCATATGCCATGGTACTATAATGATGTATTATGTTTCTAAATGATGTTTATGATACTTGTTTTGGTTTGTTTGAGTGTGGTGATGCCAAGAACCCTTAGCTATGGTGAGAATGAACTAAGAACTTTTAGAATTGGTTGAGACAAAGTAAAGAGTTTCTCAAAAGTGAAGTTGACTCCTAAGAGTAAAGTTGAGTCCAAGAACCTTTTAAAGAATGGGTGAGTTAAGTTTAAAATCTACAAGTGAACAGGTGAGGCTAATCCACTTGCTTGGCAAGTCTTTGTATGCTATCTATGACTTGCTTAGGTGTTAAAAATGTCTCTTGAATGATTGCACCCTTTATGATGCTTATACATACATTTGTAAGACTTGGTTTGCATACTTTATGTATGGTTGAAAGGGAGATGAGCTATTAGAATTCTCTGAATCTCATTCCCTCCTCTCCAATGTTCTAACATGCTAGGTGGATCGAGAGAACAAGGTAATGGGAACCAACACCTTGGAAGATAAGAGGTTGACAACAAAGTGCACGAATCCTACTTTTTTTAGGCCATATGAATAGCAAGTGTTGTAAATTATTGTTGTATATGTCCTATGACATTATAAACATGTATAATTATGCTAATGTATCATGTACAATTGAGATTGAATGTTGTATGAATGGTATGACGCAATTTGAGTATGAAATGGTCAGACTAGCTTTTATAGAAATGTATGTATAAATGGAAGTGAAATGACCAAATTGAGATGCATGAGGTTTAGGACCAATTGGGTAGTTCATACAAGTCACATTTATGCTTTGAAACTTGCCCAAGAGATACCAAACACCAAGGGAAGTCATTTGGACATTTTGGTATCCTATATGGAGTAAAAATTGACCATATTAGAAACTTATATTATTTTTTGTCCAAATGAACTCTTCTTGATTTGAGATTTGGCATGCAAATAGAGCTTGATGAGAGCTTTTTGGGAAGTTAAAGTTCAGAATTTTTGGAGGTATATGGAATATTTGATGAGTTTTCAAATTTAAAAAAATTTTGATTTTGGTCAAATTATTGTTCATACTAGTCCAAAAGTGAATTCTGTCACTTAGAGGTCAAATGATGTCCAATTGCCACAAAATTTTATAGATAAATACTAGACATTTCCTGTGACTTGTGCCAACTAAAAACACCTCATTGGAATGTCTAGAGAGGGAGATATATATTTTTGAAGTTTCTATCCAGTAACAGGTGTCCAAACTGACCCAGGTTATTGTTTGATTAGTTTTCAATGCCTGGACATGCCTAAACTAGTATGGGGTTATTTTTTCCCTATATCTAACATCCGTAGCTTTCTATATCGGTATCATTTGTATGGATTGGAATTTTTTGGAAATAATTGGACATTTTTGAAGTTTGTAGCAGAAAGTTGTGACAGTATCAGTAGCCAATCAGACCTCTGCTTCTTTTCGAATGTCAAACGTCTTCTGTGTTATGTTTCATGGCCTGAGAATATTTTTAGTATAAATTGTACATGTTTATATTTTCATAATGGTAAAGAATGCATAATTTTGATTTTTCTATAGTTAGTTATGAATTTTCAAAGTTTGTGATAGAAAAGAGGAAATTCTAGTCGAGGCTATATGTATGAATTCTATGCATCCCCTTGCCTTGCATGAGTTGTAGGCCACTTTTGATGATGGATTTGAGTTGTATCTATATAATTAAATATGAGAATGTGATTCATGAGTCCATATGGCCCACTGGACCCCAAAAGAAAAATTTATGCATAGCGCAACACAAAGAAATTCATTATTTTATATGTCATTTTCTTGTGATTCTTGAGAAGTGCATGGCATGAAGCCTTGAATTTGCATGAGAAAGGCTAAAAAATTATGTTATTACATTTAGTGGTATCAGAACAAAGTTTTAGACTCTCTCAAATTGGATTTGGCTTGAGGATGTAGCAATATGGCTTTACAAAGGCTTGTATAGTTATGAAAAGCCTTGTGTGAGACATCTTGGGTGTGTGGAAGTATTTCTTGACTATGTACATCATAAGTGAGTTGTAGAATGGTCTTGGAGTAGATAGTGAACATCAGGGAATGTTGGCCTCTAGAGTAGCTTAAGCAGAGCTAAGTGATCTGACAACTAGAGCTCTATGAGATATAATAGCTCGCCGAGATCGGTAGCAAGACCTGGATATGAATGATGATCTTGTTGATATGAAAGGGCTTACTAGAGAGAGTATGTGAGGTCTAATTCTCCTGGTGGTTATACTTAGACCATTTTGAGATGTCTTGGATAATGTAGAGACAAGTAGTGATGCAGTGTGGTATAAGATGAGACTGCGGCTACACAAAACTAATTTAGAGGGGAAATGAGAAAGAAAGTTACCCCCAAGCTACAATACCCAATGTCCAGATAAGTTTCAGAGCCCAACAGGCTAATTCCCTCAGGCCAGAGATTTGAGTTATAAGCTACACTCCTTAAAGCCTTGACAGCCTGGAGATGATAACTAGTTATGTATGAACGAAGTAAGAGGTAGAATCCTTTAGCTTAATGATGGGCTGAATGTAGAAGCCATGAGGCTCAAGTTTTGTAGCTAAAGGTAAAGTTCTAACTCATGAAAAAGCGAGCCAATCAAAGGCCATTAGCCGCGACCATTTAATTGTTTAGTTGCAGCTAAGTAATCCATGAAGTAGCGAGACAATCTAGGGAATTCCTCACCATAGCCAATTAAGAAGTTAGCTGCGGCCAATACTTAGACAGGAGATTAGGGTGAACCCAAGGCTAATTAGCCACGGCGAATGGTAGTATGAATGCCTTGTTGGTCATATTCAGACTAACTTGAGAAATGAACTGATAAGGGATCAATTGATCCACAGAGAGCGGGAACCCCTAGTATAAGTAGAGAAAAAGAGTAGTAATTGGTTATAAAAGACTAGTAAGAAATTAGCGGGCTTAGTAGTTGAGACTAAGAAAAGGCTCAATGCTAGAGAAAGTTAGATACAAGGATGATAAGGTTGTTGAGACTCGCCTTTAAGGCATTAACTCTAACCTAGGGTACTACCCTGTGAGACACTAAAACGACGGAATGTTAATGTGGCCTTAAAATTTATGTAAGGTAGGACTACTAGTAGTGAGGCACATAGTGAGTGGCCTAGAAAAGTGTCCCTCATCGGTAACACCTAGGGGTGAGTATGAGTGGCCCAATAATAGAAGCTCAGAAGAGAATGAGGATAGCTTAGGAAGTACTAAGTTATTGCAAGCTACAGGTCTGATGAGATGGGAGCTCAGACTAAATATGAGCCTAAGCCTAAACAGGAAGTGACCAGTAGCATTGTTTAGGTGAGATGAGTAAAAGGAGAAACTAATTCAACAAGAAGCTTAATGAAAGTTCTCCCTGAATTGAGAAAGGAAAGATAAGGCATTTTGAGTCAGGGAGGCCATCTAGTAGTGGTTAGCAAAATTCCCCTAAATAGACCCCTATAAATTATAAAGTATAGTGATAAGGGGAGTGAGGAAGAACTGAGAAACTAGTTATAGAAGAGATACCCTCACTTTAGTAATGACTAAATGATAGACTAATCCTAGAAAGGGAAACAATTAGGGGTCCGATAGCTAGTTAGACAAGCTCCCTAATATGAGAATGATTTAGGGTTAAGGCATGTGAGTGATTAGAGCACCTAGTGGAGCATGAGCTTTCAATAGGTAGAATCTGGACATCGAGAATGCATGTCCTGGATTAGGTCAGTGAAACCCTAAAACCAATATACTGTGCTCTTGGGGATGAGACTAAAAAGGCTAAATAGAAAGAAAGTATAGCTTTGATCCGAATGTATAAATGAGCAAAAACAAATAATTAGTGCCTTAGTACTCTAAGGGAAGCTCAAGGGAGCCAAAGACTGCCTAAAAAGGCTAGTTTTACATTATGTAGAGAAAGAGTGTAAGCTAAGAGCACCACAGAATATAATTCCTGGGATTTCATGAAATAGAATTTCCTTATAGAGGGATGATCTAGTTAGAAGCAGAGTAAGAGTATAAGAAATTAGATCCCTTTAATGTTACAAAGAGTAAACAAGTAGAGGAACCTAGGAAAAATGTAGGTGCTCTTTAGCGTAAAAAAAAAGGTTTGAACTGGCAATAAAGACAGCTAGTAGTAGACCCTCCTTTTACCTAAGTAAAAGGATAAGAAAGGTAAAAAGAGCAATAATATATGACAGTGTTCAAGCCAAGGACATAGTAGATTAAGAATAAATATTAAAGTGATGTGCTTGAGTACTTAAGAAAGCACACTTGTCCTTGGCATAGATGCTCTTTTAGCACGATAGTGCCCGAAGTGAAGAACAGTCGGGTAATGTAAAGTGATATTGGGACGAAGTAGAGAAAGAATTCTATTTTCCCTGAGTATCTTAAGAGAATAGGGTAGATAAAGAAAAATATGAGAGGGATACTTTAGATTATTGGAAAACTTGTAATATATTGGCAATAGTGGCTTTAAGCTCAGTTATGAGGCACTCGTGTATTAGTGTTTGATGTTATAGTTTGCTTGCAACAATGGTTACATGATATTGGGCCTGATCAACCTAGTAGTAATATGACTTAAGTGCATAGCAAATGATAGCATCAATCACTAAAGTGTCCCGATAATTGAAAGGTATCCTAGCTAGTTAAAAAATGAGATAAGTTAGGAAAGAGAGGTAGAGGGATTCTAAGAATACTAAGACAATAAGAAAAGCATACAGAGAGGAATCTTTAGTAGAGAATGTTTAGATTCAATATGCATAGCTTGAGTCCCTTATAGTATATGTAAATGAAATGAATAGGAACCAGTGTATAGCCTCTCTCCTGTTAGAAATGTTAGCCACACTCAAAGTGTGAGATGCCCTGGTACCAAGGCACTCAAATGCAGAACGTGGGCATAGTTAGAAATTGCAGGATATAAGAGGAAAGTTAAAATGAGTGCACGTAAAGTAAGTAAGTCAATATAGTAAGAAAAGAAAACCCAAATAAAAAGAGACTAAAGTGGGAACCTGAGGATCCCATAAGGAGTAATAAAGGAAAGTTAAAATGCTCCTAAGTATCAGTATGATGGGATCCTAGAGAATCATATAACATAGAACCCACTTCGTATGGAGAGCATGATGTACCTCTGAGTTTAGCCTAAGTATTATAAGCGATGGTTACCAAACTTAATGAGTATATATTTTATTGTCAGATATAGTAATCTTAGGCTTTGACATCTCTCAGAAATAAATCGCAGTAGATCCTAGCATAGCATAGCGGGTCACAATAGACCCTAACAGGGCTCTGAGAGGTCACAGTAGACCCAGGGGTCACAGTAGATCCCATAGAGTTATAGAGAGTCCTAGTTATTGCATGATAATTCTCTGGTGAGATGATGGCTTAAGATAGTTTTCACAGTCAGTTTTGTCTTAGAGACTAAAGACCTTTTGAGTTTGGTAGACCATTGCCACAGAGATATGAAAGCTTTACTCAAACAGTTAGACCATTAACTAGATCTCTTGAGATGAGCATAAGATAGGATGAGGAAAGCAAGAAATTAGCTTTCCAAAGCTCAGAGCCAGATGAACCACCACCCAGTAAATATTGGCCCTGACTAAGGGATAGAGAAATTCTTACATGCAAGCCTATATATTCAGAAAGGGGTCAAGTGCAACTTTTACATAAGGTAAGTGGTACAATATATCTCTAGTGATCGAAACTGTGAGAATAGTTAGCATCCCACCAGAGCTTAACAATAGTCAGTGGTATTTGCTTTTCGATGCCAATATGAGACACATATATTAGGCCTATCAATGTTGAAATGAGGGACTATAAAATGCCACTGTAAGTGAGCAAAAAAAGTGAGAAAAAGTCCCAGCCTACAAAAACAAATGTAATAGTAAACAGAGAAATTGGGATAATTAAAAGTAGATATTCCTTAAAGGAGTTGAAATCCCAGTGAGTAATTGAGATGTGAGGTCTATGATAGGAAGAAATGTGAATTTTAATCATGGGATGAGCTAGTAAAAAAGAACATAGAGATGAACAGTGGATGGAACATGTAAATAAGTAAATAGACAAACAAAAACCTCCAATGGCTTTGATGATCAGAAAAGAAGAGAAAATTTTATGAGAAGCCATTGGGAGAGGATACGGGAGATTTGATATAAAATAAATTACCTCCCGAGATATGTAAATGAGTCCACTGAAAAGAACATTAACCCCTGTAGACGGGTTAAAACTAACCCAATGTGATTAGCAAGCTCTCCCAGGATAGACCCCTAGAGTCAGAAATTTCTTTCCCTTATGAGGAAAACTAGCTAGTGCTCTATAATAATAGAACCCTCATTAAGAGCTAGTAATGAAAATTCCCTCACTGAGAGAAAACTTTAACAAGCAAAATTGTTGAGAAAGAGTATAAAGCCAGGAAGAAGGGAAAGAAAGGATCAGTTAACTAGTATGTAAGAGTAAGAGGAAAGAGTACCCTAAATTTTAAGGATGAAATTTATTTAAGGGGGGAGAAATGTAATATCCAGTTCTCCAAAAATAAGAGAAAACATGAGAAACATGACGTACGATTTTTTCGTAAACGAACAAAATTCACCGGATACAAAAGCAAGTCCTCTGAAATGACTTAGTTAGGGTCCCAAAAATTTTGGAAAGCCCCAAGACACTAAAGCAAGTCCTTCGAAATGAAAGTTTTGAGTTTTCTGAGATTCTCAAAGGCACTAAAAATCATGGGAAGCCTCGAGATAGCTAAAGCCCCTTCGGTGGATGTTTTTCAATGTTGGTGTATCGAAATTTTGACAAATTTGTTTGGGAAGGTTTTAGTTCTGAGTTGAGTGATTCCAAAGGAATTTTACTAAATTGGGAACCTATATTTCATAATGGAAAATACAGTTCTCAAAAAAGAGTAAAAATGAATTAGAAATGAAAATGCCAAAGACGAAGGGCAAAATGGAAATTTTTGAAAAGTGTTTCTTCTTCCCACCTATAAATAGATGGTGACAAACTCTCCCACTCACATAGCTTCATATGTTTCTACCCTAAACTAGAGGAAAAACCCTAGGAGAGTGGTGCACAAGAGGAGGAGGAAGAGGAGGAGAAATCAAAGCTTGAAGGTATGGAATTTTGGTAGTTTTTCATTTTTTTTCCTTTTCAAACCTCTTATCCTTCATTCTCCTTTATTTCCTATGATTATAATGAAGTTTATGAATCTGTTTTAAGGGAGAAATTAAGGGGAAATTTTGGATTTGAATAGAGGAGGCCAAAGAAGATAAGATTCAAGTGAGAAAACAAGGAAAAACAATGTAATTTCTTTTTCCATGGTTACTATCCCTTGCTTCCCTTCTCCCTATGGTTTGCCCCACTTAAGAAGTCATAGGAGGGCTTGGTTTTTAGGCAAAACCAAGGGTGATTCTTAGGAAAAAGGGTGTGGAGAATAAGAATATGCAAAGAGAATTAATAAATAACCATGGAAATTCAAGATGCAAATTCTAAGGTTTCATAGGTTCCTTGTAAGATCTGATTTGATACTTTAATTTCTATGTCTAAATGAGAGTTTAAAGGAGCTCCCAAGATCCTTAGAAGTCTCCCCATGTGCTTCCTCCATCAAGAAAACAAAGCAAAGTCCATGAAACCTAAAACCATGCATAGTCTCGCCCTAGATAGGTTTGGGTACCTAGGGAGAGTTTTAAATTTTTTTAAACCTATTTTTGAGTCACATATGATGAGTAAAAATGAGGGGAACCCTTGCAAAAAATTTACTAACCATAGAAAGTGAGTTGGTCTTATATGTTCTATAATATGACCTAAAGAAGCAACATGTAGCTAGGCTTTTTGTTTTAATTGTATGATGACTCCAAGAGGCTTAAAAGGAGTCAAGAATCAGGTATGAAGGGAAAGAATTGAGCCAAGAATTTATTTGGTGGGTGTTGCTTCATTAGGTGCATTCTTGGAACCATAAAGGGGTTAATGAGCCAAGTTAGTATCTAAGTAAGATATATGGCCTTAGAATTAATTCCATAATCCTAATTGACTTCGATAAATTGTGTTTAGGCTAAGAAGAATCATTAACACACCTTTGTGTATGTGAGGCCGAGGAAGGGAGCATGGTTTCAAGGAGAAAAAGTGTGTAGTTGCTTCCAAGGTAGCTCACTTCTCCTTCTCTCATGCGTGAATGTATGATTGGCTTGTCATTGAATGTGTGTATGTGTATTTTAAGCTATGAAAAGTATTCTAGTATGATTTTATATGCCATGGTACTATGATAATACATTATGTTTCTAAATGATGTTTATGATACTTGCTTTGGTTTGCTTGAGTGTGGTGATGCCAAGAACCCTTAGCCATGGTGAGGATGAGCCAAGAACCCTTAGACTTAGTTGAGACAAAGTAAAGAGTCTCCCAAAAGTGAGGTTGACTCCTAAGAGTAAAGTTGAGTCTAAGAACCTCTTAAAGAATGGGTGAGGTAAGTCCAAAATCCACACGTGAATAGGTGAGGCTAATCTACTTGCTTGGTAAGCCTTTGTATGCTATATATGACTTGCTTAAGTGTTGAAAATGTCTCTTAAATGATTGCACACTTTATGATGCCTATGCATACATTTGTAAGACTTAGTTTGCATACTTTATGTATGGTTGAAAGAGAGATGAGTTATTGGGATTCTTTAAATCTCATTCCCTCCTCTCCAATGTTCTAACATGTTAGGTAGACCAAGAGAATAAGGTAATGGGAGCCAACACCTTGGAAGATAAGAGGTTGACAACAAAGTACATGAATCTTGCTTTTTTGAGGCCACATGAATAGCAAGTGTTGTAAATTATTATTGTATATGTCCTATGAAATTATGAACATGCATAATTATGCTAATGTATCATGTACAATTGAGATTGAATGTTGTATGAATGGTATGGTGCAATTTAAGTATGAAATAGCTGGACTAGCTTTATAGAAATGCATGTATAAAATGGAAGTGAAATGTCCAAATTGAGATGCATGAGATTTGGGACTACTTGGGTAGTTCATACAAGTCACATTCATGCTTTGAAACTTGTCCAAGAGGTGCCAAACAACAAGGGAAGTCATTTGGACATTTTGGTATCCTATATGGAGCAAAAATTGACTATATTGGAAACTTATACCACTTTTTGTCCGAATGAACTCTTCTTGATATAAGATTTGGCATGAAAATAAAGCTTGATTAGAGCTTTTTTGGAAGTTAAAGTACAGAATTTTCAGAGGTCTATGGAATATGTGATGAATTTTCAAAGTTAGAAAAAATTCTGATTTTGGTCAAATTACTGTTCATACTAGTCTGAAAGTGAATTCTGTCACTCAGGGGCCAATTGATATCCAATTGCCACAAAATTTTTTAGGTAAAAATAGATATTTCTTGTGACTTGTGCCAACTGGAAGCACCTCATTGGGATGGCTAGAGAGGGAGATATGAATTTTTGAAATTTTTGTCCAGTCGTAGGCATCCAGACTTATCTAAGTTACTGTTTGATTAGTTTTTGATGCCTGAACACGCCTAAACTGGTTTAGAGTTATTTTTATCCTCTATCTAACATCTATAGATTTCTATATTAGTATCATTTGCATGGATTAGAATTTTGTGGAATTAATTAGACATTTTTGAAGTTTGTAGCAGAAAGATGTGACAGTATCAGTAGCTAGCCAGACCTCTGCATCTTTTTGAATGTCAAATGTGTCTTGTGTTATGTTTCATGGCCTGAGAATATTTTTAAAATAAAGTAGACATATGTAGCTTTCTAGAATGGCAAAGAATTCATGATTTCATTTTTTTTAGAATTAGTTATGATTTTCCAAAGTTTGTGATAAAAAAGGAAATTTTGGTCGAGGCTATATGTATGAATTCTATGTATCCCCTTACCTTGCACAAGTTGTAGGCCACTTTTAATGATGGATTTAAGTTGTATCTATGTAATTAAATATGAGAATGTGGTTCATGAGTCCATATGACCCATGGGACTCCAAAAGAAAAATTTATGCATAGCGCAACACAAAGAAATTTATTATTTTATATGTCATTTTCTTGTGATTCTTAAGAAATGCATGGCATGAAGCATAGAATTTTCATGAGAAAGGCTAAGAAATTATGGTGTTACATTGAGGACCTCAATTTTGGTAGGAAAAAGATAGTTCTAAAAAAGGAGTTAAAATGAGCCTAAGTGAAGGAAATGAAGTTAAAGGGTATAACAAGAATTTTGAAATTGTTCTAAAAATCTCTTCTTCTCCCTTATATTAGGCCAACCACATTTTTGGCTCCTCCAAATTGACTTAGAGCAGTCTAAACTAGAGCTAATAATGCACCAAAAGGAGGAGAAAGAAGAGAAAAGGGAAGCCAATTTAGGTAAGAAATTTTCAACTTTTTCATGGTATAGTCTTTATTAATCTCCTTCTTCTTTCTAAACTTTCTTTAATGGTAGTTTTAGTTTCTTGAAAGGGGCAAGTTTGTGGCTGAACTCTTGGAAGTAAAAGAGGATTTGAAGAAACAAATTATAGCATTAAACTCTCCATCTCATAAGGAAGCAACTAAGGTAAGATTCTATATAGGATTTTGTAATTTCCTTGTTCTTTCATCTTTTGTACAGTTTGGCCAACATTAGGAGACATTAGAGGGAGATGATTCTCAGCCAAAACAGAATGGGAATCATGGTTTTGAGATGTAAGGAATTAGAATATGCAATTAAAATGCCATGAGAAGTTATGGAATACAAGATAATGTAATTAGGGTTTCAATTGTACCTTAAGAGTTTTGGAACCCTAGGAGCCTAATTTAAGCTATATGAAAGTATAATTAGATTAAAGATAAGGCAATGAATATGTATATGCAACAACATTCTAAAAGAAACAAAGAAAACTAAATGTTTCTCTTCCGCAGGTGTTGGTTCGACTAAGGTGGGAAGAGAGCATTTGGGGTGTGTTTTCTTGAGTTCCAATGGTTTAAGAGACTTAGATATGATGAATAAATAATTATGGAATCATTGGATTGAATTTAGAAACTCTAGATTGAAAGTTAAATTTTTATGGTCTAAATTGGGTTAAAGAAGCAAGTTAGCCTTAAACCCCTTTAATCAAACATATGATGATTCAAATGAGTTTCTTTGGAGTTATAAGACTTATAGCAAGTGAGAGTTTAGGGTTTAGAAAGTAAAAACTAAGGGTTGCTTCATAATAGACCTAAACTAGTCTCACATTCCATATTAGGCCTTAATGGGATTAAGTGAAATCAATGAGACCTAAAATGAATCCAAATGGATTAATTTGCCTTGTAATTGCTATGTGTAGTGTAATACCCCAAAAATTAATTAAAGTGTTAATCATGGATTAGGTTAATTAAGAATAATTAATATGAGATAATTGGGTAAGTTAGGTGAAATGAGATTTTAGAAAGATAAAATTTATTAATATGGGTTTAAGATTTAATTGGGATAGAAATTGTATCTAGGCCCAAATTAATATAGGAGATCATGATAAGAGGCTAATAGAGGCCCAATAAGTAGGTACGGGCCCAATTTGATTTAATGGGTTAGAGACCCAAGGCCCAACTTGCACAAACTCTTAGGAATGGCCCAATGAACCTTATGCAGACCCAAACAATGGAGTTCTTAAAATTAAGTCTGCCCAATGGAATTTTAGCAGCCCAATGCATAAGAGCTGGCCCAACAAAGCTAAAATCTGAAGCCCAAATGGGGTTAGACCTTAGAGCAACCCATGACCCATATTTGACCCAACTAAAACCCTAATGCTTTAGCCTCTTCCCCATTTGCTGAAACACAAATACCCATATCAAAATTCGAAGGTCCAAAGGAGGCTCTAGGGTTCTTGGCATATTTTCACATTTTTCTACTTTTAGAGCAAGATTTAGCCAAAGTAATAGTTATATAACTTAATCCTCTCATCTTTCTCTTCATTTTGGTCTGATTAGTTTTTCATTTGGAGTATTTTCATCATATCTAAAATATGAAATGTGGTTGTTTGGGATTTTCTTAGTGAAATTCGTAGGTTGAGGCTAGGGCTGACATTAGGTGAGCATAAATCCTTCATTTTGATGCTTTCTTTGCTAATTTGAAACCCCCATAGCTTATCTATAATATAGGTATTAATTTTGTACCAATTTACTTAGGATTTTAGGTGAAATATTGAGATTTCTGGTAGATGATACTTCAATCTGAATTTGGGATTTGTGGTGGCTGGGTAAGTGTTCCCTAAGTAGTCATCAGCATTTTAAATTCTTTGGACACTTATGTAACTGTTAATGATGAATTAAAGTAATAATTTTCTGATGCTATGGTTCTAGGGAGATTTTTATATCATTGGTGGTTGTTGCAATTGTTTACAAGTGAGGAAACTTGACTCATATTAATTCCATGCATATATCTATTTTAATTTCATATTTACTATACATGAATGATTTGAAATGTTGAATGAATTGGTTGGCTATCTATTGTATTGTGTTGGACCTTATGAGTCCATGGTGGAGCTGTGGTGCAGCTGCCACCTATGCATGTGCTTCGATCGGGTACCGGGTTATGATTAAACCCTAGATGCACTAAGCCTTGGTTGTGCTCAAAGGGGAGTAGGTGCCGTGGACGGGCCTCTCCTAGTGTTATTGACCTTTAACATGTAAAAATATGATTACTAGTATGGGATAGTAATCATGATAGCCTAATTGTTTCATTTACTATTATGACTGGTGTTCTTCTTATGCTTATGTAAAATTATGCATGTATGCTAATTAAATTGGATTATATGATGGAATTGCCTTGGTTCTGAGATTTGCATCTCACCCCGTTTTATGGGATTAATATTTCAGGTGAAGGTTCTTCGGGTAAGGATAAGGGGAAGCAAGTGGATGAAAATCCATGAGCTCCAACATGTGGGGAGAAGGCTGAACATAGGCTGACTTATTTAGTATAGATGCTAAATTTTGTATTCCTTATTGTATAACATTATCATATATTCATGTTGCCAAGTGTAGGCTCTTATATTTTGATTCCCTAGGATGTATACATTAAGGAGTTAGACCTCATTTTAGCTTGATATGGATGTATGAACCCATAACACTTGATGTATGAATTTTGCTGAATTTATGGTATAATATACTGTTGGAAATATAATTATGTGATGTATTAGATGTAATATGAACCATCGATGTATGAAACCTCTGACAGAATGTATATCGAATTTTAATTTCCAATGGTGCATGAATTCATGTTGCTATTATTCTATGGACTTGCTGGTATAGGATAGTTAGAGGAGTGAAAATTTACATTTAAGTTTTGAATTGGTAAAGGTAGAATAGTTGGGTGTATAGGGTAGATAAATACCATTAGAGTCATATAAAATGAGTGGGAGTGGTCCTAGGGTAGTCCCAAGATGAGAATTGGAGTGTAAGGGACAAAATTTGGAAGATGTAGCTACAGGAGGGAGTCACGCTGAGGCTAAGAAGGCTCTGCCACGGCCAAATGAGTGACAGAGGCAAGGGGTGCCGCAGCATGAGTAATATCGCCGTGGCTCAAGCGAATAAAAATTTTCTGGAGAGTAACAGTGTCGAGGAATACCACGGCGTGAGGAAACTCGTCGCAGCTCAGAGTGAAAAAAATCACCTAGGAGGGTAACAGAACGAAACCTCGTAGCGGCGCATCATGTACCGCTACGGCGCTAGTCGAGGGAACAATCTAAGGGGTGTCCAGTAGCGAATCTCGCTGCAGTGCAATAGTGTTCCGCCGAGGCAAGGATCGTGGGACATGGAACAGTAGCTCTAGGAGGCATTTCCGCCACGACGAGTTGGAGAAATTTGAGAAATTTGCCCAGTAATTCCAGAAAGTAACTTAGCCATGGCACAAGTCCCCAAACTACCTTAAAATCCTAATTCCTTCAATGGTAATGCTAGGAAATGATATAGGAACACTTATGAGAGGTTTTGTGTGTTAAAATTGATAGATGAACAAATCATAAATCCCTCATGACAGTATAATCTCTTTTATGCATTCTCTCGTTTGTGATTGTTTAATGATGACCCTAATATCAAGGTTCAAATTTTTCTATATTTTCATAATGTAACAAATTGTAACAACTCCAAACCTTGATCATTAATAACTAATCATGTATTTAGCAACAATTACAATGATTAGAAGATAGAGTTGTCACATGTAGACCCATCTAGCTCATATTCATCAAAGTGTGGGTGTCAAGCCAAGGAAACCTAAGATAAGTGAACCAAAAAAGTGGATTAGTGGTATTTTAAACCTTCATAAGTCCTAAAGTATCTCTATCTCTCTTTCTTGCTTACATTTGAATGTTTGAATGAGTTGAAATGCTTGTGTGTGTTGTTCTTTGATGCATTCATGAAGTATGTTATGTTATGTTTTTCAAAATGAGTTGTATGTATATGAAATGGTATGTGAGAGCTCTTGACATCCTATGACATAGGATTGAGTGCAATAACTTTTTTTTTTTTGCCTCGGGTTGAAAATAGTTGAGTCTAATAAGTTTATGATGATGCCATGGCTTAAGAATGAATGAGCTTTTATGTTATTTGATGCATTTGACTTACATGAAGCACATGCATAGCATCTTTGCACCATATGTAAGGCGTTTTCTCATTGTATTCATGTGTGCATGGATTGATTAGGATTAGCTATTGAAATTCTTCCTAGATTTTCATCCATGTCTTCCCACTAACCATTTCAGAAGCATCAAGCCAAAGCAAGGAAGATGGAAAGGCTTAGATATTAAGAATGATGTATTAGAAGCATGATATGTGCCAAATTGTAATGAATATATTAGTATGGTACCCATTTGTATCCTAAATAGCTTATGATGTATAATGATTTAGTTAGTCCATGTTTATGAATGGAAACTTATGTATTAGCATGAGAATGTGAATATATGGATCCTTGTGGTAGAAAATGACCAATTATGTATAGGTTTGCCTATGTAATGCCATTATGTATGTATGCAAACTTGGGTATAAGGGGGTCAAATTTTGATCCAAGAATTTTTACATGTAATGAAGTGGTTGGAAATGATGTTTAGCATGATTAAAAATTGCTCAAAGTGGAAAAATTCTATTTGGATATCAATTGGTCTATTCGAAACCTAAAATTAGTCTTAAAAATGACATAAGTTGTATGCATGACAAAAGTGATCTAAATGACTTAGCTTGAGTCTAAGATTTGGCATGCAATTAGACTTTCATAAGAGATTTTTAACAAGTGAAGAATGAGAATTTTTGAAATTTTATAGAATATTTCACAAATTTCCAAACTTAAAAATCTTTTGCAGTTTGGTCATATACTGTTCCTTCTATTAAGTTATGGCTTTTTGTGTCTTTGAGGGATCAAATGAACTCCATGGCTTATAAAATTTACAAACATAAAATTGACATTATAAGATTTTTGTAGGTACTAAGCTTTCATAAATCGGAGTTGTGTAGCTAAAGTTATGCATTTTTAAAGATCAGTGTCTAGTTATGTTAGACTGATGTAGCACATCCTAGATAGAACCTGTTCTCTATAGTTTTTAATAGGACAAATGGACTTGATTGCATTTGAAAATTTTACAATATATAAATTAGATCCTAAGCTTTCCATAGACACCTAATTTGCATAAACCAAGGTTACGCAGCCTGAGTTATGAAAATTTAAAGTTAGTGCAGTTTTTGTGAAATAGAGCCATTTTGGGTTACATGCATTCCTAGGCTTTCCAATGCATAATTTCTAATATAATGAGTTGAGACAAGTTTGATTATGATAAATATAAATAAAGGAACAAGAAGAATCAAATTTAGACCATGATAGCTCCATATGGCATGTAAACAAATCATTTTTTCTACTTCAATGCATAACAATGGGTGAAAACTTGGTCTATTGTTCCATAAATGGTATGAATAAGCTAGATAAAATTAGGTATAACAATTATCTTTTAAGTTGGCTTTCCATAGTATAAAATTATATTATGCACTAAGTATACCTATAGTGACATTATGGATAGACAATTATAACAGAAATTTCATAATATTACTACATATCATTTGTTTATTCGCAGAATAGGGGAATGGGGTAAATATAAGTACAAATCATATAAAACTACTGGCGGTTAGTCTAAAATTTCACAAAAAGGAAACCCTAGATAACAAAACCATCTAATAAAGTTAGTCCCCTATTAACAAAAATAAACTAGTAGAGATTCAAATGTTGTGGATCATAAATGCTTATCTGTAACACCATAACATGTTATCCTCAATTAATCTCCACTTAAGCTTGATTCCATGAAATTCCAAAGAAAGGAGCAAAATCGTGGTATTTTAATGCTATATGTTGGGGTTTGCCCCGTGGGTCTCATGAACTCATCAATCACATTCTCTACTCAAACTTCATACAACTCATACATAATAATAAACAACCCATGAACCACAGATATGAAGCCAAAAACCCAAAAAATGCAATTTCTCAAAACGGGCCCAAAAGATAGATTTTTGGCTCTAACTTTGAAAAATCATAACTAATTCAAGAAAAATGAAAATCAAGCAAATCATAACTTTTTGGAAAGCTCTGGATGTTAATAGTAAAAGTAATTCCAAACCACAATTTTAGCGTTTGGACCATGTTTGACATCGAAAATGCCACAAAGGTCCAGCTGTCCCTGGTACTGATACAGTTTGCTATCATAAACTTCAAAAATTCATAACAAATTCTAAAAAAATCCAATATATGCAAAATATATCAATTGGAAAGATACAGATATTAACTAGAGCATAAAAATAATTCTGGATCATTTTAGTAGCCTTTGAACATCAAAAATGGATGGAACAGTAACAAAGTCGGCTGACTTCCCTGATGCTAACACATAAATTCAAAAAATTATTTCTCCCTCTATAGACCTCCAATTGAGGTGCTTCTAGTTGGTATAGGTCACTATGGATGTCTAGATTATGCTATAAAATTTCATGACAATTGGACACCGTTTGGCCTATGAATGACATAGATGCAGTTTCAGACCCATTAGCACAATATACTAACCAAAACCAAAAAATTTTTCAACTTCAACAATTCGCCAAATATTCCCTAGACATTCAAATATTACCCACTTTAACTTCCCAAGAAGCTCTTAACAAACTATAGATGTATGCCAAATTTCATATCAAGAAGAGCTCATTCGGTCATATCTTGATAGAGCTCACGAGTTTGACAAATTTGACACCATAAATGGTTCAAAGTAGGTCTAAATAGCCTCCTACATGCTCTAGTACCTCTTGGGCAAGTTTTAAAGTATAAAAATAACATATTGAATTGCCCAAGTGGTCCAAACCATCACACATTTCAAACTCACCATGCTACAGGCAAAAATGCACTATTACATACAAGCCACCAAAGGGCCAAATCTCATATTTCCATTACTTTGACTCTATACATGGTTCACACATTATTTATACATATTTCTATACTTGCTCAAATATTTATATCTTAAAAATAATATGTACATATCTATTTTGACACTTCTTTACATCAAAAGAACCCAAAACAAGTTATATAACTAGCTAAACATGCTCAACTAGGCTCATTGACTTGCACTTTGATCTCTTTGATCTCCACCTAACATATTAAGATGGGAAAGGGAAGGGGATCAGATTCGTGGAATCTCAATAGCTAATACACTCATTCAAGAAAGCAATCAAGGAATATAAACATGTCAAAGCATGCAAGTAGGCATCCAACCATCCAAAATCATACAACACAAGATTTACATGCCATCAAAACCATATCAATGTCAAGAATAAGCTCTAGGGACTTTTGTTCTAGCCTCACCCTATTTTAGGGACTTTTGGATTGGCTTCACCCTTGATCTAGAGATTTTTGACTTGGCCTCACTCATCCATGAGACTTTTGGCCTTGTTTCACCCATTTCTAGGGACTTTTGGCTCTATCTCATCCATCACAAGGGACTTTTGGCACTACCTCACCCTTTAAGAGCAATTTTTACAACCCAAAATATAAGGATATTAGTACCATGCATCAAAGCAACATCAAATGGCATGTCTCACAATACAAGTGCACACACAAGCATACAATGACCATCACACATCTAACAATGCATCAAAAAATAGTAGAGAGCTACCTTACAAGGCTTCCCTTTTGATTTCTCCTTTCCCTTTTCGGTCTCACATCACAAATAGGTGGAGTTGCTTCTCTTTGTCTTAGACACAACAAGTAGCATGCAATTACTCTCTTGAAACTTAAACAATTACTAACAAAGGCTAGGGGATTGAATCGCTAGTTTCTCCCTCTAGAATTTCATTAGATCTTCTTTTAATTCCTTTGCATTTCTTAACTCCCCACACTCTAATTCAAGAGTTTCCTACTTGTTCTAGGTTAGAACTTTCTTCCTCTCTGAAGCTCTCAAGTTGGTAGGACCAACATACACAAGAAGCAAAGAAGAAGAAGTAAAGATACATAAGCATCTACCTTGAGTTCTAGCCTTCTTCAAGAGTGGTTCCCTTTTGCCTTCACCTTCCCTTTAATTCTCCACTCTCCCTCTTCTGAACCAAGCTCAAAACAAAGCTAATTCAATAACCAAAACCATAGAAAGAGAGGGCAAAGAGAGAAGAACAAAATTCTAAGAAGGAGAGCTATAGAAATCTTAAGTTTTGCTTACCTTTTCCTTGGTTTCCTTCCTTCTCTCTTATCTTATCTTGGTTTTTCTCTTTCTCTAGCCCTTTTCTTTATTTTGATCAAAACTTAAGTCAGTTAGAGAGGAAGAGAAGTTTCTGGGGTCTTTAAGAAGCAAAAATATACTTTTTCACACTTTTCTGGACCAACCCTCACTATAACAAAAAATAACCCTCGCTACGACAAGCATATATCAGTCCCAAACCCTTGTTCTCACTATGGTGGGTACTATTGCGAGGAACTCTCTGGTTTTTGTATGGGATGCCCAAACTCGCTATAATTAGAAGCATTCTCACTATAGCGAACTGGTACATTCGCTATAGTTAGGCTATAGATAGTAGACTTAGAAAAATTTCATAAACTCTAGTTGTTACATTTCTACCCCCTTAAAAGAAATTTCGTTCTCGAAATTTAAATATATACCTCAAGGGAATAACTCTGGATATTTTTGCCTCATTTCATCCTCTAATTCCCAAGTTGCTTCCTCAGATGTCAAGCCTCTCCAGACCACTTTAACCAGATGAATGTTCTCGCTTCTCAGCTGTTTAAGCTTAGCATCCATAATTCTCTCCGATTTCACTATATAGGAAATATTTTTCTGCAATTGAACATTCTCATATTTTATGACATGCGAGGGGTCTGGTAAGTACTTTTTTCAATTAGGAGACATGAAAAACACTGTAAATTTGGGCTAGGTTAGGAGGTAAGGCTATCTAGTAAGCCATGAGTCTAATTTTCTTAAAGATTTCAAATGGACCAATATACCTAGGACTGAGCTTCCTTACCCTCATTAACTGACCCACCCTTATCACTGGAGACACTTAGATGAACACATGGTCCCCAATCTCAAACTCTAACAACCTCCTTTTTTTTATTGGCATAGCTTTTCTGCCAACTTTAGGTTGTGAGAAGTTTCTTTCTAATCAATTCTATTTGTCAGGTGGTCTGGTTCACAATCTCAGGTCTTATCAAGCTCCTCTCACATAGTTCAACCCAACATAGAGGGGATCTGCACTTTCTCCCATATAAAGCCTTATAAGGGGCCATTTGAATACTAGAATGGTAATTGTTATTATACGCAAATTTTACTTGCGGTAAATACGTATCCCAGTTACCCCTCATTTCTAACACACATGCCCTCAACATGTCTTCTAAGGTATGGATGGTCCTTTCAGTCTGACCATTTGTCTAAGGGTGATATGCAGTACTAAACCGCAACCTGGTCCTTAAGGCATGCTACAACGACCTCCAGAAATTCGATGTGAATCTGGGGTCTCTATTTGAAACTATGCTATTGGGTACTCCATAAAGTCACACTATCTCTCTAATATACAACTAGGCTAATTTATCTAATGTATGAGTAGCCCTGATAGCTAAAAAGTGTGCAGACTTCGTCAGTTTATCCACAACTACCTAAATAGCATCGTGTCCAGAGAATGTCCTGGGTAACCCCATAACAAAGTCCATGGCTATACTATCCCACTTCCACTCAGAGATATCTAGAGGTTGCAACAACCTAGTCAGTCTTTGATGTTCTATCTTTACCCTTTGACACACTAGGCATCTAGCCACATATTTAGTCACATTATTCTTCATCCTTGGCCACCAGAAAATCTGTTTCAAATCCTGATACATCTTGGTGGCACCTCGGTGAATAGTATACTTATTCTTATGTGCCTCTTCTAAAATGTTTTCTTTCAACTCATTTCGACTAAGCACACAGATTCTATCTTGGTATACTATTACACCATCCTCAGATACCTTGAAATATGAGGTCTTGGGAAATTCATTCTTGATTCAATTCATGAACTCATCCTCTCTTTAGGCATTTAAGATCTGGGTTCTTAATACATTCTTAATTCGAGTTTTACTCTGATATAATTTACCTGATACCACTTGACAGGAGAGATTCATATTTCTAAATTTCTCTAGGAGCTCCTGCTCTCTAATTATCATATGGGCAATGTGGATGGATTTCCTACTCAAGGCATCAGCCACCACGTTAGCCTTACCTGGATGGTATTTTAACACATAATCATAGTCTTTCAGGAACTCCATTCATCTCCTCTGTCTCATATTGAGTTCCTTCTAGTCAATCTTTATAGTTAACACCATATAGATAGTGGTCACTGTATTTTAGACTCTTGTGGTCACTGTAAATCTTTATGGTTAGCACCATACAGATAGTGCCTCCAGATTTTAAGAGCAAACACTACCGTAGCTAACTCTAGGTCATGTGTGGGATAATTCTCCTTATGAGACCTTAATTGCCTAGAGGCATATGCCACTACTCTACCCTACTGCATTAACACACATCCTAAATCTTTGTTCGAGGCATAACAATAAATCACAAATGGTTCACTAGGGTTAGGGATAATGAATACAGGGGTAGTGGTCAAACAGAGTTTCAACTCTTAGAAACTCCTCTCACATCTATCATCCCATATGAAAGGTGTCTCTTTCCTAGTCAGCCTCAGTAATGGTAAGGCCATTTGAGAAAAGCCTTGAATAAATCGTCGATAATACCCTACTAAACCTAAAAAACTCCTAACATCGGTGATCATTTTAGATCTATCCCACTGTAACACAGCCTCAACTTTATGGGATGACGAGTCTGTCATGTAACCCTTAAAATAAAACTAGGTTAGATTAAATTTTATAGTTAGTGGCACAATCTAGGTCATCTCCCTTAGAAATGGAATTCAATTTTTAATTAGGCTTTCTAAGGGTTAAAGGATTCTAAAACTATCTAATTTAGAGGGTTTTTTATTGACTTAAACTAATTGAAATGAAATCGAATTAAAATGACTAACTACCTAGTTGTATGAGTTATGAGGCGAATGATGGACATGTGACTAGCTTTGGATTTGTCTCTTGGTATCCACTATCCTTATCCTAATCCAATCATGATTAATTCTAGCCTAAGAGTTCCTAATTGTGTCCATGGCAAATAATCTTGAATTACCATCCAAGATTCAAGAATTTAACAAGATAATGTTGGATTGAAACCTCAACCTCGCATCAAATCACTAACTCTTGCCTTTAGGATCGATGAACACTTAAATTTGAGTGATTAATTAATCAATTAGCCTCTAAATTAACCCTAGGAGATTCAATTAATCAATTTAACTCCAATGAATCCTCAAATTAGACAATTAAGTACACCAATTCTAACAAGCATTTCATTAAACACTTTGATTGCACACTTGAAAAATGGTAAGAAAATGAAAATCTAACACTAAAATTAATCAATTAAAACATCAATTGCTCTCCTAATTAGTGTCTAACCAGTCACTAATTACAAACTACACCAATCCTAATCTAATACATCTTAACCAAACATATACAAGAAAATAGAAAAGTGTAGAAAGAGATAAGAATCTTAGCTAAAATTTTGAGTTCTTCTCCATGGATTTAAGCTTCTCCAAGGACTTCTTCTAAGCTAATCACAAGTTGAGAGTTAATGCTTCATTGGAGAATGGATGGAGGTGGAGAATAGAGTGGAAATAGCTTGGAGAGGATGAAGGGGATGGACAAAAGAGTGTATGGATGGAGTGTGGAATATGGTGTATGGAATGAATGAGTCGATCATCTCTCCAGCCCTTCTTTTTATGTGCTTTTTTGCATTTTTTTCCTTATGTATTTTAATTAAATCATGTGCCCCGCTCAGCGTCACTTTCAGATGCTTTTCCTTTGTTTATATGAGTGCGAGCCCCATTTTATTTTCTTTTGTAATATTTCACATGCTTCCTTCATTTAATCCCTCACACATTCTTCTCTTCCACATCAGCTTTGCATTAATAATAAACCATGAATTTGTTGCTTAAGTGTATTTTTTTAATCATCCTCATGTGTTCCTTCATGCAGCTTCTTCTTCGCGAGTGACGTGGCTTCATTTTATGTTTTTGCCATGTTATTTCTGCCTGGACTCCTAGCTCATTCAACCCGTGAGTTACTTCCTCATTCTTAGCTTCATGTGAGTCTCTTTTCAAAGCTCTCTCTCTTCTTCATATTCTTGATGTTTCTCCTTCAACTTGAGCTGCATGCTTCATGGATGGTTCTATTATGCTCACGTGCTACTCTCCACATAAAACTCTTCTCCTTGATATACTCCCATGCATGGTTCTTTTCTTTTAGTCCTAAGCCTCATCACATGCTTCTCTCTTCTATGCTTCATCTGATTACTATTCGTGTGGCTTTTTCTCTTTGTGTTTTTTGCTCTCTACTTTTCTTCATAGATGTTTCTTCCTCACATCAAACTCGAAACTTCTCAATATGCATGTGTTCTTAATGTATGCTCCATCCACATTCTATCTAGCTACTGTAATGTTGTATTCTTCACGATGATGATCTGCTACCATGTGAGCTTCTTCCTTCTTTTCTTTTTCAACGTAAAACCTAAGCTCAAGTTTACTTCTTCCCACACACATACGTGAGTTGCTGCATCTCTGTGGAGCTGTTGTGACGCAAGTGCCTTGAGTGAGTCTAGCTTTCATTCCCTTGAAGCCCAGGTGTAAATCCCTTATGTTGCTTTTTTTCCATTCACCAAAGCTCACCACGTGCTGCTTTTTATCATGTTTTTCCTTCCCCTGTTCCAGCCACGTTGCTTCTTCATTCCATGTAAAAACCTTGCTAACCCGTAAAACCTTCAAACATATAGCCTTTGTGTGACTCATTTATATGTGGAAGTGCTTCTTTTTGGTGGAAAGGATGAGAGCTTCACTAGGAATGGATGTAAGGAGCTGCTTCTTCTTTTTCTCACTCATTCCAACGTAAACATCTCTACTCACAAGAACAGAGCATTGTGAAAATGTGGATGTATGTGAATGGAGCAGAAGGGATTAGTGAGTGACATGTGAGTTTGTGGGCCTCAATTGAATGTGTGCAACCTTATTCCTCCCTCCTCTGTTCAAGTCTCCAAAACCAAAGCCTTGTCAGCACAACAACTATTCTCTTCTTTAAATCAATTTATCATTCAAAGCTCTAATTGCCCAATAAAAAATCTACACAAATAGTAAGAACAATTCAATAGAAAAATCCGCAAAATCATTCAAAGAAGTTTATGCATTAAAATTAATCATTTTACAATTTAATTCCTAAAGTGCAGAAAATGGCCATTAAATACAATTATAATCTAATAAATTGCAATAAGCCATATTCAATTATTAAAGTGCCAAAATTAGAGGGAATAAAGCATATGAAAAATAGCAATTATCATAGGGATTAACCGCGACCCCATCTCGTAAGATCACAGAACCTAAGAATTTCACCTCAGTTAGCCAAAACTCACATTTACTAAGTTTAGTGTACAACCTTTTCTCTCTCAAGGTCTCTAGGACTAACCTCAAATGCTTTTCATGTTCTTTAAAAGATTTGGAGTACACTAAGATATCATCAATGAAGACCACCACAAACTGATCTGGATAAGGTCTGAATACCTTGTTCATGTAATCCATGAACACAGTGAGCGTACTCGTTAGCCTGAATGGCATCACAAGGAACTCATAGTGCCCACATCTCGTTCTGAAGGCCGTCTTAGAGATGTCTTCAGTTCTCACTCTCAACTGGTGGTATCCAAATTTAAGATGTATCTTGGAAAACACAGATGCCTCAACTAACTGACCTAACAAATCATTGATTATAGGGAGAGGATATTTGTTCTTGATGGTAACTTTATTCAACTCTTTATAATCTATACACAATCGTAAGCTACCATCCTTCTTTCTCACAAATAACACCAGAGCTCCCCAAGGTGAAACACTAGGGCGTATAAACGCTTTCTTTAATAATTCTTCTATCTATTTTTTCAACTCAGCGAGCTCAGTGGGAGCCATCTTATAAGGAGCTTTAGACACTAATCCAGCTCTAGGCATTATGTCTATAGGAAACTCTAGCTCTCTTTCAGGGAGTAGACCACTAAAGTCAAAATCTTTAGGGAAAACCTCCGGGAATTCCCTGACAACTGGAATCTCCTCTATCCCTTCGTCTACCTCATCCTGAATAAAGAAAAAGACTAGAAACCCTTGACATTCACCCTCTAAATACCTCTTAACCTAGACAGTAGTCACAAAGGATAACTTAACTCCTACCCTAGGTATGGTCCCACAAACAGGTAGGGAAATGGTTTGATGTTCACAATCAAGTATCGCATTATTCGTGGCCATCTAGTTCATACCAACAATCAAATCAATATCATGGAAGGGCATACAAATCAAATCAATAGTGGTATGATATTGATTAAACTGAACAGTGACATTCAAACAAGTACGGGAAGTAACCACATGGCCTCCAATGGTTAGTGCCAAACAAGTCAAACGCCAAAGTACTAATAGCTAAACCTAATTGCCTTACACAATCATAGGATATAAACAAGTGACTAGCACCCGAATCAAACATAACAACTACAAGAAAGCCGTTCACTATTAGCGTACCTTGGATCAAAATGAGGGACGCACTGGCTTCTTGTTGAGTGAGGGCAAACACTCGGCCCTAGGTTTGTGGCTTAGGAAGAGGCACTATATTTATTTGGGGATAATTTCTAACAATGTGCCCCAGTTTCCCACACTTGAAACATGTCACCGGAGACTGTTGGATAGATGACTGGCTCCGAAGAGGCAGCATCTGCTTGCCCCTCTGTGGCCTTCTATTCCATGACACCTTGCTTTTCCTCTTGGTGCTGGGTGTCACACTAGAACCCTCTTATGGTCTTAAGTTTTTTAGTTCTGGAGCCCCCTTTTGACTAGTTAAAGCCACAATAGACATGATAGCTCGCAGGTTATTCTCAATCACCCTGCTAACCTCCACAAAGGTATTAAACTTTCTAATTCGCTGTGGAGTAACTCTGTCGCTAATCAGGGGCTTCAACCCAGTCTTAAACTACTCACATCTCCAGGGCTCATCATCATACCTTTGGAGGTAAAGAAATACTGAGACAACTCAATAAACTTGGCCACATACTAATCAACAGTCATTTCTTCAGTTTGTCTCATCTCTTTCTTTTATCTCACCAAACTAGGGAAATATTTTTCATAAAATTTCACCAAGAAACTTTCCTAAGTAATCAGTATATTCTTGGTCTCCATTAGGGGTTTCGTGCTATGCCACCACCTATTAGCTTTCTTCTATAGCATGAAAGTGACGAGCTAAGCTTTCTGCTTTGTGGTACAATCTATCATCGAAAATATCTTTTTCAGCTCTATAACCTAAGCTTCTGCTTTATTCACATCTAACTCCCCGTCAAATGAGGGTGGACTATTTTTCCTAAACTGATTCAACAATTTCTGGATAGGCGTCTAGGTCTGACCAGGCTCCTAGGGAGGTGCAGATGGAATGCAATAAGTGGATAACTGAGGTACAAGGGCTTCTCTCCTGGCTTTTATTTGCCTAGCCAGGGTATCTTGCAACTACATGATCATGTAATGCTATTGCTGGGCAATGTACCTTTACTATTCCAACATCTTCTGCTGCTGGCTCATCATGGCCTTATACCGATCAAGTCTCTCCATGATGGTCCATAGAGGATCCTCAGGCAACCTACCTCTACCCTACCCTTGCCTCGTCTAATCTCAACAATCTTATCTGAAAGGAAGTAGAAACCCTCAGTTCACAGTTGTATCTCAAGCACATATGCATATGTATGGTACCACTTTTTATGGCAATTCACACCAAACATAGGAAAATCACACCATTCAAGAGCCCAACACTGAGCAAAAGTGCTTAAACCTTTGCTTTGATACCAAAAATGTAACATTATAATGTGTTATCCTTAACTAATCTCCACTTAGGCTTGATTCAATGAAATTCTAAAGAAAAGAGCAAAACCGTGGTATTTTAATGCTATATGTCGGGGTTTGCTCCGTGGGTCCCATGAACCCGTCAATCACATTTTCTACTCAAACCCTATTCATACAACTCATACATAGCATAAAACAACCCATGAACCACATATATGAAGCTAAAAACCAAAAAAATGCAATTTCTCAAAATGAGCCCAAAAGTTAGATTTTTGGCTCTAACTTTGGAAAATCATAACTAATTCTAGAAAAATGAAAATCAAGCAAACCATAACTTTTTGGAAAGCTCTGGATGTTAACTTCATGCTAAAAATAATTCAAACCATGATCTCAGCGTTTGGACCATTTTTGACATTGAAAAGGCACAAAGGTCCGGTTATCCCTGGTATTAATACAATTTACTGTCATGAAATTTGAAAATTTATAACTAATTCCACAAAAATCCAATCTGTGAAAAAATACCAATTTGGAAAAATACAGATGTTAACAAGAGAAAAATAAGTTTGGATCATTTTAGTAGCCTTTGAACCTCGAAAATTGATGGAACAGTAACAAAGGTCAGCTGGCTTCCCTGATACTAAAACAAAAATTCAAAAAAATATTTCTCCCTCTACAAACCTCCAATTAAGGTGCTTCTAGTTGTTATAGGTCACTGTGGATGTCTAGTTTATGCCCATAACATTTCATGACAATTGGATACCGTTTGGCCCATGAACAACATAGATATAGTTTTAGACCCATTAGCACAGTATACTAACTAAAATCAGAAAATTTTTCAACTTCAACAATTCGCCAAATATTCCCTAGACCTTTAAATATTACCCACTTTAGGTTCCCAAGAAGCTCTCAATAAACTCTAGATGCATGCCAAATTTCATATCAAGAAGAACTCATTTGGTCATATCTTGATAGAGCTCACGAGTTTGACAAATTTGACACCATAAATGGTTCAAAGTAGGTCTAAATAGCCTCTTACATGCTCTAGTACCTCTTGGGCAAGTTTTAAAGTATAAACACAACATATATGAATTGCCCAAGTGGTCTGAACCATCACATATCTGAAACTCACCATGCTACGGGCAAAAATGCACTACTACATACAAGCCACCAAGGGGCCAAATCTCATATTTCTATTACTTTGGCTCTATACATGGTTCACATATCATTTATACATATTTCTATACTTGCTTAAATATTTACATCTCAAAAATAATATGTACATATCCATTTTGACACTTCTTTACATCAAAAGAACCTAAAACAAGTTATACAACTAGCTAAGCATGCTCAACTAGGCTCCTTAGCTTGTACTTCGATCTCCTTGAGCTCCACCTAACATATTAAGATGGGAAAGGGAAGGGGTGAGATTCATGGAATCTCAATAGCTTATACACTCATTCAAGGAAGCAATCAAGGAATATAAACATGTCAAAGCATGCAAGTAGGTATTCAACCATCCAAAATCATACAACACAGGATTTACATGCCATGAAAACCATATCAATGCCAAGAATAAGCTCTAGGAACTTTTGTTCTAACCTCACTATATTTTAGGAACTTTTGGATTGGCCTCACCCTTGGTCTAGAGACTTTTGACTTAGCCTCACTCATCCATGAGACTTTTGACCTTGTCTCACCCATTTTTAGGAACTCTCGGCTCTACCTCACCCATTTTTAGGGACTTTTGGCACTACCTCACCCTTTAAGAGCAATTTTCACAACCCAAAATATAAGCATATTAGTACCAGAGCAATTTTCACAACCCAAAATATAAGCATATTGGTACCAATGCATCAAGGCAGTATCAAATGGCATGTCTCACAATACAAGTGCATACACAAGCATACAATGACCATCACACATCCAAGAATGCATCAAGAAAGAGTGGAGAGCTACCTTACAAGCCTTCCCTTTTGATTTCTCCTTTCCCTTCTTGGTCTCATAATCACAACTAGGTGGAGCTGCTTCTCTTGGGCTTAGACACAAGTAGCATGCAATTACTCTCTTGAAACTCAAACAATTACTGACAAAGGCTAAGGGATTGAATAGCTAATTTCTCCCTCTAGAATTTCATTAGATCTTCTTCTAATTCCTTTGCATTTCTTAACTCCCCCCACTCTAATTCAAGAGTTTCATACTTGTTCTAGGTTAGAACTTTCTTCCTCTCTCAAGCTCTCAAGTTAGTAGAACCAACATACATAAGAAGTAAAGATACATAAGCATCTACCTTGAGTTCTACCCTTCTTCAAGAGTGGTTCCCTTTTGCCTTCACCTTCCTTTTAATTCTCCACTCTCCCTCTTCTGAACCAAGCTTAAAACAAAGCTAATTCAAAAACCAAAACCATAGAAAGAGAGGGCAAAGAGAGAAGAACAAAATTCTAAGAAGGAGAGCTATAGAAATCTCAAGTTTTGCTTACCTTTTCCTTGGTTTCCCACCTTCTCTCTTAGCTTATCTTAGTTTTTCTCTCTCTCTGTAGCCCTTTTCTCTATTTTGGTTGAAGCTTAAGTTAGTTAGAGAGGAAGAGAAGCTTCTGGGGTCTTTAAGAAGCAAAAATACACTTTTTCACACTTTTCTAGACCAACCCTCACTATAATGGAAAATAACCCTCGCTACGGCAAGCACGTATCAATATCAGTGTTAGACCCCTGTTCTCACTACAACGTGCATTATTGTGAGGAACTCCTTGGTTTTTATATAGGATGCCCAAACTCATTATAGCTAAAAGCATTCTTACTGTAGCAAACTGGTACATTCGCTATAGCTAGATGGATTCTCACTGTAGCAAACAGGTACATTTGTTATAGTCGGGCTATAGCCACCAAGCTTAGAAAAATTTTAGAAATTCTGGTTGTTACATTATCCCTGAAGTGAGAAGTGAATCCATTTTGTCTGAAACTTGAGAGTTACACTATAAATGAGCATTTAAGAAAAATATAAACTGCAAGAGAGTGAGAAATAATTTTCTCAACAACATAGATAGGATAGATACAACATAATAATCATGAAGAGCAGTCAAGCATAATGCTAACCATGTGATCTAGTAAATAAAGAATAGTGTAAAATTTCAAAATATCTAAAATGTTAATCAATTTAGGGATTAGACATATAAAAATAATCAAATTCATAAATCAAATACCATTAACATATAGATATGTACATAAAGAGTGAAATGCAACAAATAATTAATTTAAACATTATTTTCTCCATGTTGACTTGACCATTAGGCATTGAAGACGATAGGGCTCAATACCTAGATCATATTGCACTGCCATAACCTAGCAATCTCATCCCTGCTTCCTTTATTGAGGTGTCCCCCAGTGTCCAAAGAAAGTCATATCAAAATATTATAATAATATGTCATCTAAGCTACCATTTGATCAAGATATAATAGGTACATTTGGGAAAAAAATTGTCTTGCATAACTTTGTGCATCATTAAATAGCCCCAATAGCATATTAGCATATTAGAGTCCAAAAAAATATTTTTAAATAATTAAAATCATCTTTTCATTTTTTTAATGTCCTTATTTGTTCTAGGGCCCATCAAGTATCCAAAATAGTCTATTAGTCAAGGTTTATAATCAAAGTTCAATATAGCTATAAAAAGGCTTGTTCAAGTACAAGGAGACTCAAAAAGTCCAAATAGGTCTAAAAATATCCAAATAACCCTTATTGGTTCAAAATAGTTATTTTAAATATTTTAAGTGCCTTAATTAATGAAAATTGGACATCCAATACAACCATAACTATCTAGTGCCAACTTTGACACACACAATGCTCATCCTCTGATTAAGGCAACTTTGCCATGTCACATATAGGCCAATCTTTTACCATGAAATCAAGCAACAAACAACATATTATCAAATCAAATATCCACTGTTTGATCAAAAGCCAACATAACACTCAAATAAACTCCAAAAATTACAAAATAAATATCAACATAATCTAGATAACATATAGAGTGTAGCAAGCCATATTGATCATCCAAAATACCTCAAAATAGAAATAAAAACTCAGATAACAAATGGTTAACACTTTCCACATATTAAGTTGACTTTGGATGTAGTTATCTAAAAATTACCAAAATTTAACATAAGCCTTATTTTTAGTGTAGATGATGTCACACCATAATTTCTTAGCCTTTCTCATGCAAATTCTATGCTTCATGCCATGCACTTCTCAAGAATCACAAGAAAATGGCATATAAAATAATGAATTTCTTTGTGTTGCACTATGCATAGATTTTTCTTTCAGAGTCCGGTGGGCCATATGGACTCGTGAATTACATTCTTATATTTAATTACATAGATACAACTCAAATCCATGCTTGAAAGTGGCCTACAACTCGTGCAAGGTAAGGAGATACATAGAATTCATACATATAGCCTCGGCCAGAATTTCCTCTTTTCTGTCACAAATTTTGGAAAATCATAACTAATTCTTGAAAAATTGAAATCATGTATTATTTGCCATTATGGAAAGCTACACATATCTACTTTATTCTAAAAATATTTCCAAGCCATGAAACATAACATATAAGACATTTGACATTTGAAAATGTGCAGAGGTCTGGTTAGCTACTGATACTATCACAACTTTTTGTTGCAAATTTCAAAAATATCCAATTATTTCCAAAACATTCCAATATATAAAAATGATACCAATCTAAAAAGCTACAGATGTTAGTGAGAGGAAAAAAATAACTTCATACTAGTTTAGGCATGTCTAGACCTCAAAAATTAATTAAATAGTACCTGAAGTAAGTCTGAACGTCTGATACTAGGCAGAAATTTTAAAAATTCATATCTACCTCTCTAGGCATTCAAATGAGGTGTTTCTAGTTGGAACAAGTCATTGGAAATGTTTAGTTTTTTTCTATACAATTTTGTAGCAATTGGACATCATTTGGCCCCTGAGTGATAGAATTTATTTTTGGACCAGTATGAACAGTACTTGACCAAAATCATAATTTTTTTAACTTTGAAAATTCATCAAATATTCCATAGACCTCTAAAAATTCTACACTTTGGCTTCCCAAAAATCTTTCATCAAGCTCTAATTGCATGCCAAATATCATATCAAGGACAGTTCATTTGGATAAAAAGTGGTATAGGTTTCTAATATGATCAATTTTTACTTCATATAGGATACCAAAATGTCCAAATGACTCGCCTTAGTGTTTTGGCACCTCTTGGGTAAGTTTCAAAGTATGAATGTGACTTGTATGAACTGTCCAAGTGGTCCCAAACCTCATGCATCTCAATTTGGACATTCCACTTCCATTTATACATGCATTTCCATAAAGCTAGTCCAGCCATTTCATACTCAAGTTGCACCATACTATTTATACAACATTCAATCTCAATTGTACATGATACATTAGCATAATTATATATGTTCATAATGTCATAGGACATATACAACAATAATTTACAACACTTGCTATTCATATGGCCTTAAAGAAGCAAGATTCATGCACTTTGTTGTCAACCTCTTATCTTCCAAGGTGTTGGCTCCCATTACCTTGTTCTCTTGGTCTACCTAGCATGTTAGAACATTGGAGAGGAGGGAATGAGATTCAAAGAATTCCAATAGATCATCTCTCTTTCAACCACATATAAAGTATGCATACTAAATCTTACAAATGTATGCATAAGTATCATAAAGTGCATAATCATTCAAGAGACATTTTCAACACTTGAGCAAGTCATATATAGCATATGTAATATTCATTTTTTGTTAAACAGTGGAAACAGACACGTTTTCAAAGCAAGTCCCCTGAAATAAATTAGTTAAGATCCTAAAAATAAGAATTCTAGCCTTAGAGGAAAGGAAAAATAGAGCTAGAATGAAGAAACAAATTTTGACAGAAAACTTATGAAACATAATGGCATTTTCATAATTTTGAGCAAATTTTAGAATTTCACATAGAAGGGCTTTTTTTAAATGAAAGTTTTGAGTTCTTCGGGGTTCTCAGAGGCCCTATAAACCATGGGAAGTCCCAGGACAGTTAAATCTCCTCCGGTAGATGTTTTCCAATGTCAGTGTGCCTGAACTTTGATAGATTCATTCAAGAAGGTTTTAGCTCCAATTTGAGTGATTCCAAAGGTATTTTACTAAATTGGAAACCTAAATTTTATAATGAAAAAGATGATTTTAAAAAAGGAGCTAAAACAAAGGAGAAACGAAAATGTTATTACGAAAGGGCAAAATTAGAATTAAAGTGTTAAAGGAAGCTTCCAAATTCTTCTTTATAAGCCACGTTCTATCTCTCCTTCATTAAACCAACTTACTTCTACCCATTTTTAGAGAAAAACTCTAGTTTCTTAGGCGCACAAGAGAAGGAGGATTTTGGAGGAAGAAATCCAAGAAAAAGGTAAGAATCTTTAAGAATTTCCATGTCCTTCCTTCTTAAAACTTGCTCCTTTCCTCTCAAGCTTTCTTTCTATGGTTTTAATGGAGATTTTGGTGCTGTTTTGAAGGTAGAATAGAGAGGGGAATTTCAAAATTTAAGGAAGCAAGCCAATCAAAGAAAGAGCATTCTTGGAAGAGCTTGATTCAAGGTGCTTTCCATGCAAGATGTTACTTCTTTTTCCTTAGTTCTTCTCCCATATTTCAGCCAAAACAGACCCAAGGAGAGGGAAGGGTTTTTGTTTAAAAACCATCAAGAATTAGTGAGATTAGAGGAAGATGGAAGATACTAAGTAATTCCAAGGAAATCCATAAACCTAAAAGTTAGAAAAGTGTAGAGCACTTAAGGGGATTGTAAAAACTAATTTAATCCATAAGTTCCCTTAACTATTTAAGTGTTTCCTTGACCCCCTACAACTCTTAACAACCTCTCTAAATGGTTCCCCCATCAAGAAAAAATCAAGAAGCCATTAAATTTTTTCAAGCCTATTTTTTAGTCATATATGATGAATGAATATGAGGGGAAGCCTTGAAAAAAATTTAGGAAGCTTAGAGAATGAGTTAGTACTTTAGGTTCCATATTGTGACTTAAAAAAGCAACATGATGTTAGGCCCTTTGTTTTAATGATGTGATGACTCCAAGAGGCTTAAAAGGAGTCAAGAATCATATTTGAAAGGAAAGAATGAGGCCTAGAAATCATTTAAGGGGTGTTGCTTCATTAGGTGCCATTATGGACCATAATGGAACCTATAGAGCAATCTAGTGTTTCACTAAGTTATGTAGCCTTAGAATATGCTTCATAAACCTAATTGGCTCCCATAAATTGTATTTAGGCCAAGAGAAACCATCTCCACGAATTTGTGAGTGTGTGGCCGAAAGAGGCGGCTTAAATCCTAAAGGAAAAGTGTGTGGTTGTACACAAGGTAGCTCTCTCCACCTTCTCTCATGCATGGATGTGTGTTTAGCTTATTTTAAAATGTGTGTATGTGTATTATCAAGCTATGAAAAGTATACTAGTATGCCTTTATATGCTATGATTCTTGATGCCATGTTATGCTCCCAAATGAATACATGATGTTTGTTTAAGTTTGTTTGAGTGTGGAGAGGCCAAGAACTCTTCACCATAGTGAGGATGAGCCAAAAACCCTTGAACTTGGTTGAGACAAAGTAAAGAGTCTTCCAAAAGCAAAGTGGGCTCCTAAGAGTATGGTTGAGTCCAAAGCTCTCAAAGAATGGGTGAGGCAAGTCCAAAATCCATGAGGAGAAGTGTGAGACCAATCCAAACACTTAGTGAGCTCTTGAATGTCTTGTATGATTTGTTTATATGTCAAGCTTGCTTTTTAAATGCCCATGAATTCCATTTTCTCCATGCATGCATTTGTAAACCTTGCTTTGCACATATTATGTATGATTGAATAGGAGATGAGCTATTGGGATTCTTTGAATCTCATCCCCTCCTCTCCAATGATCTAACATGCTAGGTGGACCAAGTTGCTATGGTGATGGGAGTCAACAACAATGAAGGAGAAAGATTGTCAACCATATGCCTAGTTTTAATCTTTTTGAATCCATAATGATGCTTTACAATGTATATGATGTTGTAAATGGTCTATGACCCTTGAGACATGTGTAAATATGATATTATGTGATGTTAAAATGTACGGATATGATGTATGAGCTCTAGAATATAATTTGAGTATGTAATGTCCAAGTATGCAATTGGGAAGTTTCATGTAAATATGCATAAGTATGGGTTGAATAACCAAAATGAGATGCATGAGGTTTGGGACCATTTGGGTAGCTCACATAAGTCTTAAATGTACTTTGAGACTTGCCCAAAAGGTATCGAGACCAATGGAAATCCATTTGGCAACTTTGGTACCCTATATGAAGCAAAAATTGACCATTATGGAACCCTAAGTCACTTTTTGGCCAAATGAGTTAGTGTTGATCTAAGATTTGGCATGCAATTAGGTCTCATTAAGAGATTTTTGGAAACCTAAATATCATAATTTTGGATGTCTACAGAATATTTGATGATTTTTCAAAGTTGGCAATTTTCATGGTTTCTGGTTTGCTGCACTATTCATTTGGTCCAAAATTGTATTCTATCACACGAGGTTCAAATGGTGTCCAATTGCCATGAAATTTTATGCAGAGAAACTAGACAATCACAGTGACTCATGCCAACTAGAAGCACCTCATTTGGAGGTCTAGAGAGGGAGATATGAATTTTTGAATTCTATCTAGTATCAATAATTTTGCTCGACTAGAAGTATTGTTCTATTGAATTTTAAGGTCTAGACTTGATGAACTGATCTGGAGATATTTTTTCTATCTAGTTAACATCCCTATATTTCTAGATTGGTATCATTTACATGGATTGAATTTTTGTGGAATTAATTAGATATTTTCAAAGTTTTCTATAGAATTCTGTGATAGTTCCAAAATTCAATCAGACCTTTGGAATATTTTAGATATCAAACGTCCTTTGTGATGAAGGTTATACTTTAGACGTATTTTTAGTATAAATTAGACATTAATAGCTTTCCAGAATAGCCAAAATTGCATGATTTCAATATTTATGGATTTAGTTATGATTTTCCAAAGTTTGGTCAGAAAATGTAGCAAATCTGGCTGAGAATGAACTTTCATATTCCATGCTCCATTTCGATTTCCATGAGTTGTGGGCATGGTTTTGTGATGAAAATGAGTTGTAATGATGTATTTAAATATGAGGATGCATAGAATGAACTCACACGGTCCACATGACATCGATTGCAAATTTTTAAGTATGACACAACGCAAATAAAACCTATTATTTTCATTCCTTTTTTCATGCACTCTTATGGAAATAATGATGTGAAACTTATGAACGTCATGAAATGAGCTAGAATCTATGGTGTTACAGCACACAAAGGCTTGCCAAGCAAATGGATTAGCCCCACCCCTTCACTTGTGGATTTTAGACTTGCCTCACCCATTCTTTAAGAGGTTCTTGGACTCAACCTTACTCTTGGGTGTTAACCTCACTTTTGGGAGACTCTTTACTTTATATCAACCAATTTTAAGGATTCTTGGCTCATCCTCACCATGGCTAAGGGTTCTTGACATCACCATACTTAAGCAAAGCAAAGCAAGAATCATAAATATCATTTAGAAACCTAAATGATGCGTCATGGTACCATTGCATATGAAATCATATTGGAATACTTTTCATGGCTTAAAACACACATACACACATTCAAAGATAAGCCAAACATACTTCATCCATGAGAGAAGGAGGAGTGAGCTACCTTGGAAGCAACTACACACTTTTTCTCCTTGAAACCATGCTCCCTTCCTTGGCCTCACACACACAAAGGTGTGGGAATGATTCCTCTTGACCTAAACACAATTTATGGAAGCCAATTAGGTTCATGGAATTAATTCTAAGGCCACACATCTTGCTTAGACACTGACTTGGCTCATTAATCCCTTTATGGTTCCAAGAATGCACCTAATGAAGCAACACCTATCAAATAAATTCTAGACTCCATTATTTCTCTTCATACATAATTCTTGACTCCTTTTAAGTCTCTTGGAGTCATCATACAATTAAACACAAAGAGCCTAACTACATGTTGCTTCTTTAGGTCATATTATAGAACATATAAGACCAATTCACTTTCTATTGTTTTTAAGTTTTTCGTAAGGGTTTCCCTCATTTTCACTCATCATATGTGACTCAAAAATGGATTTAGAAAAATTTAAAACTCTCCTTAGGTACCCAAACCTATCTAGGCCGAGACTATGCATGGTTTTAGCCTTTATGAACTTTACTTTGTTTTCTTGATGGAGGAAGCACATGGGGAGACTTCTAAGGATCTTGGGAGCTCATTTAAACTCTCATTTAGACATAGAAATTAAAGTATCAAATTAGATTTTACAAGGAAACTGTGAAACCTTAAAATTTGCATCTTGAATTTTCATGGTTATTTCTTAATTCTCTTTGCATATTCTTATTCTCTACACCCTTTTTCCTAAGAATCACCCTTGGTTATGCCTAAAAACCAAGCCCTCCTATGACTTCTTAAGTGGGGTGAACCATAGGGAGAAGAGAAGCAAGGGGGTAGTAACTATAGAAGAAGAAATTACCTTGTTTTTCCTTATTTTCTCACTTGAATCTTATCTTTTTTGGCCTCCTCTCTTCAAATCCAAAATTTCCCCTTAATTTCTCCCTTAAAATAGATTTATAAGCTTCATTATAATCATAGAAAATAAAAGGAGAATGGAGGATAAGAGGTTTGGAAAGGAAAAAGTATGAAAAACTACTAAAATTTCATACCTTCAAGCTTTGATTTCTCCTCCTCTTCCTCTTCCTCTTATGCACCACTCTCCTAAGGTTTTTCTTCTGGTTTCGGGTAGAAACATATGAAGCTATGTAAGTGGGAGAGTGGGGTGCCATCTATTTATAGGTGGGAGGAAGAAACATTTTTCAAAAATTTCTATTTTGCCCTTCGTCTTTGGCATTTTTGTTTCTAATTCATTTTAACTCCTTTTTAACAATTGTCTTTTCCATTATGAAATTTAAGTTCCAATTTAGTAAAATACCTTTGGAATCACTCAAATCGGAGCTAAAACCTTCTCGAACAAATCAGTCAAAGTTTGAGTAGACGTTAGAAAACGTCCATTGGAGGGGCTTTAGCTATCCCAGGGCTTTTTCATGGTTTTCAAGGCCTCTGAGAACCCTGGAGAACTCAAAACTTTCATTAAAAAGCCCTCCTGTGTGAATTCCAATTTTTTTTTTTAAATTACAAAAATGCCATTACATTTCGTAAGTCTTTCATCAAATTTTATTTTTTCATTCTAGCTCCATTTTTCTTTTTGTTGAGCCTAGGATTCTAATTTTTAGGAGTCTAGAATACTTCTCAAATTTGTTGGGACTTTAACTAATTCATTTCGGGGACTTACTTTTGTATCCAGTGAATTTTGTTTGTTTACGGAGAAACCGTATATTACATTTCTCACGTTTTCTCTCTTTTTCGAAGAACTAGATATTACAAATGAACCTAATTTAATTAGATTTTGAAAAGTTATTTCCTAGGTATGCCTTATGGGTTAGGCATTATTGTAGATGAACCTAATCTAATTAGATTTTGAAAAGCTCTTCTTAGATATTCCTTATGGGTTGGGCTGAGGCTATGGAGGGAGTGTGTGTGATGTTTCTCATTCTTCCCTTGCTAAATGACCATTCTTACATAATCAAGGTAGATATACAAAAACCCCCAAATCAATTTCTAAGGATTCCTTCAATTTCTAAGCTTCCATCAACCTTAAATTTCAAGAACAACTTGCCACAACTTTATAAAAATGAATGTTATATTAACCAATCTTCCACTTTAAATCTTCTTCCATCATCTTCCTACTTATTTTCCCTTCAATTTCTTCCATGGCTTCTTGATAAATCAAAGTTTCATAATTTAAGAAAGGAGTTTGGGACCATTTGGGCAGCTCACACAAGTTTTAATTATGCTTTTAAACTTGCCCAAGAGGTGTCAACCCAAGGAAAACCATTTGGACATTTTGGTATCCCATATAGAGCCAAAATTGACCATAACGGAACTCTATGTCACTTTTTATCCAAATGAGTTCTTCTTGATCTGAGATTTGGCATGTAATTAGATCTTGTTTGAGACCTTTTTGGAAAGATAAAGAATATAATTTTTGGAGGTCTCTAGAATATTTAATGAATTTTCAAAGTTGGCAAAATTTCTAGTTTTGGTCATGTCATTGATCACTCAGGTCTGAAAATGAAATCTATCCCATAGGGCTCAAAGGATGTCTAATTACCATAAAATTTTATACAAAAAAACTAGATATTCCCAATGACTTGTTCCAACTAGAAGCACCTCATTTGGAGGTCTAAAGAGGGAGATATGAATTTTCAAAGAATCTGTCCAATATCAGAAACTTCTCTCGACCTTAGTTACTGTTTGATTAGATTTTGAGGTCTAGGCGTACCTAAGCTAGTTTGAAGTTATTTTTTCCCCTCTATCTAACATCCACATATTTCTTAGTTGGTATCATTTGCATGGATTGGATTTTTGTAGAATTAATTGGACATTTTGGAAGTTTGCTATAGAAATCTGTGATAGCACCGGTGGGTAGTTTGACCTCTAAACCATTTTGAATGTTAAATGTCCTCTATGGTGGATGTTATGGTCTGGACATATTTTTACTATGAAGTGGAATACTAATATACTAATTTTTAGTATATAATTAAGAATTTATTTTCGGGTTTAACTCTTTCTCTAGACAGCTACTTGCCGATATACGCACTTGCGAAGCGATAGCTGAGCACTGCTAGGCGATAGCTTTCTCTCTCTAGACAGCAACGACTGGCCGACGCTTTAGAGAAGCAAGGACAGAGCGCTCACAAGCGATAGCGAAGAAGAGTGAAACAGAGATTATCGCTCGAACCCCATTTAGGATGGGTCCCTTTGTTGGCTCTTTGGAGGATTCATACTCTAAAGAAAGTAGTAGCTTTTTGCTTGCTTTAGACAGCTTGATCACTTTAAGGGGATTACCTTTAGTGCAAGAAGGCTTTGAGAAAGGGTTTCTGTACCTATGACGGTGGTGAACTAGAGGAGAGGAAGCCTAGAATGGCCAAGAATGCATGATTTTGATTTTACTAGAATTAGTTATAATTTTCCAAAGTTGGAACAGAAAAGGGGCAAAAGCTGGTCAAAAATATATGCGTTTATTTCATGCTTCCCTTCGAGTTTCTTGAGATGTAGGCCACTTTTGATGATTTAAATGAGTTGTATCCATGTAATTAAATATGGAAATATGTTGTATGAACTCACACGGTCCACGTGACATCAAATGAAATTTTTATACACGATACAATACAAAAATATTCATTATTTCTATTGCCTTTTACCTTGAAAGTATAACGCTCGGTATGTTGTAAAATCACTGGAACGGGCTGGTTTGAAAAGCAAGTTCCTTGAGATGAGTGATTCAAGGTCAAATAAAATTTGGATAAAATTTTAAATAATAAAAAATGAGGATTTGAGCCTTGAGTTGCCCAGAAACCGAGGTCAGAGTGATTCAAAAAATTTACTGAAAGGCCAGTGGCATTTTCATAAATAAGTGTAATTTTGGAAAAACACCTAGGAAGCCTTTTTAAATGGAAATTTTAAGTTGCCCAGGGTTCTCAGAGGCCCCAAAAATCATGGGAAGCCCCAGGACTGGTAAAGCCCCTCTGGTGTACTCTTTCTAACATCGATTTACCTGAACTTTAATTGATTCGTTTGGGAAGGTTTTAGCTCCGATTTGAGTGATTCCAAAGGCATTTTATTAAATTGGGAACCTAAATTTTATGATGGAAAAGACAGTTCTAAAAAAGGAGCTAAAATGAAGCCGAAACGAAATTGCCATTATGGAAGGGCAAAATTAGAATTTATGGTTTCTTGAATCTTCTAAAATGTTCCACACTTTTCTCCCTTCTTCTCCTCTTTAATGAGCACGACCCATTCTGCCCAAAATACAGAAAATATTCAGCTCTCTTAGGCACACCAAAGGGAGGAGAAAAAGAGAAAGAAAGCCAAGGAGAAACTAGGTAATTTCATGAAATTTCTTGCTCCATCTTCCTCCAATCTTGTTCTCCTCTCTTCCTCCTTTCTTTCCATGGATTTTTTGAATGATTTGGTTCTATTTTTGACCCATACCTAAGGGGAGAATTTCCAATTTGCTAAGGAGAAGAGAATGAAGGAGAAAGACACTTAAAAACTCACTTGAACCCTAGGTAATCTTTGCTTTTTGTTGCATCTTCTCTTCCCCCTTCCTTTGTGTGTATTTCAGCCAAGGACAAAACCAAAGGATGGGAGGATGTTCTGTCCAAATACAAGGAGGGAATAAGGGTTTTAGGCTATGGGGAGATGGAATATGGCAAGAAATTCCAAGAAAAATTAATAGAAAACAAGTTAGAAAAGTGTAGTGTTTTCTAGGGTTTTGCAAAATCTGATTTTGTGTGAATATTTCCTTGGTTATTTGAATGTTTCCTTGAGCTCCTAAGACCTTTAGAAAGCCTCCCAAGTGGCTCTCCCATCAAGGAAAAATCACAAAGTCCATGAACCTCCATTATGGTGCATATTTCGACCAAGTTAGGTTCATTAGGCTAGGGGATGTTTAAATTTGTTCTAGCCTTGGTTTGGGACTTTATATGATGTTAGAAGATGGGAGAAACCATTGGGAAAAATTTAGAAGCCTTAGGTTGGGAGATGAGGCAATGGCTTCCATAATGTAACCTTATGAAGCAACATCGACCTAGGTTTGTGAAAGTAAGTGTGTGATTGCTTCAAGGACCTTAAATAAGGTCAAGAGGTTTAAATATGACAAGAGAATGGAACCAAGAATGTTAATTATGGTAGTTGCTTCATTAGGTCCTTAATGGAACCATATTGTGACAAATAGAACAAAGTGTAGTCTTAAGAGTGAGTTGGATAACATAACTTGTTCCAAGAGTATAATTAAGTGTTGTTTATTGTGAATAGGCCAAGGAAATTTAACCCCATATCCTTGTGTTTGTGGAACCGAAAAGGAGAAGAAATAAGCAAAGTAAAGCTTGAATTTGCACCAAGGTAGCTCTCTACCTTTTCTTGTTGTATTTTCTTGTTGCATATGGTGTCATTGTATGCTTGTGTGTATGTTTATATGTTTGAGATATGCCACTTGATGCTATGTTGCTATTTTGGTACCAATATGCTTTCTTGAATGTCTTTGAATGGTGGAAATGGCTCATAAGGGTGAGGTAGTGCCAAAAGTCCCTTGATATGGGTGGGGAGATGTCAAAAGTCTCATGGCATGGGTGAGACAAGGACAAAAGTCCCTTGGATGGGTGAGGCTAAGTCAAAAGTCCCGAGAACCAAGAGTGAGGTAATCCAAAAGTCCTAGAAATGGGTGAGGCCAAACCAAAAGTCCCTAGAGCTCATTCTTATGCTTGACATGAGTTTGTGACACAAAAATGTGAAAGATGAATGCTTCATAGATTGATTGATTGCATACTTGTACCTTTGACATATTTTATGCCTTGAAAATGTGCTTGAATAGGTGTATGAACTATTGAGATTCAATGAATCTCACCCCCTCCTTTCTCTAATCTCATATGATCTAGGTGGAGTTCAAGATCCAAAGGATGGAAGCCAATGAGCTTAAATCTCCATCTCTTGGCAAATCTTTCCTTTTTTGATATACTATGATGTCTAGAATGTCAAAGTATATATGTAAATGTCATTTTTGAGCCATGACACTTTAAACAAGTGTAAAACTATGTAAAGTTAGTGTATGTATCAAGAATAGAGTCTAATGAATAGAATTGTGTATTTTGACCACTTGGGAGCCCACTTGTGTATGTATGTTTATGGAAGTGGCATGGTGAATTTGAGTTACATGAGGGTTCAGACCTTACGAGGGACTTATTTATGCTATATTTATGCTTTCTAAGTTGCTCAAATGTGTGGGGAACAATGGATGACTCATTTGAACCAAATTTGCCTCTTGTTGGGACTAAAATTGCCATATTCTTGAGCTATAGCAAAGTTTGACCAAATGACCTCTTCTTGACTTGAAAATTTTCATGCAAGTAGATCTTGCCTAGAGATTTTTAGGAAGCCAAAGATCAGGTCATTTGGAGGTCTGTGTAATTTTCTATGATTTTTCAAAGTTGGTATCAGAATTTCAGATTTGCACCAGTATTGTTCATTTGGTCAATTGTGAAATTGTGTCATCCGAGGGGCAAACATGGCCCAATGGCTACAAAATTTTATAGGCAGAAACTAGGCATTCACAGTGACTTTTAGAGGTTTGAGCTAAGAGATATGAATTTTTGAATTTCTGGAACAGCAATAGTAACGCAGCACGACCTGAGTTACTGTTCCATTGAATTTCAGTGGCTAAACGTGCTTGGGTCTGAGTCTATTTTTACCATAAATTTAACATTCATAGATTTCTAAATTGGTATCATTTGCATAGATTGGATTTTTGTGGAATTAATTGGACATTTTTGAAGTTTATAACAGACACTTGCATCAGTACCAGTAGCTGTCCAAACCTTTATCCCTTTTCACGTGTAGAACGCTTCCTGTGTTATGTTTCATGGCTTGGGAATGTTTTTAGCATAAATTAGACATGTGTATCTTTCTATAATAACCAAGAATGCATGATTTCAAATTTTTTAGAATTAGTTATGAATTCTAAAACTTCATATCAGTAAATTGAACCAGTGGCCCAGATAGCAGTGACCTCAATGGCTTTTTGGACGTCAAATGTTCTCCCCTTAATGATTCATGAGCTAAAATTATTTTTGCCATGGGATAGACATCTAGAGCTTTCTAAAATGGTAAAATTTTTTGGGTTTCAATTGTTTTGGATTTAGTTATGAATTTCCAAAGTTGTAACAGAAAAACTGAGAATTTGGCCAAAAATAATAGTGTGAGTTTGATGCTCCCCTTTGAATTCCACGAGTTGTTAGCCAACTTTGGTGATGCAAATGAGTTGTATGTGTGTAATTAAATATGAGAATGTGATGTATGAGCTTATATGGTCCGCGTGACACCGAATGAAATTTTCATACACGACGCAACGCGAAATAAGGCATTATTTTAATGCCATTTTCCATTCCCTTTTGTGCAATTTATCATGGGAAACTTAGAAATGATAGGAAGCAAGTTAGAAATATATGGTGTTACATTTTATGGTATCAGAGCAGTGGTTCAGGCACTTTTGCTCGACATTTGTTTCTTGGATGGTATATGTGGCTTGTTTTTTGGGTGGAATATCTATGTATGTGTGTTAAAAATTATGTTGTGGGCTAAAGGCTATGATTTTTCTTTTCAGTAAAGATGGTTGAGACTCGGAGAGGCCGAGGCAGAGGCAGAGGCAGACCATCTCGAGAACCTAAGGTTGAGTCTGAGGATCCAGTGCAGGCTATCAAGGAACGGATTGACCAGTTTGAGAACGTCATAGCCCAGCAACGCTATATGATCCAGCAGTAGCATGAGATGATTATGCAGCTGCAGGGAGCCCTGGCTAGGCAAGAAGAAGCTAGAAGAGAGGCTTCTCTGTCGCCTCCGCCTCAGCCATCCACCTCCGGTGCACCCCAGCCTTCCACTTCCGGTGCTCCACCCCCACCTCCCCAGGAACCAGTTCAGGCTCCGCCATCTATCCAAAAACAATTGAATCAATTCAGAAAGAACAACCCGCCTGTGTTTGATGGAGAGCTAGATGCAGACAAGGCGGAGGCCTGGGTGAGGGAGATAGAGAAAATCACAGTGATGGATTGCACCTCAGAACAAAAAGTTCAACTAGCTACTTTTATGTTATGAAAAGAAGCTGATAATTGGTGGCTTAGTGCAAGGCCCTTAATAGAGGCTAGAAATTTATAGATGACTTGGGAAAACTTCTTAGTACAATTTCATGAGAAGTATTTCCCCAGTTCTGTGAGGAAACAAAAAGAGGTGCAATTTATGGGATTGAAATAGACAGATGACATGACTGTAGACCAATATGTTGCAAGATTTATAAAATTGTCTCGGTATTCTTCTTACTTTCAGAGGTATGATGATGAGCCCTGGAGGTGCGAATAGTTTGAGCTTGGGTTGAAACCTCAGGTCAAAGATAGAGTGACTCCATACAGAATCTAAAACTTTTAATGCTATCGTGAAGATCAACAGGGTAATTAGAATAATTTAAGAGAGATTATGCCTACTGTCACGGCATCTGGCCAGAGGGGAACCCTAGAGTTGAAGAGACCGAGACTAGAGGTAGGAGCCAGTTCTGCACCTTTTAGTAAAAAGAAAAGCAAGGTGCCGTGGAACAAGAGGCCACCGAAAGGAAATAAGGTACAGCCTCAGAGGACTCGGGCATCCACACAGCAATCCATGGTGATGTGTTACAAGTGTGGGAAGCTAGGGCATATTGCCAGAAACTGCTCTCAGGCATATTCAGTGCCTCCGCTTAGACCGCCTCCTCCTAGGCCATAGACCTAGGGTAGGGTGTTTGTCCTTTCTCAGCAGGAGGCTAGTGTGTCTCCTAGTCTTATTCGAGGTACGCTCATAGTGAATGATTTTCCTGTGATTGCTATGTTTGATTCGGGTGCTAGTCACTTGTTTATATCTTATGACTGTGTGAGACATTTGGGTCTGGCCATTAGTACTCTACCATTTGATTTATCTATCACCATACCCACTGGAGGCCACGTTATTACTTCCCATGCTTGTTTGAATGTCACTATCCAGTTTAATCATTGTCATACTACCATTGACTTAATTTGTATGCCATTTCATGACATTGATTTGATTGTGGGTATGAACTGGATGACTGCCAATAATGCTGTCCTTGATTGTGAACATCACACTGTATCTATACCTTTTTGTGGGACCATACCTAGGATAGGAGCCGAGCTATCTTTCATGACTACTGCCCAGGTTGAAAGATACTTAGAGCAGGGGTGTCAGGGGTTTTTAGTCTTTTTCTCTATATGGGTCGAGGTAGAAGAAAGGATAGAGGAGATCCCGATCGTTAGGGAATTCCTAGAGATTTTCCCTAAAGATTTTGATTTTAGTGGCCTACCTCCTGAGAGAGAGATAGAGTTCCCCATAGAGATAGTGCCTGGGGCTGGACCAGTGTCCAAGGCTCCGTATAGGATGGCTCCCACTGAGCTTGCTGAATTGAAAAAGCAGATAGAGAAGCTAGTAGAAAAAGGGTTCATACGCCCTAGTGTGTCACCCTGGGGAGCTTCAGCGTTGTTCGTGAAAAAGAAAGATGGTAGCTTGAGATTATGTATAGATTATAGAGAATTGAATAAGGTTACCATCAAGAATAAGCATCCTCTCCCTAGGATAAATGATCATTTAGATCAGTTAGCTGGGACATCTGTCTTTTCCAAGATAGACCTTAGATCTGGATATCACCAATTGAGAGTGAGAGCTGAAGACGTCCCAAAGACGGCCTTCAGGACTAGATATGGGCATTATAACTTCCTCATGATGCCATTCAGGCTAACGAATGCGCCTGCGGTATTCATGGACTACATGAACAGGGTCTTTGGACCGTATCTAGATAAATTTGTTATGGTCTTTATTGATGATATCTTAGTATACTTTAGATCTTTTGAGGAGCATGAGAGGCATCTAAGATTAGCCCTAGAGATTCTAAAAGAGAAGAAATTATATGCCAAACTGAGTAAATGTGAGTTTTGGCTAACCGAGGTAAAATTCTTAGGTCATGTGATCTCACGAGATGGGGTCGCAGTAGATCCCCATAAAGTTGAGGCTGTGTTATAGTGGGATAGGCCTAAGACGATCACTGAGGTTAGGAGTTTCCTTGGTTTGGCAGGATATTACCGATGATTCATTCAGGGCTTTTCTCAGATGGCCTTGCCACTTATGAGGCTGACTCGAAAGGATACACCCTTTATGTGGGATGAGAGATGTGAGAGGAGTTTCCAGGAGTTGAAACTCCGATTGACCACTGCCCCTATGCTAGTCATTCCTGACCCTAGTTTACCATTTGTGGTATATAGTGATGTCTCGAGGAAATGGTTAGGATGTGTATTAATGTAGCAGGGTAGGGTAGTGGCATATGCCTCTAGGCAGCTGAGGCCTTATGATGAGAATTATCCCACACACGACCTAGAGTTAGCTGCAGTAGTGTTTACTCTTAAGATTTAGAGGCACTATTTGTATAGTGCGACTATAGAGATTTATAGTGACCATAAATATTTGAAATACCTATTCAATCAAAAGGAACTTAATATGAGACAAAGGAGATGGATGGAGCTCCTGAAAGATTATGATTATGTATTGAAATACCATCTAGGGAAGGCTAATGTGGTGGTCGATGCCCTAAGCAGGAAATCCATCCACGCTCCCCATATGATGATCAAGGAGCAGGAGCTCCTAAAAAAATTTAGAAATCTGAACCTCTCTTGCCAGTTGGTATTGGGTAGACTATTTTTGAGTGAGACCCGGATTAAGAATGAGTTGAGAGTCTAGAGCTTAGATGCCCAGAGAGAGGATGAATTCTTGAAATAGATTAGGAGCAAAATCTCCCAGGGTAAGACTTCAGATTTTAGGATATCTGAGGATGGTGTGATAGTATACTGAGATAGAATCTGTATGCCTAGTAGCAATGAATTGAGAAAGAAAATTCTAGAAAAGGCACGCAAGAGCAAATATACTATCCACCTAGGTGCCACCAAGGTGTATCAGGATTTAAAAAGAATCTTCTGGTGGCCAGGAATGAAGAACGACGTCACTGATTATGTGGCGAGGTGTTTAGTATGCCAAAGGGTTAAGATAAAGCACCAGAGACTAGCTGGGCTGTTGCAACCCCTAGATATCCCCGAATAGAAATGGGATAGTATAGTTATGGATTTTGTTATAGGGTTACCCAGGACATCCTCTGGACATGATGCTATCTGGGTCGTTGTAGATAGATTGACGAAGTCTGCACATTTCTTAGCGATCAGGGCTACTTACTCATTGGATAGATTAGCCCAATTATATATACGTGAGACAGTGCGACTTCATGAAGTACCCAGCAGCATAGTATCTGATAGGGACCCTAGGTTCACATCAAACTTTTAGAGGTCGTTACAGCATGCCTTAGGGACCAGGTTGTGGTTTAGCACTGCTTACCACCACCAAACTGATGGTTAGACTAAGAGGACCATCCAAACCTTAGAGGACATGTTGAGGGCATGTGTGTTAGAGACGAGGGGTAATTGGGATGCATATTTGCCATTAGCTGAATTTGCATATAATAACAGTTATCATTCCAGTATTTAGATGACCCCTTATGGGGTTCTCTATAGGAGAAAGTGTAGATCTCTATTATGTTGGGTTGAGCTAGGGGAGAGGAGGTTGCTAGGACCTGAGTTAGTAGACCAGACTACCCAGAAGATAGAATTGATTAGAAAGAAACTCCTTATGGCTCAGAGTAGGCAAAAAAGTTATGTTGATTGGAGAAGAAGGTCGTTAGAGTTTGAGATTGGAGACCACGTATTCATCCTCCCCTTAGAGCTCTGCGATTCATGAAATTTGGGGACCCATTCTTTCTTCTTCCTTTACTTTTATTGTCCCAAGGTTGGGATAACAAAGTTGTTACTTGAGAGAGGAGAGTAAAAGAAAGGGCAAAAGGGCAAAAATTAATCATCAAAGAATACAAAGGTAGAGAAAAGAAACCATCAAAATTCACTTTGTAATAATTATTTTATTTCTAATTAAAAGGTTAATTATAAATTTGAAATAATTTTATACAATATTTGTTAAAGTTTTAATAATTATTTTCATAAAAATTAATATTAATGTAATTTAAAGAATTTGAAAAAAACATATATTTTTTTGCATAAAATATTTCTAAGTTTATATCATTTATTAATAGTTTCTTTATATTTATTCTTTTTCTGTTGGAATTGCCATAACGAGCTTTAACTTGCTATTTCATATCAGTACCATCTTATAGTGATAAAATTACAACTGTTACACAACTTTTAGCATCAATCTTTAAGTCATTTTTATGTTATATAAGCCTTTAGGGGTTCAAATTTGATTTTCTTTCATTTCAACCCATAAACTCCAAAGACACATTTGTTCAACCTACAAATTCATTGTCCAAGACCAAAAAGCATAAACGAGTCATATATTCCAATTTGGCCTCTTTGCACATAATAAAGGTCGAATTTCAAAAATTCATAACTTTGGTTATATAACTTTGATTTATGCAAATTAGATGTCTATGAAAAGCTTATAATCTAAACTTTATGCTGTAAAAATTCCAAGTAAAAATGAATCCACTGCCCCCTCAAAAGTTAAGAAAAGTAAGGCCATGTAAACAGTAACTACATAATTCAAGTGTTCTAGACTAGATTCAAAAATTCAGCAAATATTTTATAGAGCTTAGGAAAATATCATCTTTGCTTGTTGAAAAGCTTTATAAATTTTCTAATGCCTACTAAATTTTAGCCTAAACTAGGTCATTTAGGCCCTCAAGGGTAAAGGTATAGTTTATAACTTATTTGAACCAAAATTTGGTTTTAAAATGGTCCATTTGGTCCTTATATTACAATATCTTGCTTTGAGCATATTTTAATCTATTCATGCTTCATTTCTATAAGAACCATTGCATAGAACATGGGTGGCATCTAAAAATCACTATCCTCCTTGTCACAAGTTACATACAACCAAACACTTCTCACTTACTATAACATGTCAAAGATACATGATTAAAATGTGCATATAATTGTCATCTCAAACTTGTACATAGAGGGATGTTACATATTATCAAAATATACATCATATTTGGTCATTAACTTGTCTCATAGCATACATCAACCATACATATACATTATGAATGTTCCATTTACTTTAAGAGCTTCCATTTATGCTTCCAGTTCATCTCGGTTTCCTTTTCTCCTTACTTGTGATACCTATCATAGTGAGAGGCAAAAACAATAAGATTCGTGAAAGAATCTAAGTAGCCAGTCTTAATTCCATATCAATATATACAAAGAATGCAATTGAGGAAATACAAACATGTGATCATAAGCATTAACAAAGCTCAAACATAAAAGAATTGGCATGAACTTTAATATCATCTAGCCATGGCATCAAAACATATTAGCTAGGCTCAACTAAACTCAACCTTAGCCTAAGGAAAAGTTACTGTGCTCAATTCCTCGCCTAAGGAGCTAGGAGCCAAACATAACATCATATGTAATTCATAAAATCATCAAACAACCAAACTTACAAGCATCTCAACTCATTTATACGATCAAATGCATGGAAGGTAGGAAGAGATAACTACCTTATAGAGTTAGGAGCCTCAAACTACAACTAACTTCTGTACTCTTTCACTTTTATTTAGTCTTTTTCCTTATCTTTCTCAAGTTCATACACACCCAAAGTGATTTTACACTAGCTCGGGCTAAAATACATCAATTTAGATACAAGCAATTCATTGGAACTTGGTTTAACTCATCTCATTTGTATCACCCTAGAATTAATTAAGGTGTTAATCATGGATTTGGACTAATTAAGAGTAATTATTATGGAATAATTGGGTAAGCTATATGAATGAAAATTTATAGAGCAATAAGTTATTAATATGGGTTTAAGATTTTAATTAGATTAAAACTTAATTTAGGCCCAAAAAAAATTTGAGTAAGCCATGGATAAGGATTTATGGAGGCCCAATGATTTTAGGTGTAAGCCTAACTCCTTATCATGAGACTTAGGCCAAGAGAGATCACTTAGCAATGACCCAATTTGATTTAGTGAAATAAATGCCCACAACCTAATTTACATAAGCCCTTATAGTTGGCTTAACACACATTATGCAGACCCAAATTAGATTGACTCTTGAAATTTGGCCTGACCCAACTACAACTCTGAAGCCCAACTCATGAGATTTAGCCCAACTAACACCAATCTTTGAAACCACTAGAATTTGGGCCTTAAGGTCAGCACACTTCACCTTAATTCAAAGTGTTCTGTAGCCCATCTCATTAAACAAAGGCTCAATGACTAGAAATAAGCCTAAATAGACCTTGGGCTAATGGGTTGGCCCGTTTTCCCCTAATAACCCTAAAGGTTGAGTAGCCTCCCTCCCCATTCAACAAAAAACACAAGAGGCAAGGGAGAAAATTTGAAAGTTTAAGGGAGGCTAGGGTTCTACCAACATTGCAGCTCCATTTTGACTTCTAGAGGATGATTTGGCCAAGGTGAGTTATATATAACTTGACCCTCTCATTCTCCTCTTCATCTTGGTCTGATTAGTTTCTGGTTTTAGACATTTTCATATCCTTCTCAAATCTGAAACTTGGTGTTGGGTGATTCCTTGCAAGATTTTTAGAGTTTAGAGTTAGTGGAACCATAGGGTAAGTGTTTGCTTTCATTTTGTGGTATAATCTTGCTCAGATTTCATGTTATAAGCTGACTTTGGTATATGGCTAGTTCCATGTACGAAAATCCAAGTTTTAAGGATAGCCCATGGTGTGTTCTTGGTAGTTAAAACTTAACTCAGTTCATTTAACCTCTTGGGTGTATGAGTAAGTGTTCCCTCTTCTCTTGTAGGGTGTATATGCTGAATTCCCACATTTTAGATTGACTTTTGCTGCATGATTTGTACATGTGTGAAAATAGAGTTGTAGGGAGTGAATAATGGTGAGCTTTGATGTATGGACCCTGAATCAGTGCAATTGATCATTAGGAAACTTGGGTAAGAAGTTCTCAATGATTTCTTGTTAAGATTAATCTGTGGATAGTGAGAATCTCTTTGCTAATGATAGTTAAATGATGATATTCATGCTTATGTTAGGCTTGGTATGATTTAGATCATAGTGGTAGCTAGAGGAAGAGTAATTAGCTTCACTGAGGTAACTGGGGTTATTTTTCTAATTCCATGTATATGCTAATGTTAATCTGATTTTTGTTACACATGCTTGATTTTGAAATGCTAAATGATTAGTTGACTACTTGAATTGTTATTGTGATTGGACCTTGTAAGTCCATGGTGGAGCTGTGGTGCAGCTGCCACCCGTGCATGTACTTCGATCGAGCACTGGGTTGTGATCAAACCCTAGATGCACTGAGCCCTAGTTGTACTCATTATGAAGTTGGTGCCGTGAACAAACCTCTCCCGGTGTTATTGGCCATTAACATGTTGTGTATAATTGCTAGTATGGGACAATAATCATTGGTAACTCAACTAGTTCATTTGTAAATTGAATTGATAGTTCTGGTATTGATGATATGAAATTGCATTATATTGATTAATCTATACATATATATATGAAAATTTCCTCTTGTTACTGAGATTGTATATCTTACCCCGATTGTGGGTTAACATTTTTAGGGACCGGACCTCTTAGTGGCAAGAAAAAATTTATTTAATGGAAGCTTATTATATGATTTAGTAGTAGGTAGGTTTGGAAACCTTGTCAGATTGTATTTGTATAACTAGATTACTAGCTTTATGTAATTGCCATATTGCATCATGAATTTGCTAAGCATAGGGACTGTAATCATTTGATACATCAGATGTCTACTTAAACTAGTGATGTATGGAATTTCTAATGGGACTTATGTTTGAATGGATATGTGAGTAGCGTATGAACTCTTTGCTGTCATTGATATATGAACTCACTGGTTTATGGTGGCTAGAGGGTTAAGGATTCACATTTGAGTTTTGAATGGGTAATGATAGATATGTTAGGTAGATTAGTTAAAAAAAAGACACTAAATCTTCACAAACTGAGTTAAAGTGGCCTAGAGTGTTACTAGAGGGGGAATTGGAGAGCATGAGATGAAATCTTGGGAGTTATAGGAATAGAAGGGAATTGGCAGTGGCCAAAATTTAATTGACCCCGGCTAAAAGCAACGAAGTTACCCAGGGAGGGTAATAAAGGGAATTGGCCACCGCCAAAATTTAATTGGCCTCGGCCAAATAGTAATAGAGGGTAATTGGCTGCGGCCAATATTTAATTAGCATTAGCCAAATGTGGCAAAACTGCCAGGGAAGAAAACAGAAAGTAATTGGCTGTGGCAAATAGTGAGGTTAGCTGTAGCTAAGTTTGAGAAACAGGTTTTGGGGTATTCCATAGGGTATTTGGCAGCGATGAAAGGGATATTTAGCCACAGTGAAATGTGCAAAATTTGTGAAGGTATAAGGAGTTGAACCCAAGAGTAATTGACCGTGGCGCGAGGGAATTTAGTCGCAGCAAAGGTGCTTAATTTTTCATATTCACCTAGAAACCTTAGTTTCTTTTATGGTAATACTAAGGAATGATTTAGAAACACTTGTAGGAGGTTTTTATGAGTTGGAATTGATGGATGGAAGAATCAAAGGCTCCTTATTGATGATTGAATTCACTTGCACATTCGAATAATTGTGGTTGTCTAATTAATGACCCTAATAACATCAAGGTTCTAATTTCCCTGCTTTTTTGGAATATAATTAGTTGTAATAGCTTTTAACCTTGATTTATAATTATTAATCGCATACTTAACCTTAATTATGATGATTAGATGTTAAGGTCATCACATCATTACTGCATAAACTTACTACAACTCATAAGGTAGTTTAAGAGTGCCTTAAGAGGGAACTCTTATAATTCAACCTTAAGTTTCACTTGATATGAGCTATATGACTCTAATGAAACTCATTAGGGCCATCAGATGCATAGTTAAATAAACCTAATACTAAGTTATTTCTTTAGACCTTTTAGGAATCCTAAAATTTCACCTTTCAAAATAGGGTTCTAAAATCATTTCAATAGTTCCATTAGTATTTATTGATCACATTTAAACCCTTTAAAACCTCAGAATTCATGAAAGCACTCCCTAGGTACTTGTTTTCTTCCTAGGTTGAGACCATGCTCACATTATAGCCTAATGGAGTTTTGTCACTTTTTTTAGGAAATTCGATACATATAAAGTATCCTTGACTCTTTCTAGTTCATTTAGATGTCTTAGATGATCTTCTTAGGGTTCCATAACTTTCATAGTGCAATTAGTGCCTTAACTTGAATTCCATGGCTTCCTAGTGTTTCCTTTTTGCATATTCTTACTTTACTCCTTTCAAAACCCTTATTTTTGTCTAATTTTCATCAAACATATGCTTGCTCCATACTTTTCCACTTTAGGCCAAATTGATGAATGACTTGGGGCTCAAAGAAAAGCAATATTTCTAGCTTAATACATACATCATTTGAAAGCTCTTTTCTTGTAATTTCTTGTGGTACAATTGGATTCCTTAAATCACCTCTTTTCCTCACGAGGTTAACCACAAAATTTATCCTTTCAAAAAGCTAAAACCACCATTAGAAAGAGTATAAAGAGAGAAGTTTTCATAACTAGCATATAGCAAAATTCTACATATTTTCTTATCTATGTGCCTTGGTTCTTTTTCTCTCTCCTCCTTTCCTTCTCCCACCATGGCTAGTTTGGTTTAGAGGTAAAAAGTGTCAATTATAAGAAGAAGTGGCTAGTATGTAGTTAAAGAGGAAGGAAGATTTTTATACTAATTTTAAAAAATATTTGATTATGTCCTTTCATTTAATTTCCTTCGTTTGAACTCATCTTACATCCTTTTAGAAATTGTCTTTTTCATATGAAAATATATGTTCTTTACTTTATTAAAAATATTTACTATGAAAATTTTGTGATTTAAAATAACCTGGAATTGTCTAGTTAATGTTACAGTTAACCAAAGCCCTAAATTGTACACTGTTAGGGATTTAACTAGTCTTACAGTTCCTATGATTTTTAGGAACTTTGAAAGCCCCAATAAAATTAATTTTGTCATTTAAAACTACTTTTCTTAAGTTTTTAAAAAAATTTCCCAAAATTATAGTTTTGCCATTAGCATGTTGTTTTATTTTGTTTAAACACTTTGGCTCCATTTATGCTCTTTTTGCTATTCATCTTATCTAAACTTCTACTCCCTTATTATCATGGTCATCAACCTTTCTTTTGACGTTTAAAGGTTTAGAAAACACTAGGTGTGACATTTCTTTACTTTCTTTTTTGAAGGACTAATTCCCTCCAGATCATTTTCACCAAAGAATTTCTATCCCTAACAATTTCTAATCTTATCATATGTTTTTATCTTTCTCTGGTGTGATCTCTATAGAGCCTATGATTTTTCACTCCTTGCTTTCTCAGTTCATAACATGTGCAGGACTATTTCTTGCACTAAGACCTTTTGTCCTTATACATTTGTTTAGAATTGGGAGGTCTTAACATTTGGTATCTAATTAGTCTAAGACTAATTCATACAGGGTTAACTTTTCTATTTAGTGGGCTTGCTTACATATATGATTAGAGATATTTTACCAGTATTGAATATCCAATACCTTATTCTAATGACTTTCCACATTATCTATTAGTATTCTTTACTTGTTTTAAGTCACTAAAGATTTCTTTCTATCTAACTGAACTTACTTAAATGATTAGTCCATTATTCATTCTTATATGCTCTTTGACTAGCTCATCTCGCAAGGAATTTGTATCATTTCTCATCTTAAGCCTTGTGTACTGATTATCTACTGCAATCATAGCCTTTTTGATAAACTTATAATCTTAAATATCCAAGTTCCTTTATTTACTAGTGTAATACCTGGTCTTCCTAAAACTAAACTAAAATTGATGAGATATAAAAGGAAGACCCCATAATTAAAGGAAAAGAGGTTAAATAAAATTAGAATAATAATTTAAACATCCAAAAATGAGGATACAAAGCTTAAAATGCTCCAAAACCGGAGGCAGGATGGCTAAATAAAATTATCCAAAATATAGTGGCATTTTCGTAATTTCAAGCAATTTTTTAGAAACTCAAAGGAAGGAGTTTTAAATGGAAAAATTAAGTTTTCTAGAATTCTCAAAGGCCTTAAAAATCATAAGAATCCTTATAAAGGTTAAAAACTCTCAAATGTGCATTTTAAGTTATTGGTTGACTTGAATTTTGATTGGATGATTTGGGATAACTTCAAAGCTCATAAAATTAAAAGTAAAATTTTTAATAAACTAGGGGACCCAAATTTTCATAAGAAAAAGGCGGTTCTAAAAAATGAGCTAAAATGAGTGAAAACAAGAAAAATGAAGTTGAAGGGCAAAATAAAAATTATGGAAAATATTATAACTCACCCTCTTCCTTTTTAAATTTGTCTAGCACGACCTAAAGCCCTCAAAACAAAACTTGAACCATCTGAACTATAGGAGATAAGTGCACCAAGGAGAGGAGAAAGAAGAAGGAAATAAGGCCAAGAAAAGATAAGAAAATGACACTTTTTCATGCTCTTGCCTTTACTAACTTGGTTCCCCTTCTAACTTGGTTCCCCTTCTTAAGCTCCTTCTTTTGGTGGTTTTGGCTTTTACAAAGAAACATTTTTATGGCTGGTTTATTAGAGGAAGGAGAGAGTTTGAAGAAACCAAGCCAAGTACTAAATTTTCTGTTGAAATACATTAGAATAAGGCATGTTTATATAGTTAAAGATCACTTCTCCTTGGTCTTTCTCTTGTGTGTGTGCTCAGCCAAACCTAGAACTATATGGGAGAGGATGAGTTTTGGCCATAGCAAGGTAGGAACAAGGATTTTGGAGCATGAGAAATAAGAATATGCAATTAGAACCATAAGAAAAGCTTTAGAATTTAGGATATGGAAATTAGAGTTTTAGTTGCACCTTAGGAGTTTTATGATTATTGAGAAGTACTTGGAGCCATATGAATTCATATCTAAGAAGTAGAGAAGCTAAGGAATACCAAATTTCTAGTAAGCATCGGTAAGAAGTGTTTCTTTGAGTTTTAATTAATTTAGAGACTTAGATATGATGAATAAATAATTATGGAAGCATTGGATTGAATTTGGGAGGCTTAGAATGAAAATTGAAATTTTAAGGACCTAAATGAGGTTAATGAAGTAAGTTGGTTTTAAACCCCTATAACCAAGCATATAATGGTTCAAATGAGCTTTTTGAGAGTTATAAGACTTGTAGGGAGCAATCGTTTGGGGTTTAGAAAGCAAGAACCAAGACTAGTTTCATTATGGACCTAAAACTAGCCTTATGTAGTGTATTGAATCCTAATGAGATTCAAGAAAGATAATGAAGCCTAAAATGAGTCCTACAGGACTAATTTGTCTTGTGATTGTCATATATAGGTCAAGGTAACTCAAACCCACTCATTTGTGAGTGCCAAGCCAAAGAAAGTAAAGGAAAAGGAAACTAACAATTGAGTAAGTGGTAGATTCAAGTTCTTAGAATCACAAGGTAGCTTTATCTTCCTTTCTTGCATACATTTGAGTGCTTGAATGAGTTGAAATGCTTATGTGTGTTGTTACTTGATGTTTTCATGAGTAATGATTTATTATGTTTTTCATATGAACTATGTGACTGCTATATGTAAATGAAAGGCAATGAGATGGCTCCTAGCTCCCTTAAGGCATGGAATTGAGTGTAGTAGCTCTTCCTTGGCCTTTGGGTTGATAAGAGTTAAGCCTAGCAAGTTTATGATGCCATAGCTAAGAAATGAATGAGTTTTCATGTTTTATAATGCATTTGATTCATATGAGGCATAGGTATAGCATTCTGGTACCATATGCATGGCATACACTTATGGCATTTTTGTATATATTGAATTGGTTGATATTAGCTATTAAGATTCTCCCAAATCTCACCCCTTTGCTCCCACTAACCATTTTAGGTTCATCAAGCCAAGGCTAAGACCATAAGAAGACATAGATACTAGGATATGATGTATTAGAATTCCATTTTGTACCAAATCTTGACAGATGTATACATATGATATTTCGTATGTACCATGATGGACTTATGATGTCCATTATGATGTTACTTCATGTGTAATGTTAGAACCATGCGTAAAAGTATGAGAATAGCCATGTACAACCATCTTGGGTAATGTACATAAATTATAGTGGTATTTGATGTGTGAGATGGCATGAGATATACATGTAATCTTGGGTCAAATCTTGATCCAATCATTTTGGCATACTATGGAATGATTAGAAATACATTTACAATGAAAGAAATGTGCTCAAAGCAGAAAGAAATCAATTGGGTCCTACATAGTCTAAATTGGAACCAAAGTTGGTCTTAAAATTTTCATAAACAACTCCTATGTCAAAAGTGGCTTAAATGATCTAGTTTGAACTTAAGATTTGGCATGCATTTATACTCTTCTAAAGCTTTTTGTCAAGCTAAGAATCATACTATTTGGAGTTGTATATAATATTTTTGAAATTTTTGAAATTGTGCAGAATTTTTAATTAGGTATTGTACTATTCACACAATATAACTCTAATTTTTCGTGTCTTTCAGGGGTCAAATGAAGTCTAATGCTTATAAAATTTTACAAGCATATAGTCAGTATTATAAGCTTTATAGAGCCACTATGTTTGCATGAAAAGGAGTTATACAAAAGAAGTTATGAATTTTTGAAGTTAAAAGTCTAATTATGTCTGAGTATTATAACAACCATTGATATGCAAGGTTTTTCATGGGACAAATGAGCTCATATGCTTTTGAAATTTTTACAGCATGTAGTCACATCGTAAGTTTTCTATAAATACCAAGTTTGCATGATTTGGACTTGTATAACTTAAATTATGAATTTTCAAAATTAGTGCAAATTTTTTGCCACTATGTCTATTTTGGGTATTTGATCTTTCTAAGGGATTCCATAAGCTAAACATGATAAAATGAGTATGATCAAAGTTTCTTACGATAGAAATAAATAAAGGAAATGAACGAATGAATTTAGGTCTTTAGAGCTATATTTGAGCTCTAAATGTGTTAAATTTCAGTGTCAAATTATATGTAAATGGATGTGAACTTGGTTCTTTATCTTCTTGATGTATATGAATGAGCTAAGGGAACTAGTTATGACACTTTTAGTATTAGAACAAAGGTTTAGGCATTCTAATATTGGTTATGACTTAAGGGTGTGATTTGCTAGTTATGTATAACTTAAATAGAATGAATTGAGTGCTAAATTGTGGCATATGTTTATGTTTGATGTTAAATTATGTTTAAATTGTTCTAGACAAGATGGTGAGCACTAGGAGAGATAGGCCTTCTAGAGAAGCTAGAGTAAAGCCTACTGATCCTACAGCTGGAGCCTTATAGGCTATCATGGCTCGCTTAGATCAACAATAAGCTATTATGCAGCAATAGCAAGAGATAATTATGCAACTGCAAAAGATGCTTGCTCAGAGAAAGAATGAGAGGCCTAATCCTCCCCAGCCATAACACTAAGTTACCTAGATAATCTAAAAAGCCTAGAAAATTATTTCTCTTAAGCCAGAACCCACAAGTATCATTCTATGGAACCTTGTCCAGCCTTGCTCCCCTAGTTGGTTAGTGAATGATAAATATAGAATGTAAAATCCCATAGCCTTGATGGTGAGATAAATTCAAAAATAGTTAAGGCTTAGATTATGTAACCGAAAAAGATGCATAAGGTATTAAGGTGTATTACAACTTGTTGGCCATATTCTAGCTAATGAAAGCAATAGATTACTATGGGTATAGTGAAGCCAAGAAAGTTGGAAACTCCTTGAAATACACTCAGTGCTCATAGAAAATAGATGAGTGGCAAAGGAGTAGTAAGGGTTGTAGAAACTGCCCTAAGACGTTGACTTCAACCTAGAAAGTTGCTATGTGTAGCATTAAGAGATATCAATTTTATAACTATAGTAAGGCTGTGAATATAACTATGTAAAATAAGTTATTCCATTATTAAAGTTAGGATAACATCTTGTCGACAAGGTTAAAGATCTTGCTAACAAAGTCTTTGGATTTAATAGGGAATAATTTGGAATCTTGTCAACAGGCTCTTTCCATTATAACAAGGTCTTCCTTACTTGAGAAGACTTAAAAGAACTAAAACCTTGGCAATCCCATTAACATCCTAGTGACAAGGTTCTAGTTATAATGAGCCAATAGTGTAAGCTCGAGATATGCAAGAAACATTATATTTCATATATAAAGGATAAAGTAAGAATATTAAGAAGGTTATGAATACACAAGTAGGATATATGCTAAAAGTGTTGTACCTTAAAAAGATTGTGATTAGTATAGTGTTAGATACTTGGAAAATCTAGACACTGAAATCACTATGGCCCACTGTTAGCCTTAGAAAAGAACATAAGACCAAAAACAAAAAGGCTTAAGAGAGTCAAACGACAATAAACAGTAAGCTTAGGTAAGTGAGATAGACCCATAGTAAGTTACTACCTAAGAATTGTAGGAGATCCTTACTAAGGTAAGTGTCTTAGACTGGGTTACGAATTATAGCCTAAGCATGATAATAAGTCAAAACTCATATGCAACTAAGATGAGGACAAAAGAAAAAACTCTCAGTCTAAAATAGGAAAGGGTTTAAAAAGTTAATTAGAGAAAGGTACTCTTCTCTTTATTTAGTAAGAAGAAAACAAAGTAGAATGAGTGGGCAGAACACCTAATTAAGAGTTAGTAACTCTTCGAGAAATAAGGCCTTAAGTTAGTAGCTACGAGAACTTAGAGAAAGTGAGGAAGAACTAAGAAATCAGTACATATAAAAGAATGCCCTTGCTTTAGTAGTGATCAAATAAAAGTTAATAAAACATAGATAGTAAGAGCAGATACAAAATAAAAGCTAAGAATTAGTTATGGAGCACAAATTAGCTAACAAAGTAAAGTAAGGTAGTTGAGCATGCATAATTATAATAAATAAAAAAATTAAGGCAAGCAATTAGTGCCTCAATGCTCCTAAAGGAAACTGTAGGAAGTCAATAGTTGACTAAGATAGAAAGCCTTAAAGTAATGCAAAATAGTAAGGTAAATTTAAGAGCTTTAAAAAAATGAAATGAATTCTGGGGTTCATATAACATGAGGTCCCTTCCTAGAGGAACAATTTAGTTAGAGATTTAGGAATGGAATTGGCCTAAATTAAACCCCCTCCATTTCATAGAAAGTAAGTGAGTCAGGATGAACCCAGGAAGTATGATAATGCTCTTGAGTATAGATAAGAAATGAACAGATGAAAATTTGATAACCTCTCTAAATTCATGCCTTTTCATCACATTTTTTCTTGAGTTGCGCATACTTTTTGATGTATTTTTTTAGATAATTCATACTCAAAATAGGAAAATGTGCCTTTTTGATAGTTAAGCTTCACTGACTCACTTTTAGATTAATTATGCAAATTTTAATCTTAATTTAGAATATTTTCAATACATTCACAATTTTATACTTTTGTAGATGCTATTGGACTTGAAGTTAATATGCTTGTTAGAACTTGCTGGAAGTCTTGGCTAATTTGCTGCGGTCAAATCAAGATGTTCGCGGTGGCCAATTCTTGCATGAAGGAGAGAAAAATGGAGAGCATTTCACTGGGCCCAATTGTTGAATAGAGATGGTGATGAGAACCCGAGGCAAACTATGGTTTATTGAACATGTTGGTCGTAGCAAACTATAGTTTACTGAAACACTGCGTTCTGAGGCTTGACAAACTCTAGGGCTTCATATATCCTACATTTTCGACCAAAGGGAGGATCCTCCATCTTTTGGGCAGCTTGGGGAGCTTGTGTGCTAGGGTTTGGAGTTTAGAGAAGTGGTTAGAGCCAAGAATTAAAGTTTAAGAGAGATTTGAAGCTCTTTCCATCAGTTTTTCTGATCCTTTCCTTCTCTTTCTCTTGTATTCTGCTATGGCTTCAAATTCTTAGTGTTTTGTAAGCTTATGGCTAATTATGAGTAGCTAGACATTTGTTCTAGGATTTATTTTGAACCCTTGTATGGATTGACACTTGATTCTCCTCCACTTCCATTGATTAATGAAATATATGTGTTGATTTTACCCCATTCTTAATGCTTCTAGTAGATTGGCCACCAATTAGTTGTTTGTTGGCTTGAGTGATGCTTGAGAGAGCTAGCTTGAGTATTGAATTTGAGTTAAATCATGCAAGAACTTAAAATTTGTGTATTGAATGGATGGTTTTATTAGTGAGGTAGAGATACACTTACTAATCTTGTATAGTCACAATTGGGTCTGAGCTTAAAATTGGGATTTTATTGGTTGTGAGAGAGATTGAGCAACTAATAGAATTAAACACTTGTCCTTGACTTGAGAAAGCTTTTTCAAGTAGTTTTTGATCCCCAGACTAGCACTTATAGGTGTTGGTGACTTTTGTGAGAGGAGGTTACTCTTGTGCCATGAAATATAAGAGGGAGAAATAATCCTAGATCCCCTGTATGCTTGAAGTCAAAAGGATCTCTTAGCCTATTTTATAAATTAATTTGCAAATTAATTTTTACATTTTTACACTTAATTTCGATAATCAATTGTTCTGCTTAACTTAATTTAAAGCATAAGTTTAATGACTAACTAAATTCAACTCCAATCCTCATGGGAACAATAATCTTTTTATACTACTTTATCATGGGCCATGCACTTATAGTGTAAGCTGATTGGCGACCAAGTTTTTGGTGCCATTGCCGGGGATTGAAAGTTGAAATTTCTCTAGTTTGTCATTAACTTAGTGTTAGTAAATTATGATTGAGCTTGTATCTAAAATTGTAAATTGTTTTAATATGTTAATTTACATTTTTTAATTTTCTATAGTTAGTTTGATACTTGCTTGGAGTGTTTCCATTGTAGGTACCTTCCTAGAGCAAGTCCAATCATCTCATTTAAGTGTAAGATGCAAAATTGAAATCCTCATAAAAGGGGTCATAGTGACCAGGCTCAGGCAACTATTTACCAAAAACACAGGTCTTCGCAAAGTCATAAAACCATGTATGGGGCTGACGCCTACCCAGTGCTGGAAGGTCAAGGAAGTTAGTGACCTGATGACAGGGGAGCCAACGATCGAAGCCCAGGTAAATGGTCTTGAAATCCTTTTAGATATAGAAAATATTTTTGAAAGAGCCAATCCAGAGCCAAAAGTGCCCCCACAACCTGTTATGGCTGACATGGATGAAAATGATCTCTACACATTAGATGACTTCCTCAATCGAGAGGCACAGAGTTATCACTCCAGTATTCAGATGCCAGATATTCAAGCTAGAAACTTTGAGGTTAAGCAAGTTATGCTTCAAATGTTATAGATGAATGGGTTGTTTGGTGGAAATTATAATAAGGATCCCAACGTACACCTCAACAAATTTATTGAGGTGTGTGAATCCTTCAAACAGAACAGAGTGTCTAAGGATGCATTGAGATTTAGGTTGTTTCTTATAACTCTGAAAGATAAAGCTAAAGTATGGCTCAACTTTCTTCCAGAACAATTTATTGGCACATGGGAAGACTTAATGGCTAGATTCAAGGCAAGATTTATTCCTCGAGCTCAGAGAGTAACCATGAGAGGAGAAATCTTGAATTTTGAGCAATAACCTTGTGAGCTATTTCATGAAGTGTGGGAGAGATTTAAGGAGTTGTGTAGAACATACCCCAATCATGAATAGAAAAAGTATGTACTAATGGATTTTTTTGGAATGGTCTTGATGAAGATGCAAAAAGAATGCTAGATAATGCTTCTAGTCGTGAAATTGGGAAGATGAAAGTGAATGAGCTTTATAATCTATATAATGGCATGGCCTCTAACACCATGCAATATACATGCAGGAGAAGATCATCTCAGAAAAGAGGACAACCTCTAGCCCATCTAATGACATTGCATCACAACTTAAAGCTATGAACAGAAGATTTGACAACCTAGAACTTCAAATAAAGAAACCCAACTCCATGGGAATCTATGGAATACAGTCACCCTCTATTATTTGTGATCATTATAGAGAGGGACACTCGTATGAACAATGTCATTATATGTTGGAATCTGTAAATTACATGAATAATGCTCAACGTAGTCAACAAAACAATCCTTACTCTTAAACATATAATCTGAGATAGAAGAATCACCTAAACTTTTCATGGAGTCAAGGCCCAAAATTGAATCAAGCTTTTTCATCAGTTGCAAGGCTTGCTCAATCTCTAGGATTTTAGGTGCAGTTAAGACAAATCCCTATTAAAGAAGAAGAGTCTAAGATGAAGAAAATGTTAGCTCAAATATTAGCTAATCAAAAAGCTCAAAGGGTTGAAACAAATGTCACTTTTTCTTTGCATGATAAGCTATCACGAATTTGGAAGTGAAAGTGGGACTACTAGCCTCTCAAATGAATGTTATGTCCAGAGGAAATGTAATATTCGGTTATCTGAAAACCAGAGAAAATTTGAGAAATATAATGTATGGTTTCTCCATAAACGAACAAAATTCACTGGATACAAAAGGAAGTCCCCCAAGATGGTGTAGTTAAGGTCCTAAAAAATTTGGGAAGCATTCTAGACTCCTAAAAATGAGAACCCCAGCCTCAGACGGAAAGAAAAATGGAGCTAGAATGAAGAAACAATTTCTTATGAAAAGCCTACGAAATGTAATGGCATTTTCGTAATTTTGGGCAATTTTTGGAATTCACACAGGAGGGCTTTTTAAACTAAAGGTTTGAGTTCTTTGGGGCTCTCAGAGCCCCTGAAAACCATGGAAACCCCTGGGACAGTTAAATCCTCTCTGGTGGATGTTTTCTAATCTCAGTTGACCTAAACTTTGACTGATTCATTCGGGAAGGTTTTAGCTTCAATTTGAGTGATTCCAAAGACATTTTACTAAATTGGAAACCTAAATTTCATAATGAAAAAGACAGTTCTCAAAAAGGAGCTAAAAATAAGGAGAAACAAAAATACTAAGAATAAAGGGAAAAATGGGAATTTTTGAAAAGTGTAACTTATTCCCACCTATATATATGATGCACCCTTCTTCTCCCTTCATTATGCACGACCATGTTCTGCCCAAAACCAGAAGAAAACCCTAGGGGATGAGGCACACAAGAAGAGGAAGAAAAGGAGGAGAAATTCAAGGTAGAAAGGTATGGATTTTCATGGTTTTTCATGCTCGTTCTCTTCCAAACCTCTTCTCCTTCATTCTCCTTTGTTTCCTATGATTAAAATGAAGTTTATAAATCTGTTTTAAGGGAGAAAGTTAGGAGAAAATTCGGATTTGAAGAGAGGAGCTCAAAGAACACAAGATTCAAGTGAGAAAAAGTAAGAAAACAAGGTAATTTCTCTTCCTATGGTTGTCATCTTTGGTTCCCTTCTCTACCATTTTGCCCCACTTGAGAAAACCCTAGAAGGAGATGATTTTTAGGCATAACCAAGCATGAATCTAAGGAAAAAGGATGTGGAGATTAAGAATATGCAAAGAAAACAACAAAATAACCATTAGATTTCAAGATGCAAATTCTAGGGTTTCAATTGCACTTTGTAAAATCTGATTTCATAAGATAATTTCTAGGCCTAATTAAGAGTTTAAATGAGCTCCTAAGATCCCTAAGATACTCCCCACATGCTTCCTCCTTTAAGAAAACAAAAAGAATTCCAAGGAGGCCAAAAAGGGGCATAGTCTTAGACAAGCATGGATGGAGTAGCTAGGGAGAGTTTTAAATTTTTTCAAACCCATTTTTGTGTCATATATGATGAATGAATATGAGAGGAGGCCTTGGAAAAAATTTAGAACTCATAGAAAGTGATTTGGTGCCTTAAGTTCCATGTTATGACCTAAAGAAGAAACATGATATTAGGCTCTTTGTTTTAATTATGTGATGACTCCAAGAGGCTTAAAAGGAGTCAAGAATCATATTTGAAAGGAAAGAATGGAGCCGAGAATTTATTTGAGGAGTGTTGCTTCATTAGGTGCATTTATGGATAATAATGGAGCTTATAGAGCAATCTAGCATTTAAGCAAATTGTATGGCCTTAGAGATTGTTTCATGAACCTAATTGGCTCCCATAAATTGTATCTAGGCTAAGAGAAACCATCTCCACAAGCTTGTGGGTGTGTGACCAAAAGAGGAGGCTTGAAATCCAAGAAAAAAGTGTGTGATTGTGTGCAAGGCAGCTCTCTCCACCTTCTCTCATGCATGGATGTATGTTTAGCTTGTCTTAGAATGTGTGTATGTGTATTTTCAAGCCATGAAAAGTATGCTAGCATGATTTTATATGCCATGATTTCATGATGTCATATTATGTTTTCAAATGAATATATGATGTTTGATGAGTTTGCTTGAATGTGAAGAGGCCAAGAACTCTTGACCATGGTGAGGATGAGCCAAGAACACTTGAGCTTGGTTGAGACAAAGTAAAGAGTCTCCCAAAAGCAAAGTGGGCTCCCAAGAGTATGGTTGAGTCCAAAGCTCTTAAAGAATGGGTGAGGCAAGTCCAAAGTCCATGAGGAAAAGTGTGAGGCCAATCCAAACACTTGGTAAGCTCTTGAATGTCTTGTATGACTTGTTCACATGCTAAGCTTGCTTCTTGAATGTTCATGATTTGTATTATGTCCATGCATGCATTTTTAAGGCTTGCTTTGCATATATTATGTATGATTGAATGGGAGATGAGCTATTGGGATTCTTTGAATCTCATTCCCTCCTCTCCAATGATCTCACATGCTAGATGGACCAAGTGGATATGTTAATGGGAGCCAACAACATTGAAGGAAGAAGATTGACATCCATATGTCTAGCATTTTCCTTTTAAAGCCATAATGAACCTTAATGATGTATATGAATGTTGTAAATGGTTTATGACCCTTGAGACATATGTAATTATGCTATTATATGAAGTAGAAATGAAAGTATGTGTTATATGAATGATGGAATGTGAATTGAGTATGTATGGCAAAGATAGCTTCATGAATGAGTTTATGGAAATGTGCATATGTATGCATGGAAAGGCCAAAATGAGATGCATGGGGTTTGGGATCATTTGGGCAGCTCACACAAGTCTTAAATGTGCTTTTAGACATGCCAAAAAGGTGCCACAACCAAAGGAAAACTATTTGGCAATTTTGGTACCCTATAAGGAGCCAAAATTGACTATTATAGAACTCTATGTCACTTTTTAGCAAAATAAGTTAGTCTTGATCTGAGATTTGGTATGCAATTAGGCCTCATTGAGAGCTTTCTGGAAAGCTAAAGATTATAACTTTTGGAGGTCTACAGAATATTTGATGATTTTTCAAAATTGGCAATTTTTATAGTTTCTAGTTTGCTACATTATTCATTTGGTCAAAATTATTTTCTGTCAAGGCTCAAATGATGTCCATTGCCATGAAATTTTATACAGAGAAACTAGATGATCATAGTGACTTGTACCAACTAGAAGCACCTCATTTAGAGGTCTAAAGAGGGAAATATGAATTTTTGAAGTTTCTGTCCAGTATCATTATATTTGCCTGACCAGAAGTACTGTTCCATCGAATTTTGAGGTCTGGGATTAATGAACTGATCTAGAGATATTTTTCCTCTCTATTTGACATCCATAGCTTTCTAGATTGATATCATTTTCATGGATTGGATTTTTTTTGGAATTAATTAGAAAATTTTGAAATTCATATCCGTAAACTGTGATAGGATCAAGACCCAGTCTGACCTCCAAATTATTTCACATGTCAAATGCTCTGTGTGTGGGATGTTATGACTTGTACATATTTTTAGCATGTATTAGACATCCCAAGCTTTCCAGAATGACAAAGATTGCATGATTTTTATTTTTTTAGATTTAGTTATGATTTTCCAAAATTTGGTCAGACAATGGAGCAAATCTGGCCGAAATTAAACAAGCTCATTTCATGCTTCATTTCGGTTTCCATGAGTTGTGAGCATGTTTTTTAGATGCAATTGAGTTGTAATGATGTAATTAAATATGAGGATGTATAGCATGAGCACACACAGTTCAAGTGACACCGAAAGAAATTTTTAGATATAACGCAAAGCGAAATTAATCCCATTCTCCTTGCTTTTCTATGTGAAGCCTACATGAATCATGATAGAATGCTTAAGAATGACATGAAATGAGCTAGAGTTTATGGTGTTATAGGAAATCTCCCTAGTGATACAATTCCCAATCTTAGAAGGGAAGGTAAAGATGAGTGCAAGGCCATTACCTTAAGGAGCGGTAAAGTCTTGTCAAATGCTGCTAAGCCTAACATGACGCCCCTTAAGGCAGAAGATGAAGGGACCTCTTCTTCTAAGGAGGATGGTGTAGCAGAACTGAGAATGGGTGATGAGGAGCATGAGAATTGGAAAGAAAAGAGGAGTGAAGGGAAGAAAATACAACCAAGCAATCAAATTCCACCGCTACCCTTCCCTAGACGATTCAAGAAGCAGAATGAGGATACTCAGTACAAGAAGTTCTTAGATACCTTCAAGTAGCTATATATTAATATCCCTCTTCTAGAATCCTTGGAATAGATGCCTAAATATGCAAAATTCATGAAGGATACACTATCTAGAAAGAGAAGATTTCAAGAGCATAAAGTGGTGGCATTGACAAAGAGTACCTCAGATTTCATAAAAGAATTACCGCAAAAGAAGTGAGACCCTAGAAGTTTTACCATTCCATGTCACATCGGAACGACTTTTGTAACATCTGGTTCTTTAAAAATGAGAGAAAACGTGAGAAACGTAACGTACGATTTTTCTGTAAACAAATGAAACTCATCAGATACAAAAGGAAGTTCCCTGAAATGATGTAGTTAAGGTCCTAAAAAATTTGGGAAGTATTCTAAACTCCTAAAAATGAGAATCCCAAGCTCAGACGGAAAGAAAAATGGAGCTATAATGACATTTTCATAATTTTGAGCAAATTTTGGAATTTACATAGGAGGGCTTTTTAAATGAAAGTTTTAAATTTTTCAGGGTTCTTAGAGGGCTTAAAAATCATGGAAAGTCCCGGGATAGTTAAATCTCATCTGGTGGACGTTTTTCAATGTCGATGTGCCTAAACTTTGACATATTCATTCGGGAAGGTTTTAGCTTCTATTTGAGTGATTCCAAAGTTATTTTACTAAATTGGGAACCCAAATTTCATAATTTAAAAGATGGTTCTAAAAAAGGAACTAAAACGAAGGAGAAACGAAAATGCCAAGAATGAATGACAAAATTAGAATTTTTGAAAAGTGTAACTTCCTCCCACCTATATATATGATGTGCCCTTCTTCTCCCTTCATTTTGCACAACCAAGTTCTACCCAAAACCAGAGGAAAATCCTAGCAGGAGTGGCGCACAAGAGGAAGGCAAAGAGGAGGAGAGATCAAAGGCTTTAGGTATGGAAATTTAATAGTTTTTCATGCTTTTTCTCTTCCAAACCTCTTCTCCTTCATTCTCCTTTATTTCCTATGATTATAATAAAGTACATGGATATTTTTTAAAGGAGAAATTGAGAGAAAATTTCGGATTTGAAGAGAGGAGCTTAAAGAACACAAGATTCAAGTGAGAAAAAGTGAGAAAAAGCAAGAAAACAAGGTAAATCTTGCATCCCATGGTAGCTACTCCTCCCCCCTTCTTCTCCATATTTCGCCCCATGTATGTAGATGCTAGAGGGCTGGAATTTTGAGGGGAACCAAGGGTGAATTCCATGAATTTAAGGGAGGAGAGTAAGAATATACAAAGAAATTCAAGAAAAGGCAATGGAATTTCAAGGTGCAAAACCTAGGATTTCAAGTGCACCTTGTAAAATCTGATTTTGTATGATGATTCCTAGACCTAAATAAGAATTTAAATGAGCTTCCAAGATCCCTAAGAGGCTCCCCATATGCATCCTCCCTTGAAAAAATAAGGCAAACTCCAAAAAGCCTCATTTCTTCTATAGCCTCAGCCTAAAAGGGTTTGTATAGCCAGGGAGAGTTTAAAATTTTTCTAAACCCATTTTTGAGTCATATATAATGAATGAATATGAGGGGAAGCCTTGGGAGAAATTTAAAAATTATAGAAAGTGAGTTAGTGCTTTATGTTCCATAATGAGACCTAAAGAAGTAACATGTAGTTAGGCTCTTGGTTTTAATGGTGTGATGACTCCAAAAGGCTTAAAAGGAGTCAATAATCATATTTGAAAGAAAAGAATGGAGCCTAGAATTTATTTGATGGGTGTTGCTTCATTAGGTACAATTATGGAACCATAATGGGATTTATAAAGCAACCTAGTGTTTAAGCAAGTTGTATGGCTTTAGAATTGAGTCCATGAACCTAATTGGCTTCCATAAATTGTGTATAGGCTAAGAGAAAGCATCCCCACACTTTTATGTGTGTGGCCAAAAAAGGGAGCATTCTTTCAAAGGGAAAAGTGTGTGATTGTGTACAAGGTAGCTCTCTCCACCTTCTCTCATGCATGGATGTGTGCTTAGCTTGTCTTGTATGTATGTATGTGTATTTTTAAGCCATGAAAAGTGTTCTAGCATGACTTTAATTCCATGGTGCCATGATATTACAATATGCTCTTATATGATGTTTTTGATGTGTGCTTGGGTTTGCTTGAGTGTGGTTAGGCTAAGAACCCTTACCCATGGTGAGGATGAGCTAAGAACCCTTGAGATTAGTTGAAACAAAGCAAAGAGTCTCCCAAAAGTAAGATGGGCTCCTAAGAGTATGATTGAGTCCAAGAATCTCTTAAAGAATGGGTGAGGCAAGTCCAATATCCACAAGAAATTGGGTGAGGCCAATCCACTTGCTTGGTAAGCCTTTGTATGCTATGTATGACATTCTCAAATGATAAAAATGCTTCTTGAATGTTTGCACATGTCAACATGACCATACATACATTTATGAGACTTGTTTGCATCCATCATGTATGATTGAATGGGAGATGAGCTATTGGAATTCTTTGAATCTCATCCCCTCCTCTCCAATGTTCTAACATGCTAAGTGGGCCAAGTAGACAAGGTAATGGAAGCCAATCACCTTAAGGATGAGAGTATGACATTCAAGAATGTGATTTTTGCTACTTTAAGGCCATTCCATTTGCAAATGATGTAATTAATAGATGTATATGTATTATGATGTTACAAACATATGTAATTAGGTTCATATGTCCTATATGAATGAGAGAATATATTATGAGACCATTAGAATGTGATTTGAATGTATGATGGCAAATTTGCTTCCTTAAGGGTATTATGGATTTGTGCATATATATATGGATGAGATGGCCAAAATGAGATGCATGGAATTTGGGACCACTTAGGCAGCTCACAAAAGTTCTAATTATTCTTTTGGACTTGCTCAAGAGGTGCCAAAGCCCAAGGAAGGCCATTTGGACATTTTGGTATCCTATATGGAGCCAAAATTGACCATAATGAAATCCTATATCACTTTTTGTCCAAATGAGCTCTTTTTGATATGAGATTTGGTATGAAATTAGAGCTTGTTGAGAGCTTTTTGGTAAGTTAAAGAACAGAATTTTTGAAGGTCTACAGAATATTTGATGAATTTTCGAAGTTGGAAAATTTTTTGGTTTTGCTCATGTCACTGTTCATACTAGTCCAAAAATGAAATCTGTCACACAGAGCCCAAATGATGTCCAATTGCCACAAAATTTTTTACAAAGAAATTAGACATTCCCAGTGACTTAGGCCAACTAGAAGCACCTCATTTGGATGTCTAAAGAGGAAGATATGAATTTTCAAAGAATCTATCTAGTATTAGGAACTCTAGTCGACCTCAGTTATTGTTTGATTAGATTTCGAGGTCTGTATGTACCTGAAATGGTCTAGAGTTATTTTTTCCCTCTAGCTAACATCCATAGATTTCCATATTGATATCATTTACATGGATTGGATTTTTTGGAATTAATTGGTCATTTTTGAAGTTTTCTGCAGAATTTTGTGACAGCACCAGTGGACAGTTTGACCTCTGGACCTTTTCGAATGTTGGACTTTATGGTCTAGACATATTTTTAGCATGAATCAAACATGTGTAGCTTTCCAAAATGGCCAAGATTATGTGATTTTGATTTTTCTAGAATTAATTATGATTTTCCAAAGTTTGTACAAAAAAGGGACAAATTCTGGTCGAAATTTAACATGTATATTTTATGCATTCCTTCGAGTTCCTTAAGACATAGGCCACTTTTGATGATGCAAATAGGTTGTATTCATGTAATTAAATATTATAATATGATGTATAAGCTCACATGGTCCATGAGACACCGAATGGAATTTTCATATAAGATATAACGCAAAAAAATGTATTATTTTTAATCCCTTTTCCTTATTCCTTCATGGAATTGATAATGTAGAGTATGGAAATGTCATGAAATGAGCTAGAAATATATGGTGTTACAACTTTCATGGTTAAAGCATTATATGACTTGGGTGCTAGCATTAATTTGATGCCCTTATCCATTTTCAAAAAGTTATAGTTAGGTGAAGCTAGCCCTACCATGGTTACTTTACAACTTGCTGATAGAAGTTTGGCATATACTCAGAGAATAGTTGAGGATGTCTTGGTGAAGGTTGATAAATTCATTCTTTCAGCTAATTTTATTGTTCTTGATTGTGAAGCTGACCGAAAGATTCCCATTATTCTCGGGAGACCCTTCTTGGCTACAGGTAAAGCCTTCATCGACGTGGAAAAAGGAAACATCACCATGAAAGTTGGTGAAGAGTAAGTGACATTCAACATGTTCAAAGCTCTCAAATTGCTAGATGTGCCCAAACATTACTTTTATCTAGATATGATCGACCATTTAATTCACTATGAATCTCAATAAACTATGATAGAAGGCAAATGTGAAGCACCTCCTCTGCCAATGGAACAAGATGAGGAAAGAGAGGAAGAATGTGCAACTTTGGTGAGTGCTACTCCAGTCATTCCTCCATTTAGAGTAAAATTTAAATCTCTAGACTTAACCTTAGCTGATAGACCTCTCCTAAAACCTTCTATTCTGGAGCCTCCTAAATTGGAGTTGAAGGCACTTCCAGCACATTTGAAATATGTCTTCTTGGGAGAGTCTAATACTTTATCGGCCATCATTACTGCTAATCTATCCATGGAGCAAGAGTTGAAGCTTTTAAGGGAGTTGAAGAAACATAAGAAGGCAATAGGATGGAATATAGTAGATATCAAGGGTATCAGCCCTTCAATTTGCATGCACAAGATCTTTTTTTAAGATAACCATCAACCTTCCATAAAGCACCAACAAAGATTGAATCCTAATATGAAAGAAGTTGTGAAGAAGGAAATTTTTAAATAGCTAGATGTAGGCATCATATATCATATCTCAGATAGCTCTTGGGTAAGCCTAGTCTAATGTATTCCGAAAAAGGGAGGCATGATTGTAGTGGCTAGCACTCAAAATGAGCTAATCCCTACCTGCACATTGACTAGATGGAAGGTTTGTATAGATTATCACAAACTGAACACTGCAACCCGAAAAGACCATTTTCCTTTGCCTTTCATTGATCAGATGCTAGATAGACTAGCTGGGAAGGAATTTTTCTGTTTTCTAGATGGTTATTTAGGGTACAACCAAATTGCAATTGCTTCAGAAGACTAAGAGAAAATGACCTTCACTTATCCCTATGGTACTTTCGCATTTGGAAGGATGCCATTTGGCTTATGTAATGCACCGATAACATTTCAAAGATGCATGATCTCTATATTTTCTAACATGATTAAGCAAACTATGGAGGTTTTCATTGGTGATTTTTCTGTGTTTAGTGACGCATTTGATGAGTGTCTCCATGATCTAGATGTTGTGTTGTTGCGTTGTGAAGAAATTAATTTGGTGCTTAACTGAGAAAAATGTCACTTCATGGTGTAAGAAGGCATTATGCTGGGCCATATAGTATCTAAAAAGGGATTGGAAGTGGATAAGGCCAAGGTGTCCATCATTGAACAACTACCCCCACCTACCTCTGTCAAAGGTGTGAGGCGTTTCCTTGGCCACATCAGTTTTTACCACTACTTTATCAAAGACTTCTCTAAAATTATGAAGCCTTTTTGTAAATTGCTCGCAAAGGATATTAAGTTTAAGCTTAATGATGCCTGCTTACAAGCATTTGAAGAGTTAAAAAGAAGACTTGTCTCCTCACCCATTATGACCATGTCTAATTAGAGCTTGCCATTCATTATCATGTGTGATGCAAGTGATTAAACTGTTAGATCAATCCTGGGTCAGAAAAAGGACAAAGTTTTCCACCCTATTTACTACGCTAGCAAAACCCTTAATGAAGCCTAAGAGAACTACACCACCACAAAAAAGGAGATGCTAGTCATGGTATTTACTTGTGATAAGTTTAGGACGTACATTGTGGGATCTAAAGTGACGGTATTCACCAATCATTCAGCCCTAAAATATCTGGTAAGTAAGAAAGACTCTAAAGCTAGGTTAATAAGATGGGTGCTTTTGTTGCAAGAGTTTGATTTAGAGATTGTGGACAGAAGAGGGTGCAGAAATCAAGTGGCTGATCATCTTTCTCAGTTGAGTACTGAAACTTAACCAAAATTTGCCTAAAACATTAAGGAGGCATTCCCTGATAAACAACTATTGAATGTTTAGCACACTTTAAATCCTTGGTATGTGGATATTATGAATTATCTAGTGTGAAAAAGTGGTTCCCCCTAATCTGAAATAGCATCAATTGAAGAGGTTCTTTCATGATATGAAACATTATTTCTGGGATGAGCCATATTTGTTTCGATGATGTACTAATAACCTTCTTAAAAGGTGCATACTAAAAGAAGAACAAGAGGTGATTTTGCAGAGCTACCACTCTTCAGATTACGGAGACCATTTTGGAGGGGGGAAGACAGTAGCCAAGGTTCTACAAAGTGGTTTTTACTAGCCTACCATGTTCAAAGATGCCTATGCTTTTGTGCTTCAATGTGATCGATGCCAATGGGGGGGAATATATCAATAAGGAATGAAATGCCACTCATAAACATGTTAGAGATAGAATTATTTGATGTATGGGGTATTGACTTCATGGGACCTTTCCCTAACTTATTTAGCAATCAATACATTTTGGTAGTGGTGGATTACGTATCTAAGTGGGTGAAAGTGGTTGCTAGCCCTACCAACGATGTAAAAATAGTGCTTAAATTCTTGAAAAAGAATATTTTCACTCGCTTTAGAGCACCGAGAGCCATTATCAGTGATGGGGGATCATATTTTTGCAATAATCAATTTCAAGCCCTCTTAAAGGAGTATGGGGTGAAACATAAAGTGGCTTTGGCCTATCACCCCCAAACCAATGGGCAAGCCGAGATCTTTAACTGAGAAATTAAAACTATCATTGAAAAAATGGTGGGTGTGTCTAGAAAAGATTGGTCCTCAAAACTTGATGATACATTATGGGCTTATTGGACTGCCTTTAAAACCCCCATTGGTATGTCACCATATAAGTTAGTTTTTGGGAAAACTTGTCATTTGCCAATTGAGTTGGACCACGGTGCTTATTGAGCTATCAAGAAGTTCAATCTTGATTTCAAGACCGCAGGTGAGAAAAGACTCCTTCAACTTAATGAGCTTGATGAATTTAGGATGTATGCCTATGAAAGCTCTAGAATGTATAAAGAAAGGACCAAGGGATTTCATGATAGAAAAATCACTTCTAAAGTATTTAAGCCAGGACAACAGGTTCTGTTGTATAATTCTCGTCCTAGACTCTTTCTTGGGAAGTTGAAATCAAGATGGTCAGGCCCATTCATAGTGGTTGACGTTTTTCCCCATGGAGCAGTTGAGTTGGTGGGTAACTCAAGTGAGAAGTTCAAGGTGAATGGTCAATGGTTAAAACATTACTGGGGCAGACACGTGGATCATCAAACATCCACTTTTAACCTTGCCGATTCAAGTTGAACAACTAATGAGTCTAGCTGAGGACTATAAAGCAAGTGCTTCTTGGGAGGCAACCTAAGCTCTTTACCTTATCTTTTGTTTTGTTTTGGTAGATTTTAACTTATAGTGAAGTTATATGTATTTTCCTATGCTTTGTAGGTGAACTTGTCAATTGAGGCTGATGACAAATTAGAGCAATATTACTGAGGTTATTTAATTCAAGCATCATTTCTAGACAAACATTTTTTAGGGAAGTGTACCTTTTTCTTAATATTTACTTTATAATGTGCATAAACCCTTGTTAACATAGGTGCAAATCGATGATAACTCAAATCTAGTGGTTGTTTGGGATGTTTCCTTCACAAGTTCATGTTTGATGCTTGAATCCCATATTGACTCCTAAGGATTATTGCTAAAATCATACATACTTGAGTTGATTTTGAGCCTTATAGAGGATTATACATGTGGGAATAAGTAGAACATTGTTTGACAATGGATTACATGCTCCTCTCATTTTCATTTTACTATATGAGTAAATAACTACTACATTGATAGATAAAAAATGCCTCTTTGCTTTGTTAACTGTGGCCAACAGATTGTTTGGCTGCGGCGAAATATGTTCTGGAACTCACCAGCCAAACCAGAGGAGAATTGGTTGTGGCTAATAAATTTATTGGGCGCAATGAATATGCATGAGTTTGTCTGCGATGAATTAATGTTTAATTCACTCATAGAATGAAATAGAGGTGTATTGGCCGTGGCCAAACATCAAATGATGCCCGAAAATTGTTTGCTTTCCTTCTCATTTTACCCTCACAACTCCCACTTAATTCCCACACTGCCCCAATGAATCTCACCCAATTTCTGTCCAGGTTCATTAGGTCATTTTAAGCTTCCCATCTGAATTCCCTAACCTCCCCTTAACTCAACCTTAAGCTTCCCATCTGAATTCCCTTCATCGTTTCTCATTCACTCTGTTGTTACCATTTTTCTTACCTCCTTTCATCTCAGACTTCTCCCCACATCACTGCCTTCTTCTGGTCCCTGTTGTCCACTTCACGTCTCTACATCCTTTATTTCTCATTGTACCATCTTCTTCCTTCTCTTCTTCCTCTATTCTACTCTGCCTTCTTCCTTGGTAAGTATGCTTTCCCTCCCATTCTCTCCTTGCATTTTGGCTTTAAGTTGTGTGCTATTGTTATTTTTGTTTTGCTCTATTGTGTTCTATTACTTGCAAACTTTGCCTTTTGAGTTGTAGTGTTGTTATATTGAGTTGGGTAGTTTCTTTTGTTACTTAATGTTAAGTTAGGAATTTACAGAAGTTAAAAATATCCTATTACTCTAATTTGTATTGGTGCGCTCAGATTAGTTTTTCTGTCAGATAGTTTATTTGTGTTGCTCTATTTATTAGACATCTTGTGTATAAGGGGCTAGAGTATTGTGTTGGGTTAGAATGAGTAGGAATTTAAAATTTTGCATCATTACTTGGAAATTTTATGCAATTACCTAGGGGCTTTTGAGTGTGGCTTTGTGAAAATTTGAACTTCAATTATGTTGACATTTTGATTAAGCTATGGTGAATTTAAAGTATAGCTAAATAAGGATGATCAATTAAGGTTCGTCATTTAATTTGTATTAAATTACTGGACTTGTCAACCAATGTAAAATTTTATGGTCATTGTCTGGGCATTGTGGTAGGGTGGCTAGTTGATTATCATTTAGATTAATTTGTTCCAATCTGATTGTCAATTGAGGTGTCCTGTGTTCTAACAAGTGGGTTAAGTGTGGGTGAGTATCATTTTGTTTGTTTAATTTGTGCTGGTCAGATAGTTTTGTCTAGGAATACTTTGTCTTTTGGTTTTTGTTTATCCTGTTTTTCTCTTTATGTTTTTGGTAGTTAGCTGGGCTAGTTTCTTATGGCTTTACAGGTACTATGGCTCCAAAGAGATCTCGAACGAGTTCCTTGCATCAATCAGAGCAAGAGTCTCTGATTGTCATCAAAGAAAGAGTGCAAAGCCAACCTATTCTGTCAGAGCTAGAATTTTCCTACATAACCGATTCAGCCTTTTGTGTGATTGCTGATCAGACTTATCACCTACGCCTTTTAATGGGTAAAAGTCAGGTGGGAATGCTGCCATAGTCAGGGAGTTTTACACACAGGCAACCATTATAATAAGCTTGAAGTGTCGTGTGAGAGGGATTCAAGTTGACATTTTGGTGGAGGCGCTCCATACATTCTATCAATTACCGGAGGTAGCCAATTGCCGTTACATTTACTTAATGCAGCATGAAGATGAGATCCCCTTTTATGACATTGCCTCATTCCTGGATTATGAGAGGTAAGTGTTGTGGAAGATCCCTCATGGTGGGTAGCGATATCTTAAAAGGAAGAGATTACATAGAGATGCCAAATTTTGGCTTCATTTTGTTTCTTTCAACATTCTTTTGACCTCGCATTTGAGTGATGCCATGTGGGAGAAGGCCCTCTTGATCTACTTACTGATGACCTAGCAAACGGTTGATATTGCTACTATTATATATCAAAGCCTCAAAGCAGCAATAATGGACCACTCTTGCACAATTGTCTTTCCCTACATCGTTCATCAATGGTGTCTTTAATTGGGGGTGAAAGGAAAAGCCAATGAGGAGGTGTTGTCGGCCCCCATGCTCTTCAATTATAGAGCAATTAAGTCACCTAGTAGGGCACCACAAGGCCCGAGGCAGACCAATCGAACCAAGACATGATGGAGGAGGAGGCACAGATCCCTAATATTCTAGCAGTAGAGGAGTCTGACCAAGCACAACCAGATGACCCATGGAAGGTTAGTGTAGATAGGCGCTTGGATCTGATGATGGGTAAGGCGGATAGCATTTGTGATGATGTAGCCCAGATTCAGCTTCAACTGCAATGCCTATTACCATTACTGGCTGAAAGGACTTCTGGGGTTAGGGGTGACGAGGGCACGAGCGAGAACTAGCCTAGCGATCCTTGACTTTTTCTTTTCCTGTTAATTATTTTTTTGTTTTATTATTCTTGGTAGTTATTTTGGTGCTTAGTTTGTGTTTTCACATGGTTACTTATAGTGAATTGGTGGTTTTCTGGTTAGTTGTAGCTTTCTTATCAATATTGGATCTAGTTAGATTTCAACCTCTTTTCACTATTGCTGGTTAAGTTTAGTTTTAGATTGATGCTTGTCTTATTTATATTTTGTTATTAGCTACTGTTATTTTGGTGAGTGCAGGTATTTTTTCTCTCGTGCAACTCCTTTTTTGTTGGGTGGCAATTGCATGAAAGCTGACCCTCTTTTTCCCTCTGTATCAGTGAGGACACTGTCCATTTTAAGTTTGAGGGTGAGGGTACGCTTTTTTTGTTGTTGATTCAGCGTGATTTTAATTTTGACGTTTAGACTATTATTTGTAAACTACTTAATTTTGTGTTGGGTTGTTGAATTACCCTTTGATTGGATTGTTTGGGTCCAATGATTATGGGTTGCTTAAACTATATGCTTGACAGGGAATTGGTTTTAGAGAGATTTGAAGCTCTTTCTATTGGTTTTTTTTATCCTTTCCTTCTCTTTCTCTTATATTCTGCTATGGCTTCAACTTCTTGGTGTTTTGTAAGCTTATAGCTGATTATGAGTAGCTAGACATTTGTTCTAAGATTATTTTGAACCCTTGTATGGATTGACACTTGATTCTCCTCCACTTCCATTGATTAATGACATATATGTGTTGATTTTACCCCATTCTTAATGCTTCTGGTTGATTGGCCACCAATTAGTTGTTTGTTAGCTTAAGTGATGCTTAAGAGAGCTAGCTTAAGTATTGAACTTAAGTTAAATCATACAAGAACTTGAAATTTATGTATTGAATGGATGGTTTTGTTGGTGAGGTAGAGATACAGTCACTAACCTTGTATAGTCATAATTGGGTTTGAGCTTAAATTGAGATTTTATTGGTTGTGAGAGAGATTGAGCAACTAATAGAATTAAACACTTGTCCTTGACTTGAGAAAGCTTTTTCAAGTAGTTTTTGATCCCCAGACTAGCACATACAGTTGTTGGTGACTTTTGTGAGAGGAGGTTGCTCTTGTGCCATGAAATACAATGGGAGAAATAATCCTAGATCCCCTGTATGCTTGAAGTCAAAAGAATCTCTTAGCCTATTTTATAAATTAATTTACAAAGTAATTTTTACAATTTTACACTCAATTTCGATAATCAATTGTTTTGCTCAACCTAATTTAAATCATAAGTTTAATGACTAACTAAATTCAACTCCAATCCTCGTGGGAACGATAATATTTTTATACTACTTTGTCACAGCCCGTGCACTTGCGGTGTAAGTCGATTGGTGAACAAAAGTAACACCAATATGAGTACTAGAAAGTATTGTTATTTTTAGTAGAGTTGTCTATACAATAGCCTATACAATACAATATGGCATAATGCCTAATTGAGAACAATAGGGCAAGGGAAAATAGCTTCGAGATAATATAATAGTTAATAAAAAGGATTAAAGAGATTCTTGTGTCCCTTAGTTGTTACATGATGATATAAAGGAAGTAATAGAAAGGTATGAGAAAGGTATTCTAGATTATTAGGAAACTCATAATATACTAGTGATAGCTGCTTGAGCTTAGTCATGAAGCACTTATGTATTAATGTTTGATGCTGTGATTTGCTTGCTATAGTAGTTACATGATATTGGGTCTAGGCAACTCAATAGTAATGTAACCTAAATGCATAATAAATGATAGTATCAATCATAAAGTGTGTCTTAATAATCAAAGAGTATCCTAGTCAGTTAAGTCAAAGAATAGGCTAAAGGATAAAGGGAGCTAAGGGATTATAGTAATGATGAAAATGTAAGAAAAGTATTCAAAAAGGATTCCTAGCGTAAAATAATGTAAATTAAAAGTTCCTAGGGCACTAAAATTTTGAGACTCAGCTAACATAAGTTTAGTATGTTTGAATCCTTTACACTAGATTTAATTGAAGTGGAAGAAGAGACTAGCCTATAATGCTTATCCAGTTAGAAAGTAAGACATGCTTAATGTGTAATGTGAAATGCCCTATGAAACACCAAGGGTATTAGTACTAAGGGCATTTGAATGTGCAATAATGACAGAAACTAAAAAAAATTTACAGAATAAGAGAATGGAGCAAGAATGAATCTATAGGAAGTGTGCCTTAGTTTCACTTATGGAATAAAGAAAATAAGATAAGTAAAATGAGTTAGTAAGGGATAAGAACAAAGGAAGTATGATAAGACTAGAAATGGGAATATGAAAATCCGATAGAGAGTAATGAGTAAATATTAAGATACTTTAGAATATTATTGAAAGGTTTTGTTGCCCAACCTCCAAAATAAAATTAGGTTGAGAAAATATATAGTTAGTGGCACAACCTAGATTATCTCCCTTGGAAATCGAATTCAATGTCTAATTAAGCTTTCTAAGTGTAAGAGGATCCTAGAATTACCAAAATTAAAGGGGGTTTGATATAATTAAACAAACTAAAATTAAATTGAATCAAAGTTCCTCATTGTGACCTAATTGCATGAACTAATAAGACAAGTAATGGACTTGTGATAGCTTTGGATTCATCCCTTGGTATCCACTATCATTATCCTAATTCAATTGTCATTGATTTTGGTTTAAGAGTTACTAATTGTGTCCATGGCAAATAATCTTGAATTACCATTCAAGATTCAAGAAATTAATAATCTAATGTTAAATTGAAACCTCAATCCCACACAAAATAATTAATTCTTGCTTTTAAGATCAATGAACACTCAATTTGATTGATTAAATGATTAATTAGCCTCTAAATCATTACCCTAGGATGTTTAATTAACCAATCAAACTCTAAAGAATCCTCAAATCAAACAATTAAGTACACAATCTCACTCATGCATTTTACCGAACACCTTGATTGCATACATGGGAAATTGGAGGAGAAATGAAAAATTCAGTACTTAATTAATCAATGAATCACTTAAAAAGGTCTCCTAATTAGTGTCTAACCAGCCACTAATTACAACTACACAAATCTCAATCAAATACATCTCAACCAAGCATGTACAAGAAAAAGGAGAAGTGTAGAAAATTAGGAAAATCTTAGCCCAAAAATCTATTTATAATCTATGGATTCAAGCTTCTCGAAGAGTCTTCTTCCAAGCTAGTCATAAGAGAAGATTAATGCTTCATGGAATGGTTATTGATGGAGGAGTGGAATGGAGGAGGAAGCTACGGTGTCAATGGGGGTGAATGAAGTGTTAAAACATAAAAATAAGATGATGTCCTCTTAATGGAATCCCTTCAGACTTTTTTATATTTTTATCATGTACCCTTCCTTCTTTTTCTTTTATGATTCACGTGCTCTTTCCTTTGTTTCTACCTGTGCCCCCTTTTTTTTAATTCATTACCACATGTTTTATTGATCCCCTGCCTCATTTGTTGCTCCATGAATTTTCCACGTCATCTTCTCTTGCATGTTGATTTAGTCTCATGTGGTATGAGTTGTCCCTTGCTTCATTCTACCGTGGCTTCTCCTTCTCTCAAAAAATTGTAGTAGCTGCTCTCTTACTTCTGCTCACATGCATGTGTAACTTGAGTTCCTTGGTAGTTATTATGCAGTAGCTGGACCTTGGTATTGTGTGCTAAACGTGTATCTGTTGTGAGCTGTTAGACATGTAAATCGAGCAAACAAGCTATATGGATGTCTCTTCTTTAGCTACTGTACGAATAAATGGTTCTACATGTTTTAGCTACTTTTCTCCCCTCTAAACTGTGGCTTTTCCTCTGTGTTCTACTCCTCTAAACTATAGCTTCTCTTTCTTCTTCTCTGCTGAAAAGCTTTTTCATGTAACTCTGCTTTGCCTTCTTCATTTGCTCTTTGCTCACGTGCTTGTTCTGCCTTTTTTCCACGTGATTCCTCCATGTGTTTATGAGTTAAACCTATAGCTATTCTACTTCATCTTTCTATCAAGCTCATGGCTACCTTTGTTTCTACATATGTGTATGTTTGTGGCCTGGACTTCTCCCCAGCCCGTGGCTTTTACTCGTGCAGCTACCTAAAACCCGTAGCTTGCTATGTCAATTTTCCTCTCATCTATGCTGCCTTGCCCGAATGTGTTAATGATTACATGCTACTTTTATTTAGCTAATGCCATGTGCTTCCCATATGTTGTTTCCACTCCCAATCTCTTACGTGTTCTTAATGCATGCTCCATCCACATGCTTTAGCATTTCTCCCTTACTAAACCCGTGGATTCTTCTCCCTCATTATGCTCCATGTTCCTTTCATTCATTTCTTTCTCCAGCTCATATTTCTTGAATCATTCCTACCCAAAGCTCCTTTCCACGTAGAACCCTAGCCTCTTTCTCCTTTAGATATGGTGGCTGCTCATAAGTGTTGTGAGCCTGTGGATATAGTGAATGCATTATTATGGTGTGTGAGTGAGCTGGAGTGTTGCATGAATGTGAAGTGTGTTGCTTCAAGTGAGGGAATGGAAGAGAGTGAATATCCATGCAAGCTACATGGGTGAATGGATAGCAAAGCAATGTGGTGCCATGCATGCAAGTGTGTGCTTCAATGTGAGTTTGTGCATCTTCTTCCATCCAAAAATCCCTTAACCCATAGCTTCTTCTTCACACTTCTTCCTTTCCATGAATGCTCCCCTATCATATACTCTCTTAATGTTACTTCCTTGGGCTTGGAAAGCTTCCACCTCTTCTCCAAACCAATCTCCTATTCAAATGCTATTTGCCCATCAAAAATTTTATACAAAAGAATGAGAAAAATTCAATAGGAAAAATTTACATAATTATTTAAAGAAATTTATGCATTAGAATTCTAAAATTTTGTAAATAATTTCCTTGAGTCCAGAAATAAAATCAAATTCCACCTAATTAAACCCCTAAAGCCATATCTGATCATTAAAATGCTTAAGTTAGGGAGAATAAAATATATAAAAATCATGCTTATCAAATTCCCCCATAATTAAACCTTTGCACTCCTGGGCAAAGCTCAAGACTCCAAGAAAAGGTTGGTGAAATGGCAAGTGGAGAATGAAAATGAAAATGGAAAAGAAAGTGTAGAAAGTCACATGGTAAAGAATAATCACAACTTATCAACACTTCAACAATCAAAACTAACTTCTCTTGTATCAAGAAATGCAAGCTCCACGACAATTTCATTTGAAAATAATGAATTGAAATGCATAGCCTCTCACATGGGTTAGTATTTACTCTCAACTCTCAAGTGTTTAGGCAATGTGTATCACTCAAATGCCACCTATCAAAACCTCACTACTATAGGCTTGTCAATCTTTTAATCTCCACTACCTATGCCAAATGCAATGCACAAATCAAGAAGACTTTATTCAGTGTTGTAATAGGGCTAGGGAAAGAAATGAATAGATACACAAGAAAAGACAAACAAATGGATACCTTAGAACCTTAAGAGTAATCAATGGAACTTATGATAGGGAAGAATGTGTTCAATTCAAGGCCTTTTTGTTTTTCCAACTAGTAATAGTAAATGCAAACAAAAGCTCAAACACTTATTTCCTTGATTTTCTATTGCTTTTTGTATTTTTTTTTTCAAACTTCTCATTCATTGTTTTCCTTTTGCTTTTCTATCTCTTCTTTTTTTTAACTTTGAACATTTTCCTCAACCTTGAATAACAATGGCCTAAATGGATGCAAAGCATACATTCTCTCATCATAAACAAGTGTAATGCTCTTTAAAATCCCTAAGGCATCTTAAAACAAGGTGGAAGACATTTGTAATGGCTATGGGTTCAACAAGAAAATAAAACCTAGTATGTAAGGTTGGCTTTTTGGCTCATTAGTTGCAAAAAAAGGAATGCCTTATCATTTTCATGCATGCAAATGCAAATGTAATCTTAATAAAGAGTTAAGATAAGTTCTAGGCTGAAAGCAAAAATAGGTGAATACACACTAGAAATGAACAAATTTCCTCACTAGCTAATGGCTATCAAATAATTCATTGAAATTAAATTCAATGCCACTTCACTTGAATCAAGACACAAGATCTATCACTTATCATGTCAAAGTGAATCTAAGCTATAATCAACTCAACTTGCAACTTCCACAAAAAATTAAAAAAAATCATACTATTTCTCAAAATTTTCTAAAAAATTTTTAGTTTTTAGTTTTTTTTTTTATTTTAACAAGACAAAGCAAAGAGAAGATGAAAATAGCTCCCCCCTCCACTTAAATATTGCACTGTACTCGATGCCAACACAAGATCTAGTTAACAGATAAACAACACAATATAAAAAAAGTGAAAGGAAAGTATACAACTGGATGAAGTTGAAAATGAAGATTCCAAGGGTGGCTTAGATTCCATGTAGCTAGTTAGCAATTTATTGCCTACAAAATAGAAACAAAACAAATAGTAATACGAAAAAGAAAAAGAAAACTAAATCTTAAACTAAAAAGAACTCTATCAAAGACCAACTAATCATAAGTATCAAAAACCAAAATTAAAATGGCTTTATTCCTCTTCAGTTTAACAAATTTAAGTCTAACTACTTTAAAGCATTTTGATTGATCATTTAGTGTTGATTCGTGGACTTCCTCAACCATCAATAGTTTTGAAAAGTCAAAGTCAGCATTTTCAAAAGCAAGAAAAGAAAGAAAATCAAATTTAGGACATTCAAAACTAAAGAAAGAAAATTTGAAATCAAATTTATATATTTGACTCTTTAGAAATCTATCTAAGCTAATGAAATCAATTGGACTCCCATCAGTAAGAGTCACTGCATCAACAAAAAAATTAAATTACAACTTCTCATAGTCTTTTAAGTTGGATTCCTTCAAGATATCTGGTAATTGCTTCATCTCAGTTGGGAAAGTCTGTTGATTGTTGAGAACTAGCTTATTGACTTCATTAACCTATTCTAGACTCTCAATAAAAAAAACAATATCTTCTTTGACCAAAGAAACATTAGTAGGCTTACAAGATTCTAAACAATGATCGACAGCTAAATCTAGTCTCTTACTAATGTCAACAACAACAAAAGCATCAATAAGATTTTCAATATCAGTACTATCTCTATGCATGCTCTCATCTATACTAGTATGATTAGTAGAATCAGTCTTATCAATAGTTTCAGTGTAAACAAAGGACTTTATGGATTTAATAGATTTATCAGCCCTAAAAAACTTATCAATCTCAACACATACAGGACATGTATGCAAATCATCATATAAGCATTTGAGAGTAGAGTTAGATTCATTAACAGTTTTAGTGCAAATATAGGACTCCATGGACTTAGCAAAATCATAATGATTAGAATATGTGAGGAACTCACTAGTCTCAATGAAAGCATTAATTTGGGAGCATTTGTTACATATAGTGGATCCAGCACACACATAATCAAGATAATCATTCAAAGCAACTACGTCACATGGTTCAAATGGTATACTATCCTTAAACTCAGAAGATGCATTATCAACAGGCATATCAACTAATTCCATACTAGGAACAGAATAATCATCACATTCTAAGTCACCCCCATACTTATCTACTACCCTAGACTTAATAGAATTATCATCAACTGCCTCAGAAATGAAATCATCAATATGGTCATAGCTAGGAGCAGAAAAACCAAGTGCATTAGTACACAAGAATTCATGAACATCACAAAAAGTATTAGTTTTGCTCAATGAATTACCACAATTAACCAAATCAGGAGATTCAATAATAATTTCCTTATCTACATCATCAACAAGTAATTCAGGATCAACAACATCATGTGCATTAGTAGTCACAGTGCTATTATTTAAACTAAAGTCAATTCCAACAAAATACAAAGTATTAAAAGATGGAAGGATATTACCCAGTGAAAAGGACTCTTCCTCCTCTATACATTCCCTTATGATTTGCTCTTCTCTTAATTCAATAGCAATAAAGGTTGATTGCTTCAATTAAGCTCCTGAATCCTTTAAGAGGTTATTCATCATTTGTTGGTTTTGGAGTTCCAACTGTTTAGTTTCCCATTGGAGTTGAAGATTATAAGGTTCTAGTTGTTGCCTCATCCTTTCTTCCTAACTTAGTTCCCATTGGGACTCTTGTTGCATGTATTCCTCATGATAGTTGTGGGAATGATATTTTGGCTCTTACATATTGTAATTGTGGTATGGCTCATAATGATAGTGGTAATTGGGGTGAATCTTATAGAAGTGGTGGTAAGGTTGGTAGCATTGTTGATGGAATTGTTGGTTTTGTTGTGCTTGTCTTTGTTGCTCAAGAATACCATGAAGCATTGATATAACTTCATCCATCTTTCGTACAATCCTATCATTTGCACAAGAATCATAAACACTTTAATTAGATAAATAATACAGATTTGTTTCAGATAAAGAGTATGAGAAATTCAATCAATTTCAGTATAAAGCACATCACTAGCAAATTATAACTAAAATTATATCTAATTCAAGAAAATAAAATTCAAATGAAGCTAACAACTTCCTAACAATAAAAAACACTCCAAAACAAAGGTTAATCACAGAAAACGATCTCACAAAAAATAAAGAAATTAAATCCTGAAAAATTGAAAAATTCTTAAAAATTTTAAGAAAATACTAAAAAATTAGAAAAAGTACCCTAAACGTTGGAATTTGGCCAACAAATGGTACACCAAATAGTGTTACTATTATATTTGCTCAAAACATCTAAAAACCTTTGAAACAAAGTTTAAGAATTTTCTTGGCACATTAAACGAAAAATCTAGTAAGCAGAACACTTGTTATGCAACACCGAAATGTCTAAAATTCAAGTTTAAAATAAAGCAAAAACTTAGCAAAAACAGAACCAAAACAGAGCTAAAACACTTAGAAATCCTTTTCAAACAATTAAGAATCCAATTTCCCTGGTAATGGCACCAAATTTTGAAAGGTTTTGTCACGCAACCTCCAAAATAAAATTAGGTTGAGAAAATATATAGTTAGTGGCACAACCTAGGTCATCTCCCTTGGAAATCGAATTCAATGTCTAATTGAGCTTTCTAAGTGTAAGAGGATCCTAGAACTACCAAAATTAAAGGGGGTTTGATATAATTAAACTAACTAAAATTAAATTGAATTAAAGTTCTTAATTGCTACCTAATTGCATGAACTAATAAGATAAGTAATGGACTTGTGATAGTTTTGAATTCGTCCCTTGGTATCCACTATCATTATCCTAATTCAATTGTTACTGGTTTTGGTCTAAGAGTCACTAATTGTGTCCATGGCAAATAATCTTGAATTACCATTCAAGATTCAAGAAATTAATAATCTAATGTTGAATTGAAACCTCAATCCCACACAAAATAATTAATTCTTGCTTTTAAGATCAATGAACACTCAATTTGATTGATTAAATGATTAATTAGCCTCTAAATCATTACCCTAGGATGTTTAATTAACCAATCAAACTCTAAAGAATCCTCAAATCAAACAATTAAGTACACAATCTCACTCATGCATTTCATTGAATACCTTGATTGTATACATGGAAAATTAGAGGAGAAATAAAAAATTCAGTACTTAATTAATCAATTAATCACTTAAAAAGGTCTCCTAATTAGTGTCTAACCAGTCACTAATTACAACTACACAAATCTCAATCAAATATATCTCAACCAAGCATGTACAAGAAAAGGGAAAATTGTAGAAAATTAGAAAAATCTTAGCCCAAAAATCTATTTATAATCCATGGATTCAAGCTTCTCGAAGAGTCTTCTTCCAAGCTAGTCACAAGAGAAGATTAATGCTTCATAGAATGGTGATTGATGGAGGAGGAAGCTACAGCGTCAATAAGGGTGAATGAAGTGTTAAAATGTAAAAATAAGATGATGTCCTCTCGATGGAATCCCTTCAGACTTTTTTATATTTCTATCACATGCCCTTCCTCCTTTTTTTTATGATTCATGTGCTCCTTCCTTTGTTTCTGCCTGTGCCTTTTTTTTTAATTCATTGCCATGTGTTTTATTGAACCCCTACCTCATTTGTTGTTCCATGAATTTTCCACGTCATCTTCTCTTGCATGTTGATTTGGTCTCATGTGGTATGAGTTGTCCCTTGCTTCATTCGACTTGTGGCTTTCCTTCTTTCAAAAACTTGTAGTAGCTGCTCTTTTGCTTTTGCTCACATGCACGTGGAACTTAAGTCTCTTGGTAGTTATTGTGCAATAGCTGGACCATGGCATTGTGTGTTGAATGTGTATCTGTTGTGAGTTACTGGACGTGTAAATCGAGGAAACAAGCTACGTGGATGTCTCTTCTTTAGCTGCTATACGAGTAAATAGTTCTACATGTTTAAGCTATTTTTCTCCCCACTAAATAGTGGCTTTTCCTCTGTGTTCTACTCATCCAAACTACTCACAAGCTTCTTCATGTAACTCTGCTTTGCCTTCTTCGTTTGCTCTCTACTTACATGCTCTTTCCGCCTCTTCTCTATATGATTCCTCCATGTGTTTATGAGTTAAACTCGTAGCTATTCTACTTCATCTTTCTATCAAGCTCGTGGCTACCTCTATTTCTGCATGTGTGTGTGTTTGTAGCCTAGACTTCTCCCTAACCTGTGGCTTTTACTCCTGCAGCTACCTAAAAGCCGTAGCTTCCCATGTCAACTTTCCTCTCATGTATGCTGCCTTGCCTAAACGTGCTAATCATTATGTGCTACTTTCATTTAGCTAATGCCACATGCCTCTGACATGTTGTTTCCACTCCCAATCTCTTATGTGTTCTTAATGCATGCTCCATCCACATGCTTTAACATTTCTCCCCTACTAAACCCGTGGATTCTTCTCCCTCGTTTTTCTCCATGTTCCCTTCATTCATTTCTCTTCTCCAGCTTTTGTTTCTTGAATCATTCCTAACCAAAGCTCTTTTCCAGGTAGAACCCTAGTCTCTTTCTCTTTTGGATATGGTGGCTGCTCATGAGTGTTATGAGCGTATGGATATAGTAAGTGCATTATTATGGTGTGTGAGTGAGCTGGAGTGTTGCATGAGTGTGGAGTGTGTTGCTTCAAGTGAGGGAATGGAAGAGAGTGAATATCCATGCAAGCTACGTGGGTGAATGGATAGCAAAGCAACTGGTGCCATGCATGCAAGTGTGTGCTTCAATGTGAGTTTGTGCATCTTCTTCCATCCAAAAATCCCTAAACCCATAGCTTCTTCTTCACACTTCTTCCTTTCTGTGAATGCTCCCCTCTCACATGCTCTCTTAATGTTGCTTCCTTGGACCTGAAAAGCTTCCACCTTTTCTCTAAACCAATCTCCTATTCAAATGCTATTTGACTATAAAAAATTTTACACAAAAGAAAGAGAAAATTTTAATAGGAAAAATTTACAAAATTATTTAAAGTAATTGATTCATTAAAATTCTAAAATTTTATAAATAATTTTGCTTGAGTATAAAAATGGCTACTAAAATCAAATTCCATCTAATTAAACCCCTAAAGCCATATTTGATCATTAAAATGCTTAAGTTAGGGAAAATAAAATATATAAAAATCATACTTATCAATTATTCCTATGGAATTATTATATAGATGAAACAGTATATAAAGCCTACTTCGTAGCAAAAGTGATAGTAGAGCATGGTAGGCATCTGAGTTAGCCTTAGAGGCTATGGGTAATAGTTACCAGACTCAGTGAGTAGGAGTTTTAGTATGAACTTATTTACAAACAAAGATCTTAGGCTTTGAAATCTCCTAAAGATGGATCACAGTAGATCCCAGCATAGTTCAGTGAGTTGCAGTAGGCCCTAACAGGGCTCTGAGAGGTCGTAGTAGGCCTAGAGGATCGCAGTAAATCCTATAGAGTTACTGAGAGCCCAGAGTTACCTTACAACTGTTCTCTTGGGAGATGACAGCCAAGGATAGTCTTTACAGACTAGTTAGTCTCAAAGACCAATATGATTTCAGATAGTTTAGTCTTAGAGACTCAAATTCTCATAAGTCTAGCAGACTGTTGCTACAGAATTAAAGCTTTACTAAAATAGTAAGCCACTGATTGGATTTTCCTACTAGATAAATACAACATATGGGATGAGAAAAACAAGAAAGTGATCCCAGAGTTATAATTAGATGCACCATTACCCCATAGTTATCACACCTGACCAAGGGAAAGAAATGTCCTTAAACATCAGAACTTAGAAAAGGGGTCAGGTATAGTTCTCTATAATATGGTAAGTGGTAGAGCTTGCCTCTAATAACTAGGCTATGAGAAATTGGTATCCCACATAGAATAATGCTAGTCAGTGGTAGTTACTCCCCCATGCTAATCAGGTATAAAGTTGACAATCTAACCAAAATTTACTCCTAAGCAACTTAAGTAAATAAAGGAAACTTCGGGCCTAAAAAGCAAGTATAGTGATAAATGAAGGCCTTGATATATCCTAGAATGTAAACCCATAAGGAAAAAAGAACTATGATCCTAATAGCTAGTTAGTTATAAGGCATATGATAGGAAAGAGAGATGGATTCTTTATAAGATGAGTTAATAAAGAAGAGGAAAGAAGTAAATAATGGATTAAACATTTAAGCAAGGAAATGGACAATGAGAGATTCTTAACAGCTCAAAATAAGTAAGGAAAAATAAAGAGGTGAAACAAAAAGCCACTATAATACAAAGATTGGAGACCTAGTATTTGATGACTTGTCTTTGCACACACGGAGGTGAGTCCATTAGATGAAAAAGGTTAATCTCATATAATGTGTTCTTGGACCAACTAGATATAGAAAGGTATGATCTTTAAATTCCTACCACTAAAATGTGGTAAGGGTAAGTAATATTATCAGAGGTAGCCCTCTCTTAAATAAAAAATAAAAGAATAAGTAATGAACCAATGATATACTCTATGAAAAGAAAACCAAAGGAATAGAATACTATAAGTAAATTATTCAAACTTCCTGTATAAAGGAATTTAGAAGGAAATTAATCTCGAAAGAGTATAAGGAATACATAATGATGACCATATCCACAAATTTCATGGATGAAATTTTTTTTAAGGGGAGAGGAAATGTAATACTCAGTCTTCCTAAAACTAAACTGAAATTGAAGAAATATAAAAGGAAGACCCTAGAATCAAAGGAATAGAGATTAAACAAAATTAGAATAATAATTTTGACATCCAAAAATAAGGATACAAAGCTTAAGATGTGTAACACGATGGATTTCTAGCTTATCTTATGCTATTTCCATGTCTCACATCATGTATTTCATGAAGAAGCAAGGAAAAATGGTATGAAATAATGAGTTTTCTTGCGTTGTGCTATGCATAAATTTTTCTCTCAGAGTCCTGTGGGCCATATGAATTCATGTATTACATTCACCTATTTAATTACATAGATAAAACTCAATTTCATCACCAAAAATAAGGATACAAAGCTTAAGATGTGTAACACAATTTATAGTTGTAGTCTCGACCAGAATTTTTCCTTTTCTATCACAGATTTTGAAAAATCATAACTAGTTCTAAAAAAATAAAAATTATGAATTATTTACCATTTTGGAAAGCTACAGATATATACTTTATGCTAAAAATATGTATAGGCTATGAAACATAACACAAAAGACGTTTGACATTTAAAAACTTGTAGAGGTCAGACTGGCTACTAGTACTGATATAGGTTTTTGTTACAAACTTTAAAAATGTCCAATTAATTCTAAAAAAATCCAATCCATACAAATAATACCAATATGGAAATCTATGGATGTTATCTAGAGGGAAAAAATAACTTTTGACTAGTTCAGATACGTCTAGATATCAAAAACCAATCAAACAGTAACCTAAGTTAGTCTAGATGCCTAGTATTAGACAGAAATTTCAAAAATTTATATCTTCCTCTCTAGACATCCAAATGAGGTGCTTCTAGTAGGCACAAATCACTGGGAGTGTCTAGTTTCTTCTTATCAAATTTTGTGGCAATTGGACATCATTTGCCCCTAAGTGACAGAATTCAATTTCGGACAAGTGTGAACAATACCATGAACCAAAATTAGAAAATTTTTTAACTTTGAAAATTCATCAAATATTCTATAGACCTCCAAAAATTCTGCACTTTAACTTCCCAAAAAACTCTCAACAAGCTCTAATAGCATGTCAAATCTCATATCAATAAGAGTTTATTTGGACAAAAAGTGGTATAAGTTTCCAATATGGTCAATTTTGGTCCATATTAGATACCAAATGTGTCCAAATGGCTTCCCTTGATGTTTGGCACCTCTTGGGCAAATTTAAAAGCATGGATATGACTTGTATGAATTGCCCAAGTAGTTCCAAATCTCATGCATCTCAATTTGGCCATTCCACTTATATACTAATGCATCAAGCTTTCAAGAAGCTAAATTTGCCATTACATGCTCAATTTACATTATAGTATTCACATAACATAATCTCTCATTTATACATCACATATTAACATAATTACACATACTCAAGAGGCCATAAGTCATATACAATAATAGGCTATAACATTTGTCACTTAAATGGCCTTAAAGAAGCAAATTCCATGCACTTCAATGTCATACTTTCATCTCCCAAAGTGTGGGCTCTCATTGCCTTATCCACTTTATCCACCTAGCATATTAAAACATTGGAGAGGAGGGAATGAGATTCAAAGAATCTTAATAGCTCATCTCCCTTTCAATCACACATAAAAGATACAAAACAAGTCTTACAAATGTATGCATGATGATGATTGCTAATTTTCACATATTTTTTCTCCTCTAATTAGGCATTTTGATTATAAATTTTGGCTTAAAGGATTTTAATTGGAGGATAATTGACTTTATTAGCCATTTTTTATATTCTAGAAATCAATTTGCAAATTTGATTGGGATTTTGGTGCATAAATCCATTTAAATGAATTTTTGTGAATCCTTCTACTTCATCTTTTCCTTTGTTTTTGTGCAAAATTTGGGCATTTGAATTTAAATATTGGGGAGAAAAGGAAGTTCAGAACATGGCAGAGTAGCTCACATAATAACACACAAGGCTCCATGTGGCATGCATCCATCTTCATGAACTCAAGTCCTTCCTTCCCCTTACTTGAACACACCTACACTTAATCATTCATCCATTCTCCATGTTGATTCACTTCAGCCACATTAACACACTCATGCAAGGGGTAGCACGTGGTCATCACATTCTCACCAAGTCACACATAGGAAGCCATGGATCCATTCCATTCATCTCACGTCATTCACAATCATTCACACTCCATGTAACTTACTCATTCAGCACACTTATTCATCCATGTAGCATATGCCTAGCTCATTTTCACACTTACACACAAGCCACCCACTCATACAGTAGCAGCCCATACACATGCACAGCCACGAGTCAGCTTATAAACCCTCACAGTGTCCTCACATATTTCACATAGCATACATATCAGCATACATACACTCACTTACACACACAAAAAACACGTGGAAAGGATGCAACTAGCCATGAGTTCTAGTAGAGAATGAGCTAAAAATGAAGGAGCAAAACGGGAATGATTTAAAAAGAAAGGAGGCTGGGTTAAAGAAGATAACATGGAGAAGGAGAGGAAAAACACATTAGGAACCTATGGGTTACAAAGAAGAAGCTCAAGTTCTATTCGAGGAAATGAAGAGCGAAGCAAACCACAGCTTAAGCATGTTAACATGCTTTGAACAATGTATGAAGCACTCACGTAGGGTAAAGTAATGCAATGTCACGTAAGCCATGAGCTGGAGCTAGAGAACAGAGCATGAGTGGAGTCATGTCTTCACACTACAGCCTCATCACATCAAACACTTCTACGAGGAAGATATCACTCACGCAATGAAGCACCAACTCACTCATTCCACGTCTAGAATGTATGAGACAGTTTCAAGTGTGTGCACGAGGAAGGAAGAAGCTACGGGTTTTAATGCTCCACTGACATGATAAATGAATGAAGCTACAGAGGAGAAAGATCCACAGGCTGAGTTGAACATGGTTGAAGCAGAGGAGAAGTAGGCATAGGTGAAAGAGCATGAACAGAGCCAAATGATGCATATGAATGGCACAGTCTAGACAAGGAAGCCTTCAGGAGGGCAAAACACATGAATGATTAATTGAGGAGCACATAAGGGGAATTAAATAAGCTTGGGCAGGAGACAAAGGCTTGATCTGATCCATTCATCCACGCATCATTCACGTATCCAGATCCATCTCTTTCCATTCATTCAGAGCATAGAGACATTTTATTCATCACACGGGTCCAAGAACATGTGAGAAAAGAAAATGGAAGGCACGTGAGGTGATTAAAAAAAATCACTTGGGCAGAAAAAGTGAGGGGCAGGAGGATTGAACGAAAAAGGTAATGGAAAGACTTGAGGAACTCCAGAACATGAACAAGAGAAACCATCCATTGTCTTCTCACATGGCTGTGGTTTCTTCCATCAAATTTCCTCCATCCATCTCATCCATGGTTGCTTGAAATCTCCTCTGTAGCTAGCTGAAGAGTGGACATTCCTAGATGTAGATCTGAGCTTCAATTTGCCTCTCAATTGGATAAAAATCTCTTTGCTCAATCTTTTAATTTCAGAATTATTTTCCTTATTAATTTGACTAGGTTTAGCTTATTAATTTAGGAATTTAATTGCTGAAAATTACTGGATTGATTTGAATTTTGGCTTGGTTGTAATTGGATATTTGGATATTAATTTTGATCTCTACATGTTTGTAGAAAATCCAGATTTAGTGGCTATGCAATTTACTCTTAATTTCCTCTTGATTATAGGCCAATTAATGCAATGGTTGTTGAATTAAGTGGCTGGAATTTTTATTCAATTGATGTGTTGAGGAATTCATTAATCTAATTGGTTAATTAGCATTTTAAGTGGACTATGCAGCAGATTTTTATGAGCATTTAGGATTGGTTTTAGTGTGTTCTTGTTCCTAACTCAATTGATTAATTTTTCAAGGTTTCTTGTGGTTGCAAAATCCTTGAATTATTGGTAAATTAAGTCTTGAATGATAATTCAAGAATTCTTATAGAGAATACACTAATAAGTAAGAATTTAATCCAATTTTGGTACACTAAAAAGAGAGCAAGGATAATTGAATTTTAGGGAGTCCATCTAAAGGCTAGTTATCACATTTTCTTAGTTGTTTGCTTTAATTAGTATTAAGTTTTTGATTCTTGAAGTATCAAATTTAGTTTAAGTAAATTTTAGTAATTTGAAATCCCTTAAATAATTTTCAATTAGTGATACTTAGAATACTCTTTCACAAACAATTAGAGGCAAAAACTCCTTAGAAAATACCTAAGTTATACCATTATCTACAAATTTATTTTTCTACCTAGTAAAATTTGAGATTGCACGACACAATCATCAAATTTGGCGTCGTTGCCGAGGGGTTTAGTTTCTTAATTGTTTGAAAGGGTTTCTTAGTATTTTTGCTTTGTTTTTGCTCTATTTTTGTTTTGTTTTTCCCCTGCTTTGAAGTTGGATTTTAGACATTTTGGTTGCTTTAATTGATTGTGTTGCTTGCTAGAATTTTTGTTTAAAGTGCCCAAAAATTCTCAAACTTTGTTTTCCAAGGTTTTTAGCTGTTTTAAGCAAAACTAATTGATTAACTATTAGGTGCACCATTTTTTGGCCAAATTCCAATGTTTTAGGCACTTTTTCTAATTTTTTAGTATTTTCTCGAATTTTCTAGGATTTTTTTTTAAATTTTGTTGAATTTAGTGTTTTAATTTTTCTTTGTACATTTTTTGTGTTCCCTCTTAGTTTTTGCTTGTCTAATTGGTTTATGACAAGGACCACTAGTGAGAAATTAATTAATTTGGATTCGAAAATTGAAAGAACCTTTAGAAGACAAGTAAGGATTAATTAATTTGGATTCGAAAATTGAAAGAACCTTTAGAAGACAAGTAAGGATTAAGAAAAATAAGGATAGTGTAGGAATCAGTAACTTTATGTAACACCATAAATTCTAACTCATTTCATGACATTCATAAGCTCCACTTCATCAATTCCATGAGAATGTAAAGAAAAATGGACTAGAATAATGAGTATTTTTGCGTTGCGTCATTGTAAAATTTTCATTCAGTGTCACGTGGACCGTATGAGCTCATACTATACATTTTCATATTTAATTACATCAATACAACTCACTTGCATCATAAAATCATGCTTACAACTCATGGAAACCGAAATGAAGTATAGAATATGGAGGTTCATTCTTGGCCAGATTTGGCCTCTTTTCTGGCCAAATTTTGAAAAATTATAACTAATTTTAGAAAAATCAAAATCATACATTCTTGACCATTCTAGAAAGATACAGATGTCTACTTCACACTAAAAATATTCCCAAACCAATATCAATTATAGAGGGTGTTTGACATCCGAAAAGAGCCTCCGGATGCTATCATAGATTCTGCAGCAAATTTTGAAAATATCCAATTAATTCCACAAAACTCCAGTCCATGCAAATAATACCAATCTAGAAAGTTGTGGATGTTAGCTAGACGGAAAAAATATTTCCAAACCAGCTCAGGCAACCCAAACCTCAAAATTCAATGGAATAGTAACTCAACTCAGGTAGGGTAAAGGTCCTAATTCTGGATAGAATGTTCAAAAATTCATATCTCCCTCTCTAGACCTCTAAATGAGTTGCTTCTAGTTGGCACAAGTCACTGTGAATGTTTAGTTTCTTTGTATAAAATTTCATGGCAATTGGACATCATTTGAGCCCTGTGTGACAGAATACATTTTCGGACAAAATGAATAGTGCAACATACCAAAACCAAAAAAATTGCCAATTTTGAAAATTTATCAAATATTTTGTAGACCTCCAAAAATTATAGTCTTTATCTTTTCAAAAAAAATCTTAATAAACCCTATTTTTATGCTAAATTTCAAATCAAGAAGAACTCATTTGGCCAAAAAGTGGCATAGGGTTTCATTATGGTCATTTTTGGCTCCATAAAGGGTACCAAAATGCCCAAATGGCTTTCCTTTGGTTTTGGCACCTTTTGGGCAAATCTAAAAGCATAATTGGGACTTGTGTGAGCTGCCCAAATGGTCTCAAACCTCATACATCTCATTTTGGTTGTTTCATCCACACATGCATAATTCTATCATGTCATTCATGAAGTCTCATTGTCCATACATACTCAATTTACATTCCATCATTCACATAACCCATTCTTTCATTTTTACATCACATATTATCATAATTACATATGTTCCAAAGGTCATAGACCATATACAAGCATGGATTACATCATTAGACATCATTATGGCTTTAAAGAATCAAATTTCATATAGTTCAATGTTATATTCTCATCTCTCAAGTGATTGGCTTCCATCTCCTTGCTCTCTTGGTCCACCTAGCATGTTAGAACATTGGAGATGAGGGAATGAGATTCAAAGAATCCCAATAGCTCATCTCCCATTCAATCATACATAATGGATGTAAACAAGTCTCATAAATGCATGTATGGTCCTGTTGACATGTGCAAACATTCAAGAAGCTTTTCATCATTTGAGAATGTCATACATAGCATACAAAGGCTTGCCAAGCAAGTGGATTAGCCTCACCCAATTTGCCGTGGATATTAGACTTGCCTTACCCATTCTTTAAGAGATTTTTAGATTCAACCATGCTCTTAGAAGCCCATCTTGCTTTTGGGAGACTCTTTGCTTTGTCTTAACCAATCTCAAGAGTTCTTGGCTCATCCTCACCATGGCTAAGGGTTCTTGGCCTCACCACACTCAAGCAAACCCAACCACACATAAAAGACAAGAGCATATTGTAACATCATGGTACCATAGAATTAAAATCATGCTAAAACACTTTTCATGGCTTAAAAACACACATACATACATTCAAGACAAGCTAAGCATACATCTATACATAAGAGAAGGTGGAGAGAGCTACCTTGTACAAAATCACACACTTTTTCCTTTGAATCTTCTTTCCTTTCTTCGGCCACACACACACAAGAGTGTGGGGAAGGTTTCTCTTGGCCTAAACATAATTTATGGAAGCTAATTAGGTTCATGGAATTAATTCTAAGACCACACATCTTCCTTAGACACTAAGTTGGCTTATAATCTCATTATGGTCCATACATGCACCTAATAAGGCGACACCCCTCAAATAAATTCTAGGCTTCATTCTTTCCTTTCAAATATGATTCTTGACTCTTTTTAAGCCTCTTGGATTCATCACACAACTAAAATAAAGAGCATAACTACATGTTGCTTCTTTAGGTCATATTATAGAACATATAAGGCCATCTCACTATCTATGGTTTCTAAAATTTTTCCAAGGCTTCCTCTCATATTCTCCCATCATACATGATGCAAAACTAAGCTTGGAAGAAATTAAAACACTCCCTCGGTGTATGAACCCTCCTTAGCCAAAACTATGCTTCCATAAGGCACCAATGGAGTTTCCTTACTTTCTTTGATGGGAGAATCATGTAGGAAGCTCTCTTGGTGTCTTAGGAACTCATATGAACATTTAAATATCATAAAATATGACTAGGATTCATGATAGAGGTCAAGGTGCAATCAAAACCCTAATTTCTATAACTTACGTTCTAAAGCTCCTTTTTTAATTCTACTTGTATATTCTTAATCCTTACATTCCATAACCTTTAGTTCCATCAAGAATACATAAAGAAAAACTCTCCTCCTCACTTTCTCTCTCTAGACCTCAACTTAAATGGCTTAGAAACATAAGATTTTATAAGTATTTCAAGTGAAGTCTTACCTTAAAACGGAGCTCTCTTCGCGTAGATTATTTTCTACCGATTGATTTCTTGAAAAGAGTTCCCTTATGGCTTGGTTCAGACCTGAATCTTCAAGTTTTTTAGAAAAGAAAATCACCATTAGAGAGCTCTTAGAAAGAGGAAAAAAATTTCCTAATTGGCGCGGGATGAAACGAGGCCATTTACTTACCTAAATGGAAGCTTAAACTTCTTCTCTCTCCCCCTTCTCAATGTCATTCCATTGTTGCCCCTTTTTCTGGAAATGGAAGTTTGGAGAAGGTGATAAGGTGTAATCTTACTTAAGAAGCCTCTTTTACAATTTTTCAAAATGACCAATTTGCCCTTACGCCCCTATTTGCTCCATTTAGGCTCATTTTAACTCCTTTTTGAAAATTGTCTTTCCCATCATAAAATTTAGGTTTCCAATTAAATAAAATACCTTTGGAATCACTCAAATTGGAGCTAAACCTTCTCGAACAAATCAGTCAAAGTTCAGATCAATTGATATTGGAAAACGTCCACCAGAGGGGCTTTAGCTGTCCCGGGCCTTCCCACGATTTTTAAGGCCTTTGAGAACCCTAGGAAACTCAAAACTTTCATTTAAAAAGCCCTCATGTGAGAATTCCAAAATTTTCTCAAAATGATGAAAATGCCTTTACATTTCGTCAACCTTTCGTTACCTTTCATTTCTTCATTCTAGCTCTGTTTTTCTTTCCGTCTGAGCATGGGATTCTCATTTTTAGGAGTCTAGAATGCTTCCCAAATTTTTTGGGACCTTAACTATGTCATTTTGGGGGACTTCCTTTTATATCCAGTGAATTTCGTTCGTTAACAGAGAAACTGTACGTTACGTTTCTCACATTTTCTCTTATTTTTAGAGAACTGGATGTTACACTCTGCTTCTTCTGCTTTTGATTATGTGCAAGGAATTGATTGTGTACTTCAATTTACTAGTGATAATATGGCTGAACAAGATCAAATGAATGCTAACATGAATATACATGTTCAAGCTAACTTGAATGTAAATTTGCCTAATGTGCATTATCAAAATTTTTGTATACAATATCAAGAATTAGATGTAAATTTTGAGCTTAAATCTAGTTTGATTCATTTACTTCCTAAATTTGATGGACTTGCAGGAGATGACCCTTACAAGTATTTGAAGAAATTCCATGTTGTCTGCTCTACATTGAAGCCACAGGGAGTCTCAAAAGAACAAGTTAAGCTTAGAGCATTTCCTTTTTCATTGGATGGTTTAGCCAAAGACTGGTTGTACTATCTACCCCTGGTGCTATCACTTTTTTGGATCAATTAAAGAGGCTTTTCTTAGAAAAATTCTTTCATACTTCTCGCATCGCATCAATAAGGAAATATGTGGGATCAAACAAAATGGTGGAGAAACTTTGTATGAGTACTGGGAAAGATTCAAGAGGTTGCTGGCTAGTTGTTCTCACCATCAAATTTCTGATCAGCTACTTATTCAGTACTTCTATGAGGGGCTATTGAACATGGATAGAAATATGATTAATGCTACTTTTGGTGGAGCCTTAGGTGATCTGACACCTAAAAGGGCTTAGGGTTTGATTGATAAGATGGCTCAAAATGCACAACAGTTTGGTGTGAGATAGACAGTAAGAGGAGTCAGTGATTTATATACTCCATACTATGATTAGAAAATTTAGAACAAGATTGATGCAATGTCTTCTGTGCTCCAATAGCTTTCTTTAGCTCAGCAGTAGCCATAGTCATCCTTTACTCCATCTCAGACTTATGCACCACAGTCCTATCTTACTCAAATGCATTCTTATCCATAGTGCTATACACCTAGGCAGACATCTACCTCTACTACCTTGGTGGGACACCTTTGTGACATATGCTGTTTAGCCACACATGCTACTGATCAGTGCCCGATGTTAAAGGATAGGGTAGAGACTTGTACTAGGATGTTTCCAGTTAGGCCAATGCAATAAGGGCAGCAAAAGTACGATCTTTATTCTAATACATACAATTCAGGATAGAGGGTGAGATGTGGGGGAGGACAACAGCAAAATAGATACAATGCTGTAAGACCTAGTGTACAACCTTCCTAACCTATTAGGCAATCAATTCCTATCCAAGAAGAACCTAGAAAAGATAACAGCATAGAGCTTATGATGAAGCAACTCTTGGATAAGATGGAACAAAGTGAGACTAGACACAGACAGGAAATGGAGAACATAGAAAATAGAATGCAAACTCAGAACAAGAATGTAGAAAATATGATTAGTTAGTCGGCTACCTCTCTTAATGAGGTAAAAAGCCAAGGAACATACCAACTACTATCACAAACAATTGTCAATCTAAGAAATAGCAGTAATATTAGTGTCATCACTCTTAGGTATGGAAAGGAAGTTTAGGGATCCTCAGATTCCAGTACCATGGATAAGCCGGTGTCATAAAAAACATACGTCACACCATATGAGCCTAAGAAAGAAGAGGATAAATTTTGACGGGTCGTATTGTGCAACCCTCAAAATAAAACTAGGTTAGATTAAATTTTATAGTTAGTGGCATAACCTAGGTCATCTCCCTTGAAAATGGAGTTTAAGGTTCAATTGGGTATTTTAAGTGTTAAAAGACTCTAAAAATTTCCTAACTAAAGGGGGTTTGATTGACTTAAACTAATTAAAATGAAATTAAACTAAAATTCCTAATTGTTACTTAATTGTATGAATTATGGTTGATAATGGGCTTGTGACTGGTTTGGATTTGTCCCTTGGTATCCGCTATCCTTATCCTAATCCAATTATGATTAATTTTGGTCTACGAGTCTTTAATTATGTTCATAACAAATGTATCTTGAGTTACCACTCAAGATTTAAGAACCTAGTAATTTAATGTTAATTGAGACCTCAACTACTATTAAATTTCTAATTCTTGTGATTAAGATCTATGAACATTTGAATTAAATGATTAATTGATCAATTAGCCTTTGAATTAACACCCTAGTATGTTTAATTAACTAACCAAACTCCAAGGAATCCTCAAATCAAACAATAAAGCTCGTAATTTCACTCATGCATTTCATCGAACACCTTGATGACATACAAGGGAAATTAAAGGAAAATGCAAAATTCAGTACTTAATTCATACAATTAATCAGTCAATATCTCTCCTAATTAGTGTTTAACTAACCACTAATTACAATTACACAAATTCCCAATCAAATACAACTTAACCAAGCATGTACAAAAAACAGAAAATGTGTAGGAAATTCAAAAAATCTTAGCCAAAATTCTGAGTTCTTCCCTATGGATTCAAGCTTCTTCAAGATCCTTTTCCAAGCTAGGCACAAGGGAGAGTTAGTGCTTCATAGTGGTGGAAGATTAGGGAGAATGGAAGATGGAATGGTTCTACGTGGAATGGACGAAGGGCTTAGAGTGAAGTGTAAATTGATGATGGATGAATGGAGTGTGTCCAATCGATGAATGTGTGGATGATATAACGTGAATCCTCCTCTGCCTCCAGACCTTTTCACGTGCTTCATTAATCATTTCACGTGCTTTGCACTCTTAATTCCTTAGCCCTTGGATGAATAGATATGAATGAATGGAATGGTGTGGATGTGACTATTGGACGAAGGGTGGAGTGAATGAATGATGATGAGATTGAATGGTCGAAGGGTCTGTGTCTGGATTGTATCACGATGGAATGGTGTTGATTGAGTGTAATTTTCTATCACCTCATGTGCCGCAGCCATGCCTTTTTTTTTATTCCTTCCTCATGTGTTTGTTTATTTTTCACGTGCTTTTTTTTTAATTCATTCCCATGCAAGCTCCACATATTCCTTCTCTTCTACTTCCACGTTCTACCCACGTCAATTTTCTCTCTAAACTCCAGCTCAAAGCTTATGTTCACGCGAGCATCTTCACATTAGAACTAAGCTCCTTTTTCACATTTCTAGAGCTCATTCAGCCAGCATCCTCTTCCTTCTTAAACAGAAGTAGTTCATTCCTTTCCTTCTCCTTCAGCACGTAGCTTCTTGCTCCATCCACTACTTCAGCATTTTTACCTGGACTCGAGATGCATGCTTCGTGGTTTCATTCCTAAAACTCGTGGCTTCTATGAGCTATTCTTCTCCTCTGTTTTGCTCATATTCCATGTGATTTAGCTATTTTATGTGTTAATCTCCATGCCTCTTCTCACATGAAACTTGAGACTTCTCTTGCATAAGCAGCTCATGTTTATGATGAACCCATGCCTCGTGTGTGTTTCTGCTTGTGGCTTCTATGTTTCTCACATGTTTGCAGCTTGTAGCTAGTGCATTTTTGTTAATCCTCCCACGTGGCTTTTCCTCCCCCTTTTGTGTGCGTCACATGCTCCTTTTAAATTTGCTCATGCTTCTACAACCAACAGCTCGAGCTTCACCTTCTCACTTGATCTATTAAGTCCATGTTAAACAGTGTGCACACATAAGCTCTATGCATGTGTTACTATTGTGTGTTTCTTGTTGCTACATGAAAGAGTGTGTGAGTGTCAACCCTATGTTTTCATGTGCTGGAACTTACCAATCCTGAGTCATGATCACATTTCACCTTAATCTTAAGCCTCTATCACATCTCTTTTGTGGATCATGTGAAAGAGTTGGATGACATATAAAATGGATAGAATAAGCTTGTGTAAGTGCTATGTGTGTATGAGTGAGTGGAGTGTTGTGTAAATGGATTGTACCTCCAATCCTATGTGCATGAGTGCATGAGACTTGGACGTGCATGTGAATATGTGAGTGAAATGCTTCTATGTGTGTTATTCTTTTACCACTCATTTCCCATTTCCAAATTTCATTTTCTAAGACTCCATGAAACATATGAAGCTTCCATCTTCAACTTTTTAGTCCCTTCGATTTAATCATGTGGCTTTCACTTCTTTGAATTTCCATTGCCCACAAAATTTGCATAAAAGAATCAAAACTATTAAGTAGAAATAATTATAGAATTATTCTAAAAGGAATTTAAGCATTAAAAACCAATTATTTGCAAATTAATTCCTAAAATGTGGAAAATGGCCAATTAAAATCAAATTCCATTCAATTACATCCATTAAGCCATATTTGATTTTTAAAGTGCCTAAGTTAGGAGAATTAAAATATATAAAAATCATGCTTATCAAATTTCCCCACACTTAAACCTTTGCACTCCTGGACGAAACTTGAAATCCAAAGAAAAGGCTATGAATTAGCAAATAGAGAATGAAAATGAAAATGAAAGTGTAAAATTCACAAGTTAAAGAGTGATCCTAACTCTTCAACACTTCAACAATCAAAATTAATTTCACTTGCATCAAGAAATAAGTTCCATGGCAATTTCATTTGAAAAGAATGAATCAAAAATGTATAGCCCCTCACATGGGTTAGTGTTTACTCTCAACTTTCTAGTGTTTAAGGGAATATGTTTCACTCAAATTCACCTATCCAAACCTCACTACCATAAGCTTGTCAAGCTTTTAAGTCTCCACCATCCATGCTAAATGCAAAGCACAAATCAATAGGACTTATTCAGGGTTATAATGGGGTTAGGGAATGAAACGAATAGATGCAAGAAAAGACAAACAAATGGATACCTTAGAACCTCAAAAGCAATTAATGGAGATTTAGGATAAAGAAGAATGTGCATTCAAGGCCTTATTTCCAACAAGTATAGGCAACTAGAAACTCAATTCAAAAGACTTCTTTCTTTTGATTTTCAATTACTTTTCTTTTCTTTTTTTACTTTTTTTCATTGCTTTTTTTTCCATCTCTTCTTTCTTTAACTTTGTACATTTTCCTCAACTTTGAATAACCATGGCCTAAATGGATGCAAACCATACATTCTCTCATCCTAGTTAGATGTAATGCTCCTTGAAATTCCTAAGGCATCTTAAAACAAGGTGGGGAACAATTTTTATGGCTATGGGTTCAACAAGAAAATAAATCTAAGTCTGAAGTGGCTAAACAATGGAAAGAATGCATGTAATGGTTGGCTTTTTTGGCTATTTAGCTATAAAAGAAAGGAATGCCTTATCATTTTCATGCATGCAAATGCAATTGTGGTTTCAACAAAGAATCAAGACAAGTTCTAGAGTAAAAGTAGAGACAGGTGAATACACACTAGAAATGAACAATTAAGGCTCAATTCCTCACTAGCTAATGGCCATAAGATAATTCATTGAAATCAAATTCATTGCCACTTCACTTGAATCAAGGCATAAGATCCATCACTTGTCATGTCAAAGCGAATCCAAGCTACAATCATCTCAACTTGCAACTTTCATAGAAAAATTAAAAAAATCATGCTATTTTTCAAAAAAAAAATTTCTCAAAAATTTTTAATTTTTTTTAAAATAAAAAGAAGATGAAATGCAAAGAGAAGATGAAATGGAATGGGTCCCCCCCCACACTTAAATATTACATTGTCCTCAATACCAGCACACAATCCAATCAATAGAAAGATAGCATAATATAAAGAGTAGAAAGGGAAAGTATACAACTAGATGAAGTTGAAAATGGAGATTCCAAGGGTGGCTCAGATTCCTATGTAGCTGGTTAGCAACCTTTTATTACCTACAAAACAAATAGTAATGCGGAAAAGAAAAAGAAAACTAAATCCTAAACTAAAAAGAACTTTATAAAAGATCAGTTAATCATAAGTATCAAAAACTAAAATTAAAACAACTTTATTCCTTTTCAATTTAACAAATTTAAGTCTCATTACTTTAAAGCATTTTGATTGATCATGTAGTGTTGACTCATAGATTTCCTCAACCATTAGTAGTCTTGGAAAGTCAGATTCAGCATATTCGAAAGCAGTAAAAAAAAAGAAAAATCAAAATTAGGACAATTAAAACTAAAGAAAGAAAATTTAAAATCAAATTTAAACTTTGAATTCTCTAAAAATCTATCAAAACCAATAAAATCAGCTAGACTCCCATTAGTAAGAGTTACTGCATCTACAAAAAAGTTAATTTGCAACTTCTCACAATCTTTTGAGTGAAAATCCTCCAAGGTATCTGGTGGTTGCTTTATGTCATTTAGGAGAGTCTGTGGCTTGTTGGGAACTAGCTCAACAACTTCAGGAATTTGTTCAGGACTCTCAGCAAGAGAAACAGTATCTTCCCTGACCAAAGAGACATCAGTAGGCTCACAAGATTCTAAACAATGATCAATAACTAAATCCAGTCTCTCATTAGTATCAACAATAGTACAAGGATCAAAAAGATGTTCAATATCAACACCATCACTATGCATGCTCTCATCAACACTAGTATGATCAGAAGAATCAGTTTTATCAATAATTTCAGTGTAAACAAAGGACTCTTTGGATTCAGCAGACTTATTAGACTCTAGAAACTCATTAATCTAATGCATATAGGACATGTATGCATATCATCATATAAACATTTAAGAGTGGGGTCTGAATAATCACAACAAGTTGTCTAACAATTTTATCATCTATATTCTCATCACATGCCACATTCACTATTTCATCAGTCTTGTCTTCACATACTAGTGAGGAATCATGTTAATCAGTATATGTGAGGAACTCACTAGTCTCAATGAAAGAATTAATTTAGGAGCATTTATCACATGTAGTGGTTCCAGCATGAACACAATCAAGAGAACCATTTAAATCAACTATGTCACATGGTCCAGATGGTATGTTGTCCCTAAAGTCAGAAGATGCATTATTAACAGGCTTATCAACTAATCCCAGAATAGGAATAGAATAATCATCACATTCTAGGTCACCCTCGCACTTATCTACTACCCCTAGACTCAATAGGATCATCATTAATAGGTTTAGAAATGAATTCATTACTTTGGTCATAATTAGGAGTAGGAATACTAAGTGCATCAATACATAAGGGTTCATGAACATCAACAAATGTATTAATTTTGCTTAATGAATTACCATAATCAATCAAATTAGGAGATTCAATAACAATTTCTCCATCTACATCATCATTAAGCAATTCAGAATCAATAACATCATGTGCATCAGTAATCACAGTGCTATCAAGTATACTAGTGTCAGTTCCAACAAATTGCAATGTATTAAAAGATGGAAGGATATTACCCAATGAATAAGATTTTTCCTCCTCTATACATTCTCTTCTAATTTGCTCTTCTCTCAATTCAGTAGCACTTAAAGTTGGTTGATTCATTTAAACTCCTGAATCCTTCATGAGGTTATCCATCATCTGTTGGTTTTGGAGTTGCAACTGTTCAGTTTCCTATTGGAGTTGAAGATTGTAAGCATCCATTTGTTGCATCCTCCTTTCTTCCCAACTTGGTTCCCTTTGGGGCTCCTGTTGCATGTATCCCTCATAGCAGTTGTAAGAATGATACTCTAGTTCTTACACATGGAAGTTGTGGTATGGCTCATAATGATGGTGGTAATTAGGGTAAATCTCATATGGATGGTAGCCTGGTGGTTGGAATTGTTAGTATTGTTGGCTTTGTTGTGCTTGTCTTTGTCGTTCAAAAATACCATGAAGCATTAACCTAACTTCATCCAACTACCGAGAAATACTATCATTTACACAAGAATCATAAACACATTGATTAGAATAATAATATGGATCCATTAAAAGCAAGAAAATGAGAAGTACAATCAATTTCATTACAAAAACAATTTAGTAACAAATTAGAACTAATATTAACTCTAAATCAAGAAAATAAAATTGCAATGAAGATAAGACCTACCTAACAATCAAGAACACTCTAAAACAGAGGTTAATCACACAAAATAAACTCACAAAAAATAAAGAAATTAAACCCAGAAAAAGTTGAAAAATTCCTAAAAAAATTCAAGAAAATACTAAAAAATTAAAAAATAAGTGCCTTAAATGTTGGAATTTGGCCAAAACATGGTGTACCTGATAGCAAAGCTATTAGTTTTGCTCAAAATACCCAAAAACCTTAGGAAAACAAAGTTTGAGAATTTTCTAGGCACTTCAAACAAAAATTCCAGCAAGCATACTCTTGTCACGCTACACCAAAATTAGCAAAATCCAAGTTCAAAACTGGGGGAAAACCAAACAAAAACAGAGCTAAAATAGAGGTTAAGAAGCTAGAAAACTTTTCAAACAATTGAGAATCCAATTCCCCCACAACAACGCCAAATTTTGACGGGTCGTGTCGTGCAACCCTCAAAATAAAACTTGGTTAGATTAAATTCTATAGTTAGTGGCACAACCTATGTCATCTCCCTTGGAAATAGAGTTCAACATTCAATTGGATTTTCTAAGTGTTAAAAAACTCTAACTTTTTTAACTAAGGGGGGTTCGATTGATTTAAACTAATTAAAATGAAATCAAACTAAAATTCCTAATTGCTACTTAATTGTATGAATTATGGTTGATAATGGGCTTATGAGTAGCTTTAGATTTGTCCCTTGATATCCACTATTCTTATCCTAATCCAATTGTGATTAATTTGGTCTAAGAGTCACTGATGCCTCCCAAGATTTTTATTGCTTATAGTTAATTAGATATAATTTGGGAGACATCTATTAGAGTTTTAGTGGGATTTATTCATTATTTGTAAGTAATTTTTCAAATCAAAAGTGAAAGAGAGAAATGAAGTTAATTGTGAATAATTATGATTGAGTAGATGTTGCCTTAATAGAAAATATTTCTTGTTTCAAAATTTTATTCAATGATAAGCTCCAGGCAAAGAAGCGGTCGTTTTATTTGAAGATACGGCCGCTAAACTCGGCGTCAAAACTCTGCATTTTGATTAATGAGAATACAAAACACGAATTGCAGCTAGGTTTTGGGGTATTCTACAGCAGAAGAGGGTTTTGAACATCTAGGAGGCATTTTTGGGTGGTCTTTGGAGGTTTTTCAAGCTTGGAGGAGTGAAGGAAGAGGAAGAATCGAGGGGGAGCTAAACTTTCTGCATTTCTCTCATCCCTTTGTTTGCTTTTTCTGCTTCTCTTCATCTTCTCCATGTATTTGATTGGGATTCACTGTAGATTTAGCTATGTGTAGCTAAACTTCTCTTTACCTAGAGCACTATGAACTTGATGTGAACTAAATCTTTATTTTTCTTGTCGATTGTAATGATTAGAGCCTTGTGTATCTTTCTTTTGCTTAATGCTTTCTTAGGGATTGGCCACCTCTTGGAATTGATTTGGGTAATTGGAATTTACCTTGAAAAAGGAATTCTAATTGGACTTAAGAGTTGGATAGATTAAGTTAGATTATTCTAATTTGTAATTGGGATAGAAATATACCTAATTGCCTTAATTGGTTTGTAGAGGGTTATGGTTTGTAATGCACTATAACCTAATTCTAAGGACACTTAGATTTTAGGGAAGAGTAGGGCTATAATTACATCGACGGTTATAGCTTATGAATCTCTTAACCCACAAGGTGATAATTAATTGCAATTGAACAAGTAATTAAGTTCTAGTAAGCATCAAGGGAATAATGACTCTATGTAACTTTAAAACCTTGGATTTTTGTCTAAATTTTCTTTGCCAACTAAGTTTTCTTTAAATTGTTTTGTTTGAAAATTAGTTCTAAGTCATGAATTGTTTAATTGGTTGCTTAATGTGGATGAAAGTGGGTTGTGCATTGCCTAATTGCATTTAAGTCATTCCTCGTGGGAACGATACTCATACTTATCATTGAACTACTTGAACCAACTCGTGCACTTGCGGAAACACATATAATTTTTTGTGGTCAGTCCCTAATTGTGTTAATAACAAATGTATATTGAGTTACCACTCAAGATTTAAGAACTTAGCAATTTGATGTTAATTGAGACCTCAACTACCATTAAATTACTAATTCTTATGATTAAAATCTATGAACATTTAAATTGAATGATTAATTGATGAATTAGCCTTTGAATTAATACCTTAGGATGTTTAATTAACTAACCAAACTCTAAGGAATCCTCAAATCGAACAATAAAGCTCATAATTTCACTCATGCATTTCATCGAACACCTTAATGGCATACATGAAAAATTAAAAGAAAATGTAAAATTCAATACTAAATTCATACAATTAATCAGTCAATATCTCTCCTAATCAGTGTCTAACCAGCCACTAATTATAATTACATAAATTCCCAATCAAATACAACTTAACTAAGCATGTACAAGAAAAAGAAAAAGTGTAGGAAATTAAGAAAATCTTAGCCAAAATTCTGAATTCTTCTCTATGGATTCAAGCTTCTCCAAGATCCTTTTCCAAGCTAGGCACAAGGGATAATTAGTGCTTCATGGTGGTGGAAGATTGGGGAGAATGGAAGATGGAATGGTTCTGCATGGAGTGGACAAAGGGTTCGAAGTGAAGTGTAAATTGACGATGGATGAATAGAGTGTGTCCAATCGATGAATGTGTGGATGATATAACATGAATCCTCCTCTGCCTCCAGACCTTTTCATGTGCTTCATTAATCATTTCACATACTTTGCACTCTTAACTCCTCAGCCCCTAGATGAATTGATATGAATGAATGGAATGGTGTGGATGTGACTGCTGGACGAAGGATGGAGTGAATGAATGATTATGAGATTGAATGGTTGAAGGGTCTGCATTTGGATTGTATCACGATGGAATGGCGTTGATCGAGTGTAATTTTCTATCACCTTACGTGCTGCAGCCATGCCTTTTTTTTATTCCTTCCTCATGTGTTTTTTTATTTTTCGCATGCTCTCTTTTTTTAATTCATTTACATGTAAGCTCCACCTGTTCCTTCTCTTCTACTTCCACACTTTGCCCACGTCAATTTCCTCTCTAAACTCTAGCTCAATGCTTTTGTTCATGTGAGCTTCTTCAAGTCAGAACCATGCTCCTTTTTCACGTCTTTGGAGCTCATCTAGCTAGCATCCTCTTCCTTCTCTACCAAAAGCAGCTCATTCCTTTCCTTCTCCTTCACCATGTAGCTTCTTGCTCCATCTACTACTTCATCATTTTTTCCTGGACTCAAGCTACATGCTTCGTGTTTTCATTCCTAAAACCCCTGGCTTCTACGTGTTATGCTTCTCCTCTGTTTTGCTCACATTCCACATGATTCAGCTCTTTTACATGTTAATCTTCATGCCTCTTCTCACATGAACCTCGAGACTTCTCTTGCATAAGTATCTCATGTTTATGGTGAACCCATGCCTCATGTGTGTTTCTGCTTATGGCTTCTACATTTCTTACATGTTTACAGCCTGTAGCTAGTGCATTTTTGTTAATCCTCCCACGTGGCTTTTCCTCCTCCTTTTGTGTGCATCTCGTGCTCTTTTAAAATTTGCTCATGCTTCTACAACCAGCAGCTCAAGCTTCACCTTCTCACATGATCTGTTAAGTCTGTGTTAATCAGTGTGCACATGTAAGCTCCATGCATGTGTTACTATTATGTGCTTCTTGTTGCTACATGAAAGAGTGTGTGAGTGTCAACCCCATATTTTCATGTGCTGGACCTTACCAATCCTGAGTCATGATCACGTCTCACCTTAATCTTAAGCCTCTATCACATCTCTTTTGTGCATCATGTGAGAAAGTTAGATGACATGTAAATGGATGGAGTAAGCTTGTGTAAGTGCTATGTGTGTATGAGTGAGTGGAGTGTTGTGTAAATGCATTGTACTTCCAATCCTATGTGCATGAGTATGTGAGACTTGGATCTGTATGATTGTGAGTATATGAATATGTGAGTGAAATGCTTCTATGTGTGTTATTCTTTTACCACTCATTTCCCATTTTCAAATTTTATTTTCTAAGACTCCATAAAACATACGAAGCTTCCATCTTCAACTTTTTGGTCCCTTTGATTTAATCATGTGGCTTTCACTTCTTTGAATTTCCATTGCCCATAAAATTTGCACAAAAAGAATCAAAACTATTAAGTAGAAATAATTGCAGAATTATTCTAAAAGAAATTTAAGCATTAAAAACCAAATATTTGCAAATTAATTCCTAAAATGTGAAAAATGGCCAATTAAAATCAAATTCCATTCAATTACATCCATTAAGCCATATTTGATTTTTAAAGTGCCTAAGTTAGGAGAATTAAAATATATAAAAATCATGCTTATTCAGGAGCCAAAGAGAATTTTGCCTTTCTCACATAGACCTACCTAGGGAAAAAGGCAAACTGAAGCAGAAATTGAAAAAGAAATCCTAGAAACTGTCAAGAAGGTTAAGGTTAATATGCCTTTGTTGGATGCAATCAAGACCATCCCTAAATATGCCAAGTTTTTCAAGGAATTATGTACCAACAAAAGGCGACTAAGAGTGAATGAGAAAGTTAATTTTGGCAAGAATGTTTTAGCTCTTATACAGCCAATAATGCCCACTTAGTGTCAAGATCTGGGCACTTTTACAATTCCATGCATTATTGGAAAATTTGAGTTTTCTGATGCTTTAATTGATCTTGGTGCTACTATAAATGTTATGCCTAAATCAGTGTATTTATCTTTGTAGATGGGAGAGCTGAAGCCTACTGGAGTGGTTGTGTAGCTTGCAAACAAAAGCATCGCTTATCCTTCAAGAGTGTTAGAGGATGTTCTAGTTAAGGTAAAGGATTTGATTTTTCCAGTTGATTTTTATGTCCTTAACATGAAGGATGATAGATATAGCTCTTATGGATATGCCCCACTCATTCTAGGTAAACCTTTCTTAAAAACTGCAAAAACAATTATAAATGTGCATGAGGGTACTCTTCAAATGGAGTTTGCTAGCAATGTGATACAATTTAATATATTTGATGCTATGAAACACCCCTGTGATGATAACTTTGTTTTTCGTGTCAGCTTGATTGATATGCTAGTTGATAATGCCAGTGCTAATTTTAGAGATAATTTGTTGACTGATTCTTGTGATATTGCTGACTTAGATGATTCTCTTGATTGTATATGTTCTAAAACCACTATATGTCATAAATGTACCCAGATTAGTGCTTTTATTGAGAATAGTGAGTTCCATGCATGTACTGATTATCATGATTCTGTAACCTCTTCTTTTTGTGATGATTTCACTGTTAGTCAGCCTATGACTGATTTGGATGATTATAGTAGTCTAGATCAATCCTCTTGTTCTAGAGATGATGTGCATGCTGTTGTTTTCCCTAATTGTTCTGATGCTACTAGATTTACTATTTCTCAGGATGTGTTACATGTTAATGTCACTTCTAGATATATTGATTATGCTAGTTCATTTATGTCCACTCTTAACTTGCCTATTGATAGTGGTATTAGATGTTGTATGACTAGTTCGCCCAATAGTGATACTGATGTTACTACTGCTATTAGTTCTCTTGTTGATATTCATTTTGCTAATATTCCCAAAGATAGGGAAGTTGTTTCTTCTATCTGTGAGTTGTCTAAACAGGTATTTGGCATGGAAAAGATTGAAATCAAACCACTTGTACCTTTGGTTAAGCAAGCTCCCACATTAGAGCTCAAACTACTGCTAGACACTCTCATGTATACCCATTTGGAGAAAGATGAGAAACTTCCGGTGATTGTAGCTAGTGACATTATTCCAGAAGAGGAAGAGAAGCTTCTAGAGGTTTGAGGAGGAGAAGACAAGCAATAGGGTGGACCTTGGCTGACATACCTGGCATTATCCCTGACACATGCATGCACAGAATTTTATTAGAGGATGGGGCAAAACCAATGAGGTAATCTCAAAGGAGACTGAACACACTTATTCTAGATGTTGTTAAAAAGGAAGTTTCTAAACTTTTATCTGCTGGTATTATATATCCTATCTTTGACAATTAGTGGGTTAGTCTTGTGTAGGTGGTTCTAAAAAAATTAGGGATCACAGTGGTCCGGAATGAGAATAATGAATTAGTGTCCACCCGTGTAGAGAACAGTTGGAGGGTTTACATTAATTATAGGAGACTTAACTTAGTTACTAGAAAGGATCATTACCCCCTCCCTTTTATTGATCAGATGTTTGAACATTTAGCTGGGAAGTCTCACTACTATTTTCTTGATGGATTTTTAGGTTATTTCCAAATATGCATAGCCTTAGAGGATCAAGAGAAAACAACATTCACATGCCCATTTGGAACATATGCCTACAGAAAAATGCCTTTTGGTCTTTGCAATGCCCTTGGAACTTTCCAGTGGTGCATGGTTTCTATTTTTAGTGATTTTCTGGAACACTATATAAACATTTTTATGGATGATTTCACTATATATGGGAACTTTTTTGATGATTGCTTGTGTAGTCTGGATAGAGTCTTAGCGAGATGCATAGAAAAGAACTTTGTACTTAATTTTGAAAAGTGTCATTTTATGGTTTGAAAATGCATTGTATTAGGTCATGTTGTATATGAACAAGGCATAGAGGTTGATAAGGCTAAGATAGATGTTGTCACTTCTCTACCATACCCAACATATGTTCGAGAGGTCTGGTTTTTTCTAGGTCATGTAGGTTTTTATAGAATATTCATTCAGGGTTTTAGTAAAATTGCTTTGCCATTGTCTAAGCTGTTACAAAAAGATTTTGATTTCCATTTTGATAATACATGTAAAATAGCTTTTGATGATCTTAAGAAAAGATTAACTTCCCCACCCATTATTCAACCCCCTCATTGGAACCTCCCATTTGAGCTTTTATGTGACACTTCTAATTTTGCTGTAGGTGCAGTTTTGAGCCAGAGAGTGAATAAAAGGTCTCATGTGATAGCTTATGCATCCAAAACTCTAGATGGGGCCCAAGAAAATTATACAACCACAGAAAAAGAGTTTCTTGCTATTGTTTTTGCTTTGGATAAATTTATATCTTATTTGCTTGATATTAAAGTTATTATTTTTAATGATCATGCAACCTTGACATACTTGCTGAAGAAGCCTGATGCGAAGCCAAGATTGATTAGATGGATGCTTTTGCTTCAAGAGTTTGATATTGACATCCGGGATAAAAGCAGAGCAAAAAATTTGTTAGCAGATCACCTGAGCAAAATTGAGGCTCTGAAAGTATATTCCTTACCTATTGATGATAATTTCCTTGATGAGCATTTGCATGCTGTGCATAGTTTCTACCCATAGTATGCAGATTTAGTGAATTATCTAGCTACTTTTGAACTACCTGTTGATTTGAATAAATATTAGTTGAATAAGTTTAAAAGTGAAGCTAGGTATTATATTTGGGATAATCCATATTTGTGGAGACTATGTAGTGACCAAGTGATTCGACGTTGTGTGTCTAATATAGAATTTGATTTTTTTTTGAAATTTTGTCACACACTTGCATGTGGAGGTCACTTCAGTCTAAAACGCACAGCTAGGAAGGCTTAAGATAGCGGATTGTATTGGCTTACTTTATTTCGTGATGCCGTTGATTTTTGTAAAAGATGTGTCAGATGTCAACAAACAAGTAGCATATCTAAGAGAAATGAAATGCTATAGCATCCCATTTTGTTTTGTGAAGTCTTTGATGTGTAGGACATTGATTTTATAGGATCTTTTCCTACTTCTTTTGGTTTTGCATACATTTTATTGGCTATTGATTATGTTTCAAAGTGGGTGGAAGCAAAACCCATTAAGACTAATGATTATTCTGTGGTTATAGAGTTTGTTCACTCACATATTCTGTAGGTTTGGTATCCCTAAAGCCATTATTAGTGACCATGGCACTCATTTTTGCAACTGAAGTATGCAAAGCTTGCTTAGCAAGTATGGTGTCATGCATAAGGTAGCTACTATGTATCACCCTTAAACAAATGGCCAGGCAAAGATTTCTAATCGGGAGGTGAAGCAAATTTTGGAAAAAATAGTGTAGCCGAATAGGAAAGATTGGAGCAAGAGGTTAGATGATGCACTTTAGGCCTATAAGACTGCCTACAAGACTCCTATTAGCATGTCACCCTATTGGCTGGTATTTGGAAAAGCTTGTCACTTACCAGTAGAAGTGGAACACAAAGCTTATTGGGCTGTGAAGAAATGCACTTTGGATTTGAATAGAGCAAGGTCCCATAGAAAAGTTCAACTCCAAGAGCTTGAAGAGATTCGCTTGGAAGCCTATGATAATGTAAGGATCTATAAAGAAAAGACAAAGGCATTCCATGATAAGATGATTGCAAGAAAGGAGTTTTTAGTTGGCTAAAAAGTTCTCCTGTATAAATCCCATTTAAAGCTCATGCCAAGTAAAGTTCGTTCTAAATGGGAAGGTCCATATATAGTCTTTGATGTTTTCCCTTTTAGTGCAGTTGAGCTTTTGGATGAGCAAACGGGAGCTAAATTCAAAGTTAATGGACATAGGCTTAAGCATTTTCATGAAGGAGTTCCAAGGGATGACAAGGAAGAGCTCCAACTTCAAGACCCACCCTGATCACTTATTGTACCCTTTCCCTTTCCCCTTTTATATTGTGTTGTCTTTTTGTTGATTAGACTATGTGTTGGCATTGAGGACAATGCAATGTCTAAGTGTGGGGGGGATGAAAATAAAATTTTTATTTTTGATTTGTTTTGGTTAGTTGATTTTTCTAGGTTTTCAGTCTTTTGCTTCACTTTTGAAGTTTTGTGTGTTTTTCTATTTTTGAAAAAAAATTGTTTTTATGGAAGTCGCTAGTATTGAGGGGATCATAGTTTTGATTTATCTTGATTTGATAGGGAATTGATCTTGTGTTGAGAATGCAAGTTAAGTGACAAATAGCTTTGCTTTAATGAAATTTGATGATAGTTGATTTACCTTGTGAGATTTTTGAACCTATTGATATTCATTTCTAGTGTGTATCTCCTATCTTGCTCTTAGTCTAGAACTTGGCTTGAATCTTTTTCAAGGCCACATTTGTCATTTGTCATGCATGAAGAGGATTAAGGCATTCATTGTTGTTTTGTTTTAGTTAGAGCCAAAAAGTCATCCTATTTGTATTTAATCCATTTGCTTTACCCCTTTGAGTCATATATGTTTCCTTTTTAGTTTTTTTAACCATGAAAAAAAAACAAATGTTCTTCCCACCTTGATTAGGATGCTTTTGATTATTAAGGGCATTGTATCTTGTTAAGGTGGGTGGAGATGCATTTCTCACATCAATTTTAAGCTGTTAATTTGTTCTTCTTTGGAATTATGCCAAGTAAAATAAGAGAGAGAGAGGAGAAATGAAAATGAAATGAAAAGTGAATGATTCTTTTGTTAAAATAAAAGAAGAAGAAGAAGAAGAAAGAAATTTATAAAAAATATATATTAAAAAAAAAGAGAAAAGCAAAAGCAAAATAAAAGCATTTGAATTGTATGAAAAAAAAAAAGAAAAAGAAAGAAAAGGTTGCTTTCTTAGTGCATATATTTGTTTGTGGTAAATGGGGCCTTAAGATGCACTTGCATTCCAATCTTATTCTTCTTTTGATGTTCTTGATAATTTTAAGCATCCACTTTGCTTTTCGATTTCCCTTCATTCTTTTGTTTACGACTTGTTTCATACCTTGGCCTATATTGCAACTATAATAAATACCTTTTGATTCATTCGTTGGCATTTGATTTTGGTGGTGGAGATGTAGATAATTACCAAGCTTATGGTAGTAAAATTGGATAGGATGGAATTTGAGAGTAAGCACTTCATCCTAAACACTATAGAGTAGAGTGACAAACACTAATCTAAGTGAGGGACTTTCATTGCATTTCATTCTTGTTAAGTGTATTGCCATGGTACTTGTTGCATTGATGCAAGTGATATGACTTGGATAATTAAGCTAATGATTTGCTTTAAGCTTCCTTGTACTAAGTGACCTACACAATTCCATTTTTTCTTGATTTCCTTTCCATTATCTTTTTCTTAGAGTTTTAGTTTTCTTTTGCCCAGGAGTGCAAAATCCTAAATGTGGGGGAATTTGATGATTACTAATTTTCACATATTTTTTCTCCTCTAATTAGGCATTTTGATTATAAATTTTGGCTTAAAGGATTTTAATTAGAGGATAATTGAATTTATTAGCCATTTTTTATATTCTAAAAATCAATTTGCAAAATTGATTAGGATTTTGGTGCATAAATCCATTTAAATGAATTTTTGTGAATTCTCCTACTTCATCTTTTCCTTTGTTTTTGTGCAGAATTTGGGCATTTGAATTTAAATATTGGGGAGAAGAGGAAGTTCAGAACATGGTAAAGCAGCTTACATAATAATACACAAGGCTCTATGTGGCATGCATCCATGTTCATGAACTCAAGTCCTTCCTTCCCTTCACTTGAACACACTTACACTTAATCATTCATCCATTCTCCATGTTGATTCACTTCAACCATGTTAACACACTCATGCAAGGGGTAGCACGTGGTCATCACATTCTCACCAAGTCATATGTAGGAAGCCATGGATACATTCCATTCATTTCACGTCATTCACAATCATTCACACTCCACGTAACTTACTCATTCAACACACTTATTCATCCACATAGCATATGCCTAGCTCACTTTCACATTTCCACATGAGCCACCCACTCGTACAGTAGCAGCCTATACACATGCACAACCACGGGTCATCTCACAAACCCTCATAGCGTCCTCACATGTTTCATGTAGCATATAGATCAACATACATACACTCACTTACATACACATAAAACATGTGGAAAGGATGCAACTAGCCATGAGTTCTAGTAGAGAATGAGATAAAAATAAAGGAGCAACGTGGGAATGAATTAAAAAGAAAGGAGGCTGGGTTGAAGAAGCTAATGTGGAGAAGGAGAGGAAAAACACGTTAAGAAGCTATGGGTTACAGAGAAGAAGCTTAGGTTCTGTTCAAGGAAATGAAGAGCGAAGCAAACCATAGCTCAAGCATATTAACACGCTTTGAACAATGTATGAAGCAGTCACGTGGGGTAAAGCAATGCAATGTCACGTAAGCCATGAGCTGGAGTTGGAGAATAGAGCATGAGTGGAGCCATGTCTTCACGCTATAGCCTCATCATGTCAAACACTCCTACGGGGCAGATATCACTCGCATGATGAAGCACTAACTCACTCATTCCATGTCCAGAATGTATGAGATAATCTTGAGTATGTGCACAGGGAAGGAAGAAGCTACGGGTTTTAGTGCTCTGCTAATGTGATAAATGAATGATGCTATAGAGGAGAAGACCACATGTTGAGTTAAATGTGGTTGAAGTAGAGGAGAAGTAGGCACAGGTGAAGAGCATGAACAGAGCCAAATGATGCATGTGAATGGCACGGTCTAGACAAGGAAACCTTCAGGAGGGCAAAACACATGAATGATTAAATGAGGAGCATGTGAAAGGAATTAAATAAGCTTAGGCAGGAGACAAAGGCTTGATCTGATCCATCCATCCATGCATCATTCACGTATCTAGATTCATCTCTTTCCATTCATGATACACACTTCATCTCATCCATTCATTCAAAGCATAGAGACATTTTATTCATCACACAGGTCCAAGAACACGTGAGAAAAGAAAATGGAAGGCATGTAAGGTGATTAAAAAAAAATCACTCGGGCAGAAAAACGAGTTAGAAGCTTTTATAGCATACTTGCATTCTTTGACATGTGAATGCATCATATATATCTATGTATATTTGAAAGGGTAAAGAGTTTTTAGGATTCTTTGAATCTCACTTTTCCCTATATTATGCCTAATCATGTCTAGATGAGCCACATGAAGCAAGAAATGGAAGCCAAGTCACTTGAAGTGTAAGACTTTGATAATATAATAGAAAATTAGGCATTTTGATGTCAAAGTATGTAACTATATGATGTATATGAGAGGTAGACCCTTAAGCATGTATAAAAGTATGAGAATATCATGTATGAATGGAATTTGGAACCAAATGAATGTTTATGTATGAGTTTGACATCTTTATGCCTTAATGTACTTGTGTATAATGACAACTAGGATAGTGGTTTTGAGATGAATGATAATTTAGATCATTTAGAATGCTTCCCTATGCTATATTCATGCTTTTGGACCTGCTCAATTGGCTATGGATTGATGGGAAAGTCATTTGGCACTCTTATAAACCACTTTGACCCTTAAAATGATCATATTTTTTAGCTAAACTATAAACTGACCAAATAGATGAAATTTTGCATAAATTTTGATAGCCATATAGGTCTCATCACCTAATTTGGAGCTCTAGAGAATTTATTATAAATTTTTAAAGTTAGCTAAATTATGCATAAATGTCCATGTTACTATTCACATGGTCAGTTTGTTTCTATATATCATTCAGAGGTCAAATGAAAGTCAATGCTCATAAAATTTTACAAGCATATATATGATATCATAAGCTTTCTAGGGCTACCAAATTTGCATGAAAAGGAGTTATATAGAGAGAGTTATGGATTTTTGAAGTTAGAGGTTTCATACTGTTTGAATACTATAGCAGCCTCAAATATGCTATGGATTTTATAGGTCAAATGAACTCATATACCCTTGAAATGTTTACATCAATTATGCCTCATCTCTAGCTTTTTGTAACCATTGAGAGCACCTCATTTGGATCTGTATTGAGGGAGATATGAATTTTTGAAGCGTGATGTCAGTTGCAGGATGCCCTCAGACCAATGTTACTATTCCATCAGTTTTTATAAGGCAAACCTAATTATTTTGATCTAAAATTTTTATGGGAATTAGAGGACATCTGTAACTTTCCAAAATAGTATAATTTTCATGATTTTAATTTTTTTAGAATTAGTTATGATTTTCCAAATTTTCATATTAGAATATGGAATGTAAGGAAAAATGCAAAATGAGATGCTATTTCATGTTGTAAGGCTTGGACCTGAGTTTTGAGCTTCAAATTGGGATGTTTTTTATTGAACACATGTATTATGGATGAAGAATGAATATGGTAAGCACATACCCATTTGACAATTAATGAATTTGTTGAGCTTTCAATGACCCAAAATACCGCACGCTAGAAGTGTGATTTTCATGCAAATGAATGTTATATACCAATTTTGCTATGGATTGAATCCTATATAGTTATGGTATTACACTTACCTCCTAGATAGTTACTGACCACTAATTGGGTATGCTTCAACCTCATTTCTTCTTACTCTCTTTTTCTCATATTAGAGAGAACCTTCCTTTGGTTAATTTTCTAAGTCATTTCTTCTTTAGATTGAGATTATTTCTTCTCGTTAGCTTATCTTGTATTTGAGTCTCTACTCATTATCATTCTTAGGCTTTAACTCATAACTTAGCCTAAGAAACTTCCCTTGCTAAAGGTTTCTTGAAATTTTCTAGGTAATAGCTTACCATGAGTCCAACTAGCTCACATTGGCTTATTACCTCATCTTGTATTTGAGTCTCTACTCATTATCATTCTTAGGCTTCAACTCATAACTTAGCCTAAGACACTTTCCTTGCCATGGGTTTTTTGAAATTTTCTAGGTAACAACTTACCATGAATCCAACTAGCTCATATTGGCTTACTGTATAACTACCACTGGATTTTCTCAAGCATTTCTTTTATGATCTTATTCTTTTTTCTAAAACTAACGGAGAACCTTAGCAACTTCAATGTTATATCAAGTATCTAGATTCCTTAGATATTTGACACTGAACTAAGCATATTTCTTTTGGGTACATCACCTCCAAGGTACACCCTTTCTGTGTACTCATACATTCTTAATACATTTATGTCATATACTTATGACATTTCTTGCATGTCTTGGGCTTGCATTGTTGGCCCATCCCTTATTATCACATTAGGTCGGAGTTTAGGTTGAAGTCAATGCCTCAATGGCTATCTCTACAACCATCACTACTCTATGCACTAACAACACCACTTTAGACTATTTTTTTAGTCTTTATACCTTTGGGCACAATCATCAAACATCTTAGTCTCTTTCTTAGGCTTATATACTAAGCCCATTTCTCTTTTGTTGCTTATTTATCCTTTATAAGTGTTGGGTCTATTTCTAGGGGTCTCTAACTTTCTCTTCTGTATTTCATCCATAATAATCTACTTCTTTCTTTAGCTTGAATATGGCTAACAAGGCTTCTTGTTTTGAGGCACATTCCATTAACTTGAATGTCTTCTCAAGCTACTTGGTCCAAGCTTCATTTTCTTTGCATTGCACTTACTATTAAGAGCTAGGGAACCCTACTTTTTGAATTGATCATTCATTGGCTAAATGGTGAGGTGAGGTTGGGCAGGGTTTATCTTTAGTGGTGCCTATGGTTTCTGGCTTGAAGGGTTTGCTTCAAAATTCTCTAGGTTATCTAGTGTTATGGCTAAGGGGAGTAATTCTTTCAATTCCTTTCTTAACAAATATTTCTTGCAATTGTATTCTTATTTCTTACTGTTGTTGTATCATTGCCTCTTATTGCTTTAGGCAGAACATTATATTCTACAGAGCTACTAACTTAGAGCTATAAGCTTTGATTTAGCTAGCCTTTCCTTCTGTAATACTCATTATGCTATTTGTGCCAACTAAAAACCTTAATACATAACTTACATGTATGCCACCAACATACACATTTAGAATTCCATAAAAAGGAAATCATCTAACACATTTTCCCTTATTCTCAAGTCTTAACTAAGGCTAGCATGCCTAAACCTTTGCTTTGATACCAAAAAGTGTCATAACATGCTTCAACTAGCTATTTCATATCAGTTCCATCTTATGGTGATAAAATTACAATGGTTGCAAAAATTTTAGCAGTGGTTTTTAACTCGTTTTTATGTTAAATAAGCCTTTAAGGATCCAAATTTTATTTTCTTGCCATTTTAACCTATAAACTTTATAGACATATTTATTTCAACCTACAAAATCATTGTCCAAGCCCAAAAAGCACAAATGAGTCATATATCTTGGTTTGGGCTCTTTGCACATAATAAGGGCTAAGCTTCAAAAATTCACAACTTTGGCTATATAACTCCAATTTATGCAAATTATGTGTTTATGGAAAGCTTATAATTTGAGCTTTATGCTATAAAAATTTCAAATGAAAATAAATCCATTTGTCTCCTTAAAAGTCATGAAGACCAATGCTATAATGGCATGAACAGTAACTGCATAATTTAAGTGTTTTGGAGTAGATTTAAAAATTCAAGAAATATTTTACAGAGCTCAAAAAACACCATCTTTAGCTTGTTGAAAAGCTTTAAAAATCCTCTAGATGCTTGCCAAATTTTAGCCCTAAATTAGGTTATTTGAGCTATCTAGGGTGGAGATGTAACTTATAGCTCATTTGGACCAAAATTTGGTTCTAAAGTGGTCTATTTGGCCCCTATATTGCAACCTCTTGCTTTGAGCAAATTTTAATCTATTCATGCTTCATTTCTACAGGAACCATTACATGAAACATGGGTGGCTACTAAAAATCACTATATCTCATGCTATAGGTTGCATACAACCAAACACTTCTCACTTACCAGAACATGTCAAAAATACATATGATTCAATATCAAATGTGCATATAATTGTCATCTCAAACTTGTAAAGAGAGAGATGTTACATATTATTGAAATATATATCATACTTGTTAATTAACTTGTCTTATAACATATATCAACAATACATATACGCTATGAATGTTCCATTTACTTTAAGGGCTTCCATTTATGCTTCTTAAGGCTTCTAGTTCATCTTAGTTTCCTTCTCTCTTTACTTGTGATACTTTTCATATTTAGTGAGAGGCAAAGGAAATGACATTCTTGGAAGAATCTTAATAGCCAATCTTAATTCCCTATCAATGCATACAAAGAATGTAATTAAAAAAAATGCAAGCATGTGGTCATATGCATCAACATAGCTTAAACCTAAAAGAATTGGCATGAACTTTACTTTTCATCTAGCTATGGCATCAAAACATACTAGCTAGACTCAACTAAACTCAACCTTGGGCTAATGATAATTGCTAATTTTCATATACTTTATTCCCTCTAATTTTAGCATTTTAATAATTGAATATGGCTTATTGCATTTTATTAGATGATAATTGAATTTAATGGCTATTTTCTGCACTTTAGGAATTAAATTGCAAAATGATTGATTTTAATGCATAAATTTCTTTAAATGATTTTGTGAATTTTTCTATTGAATTGTTCTTACTATTTATGCAGATTTTTTTATTAGGCAATGGGAATTTTAATGATGGAAATTAATTTGAAAAATGATTGATGCTTCAAGAATGAATTAAGAGCTAAACTACATGAAGGAAGCCACAATTTGCAACTAGAAAGAGGGATTTTTGGATGGAAGGTAGCTCACTCACACACCATAATAATGCACTCACTTAAACACACATAAAAGCATTTCACTCACATCATAAGAGCTACAATGCACTCATTAGCCACGGGATCTTTATTTTCTAGCTCTTTCATTCATATTCATTCACATACTCCACGGCACTCGTGTTGAAGCAACGCTCTTCACATATGCAGCACAACTCTCACATTGCACCCATTCACATGAAGCTATGGTCATTCACGTTACACAATCACGCTACATTTTCACCTCATTCCCACGTCCATTCATTCACGTTGCTGCATACCATTTCACATAGCCATGAAAACAAGTGAAGAAGCAAACTCGATTTTGGGTTTAACGTGGAAGAGATGAGAAGAAGAGGAGAGAAGGGTTGCTAAACACACTACAGTGCAGCTGCACGAAGAAGAAGCCACGTTCTGGATTTGAGTAAAGCAAGAAGCTCACAAGGAAGAGGATGAAGAAGCAGCTTAAACAAAGGAAGAAGCAGTACAAGCTACGAGCTGGATAGAGAATCTTTCATGTCTGAGAAAACACGAATGAAAACCACGTGAACAGTAAGAAGCTCCAGCAAAAACAAGAGGCACGATGCATGTATACGGGTTTCTTGTGCATGGAGAAAACACGAAGAAGCTATAGGCAGAACATGGTTTATGAAGAGAGGAAGAAGCTCACGAGGAAGATATGGCTGAGGCAGAGGAAAGTTACGTGGAATGTGAGCAAAATAGAGGAGAAGAATATCACAAAGAAGCCATAATTTGTGCAGAAGAGAAAGAGAAGGAAGCAACGGTTTGTAAGGCAGAAATAAAGGAAGGAGAGCAACAAACTAAAAGGATTGAAGCCACATAAAGAAGAAGTAATGAGCTGGGCATAAGGTTTTTAAATGAAGAAGTTTCATGTGGAGAACATACAGAAAGATGAAGAAACAAGCATGTAGAAGCTATGGGCTGGAATTCACGTGGAATATTATAAAAGAAAAGGATGTGGGGGCCACACTTATACACACATGATGTGGCTATGAGTGAGAAAGAATGAGAGGGCTAAGCACATGAAAAATAAAAGAAACCATGTGAGAAGATTAAAATACACTTGGGCAGAGACAAAATGGGGGGAATTCTTCAAATAAAAATACTCATTTTTCCACGCTATTCAAGGGGTCATTCCATTCGCATATCCATCGTCTTTTCCATTCACAAAACATGCTCCATCGTCTCATTCTCCATTCCCATTCCATCTCCACCTCCATGCCATGAGAGTTTGATTCATCCTTGTGATTCGCTTGGAGAAGGATCCTTGATTGAAGCTTGAGTCCATTGAATAGTAAGAGATTTTGGCTAAGCTTCTTATTTCTTTTCTCTCTTTTCACATTGATTTTTGTTATTTTATTTGCTTGGTTAAGCTTGTAATGGACTAGATTAATGTAGTTTATGATTAGTAGCTAGTTAGATACTAATTAGGAGAGCAATTGACATTTTAATTGATTAATTTTAGTGCTAGATTTTCATTTTTCTACAATTTTCTATGTGTGCAATCAAGGTGTTTAATGAAATACTTGTGAGAATTGGTATGTTTAATTATCTAATTTAAGGATCCATGGGGGCTTAATTGGTTAATTGAATCTCCTAAAATGTTAATTCAGAGGCTAATTAATCAATTAATTATTCAATTCAAGTATTCATTGATCCTAATGACAAGAGTTAGCGAACTGATATGGGATTGAGGTTTCAATTCAACATTAAATTATTAATCTCTTGATTCTTGCGTAGTAACTCAAGATAATTTGTATTGGACACAAATAGGGACTTTTAGGCAAGAATTAATCACAATTGAATTAGGATAAGGATAGTGGATACCCAGGGATGAATCCAACTTTAGTCACAAGTCTATCATTCAACCATAATTCATCAATTAAGTAGCAGTTAGGAATTTTAATCTGATTTCATTTTAATTAGTTTAAGTCAATTAAACCCCCCTTAGTTAGGAAATTTTTAGAGTCATTTAATACTTAGGAAACGCAATTAAACATTAAACTCCATTTCCAAAGGAGATGACTTAGGTTGCACCACTAGCTATATATTTTTTCAACCTAGTTTTATTTTGAGAGTTGCACAACACGACCCGTCAAAATTTGGTGTCATTGCCAGGGAATTGGATTCTCAATTGTTTGAGAAAATTTTCTAAGTGTTTAACCTCTATTTTAGCTCTGTTTTGATTTGGTTTTTATTCTATTTTAAACTTGGATTTTGCTAATTTTGGTGTTACGCATCAATTGTCTTAGTTGCTGAAATTTTTGTTTAAAGTGCCTAGAAAATTCTCAAACTTTGTTTTCCAAGGTTTTTGAGTGTTTTGAGCAAAACTAATAGCAAACCTAGAAAATTCTCAAATTCTAACATTTAAGACACTTTTTCTAATTTTTTTAGTATTTTCTCGAATTTTTTTGAGGATTTTTTCAATTTTTTTAGATTTAATTTCTTTATTTTTTGTGAGTTTGTTTTGTGTGATTAAGCTCTATTTTGTAGTGTTCTTGATTGTTAGGTAGGTCTTATCTTCATTGGAATTTATTTTTTTGATTTAGAGTTAATATTAGTTCTAATTTGTTTTTATGCTGAAATTGATTAAACTTCTTATACTTTTGGTTTTAAATGGATCCATATTATTATTCTAATCAAGGTATTTATAATTCTTATGCAAATGATGGGATCTCTAGGCAGTTAGATGAACTTAAGTCAATGCTTCGGGGTTTTCTGGAATGACAAAGACAAGCACAACAAAGCCAACAATACCAACAGTTCCAACAACCATGCTACTAACCACACTATCATTCCTGTGAAGTTCACTCCAGTTACATTGAACCATACTACCATCCATATGAAGTTCACCCAAATTATCACCATTATTATGAGCCATACCATAATTACAATATGCAAAAGCCAAAATATCCTCCTTACAACTACCATGAGGGATACATGCAACAAGAGCCTAACTGGGAACTAAGTTTGGAAGAGAGAAGGTTGCAACAAATGGAAGCTCATAATCTTCAACTCCAACAAGAAAGTGATCAGTTGCATGCTCAAAATCAACAAATAATTGACAACATTATGAAGGATTTGGGAATTCAAACGAATCAACTGACTTCAAGTGCTATTGAATTGACTAAAGAGCAAATTAGAAGGGAATATATAGAGGAGGAAGAGTCCTATTCACTAGGTAATATCCTTCCATCTTCTAATACTTTGCAATTTGTTAAAACCGATTCTAGTATATTTGATAGCATTATGATTAATGATGAATATAATGTTGTTGACTTTGAATTGCATGATAATGATGTAGATGAGGAAATTATTGTTGAATCTCTTGATTTGGTTGATTTTGGTAATTCATTGAGCAAAATTGATACATTTATTTATGTTCATGAACCTTTGTGTACTGATGCACTTGGTATTTCTACACCTACCTGTGACTATAATGAAAATTTCATTTCTGAACCAATTGATGAATCTATTGAGTCTAGGGTAGTAGATAAGTGTGGGGGGATACAAATAAACATTTTTTTTTTGTTTTGTTTTGGTTAGTTGATTTTTCTAGTTTCTAGGTTTTTAGTCTTTTGTTTTATTTTTGAAGTGTTGAAGTTTTGTGTTATTTTCCAATTTTTGAAAAAAAAAACAACTAAGGTTTTGTGGAAGTTGCTAGTATTTAGGGGATCATAGCTTTGATATTTCTTGATTTGATAGGGAATTGACCTTGTACTGCAAATGCAAGTTAAGTGGCAATTAGCTTTACTGTAATAAAATTTGATGATGGTCAATTTACCTAGTGAGATTTTTGAACTTATTACTTATTCATTTCTAGTGTGTATTTTCTATCTTACTTTTTACTCTAGAACTTGGCTTGAATCTTATTCAAGGCCATATTTATTCATTTGCCATGCATGAAAAGGATTAAGGCGTTCATTGTTATTTTGTTGTAGCTAGAGCCAAAGAGCTATCCTACATGTGTTTAATCCATTTGCTTTACCCTTTTGAGCCATATATGTTTCCTTTTTATCCTTTTAGCCATGAAAACCAAACAAATGTTCTTCCTACCTTGATTAGGATGTTTTTGATTATTAAGGGCAATGTATCTTGTTAAGGTGGGTGAAGGTGCATTTTTCACATTATTTATAGGCTGTTTGTTTGTTCCTCTTTGGAAATATTCCAAGAAAAAAAAAGAGAGGAGAAAGAAAAAAAACTAATAATAAAATGAAAAAAAAGCAAAGCAAAACAAAGCAAAAGAAAAGCATTTGAAATATTAAAAAAAAAGATGAAGCTGGGGGTAAAGAAGGGATGAACACGACGTAAATTGCTGAGCTCCAGAGAGGCTAACAAGGAAGCATTTCTCATCAATTTCTCCATGGCTGCAGCTCCTATCATCAAATTTCCTCCGTTTGATTCCTCCATGGAAGCTTGCAATCTCCTTGGTGGCTAGCTGAAGATTGGATACTCCTAGATGCAGATTTGAGCTTTACATTCCTTCACCAAATTGGATAATTTCTTCCTCCTTACTATTTTAATTTTAGCATTAACTCTTTTATTAATTTGACTAGGTTTAGTCTATTAATTTACAAATTTTATTGCTAGAATTTACTAGATTAAATTGGATTATGGATTGGTTGTAATTTCCTATTTGATTGTTAATTGTGATCATTACATGTTTATGGAAAATCCATATTTATTGGCTGTGCAATTTACTCTTAATTTCCTCTTGATTATAGGCCAATTGATGTAATGGTTGTTGGATTAAGTGGTTGGAATTTTTTGTGCAATTAATTATTTGAGGAATTCATTATTCTAATTAGTTAATTAGCATCTTAAGTGGGTTGTGTAGTAGATTTTATTGAGCAATTAGGATTGGTTATAGTGTGTTCTTGTTCTTAATTCAATTGATTAATTTTTTAAGGTTTCTTGTGGTTGCAAAATCCTTGAATAATTGGTGAATTGAATCTTGGATGGTCATTCAAGAGTTTTTATGGAGAATACACTAATGAGCAAGAATTTAAATCCAAATTTGGTACACTAAAAAGGGAGTAAGGATAATTGAATTCTAGGGAGTCCATCTAAAGGCTATCTCCCATATTTTCTTAATTGTTCACTTCATTTAGTCTTAAGTTTTTGATTCTTGTCATGTCGAATTTAGTTCAAATTTCTCTAAACAATTTCCAATTATTAATACTTGGAATACTCTTTCACAAGCAATTAGAGTCAAAAACTCCTTGGGAAATGACCTAGGGTACATCATTACCTACAAAATTTATTTCGTTACTTAGTTTTATTTGATATTGCACAACATAATCATCAACTAAGGAAAAGTTATTGCACTTAATTCCCCACCATAGAGAGTTAGGAGCCAAACATAACATCATAGATGCATAAAACTCATAATAAAAGCCAATTTAAAGCATACTTCATAAAACCATCAAACAACCAAACTTACAAGCATCTTAGCTCTTTCATACACTCCAATGCATGCAAGATATGAAGAGATGGCTACCTTATAGAGTTAGGAGCCTCAAGTTACCACTAACTCCCATACTCCTTGTCTTTTCTTTAGTCTTTTTCCTATCTTTCATAGGTTCATACACACCCAAAGTTAAATCGTCCTAGGTCAATCTAAAATACATCAATTTAGATATAGGCAATTCATTAGAACTTGGTTTACTTGTCTCATTACTACATAAACTTACTAAAACTCATAAGGTAGATTAAGAGTGCCTTAAGAGGGAACTCTCATAATTCAAACTCAAGGCTTCAAAATTTCACTTGATATGAGCTATATGACTCTAATAAAACTCATTAGGATGATCCCATGTATGGTTAAACAAGCCTAATACCAAATTGCTTCTTTAGGATTTTTATGAATCCTAAATTTCACCTTCCAAAATAGGGTCTTAAAATCATTCCAATGGTTCCATTAGTGTTTATTAATCACATTTAGACCTCTTAAAACCTTAGAATTCATGAAAGCACTTCCTAGGTACTTATTTTCTTCTTAGGCTGAGACTATGCCCATATTATATTTTAATGGAGTTTTCTTAGGGAATGTGATACATATAGAATATCCTTAGCTCTTTTCTAGTTCAAGTTTGGTCTTAGATGGCTTAAACTATCTTCCTAGGGATTCATAAGTTCCATGGTATAATTAAAACCCTATGTGCCCTAACTTGAATTTTATGGCTTCCTATGGTTTCTTTTTTTGCATAATCTTACTCTATTACCTTCCAAACCCTTATTTTTGTCTAACTTCTATCAAACATATGCTTGCTTCATGCTCTTGCACTCTAGGCTAAATTGATGAAGGACTTGGTGTAATATCTAGTTCTTTGAAAATAAGAGAAAACGTGAGAAACATAATATATAGTTTTTTCGTAAATGCACGAAATTCACTGGATACAAAAGAAAGTCCCCCAGACAGAGTGATTTGAGGTCCAATAAAATTATAATAATATTTTAAACATCAAATAATGATGAATCAAGGTCAAAGGTGCCTTGAAACTAGCGCCAAAATAGCTAGATAGATTTTAACAAAAATATAACAAAACATAATGGTATTTTCGTAACTTTGAGAACTTTTTGGAATACTCACAGGAGGGTATTTTAAATGGAAATTTTGAGTTCTTCGAGGTTCTTAGAGGCCTTAAAAATTATGGAAAGTCCTAGGATAGTTAAAGCCCCTTCGGTATATGTTTTCCAATGGTAGTAAGCCTGAACTTTGACTGATTCATTCGAGAAGGTTTTACTTCCAAATTGAGTGATTCCAAAGACATTATATCAATTAAAGAACTTAAATTTTATGATGAAAAATATGGTTCTAGAAAAGAAGCTCCAAATTTTATGATGGAAATGAAAACGCCAAGAACAAAGGGCAAAAGTGGCATTTTAAAATGTTTTCATTGATTCCCTTTATGTTTATATGTGGCGTCCTAGTGCTGGCCTTCCATAACTGACTTATGGTTCTACCTAAAATAGAGAATGAAGTTAAGGAGAGGGACGTCCAAGGAGGGAGGAAGAAGAAGAGAAAAATCCAAGACAAAGGGTAAGAAAAGTGTAGAAATTCATGCTCCTTCCTTTAGAAAACTTATCCTCCTCCTTCTCCTCTTTCTTCTCATGGTCTTATTGATATTTATGGTTATGTTTTGAGCTCTAACTAGAGGGGGAGAGTTCAAAATTCAAGGAGAAGAGAAAAGCAAAAGCAAGAGCCTTCAAGGAAGGCCAAGAAACCAAGGTAACATGGTAGTTTTCATGCTTCTTCTCCCATGCTCTTGTATATGTGTATTTTTGGCCAAGATAAAGCCTAGCCATTAGAGAATAAATTCTAACCTAACCAAAGAGGGTTCATGGGTTTTAGAGTGTGAGAAGTAAGTAGGTGCAAAGAAATTGGAAGAAAACCTAATAAAACACAAGATAGCAAACTTAGGGTTTTGAGAACATAATCAAAATTATGATTTTGGCTAAGAGTTTTTAGGCTAATGTAGGTGCTTGTATGAGTTCCTAAGACCCCTAGAGAGCTCCCCATATACACCTCCCATCAAGGAAAATTGCAAAACTCCATGGGCACCAAGTAAGAGCATAGGTTTGGCTGTAATACCATATTATATTCTAACATTAAACCTCATCTCACAAGCGAGAATATACAATTCATTCAAGAAATCTCAAGAAATACATTAAAATAATGAATTTAATTGTGTTGCGTAGCAAATAAATTTTTCATTTTGCGTCTTTGGGACCCCATGAACTCATCAATAACATTCTCTAATTATTTTTCATACATAAAAATCATAACATTCTTTAAAAATGGCACAAATCATGGATCAAGGGTCAAAAACCCCAAAATTTATTCATTTCCCACGGTTGCATAGTGACAATTTTTAGGGGCAACTTTGAAAAATCATAACTAAATATAAAAAAATTAAAATCACATAAACCATATCTTTTTGAAAAGATCTAGATGTTACAATCATACTAAAAATAATTCCAGGACATGAACATAGCCTTTGGATTATGTTTGACAACAAAATATTCATAAAGGTCCAGTTGTCCTTGGTATAATACAGCTTATTGTCATAAATTTCAAAAATGTCTAATTAATTCCAAAAAAATTCAATCCATGTAAACGATACCAATCTAGAAATCTACAGATGTTAGCTAGAGGAAAATAATAACTCTAGATCAGTCCAAGCACATTCTAGCCTCGAAAACTAATCAAACGATGACATAGGTCGGACTGGATGCCTGATATTGGACAGCAACTTTAAAAATCAATATCTCCCTCTCTAGATATCCAATGCTTCTAGTTTGAATAAGTCACTGGGAGTGTCTAGTTTCTCCCTATAAAATTTTATGGCAATTGGACATCATTTGCCCCAGACAGCATTCAATTTCGTATTAATGCTACAGTACTGGTGACCAAAACTAAAAAAAATTTTAACTTTAACAATTCACCAAATATTCCACAAGCCTCTAAAAATTACCTACTTTAGCTTCCCAAAAAGCTCTTAATAAGCTCTAAATGCATGCCAAAGTTTGGACTGAGAAGAGCTCATTTGGATTAAAAAGTGACATAGCCTCATGAAATGGTTATTTTTGCTCCCTATCAAGAGTCACTTTAGTCCAAATAGCCTCCTCTTGAGCTTGACACCTCTTGGGCAAGTTTTAAAACATAATTATGACTTCACTAAGCTACCCAAGTGGTTTCAAACCTCATACATCTCATTTTGGCCATTCAACATCCATTAATACACTAAACATACATGCCATTCAAGGGTCCAAATTCACAATCTCATTAATTTAATATTACATAAAGTTTTCATGGAATCCATATATCATGTTACAAGTGCTCAAGGTCTTACATTACCAAAAAAAATATATACAAAGCTTCTTTGACATTCCATTACAAGTTAGACTACAAAATGAACAAAGTGTAGCCATTCAATGTTTTTGGTTTTGAACACCACCTAGACATTTGAAGAGTGAGAGGGAAAGGGGAGTGAGATTCCAATAATCTCAATAGCTCACACACCCATTCACTGACACATTCAAGGCATACATATATCAAGAATACAAATATGCAAGCATAAAGTGTGCAAAGCCACATTTCCATGCCACATTAATACATCAAACCATTTCCATGCCCTAGGGACTTTTGGTTTTACCTTACCCTATTTCTAGGATTTTTGGAAGTACCTTACCCTTGGCCTAGGGACTTTTGACTTAGCCTCACCTATCCAAGGGACTTTTGGCACATCCTCACCCACTTTAAGGGACTTTTGGCATCACCTCACCCTTAAAAGCCAATCTCACATTCAAAGACATTCAAGAGCACATATTGGTACCAATGTAATTTCAAGAGATCATGTGGCATATTACCAAATCATAAGAACACATACAAGCATACCATGACATGCATATGCACACAAGAAAGTATGAAGAGTAAGGTGGAAAGCTACCTTTCAATTTATACAAGTGTACTTTGCTAATTCCTTCCCCTCCTTGATTTCACAAGAGCACATAGGTGGTTGGTTGATCTCTTAGCCTAGACATCACAAGGAACACACAGTCACATCTTGAGTAAGCCAAGACACTAAACTAAAGTTTAAACACACGCTTGGTTTCATACTTGGCATTATGGTTCCATAATTAGTCTAATGAAGCAACTATTGGAATTCAATTTCTAGGTTCCATTCTCTTGTTATTTCTAGACTTCTTGGACTCATTTAAGGACCTTGGAGCCATCACACATTCACTTGCACAATTGGAAATCCAAGTTGCTTCATAAAGCACCATTATGAACACCATTGCTTCATCTCTCATTCTATGGCTCCTAAATTTTTTCCAATAGTTTCTCCCATCTTCTAATATCATATAAAGTCCTAAACCAAGGCTAGAACAAATTAAAACATCCTCCAACCTCATGTTCTTGCCTTGGTCGAGATTCGTGAGCATAATAGGGTTCAAGAGCTTCTTGATTTTTCCTTGATGGAAGAGTCATTTAGAGAGGTTTCTAAGGGTCTTAGGAGCTCAAGAAAACATTCACACAAAATAAGATTTTACAAAACCTTAGAAAACTCCACACTTTTCTATCTTGTTTTCTATTAGTTTTTCTTGGAATTTCTTGCCATATTCCATCTCCCCATGGCCTAAAACCCTTGTTTGTCTCTTGCTTTTGGATAGAAATTCCCTCCCCCATATGGTTATGGTTTAGGCCAAAAATCCACCAAGAAAGAAGCAACAAGAAGAAGCAACAATAACAAGTAATTACCTTGGTTTTAAGCTTCCTTTCAATGCTCTTTTTCCTTGGTTTGCTTCCTCTTGTGAAATTCGAATTTTCCCCTTGTGTTCTGGCCCAAAAATAAAACCAATCATCTTAAGAAAATCATAGAAAGAAAGCCAAGAAGGAGAGGAAAAGAATTAGAAGAAGAAAGAGTATGAAATTCTACAAATTTCCTTACCTTTCTTATGATTTTTCTCCTCCTTTTCTTCCCCTTCTTGTGTGCCTAAGAGAGTATATCATATTCTATATTCTGGGCAAAAAAAATTCGTGCTTAAGAAGGTGGGAGAAGAAAGGAGAAGTGTGTGGGAGCTTCTAGAAGTATACTTTTTCCAAAAATTCCAATTTCATCCTTCCGTAATGGCAATTTTGTTTCAGCTTCGTTTTAGCTCCTATTTTAGAACCATTTTTTCTATTATAAAATTAAGGTTCCCAATTTAATCAAATGCCTTTAGAATCAATCAAATTGGAGCTAAAACCTTATTGAACGACTTCGTTAAAGTTTAGGCTCACTGACATTAGAAAACATACACCAGAGGAGCTTTACCAGTCCTGGGGCTTCCCATAATTTTTAGGGCCTCTGAGAACCTTAGTAAACTTAAATTTTTTATTTAAAAAGCCTTCCTATGTATTTTTCTGAAAGTTATACTTATTTACGAAAATATCATTACATTTTTTAAGTTTCCGTCATAAATTGTTTCACCATCCTAACTCTGTTTTTCTTTCTGTCAAAGCTTAGAATTATTATTTTTAGGAGTTTAGGACTCTATCCAATTTCTTTTTGGACATTATCTAGCTCTTTTAAGAGGACTTGCTTTTATACAGCTTATTTTGTTATTTTACGAAAATTACGTTCCTTACATCGGCCAATGAGGAAAGAAGCACCAAGGGGGTATTTTTGTAACACCATAGATTTCTAATTTTGTCTCATGCTAATTTTAAGTCTCATGACAAGCATTACGTAGGGAAGCAAGAAAAATGGCATTAAAATATTGAGTTTTCTTATGTTGCGCTATACATAAATTTTTCATTCAAAGTCTTGTGGGCCATATGAACTCATGTATCACATTCTCATATTTAATTACATAGATACAACTCAAATCTATCACCAAAAGTGGCCTAGAACTTGTGCAAGGTAAGAGAATACACAAAATTCATGATAGTTGCCTTGGCTAGAATTTTGCTTTTTCTGCCACAAAGTTTGAAAAATTATAACTACTTCTAGAAAAATTGAAATCAAGCATTCTTTACCATTCTAAAAAGTTACAGATGTCTACTTTATGCTAAAAATATTTCTAGGCCATGAAACATCACATGAAAGATATTCGACATTCAAAAAAGTGCAGAGGTTCGTTTGGCTACTGGTATTGATATAGGTTTCTGCTATGAACTTCAAAAATGTCCAATTAATTTCACAAAAATCCAATCTATACAAATGATACCAATCTAGAAAGCTATGTATGTTACTCAGAGGAGAAAAATAACTTTAAATCAGTCCAAGCACATCCAGATCTTGAAAACTAATCAAACAGTACCTAAGGTCTATCTGAACACTTGATACTAGGCCAAAATTTTAAAAATTCATTTCTCCCTCTCTAGATATCCAAATTAGGTACTTCTAGTTGGTACAAGTCTCTGGGCATGTCCAGTTGCTCCTTATAAAATGTCATGGCAATTAGACATCATTTGCCCTATGAGTGACTAAATTCATTTTGGACCTGAGTGAATATTACCTTGAGCCAATTTCATAAAATTTTCCAACTTTAAAAATTTATCAAATATTCCATAAACCTCCAAAAATTCTGCACTTTAGCCTTCCAAAAAGCTCTCAATAAGCTCTAAATGTATGCCAAATCTTAGATCAAGAAGAGCTCATTTGGACAAAAAGTGGTATAGGTTTCTAATATGGTCAATTTTGGTCCATATGAGATACCAATTGTGTCCAAATAGTCTCCTTTGATGTTTGACACCTTTTGGGCAAGTCTAAAAGCATGAATATGACTTGTATGAGCTACCCAAGTGGTCCTAAACCTCATACATCTCAATTTGGCTATTCCACTTCCATTTATACATACATTCCCATAATGTTAATTTGCCATTACATGTCCAAGATGCACATTTCCATACATATAACCTTGAATCTCATTTATACATGATACAGTAGCATAATTATACATGCTTATAACATCATAGGGCATATACAAAAATAGACTACAACATTTGCCCTTTATGTGGCCTTAAAGAAATAAAATCTATGCACTTTGATGTCATACTCTCATCTTTCAAGTAGTTGGCTCCCATTTCCTTATTCTCTTGGTCCACCTAGCATGTTAGAACATTGGAGAGGAGGGAATGGGATTCAAAGAATCCCAATAGCTCATCTCCTTTTCAATTATACATAAAAGATGCAAAACAAGTCTTACAAATGCATGTATGGACATCATAGAGTGTGCAATCATTCAAGAGACATTCTTGGCATTTGAACAAGTCATACATAACATACGTAGGCTTGCCAAGTAAGTGGATTAGCCTCACCCATTCACTTATGGATTTTGGACTTGCCTCACCCATTTCTTAAGAGGTTCTTGGACTCAACCTTACTCTTGGGAGTCAATCTCACTTTTGGGAGACTCTTTACTTTATCTTAACTAACTTCAATAGTTCTTGGCTCATCCTCACCATGGCTAAGGGTTCTTGGCTTCACTACACTCAAGAAAGCATAACAAATATCATTTGAAAACATAATGCATCATCATGGTACCATGGCATATGAAATCATGCTAGAATACTTCTTATGGCTTAAAACATACATATACACATTCAAAGACAAGCCAAGCATACATTTATGCATGAGAGAAGGAGGAGTGAGCTACCTTGCTTGCATTTACACACTTTTTCCTTAAGTCTTGAGTCATCTCCCTTGACCTCATACACCCAAGAAGGTGGAGATCATTTCTCTTTGCCTAGACACATTATATGGAAGCTAATTATACTCTTGGATCAAATTCTAAGGCCACATAATCACTAGAAAAGCTAGGCGACTCATAAGGCTCTTTTATGATTCCATAATGCACTTAATGAAGCAACCTTTGGAAAACATCATCTTGGCTCCATTCTCTCCCTCTATTTATGATTTTTGACTCCATTTAAACCTCTTGGAGTCACCACACAATCAATTTTAGGAGCCTAGCTAAGTGTTGCTTCTTTAAGGCATATTATGGAACATATAAGGCCATCTCACTATCTATGGTTTCTAAAATTTTTCCAAGGCTTCTTCTCATATTCTCCCATCATACATGATGCAAAATTAAGCTTGGAAGGAATTAAAACACTCCCTAGGTGCATGAACCCTCCTTGGCCGAAGCTATGCTTCCATATCGCACCAATAGAGTTGTTTTAATTTCTTTGATGGGAGAAGCATGTGGGAGACTCTCTTGGTGTCTTAGGAACTCATATACTCTTAGACAACTTAAATTACTACTAGGAAGCTTCATCTTAACCAAGGTGCAACCAAATCCTTAAATTCCATAACTTGCATTCTAAAGCTCCCTTTTTAATTCTAGTTGTATATTGTTAATCCTCACACTCCATAACCTTTGGTTCCATCAAGAACACAAAGAAAAACTCTCCTCCTCACTTTCTCTCTCTAGACCTAAGCTTGAATGGCTTGAAAACATAAGATTTTGTAAGTGTTTCATGTGAAGTCTTACCTTAAAATGAAGCTCTCTTCGCGTAGATTTTTTTCATCGATTAATTTCTTGAAAAGAGTTCCTTTTTAGCTTGGATTAAACCTAAATCTTCAAGTTTTCAAGAAAAGAAAACTACCACTAGAGAGCTCTTTGAGAGAAGAATAACTTTCCTAACTGGCGCGAGATAAAATGGGGCTGTTTACTTACCTAAATAGAAGCTTAAACTTTTTCTCTCTCTCCCCTCTTAATGTCATGTCATTGCTACCCATTTTTCTACAAATGAAAGTTTGGAGAAGGTGATGAGGTGTAATCTTACTTAAGAAGCCTCTTTTATAATTTTTCAAAATGACCATTTTACCCTTACATGCCTGTTTACTCCGTTTAGGCTCATTTTAACTCTTTTTTTAGAATCATCTTTTCCATCATAAAATTTAGATCCCCAATTTAGTAAAATACCTTTGGAATCACTCAAATCATAGCTAAAACCTTCTCGAATGAATTAGTTAAAGTTTGGTCAACCGACATTGAAAAACATCCACTGGAGGGGTTTTAACTACCTCGGGGCTTCTCATGGTTTTCAAGGCCTTTGAGAACCCTGGGTAACTCAAAAATTTCATTTAAAAAGTCCTCTTGTGAGAATTCCAAAATTTACTCAAAATGACGAAAATGCCCTTATATTTTGTCAACCTTTTGTTCAAATTCATTTCTTCATTCTAGCTCCTTTTTTCTTTCTGTCTGAGCTTGGGATTTTCATTTTCTAGGAGTTTAGAATGCTTCCCAAATTTTTTAGGACCTTAACTAAGTTATTTTAGGAGACTTTCTTTTTGTATCTGATGAATTTCATACGTTGATAGAGAAACTGAGCATTACGTTTCTCATGTTTTTTCTCATTTTTAGAGAATTGGATATTACAGTTTTAATTTCTTCAAAGCTTAGTCTTGCATCATATATGATGGGAGAGTATAAGAGGAAGCCTTGGAAAAATTTTAGAAGTCATGGATAATGAGATGGAGCTATAGGTTCCATATTGTAGCATAATGAAGCAACATGTAGTTAGACTCCTTAAAATAAATGTGTGATGACTCCAAGGAGTTTAAATGGAGTCAAAAATCATAGATGGAAGGGAAAAAGGGAGCCAAGATCAATAATTCCTAAAGTTACTTCATTAGGTGCCTTATGGAACCATAATTAGACCATTGAAGCAACTAAATTGTGCTAGTGTGTGAGTGACTTTGGTAAATATTCCAAGAGTATAATTGGATCTTATTTCATGTGCTTAGCCCAAGGGAATCAAGCTCCACCTCTTCATGGATGTTTGGCTGAGGGAGGAGAAGGATTTTAAAAGGTTAAAGTGTGCTTTTATATGCAAGGTAGCACTCTCCCTTTTCTCTCATGTATCTTTGGATGTTTTCTTGTCTTTGAAGGTTTGCATGTGTAACAACATAATCCTAGCTCATCTCATGCCTTTGAATAGTATAACTATCATGAAACATATATATATTTCTCATAAAGGAAGCATGAAAATTTTGGACTTTTATTTGCATATCATCATATCTAAAAACCATTCGGTGTCACGTGGACCGGGTGAACTCCTACTATGCCCCCTCATATTTAATTACATTATTATAACTCCTTCTGTGTACAAAATTTCGTGGCAATTGGACATCATTTGAATTTCGGGTGACAGAAAACAATTTCGGACTAAATGAATAGTGCAGCAAACTAGAAACATGAATTTTGCCAACTTTGAAAAATCCTTAAATATTCTGTAGACCTCCAAAAATTATGATTTTTAACTTCCCAAAAAGCTCTCAATGAGACCTAATTGCATGCCAAATCGCATATCAATACTAACTCATTTGGCCAAAAAGTGACATAGGGTTCTATTATGGTCAAATTTGGCTCCATATGAGGTACCAAATTTGCCAAATGGCCTTCCCTTGGTTGTGGCACCTTTTGGGCAAGTCTAAAAGCACATTTGAGACTTGTGTAAGCCACCCAAATGGTCTCAAACCTTATGCATCTCATTTTGGCCATTCAACCCACACTTATGCATACATTCATCAAAGTTCCATATTGCACACTTGGGCCTTACATACTCAAAATAAGTACTATAGGTCATATATCATTTTCATACATCTAAACATCACATAATAGTATATTTACACATGTCTCAAGGTTCATGGTACATATACAACATCGTATACACTATGAACCATCATCATGGTCCCAAAATAGGTAAAATAATACATAAGCTTGTCAATCCTTGCTCTTTATGGTTGTTGGCTCCCTTCACCATAAGTACTTGGTCCACCTAGCATGTTAGATCATTGGACAGGAGGGGATGAGATTCAAAGAATCCCAATAGCTCATCTCCCATTCAATCACACATAATATGTGCAAAGCAAGCTTTACAAATGTATGCATGGAGAAAATAAAAGCCATGGACATTTTATAAGTAAACTTGGCATGTGAACAACTCATATAAATCATTCAAGAGCTCACCAAGTGTTTGGATTGGCCTCACACTTCTCCCCATAGGTTTTGGACTTGCCTCACCCAGTCTTGAGCATTTTGGACTCAATCATACTCTTGGGAGCCCACTTTACTTTTGGGAGACTCTTTGCTTTATCTCAACCAAGCTTGAGGGTTCTTGGCTCATCCTCACCCAAGGAAAGAGTTCTTGGCCTCTCCACACTCAAGTAAACTCATACAAACATCATGCACTCATTAGAAAACATAACATGGCATCAAGGATCATAGAATATAAAGGAATGCTAGCATACTTTTCATAGCTTGAAATTATACATACACACATTCTAAAATAAGCTAAACACACATCCATGCATGAGAGAAGATGGAGAGAGCTACCTTGCACAATTTCACACACTTTTTCCTTAGCTTTTAAGCCTCCTCTTTCGGCCACACACCCACAATTTGGTGGAGATAGTTTCTCTTGGCCTAGATATGAATTATGGGAGCCAATTAGGTTCATGAAACACATTCTAAGGCTACATAACTTGATGAACCACTAGATTACTCTATAGACTTCATTATGGTCCATAATTACACTTAATGAAGCAAAACCCCTCAAATGATTTCTAGGCCTCATTCTTTCTTATCAAATATGATTCTTGACCCCTTTTAACCCTCTTGGAGTCATCACATCATTAAGACAAAAATCCTAGCACCATGTTGCTTCTTTAGGTCATATTATGGAACCTAAGGCACCAAATCACTTTCCATGAGTTCTAAAATTTTTCCAAGGCTTCCCTTCATCTTTATTCATCAAATATGACTCAAGGATGGCCTTAGAAAAATTTAAAACTCCCCCCATCTACACAAACAAGCCTAGGCTGAGACATAGGCTTCCTTTAGGCTTCTTGGGGTTCTTTTGATTTTCTTGAAGGAAGAAGCTTATGGGGAGCATCTTAGGTGTCTCAAGAACTCATTTAAACTCTTACTTAGACCTAGGAATCATCATACAATTTCAAAAATTGGAAGGTGCACTTAAAACCCTAGATTTTGCATCTTGATTTCTAATGCCTATTTCTTGGTTTTCTTTGCATATTCTTATTCCTCTCCATCAAATACCTAATAATCATGCTTGTTTGGGCTTGAAATTTAACTCCCCAAGGTAGAACACATGTAGGGAAAAATGGAGAAGAAAGGCCATGGAAGGTATCAACCATAGGATGCATTTTTACCTTATTTCCTTGCTTAGTTTGGCTTGAATCTTGATTTCTCCAAGCTCCTCTCTTCAAATCCGAACTTTCCCTTGAATATCTCCCTTGAATCATATTTATAAACATCATTTTAATCCAAGGAAAGAAAGGAGTATGAAGGAGAGGTGGTGGAGATGAAGAAAAGCAAGAAAAAACATCATGAAAGCATACCTTAAGCTTAGATTTCTTCCTCCTCCTTCTTCCTCTCTTGGCGCCTCTCCCTTAGGGTTTTGCTTCTGGTTTGGGGCTAAATTTTCTGAAGTTAAATGAGGGCAAATGTGAGGCACCACATATATATAGGTAGGGAAAAGTGACTTTTTCAAAAATTCTAATTTTACCCTTCATACTTTGCATTTTCGTTTCTCCTTTGTTTTAGCTCCTTTTTGAGAACCATCTTTTCCATTATAAAATTTAGGTTCCCAATTAAGAAAAATGGCTTTGGAATCACTCAAATTGGAGCTAAAACCTTTTCGAACGAATCCGTCAAAGTTCGAGCACACCGACATTAGAAAATGTCCACCAGAGGGGATTTAACTGTCCCGGAGCTTTCCATGGTTTTCAGGGCCTTTGAGAACCCTGGAGAACTCAAAACTTTGGTTTAAAAAGCCCTCTTGTGTGAATTCCAAAAATTACCCGAAATTACGAAAATGCCATTATGTTTTGTTAGGTTTCCGTCAAAATTTGTTTCTTCATTCTAGCTCCATTTTTCCTTTCGTCTGAGACTACAATTCTCATTTTTAGGGGGCTAGAATGTTACTCAAATTTTTTGGGACTTTAACTAATTCATTTCAGGGGACTTGCTTTGAAAATATGCCCATTTCCGTCGTTTAACGAAAACTAGACATTATAGCATGCATGTTTTAACCCATGAAAGATGTTTTAGCATGTATCAATATGCCATGGTACCATGTTACTATGTTATGCACTTAAATGATGCTTTATGAATATGTTTTGGTTTGCTTGAGTATGGTGAAGCCAAAAGTCCCTTAGCTAAGGTGAGGATGAGCCAAAAGCTCCCAAGAATAGGTGAGACAAAGTCAAAAGTCTCTAAAGAGTAAGGCTTGGTCAAAAGACCTTTAAGAAAATGGGTGAGGCAAGTCCAAAATCCCCAAAGAGAATGGGTGAGGCTAAACCATTTCCTTGGCAAACTTATGTATGTTCTATATGACTTCTTGAGTGTAAGACATGTTCTATATATGATTATGCACTCCATGATATTCATGCATGCATTTTAGACTTGAATTTGCATCCTTTATATATGCTTGAAAGGAAGAAGAGCTATTGGGATTCCTAGAATCTCATTCTTTCCTCCCCATTACCTAATATGTCTAGGTGGATCAAAAGAACAAAGAAATGGGAGCCAACGCACTTGAAAGCAAGGAGATTGATAGAGAAATTGAAAAATGTTTGTATTATAGTCATATTGATGTCAAAAAATTTATCTCCATGGTGTATATGATGTATAAGCTCTTCAACATGTGTAACTATATGAATATGTGATGTATAAATGAGAATTGGAAGCAAATAAGTGATATTGCATGTACTTGGTATTGTATGACTAGAATGAGCACGTATGTGTCTTACGTATATCATCAAATGGGGAAGTGAGTTTGTAAAATTTAGGTTGTTGGGCCTTTGAGACATTTTTAGTAGACTATTTTCATGCTTTCCCACATGCTCAAGTGACCCTAGAAGAGCTAAAAGCAAAAATGAACCATTTGGGACTTTTTTAGAAGCCAAAAAAGTGACCATTTGCAACCCTACAGCAAAATCTGACCAAATGGATGAATTTCCTCATGAAATTTGGCATGCATATAGATTTTGTCTATATCTTTTCAGAAAGCTAAAGTGCATATTATTTGAAACTCTAAAGAATATTTGATAAATTTCTAAAGTTGGCAATTTTTTATGGTTTGGTACTGTCACTGTGTAATTGGTCAAAATTTTCATCTCTATCATGCATAGGGCAAATGGTGTCCAATGATTATGAAATTTTATAAGAAAAACTAGACACTCATAGTGACTCATGGCAACTAGAAGCACCTCAATTGGAGGTATGTGGAGAGAGAAATGATTTTCTAAAGTTTTGTGTCAGTATCAGGGACGACAGTAGACCTTGGTTACTGTTCCATCTATTTTTGAGATCTAAAGGTTTCTATATTAGTCTGGACTTATTTTTTCCTTCTAGATAATATATGTAGTTCCAAATTGGTATAGTTTACCCAAATTGGATTTTTGTGGAATTAATTATGCATTTTTGAAGTTTATATCAATAAGTTATATTAGAAATATTGAGCTATCTAACCTATGTTACTTTTTTGTTGTCAAGCGTGGTCCAAATGATGTTTTTATGGCTTGAGATTATTTTTACATAAATTTAACATCCAAAGCTTTCTAGAAAGCTGAGTTGCCTAATTTTGATATTTCTAAGTTTAGTTATGATTTTCCAAAGTGGCATTAGAAATCTGTCAAGTTGGACCCAAAATGAACTTGTATTATTTTGTGTATGTATGCTAAGAGCTTAAGCATTTGGCAACATTTTGAGATGGTTTTAAATTGTATGCATATATTTAAATAGAAGAATGAGATGGATGAGTTCATATGGCCAACGGGACATGGAATGAAAATTTTATCCCTTACGCAATGTCAAAATAATGTAATATTTTGATGGAATTTTCTTGAAACCTTGCTATATCAAAGGAATGCAATTAGAAATGAGATAAGATGAGCTAGTTAAATATGATGTTGCACTTGGGGCTTAAAGAAAAGCAATTTTTCTAGCTTAATACCTACCTCGTTTGAAAGCCCTCTTTTGTAGTTTCTCATGGTACAATTAGCTTCCTTAAATCTCTTTTTTTCTTTGTGAGGTCAATCATAAACTTTATCCTTTCAAGAAGCTAAAACTACCATTAGAAAGAGCATGAAGAGAGAAGGAGGTTTCATAACTAGCATATAGCAAAATTCTATATATTTTCTTACCTATATGCATTGGTTCTTTTTCTCTCTCCTCCCTTCCTTCTCATGCCATGGTTGGTTTGGTTCAGAGGTAGAGAGTTTTGATTATAAGGAGAAGAAGTGGTTGGTGTGCTTATTAAAGAGGAAGGAAGATTTTTATAAAAATATTGAAAATACCAATGATGTCCCTTCACTTAATTTCCTTAGTTTGAACTCATTTCATATCTTTTTTAAAAATTGCCTTTTCCATATGAAATTTAGGCTCTTTAATTTATTAAAAGCATTTACTTTAAAATTTTTAGGATTTAAAACAACATAAAAAAATTTGGTCAACTGGAGCTTAAAATCATTTATCATCAGGGATTTAGCCATTTTAATGATCTCTATGGTTTTCAAGACCTCTAAAAACCCAATGAGTTTAATTTTGGCATTTAAAATTTCTTTCATTAAGTTTCTAAAATTTTGTCCAAAATTATGGTTTTTCCACTGGTATGTCAGTTTACTCTATTTAAACATTTTGGCTTTGTTTATACTATTTTCTTTCATCTTATCTAGACTTCTAATCTCTCATTATTATGGTTATCAACTTTTCTTTTGATATCTAAAGGTTTAGGAAACATTGGGTATGATGGGAATCAACATTGAGGCTCAAGTCCAAAGATAGATTGCCACAAAGTAGTTTGCCTGAACTACCACCTTCTTAAATTTAAGCTCCTAAGCTAGTTAAATCCCCAATAGCAGGCCCTATAATTCTATGGTGGTAGCAAAGTAAGATCCAATGTTACATCCAAAACCTGTGAATAATTATCTTATAAAAATTGATTGCAACTTCCCATTAAAAAGATAAGCACCTTCTAATATCTAAAACAAGGCCAAACCATAAATGTTGCAACGTACAACTACTGTAACCTAGTCATTAGTAAAAAAATGAAAAATAAGCCAAATACATAATTCTATTAAAAATTTTAATTTCCAATTAAAAAGATAATTATTTAAAGATAGAGATAATAGAAATTAAAATATAATATTTAAATTAGTAGTTAAGGAATATTTAAATAGAGATGACAAAATATTTTAGCTATCATTAGATAATGTTTATTATAAGATACAAAATTTTTTAATGTATTATTTAAGATTACAAAAAGTAGCAAATTATTATCTCTAATTTTTTAGTATTAAATTAAAATTTTTAATTGTAGAATTCAAACATCTATGATTTAAAATTTAAGATTTAAAAAGTAAATTAAGGGAGTTAAAAAATATTTAAATAAAAATTTTAAATGAGTTTTAGAATATTAAATATCGATTTAGTAAAAAAATAAATAAAATAAAATAAAATCATATAATATAATAATAAAAATAGTAACTCAATAACCATACTTAATCTTAGCACATTCCTCATTTTGCATGACACAAATGATGCATTGAGAGAGAAGTATTAAGGTGCAGTGTAAAGGGAGGGAGAGAATTATCAATGTTGAACTTCAAGCTCTTGCGTGATGGTGAAAGAGGTTATTTCAACACTAGTGAGTTCAGATAAAAACCTTCCTCTCTTCTTACTCTACAATCCTATCCAAACAATTTCTCATTGGGGTGAAGTATTTTTGTTTGAGGGTTGAGAAGATTTTGGAATTTTAGCTTGTTTGGGTAATGAAGAAGAAAATGAGGTGAAGGAATACAAATTGGAGTAAGTTCTTGTAATACCCGGTTCCTTTATGAACAATCTAAAACTAATAAGTTTTAAAAAGAAATACCCTAAATAGGAAGATTTGAGGTTAAACAAAATTAAAGTAATGATTTAGACATCATAGAATGAGAATACAAGGCTAAAGGTGCTCTAAAAACATAACCATAATAGTTAAAATTGGACGAACATGTAATGAGATTTTCATAAATTTGGGCACTTTTTAGAAAACTCAAAAGAGGGATCTTTAAAATGAAAAATTAAGTTTCTTGGAATTCTCAAAGGCCCTAAAAACTATAAGAACCCTTAGAATAGTTAAAACCCCTATGATTTACATTTTAGAGCGTTAGTTGATCCGAACTTTGATTGGTTCATTCGAGAAAGTTTTAAATCCAATTTGGGTAAAACCAAAGGTATTTTATGAATTAGAAGACCTAAATTTTATGATAGAAAAAATGATTCTCAAGAAAGAGTTGAAATGAGCCAAAAAGGAAATAGCCAAGAAAATAAGACAAGAATGGAATTTTTAAAAAAGATGTCAAAAAGCCTCTTACTTATATACACATCCCACTCCTTCTCCACATTGTAACCAACTTTAGTTCTACCCAAAATAAAGGAGAAACCAATAAAGAAGGACACACAAGGAGAAGGGAAGAGGAAGGAGAAAGACTAGCAAAAAGGTAAAGAAATTTATGATTTTTCATGCACTTTCCTTCACCAAACTTGTTCTTCTCCTTTTCCTTTTCCTTCCTATGGTTTTAATGACTCAATTAGGGCTAGTTTGTGGCTGGTTCAGAAGGAGGACAACAAAACTTGAAGGAGAAGCTAGAAGCATGGAAAAGCTCTTTGAAAGAGCTCTGAATTAAAGTAAGCATCATGGCATTTTCTTGTACTTTCTTATTGGTTCTTCCCATGCCATGTTCAGCCAACCTAGGGCCTATCCAATAGGGGATGAATTCTAACCAAGCCATGGAAGAAACATGGGTTTTAAAGTGTGAGAAATAAGGATATGTAATTGAAACCAAAAAGGGAGCCTTAGAATTCAAGTTACAAAACCTAGGGATTTTGTTGCACCTTGATATATATGAAAATTTCTAATGATAATTTAGGTTGTTTAATAGTGTGGATGAGTTCTCAAAACATCTAGGAAGCCTTCCCTGAGCCAACTCCCTTAAGAAAATTTGCAAAAGTCCATGGGCCCTTAACCTTGCATAAGTCTCGGCCTAAGTAAGATAATGAACCTAAGGAGATTTTTAATTTCTTCTAAGGCCAGAATGGGACTAAATATGATAGACGAACATCAAAGGAAGTATTAGAATAAATTTAGAAAGCATGCTTTGTGAGATGGAGGTGTAGGCTCAATTTTAAGACATAAAGAAGTAACTTGTACCTAAGCTCCTTCAAATGAATTTGTGATGACTCCAAGGAGTCTAAATGGAGTCAAGAGACTTAGATAGAAGGAGAAATTGGAGTCAAGATCATAAATTCCAATAATTGCTTCAGTGTGTCTTGTATAGAACCATAATTATGTCTTAGAACATAGTAGCCTTACATAGAGTTTGTGAGAAGCTAGAGCTTGTTCCAATGATCGAAATATGCCTCATTTGATGTGTTTAGGCTAAGAGAATCAAGTGCCACCTAGTTGCATGTGCTTGGCCAAAAAGGGGAAGAAGAATTAAAGGAAAAAGTATGTGAATCTTGCTTCAAAGTAGCTCTCTAACCTTTTTCAAATGCATTGCTTGGATGTTTACTTGTTTTTGAGTGCTTGTGTGTATGTTTGAACTATGAGAAATGTTCCTAGCCATTGCTTACATGTTATGGTACCATTATGCTTTTTGAAAGATGTTTATGAATACAAAGTGGCTTGAATGGATTTGGTTATACTAGAAGTCCTTTTACATAGGTGAGGATGAGCTATAAGTCCCTAGGAATGGGTAAGACAAAGCCAAAAGTCTCAAAAAGAGTGAGGCTAAGTCAAAAGTCCTTTGAAAGTGAATGAGGTAAATCCAAAAGTCCCAAGAAAGTTGGGTGAGACTAGACCAATGCCCTTAAGAGTCTTTATTTGATATGTATGAGTTCATATGACAAGGTAAATTATTTATATGTGTTCATTAATAGCTTAAATGCCATACATGCATTCTTTGATATGAAATTGCATCCATTATGTATGCTTGAAAGGGTAAAGAGCTATTGGGATTCTTGAAATCTCACTTTCCCCTTCCTATATTTAACCATGTCTAGGTGAAGTTCAAGGAAGCAAAAATGGAAGCCAAGGAGCATGGATAGCTATACTTTGACAATAGAATATCTTTTAATGTAAATTGATGTCAAAGTTTGTAATTCTATGATTTATATAAGATGTAAATGTATAAGCATGTGTAAATATATGTAATGATCATGTATGAATGGGATTTGAAGTTAAATGTATGCTTATGCAAGAATTTGACATCCTAAGCCTATGATGTACATATGTATATTAGCAACTAGGATGGTGGTTTTAAGATGCATGGTGATTTGGACCATTTGGGATGCTCTCATAGGCTATGTTTATGCTTTTGGACATACTCAAGTGGTAATGGAAAGATGAGAAGAGCATTTGGTACATTTTAAACCTTTTGTGGACTTCAAATTTGACTATTTCTTAAGTTGAACCAAAGTCTAATTGAGATTTTCCATGAAATTTGGCTAGCAAATAGGTTTCATCTAGTGCTTTTCATAGAGCTAAAGAGCACTTAATTTGGAGCTCTAGAGAATTTAATATGATTTTTCAAAGTTGGGCAAATTATGTAGAATTTGTCAAGTTACTGTTCATATGGTCAGTTTGCTTTTCTAAATTACTCATAAGTCAAATGAAGTCTAATGCTTATGTGATTTTACAAACATAAATTAGACATCATAAGATTTCCAAAGCCACTGAGAACACCTCATTGCGAGCTTTGTAAAGGGAGAACTAAATTTTTGAAATTTCAGGTCTTGGAGCTATCTGAGAACAGACCCGATGTACTCTTTTATTGCTTTTTGTGGGCTAAATGATACTTTCTTACCTTGTAACTATTTTTCTTATTAGTTGACATCCTGAGATTTCCAAAAAGATATCATATACATGATTTTGAGTTTTGTAGAATTAATTATGAATTTTCAAAATTCATATCAGAAATCTGGACAGTAAACCTGAGAGCAAAAATCTGGTATTGTGTTGTGTGATCCAAAATCCATGGTTTATGAGATGAAATGTGATGTTTTTGATATGGATAGATATGTTATGGATGGAAAATGACATGGATGAGCTCATATGGTCCCTAAAGCATGAAATGAATTAATTGAGCTTTCCATTACGCAAATTCTCGTTATTATATGTGCCATTCTCACAAGTATATGTAAAAATAAGCCTATGGGATATAGAATAAAGGCTAGGGAGCTAAGGTATTACAGTTCTCACTTCTTTTTTTCACTTTTCTGCCTTGATGGAGAATTTAGGCTTTTTAGTTTGGTTCTTAAGCCATTATGACAATATAAGGACAAATATGAAAATTTTTTATGAAGAACTAAAATTTATTTTTTTAGAAAAAATTAAAGTCTATCATTAAATTATAGTTTGGTTCTATCATATTTCAAGCTACTTTGGTTAGACATTTTTTAAGGTAGAATGACCATCTCATTTGTTGATTATCATTTGACAAGAGCTTGTCTCTGTATATGCTTTTGTCATTCTATGTTCTTGAACTTTTGGTCGTAAGATATTTCAAGCCATGATTCCTTACTTGCCCCTATTGATGATGTAATGTCTGGTTTTTTGTTAAACGACAGAAATGAGTGCATTTCCAGAGCAAGTCCCCCAAAATGAATTAGTTAAGGTCCCAAAAAATTTTAGTAGCATTCTAAACTCTTAAAAATGAGAATCTTAGTCTCAGACAAAAAGAAAACTGAAGCTAGAATGAAGAAACGAATTCAATGAAAGGTTGACGAAATGTAATAGCATTTTTGTAATTTTGAGCAAATTTTGGAATTTGCACAAGAGGGATTTTTAAATGAAATTTTTGAGCTCTCTGGGGTTCTCTAAGGCCCTGAAATCCACGGGAAGTCTGAGACAGTTAAAACTCCTCTTGTGGACGTTTTTTAATGTTAGTGGACCCAAATTTTGACGGATTAGTTCAAAAAGGTTTTAGCTCCGATTTGAGTGATTCTGAATGCCTTTTATTAAATTGGAAATCTAAATTTTATAATGGAAAAGATGGTTCTAAAAAAGGAGCTAAAACTAACTAAAAACGAAAATGCCAAAAAGATATGGCAAAATTGAAATTTTTGAAAAGTGTTTCTTAAACCCACATATATATATATAAGGCTCCCCACCTCCTTTCTCATTTAGCTTATTTAGTTTCTACCCTAAATCAGAGGAAGAACCCTAAGAGTGAGGCGCACAAGAAGGAGAAGAAGAGAAAGAGAAAAACAAGGCAAAAGGTATGGAATTTCTTGGTTTTTTCATACTTTCTCTTTAGTAAACCTCTTCTTCTCGATTTTCCCTTCTTTTCTATGGTTTTATTGAGGCTTTTGGATCTGTTTTGAGGGAAGAACAGAGGGGAAAATTCGGATTTGAAGAGAAGAGGTGAAGGAAAGGAAGAATCAAGCAAGAAAACAAGGAAGAACATAGTAAATCTTCCTTCCATGGTAGCTATCCCTTGCTCCCTTCTTCTCCTTGGTTCATCCCACACATGGAGTTTCAAGAAGGCTTGGGTTTTGGGTAGAACCAAGGGTGAATCTTAGGAATTTAAGGGAGGAGAATAAGAATATGCAAAGAGAATTAACAAACAACTATGGAAAATCAAGATAGCAAACCTAGGGTTTCTAGTGTTCCTTGTAAAATCTGATTTGATGCAATAATTGTTAGGCCTAGATGAATGTTTAAATAAGTTCCTAAGATCCCTAGAAGGCTCCCCATATGCATCTTCCATCAAGAAAATAAAGCAAAGTCAATGAGTGCCAAGAATAAGCATAGTTTTGCCCTAGAAGAGTTAGGGTACCTATGGATAGTTTTAATTTATTCCAAGCCTATTTTTGATTCATATATGATGAGTGAAGATGAGGGGAAACTTTGGAAAAAAATTTAGAAACCATAGAAAGTGAAATAACCTTATATGTTCTATAATATGACCTAAAGAAGCAACACTTAGTTTGGCTCTTTGTTTTAATTGTGTGATGACTCCAAGAGGCTTAAAAGGAGTCAAGAACTATAAATGAAAGGAAAGAATGGAGCCTAAAACTCAATTGATGGATGTTGCTTTATTTGGTGCATTTTGAAATTAAAAAAGTGCTATTAGACCAAGCTAGTATTTAAGAAAGATGTATGGCTTTAGAAATGATTCCATGAACTTAATTGGCTTCCATATATTGTGTTTAGGCTAAGAGAAAAAAATTTCACACCTTTGTGTGTGTGAGGCCAGGGAAGGAAGAGCATTTTCAAGAGAAAAAGTGTGTGATTGCAACAAAGGTAGCTCACTTCTCCTTCTCTCATGTATGAATGTGTGCTTAACTTGTCTTTGAATGTGTGTATGTGTGTTTTAAGCCATGAAAAGTGTTCTAGCATGTGCATATGTATTATGGTATTATGATGTTGTAATATGTAACACCATATATTTTTTGCTCATTTCATAGCATATCTATGCCTTACATCAAGTTATTCATACAAGAGGTAAGAAAATGGCATTATTTTAATGCATTTCTTAGCGTTGCGTCAAGTATGAAAATTCTATTCGGTATCACGTGGACCATATGAGCTCATACATCACATTTTCATATTTAATTACATGAATTAAACTCATTTACATCATGAAAAGTGGCCTACATCTCAAGGAACTCGAAAGAAAGCTCAAAATATACATATCTATTTTCGGCTAGATTTGCCCTCATTTCTGTCACAAATTTGAAAAATCATAACTAATTCTAGAAAAATTAAAATCATGCATTCTTGACCATTTTGAAAAGCTATAGATGTCGACTTAAAAATATTTCCAGACCATAAGATCCAACACAGAGGACGTTTGACATTTGAAAAGGTTTAGAGGTCAAACTGTCCACTAGCATTGTCACAGAATTCTACAGCAAACTTTAAAAATGTCTAATTAATTACAAAAAAGTCCAATCCATACAAATGATACCAATATGGAAATGTGTGGATGTTAGCTAGAGGGGAAAAATAACTCTATACCAGTTCAAGCATGCCTAAATCTCGAAAATTAATTAAATAGTACCTGAGATTAGCTTGAGGGTCTGATACTAGATAGTATTTTCAAAAACTTTATATCTCCCTCTCTAGATATCCAAATGAGGTGCTTCTAGTTGGCACAAGTCTGGGAACATCTAGTTTCTCTTTATAAAATTTCATGGCAATTGGACATCATTTGAGCCCTGTGTGATATATTTCATTTTCAGATCAGAGTGAATAGTACCATTACCAAAACTAGAATGTTTGCTAACTTTGGAAATTCCTCAAATATTTTGTAGACCTCCAAAAATTTCATACTTTAACTTCCTAAAAATCTCTTAACAAGTTCTAAATGCATGCCAAATCTCATATCAAGAAGAGCTCATTTAAATAAAAAGTGATATAGGGTTCTAAAATAGCAAATTTATGCCCCATATAGGGTACCAAAATATCCAAATGGCTTCTCTTAATGTTTGGCACCCTTTGGGCAAGTCTAAAAGCATGAATATGACTTGTTTGAATTCCCCAAGTGGTCCCAAACCTCATGCATCTCAATTTAGCCATGCCACTTCCACATATACACTAGTGCATCAAACTTTCAAGAAGCAAAAATATTTCATACTCATTTTACATTCTAGTATTCACATGCCATAATCTCTCATTCATATATGATACATCAACATATTTATACATATTCACAACCTCATAGAACATATACGACCATAGATTACAAAATTTGTCATTTATATGGCTTTAAAGTAGCCAATTCCATGCACTTTAATATCCTACTCTCTTCTCCCAAGGGGTTGGCTTCCATTACGTTGCTCTCTTGGTCCACTGATGCGGTCTGTCGCGCGACCCTCAAAATAAAACTAGGTTAACAAGATATGCAGCTAGTGGCACAACCTAGGTCATCTCCCTCAGAATTGGAATGCAATGTTTGATTGAATTTTCTAAGTGTATGAAGATTCTAAAACTTACTAATTTAGGGGGGTTCCAATCTAATTGAACTAAGTAAAATGAATCTAAAATAAAATTCCTAAATTCTACCTAGCTAGATGAATTATGGGTGGAGAATGATCTTGTGACTAGCTTTGGAATCGTCCCTTGGTATCCACTATCCTTATCCTAATCCAATTGTGATTAATTCTGGCCTAAGAATCTCTAATTGTGTTCATGGCAATTGTATCTTAAGTTAACACTCAAGAATCAAGAAATTAACAATTTAATGTTGAATTGAGAACTCAACCTCGCATTAAATTGCTAACTCTTATTTTAGGATCAATGAACACCCAATTCGATTAATTAGCTGAGTAATTAACCTCTGAACTATCATCCAAAAATGTCCAATTAAACAACTAAACATCAAGGAGTCCTCAAATTAAACAATTAAAGGGTCAATCTCTCACATGCATTTCATCAAACATCTTGATTGCATACATGGGTAATTGCAAGAAATTGACAAATTCAGAATTTAATCCAACCAATCAATCAACAAAAAGGCTTCCTAATTAGAGTCTAAACAGCCACTAATTATAATTACACAATTTCTCAATCAAATACAACTTAAACAAGACAATATATGAAAGAGAGAAAGTGTAAGGAAAAATTGAAATCCTTAGCCAAAATTCTGAGTTTTTCTCCATAGATTCAAGCTTCAACTTAAGTGCCTTCCTCCTAGCTAGCCACAGATGGAATTAGAGCTTCATTAGGTGAAGATGGAATGGGAATGGAGGATGGGAGAAATGGCGTGGAGTCGCTGGATGAAGAATGAAACGATCGGGGCGTGAATGAAGTGAATGCGTTTTATGAATCCCCCCATTTTGTGGATGGATGGAGTGAATAATGACGGTGTGCCTCCTCAATCACTTGATGGATGAATTGATTATACTAATTTATTTGAGGGATTGGATCTGATGGATGAATTGTAGCCTCATGGATTCTCTCTGCCCGAATGATGATCCAGCCTCACGTGTTTTTTAATCATTCCACGTGCTCTTTTTTTTTCATGCGTTTTGGATGTCACAACCCAGCGTTATTTTCCTCCCAGCTCTCCTCTACGTTTTCAGCTATTTATTTAATTCTTCCACGTCATTTGTCATTCGTCCTGTAGCTTTTGCATGTCTCCACGTGATTCCTCGAGCCAGCTCATTCTTTTCCTTCTCCTTCACCACGTGAAATCGAGACTGTAGCTTCTGCATGCTTGTTTCCTTTCGCTGTGTTCCTGCTTCTTCCAGCTGCTCCTGTTCAGCGCCTCTCCTTTCAGCTCCTTTCGATATCCAGCCCCTCACCAAGACGAAGAAAACCTCTCCTCTTCATTTCGGCACCTCCTCCTTCTGTCCGAGAGAACTCTTCATGCAGCTCCTTTAAAATCTGCTCATGCAGCTCATTTTTTTTTCTCCTCCAGAAGCCCCCACGTTATTCTTCATCCAGCCCGTAGCAACCCTTGTGCTTCTCATTCATGCATCTGCTTCTTCACTTCTTCTCTACCCAAGCTCGAGTGAAGATCTCGTGCCCCTACTTCCTTCATTCAGCTCGTGTAGCTTGCATGAGAGCTGCCCAAGCTCCTTTCAACTCATGCTCTTTCCACGTTGGCTGCTTCTGTGTGTGCATGACTCCTTCTTCCCAGCTGCCTTACATGTTTGTTGTGTGCTCCAGCTGAGAGAGTGTGTTTCTGACTTCATGAGACAACCCGAGCCTTCTTCATGTTTCTTCTCCTTACATAAAACTCGTGCTTCCTCCTCTGTTTCAGCCACATGCATGTAGAACTCGAGCTCCCTTCAAGAACCCATTGCTTCTTCTTAAATCATAAAAGCTAACCACATGCTCTGTACCTTCCTTCATTTCTTTGCATACTCTGTTTCAGTGGGTGGAAGTGTAATGGCTGGTTCTAGGAGATTGAGTGTGAGTGTATATGGTGAGGTGCCACGTGAGAATGGAGGAAGAGTGGATGCACTAAGGATGAAGTGGCTCATGGCATTTTTCTTCTCCAATTAACCTTCCATATTTTCTCCAACATTGAGATTTAATTTGCTCAAAGTCTTCTTGAGACGTGGGAATGTGCTGCTGTGCATGTGAATGACCATGTGTTTGTGCATGAAACCACGTTCAAGTGAGCTCCTACGTGGAATATTTGTTTGTGTTGTTGCAACATGGAGCATGATTCAACGTGGGAATTTTGTAGCATGATTCATCCATTCCTTCATCAACATGAGAGATGATTTGCCCAAAATCTGCATAAAAGCAATAGAGAAAAATTCACAAAATTCATTTAAAAAGATTTATGCTTTTAAAATCAATTATTTTGCAGTTAAATTCCTAAAGTGCAGAAAATGGCTACTAAAATTAAATTCCATCTAAGTAAATCCATTAAGCCTTATTTAACATTTAAAATGCTTAAGTTAAGGAGAATAAAATATATAAAATTCATGCTTATCATCCACCTAGCATGTTAGAACATTGGAGAGGAGGGGATGAGATTCAAAGAATCCCAAGAGCTCATCTCCCATTCAATCATACATAATGGATGTAAACAAGTCTCATAAATGCATGTATGGCCATGTTGACATGTGCAAACATTCAAGAAGCATTTTCATCATTTGAGAATGTCATACATAGCATACAGAGGCTTGGCAAGCAAGTGGATTGGCCTTACCCAATTTCTTGTGGATATTGAACTTGCCTCACCTATTCTTTAAAAGATTCTTGGACTTAACCATACTCTTGGGAGCCCATCTTTCTTTTAGGAGACTCTTCGCTTTGTCTCAACCAATCTCAAGGGTTTTTGGCTCATCGTCACCATGGCTAAGGGTTCTTGGCCTCACCACACTCAAGTAAACCCAAGCACACATCAAAAACATCATATAAGAGCATATTGTAGCATCATGGCACCATGAAATTAAAGTCATGCTAAAACACTTTTCATGGCTTAAAAATACACATACATACATTCAAGATAAGCTAAGCACACATCCATACATGAGAAAAGGTGGAAAGAGCTACCTTGTACACAATTACACACTTTTTCTCTTGAATCCAAGCTCCCCTTTTTGGCCACACACACACAAAAGTGTGGGGATGGTTTCTCTTATCCTAAACACAATTTATAGAAGCCAATTAAGTTCATGGAATTAATTATAAGGCCACACAACTCACTTAAACATTAACTTGCTCTATAAACTGCATTATGGTTCCATAATTGCACCTAATGAAGCAACACCCCTTAAATAAATTCTAGGCTCCATTCTTTCCTTTCAAATATGATCCTTGACTCCTTTTAAGCCTCTTGGAGTCATCACACAATTAAAATCAAGTGCTTAACTACATGTTGCTTCTTTAGGTTATAACATGGAACCTAAAACACCAACTCACTTTCTATGGGTTCTAAATTTTTCCCAAGGCCTGTCCTCATTTTCATTCATCATATATGACTCAAGAATGGGTTTAGAAAAATTTAAAACTCTCCCTAGCTATTCCAACCTCCTTAGGCCGAGACCATGAGGCTTATTGGTCTTCATGGATTTTGCTTGGTTTTCTTAAAGGAAGAAGCATGTGGGGAGCATCTTAGGGATCTTGGAAACTCATTTAAACTCTTATTTAGGCCTAGGAATCATCATACAGAATTAGATTTGACAAGGTTCATACAAAACCCTAGAATTTGCATCTTAAAATCTAATGATTTTTTGTTAATTCCCTTTACATATTCTTGATCTCCACACCTTTTTCTCTTAGATTCATCCTTGGTTCTACCTAAAAATCAACTCCTCCTAAGGTTCCTTAGGTTTGTCAAATTGGAGAAGAAGAGGAACCAAGGATAGCAACCATAGGAAGAGAAATTACCTAGTTTTCTTTCTTTTTCTTGCTTGAATCTTACTTTCTCCAAGCTCCTTTCTTCAAATCCTAAATTTTCCATAAGTTTCTCCCTTAAATCAGATTTGTAAACCTCATTTTAATCAAATGAAACAAAGGAGAATGAAGGAGAAGAGGTGTGGATGGAAGAAAGCATGAAAAACTACCATAGAAGCATACCTTTAAGCTTGGATTTCTCCTTCTTCTTCTTCCTCTCTTATGCACCTAAAACCCTAGCTCCTTTCTCTAAAATTGGGCAGAAATTTTTAAGTCTAATTGAGGGAGAAAGTAGGGCGCCACCTATATATAGGGGGAGGAGGAAGCATTTTTTAAAAATTTTCATTTTGCCCTTTATTCTTTGCATTTTCATTTCTTCTTCGTTTTAGCTCTTTTTTGAGAACTGTCTTTTTTATTATGAAATTTAGATTCCCAATCTAATAAAATGCCTTTAGAATCACTCAAATTGGAGCTAAAACATTCCTAAACAAATCCATCAAAGTTCGGGTACATCTACATTGGAAAACGTCCACCGGAGGGGATTTAGCTGTCCCGGGCCTTCCTATGGTTTTTAAAGCCTCTGAGAACCCTAGGGAACTCAAAGCTTTCATTTAAAAAGTCCTCCTATGTGAATTCTAAAATTTGCTTAAAATTATGAAAATGCCATTACATTTCGTAAGTTTTTCATAAAAAATTGTTTCTTCATTCTAGCTCTATTTTTCTTTTTGTCTGAACCTAGGTTTCTCATTTTTAGGAGTCTAGAATGCTTCCCAAATTTTTTGGGACCTTGAATAATTCATTTTGAGGGACTTCCTTTTGTATCCAATGAATTTCGTTTGTTGACAAAGAAACTGTATGTTACATTTCTCATGTTCTCTTTCATTTTCAGAAAACTGGATGTTACATAATATGTTTTCAAATGATGTTTAGTATACGTGCTTGGGTTTACTTGAATGTGGTGAAGGCAAGAACCCTTAGCCATGGTGAAGATGAGCTAATAACCTTTAAAATTGGTTAAGATAAAGTAAATAGTCTCCCAAGAGTGAGGTTGACTCCTAAGAGTAAGGTTAAGTGAAAACCTTTTAGAGAAAATAGGTGAGACAAGTCCAAAATCTATAAGAGAATAGGTAAGGCTATTCCACTTACTTGGCAAGCCTATGTATGCTTTGTATGACTTGTGCAAGTGCCAATAATGCTTCTTGAATGATTGCACACTCTATGATGCTCATGTATGTATTTTTAAGACTTGTTTTGCATTCTTTATGTGTGATTGAAAGGGAGATGAGCTATTGGAATTCTTTGAATCTCATTCCCTCCTCTCCAATGTCTTAATATGTTAGGTGGACCAAGTGAGCAAGGTAATGGAAGTCATCAAGTTGGAAGATGAGAGTTTGACATCCAAATACTTAGTTTTGTCTCTTTTGCAGCTATACATATGGCATATGATGTAATCCTATGATGGAATTGTTATATAATCAATTGAACATATGTAATTACCTAAATTTTTTAGGTATGTATAAGTTTTGGTGCCAAATGAATGGTAATGTGCATTTTAGGTAGTGAATGATAATGTAAAGCATGTGTGATCTTATGTATGGTATGGGGTGAGGGAGTGGGTTTTCAAATTCTAGGTTTATGCACCTTTGAGACAAGTTTAGAAGGTCATTTTAGTGCATTCCCGTGTGCTCAAGTGATCATGGTTGCTTTAGAACTCAAAATGGACCCTTTTGGTGACACAAAATGAGCCATTTTGCAACCCAATATCAAGATCTAACTAAATAAACGAATTTTCCCATGAAATTTGGAACACATATAGATCATATCTAGAGCTTTTTAGGAAGCCAAATACTAGATTATTTGAGCTCTTTGGAATTAATTATGAATTTTCAAAGTTGGCATTTTTTTGCTGAACTGATAGAGACACTATTCATATGGTCAAAACCTTTGGCTGTATCATTCGTAGGGCAAATGATGTCCAATACTCATGAAATATTACAAGCATAAACTAGAAATGATAAGCTTTCCATGGCCACTGAGATCACTCCAATTGGACCTCTGAGCAAAGAGATATAAATTTTTGAAGTTGGAGGTCAGTACTAGGGATGACAATCGACCTCTGGTACTATTTCATCAATTTTAGGTGGCTCAAAGCCTTTTTGATATCTGAACATATTTTTAACATAATGTAGACATCTGTAGCTTTCTAGAATGGTAAAGAATGTATAATCTTGATTTTTTTTAGAATTAGTTATGATTTTTCAAAATTTATTATAATAGTAATCTAGAAATTCTGGTCAAGGCTGCACTCTTGAATTTCATGTACTCCATCCACTTGTATAAGTTCTAAGCCACTTCCTTGGATGGTTTTGAGTTGTATTAGTGTAATTAAATATGAGAATGAGTTGAATGAGTTCATATGGTCCACAGGACACCGAATGGAAAATTCATCCACTATACCACACAAAGAAATTGATTATTTTTATTGAGTTTTCCTTCCTCTTCTTGTGTGATAATGGAAGGAAGCTTAGCATTCATATGGAATGAGTTCTAGAATTATGGTGTTATAGACAACGTTAAACTCATAATGCTTAAACTTAGAAAATCTTTGTTTTCTCTTCAATATGAGGTTTGTCTATTTTCTATCTATCCACGTATCTGTCTTCAAATAGGAAATATAATTCATATCTAACTTGCAATAAGATATTTTAGATAAAAATATCCATTATACTAGAAAAATGAAACTATAGCGAAAAGCTTTGAATGCACATGCCACTAGTGAGTAGAGCAGATGCTTAAGTTAGTAATAAGCATTATGCTAGCAACATGCTTTATTAACGGTTATTTTTCACATTCATTGGTAGATAGTAACCACCAACAACGCAATCGCCAATAAAGCCAACCAATTATAAATTGCTAACAAAAGTGAGCCTTTTATTAGTAGTTAATTACAAATTGCCAACTCTAACATCCAGCCCCTCCGTAAATATTTAGTTTCTCCATAAACGTCAGAAATGGGCCAGATACAAAAGGAAGTCCCTAAAATTGAAGGAATTAGGGCCAAATAAAATTATGATAAAATTATAAATAATAGAAAATGAGGATTTAAGCCTTGAGTTACTTAAAAATCAAGGCCAGAGTGATTCGATAAATTTGCTGAAAGGCCAGTGGTATTTTCATAAATATGGGAACTTTTTGAAAAACTCATAGGAGGGCTTTTTAAATGAAAGTTTTGAGTTCTTCGGGGTTCTCAAAGGCCCCAAAAACCATGGGAAGCCTCGGGACCAGTGAAGCCCCTCCGGTGTACTCTTTCCGACGTCAGTTGACCTAAACTTTGACTGATTCGTTCGGGAAGGTTTTAGCTACAAATTGAGTGATTACAAAGATATTTTATAAGATTGAGGACCTAAATTTTATGATAGAAAAGACAGTTCTCAAAAAGGAGCTAAAACGGATTAGAAACGAAAATGCCAAAAACGAGGGACGAAATAGGAATTTTTGGAATTCTTTTGCTTTTAATACTCTCTCATTCTCACGCCCTCCCTTGCCCTCATTTTTCACTGTCTTTCTTCTGCCCAAAACAGAGAGGAGAATCAGTTCTCTTAGGCACACAAGAAGGAGCACTCTTGGAAGGAGAAAAAAGCCAAGAAAAGGTAGGAAATTTCATGGAAAATCTAGCTTTCTCCTTAGCAAGTCACTTCTCCTCCTTCTCCTCCTTATTTCTATGGGTTTGATGGTGCTTTTAAATCTGTTTTGAAGGCAGAATAGAGATGGAATTTTCGGATTTGATGAGAGGAGGCTAGCCAAGTGAAAAGCAACCAAGAGAAAGCAAGAAAACAAGGTAAAACTTCCATTCTTTGGTAGTTTCTTCCTCTCCCTTCCTCTTGCACGAATTTGGGCACCATGAGCCCAATTCTTAGGGGCTATTTTTTGCCCAATTTATGGAGGGATTAGAGGTTTTAGATGGCAAGGATTAAGAAGGAACCAATAGAATCAAGAAAGGAGCATTAGGAGACAAGATAGAACCATTAGGGATCCAAATGCTCCCTTGCAAATCTGATTTTATATGAATGTTCTTAGACTTAATTGAATGTTTAAACATGCTCCTAAGACCCCTAGAGAGCTTCCCACATGCACCTCCCATCCAAGAAAGCAAAGAAATTGCAAGAAAAATTAATGAACTCTAAGTAGAAAAAGTGTAGTGCATTTGAAGGGATTATAAAAACTGATTTGATTCATGCATTCCCTAACATATATGAGTGTTTGATTGAGCTCCTAAGACATCTAAGAAGCCTCCCAAGTGTGTCTCCCATTAGGGAAAAATCAAGAAGGCCATGAACTCTTCTTCCCCCCATAGTCTCGGCCTAGGCAAGTTCCTATAGCTAGGGAGAGTTTTAAATTTTTCTAAGGCCATTCTTGAGTCATATGTGATGAGTGAAGATGAGTAGAGGCCTTAAAAAAAATTTAAAACTCAAAGAAAGTGAATTGGTATCATAGGTTCCATATTAGGACCTAAAGAAGCAACATGATGCTAGGCCCTTTGTTTTAATGATGTGATGACTCCAAGAGGTTTAAAAAGAGTCAAGAATCATAATTGAAAAGAAATAATGAGGTCTAGAAGTCATTTGATGGGTGTTGCTTCATTAGGTGTGATTATGGACCATAATGGAGCCTATAGAGCAATCTAGTGTTTTATCAAGTGATGTAGCCTTATAATATGTTTCATAGACCTAATTGGCTCCCTTAAATCATGTCTAGGCCAAGAGAAACCATCTCCACCAAATTGTGGGTGTATAGCCGAGGCAAAGGAGGGAAATCCAAGGAGAAAAGTGTGTAGATTTGTACAAGGTAACTCTCTTCCCCTTCTCTCATGCATGGATGTGTGTTTAGCTTGTTTTAGAATGTGTGTATGTGTATTTTCAAGCTACAGAAAGTATGCTAGCATGCCTTTACATATCATGATCCTTGATGCCATGTTATTTTTTAAATGAATCCATGATGTTTGTATGAGTTTGCTTGAGTGTGGGGAGGCCAAGAACTCTTTCCTTTGGTGAGGATGAGCCAAGAACCCTTGAGTTTGGTTGAGACAAAGTAAAGAGTCTCCCAAAAGCAAAGTGGGCTCCCAAGAGTATGGTTGAGTCCAAAGTGCTCAAGAATGGGTGAGGCAAGTCCAAAATCCATGAGGAGAAGTGTGAGGCCAATCCAAACACTTGGTGAGCACTTGAATGATTTGTATGAGTGGTTCACATGCCAAGTTTGCCTTTAAAATGTCTATGGCTTTTATTTTCTCCATACATACATTTGTAAAGTTTGGTTGCACATATTACGTATGATTGAATGGGAGATGAGCTATTGGGATTCTTTGAATCTCATCCCCTCCTCTCCAATATCCTAACATGCTAGGTGGAGCCAATGAACAAGGAAATGGAAGCCACCAAGTGAGGAGATGAAGCCTTGATTATAAAGCTTTTAACTTTGTTTATATTGTAACCAAAGGAGTGGCATATGATGTAATCTTTTGTTAGAATTGATGCACAATGATGGAACATGTGTAAATATTCTAATAGATGATGTATGTATGAAATTTGTGGATAAATGGAATGTATTGCAATTTTTGGGTATTGGATGGCCATTTCAAGTGTATGCCTCCTAGTACATAGCTTGGGAATGGAGAATGAAATTCTGTGTTTTGAGTCTCCACACCTTTGAAACAAGTTTAGAGAGTCTTTTTAGGCCATTCCCACGTGCTCAAGTGGCCACAAGAACCATAGGAGCCATTTTGCCCATCATTGAACCATTAAGAGGCATGAAAATGGCCCAAATGCAACCCCATGTCACTTTTGCCCAAATGAGCTCTTTTTGATATGAGATTTGGCATGCAATTAAGCCTCATTAAGATATTTTTGGAAAGCTAAAGATCATAATTTTCTGTGACCTATAGAATATTTCATGAATTTTCAAAGTTGGGATTTTTCATGGATTCTGGTATGGGTACTGTTCATACTGGCAGTTTTGAATGCTGTGTCACCTGATGGCCAAATGGTGTCTAATGCTTATAAAATTTTACATGCATAAACTAGAGGTCATAAGCTTTTTGTGGCCACCTAGATCACCTCATTTGGAGGTCTGAGCAGTGAATTATGAATGTTTGAAGTTAACTGTTAGTATCAGTAGCGCCCCATGAGTCCGGTTACTGTTCCATAGGGTCCAGCTGACTAAACGTATCTGTTTCATTCTGGAATTATTTTTAATATCAAGCTAACATTTGTAGCTTTCCAGAATTACCAAATTTGTGTGATTTCAATTTTTATAGAATTAGTTATGAATTTCAGAAATTTGTATCAGTAAACTGAACAACAGCCCAGGCAGCCAGCGACTCTGTAGCTTTTTGGATTTCAAACGTCATGTGTGATGACGTTTATGACCTGGGATTATTTTTAGTGTGAATTATACATCCTAAGGTTTCCATAATGACAAAGATTACATGATTTCAAATTTTATAGATTTAGTTATGATTTTCCAAAGTTGAGTCAGAAAATAGAGCAAATCTGACTGAAAATATGCTTGTTTATTTTGAGCTTTATTTCGGTTTCCATGGGTTGTAGGCATGTTTTTGTGATACAAATGAGTTGTAATAATGAAATTAAATATGAGAAAGTATAGTATGAGTTCACACAGTCCACGTGACACTGAATTGAATTTTTTTGATATAGCGCAACATGGCAAAAGTTTATCATTTTCATCCCCTTTTCATATGATCTTGTGGGATTGATAATACAAAGCTTATAAATGGCATCAAATGAGCTAGAAGTTATGGTGTTACATTTGTATACATACAGAGCCACCAAGGTATTGTCCTTTCTTTCCTAGTTCGTGGGTCAAAGACCCTGCCTTCCCAGTTTGTTGGGGTTTGTCTCTTCCCGAGAGATGGCTTCTCCCATTAGCTCTCAAGAAAAGCGCGCCTTGGTGGGGAGGGATTCTCCCCCACTTATATGGGCTAGCCACAGGCCCCTTCCAGCCGATGTGAGACTTTACACTAACAAAGGTTTTATTTTTGTTGGTAGTTTGTAATTAACTACTAACAAAAGTTCACTTTTTGTAGCAGTTATAACCTAATTGACAACAAAAATTAGACTTTTGTTAACATTTAATTTAAATAACTGCTAACAAATAGAGAATTTGTAGGCAATTTTACTTCAAACTGCCAACTCCTTTTTTTTAATCCATTTATAGTTTATGCACCTAGAGGGCCTTTTGACATTTGGTTCGTCCCTATTCATTATTTGATTCCAGTTATCAATTATTTAACAACTCAAAACCATCAAAGAACTCTTATTCTTTTAAGAAGAACAATTATAGTCATTTAATTAGAAGAACTCTTATTCTTTATATTAATCAATCAAAGAATAATTACAATCAATAAATCAAATTAAAACAAAGCTAGAAATTAACACAAACTAATACTAAACCAACAGACATTGCTAGAACATGTATTGAGACCACTCTTCTTTGGGTTCATTTATCTAAATATCAGAGTATTCTTTGCAATATGAATTCAGGTAGTATTGTAAAATGAAATAAGAACAATTTGAAGTTAGATAATTAGAATTTGGTTAAATTTTAGAAATATTTTTTAAAGCAAGTTTTGTATCAAAGAAAAACTGGCAACATAATGGCTTAAAAATAGAGAATCCTTAGGTCTTAAGCCCTCTCTTTACAATTAATAACAATAAATTACATACTAATATTACCAAATACAACTAGTAACAGCAAATTACTAGCAACCAACATCATCCTATAGTTAAATTTTTGTATACAAGAAAACATAGAGGCAAGAAAAACTATCCAATCATTTAAAGAAACTGAATTACATACCGTGTCCAGAATCATAGACTATCCATGTGTGATGATATCCTTCATTAATCTCATCACATAGTATCCACATTCTATGCTGCTTAGTTGTTTTGGAGACTATAAAAATTCAAAAAAAACATATTAACTTTAAGAAATGGTGTGCTTAATAATTGCATGAATATTAATAAATACATTTACTATGATCCATTTATATAACGTGGTGAGTGTTTTTGACTTCAGCATCTTAACCTTGCGATTTGCATAGAACATCATTACAACTTTATCAAGCAAATGGAAAAAAACTTAATATAAGAAACCATTTTGAAATTAAAACACACAAATATATAGAAATACGTAGAAAATAAATGCATATGTTTACTGATTGAATAATTCTTGCATATGTGCTTGATTTGTTGGATTTCCATTCACTGGATTCACCGGATCCGTGAAATATATCTTTAGAGCATATGGATTGATAATGGCCAATATCTAGTGTGCCCTAACACAATTAACTAGTGTTAGCTAATTCTAAGTAAACAACTGACATTCAAATTACACATAATTAAAAAGTTTAGCAGTAAGTGACTCACCCTTGCATGTAAAGAGCCAAGAATAACACCTCATTATTAGCTCTTACAATGAATAGATCTGCTACTTGTTGTGATTGACTTGTAAGCTAGCTATACAGCATTTATGGAGTAAAAAAGGCTATGTCATAGGGATTAATAAACATGAACCTCCTTGTGAGGTTGTTAGGGACTAAGAACATATGGTACAAGTACCTAAGATGAAGAAACAAATGGATCAACGATAAACTGAAATAAACATAGTAAAAAACAGTTTATATATAGTGGAAGAAGTACCTAATATATAAGTTAATAGCAGTGGCCCCTATCATCTCACGTTGAAAGATGTTATTTATTACTTCTAGTCTAAGTAGATTTTGTGTTTCTCTATTATAAATCTCTTTATCAAAGTCTATAACTTTTATGTTATCAACCCTTAACATCAATTCTACTAATGGTTCAAATGCTAATCTATATTTATTTAAAACCTGAGGGTTAGGCTTTAGCTTTGATGGTGCGATAATTGATTTCTTGCTAAGTTCCAACACTTTCTGATATTTCCCCTTGGATTGTGCCATAAAGTGAGTTAGTTTAATTTGAAATCAAGAAAGATTTATAAAGGAAGTGAACAATAAGTAAGTGTCAACTAACAAATTTGTCTTAATAGAGCTACCATAATGAGATTGGTGGGTCACATAACAAAGCTCCCCACTGCTTGTCCTACCATTCTTAAATCTTTAGTAGGAACAAGCAATTCAGTATTTTCCTTCATAGGGATATTAATTGCTACTCTCGTGTGGTCAATGGGAAGTATTGCATTGTGAAGTGTATCTCTTGCAATGTTATACATATGACCTTCTACAACCATGCGATGACTAGGGGTGTCTAACAATAATAGATAATTTGCTTCACCTTAAACAAATCATAATATAAGAAATTATTGATAACTAGTGAAAGTATTTAACTATTAACTTAGTAAAAGAAAGCAATTACCTCAAGAAGATGCTAAGAGGGGCAGAGTGCAGCTGTCTTTATAGTTGGGGCTGACTTCCACTACCTACATCCCCATTATTTGCATCTTCATTAAATTCTCAATGAGTTGTCGTTAATCCTTCAATTACTTTCTTAACTCATATTACTCTTGCCCTTGTCACTCCACCTTATCTCTCAACTTGGCAACTCTGACTAAATAATTTAATTTCAAGCACTTTTATGTCCCAAAATAGTCTCTTTAGCTGACGCCAAAATTGACACCCCTAACATGATTGGGGTGTTCTGTAACATTGAGCACCTTGCCCAAGATATCCTCACCCCTTGGGAGCACATCGCCTTATGCGAAAGTCTATGATAAGATGTCCTGTGACACATAAATTAAAAAGCAAATGTTATTGAAAGTAAGAAAATGAAATTGAATGATTGAAAATTTAGATAATCAATTAATACTTATACATTTATTCCAAAGTTCAAGGATGTGCTCATTATCAATTTCGCACGTGTTATTGACTCGAGCTTCTTTCCAGAGAATATGATGGGATACTATGCTAACTTCTAATCTCTCCTACTTAATCTATGTATTAGGGCAAAAAACCAGTGTGTAAGTATTGCATAACATTACATATTCATAAGTAGGCGACATATATATTCACATACCATCTATTGCTCAAGGCCTAAGTATCCTAATTGCCCTTTCCTATATGGGTATTGGATATTCTTTGCTCTTCCTGTATTGGTATTGGATATTCTTTGCTCTTTCTGTAGGGTATTGAATATTTTTTGCTCTTTATTGATTCTCTTGACTTAATTTCTATGAAAAGACATAATAATTGAATCAATACATATTATTACACATTACAATGAACAACTATATATTATAGAATAAGATTACCTAGAAAGACTCCTCTTGCCATCAGTTGGTAAAAGCATCCTAAGTCTCCTGAGTTATCATAGCTTGAAATAATTCAGGGGGACACTCAAGGATGTTCCTATCGACATCTCTTAAGAATCTACTATTGAGTATGTATTGGAACGATCGTAGTGCCTTGTTGGTTGTCCCAAGTACAAACCTCATCCAACTCTTATCAATATTAAAAAATATCTACAAACCAATAAAATTGACTTGTTAGAGCATGTATATATAAGAAACAATATAAACAAAGTGGCAGAGTATGTTACCATTATTTCATTCCAAATGGCGCTCTTTGTGGCTTGGTCTACCCATCACCAACCACTTATAGTGATGGGCACATTCATATGAGCCACAACTTTGATGTAACTAATTAATTTTTTATTGTTTTTCTTAATTGGTTAACCTTTAGCATTCCAATAAACCTCGAATTTTGTCATAATACTTCTTGCATGGGTCACTTTTTTTAAGATGGTCAAACCTTATTTAATTTGATTTATCTCCTTTGTCACATTATCTGGAGCACTATCATGACCACCTGGAAAAGCCATTCACTTGCAATGAAATTCAAACACACAAGTTAGAATGATAAGCAAAATCAATTTAAAAATTACAAGCAAAAATATTTAAGAAATTCAAGGGGATACAAAAGGATATTGAAAAATAAAAGGAAGCATACATGTTTAAGTTAATATTTTTCTTTTTCTAGTTTAATTTAGACTTCTTTACCCTTTCTTTAGAATTCAAATACCCTCTTTATGATCCTCTCATATACATGGCATCATTTTCAATGGAATCACTTTTAAGCGATATCCCCAAAAAAGGATCATCCTCAACATAGGTATCTTGACAGTGTTGAACATAATCTTTGTCCTTATTTATTTTGTTTGTTAACAAAACAATGGACCACTTTTTACTATCAAGATTGAGGACACAGGACACTTATTGAGCTTAGGATTCAAAAATAAAAGGTTCATCTTTGTATCCGACCTTATTAAGATCCACCTGGATAAACCCTAACTCCTCAATCAAAAGGCCGTTCTTATTGTCAACCTACTTGCAATTGAAAACCAGCACCTGAAACAAAATTTAATCTAACTTTTATATGCGTTCAATTATCTCATAGTATGACATGTTCACATAGATAGGGTTTTTGTCTTTAGCACTAGAAACATGCATAGATTGAGTTATAATAGTTACACCACTATTTTGCATTATGCTTTGATCATCCTGTGCTTTTGTATAGAATGTGTAGCTATTGATGAGATAACCAATGTAAGAAAGGACATGCAAGCTTGGAACTCTTGCCAACCATCTCAATTTTTCAGAGATTGCACTAGGATTCACATCTAACTCCCCATAAATGTGATTTTTGAACCAATCTATAAAAAGTCAATTATGTTCTTTTGATATCCAACTTTCATTCTTATTAGGGTTCAAACTTCTAAGAATCACCTTGTGCTTCCACACATATGGCTCAACCTCATCAGAGTTGTGCAGAACATATGGGTGTGCTTGCTCCCACTGTGTACTTAAAATGAATTTATGATAATCCCTTCCTTAGCAATTCTTCCCATGTGTTGAGATACTGGAAGCCTAATATTATTGACATTGGATAGGTATTCAGTACATAATTCAATAGCTTCTTCGACTATGTACCATTCAACAATACAACCCTCTAGTTGACTTCATTTCTTCACATATCCTTTTAATATCTTCATGTAATACCCAATTAGATACATCCACCTCAAATAAGTTGGGCACACATCTATGTCTCCTAACTAAGTGAATAGTTAAGTGAACTATCATATCAAAGAATAAAGGTGGGAAATACATCTCAAGCTCACACAAAGTGACCATAATTTGTCTTGGCAATGCCAGTAATTTTGTGGGGTCAATCACTTTGCTGCAAATGGACTTGAAGAAGAAGTATAGTTTAGTGATTGTCCCTCACACCTTTTTAGGCAAAATGGAGCATAGAACCACTGGAATCAAATGTGTAACATCCCGAAATTAATTATGATGTTAATCATGGATTTGGATTAATTAAGAATAATTAATATAGAATAATTGGGTAAGTTATATGAATGGAAATCTTAGAGAGAAAAATTATTAATATGAGTTTGAAATTTAATTGGGTTAGAAACCTCATCTAGGCTTAAATTAAAACTAAATAGGCTATCGTTAGAGACTAATAGAGGCCCAATGATTTGAGGTGCAAACCCAATCTTTTAAATGTGAGACTTGGCCTAAGAGAGAGCACCTAGTGATGGTCCAATTTGATTTAGTGAGATACGAGCCCAAGACCTCAAATAAATGGGCTCTTGAAAACTTGACTCAACCCAACTAAAAATCTAAACTCTTGTAATTGACCCAACAATTAAAACCTTAGTCCAATAACTAGTGGGAGTCCAATAGATCCTTAGGCTGGGGGGTCAACCCATAACCCATTTAGGACCCAACTTAAACCCTAAAAATCATTCTAGCCACCCCCCATTCTGCAGAACCACAAGAAACATAAACACAAATTCAGAGGTCCAAAGGGGAGGCTATGGTTAGCAGCAAAATTTCATCATTTCTCACTCTTAGAGCAAGATTTAGCTAAGGTAATAGTTATATAACTTAATCATCTCCTCTTTCTCTTCGATTTAACCTGATTGGCTTCTCATGTGGAGCATTTTCACCGTACCCAAAATCTGAAATGTGGTTGTTTGAAATTTTTTTGGTGAAATTTCTTAGCTTGAGGCTAGAAGTGTTATTAGGTAAGTATAAACACTCCATTTTGATGCTTTCTCTGCTTGTTTGGGATCCCTATAGCTGATTTATGATATGGGTATTATTTTTATGCGAATTTACTCAGAATTTGAAGTGTTATTTTGAAATTTCTGGGATAGGCTCAACTAAATCCAAATTTGGTTCTTGTGGTAATTTGGTAAATATTTCTGAGTAGTCTTATATGGCTTAACTCCTTGAGTAATGGGTTTACTGTTATAAATTGTGGCTAGGGATAGTAATGGCTTAGTTTTGTATCCATAGGCTGAAGTAGCATTCAATTGGCTCTTAGAGGATTAGCTACAAGTGAGGTAATTGGGGTTCATACTAATTCCATGCATATGTTTGTTTAAATTTTGTATTTGTTGCATGATGTGATTTTGAATGCTAAATGAATTGGTTAGCTATCTATTATATGTGACTAGACCCTGTGAGTCCATGGTGGAGTTGTGGTGTGGCTGCCACCTGTGCATGTGCTTCGATTGGGCACCAAATTGTGATCAGACCCCAAATGCACTGAGCCCTGGTTGTGCCCATCGGGGAATAGGTGTTGTGGATGGGCCTCTCTTAGTGTTATTAGCCTTTAACATGTGAAATTGTGATTGCTAGTATGGGTTAGTAATCATAGATAGCCTAATTATTTCATTTACTAATATCGTTTGTATATTTTCTGATGCTTATATGAAATCATGCATATATGTTAATTAAACTGGAATATATGAATGGAATTTGCCTTGGTTACTGAGATTTGCATCTCACCCCGTTTCATGGGATCATACTTTCAAATGAAGGCCTTTCGGGTAAGGATAAGGGGAAGTAAATGGATGAAAATCCATGAGCTTTAGCCATGTGTGGAGGAGGCTACACTTGAGTTGATCTGAATAGAATAGATGGAATTTTGTCATTTTTTTATATAGCATCATCATGTAGTCATATTGCCAAGTGTAGGTGTTTGTATTTTGATTACTTAGGATATATTTATTGAGGAGTTAGGCCTCATCTTAGCTTGGCATTAGATATATGAACTTATGACATCTGATATATGAACTTTGTTAAATTTATGATATGCTCCACTATTGGGAATGTAATCATGTAATACATTAAATGTTAATTTAAACCAATGATGTATGGAATTTTTAATGGAATATGTATCAAATGATAATTGTTGATAGTTCATGAATTCTTGCTACTATTACTCTATGAACTTGCTGATATAGGATAGTTAGAGGAGATGAAGTTAACACTTAAATCTTGAACTAATAATGATAGATAAGTTAGGTAATTTAGGTGAATGAAAATCATTAGAGCCCTGTAAATTAAGGTAGAGTGGTTCTAGAGTGTTTCTAGGGGTAGAATTGGAGTGCATGGCACGAAATTTGAAAGATGTAATTGCAGGAGGAGTTACGCCTAGGGAGGGTAATAGAGAGTAAACTCATCGCGAGCAACATGTACCGTCATGGCTTAGGTCAAGGAGATTAGGTAAGGTTTGTCCAGTAGCTGGTCTCACCGCAGCGTAAGTGTATATTGCCGAGGCAAAAATCGCGGGACTTCGAACAATAGCTCTAAGAGGTATTTTCGCCGCGGCGCCATGTAGGCTCATCGTTGCGAGATTCGCATGAGTTACCTAATAAGATTCCTAAGAGTTACTTAGCTATAGTGCGGAAGGTCGGGGTTGCGGCGGAAGAGTTTCAAGTTGCAGTTAAAGTTCCCAAACTCCTACCTTTAGCCTAGAAACTTCAGTGTCTCCAATGGTAATGATAGGGAATGGTGTAGGAACACTTGTAGGAGGTTTTTGTGCATTAGAATTGATGGATGGGTGAATCACAAACCCCTCATGATAGTACAATTTCTATTGTGCATTCTCATATTTGTGGTTGTATAGTTAATGACCCTAATATTATCGAGGTTTAAATTTCCCTATATTTTCACGATGTATTTAATTGTAATGACTTTAAACCTTGATCATTAATCATTAATCGCATATTTAACCATTATCACTATGATTAGAAGTTAGAGGCATCACAAATGCTTCATCAGAACATAGCAATCAGGAGACTTAAGGCCTCTCAACTTTAGATCTTTCATTGATACAAGCTTTTTAATGTTTGAAGAATACCCCTTTGGAACCTTGACTCCATCAAGAAATTCACAAAAAGTAATTTTTTCTTTCCTAGATAGAGTATGAGTCACTGGAGGTAGATAAGTACGATGTCCCTCCTTCACTAGTGCCAATTTTCCTTTAATTTCCAAAGTAACCAAGTCCAATCTCGCCTTGATGCCATCTTTGGTCTTTCTTAGCACATTGAGTAATGTACTAATTACACTGTCACATACATTTATCTCAATATGTATCACATCAAGGAAATGCCTCACATGCAAGGACTTCCAATATGGCACTTCCAAGAAAATTGGCATTTTCTTCCACCTGCTTGTCTTAAGATGTCTCGCAAAAGGTTTGCTAAAATAGTTATACAAATCCTTTACCTTTTCATACCTGCTTACTAATCAAAGCTTCCTTTGTATTCCCATTGAAAGCTTTTTTCCACCACAAAAAATGATGGCCTAGAGGTAAAAATCTGCGATACCCGAGGAAGACATTCTTTATACAATGTTCTAATTGTATGGAATGTGGGCATCCGCAACATTTTTTGATACTATATTTTGACAAATTACCATATGCTAGAAAGTCATTGATTCTCTCAAATAGCATAGCTCAAAAATTGAATCTTTTCTCTTTATACCAATCATATACCTCCACTCCTGGCTCCCGCATTAGCTTCAAATCTTTAATCAGAGAAGCTAAGTATAAGTCTATATCATTCCCAGGTTACCTGGACCTAGAAATTAGCATAAAAAATATCATATACTTGCGCTTCATACATAGCCACTGAGGTAGGTTATAAATTGCCAAAATCACCGACCATACACTATGGGTACTACTTTTCGACACTATGCAGATTCATTCCATTGGTAGTAAATGGAAGGCATAGGTTTTTGTCTTCTTGCCCGAAGTCAAGATACTCATGATCAATTTTTTCCATTGCGGAGAATCTGCAAAATGCAGAAGCTTGCCAATTTGAATCCTTTCATCTGCATGCAATAATGTATGGTTTTTGTAAAAATGACGAAAAATATATGTTTTAAAAGTGAGTCCTCTGAAATGAATTAGTTAAGGTTTAAAAAAATTAGAATAATGATCTAGACATTAAGTAATGAAATTAAAAGGCCAGATGTACCTTGAAATAGAGACTAAAATAACCAGACGAAAATTAATGAAATTGTTACATAATGTAATGGCATTTTCGTGATTTTAGACAAATTTTAGAATACTCATAGGAGGGTTTTTAAATGGAAAATTTGAGTTCTGCAAGGTTCTCAGAGGCTCTGAAAACTATGGAAAGTCCCAAGATAGTTAAAACCCCTCCAGTGTATATTTTCTAAAGTGGGTTAACTCAAACTTTGATCTTTTCATTCGAAAAGGTTTTAGCTCCAATTTGAGTGATTACAAAGGTATTTTATAACATTGAGGACCTAAATTTTAAGATAAAAAAGATGGTTCTAAGAAAAGAGCTAAAATGAACTGGAAACGAAAATGCCAAGATTAAGGGACATAATTGGAAATTTTGGAAACAATTTCTTAAACTTACCTATAAATATCCCATGCCTCATTCTTCTTTTCATTTGGATCATGTCATTTCTGCCCTAAATTAGAGAAAAGATCAAGAAAGTGAGGCCCACAAGGGAGGAGAGAAAGGGAGAAGGAAAAACAAGAGAAAGGTATGTTTTTCTTAGTTTCTCCTTAGCAAACTTTTTCTCCTTCTTCTTTTCTTTCCCATGGGTTTATTGAAGTTTTTGGATCTATTTTGAGGCCAGACCTAAGAGGGAAATTTCAAGTTTGAGGAGAAGACGCCAAGCAAAGAAAGCCAAGAAACCAAGGTATTATGTTACTTTTATGCTTGATTCTTCTTGTTTCTTCTCTTGTGATTTTTGACCTATATATGACCAGCTATAAGGGGTTGAATTTCTAGCCAAACCAAGCGTGAAACTTAGGAAAATGAGGGAGAAGAACAAGAATATGCGAAGGAAACAACCAAACAACCATGGAATTTTAAAATAGCAAAGTTAGGGTTTCAAGTGCTCAATTAAAATTTTGTTTTGATGCAAGAGTTCCTAGGCCAAAATGGATGTTTTGATGAGCTCCTAAGATCCCTAGAAGGCTTCTCACATATGTCTCCCATTAAGAAAGCAAAACAAACTCCTTTGGTGTTCTCATGGGACATAGCCTCGAGCTAGGGAGGATGAAGCACCCAGGGGTAGTTTTAAATTCTTTCAAGCTTGGTTTTGTGTCATATATGATAGGAGATGATGAAAGGAAGCCTTGAAAAAATTTTATAAGTCATAGATAGTAAGATAGAGTCATAGGTTTCATATTGTGACTTAAAGAAGTAACACCTAACTAGCCTCCTTAAATAAATTGTGTGATGGCTCTAAGAGGCTTAAAATGAGTTAAGAGTCATAAATGGATGGAAAGAATAGAGCTAAGATCATGTTTTCTCAAGGTTACTTCATTAGGTGCATTATGGAACGATAAGAACCAACTAGCTTTTGAAATGAATGTATAGCTTTAGAAATTGTTCCAATAGCGTAATTGGCTTTCGTATGATATGTCTAGGCCAAAGGAACCAAGTCTCACATCCTTGTGAGTGTGTAGTCGAGGGAGAGGAACCAAATTCAAAAAGAAAAGTGTACTTGTGTAGCCAAGGTAGCTCTCTCTTCTTTCTTTCATGCATGAGTGGATGTTTCTCTTGTCTTTGAATTTGTGTATGAATGTTTTAAGCTATGAAAAATGTTTTAGCATGTATCTATATGTCATGGTACTATAATGTTATGTTATGCACTTAAATGATGCTTTTTGAACATGTTTTGATTTGCTTGAGCATGGTGATGCCAAAAGTCCCTTAGTTAAAGTGAGGATGAGCCAAAAGTCCCCAAGAATGGGTGGGACAAAGTCAAAAGTCTCCAAAGAGTAAGGCTTAGTCAAGAACCATTTAAGAGAATGGGTGAGGCAAGTCCAAAATCCCCCAAGAGAAGTGGGTAAGGCTAAACCACCTTCTTGGCAAACGTATGTATGTTTTATATGACTTCTTGAATGCTAAAAATGTTCTATGAATGATTATGAAAGCCATGATGTCCATGCATGCATTTTTTGACTTGGATTTGCATTCTTTATGTATGGTTGAAAGGGGGAAGAGCCATTGGGATTCCTAGAATCTCATTCCTTCTCCCCATTTGCCTAATATGACTAGGTGGTTCAAGTGAGCCAACAAAATGGAAGCCACTAAGTATAAAGGAAGGATATTGACAACAAAGTGTGTGAAATTGTCCATTTTGTAGCTATATGAATGGCATATGATGTAATCTAATGTTGTATATGATGTATAAGCTTATGAACATATGTAATTATATGGATACTTAATGTGTGTATGAGATTTGATGCCATGTGAATGTTGTAGCAAGTTCTTGACATTGAATGGCAAGATATAGCTTATGTATTCTTGTGTATGTCTTGGGGTGAGAGTGTGAGTTTGTAAAATCTGGGTTTGTGCACCTTTGAGACATGTTTAGTAGACCATTTTTGAGCTTTCTTATGTGCTCAAGTGGCCATGAATGTCTTAGAAGTTAATTTGGACTATTTGAGACCCATTGAAGACACAATATTGACCATTTTGGAACCCAATATCAAGATTTAACTAAATGAATGAATTTGCACATGAAATTTGACGTCCTTATAGATCTTATCTGGAGATTTTTGGGAAGCTAAAGACCAGATTGTTTGGAACTCAATGAAATTAACTATGAATTTTTAAAGTTTCTAAATTTTAGCTGTTCTGGTATGGTTACTGTTCATATGGTTAGTTTTTTCTCCTGTGTCATTCGAGGGCCAAATGATATCTAATGCTATTGAAATTTTATAAGTAAAAACCAAACATGATAAGCATTCCATGGTCACCAAGATCACCCCAATTAGATGTCTAACCAAGGAGATATGAATTTATAAAATTATGTGATAGTACTGGTAGCACCAGACTAATTTAGTTACTATTCCATCCATTTCATTTAGCTAGCTATCCCTATTTTGATCTAGAATTATTTTTAGCATATAGTAGACATTTGTAGCTTTTCATAATAGTATAGTGTGCTTGATTTTGATTTTTCTAGGATTAATTATAATTTTTCAAAGTTTATGATAGAAAGCTAGTACACTGACCCGAGGCTACACATGCAATTTTTGTGTATATGGTCCATGTGCTCGAGTTTTTTGCCACATCTTGAGATGGTTTTGAGTTGTATTTGTATATTTAAATAGGAGAATGAGATGGGTAAGTTCATATGGTCCACGGGACATGAAATGAATAATTTATCCGCGACGTAACGTAAAATAATCACTTATTTTTATTGTTTTTTCTTGAGTAAGTGTGTTAGACTAAGAAAATGTGATTAGAATGGCATGAGATGGGCTACATAAATATGGTGTTACACTTTATTGGTATCAGATCAAAGTTTCAGGCACTTTGAGGTAGGTTGTGGCTTGTAAACATGAGTTTGCCTTTGTATATGAGTTTATTATGGATGAATTGTGTGATGGTGGTGAGTGTGTTCCTATTTGATGCTAAAGTTTGCTAATGATGTTTCAGAACAATGGTGACCACTAGGAGAGGTAGGCCTTCCAAAGAGGCTCATGCAGAGGATAGAGTTGAGCCTAATGATCTAGTAGCTAGAGCCCTACAACCTATAATAGCTCGCCTGAATCAACTGTAAGCTGTGATTATGCAACTTCAGGAATGACTTGCACAGAGACATAGTGAGGGCCCTACACCTCCTCCTCCACAACCATCATAGCACTCAAATCATCCTGAGCATTTATATATCTTTAGCCCTGAAGTAACCTTCAACTAGACAAGTTATAACACCATTCAGAAAATTCTGGCCTCCCACATTTGATGATGAGTTGAACACAGAGAAAGCCGAGGCCTGGATTATGTAGCTTGAGAAGATCTTTCAAGTGATGGAGTGTACTTCTGAGTAAAAGATCGCGATGGCCATTTTCTAGTTAGAAAAAGAGGTAGACTATTGGTGGAGGAGCATTAAGCCTATTCTGAGATCAAGGAACTTTCTGATTACTTGGGAGGCGTTCCTCCAGGCCTTCTATGAGAGGTATTTCCCCAGCTCCATTAAATATCAGAAGGAGTCAAAGTTTGTACTCCTGAGGCAAGCCGAGGGAATGTCCATGGACAAATATGTGGCTAAATTTGTCAAGCTCTCCAGATATTCCTCATACCTACAAAGATATGATGACGAGTATTGGAGAGCAGATAAGTTAGAGAAAGGTCTATTACCAGAGATTAGGGACAGGGTAGTTCTATAGAGAATTAGGAACTTCAATACCCTGGTTGAGATTTGTAGAGTTACAGAAGCAAATCTCAGGATGATGTAACCTACTTCTAGTGCCAAACCTCCCCTCCCTGAGCCTAAGAGACCTAGAGAGGAGACACATGCCATAGTGAGTAGTAGGAGAGGTGGTAAAAGCCAATGCAATAGAAGAGATAAGAGAAGAAGGACTCAGTCTAGCAGAGGTAGTTCTACACCTATAGTATGTCCCTAATGTGGCAGAAATCATAGGAATAGGCTGTGTTATGCGGGATAAAATGTATGTTACAGATATGGTAGGCCGGGGCATATAGCTAGGGATTGCACACAGGCTCCCCAGTAGTTTTCTCAGTATAGAGAGATGGCTCCTGCACCCAGGCCTCAGACCCAGGGTAGAGTCTTTGCCCTGACATTGCAGGAGGCTAGCTGGTCCCCAAGTCTAATCTACAGTACTATTAAGATTAATGATTTTTCTGTGGCTGCTTTATTTGATTCAGGTACTAGCCATTCTTTCATATCATATGACTATGCTAGGAGGTTAGGTTTGAGTATGTATACAATACTATATGACTTGCATGTATTTACCCCTACAGGAAATAAAGCCATTACCTCTCATGCTTGCTTAAATTGTGTAGTCTAGTTTAATCATTGTTATACTACCCTTGATTTGATATGTATGCCCTTTGTTGATATTGACTTGACCATTGGTATGAACTGGATGTCTGTAAATAATGCCACACTTGATTGTTCCCTTAAATGTAATACTTTACATGGACATAGAACTATACCTAGTATGAGGACTAAGCTATCTATTATGACTACCTCCCAGGCTGAGAGGTCTCTAGAGCATGGTCATCAAGGAAGAACATGAGCAACATTTGATATTAGCCTTAGAGACCTTGAGAGAGAGAGAGAGTTATATGCTAAACTTAGTAAATATGAGTTTTAGCTCACAAAAGTTCAATTTCTAGGCCATGTAATCTCCCATATAGGGGTCACAGTAGATCCCCATAAGGTAGAGGAAGTATTACAGTGGGAGAGACCTAGGATAGTGACAGAGATCAGGAGCTTCTTAGGTTTAGTAGGTTATTACAGGAGGTTCATTCAAGGCTTTTCTTTGATAGCAATGCCACTGACTAAACTCACCAGAAAGAATATGTCTTTTTGTGTGGGATGAGAAATGTGAGAAGTGTTTCCAATAGTTGAAACATAAGTTAACCACAGCCCCAGTTTTAGTACTCCTTAACCCGAGAGAGACTTTTGTAGTCTATAGTAATGCCTCCAAGAAAAGGTTAGGATGTGTGCTTATGCAAAAAGGCTGAGTAGTAGCTTATGCCTCTAGATAATTCAAGCCTCACGAAGAGAATTACCCTATACATAATTTAAAAATATGAAGACACTACTTATATGGGGCAGCCATAGAAATTTATAGCAACCATAAGAGCCTTAAATATTTATTTAAATAGAAAGAATTGAACATGAGACAGAGGAGATTGTTAGAATTTCTAAAAGATTATGATTTTACTCTAAAATACCATCACAGTAAGGTTAACGTGATAGCTGATGTCCTAAGTAGAAAATTCATACATATGGCTTGTGTGATGATTAAAGAGTAGGAGTAGATAGAGAGGTTCAAGGACATGAATCTCTTATGTGAAGTGCATTTAGGGAAATTACTGATGAGTGAAACCTGGGTAAAAAGTGACCTGAGGAGTCAGATAAAAGAAGCGTAGCAAACAGATGAGTAGATAAGAAATATTATATCCAAGAAAGAGTTCAATCTATTTGAGGATCACATAGTGAGATATAAGGATAGGCTGTATGTGCCTAGAAATGCTAAAATCAAAGAAAGAATACTATATGAGGTACAAAAGTAGATACACAATTCATCCAGAAAAGAATAAAATGTACTATTATTTGAAAAGATGTTTTAGTGGCCTTGAATGGAAACAAACATTGCAAAATATGTCTCCCGATGTCTAGTATGTCAAAAAGTCAAAATAGAATACCAGAAGCCAGCTGGGTTGCTTTAGCCCTTAGACATCCCTAAGTGGAAATGGGATAGCATAGCTATGGATTTTGTCATGGGTTTACCTAGGATATCATCGGGGCATGATGCCATGTGGGTAATAGTGGATAGATTAACAAAATCAACTCACTTTTTAGCAATGAAAGCCACGTTTACCCTAGATAAATTAGCTCAACTGTACATTTGGAAGATTGTGAGATTACATGGTATGCCTAGGAGCATAGTGTCAAACAAAGATCCCAAGTTCACTTTGAACTTTTGGAGATCATTACAGGATGCTCTAAGTGTTAAGCTCAGATTTAGCACAACCTATCACCCCCAAATAGACAAATAGACAGACAGAATCATCTAAACCTTAGAGGACATGTTGAGGGCATGTGTATTAAAGATGGAAGGAAATTGGGATACATACTTGCCTCTAGCAGAGTTTACTTATAATAATAGTTATTATACGAGTATTCAAATGGCACCATACAAGGCATTGTATGGGAGAAAGTATAAGTCTCCAATGTGTTGGGTTGAGCTAGGAGAAAGAAGCCTAATACGTCCAAAGTTAGTGGACCAAACCTCTAGGCAAATTGAGATCATAAGAAAGAAACTCCCAACGGCACTGAGTAGATAGAAAAGTTATGCAAATAGATGTAAATTAGAGTTTGAGGTTAGAAACCATATCTTGATTAGAATGTCTCCAGTCACAGGGATAGGTCGGTCCATTAAGAGTAAAAAACTCAGTCCAAAATACATAGGTCTGTTCTAAATTCTTGATAAAATAGGACCTGTAGCCTACAGACTTGCCCTTCCCCCAAACCTTAGCCAAGTTCATAACGTATTCCATGTATCCCAGCTCAAAAAGTACCAGCTCGACCCCTCACATGTCATAAAGTATGAAAATGTACAATTACAAGATGATCTATCATATATAGTATCACCGAATCAGATTGTAGATGTTAGACTCAAGTAGTTATGGAATAAGATGATACCATTGGTGAAAGTAGTTTGGAAGGGGATATCTCCCAAAGAAGCTACCTGAGAGTTAGAAGAAGAAATAAGAAAGAAGCATCTAGAGCTCTTCCCATAAAGTATGTTATTTAAATTTCAAGGACAAAATTTATTTAAAGGGAGAGAATGATAATGTCTAGTTTTTGTAAAAATGACAGAAATGGAAAAATTTTAAAAGTGAGTCCTCCGAAATGAATTGGTTAAGGTCTAAAAAAATTAAAATAATGATCTAGACATTAAGTAATGAAATTAGGAGGCCAAAGGTACCCCAAAACAGAGGCTAAAATAACCAGATGAAAATTAATGAAATTATTATGTAACGTAATGGCATTTTTATAATTTTAGGTAAATTTTGGAATACTCACATGAAAGCTTTTTAAATAGAAAATTTGACTTCTCTAGGGTTCTCAAAGGCCCTAAAAGCCATGAAAAGTTTCGGGACAATTAAAACCCCACCGGTGTACATTTTCTATTGTCGGTTGATCCAACTTTTGACCCTTTTGTTTGAGAAGATTTTAGCTCCAATTTGAGTTATTCTAAAGGCATTTTATAAGATTGAGGATCCAAATTTTATGGTGAAAAATACGGTTCTAAAAAAGGAGCTAAAATGAACCAGAAACAAAAATGCCAAGATTAAAGGACATAATTGAAATTTTCAGAAATAATTTCTTAAACCCACCTAGATATATCCCATGCCCCACTCTTCTCTTCATTTGGATCATTTCATTTCAGCCCTAAATCAGAGAAAGGACTAAGAGAGTGAGGCACACAAGGGAAGGGAGAAAGGGAGAAGAAAAAGCAAGAGAAAGGTATGGATTTTCATGGTTTTTCTTAGTTTCTCCTTAGCAAACTTCTTCTCCTCCTTCTTCTCTTCTTTCCCTTGGGTTTATTGAAGCTTTTGGGTCTAATTTAAGGTTAGACCTAAGAGGGAAATTTTGATTTTGAGGAGAAGAAGCCAAGAAAAGTGAAGAACAAGCAAAGGAAGCCAAGAAACCAAGACATTTTGTTACTTTTATGCTTGATTCTTCTTGTTCCTTCTCTTGTGATTTTCAACCTATATATGACCAGCCATAAGGGGTTGGATTTCTAGATAAACCAAGATTGAATCTTAGGAAAATGAGGGAGAAGAACAAGAATATGCAAAGGAAACAACTAAACAACCATGAAATTTTAAGATAGGAAACTTAGGGTTTCAAGTGCTCAATTAAAAATTTGTTTTAATGCAAGAGTTCCTAGGCCAAAATGGATGTTTGGATGAGTTCCTAAGATCCCTAGAAGGCTTCTCCCATACATCTCCCATCAAGAAAACAAAACAAACTCCTTTAGTGTTTTCATGGTCCATAGCCTCAGCCTAGGGAGGATGAAGCACCAAGGGGTAGTTCTAAATTCTTCCAAGCTTGGTTTTGTGTCATATATGATGGGAGAGGATGAGAGGAAGCTTTGGAAAAATTTTAGAAATCATAGACAGTGAGATGGAGTTATAGGTTCCATATTGTGGCTTAAAGAAGCAACACCTAGCTAGGCTCCTTAAATAAATTATGTGATGGCTCCAAGAGGCTTAAAATGAGTCAAGAGTCATAAATGGATGGAAATAATAGAGCCAAGATCATGTTTTCCCAATGTTGCTTCATTAGGTGCATTATGGAGCCATAAATGAACCATAAGAATCACCTAACTTTTGAAATAAATGTATACCTTTAGAAATTAACACAAGAGTGTAATTGGCTTCTATATGATATGTCTAGGCTAAAGGAACTAAGTCTCATATCCTTGTGAGTGTGTAGCCGAGGGAGAAGAACTAAATTTAAAAGGAAAAGTGTGCTTGTATAGCTAAGGTAGCTCTCTCTTCTTTCTTTCATACATGAATAGATGTTTATCTTATCTTTGAATGTATGTATGTATGTTTTAAGCCATGAAGAATGTTTCAGCATGTATCTGTTGGGAATTATGGGAGGCACACAATGGAAACATTTAAAATTTTAATCCCAATTCCCACCAAGGATCTGTCAAAATCGCTTAAACCGAATAGATTCAGAGAATTACCTTTTTCTATCGATTGAGTTTGTTGTTTACTTTTGTTTGGATCATAGGAACTAACCGCAGATCAGCTCCCTCTACTGGTATCCACACGAACGGGGTTCAGCAACTCAAACGGTGTGCTAGCAGGCTGTCCGTACACGTCCGAACAATTCCGTACACGTCCATATGGTGTCCCTCTCTTTAAGGATTTTGGAGTCAGCTCTAGCTTTTTTTTTCTGATATGGAAACCCCTATTTATAGACTAAAGTTTCAGATATATTTGATTAATCAAAATTAATTAAATATATCTATTAGTTTAAATTCAAATCTATCTTATAGTTTAAATTTAAACTAACAATATCTAGAGTTTAATTTAAATTATCTGATTAGTTTAAATTTAAATCTATCTGATAGAATCAAATTTAAATTATCTGATTAGTTTAAATTTAAATCTATTTGATAGAATTAAATTTAAATTATCTGATTAGTTTTAAATTTAAATCTATCTGATAGAATCAAATTTAAATTATATAATTAGTTTAAATTTAAATCTATCTAATAGAATTAAATTTAAATTATCTGATTAGTTTAAATTTAAATATATTTGATAGAATCAAATTTAAATTATCTGATTAGTTTAAATTTAAATCTATCTGATAGAATCAAATTTAAATTAATTCATATATATATAAATATATATATAATATCAAATATAATATATATATATATATATAATATATTTTGCATTTAATTATTTATATATATATATATAAATAATTCCTCCATCCTAGATATTCATTGAATCTAAACACATTTTTGATTTAATGAATGTGGACATTTTAGCCCGAGTTGGTCCATTCTTGTGTGCGACCTTGCAGGCCCATATGATGTTGGCAGTGGGCCAACTGCACTGTTTGACCCACAAATCACAAGCGGCATCTAGCAAGATATTGTGACTACCCAAATCATATGGAATCAGTGATCCGATGCAACTTATCTTATAACCCTATCATATCCCTTTTGTCACACGATATCTAGATCGAGTATGAGATATGGAAATGTCATCCTCAACTTGCTCGATCATAACTTTCTCGATCTTCGAGCAGACTGATATAAGATAAAACCCTTTCCATCTGAGCATGCCCATGCATTTCTCAGTCACACTCATCGAGGGACCCATAGATATCTCTCTATTAACTAGAGGGACAAATTCCATCTTGACCACTCATCTTCCTCTGCATGGATTCCATTATACCTGATCATAGTCTTTATAATCACCCGGTCAAAGGTGACATTAGACTATGCCAAAATACAGTGTCTTTCATGTAGGAATCTATGGTGATCTCAGGTCCAAGGGATCAATGACACGGATATATATAAGATAAACTTATGACCTAATCCATATAGCTTATCTCATTATGGGTCTATCCAGTGTCCTGTTCTCTAACACACGCCTATGATTTTGATTCATATCATCATACATGATTAACACTTAATCAATCAAAATCATACTAATCTTAATTCATCATTGTTCCCACAAGGATGATTGATTAGGGACATTTTGGATAATTGAAAAAAAAAAATAATTTATCCATGGATATTATTATATATAAACATGCAAATAATATAATAATGTAATAAAAAGAAAACTCTTATTTCGTAATAAAAACAATATTCGCAATACAATGATTGGCCTAGGGCACAATCTCCAACAGTATCTATATGCCATGGTATCATGATGTTATGTTATGCACTTAAATGATGCTTTTATGAACATGTTTTGGTTTGCTTAAGTGTGGTGAAGCCAAAAGTCCCTTAATTAAGGTGAGGATGAGCCAAAAGTCCTCAAGAATGGGTGAGACAAAGCCAAAAGTCTCCAAAAAGTGAGGCTTAGTCAAGAACCCTTTAAGAGAATGGGTGAGGCTAGTCCAAAATCCCCCAAGAGAAGTGGGTAAGGCTAAACCACCTTCTTGGCAAACCTATGTATGTTTTATATGACTTCTTGAATGCTAAAAATGTTCCATGAATGATTATGAAAGCCATGATGTCCATGTATGCATTTTTGGACTTGGATTTGCATTCTTTATGTATGGTTAAAAGGGAGAAAAGCTATTAGGATTCTTAAAATCTCATTCTTTCCTCCCCATTTGCCTAACATGACTAGGTGGTCCATGTGAGCCAAGGAATGGAAGCCACCAAGCTTAAAGGAAGGATATTGACCATAAAGTGTGTGAAATTATCCATTTTGTAGCCATATGAATGGCATATAATGTAATCTAATGTTGTATATAATGTATAAGCTTATGAATATATGTAATTATATGGATACTTGATGTATATATGAGATTTGATGCCATGTGAATGTTGTAGCAAGTTCTTAACATTGAATGGCAAGATATAGCTTATGTATTCTTGTGTATGTCTTGGGGTGAGAGTGTGAGTTTGTGAAATATGGGTTTGTGTACCTTTGAGACATATTTAGTAGACCATTTTGGAGCTTTCTTATGTGCTCAAGTGGCCATGAATGTCTTAGAAGTTAATTTGGACCATTTGAGATCCATTGAAGACACAAAATTGACCATTTTAGAATCCAATGTTAAGATTTGACTAAATGAATGAATTTTCTCATGAAATTTAGCATGCATATAGACTTTATCTAGAGCATTTTGGAAAGTTAAAGACTATATTATTTGGGGCTCTATGGAATTAATTATGAATTTTCAAATTTTCCAAATTTTAGCTATTTTGGTATGGTTACTTTATCTACGACGTAATGCAAAATAATCCATTATTTTTGTTGCTTTTTCTTGAGTAAGTGTGCTAGACTAAGGAAATGTGATTAGAATGGCATGAGATAGGCTAGATAAATATGGTGTTACACATGCCATGTCAAATGCTTCACATATTCTGCACTACTATACATGTATCTGAATCTAGGTATGATGGGAAAATGCCATACCACCTTTGTTGGACTCAATTCTTCTTATATCGTGAGGGATTACACTTCGAACACTTCTCTATCAATGCATATTCATTCCAAAATAAAATGCAATCATTGGGACAAGCATGTATCCTCTCATAGCTCTTGCCAATAGAGTATAACATTTGTTTAATCTCATATGTTTGACTAGGAAGCTCATTATCTTCTGGCAACATATCTTTCAAAAGAGCAAGCAATTTTGTAAAGCTTTTATCACTCCATCCATTTCCCGCTTTACATTTGTACAACTTTAATGCCACTGACAATCTTGTGAATTTTGTATAGCCAGAATACAATGACTTTTCTACATCACTTTTCAATCTCTCAAACATTTTAGGACAATCCTAAAAATCCTCTTCAACCACATTTACCATCTCTTCAAGATAGTCAACCTCATATGTACTTGTGTGAAAATCATTTGAGGCATAACTCCCACTATACTTCCAATTACTATGCTTATCCTTTGTCTTGCCATGCTTGGTCCAACATGTATAACTTTGGTCAATCCCATTACATACTAAATGATCTTTCAACTTAGTTGCACTAATTTGCTTCACATGGTAGCAATTTAAACAAGTGCATATAATTTTACTAGGGTCTTTTGCATGCTCAATTGTAAACCTAATAAACTGTTTCACTTCATCCTCATCTTTCCTAAACAAATGATTGGCAGACATCCATCTCCAATCTATACTTTTTCAATCTAACAAGAACCAATTTGAGAAACATGTGGTTAGTGACTCCTAATATACTTAGACTCCTCCTTATTATTCTACTAAATATTGCCCAATTATACAAGCTTTCTAATTACTCTTTTGTTTCAATCTATATCTTAAAGAAAAATTGACCACATGATAGCTTAAAAACAAAAGTTTCCCAAGCTAAGCCCTCTTTTCAAACCAAAACTACAATACTCAAGCAATCCATAAGAACAAAGCAATGACAAGAAGTGTTAAGAAACTCATGCTTTATAATTTTTACATGATTAAAAGGAGCTTTAATAATGATAGGGGAAAGATGTTTTATTTAAACTCAGTAACTCACACAAAAGACAAATAATTGATGCATGTTTTATGAAAAATTGGAAGTGTTTATTCTGTTCACTACTATGCTTATAAAAGATGCTAACTATTGAGATAATATTATCTCATCAAAACTTGTCATATTTTCAATAACTTCCAAGTGAAAGTAAGGAAAAGAAGTAAAGCATAGTTATATGCATTATTGAGTTAATAGGTTTATAGAAAAATGGCTGTAATCTCTTGTATCATGTAGATGTTTAGTTAACACATGTTGTAGAATAGTAATTATGCAAATAGCTAGTATTAGGAGATGCTATGTAAACATATTTAATCAATGAAGAACTTACTACTTGATATGTTTTGTACACATTCTAAAAAATGTTAGTGAATGATGTATTTATGGCATGAAAAACAATCATAAAATCATTCAAAATTAAAAAACCAAAAAAATAAGAAATTTACATATGGGGTAGAAAGAGGGCCAAGAAATGCCACTATATTCCCAAGAAGACAACAAGCTGAAGAGAGGAAGAGGAACGAGTAGTGGAAGTGGCTGAATAAACTAGTGGGGTGCAAAATGGATGATGCTAATATGGAAGCCACTAAAAAAGGAGGAAAGTCATCAAAAATAGGGAGAGAACCACTGAGGGATGGCACCGAAGACAATGGGTGGTGGAAGGTTATGGCTATGCACAAGCTTCTACTTGGAGAACATTGGAAACACAGTTTTACAAAGTATTTTAACAGGATAAATGATTTTAAAATTACCTTAGTTGGTAGTTCTATGCCAAACTGCCAACTTTAATTTGGTTTTAGTTGATGATTCTAAAACAACTGCCAACATTAATTCGATTTTAGTTAGCTGTTAATACAAAACCGCCAACTAAACTCAATTACATTTTTAAATATCCTTTTACAAAAAATTATATAGTTGGCGATTCTAAATAAACCACCAACTATATATTTTATAGTTAGCAATTCTTAGAAAACCACCAACTATAATAATATAGTTGGTTTTTCTCTAAGAACCGCTGACTATATCTAATCCTTTTGTTAGTAGTTTTTTTAATAACCGCTAGCAAAAGTCTTTCCTTCAATAGTTTTTAAAGAACCACTAACAAATGTGTGCCAACATATCTTATTTCTATGGTAGTGAAGACATATAGTGTAACACCATAGTGCACTAGTCTTTCGTTCTCACAAACAGGCTTTATACATGAGATTCATGAAAAAAAATGCATTATTTTTGCATTACGTAAAACCCCGATTGTCCCTTGTATGCCTCATGGATCATACAAACTCATTCATATCATTCTCTAGTCCAAATACATTCATACAAGTCATAACTATCACAAAGCATTCCATTCTTTCTGAGTTTTGAAGCCTCACACCAGAAAGAAAAAAAAAAAAAAGTTGGCCATGAGTTCTAGTTTTTAGCTTTCTGTCATTAACTTTAAAAATTTTTAATTAAATCTAAAAAAATTGAAATCAAGTAAATAATAGCTTTCTAGAAATCTCTAAATGCCAACTATAGGTTAAAAATCAATCTAGGCCATGAAAACATCAACTGGACCATAATTGATAATAGAAAATTACCAAAGGTCCAATTGACTAGGTTTGCTACCACAAGTTACTAATAAAATTCAAAAATTCATAACTAATTATAAAAAAATCAAAACCTAGCAAAAAATACCATTCTAGAAAGATATGAATGTCTTCTAGAGGATAAAAATAACTCTAGGCCAAAACATATGCTTTTAGCTCATGAAACTTTATGGAATAGTACTAGAGGTCCTATTGCATCCTTGATACTATCATGAAACTTCAAAATTTTGGTTCTCCCTCTACAGAGCTCCAAATGGGGTAATCTAGTGGCTATAGAAAGCTTATGATGTCTAGTTTATACTTATAAAATTTCATAGCCATTGGACACCATTTGGTCCATGAGTGATAAGGAAACAAAATTTGACCATATGAACAATGCACCCTATCATTCAGCATATTTTTCCCCATTTTGAAAAATTATAATAAATTTTTTAGAGCTCCAAATAATGTAATCTTTTGCTCTACAAAAAGCTCTAGATGATACCTATATTCATGCTTAATTTCATGCAAAAAATCGTTCATTTGGTCAATTGTGACATAGGGTGCCAAAAAGGCCTTTTTAGGCACCATATAGGGTTAAATGTGAACAAAATATGCTTCTACCTTAACCATGACCTCTTGAGCACGTGAAAAAGGCCAAAAACAGCAATAAAAACTTGTCCAAGAGGTCTAAATACTCATGCATCATAAATCCTCTACCTCACTTGATCTTATACACAAGCTTATACGAGCACAATTAAGCATATGGAAGTCAAAAACATACATTATCATTCCTATGCTTCCAATTTCAATACATATATCATATATCCATATATTTACATGTGTTCAAATATCTACATATCATATACAATATGAAATTACATCATTTGACAACATTATGTCACAAAATGGCTATTTAGCAAATTCTTTATCAAAGTTCTTATCTTCAAGAGTGGTGGCTTCCATTCCTTAGTTCACTTGGTCTACCTAGACATTGTTAGACATTAGAGAGGGAAGAGTGAGATTCCAAGAATCTCAATAGCTCTTAACCCTTTTAATCATACATAATAGTCACATTTTCAAGTCAAAGTATGCATGCATGAAGGCCAAGCTACTTGTAACCATACATAAAATCATTTTCATATTTAAGAAGCTCATACATATCATACCTTGGCTTTCAAGAGCATTAGTTTAGCCTTACCCTCTTTCCTTAGAACTTTTGAACTTGCCTTACCCATTTTCAAGAGACTTTTGACTAAGCCTCACTTTTTTTGAGACTTTTGGCTTTGTCTCACCCAATCCTAAGGACTTTTGGCTCATCCTCACCTTTGCTAAGGGACTTTTGGCTTCCCTAAACTCATTCAAGCCAAAACATATTCATGGCATGTAGAAAATAGCTATACACAATTTTCATGGCATGAACATATATAAACACATCCAAAGACAAGAAAACAATTAAGAATGTATGAAAGAAAAGTTAGAGAGCTACCTTGAATGCAAACACACACACTTTTCCTTTATTGCTCTTTCCCTGTTTTGGTTACACACTTGCAAGTGGGTGGAGTATGATTTCTTTAGCCTAAACACATCAAATAGGACCTAATTACATTTTTGAAACAAGCTCTAACTCCACACACACACTATGGAAGCCCACTTTCTCAAATGGCTCAATTATGGTTCCATAAAGCACCTAATGAAGCAACTATAAGAATTCATGATCTTAGTTTCATTCTTTCCTTCAATCTATGATTCTTGACCCCATTTAAACTCTTTGGAACCATCATACAATCATTTTGGAGAGCCTAGCTATATGTTGCTTCATTATATCACATTATGGAACCTACACCTCCTACTCACCATCTAGGCTTCCTACATTTTTTCCAAGGCTTCGTCTTATATTCTTTCATCATATATAGTCCCAAACTAAGTTTAGAAAAATTTAAAACACTCTCTAGGTATCCATAGAGGTATTGGCTGAGACTAACATAGTGTTTAGGGATCCATGGAGTTTTTAATTTTTCCTTGAAGGAAGAGGCACTTGGGAGGCTTCCTAGGGGTTTTAGGAACTCAATTAAACTCTTATATAAGCTAGACTATCCTTGGACAAAATCATAGTTTAGCATATGTCTTTGAATCCCTAACTTTTCCATATTGAATTCTAATGGTCCTTTCTTGAATCTCTTTGCATTATATTGTTTCCCACACTCTAAAACATAAGTTCCTTGCTTAGTTATGGACAAAATTAACTCCCTCTTAGTTGTTCTATATGAAGTCGAAACTTACACAAGAGGAAACAACAAGAAGAAGGCATGGAAGGCAATGAAATTACCTTGGTTTTTAGCTTATCTCAAAAGCTCTTTTAATTGGTGAATTCCTCTCCTTTAAACTCCAATCTTCCTCCTCTAGACCAAACCCAAAATAGCCTTAAATGAATAACTAAAACCATGGAAATAGAGGTGGGAAGGAGGAGAACAACTTTAGAGAAGGGAGAAGCTTAAAATTCTAAGTATTTCCTTATTTTTCTCCTTCTTCTTCTCCTTCTATGGTGTGCCTTCTTCCCCTGGCCTTTTCCTTTATTTTGAGCAGAAAAGAGAGTCAATTAAATAGGGCAAAAATGGGACGTCCTTAAGAAGCAAATGGAAAAGAATTTATTCTTTGAAAATGCCATTTATGCCCCTTGTCTTGGCTCTTCCATTTTAGCTCCTTTTTTAGAACCGTCTTTTCCATCATAAAATTTAGGTCTTCTAATTTATAAATGGCTTTGGAATAACTAAACTTGGATTTAAAATCTTCCTAAATGAAAATATCAAAGTTCGGGTCAATCGACACTCAAAAACGTACATCAAAAGAGTTTTAACTATCTCGAGGATTCCCATTGTTTTTGGGGCCTCTAAAAACCCCAAAAAACTCAAATTTTCTACTTAAAAAATCCTCTTGTGAGTTTCCCAAAAAGTGCCTATATTTACGAAAATGCCATTATGCTTTCGGTGATTTTATTGAACTACTCGGCTCTAGTTTTTGGGCATCTTAGACCTTGGATCCTCATTTTCTATTATTTAAAATTTTATTCTAATTTTAGTTAGCCTCAACTCATTTATTTCAGGAGACTTACTTTTCAATCTGACTCATTTTAGTGTTTTTACAACACACCGCATGTTACATATAGTTAATGATTGGTTATTTGTTTTAATCTTTATTTCAAGCCTTGCTTGTAGTCTCTTTAGTGTACTTTTCATTTTCCATGAAATGCTTGCTACACAAGGTGGAGTAGTTTCCATTGTAATATTGGTATATACACCAGTTTTTGTATAATTTATGAATATTTGTTCATTTATGTTGTAGCAGGTTACACAATTTAGATCTATGAATGCATTGGGTATAAGTAGGAATTTATTATTTGATGTTTTAGATTCAAAGGTCTTGCTTATTATGATTTCTTGTAAATGCTTTAATTCGTCATATTATCAGCTTCTTTTTTGGATAAAATATTTAAGAGTGAGCTATGGGCATTTTAAAGAAAGATGAGAATGTCCTAAATATATGGAATATTAAGGCCCTTGACTTTATTTGATTTTCATTCAGCATTTTATGTTTTTATTTATTTTTTATAATTGAGAACTATAGCCTAAATTTCATTGTTTCCTGCTTTCAGCAAGAACAATAAGTATACTTTAACTACTCTTTCTATGGTTGGAATTTTAGGATAGTTAGTAAAAGCTGAAGAAGCAAGTTGTAATGACCCTAATTCTTAATTACTGTAATTAGGTTTAATAACATGATTAGTAATCACAGATCAAAGTCTAAAGTCATTATGATTAATTAAAATAGGGGAAAGTGAGAAAATTTGAACCTTGATATCATTAGGGTCATTAGTTAAACAAGCACAACTAATCAAACCCACAAGTGATCATAATTATTAGTTAAGACCTTTGATTCATCTCATTATTGATTTCAACTCACCAAAAACCTTTTATGAATATTCTCAAGTCATTACATAACCTTAATATAGTGAAACTCAAGGTTTCTAAGTAAAAAATAAGAGTTTGGGAACCTTCACCATGACTAAGTTGGTTACTAGAACCTAAAAACCAAGTTTTGTTTCTTGCATCATGGCCTAAGATTTTTGTGCCACAGCGAAGTTGCTCTTGGGTTCAACTTCTCACATTTTTGCAAATATCGTCATAATGAAAAAACACCCTGGAATCTACTATAGAAAATTTCCCGATTTATACCGTGACATTGGAGCTCTCATTCTTTGATTTCCTCAACTTACGTTGTGGCTGAAAAGTTTGCGCTATAGTGAGGTTCGCCTCTACTTGACACCTAGCCATTGCTTAGCTCTTCTTGGCCATGCTATGACCCTCTTCTGCACCATTTCTCTATAAGTTTCATCCTATACACTCCAACTCTCTTTCTAGTAACACTCTAAGGCCATTCTACCTTAATTTGTGAGGCTTTAAAAGCTTTCATGTACCTGGTTCACCTAACATACCTATCATTACCAATTTAAGACTCAGGGGTTGATTCCTACTTATCAAACTATCATGCATCAGTAATTTCATGGAATATTAATAGCAGCAAGATCCATAAGCAACTAGTATTATTATTCATGGAAATATAAAAGCATGCTCTCAAGAGTCAAGTTATATATTCATACTAAAGAGGTTCCATATTAGATATAAATAAGTACATACACCATATACTGGATTTATATAAGGCCTAACCCTTATTAGATACATCAAGGTTAACAAAACATAAAATACCTACACTTAGCAATATGAGTACATGATGATGATATACAAGAGAATAATAAAATCAGCATCTATCCTAAATTAACTCAGCCCAAGTGTAGCTTCCCACACAAGGCCTTAGCTCATGGATGTGTATCCATTTACTTTTCCTTATCCTTACCTGAAGAGCCTTCACTTAAAAGTATTATCTTATGAAATGGGGTGAGATGCAAATTTCAGTAACTAAAGGCAAATGTCATTCATATATTTTAATTTAATTAACATATGTGCATAAAATCATGTAAGGATCAGAAAATGGACTAGTCATATTAGCAAATGAAATAATTAGGCTAACAGTGACTATTATCCCATACTAACAATCACATATCCACATGTTAAAGGCCATTAACACTTGGAGAGGCCTATCCACAGCACCAACTCTCCAATGGGCATAACTTGGGCTCAGTGTATATAAGGGCTTAATCATAACTCGATGCTTGATTGAAGCACAATACATGAGTGGCCATCGTACCATAGCTCCACTATGGACTCACAAGGTCCAAACATAGTATATCAAATAGTCAACCATTCATTATGCATTTCAAAATCATACATGTATAGTAGATATAAAATTAAAGTAGACATATGCATGGAATTTAACATTAACTCCATTTATCTCACTTGTAGATAATTCCTTGAAAGGCAATAACAATGCTACTTAGCATATAAATACAAAATAAGACCATTACCATTCTTATTCATCAATTTATAGCAGCAAATAGATACCTAAAGAATTAAGCTACCAATAGCTACCTAAAGAACACTTGCCCAGCTACTACAAGAACAAAATTCAAATTTTGTCTTTTTTATACCAGAGACCTTAAAATATCACCCTAAATTATGGATATTTTCATATAGAAATAGAGTTTATATCATAAGTTAGCTATTGGGGTCTCTAACTTGTAGTAAATGTTTCAAAATGAGGAGTTTATACTTACCCAATATCTTTCCTAGCCTTAACCTTTGAAAATCCTCCAAGAAAACAACAAATAACCCATATCAGATTTGAGGTGTGGGTGAAAATGCCCCAAATGAAAAATCGATTGGGTCAAATTTAAGAGAAAAAGGAGAGGGTCAAGTTATATAACTATTACCTTGGCTAAACCTTCCTTTAAAAGTGCAGAATTGAGACAAAATGTTAGTGAAAACCCTAGCCTCCTCTCAAAGTGTGAAAATGCTCATGGTCTGTAGAACACTTTTTGTTTTTCAGCACTAAGGTGAGTGGCAATTGGGTGTTTTGGGTTTTAGGATGGAATTGAGTTGACCCATCAGCCTAAAGCCCAATTAGGCTCCCTCTAGTTGTTGGGCTATAGTTTAAATGCATTGGGCTACAGAACACTTAAGGTTAGGCCCAAAAACTTACTTGGCTCAGATTTTGATTTGTTGGGCCAACTACAAGAGTTCATGTAAATTGGGTTTGCGCCTAATATCATTGGGCCCCCAAGAAATGGTATTAGATCTCCTTAAGACTAAGATTAAGCTTCTATACTTAACCCAAAGCATAATTAAATTAACCATAAAGCTCAAATTAAAGTCCACCTCTCTTAAGTAATTTTCTAATTAAACCTATATTAATCCCTAGTTAATCATGATTATCCTTAATTAATTTTAGAGTGTTACACAAGTAATGTAAATTGTAAAGGAAATCATATATTTGTAGTATTACTTGGTCTCTTTTCATCAATAACTGGTGGAACTAGTTATTGCCTCATAAGGGTTAAAGTAAAAGCGTTGATTAGCCACTGTAAGAACATAAAGTTCTTTGTTAAAATAAGTTGCTTCAATAGATAGACTTGTCATTATTATTTCCCTAGATGTTTATGCCTCAAATTACATGTTTTTTAGGTACAGGAAGAGATCAAACATGAGACCTTTTACCTCTAACCAAAAGTCAAAGTTAAGAAACCACAATTACCAAGGTATTATTCTCATGACTTAATTTTCTTCATTTCTAATTTTAGTTTACTGCCACAATTTATGGTAGACAATATCCTAGGATTGTCCAAAACTTTAGCTCAAAATGCTTTTCATTTATAGTTTAAAATATAGTTAGAATCTTTTATGATTTATATTAAATTTGAAAATGGCAAGTTAAGCAATAGGATTGGCACCTTGCTAAAAGAGGGGATGGGAAACAAAAGGTTTAGTTATAAGCTAATTTTAATGATCTTTCAAAGGTTAAAAAATTGGCTAATCAATTTAGGCTTTTAGGGTTTTAGCCGCCTAGATTAAAAGAAGACTTCTTACTTAAGTTTACAAAAAATTAAGAAATAATGTACCATTAAGTTGTTAAAAGTTCATAAATAGTGATTTGTTATCATATTTTCATAATGGAAGAAGAGGGAATGGAACTTGACAAGCAAGGGATTTTGTTGTTTGTCTTAGTAAGAATGGGAATATTATGATAACTTTGACATTGAAAATGAATCCAAGTTAATTGGGTATATTGATAACTTATCAAGACTCACTTATTTGATAACTTTGAGCTGAACCATATACATTGTGGATTGTTCAGTGAAATAGATTTTGTTATGTATGTAGCTAGCCCTGTTCCACAGACACACCGACAAATTAAAATTTGTCACAATGCACAATTCCAATGCTATGACTTAAAATTGATGTGCAAAATTATTTACTCTTTAAGTTATGTTAGGTTAAGTGCACTTGATTGTAAAATGGTTTTTCATACTATAATATTCTAGTATCATATTTCTCCATCCAACATGGATTATATATATTCTCAAGGAAAATCCAACAAAAATCCATGAAAATAATAAATTTATTTGCATTACGTCGAGAATTAAATTTTTTTATTTTGTGTCATATGGGCCCTGTAAATTCCCTAACATTATTCTCTAATTATTTTCCATTCATACAAATTATAAACATCTCAAAACTTCACATGAGCCACAGAACAAGAGCCAAAAATAACAAATTCTCATGTTTTGTCTCAGGTTTTGAGGTGGCAAATTTTAAGGTAAATTTGAAAAATCATAACTAAATTTGAAAAAATTGAAATTGAGCAAACCATAGCTTGTTGGAAAGCTCTAGATGTTAAATTTATAGTAAAAATAATTCTCATCCATAAAAGCCTCATTTAGACCAAGTTTGATGATAGAAAAGGCACTAGGATTAAGCTATCTAGAATTCTGATACAGTTTACTAATATAAATTTTTGAAAATTCATAATTAATTCTTAAAAAATCCAATTCATGCAAACTATATCAATTTGAAAAGTTACAAGTGTTAACTAGAGGGGAAAATATTTCTAGATCAACCTAAGAGCATCTAGACCCAAAAAATCAATGGAAGAGTACTAAGGGTCTGGAGGTGCACCTAGAATAGAATAGAAATTTCAAAAATTCATATCTCCCTCTCTAGACATCCAAATGAGGTGCTTCTAGTTGAAAGAGATAATTAGGAATGTCTATTTTTTTCTTATAAAATTTCATAGTCATTGGATATCATTTTCCTTATGAATGACAGAGATTCATTTCAAACCAGATGAACAGTAGCACTGACCAAAACTAGAAAATTTTCCAATTTCAAAAATTACACAGACTTCAAAATATTCTGCACTTTACCTTCCCAAAAAGCTCTTAATAATCTCTAAATGCATGCCAAGTTTTAGACCAAGAAGAGTTCATTTGGAAAAGAAAGTGACACAACTTCATAAAATGGCCAAATTTGGCTCTTATAAGGTATCAACTTTGTCCAAATGACTTCTCCAATGGCTTGGCACCTCTTGGGCAAGTTTAAGAGCACAAATACAACTTGTAGGTACTGCCCAAATGGTCCTAAATACCATACATCTCATTTTGGTTATTCCACATCCATTCATACACTAATACACATAAGCCACCAAAGGGTCAATTTAGATACCTACATTGTTTTGGTGCCATCAAAGTTTCATACAATATCCATACATCATTTTACAATTGTTCATGATTTTACATCCCAAAAATAATATATACATAATCACTTTGACATTCAATTACAAAATAAACTACATAATGATCTAAATATGTCTTTTCAACTCCTTTAGCTTACATTCTCTGGTTCTTGCCCACCACCTAGACATATTAAGATAGGAGCGGGAATGGGAATGAGATTCATATAATCTCAATAGCTCACACACCCATTCATGCACACATTTAAGGCATACATATATCAAAGCATAAGTATGGAAAGTTTGGCACCATAAAGTATGCAAAGTCACGATTTTTATGCCACCAATTCACATTCAAGTCAAGAACATGTTCTAGGGACTTTTGGTTTTGTCTCACCTCATTTCTAGGACTTTTGGGTTTGCCTCACCCTTAGCCTAGGGACTTTTGACTTGGCCTCACCCTTCCAAGAGACTTTTGGCATCTCTTCACATTTATTAAGGGACTTTTGGTATTATCTCACCCTTATGAGCCATTTCCATAATCAATGACATTCAAGACAACAAATTGGTACCAATGCAATCTTAGAACACCAAGTGGCATATTCTCAAATCACAAGATCACATACAAGCACATAATGACATATATATGCAACCAATAATGCAAGAAGAGTGAGGTGGAGAGCTACCTTAAACTTTTACAAGCTTGGCTTCACTTTATTCCTTCCCTTTTTTGGCCTCACGAGTGCACTTAGGTGGGTTAAGATCCTCGTAACCTAGACACCATAATTAACACTCAATTACACACTTAAAGCAAGCCAAGATACCAAATTCATTCTTAAACACACACTTGATTCTATAAGTGACGTAATGGTTTCATAAATGACTTATTAAAGCAACCTTCACAATTCGAATTCTAGGCTCCATTCTCTTTTCATTTCTAGGCCTCTTACCATCATTCAAAGTCATTGGAGCCATCACACATTCATTTGCACAAGCTTACATATAAGTTGCTTCATAAGGCACTATTATGGACATCATTGTCCCATCTTCGAATCCATGGCTCTTAAATTTTTCCAATGGTTCCTCCCATCTTCTAACATCATATGAAGTCTTAAACTAAGGCTAGAACAAATTAAAACATCCTTTAGCCTTATGCTCTTGCCTTGGCCAAACTATGCACACAAAAGGAGATTCATAGAGCTTTTGATTTTTTCTTGATGGGAGAGCCACTTGGGAGGCTTTCTAGAGGTCTTAGGAGCTCAAAGGAACACCTAAATAGCCAAGGAATTCATGTGTTAAATCAAATTTTACAAAACCCTAAAAAAATCCTACACTTTCCTAGCTTGATTTCCATGGGTTTTTCTTGCAATTTCTTAGCATATTCCACTTTTCTATGGTCTAAAACCCTAGTTCCTCTCTTGCCTTATGCTCTTGCCTTGGTCAAACTATGCACACAAAAGGAGGGTTCATAGAGCTTTTGATTTTTTCTTGATGGGAGAGCCACTTGGGAGGCTTTCTAGAGGTCTTAGGAGCTCAAGGGAATACTTAAATACCCAAGGAAATTCATGTATTAAATTAGATTTTACAAAATCCTAAAAAAATCCTACACTTTCATAGCTTAATTTCCATGGGTTTTTCTTGCAATTTCTTAGCAAATTACACTTCACTATGGTTTAAAACCCTAGTTCCTCTCTTGTTTTTGGACAAAAAATCCCTCCCCCCTATGGTTTTGGTTTAGGTTGAAATACACACAAGAAAGGAGCAAAAGAAAGAAGTAACCAAAATAAGAAATTACCTAGGATTCAAGCTTGCTTTCAAGAGCCTTTCTCCTTGATTTGCTTCTCCTCCAGAATTTTGAACTATCCCCCCTTGGTCTAGACTCAAAACAGAACCAAACCACTTAATAAAATCATAGAAAGAAAGCTTGAAGGGAGGAGAATAAAATTGGAAGAAGAAAAAGCATAAAATTCCTTGAGATTGGCTACCTTTTCTTGGTTTTCTTCCTCCTTTCTCTCCTTTCCTTGTGTGCCTAAGAGAGAGCTTCCTTTTTCTATTTTTTGGGCAAAGGGAGTTGACCTGAAGAAGGTGAAGGAAGTGGCTTAAAAGTTATAGAATGTTCAAGAAGCTAGCTTTTTCAAAAATTTCAATTTCGTCCTTTCATAATGGCAATTTTGTTTTGGCTTCGTTTTAGCTCCTTTTCTAGAACTATTTTTTCTATTATAAAATTTAGGTTCCTAATTTAATAAAATACCTTTGGAATCACTCAAATCGGAGCTAAAACCTTCTCGAATGAATCTATCAAAGTTTAGGTTCACTATCGTTGGAAAACGTACAACGGAGGGGCTTTACTGGTCTCGGGGCTTCTCATGGTTTTCAGGGCTTCTAAGAATCCTGGACAACTCAAATTTTCAATTTAAAAGGTCCTCCTATGAGTTTTTCCAAAAGTTACACATATTTATGAAAATGTCATTACATTTCGTCAGTTTTTTGTCAAAATTTATTTCACCATCCTAGCTCTGTTTTTCTTTTTGTCTGAGCCTAGGATTATTATTTTTAAGAGCCTAGGACACTACCTAAATTTTTGGGACATTATCTAGCTCATTACAGGGGACTTGCCTTTACATGGCTCATTTCATCGTTTTACAGAATTTACCATTCGTTACAGGTTTCATGTTATATCCACCCCCAGAGACACTAATATTTAGAGAAATTAAAGGAGAGATTTAACATATTAGCTAAAAGATTCATGTGTGTTTTGTTGCATAACTCAGAGAAAGAGTTTATATAACTTCTCTAACCTCTATAATTCAGCTTTATTATATGGTAATTGTCCTCACATTGAGTGTGATGGCTAGCCTTGTGATGGCAAAATGTACATTTTCTTTGAGGCAAAGTCATGGTGCATTTAAGCTACTCTTCCTAATCAATTTTTGAGCTATACTACCACTAAGAAATTACAACCATTAAATCTTTGTAAGATTTAGAAGCTAATCCACTAGAGTTAGATGGTTCAAAGAAAGGTAGGTATATGCATATTACTTTAATTCTCTGAGGTTCTTTAACTTAAATTGTTGACCTTATGAAAGATATATTGTGTTTTTGTCATAATGGGTTTGACCTTTAGCCTCTGTATGCAACAATTTTTAATTTAATTATTTGTTGGACATTAAGTTATAGTGAATGCTTTAGTTTGAATAAGTTATAACCTTATAACAATGAATGAATATTGTCCACTTGTTATATTTCCTTTGATTTTCCTTTATAATCAATGTTTAAGTAGGTTCAGAAATTCTTATTTCCCTCCTTCTAATTATGGTAAATAATATGAGGGTAGTATTGTTTTTGGGATGTTTTGTATTTGAGAAAGAAGTGAAAGAGAGAAGCTAAGCAAGTTCATCCAGGAGTAAAGTATAGAAATTAAAATTAACATTATTCTTGCATATAATAAATGACTTAAATTTGGCTTGTCTCAAATACATTTGGGTACGGTGGTTGTTATAATATCAATCTATATAGGTAAATTCTTAATATGTATATACCTATATAGATTCATATTTGAACAAAGAACTCCAGTAACTTTCAAACTTTCAATTAATCTATATAAAAAAGAATGCTAAAATAAGGTCTTCTGCATACTCAATTGGTGGTTTTATAGAACTTATAAAGCAAGTGATCTTTACTAGGGTTGATTTTGTCTTTTAGTTTAAATAATCATATATAATATTTCTATTATGTAGTTGGAATATTTTGTTTCTGATTATTGGTAATAATGATCCACATTTTATGAATTCCTGTACAATCTAAAGCTAAAACAGCAAACAAAGAAAAAGAGAAAAAGGAAGAAAAAAATATATCTATTTATTCAAAGGTCCTTTTCTTTTGTGGTAGACATATTTAGAAGTGAATCAATTGATTTGAAACTACCAATCTATTATATTTTCTATTTTGCTTTGCTATAAGGGTTAATTCATTAAGCACATGTTTTAGCACCAAGTTATATCCTGATTGTTAATTGTTATTTTTTAGCACCAAGTTATTTTTTTCTAAAAGGGCTCTCTTACTTCAACTTTGAATTGTAGTAGGCCTTTGTGAATACTATATTTTGTTCAACACATCATATTTCGGGTGCCTTATATGAAAAGGAAGACACACTTTTTGCTCTGTTTGGGATGGAATTCTAATTCTCACATCTTGTTGTCTTGTTGATGGGATATATGCCTATTTGATCATTTACTTGTCATAGTTTGGATATATGTGTATTTGATCATTTACTTATCATTGTCTAAGAAGTTACAAAAATAATTGCTTAGGATTGTGAAATAAATTTCTAAAAACATTAATAAAACTAGTTGCTTTTAAATTTTTTTTCAAAAAAAAAAAACTTTTACAGTGACTATTGTCGCTATTAAAAGTTCCCTATAGTGGTAACTCCTAAGGTTGACACTAAAAGGGTGCTTTAATGGTGACCTAAAAGCTACTTTTTAATGACGAATTTGTTGCCACTATTAACAACTTTTTAGTAGTGACAAAAACTTGTTGCCACTAAAAATTGTTCTTTAATTGTCACCAATAACAAATTTTTAGTGGTGACACCTCTTTCAAAATAAGTTAATAGTCCTTTAGTGGCAACATTTATTACCGCTAAATATTTTCTTAGTAACAACCCTTTCATTGCTACTAAAGCCTTGTTATTGCCTTAGTATTAGTCATGACCTAGCTATATAAGCAATTTTTTTGGGTAGTGTACATTTTCTGTTATGGCATTTCTTGAACACATTAGAAATGAGGTTCAAGTTACCCATGAGGCATAGCAGAATAAATAATAAGTCTAGCCTCCAAATTCAATTAAACTATTAATGTGGACTAGTGTCTCATAGGGTAGCAAATGCACTAGTTGTTCATGCAATAAAGTGAATGTGAATCAAAGGATCAGTCTTATGAAGAAAGTCATTCTAGTTGCAAGAGTGGTTTAGTATCACAGAGAATTTATTCAACTAGTTAGTCTAAATTGGTTAGATAGTTATATACATCTAGTAACCAAGTTTCCTTAGTTACTAGGAATTGTAAAGTGAAATTAAGTTATGCTACTCTAACCTATATGAAAGAATGAATGAAAACTCAAGACTCAAAGTTGACTCCTAGACTTATTAGGTAGATCATAAATTAGGTTTTGTTTCTTAGGTGTCATGATTCAATATTGACATTATGATGGATATAGTATAGCAAATTCCTAAATTATTGATGCTCTAAGTGGATGCCTTAATCTTTTTATCTCCTAACTTAGCCTTAACCATCTAGCTGGATAAACCTAGATTCCATTTGTTAATAAAAGTATTAGTTTAGTGAATTCTAGTATAATTATGATGGTTAGCATCAAAATAGAATGCATCTCACCATAATTTTCTTTAAACCACATATTATCAAAAACTATTTAGGTAATATCCAATTTAATTCTAGGTTAATTATATAGGTTAGTTCTGAACAAAATGCATCTCCTTATAACTACCTTAAGCAACATATTATCAAACACCTAATAAGCATGACAATCAATGTTCATAAGTCATTATAAGTGTTTTAACAACTCTATCATCCAAATGGATCAATACACTTGAAAGACTTAATTGTACAACCTTAATCATCAAACTAATCAAACAATCTCATTAATTACTTTATCTAGACGTACTAGATCAATCAATTCTTTGGAAATTAAGACTAAAAGATACAAATAGAATTGAATATTTGTAAGCACACATAATCTTACCATAATATCAAATAAATCATTATCAAGTGTTTAAATTTCAATCCAGAACCTAATTACACAAACTTAAAATTAAGATAACAATAGGAAAATATAAATAAAAAGAAGTTCATTGAAATAAGTAGAGAAGAAGAAAATCCTCACATTAGATCTTAGATGAATTACTACAATTAGGAAGAATTAAGATTAAGAATCCTCATCTCCACACTTTACAATAGGCTTGAATCTCTTCTTGAAGCCTTCTTTAAGTGCTTCTTTCTTCTAAAGTTGTCAAAAACCTTAAGAGAGATCTAAAAATAACTAAGAAAATGTAAAATGAAGATAAAACTGAAGTAAATGTGTTCTTCCTTATGTTAAATATGAATTTAAACAATTACACTTCAAGCTAATGCTTTCTTGCCACTGCCTTGAAGCCTGTGGATTTTGTGCTAGAAATTGCAGTAGCTCATCATGGTCCAAAGCAAAAGTTAGCCATAACCCACCCTAATTTTTAAAATGCCAAATGAACTAAGTTATAAATTTGGGACATAAACTTTTTGAAATTGATTATTGACCCTAGAATCTTTATTTTTATAGTGTATTTATCCTATAAAGCATAAAAAGGTCACGATCTAAACTAAGCAAGGTCATTATTGAGATCATTCATAAGATGCTTGTGCAGATGTTGTGATGTCCACTTAGTTAATGGATTACCCAATAAAGATAATGGAGGCAATGTTTGCTAACTTTATGTTAAATAAGCTATTTAGTATTAAATATTTCATTTAGTCATTATGTGTGCTTGCTTTAATTTAGTATGCATAGGCCAAATATCACTTTGCCACAAACAAAACCTAGCATTGGCTTAAATTCTTTGAAATAGGACTTGTGTAGACCACTACTTGGACATGGTTATTAATGTGAGGAGCAAATGCCATGAAGACAAAAAATACATAAGTAAACCTATAGGCATTAGGGATCATAGTTCCCTGGGAATACGCTTTGACATTTGGGTTAGTCTCCTTGAAATATGGATGGAGAGAGATGGAAGAAGAACTCAAAGGTAGCAAAGAAGAACAAGTTGTCTGTAAAGTCCCACATCGGATGGAAGGGGCCTGTGGCTAGCCTATATAAGTGGGGGAGAATCCCTCCCCACCAAGGCATGCTTTTCCTGAAAGCTAATGGTGTAACACCCCAAAAATTAATTAAGGTGTTAATCATGAATTAGGTTAATTAGGAATAATTAATATGGAATAATCGAGTAAGTTAAGTAAATGGAGATTTTAGAGAGATGAATTATTAATATGGGTTTGAGATTTAATTAGGAGAGAAATTCATCCAGGCCCAAATTAATGTAGGAGGTCATGATAAGAGGCTAATGGAGGCCCAATAAGCTAGGTGCAGACCCAACTTGATCCAATATGATAGAGGCCCAAGACCCACCTTGTATAGGCTTTTATAATTGGCCCAATAACCCTTGTGTAGACCCAAAACCTTTGGGCTCTTAAAACTTGGTCTGGCCCAATTGGATTTCAGCAACCCAACGCCTCAAAATTGGCCCAACCAAAGCTAAAATCTAAAGCTCAAATAGAGTTAGACCTTGGAGCAACCCATGACCCATATTTGACCCAACTTAAACCCTAATGCTTCAGCCACTTCTCCATTTGCTGAAACACAAACACCCATCTCAAAATTCGAAGGTCCAAAGGAGGCTCTAGGGTTTTTGGCATAAATCCACCATTTCTCACCTCTAAGTTCATAATCAGCCAAGGTAATAGTTATATAACTTAATCTTCTCATCTTTCTCTTCATTTTGGTCTGATTAGTTTTTCATTTGGAGTATTTTCACCGTATCCAAAATCTGAAATGTGGGTGTTTGGGGATTTTCTTGATGAAATTCGTAGGTTGAGGCTAGGACTGTCATTAGATAGGTATGAACTCTTCTTTTTGAGGTAATTCTACTAATTTAAGACCTTAATGACTTGATTATAATATGGGTATTAATTTTGTACGAATTTGATTAGGATTTTAGATGAAATATTGACCTTTTCTGGTAGAGGACACTTCAATCCGAATTTGGGACTTGTAGTGGCTGGGTAAGTGATTCTTAGGCAGTCATTAGCATTTTAAATTCTTTGGGTACTGATTGCAATTGTTAATGATGAATTAGAGTAGTAATTCTATGATGCTATGGTTATAGGGAGATTTCTGCACCATTGGTGACTGTTGCAATTGTCTACAAGTGAGGTAACTGGGTTTATATTAATTCCATGTATATATCTAATTTAATTTCATATGTTGTTGTACATGAATGATTTGAAATGTTGAATGAATTGGTTGGCTATTTGTTGAATTGTGATTGGACCTTGTGAGTTCACGATAGAGCTGTGGTGCGGCTGCCACCGTGCAAGTGCTTTGATCGGGCACCGAGTTATGATCAAACCCCAAATGCACTGAGCCCTGGTTGTGCTCAATGGGGAGTAGCTGCCGTGGATGGGCCTCTCCCAGTGTTAATGGCCTTTGACATGTGGAAATATGATTACTAGTATGGGATGGTAATCATGATAGCCTAATTGCTTCATTTATTAATATGACCGATATTTTTTCGATGCTTATGTGAAATTATGCTTATATGCTAATTAAACTGGAATATATGATGGAATTGCCTTAGTTACTGAGATTTATATCTCACCCCATTTTATGGGATTAACATTTCAAGTGAAGGTTCTTTGGGTAAGGATAAGGGGAAGCAAGTGGATGAAAATCCATGAGCTCCGACATATAGGGAGAAGGCTGCACTTAGGCTGACTTATTTAGTGTAGATGCTAAATTTTGTATTCCTTATGGTATAACATCATCATGTATTCATGTTGCCAAGTGTAGGCATTCATATTTTGCTTGGTTGAAATGTAACCATTAAGGATTTATGTCTCATTACAGTTGGATATTGATGTATGAACTTGTAGCATCATATATATAGTTTTGTTGAAATTGTGATATGGTTTACCATATGGGAATTGTAGTCATGTGATGCATTGGATGTGGACATAAACTATTGATGAATGAAATCTCTATGAAATGTACATGGGATGTTAATTGTTGCTAATGCATGTGTTCTTGCTGTCATTAATCTATGAATTTGCTTATATGAGATAGTTGGGCAATTAGGATATAGTACCTACATTTTGAATCGGAAATGGAGAGTAAGATGAGCAAATAGGGTAGGAAACTACCATTAGAGTCATATAAAATGAGAGAAAGTGGTCTTAGAGTGTTTCTAAGATGAGAGCTAAAGTGTGTGAGATGAAATTTAGGTGATATAGTCACAGGAGGGAGTCACACCACGGCTAAGAAGGCTTCGCTGTGGCCAAATGAGTGACAGAGTCAAGGGACGCTGCGGCATAATGCATCTCATCGCAGCGCAAGAGAAGAAAATTGGTCCAGGGAGTGATAGCGGCGAGGAGCGCCGTGGCTTGAGAAATCTCACCGCGGCGCAAAGCGAAAAAAATCGCCCAGGAGGGTAACAGAATTGAAACTCCCCGCCGTGCAGTATGTCCCGCCGCAACGCAAGTCGTGGAAATTAATAAAGGGTTGCATAGTAGCAAAACTTGCCACAGTGCAAATGTATTACGCTGAGGCAAGAATTGTGGGGTTAAGAACAGTAGCTCCGGGAGGCATTTCCACAGCGGCAGCACGTAGGTCGGCCACGACGAGGGTTGTGAAATTTGATCAGTAATTCTACAGAGCAACTTGGCCGCGGTGGGGAAGGTATAGGCTGCGGCGTAAGTCCCCAAATTCATACCTTTAGCCTAGAAACTCCCTTTTCTTCAATGGTAATGTTAAGAAATGATATGAGAATACTTGTGGGAGGTCATTGAGTGTTGAAACTGATGGATGGATGAATCATAAACCCCTTATGGTAGTATGATGTCTTTTATACATTTTTGTTTTGTTTGTGGTTGTATAGTGATGGCCTTAACATCAAGGTTCAAATTTCCCCATATTTTCATAATGTGATAAATTGTAATGACTCCAAACATTGATCATTAATTATTAATTGTATATTTAACCATAATTACAATGATTAGAAGATAGGATTGTCACAAATGGAAGAAGCCATCTCTCGGGAAGGGACAAACACCCAGGGAGCGTGGTTCACAGAACCAGCGACCGAGGGACAATACCTTGGTAGCTCTGTAGGTTCCAAATGTATTGTCCCTCACTTGCAGGTTCCACGAACCGCGCTCATGTGGGTTTTGTCATTTCCCCTGGCTTACTCGTAGGTTTGCTAAGAAAATGCACGTCTGGTAGGGAGAGCTTCGCTCCCACTTATAAGGCCTTAGCACAGGCCCCTTCCAGCCGATGTGGGACTTTACATTGTTTATGCCTTGATCACTTGTTCATATCATATGTTCTATCAGCTTCATAAATCATAAGAACACAATGATATTGTTTCATTTCTTTTTATTTCATTTCAAGATTTTGTGTTGTTACTTTTTATTCTATTTTCCAAACTTTATGTTCAAACTAACTTGCAAAAGGGTGAGCTTTAACAAGGTGTCACATTCCAAGATGTATATTGTAACATTTGATTTTTTAAAAACAAGAAAAAATGTGAGAAATGTGACATATGGTTTCTTCGTAAACGAACAAAATTCACCAAATGCAAAAGCAAGTCCCCCAAAGTGAATTAGTTAAGGTCTCAACAAATTTAGGAAACATTCTATACTTCTAAAAATGAGAATCCCAGACTTAGATGGAAAGAAAAATGGAGCTAGAATGAAGAAACAATTTCTTACGAAAAACTTACGAAACGTAATAGCATTTTTGTAATTTTGAGTAACTTTTAGAATTCACACAGGAGGGCTTTTTAAATGAAATTTTTGAGTTCCCTAGGGTTCTCAAAGGCACTAAGAACCATGGAAAGGCCCGGGACAGCTAAAGCCCCTCCGGTAGACGTTTTCTAATGTTTGTGCACTCGAACTTTAACAAATTCATTTGAGAAGGTTTTAGCTCCTATTCAAGTGATTCGAAAGGCATTTTACTAAATTAAGAACCTAAATTTCATAATGGAAAAGATGGTTCTCAAAAAAGAGCTAAAACGAATTAGAAACAAAAATGTCAAGAACAAAGGGCAAAATGGGAATTTTTGAAAAATGTTTCCTCTTTCCACCTATATATATGATGCGCCCTTTCTCCCCCTCCATTTTGGTCAACCAAGCTCTGCCCAAAAATTAGAGAAAACCCTAGGGGATGAGGCGCACAAGAAGAAGAAGAAAAGGAGGAGAAATTCAAGCTAAAAGGTAAGGAAATTTAGTAGTTTTTCATGCTCTTTTCCTTCCAAACCTCTTCTTCTCCATTCTTCCTAATTTTCTTTAATTATAATGAAGTTTATAAATTTTTTTTAAGGGAGAAATTAAGGGAAAAATTCGGATTTGAAGAGAGGAACTCAAAGAAGGCAAGATTCAAGTGAGAAAAAGCAAGAAAACAAGGTAATTTCTTCTTCTATGTTTGCTACCCTTGCTCCTCTTCCTCCACCATTTTGCCCCACTCAAGAAAACCTAGATGGGTTTGATTTTTAGGCAGAACCAAGGGTGATTCTTAGGAGAAAGGGTGTGGAGATTAAGAATATGCAAAGAGAATTAATAACAAATCATGAAAATTCAAGATGCAATTTCTAGGGTTTTAAGTGTTTCTTCCAAAATCTGATTTGATCTCTTAATTTCTATACCTAAATAAGTGTTTGAATGAGCTCCCAAGATCCCTAGAAGTCTCCCCATGTGCTTCCTCCATCAAGAAAACAAAGCAAACTCCATGGAAGCCAAAATCTTCCATAGCCTCGGCCTAAAGGGGTTTATATAGCTAGGGATAGTTTTAAATTTTTCTAAGCCTATTTTTTAGTCATATATGATGAATGAATATGAGGGGAGGCCTTGGGAAAAAATTAGAAACCATAGAAAGTGAGTTGGTGCCTTATGTTCCATAATATGACCTAAAGAAGTAACATGTAGTTAGGCTCTTTATTTTAATTGTGTGATGATTCCAAGAGGCTTAAAAGGAGTCAAGAATCATATTTCAAAGGAAAAAATGGATTCTAGAATTTATTTGAGGGGTGTTGCTTCATTAGGTGCATTTTGGAACCATAAAGGGTTTTATCGGTTAAGCTAGAGTTTAAGCAAGTTGTATGGCCTTAGACTTTGCTTCAAGAGTATAATTAGCTTCCATATGATGTTTCTAGGCCAATAGGAATGATCTCAATCTCCTTGGGTGTGTGAGGTCAAGGGAGAGGATTCAAAGCTTAAGGAAAAGTGTACAAATGCTAGCAAGGTAGCTCTCTCCACCTTCTCTCATGCATGATTGCTTGCTTTACTTGTCTTTAAATGTGTGTATGTGTATTTCAAGCCATAAAAAATGTTCTAGCATGAGCTCTTACTCTATGGTACCATGATGATGCATTATGTTTCCAAATAATGTTTATGATATTTGTTTTGGTTTGCTTGAGCATGGTGAGGCCAAGAACCCTTAGCCATGGTGAGGATGAGCCAAGAACCCTTAAGATTGGTTGAGATAAAGTAAAGAGTCTCCCAAAAGTGAGATTAACTCCCAAGAGCATGGTTGAGTCCAAGAACCTCTTAAAGAATGGGTGAGGCAAGTCCAACATCCGCAAGTGATTGGATGAGGCCAATCCACTTGCTTGGCATGCCTTTGTATGCTATGTATGACTTTTTTGAATGCCAAGAATGCTCTTTGAATGATTACACATGTTCACATGCCATGCATGCATTTGTAAGACTTGTTTTGCATGCTTTATGTATGATTAAATGGGAGATGAGCTATTGGGATTCTTTGAATCTCATCCCTTCCTCTCCAATGTTGTAACATGCTAGGTGGATCAAGATAGCAAGGAGATAGGAGCCAATCATTTGAGAGATGAGAGCATGACATTGAAATGCATAGAATTGGCTTCTTTAAGGCTATCAAAATGGAAAATGTGTAATTTATGGTTGACAAATGACTTTATGAGCATGTATAATTATGATAATATGTTATGTATAAATGAGAGATTATCTTATGTGACTATTAAAATATAAAATGAGTATGCTATGGCAATTTGGCCTCTTGAATGGTTTTTACAAATGTATATAAGTGTAAGTGAGATGGCCAAAATGAGATGCATGAGGTTTAGGACCATTTGGATAGCTCATACAAGTCATAATCATGCTTTTAGACTTGTCCAAGAGGTGTTAAACATTAAGAGAGAGCATTTAGACACTTTGGTATCCTATATGAAGCCAAAATTGACCATAATGGAACCCTATGCCACTTTTTGTCCAAATGAGCTCTTCTTGATTTAAGATTTGATGCCAACTCTAATTCAAGGCTTGTGATTAAACCTTTCTTATTTAATTATATTTATTTTACTAATTGTTTTTATTCTTTAATTATCTGAACCAATGTTGGAAATCATCTATGTTTGATTATAAGAACTTTAACTCAACTTTCCTTATTTTTTTGTAAGTTGGAATATTTAAATTTACATGTCCTGATGACAAGTATGCATACTTAAGAATTCTAATTAGTTTCAAGTATGTACTTATAGGATGATTCTTTTGGGAGCTATTTATTTCAAGACCTTACAACTAACCGTAGTAATTGTTAGCCATAATGCATTGTGATTTGTACTTCAGCTAGTAGGTGTGTTGCTAGCCCTGTGTGGCTAGCCACCATAAATGGATCTATTTTGATTTTTGCAAGCAAATTGCTAAATGTCTATGTTACTTACCCTCATAGCCTGTCTCTGCATCTGATATGCTTGATGCTAATTAGAATTTTTGTTGTATTTGATGAATGATTAATCAAGAGAAATCATTAATCACTATTTAAATGTTGCACTTGTTGATTTATTGATTTGAATAGAAACTTTAATGTTAAACATGTCCTTATTCCTTATAGTTAGCCTTATTTACTCACTGAGCATTGAACTCATTCCTTTTGTATTTAATATTATTTTTAGATAGTAGAACATAATTTAAACCTTCATCAGTAGCAAAGAAGTGGTGGTACACTTTTGTTCTAGTGAGCTCCACATTAGTTTGCGAGGGCATATTTTGTTTAACACCATGTGATTCAGTTCCATATTTTAATATGTATGTAGCTCCACTAATTCACAAACAGGACTTCCTAGCCCCTGATATTTGACGTTTAATGGACTATATTAAGAGTAGAACTCTCTTTTGATATAAACATTGTGTTGGGTTGATTATAGAAACTTTGTAAAGTCCCAATTTCAGGGGAAGACTTTGCCAATATTTCTACAAAGGCTACATGTAATAATTATGTTTATTTCAAGTATGACTTATAGTTTATTCTTATTGGCTTTACTATATGGCATTAAGTTATAGGGATTCCCAATAAACCTTGGTAAGGAACCCGATTCTAGCTAGGCTTGCGAAGGAAAAATTGTTTGTTTTCTGTGCCAATCATACTCTTAGTTGTAAGGTGTGACTATCTCAACAGAGTCATTATAGTTAAGCATTGTCACCCTAGTTCCTGTGGTTGTAAATACTACATTCTTAAGACCTATGAAGTTGATATAATAAGGAGGCTTTTTTGGGAAGTCTTTAGTGAAAACTTCTTTCTTGTTCTTGTAAAATCAAGTTCTCACAGTACAAAAAAAAAATAGGCTTTTAGTAACAACTTTTAGCGATGACTTAAAAAATTTGTCGCTAAAAAAATATTATTAGTAGCGACTTTATTAAGTTGTTGCTAAAAGTTTTCGGTAAAAAACTAATCTTGAGTTTAAAATATTTTTAGCGGCAACAACAAAAAATAGCCACTAAAACTATTTAGTAGCAATAAAAAACTCGCCGCTAAATATTTTTTGTGACGACATTAACATAGTCACCACAAAAATATTACATTTAATGATGATCTTTTAATAGTTGTTAATAATAGTTGACAATAAAGATATATTTAGTAACGACATAAAAGATCACCACTAAAAACATACTTTTAGTGACGACAATACTCGTCACTAATTCCTCTAAATACCAACTAAATAGAATTTTGGCGGCTACTAATGTCGCTGCTAAAACAACATTTAGTGTCAAGGTATATGTCGTCACTAAAAATCCCCAATAGAAATAAAAGCATTTTTGCAGTGAAAAAGTTGCCACTAAATCTCTTGAAATAAAGGGTCATCGCTAAAAGTATACATTTAGCGACCATAGTTGTTGGCAAATGTCGTCGCTAAAAGTTTTTAGTGTCAATAGATATTGTCGCCACTAAAACTATACATTTAGTAATGACTTTTTTCACCTCTAAAAATATTTTTTGGGATGACATGAACCTTTATGAACTTTTAGCGGTGAAATTTGTTGCTTTTAAATGCTGTGGCCCCAAAAGTTTAGGAGTTTTAGCAACGAAATTTTATATATTTAGAGGTGAGTTTTATCGTCGCAAAAAGTCTTTTTAGCAACAACACATTTTTCACCATTAAATCTTTTTAGCAACGGCTATAATTACAGAGACTTAGCGATGACTACATTATCATCGCTAAATATTTTTGCAACGATTTTTGGTGTTTTAGCGACAACTTTTGTCGTCGCAAAATCCATATTTTTTTGTAGTGCGATCATTTACATTAGAAAATAAGTTATTTATGCTAGAAGATGGGGAAAAATCATATCACAATTAGCTATTATTTCTTGGCTGAGAAAAAACATAGTTCTTATTTCGTTATAAGCCATTATGTGTGGTTTAGTAATATAACTGGCAGGATAGATCATAGATGTGTAAGCAGTTTGCCCAAAACTTATATTGCCATAAAATGTGTATAGCCAAAAATGTCTTTGGATGAAGCCAATCCATGGATAACTCGGCCTAACTCAGTGGTCCTAAGCCTATGTTTATTGTTTGGGCCAATGAATTTAAATTTTTACCCAGGTATTGGAGTATATGGCTCCAAGGATCAATGATAGTGAGCTTGTTCCGATTCAATAATCCTTTAACTTAATAGTACATGTTTAAATTTTGTATCATATACATTGTTTATTGTCATCTTCTATACTTATATTTTGACATCTTAGTTTCATTTTTATTGCATTTTTTTAAAATAAATCAGACATGTAAAAAAATGTGACTACTACCTTACATTCATGACTATAAATTGAACTTTTTAGCATTTATTTACTTGTAAAATTTAACAAATTCATTTTACCTAAGGAAGCCCATTTCTTCAAATTGAGTAAAATTATATTTATTTGCGAATAAATCTGGCCAAGCCTGAACTTCATCCATAAGCTTAGATGTCCACTTTATCCTTAATATCATAATAAGCTTAAGTTGAATTTAGACACAGGCCCAACGTCGAAACAACCCATGAACAAATTGTGAGAATATAGACTGTGTACTGTACATACCAGTAGTAAGGTTCCAATATATCAATGCTCAGGGTCTAAAACGACATGTTGTTCAAATTAGGTGTGAGCTTGGTCGTGCTAGCGCAAGTGATAGCGGTGCATGGTAGGTTATTCACAGCAACTATCATATAAAACCCTTTATTGACTTTCTTGGGGACCTCAATTGGGTGATTGATCCCTCCAAACCCCTCAACTTCTTCGTGAAGTTAAAAGGAGAAGAAGAGTCATTATGTCTAGGAAAATCTGGAAAAACTAACGAACAATGTTGAGAAATAGAGTAGTTTCTACTATACTGCAAAATGGCAGTGGTTGTCGTGTTATCAGAGGGAGATGAGCCGTCGTGGAAAGGCGAAGCGACAATGTAATAGACACCTAGTTTCTGGTTAGCATCGACTAGAACGTCCATGGTTTGGCCTAGGGTGATCACAAGGTGAGGGTGGTAAAGGGCTTAAGGAAGGTAGCGTCTGCGCTTACGAGTGCCAATGTGTGGTTGGTGATGCCGAAGTAGTGATCTTCGTTCATGGCAGCGTTGATTATGCGAAGGAGGTAGGTTTTTTTCTCGCTCGACTGAGAAACTGTGTGTCGTCTCTATAATATAGACTGATTCAGTTGAGAAACTATAATACATTAGGTACCAAAAATAATTTTCATGAGAATGGAAATGAGAATTAGAATGGAAATAAATTTTGATGAGATATAATTTTGAAATCTATAATTATGTTATATTATCTTATAGAAAGAAATGAAGATTCTTTTCTAATTTTATATTTGATTGCATAAAAACAATGCATGAATGAAAAAAAAAGTTGTTGATCAGATGTCACTACAAAAAATAGGGGATTCAGTGTCGGTTATCTAACATCGGTTGTTGGAACTGATATTAGATGCATTGAGGGAGGAGAATTTAATGTTGCTTATTTAATGTCAGTTAAAACTTACATTAGTTTTTTTTAATCATTTCAAATAAATAAGAATAAAAAAGGTCACCACTGGAGGATCTGGCACACTCTGTTATCAGACAACACAAAAAAGGGGAAATCTTATGAAATGAGAGAAAGCCCTAAATCCCGAAGTCAGTCCTTGAAAGTTGGTATGGGACAAACGCCAGTCATGCTCATCGTTGTTCGCCGAGATCATTCCTTCCTATCCCTCGAGCATCCTTGATCTTCCCCTGCCCTTCGATGAATGAATGACAACCACCTAAACCCAATTCCTTCTGAAGTGAGACCAAGCCCACCATCGGATGACTTAAAGCATAGATTTTGTTTGATGTTCTTTGTTTAGTTCTTTGAAAAAAAGGTTTGCATTCCTTTGATGTTCTTTGTTTAGTTCCATTTCCCTTTGTTTTTCTTTTGTAAAATTTAGATTTTGTTTTAACTTGGAACAATGATATATTTTTTTAAATATTCATCTAGAAACAAGTTAGGATTCAAGAGGCTGTGACTGAAGTTTTGGCAATGAAGATAACAACCTAAGGGAAGGCAAAGAAGATGCTCTGGTTTGTCTTAATCTTCCTCTCCCACTAGCTTATCATTTTGCTCTGCTTTACCATATCATAGTTTATGAATGCATAAGTCTGTTGTATATAAACAGAAAAGATCACTCCACTCCAGACTCAAGACTCAATGAAGCACTCTTTCCTCTGCCCTCTACTAATTAATTTCACACAACAATCATGATTACTCATAAATGGAAATTTTACAAAGGAGACAGATCTGATAAATTAGTTACAAATACTATACCAGTTTGCTTTCGATTGAGGAATTTCAAAATTGTGACCTTTCTAAAAGGAATGGCCGAAGTGGTTTTATTGATTTGATCCACAGCAAGAGTATGTATCATAGCCTCTAATGGGTGAATGTAACACCTAGCCCCCATTTCGACTTCATCTATTACTGCCACATCTTTTTCATTAAGCAAAAGGGAGGAAGGCAGATGCTGAGTACCACAACCACTGGGACTATATTACTAGTCCATGTACATGTACCATAATTCTTTAATTGATTCTTTTGGCTTATGAATAATCTATAATTATTTCCTAACATGATTCTTTGATTGATTTGATGATGCATAATGTGTTATTTGTTGATAATTATTGTGATTTAATTGAATTCATTAGTTGCTACTGATTTTTTCACTGTAGCAATTTCAGAAAAGTTTTGGTTTCATGCTGAATTTGTTGAATTTACTGGGACTCTTGGGAGTTGAATTTCACTTAGATTTTTGGAGTATATGTTCATCTATGTGTCTATTTGGTTGATGAATTTTGTGCCTACTTTTAGAGTCAACATGAATGATCAAATTCTCTTATTTTCAAGTTAAGTTCAATTTACCCTATTTCTGTTCATTTTTTTGTTGAACCTTGACTTCATGAATTTGCTGCAAGCAACACAGACATGATCTTAATCTGAATTTTAAGCCTAATGTTATTGTATATGTGTAGTCTAACATATAATATTTTCAAGAATTTTGGAACTCATTTAGATGTACATATTCACTGATTTTTGGATGTTGTTCACATTTTCAGTTTTTGTTCGTTTTTTAGCCTAAGAGTCAACTTTGTGGGGCTTTCTAGAGCTACGTAAAACTGATATTGCTCTAAATTTTTGTCACATTGTTTGTATATATGTTTAGTATATTCTGAAAAATTTTTGTGAATTTTTGAGTTCATTTTCTTAGGTTAAAGTAGATAATTCAGAAGGTTGTGCAGATGTTCTGTTTTGCTGTTTTTCTGATTTTGTTAGCTACTTTGTTGATTTTTCTGTACTAATCCATGTGGAATTTTGAGCCAAATTTTAGTTATAGATGTTCTTTGATGTTGAGAAAAATTGGTTTGAGGTTTCAATTTCATTAGCTATGACTTTTTGATTGAGGACTATACATGGTTTAGCATTGTTTCAAAATTGAGCAACCTGATTTACTGGGAATTTTGGGAGTGGAATTTTGCTGTGATTTTTGGCGTATATGTTCATCTGTGTGTCTATTTTGTTGATGACTTTTGTACTTATTTTTAGAGGCACCTTGGATGATCAAATTCTCTGATTTTCAAGTTAAGCTCAATTTGCCCTATTTTTGTTGATTTTTCTGCTAAACCTTGACTTCATGAATTTATTGCAAGCAACACAGACATGATCTTGATCTAAAATTTGAGCACAATGTTATTGTATATGGTTAGTCTAATATGCAATATTTTCATGAATTTTGGAACTCATTTAGATGTACAAATTTAATGATTTTTGGATGTTGTTCACATTTTCAGTTTTTGTTCGTTTTTGAGCACTATGTTACAATACTTTTTTATCACTCCTTATTCTAAACTTCTTCATTTTTGTTGCAGACAACACTAGAGAATCCTCTAGGTTGCAGCACACCAAGAAATTTTACATATAAGCTGATCTTAATCTCTTATGTAAATTCTCAAGGCATGATTTACCATTTGTATCCACTTTGAATATTGCTTCTTCTTGTGTAATCTGTTCTTCATATATATATATATATGTCCCTTTTTAGTCTTTCTTTTTTTTTAATGCTAATTTGCATCTCTATGATTTTTTTTTGAAATGCTAATGACTAGTTTTCTACTGGCAGACATCCATATGTATTGCTAACTATTCACATTAGTTAGCAAGTTTGTGTCAGTGGAAGTTAGTTGACTTGAATTTTCTATTTGTACAAGGTTAACCATACCCATAGTAGGACCAAAGTGATGTATTTTCAAAAGGTTTAGATTGATTTGATACTCATTATTTCTTAAGGACTAAAAAGATTAACTATTGGTTTCAAGTATATTGTTTTACCTATCTCTGACTTGGAGATGCATTACGCATGATTTTTTTTAATTTGTTGCATTTTCCCATATCTTATAATGAATATTCTTATTGTTTGTTTTTTTCCCTTTAATTATCACATATGTGTGTCCTTTTTATGTTTGAAATTGTCACACGTTTTTTAAAAATATGCCTCTTCATGAATTTACATAAAAATTAGATAATAAAATGACTTAATATGCATTGTTATTGATTTGATTGTATTTATAAATATCTAGGTGTCATGATGGATAAAAGTTGGATTAGTAAGCCACGAACTTCACCTGAATATGTCATTGGGGTGGAAGGCTTTCTTGATTTTGCATTCTCTAGGCCTAATGCAAAGGGAGTTGTAAATTGCCCATGTCGTTCCTGTGGTTTTAAGAAATGCTTCTCAAGAGATATTATCTTTGATCACTTGATATGCAATGGTTTTCCCTTAAGGTATACTACTTGGATTAGGCATGGAGAACTCCCTGAGGAGGAGGGTGGTTCTAGTAGTCCCATAGTACAAGTTGAGCAAATAGGAAGGGATATGCGAGATTTGTTACATGATGCTTTTGGGGTCTCTAGAGAGAGAAACATCTATGAACCCAGGCCATCCCAACCTCATACTACTGAAGTACAAATAGATTCCAATAATGAGTTTAATGAGGAATCCCAGAACTTTGCCACCTTAATTAATGATGAGAGCCAAGAATTGTATGAAGGCTATACAAAGTATTCCAAACGTTCATTTTTTGTGAAACTTTATCATATCAAGTGTTTTATGTCAGGTGAGTGATAAAGCAATGGACATGATTTTAGAATTGTTCAAGGATGCATTTGAAAATGCAAGGCTCCTAAATTCTTTTTATGATGCCAAAAAGACCATAAATAAGTTAGGTCTTAATTATAAAAAAATCCATGCTTGTCCAAATGATTGCATGTTATATTGGGATGAGGATGCTAAGCGTGACAAATGTAAAAGTTGCAATACCTCTAGATGGAAGACCAATGCAAGGGTGGCTAACAATGATGACTTTAGTGGACATAAGAAATGGAAAAATAAGCCTGCAAAGGTTTTGCGTTACTTTCCACTTATGCCAAGATTGCAAAGGTTATTTATGTCATCTAAAACAGCTGAACATATAAGGTGGCATGCAACAAACCAAAACACAGATGGCCTACTTAGACATCCAAGAGATGGTGAAGCTTGGAAGTCATTTGATGCTAGATACCCTGAATTTGCTGCAGACCCTAGAAATGTCAGACTTGGCTTAGTAAGTGATGGTTTCAATCCCTTTGGGGTAATGAGCACTAATCATAGCATTTGGCCTGTGATTTTGATTCCATATAACTTTCCACAATGGATGTGTATGAAGCAAACATCTTTCATACTGTCTATGATCATACCTGGGAAAAGAATGCCTGGGAATGACATTGATGTCTACTTACAACCACTTATTAAAGAACTGAATGACTTGTGGGTTAATGGCATAATTACATTTGATGTTTCAACAAACCAAATGTTCAATATGCGAGCTGCATTATTATGGACCATAAGGGATTTCCCAGGCTTAGGAAATTTGTCTGGATGGAATACTTATACTGGGTTAGCATGTCCATCATGCAATTTTGATCAAGAGCCTCATAGGCTTACTAATAGTAAGAAGTGGTGTTTCACAGGTCATCGTAGATTTTTACCATCCCAACATAGATATAGATTCAATCAAAATTGTTTTGATGGGATTGTGGAGAGACGTGAACCGCCAATTCCATTAACTAGTGATATGATACTCACTCAATTACAAGGTGTTAATGTCACATTTAGTAAGAACCCAATCTCAGATTTAAGAAGGAAAAGACCTCGTGAGAGAGATAGTGAAGTTGATAGCCAACAATGGAGAAAGAGAAGTATATTTTTCCAATTGCCATATTAGGTTAACAATAAATTACGACACAATTTAGATGTAATGCATATTGAAAAAAATGTTTGTGACAATGTCTTGTACACATTGTTAAATGAGAGTGGAAAGTCAAAAGACAATTTGAATGCTCGAAAGGATTTAGAACATTTAGGAGTAAGGCTTGAGTTATGGCCAGATGCAAATGGTAAATTCAAATCTGCATGTTTCACTATGACAAACTCTCAAAAAGATATTTTCTTTCAAACACTTAAGGATGTGACAATGCCAGATGGTTATGCATCAAACATTTCTAGATGTATTGACATAAAACATCGTAAAATCTCAGGCCTAAAAAGTCATGACTCTCATGTTCTTATAGAGCAGTTACTTCAAGTGGCATTACGAAATGTGCAGATGGATCCTAAAGTAATCACAGTTGTTCTAGAGCTTTGTTTATTCTTTATAAAATTATGTTATCATGTCTTGGACGTCAAAGATCTTGACAAACTTCAAGATCAAATAGTGATTACACTTTGTCAAATGGAGATGTTGTTCCCACCATCCTTCTTCACAGTGATGGTGCACCTGGTAGTTCATTTAGTAGAAGAAGCAAAGCTTGGTGGTCCAATTCATTATCGATGGATGTATCCAATAGAGAGGTAATCTTTTATTTTTTTATTTTTATTTGTCAAATACTATTTTCAACCCATATAGGTGCCTTGGACACTGTAAGTCATATGTAAGAAATAAGGCACAAGCAGAAGGTTCTATTGCTGAAAGTTACCTCTGTGAGGAAATATTAACATTTTGTTCAAGGTATTTACAGGACATCGAAACAAGGTTTAATAGGCCGAGTCGTAATGATGACTATGTGGTTCTTGGTTGCTCTGAAGCATATATGTTTCCACAAGTTGGTCATCCTATTGGAGGCATATCAGAAATTCAACTTACTCTTATTGAAAAGATTCAAGCACATCGTTGTGTATTGTTCAATTGTAAAGCAATTGAAGAGCTTGTTCAGTAAGTACTTGGTAATTCTTTTTTGGTTTCAAACATGATGTTGTTAGTCTTTGATGCTAACAATTATTTTCTTATAGACACTATAAAGATGATGTGAAAGCCAGGCTTCATCGTCATACTAGATCTACTGTGGCAATTGACAAACATGTCACAAAAAATTTTGCCAATTGGTTTAAAGAATATGTGAGACTTATTTTGTTAAAGTTTATATATATGTTAATATATTGAAGATGTATGGTTAAACTAACATGTTAACTATTTCAGGTTGATAAGGATGATAATGGAAGGTTTCCAGACGACATTAAATTTCTTGCACGAGGTCCTTTGACATTGGCTAGAAGATTTAGTGCATTCAATATAAATGGTTTTAGGTTTCGTACATTGAAAAGAGAAGAAGGATTGAAGACTCAAAATAGTGGTGTGTGGGTAACATCAGAAACTAGATGTTATGCAAGTGCAAAAGATGGGAGAGTTGCACTTGCGGATTTGTTGTACTATGGCAAATTAATAGATATAATTGAGTTGAACTACTATGGCCATTTTAAGGTTGTTCTTTTCAAATGTTTATGGGCTAGCACTAAAGGGATTAAAAAGGATGACTTTCAGTTCAATTTAGTTAATTTCTCCCAATTAATCCATACTGGAGATGTTGCAGAAGATGAGCCTTACATTTTAGCTTCACAGGCTCAGATGGTTTTTTATGTAAATGACAAAATGAATCACCCATGGAGTGTAGCAATTCATGTGAAGCCTCGAGACCTATTTGAAATGGGAGATGATGTAGAAAATGATGAAGAAGATAATGGTCACCAATTTGAACAGACACATTTAGAGCAACAAGTTGTTTCTACTTTTCCTGATGATATTGATAATTTACAATTAGGAAAAGGTGATGAAGAACATTTTTCTGATCAACCAATTAACAACCTTGAGTTTGATAATAGGGATGAAGAGGATGGCATGGTTTGTTTAACCACATTAAGAGAATTTTTATTTGTGTTCTATTTTATTGCCTACTAGGAAAGTTATTTTTTTTGCATGTTTATAAAATGGCTTGATTATATTCTTGGTTTACATGTGTAGGATGCCACTTAAACGTCCATGCTCATCTCGGGCAAAGGTTGCTGATATTGCTCAAAGATTACATCAATCAATTCCTGCTTCCACTCCTGTTAGGAACCCACAAACATCAACAACTCCCACCATGGTTACTTCTACTCTTTCTTCTCAAACACAAATTCCTGCTTCCACTCCTGCTAGGAACCCACAAACACCAACAACTCCCATTGTGGTTACTTCTACCCCTGCTTCTCAAACACATGTAACAACTAATCCAATTAACTTAACGTATGTCTCTCATCTACAACTCCAAGTAGTAATAGGTGATACTATATCTTATCAACCATGTGGAGCAGCTGATAATGGTAAAACTTCCTTCCAGCGGCATGCACCAAGAGACCATGTCAAAAATAAAGATTGGATTGTTGATATTGTTGGTAATTAATGTAGTCAATCATATTGTGACATAATTATAATTTAAGTGTAATATTTACTTTTTGTCTTTTGCATGGCAGATGAAAATGGAGTAGTAAGAAAAGAGAGACTGAAGGCAAAAGATGTTTGGAATCTAGAGACAGGGAAGTAGATAGCTTGTCCAATTGATGAGTTTGGACAACCATATGGTGACGAGGCTGGCATACTTGGAGTTTGGTTAGGAGAGTTAGCCACAGACACTGACCTCATTCCTCTCAACTTCTTCGATTGGAGGGAAGTTCCAGAAAGATATATGAAGTTGGGAATAGAACAAGTGCAAGTGTAGAGAGTAAATTTTTTTATTTGTATAGTCTTCATTCTTAATTATATGTTTTCACAAGCTCATATAATTTACTAAATGATTTTAACCACAGAATAAGATTGCATTCTAGTCTAGAGATGGATTAGAATGGGCATGGAAATCACTAGGAGTTAAGCAGAAAGAGTTTAGAAACAGGCTACATAAGAGTCTATTTGGGGAAAATGACAGTAGGGAGGAGATCATGAATAAATGTCTAGAAAGAATTTCACAAGACCAGTGGAATAGCTTCGTGGACTACCGACTACAAGAAAGTCGCATTGTAATGTTTTATCTCTTTATACATTGTTGTTCCTTAATTAACATTGCATCATTCACTTGTTTATCTTTGATTTATAGAAAATAAGTAACAAAAATAGGGTTAATCATCAAAAACTCAAGTATCCTCACACTGGTGGTTCTAAGAGTAATTCTAGAAGAAGGCATGAGATGGTAATTTACAATTTTTTTATTTGGAACGTAAATAAGGCAAATTGTAGAAAACTTATGCCATTTTATTTCTTGGACTGTAGGCAATACAAATGGGTCGGCCACCAAAATGTTGTGAAGTATTTCTTGCAACATGCAAACATGCTGATGGGAGCTATGTCAATGATGCAGCAAGAGTTGTAGGGGTAAGTGACCATAATTTTTCTAATGCTAGAGCATTATAAATTTTCCTTAATTAACATCACTGTCAAATATTTAATTTATCATCATTTTCCAAGGTAGTGCTTCTATTTTTCCACTTCTGCACAAACACTCACAACTAGTAAAGACTACTTAACTTGAGAACCATATGCTTAACATAACTGATAAATTCTGCATTGGTGGATTTCATATATATTATTGGATCTGGACATGTATAATATAGTTCAACAATATTTTACAGACCTTTCTTTATCAAAACTCAACTCCTCACCACCGGATGATGCTTTATGGCTTCACTATGCATAATTAATGAAGACACACATATTTAATGCAATAGTTATATCGATCTGGATATAATTTAATCACATATAATTATTGCTTTATAGTATCCTCATCATGTCTTGTTTTTTCACTTTGCACTCTCATGCTATTAACCAAAAACAAAACAAAACAGAAATAGGCATCTAGTATTCCTACTTATATATATATATCTTGGTTACTTTGTGACTATTTTGAGGACAAGGCAAACCAAATCCTAAATCTGCCAGAAAGCAAAAACCCAAATTACTGCCAAAAATTAAAGCACATATTGGCATACAACTTAAGTTTTGGATGTTGGCAATTAATTTGCTTTGTGTGAACCAGTTTGTTTTAACAATTATTTTTATTTTGCATTTCAATTTTCACTTATCCAAATATGCATGCTAAAACTATTGGATATTGTCTCTTATATGACAACTTATTGTTTGATATGTAGGAAGAAATTTCACAGAGGCTTAGTCAAGAAACTGAGACTTCACCCCTTGTTTCATCAAATGATCCACTTGGCCAAGTGCTGGGAAAAGAGCATTCTGGATGAGTACGTGGCTTGGGGTTGGGTCCATGCCCTTCTAGGGTATTTGGATTGCCTACTCGTCAATTTAATAGCATGTCCATGAGTTCCACAAGTAGTGGAAACTCAAGTGATGAAGTGGTAACTTTAAAGAATAAGTTGGAGACGATGGAGGAACGACTAAAAACCATAGAGGAAGAGCGTGCTATGGAACAAGCTCAATTTGCTCATGAACAAGCACGAATGAATAACTTATTCAAATATTTAGTGGAAAATTTTGGAATGGAACTACCTCCAGACGTTTCCCGTGTAGCTGAGGCATCCCCTTCACAGGTAATATAAATGTTAACTTATATAGTTATTGAATTAGTATTTTAAGAAGATTTTGAGTAAATGTAACTTGTGTATTTTTTTATGTAGCCACCTGATGTTGATAGTACAAAAGCATCACCTACACCTGGTCGACGATCATCTGGTGCAAGTCATGATCCATGAGGCATTTTGGAGTTTATGGAACCTATTTTGTTTTACGGCATGTTAAAAGCCTTTTTGGATAACAATTTATAAGGCTTAGCTTCTTTTGTTAATGTTCATCTAGTGCAAGCCTCTTTTGGAGTTTATTGAACTTATTTTGTTTTATGTAGTTAATGTTTTACATTACTTTTGTATGGTGAAACTTTTTTGAAGATAATATAAATAAATGTTTATTAAATTTAAATTTCCATGTCGTAGATTGATTTAAAATTTAATTTTATGTGAATGTTCAATTTTTTAATGTATGTCAAAGTCTAGCAAAACAAACGGAAAATGACAAGATAACAAAATATAGAAAATAAAATAAATAAAAATTTAAAAAATATATTTTTGATACTTAACGTCGGTTATAACCAACGTTAGCAGATTTATCGCTTATTTGATTTTATGTCAGTTATAACCAACGTTAGATTTCCTATCTAACGTCAGTTATAACCGACATTAAAATAAGGGAATTAGTTAATATACTAATGTTAGTTATAACCAACGTTAGCAGATTTATCGCTTATTTGATTTTATGTCAGTTATAACCGACGTTAGATAAATCTGCTAACGTCGGTTATAACCGACATTAAAATAAGGGAATTAGTTAATATACTAACATCGATTATAACCGACGTTAGAAGATTTATCGCTGGCATGATTTTATGTCAGTTATAACTGACGTTAGATTTCCTATCTAACATCGGTTATAACAGACATTAAAATAAGGCAATCATTAAATATATTAACGTCAATTTTACCCGACGTTAGATTTTTCATTTAATGTCGATTACAACCAACGTTAGAATATTTACCTCTTATTTGATTTTATTGTCAGTTATAATCGACGTTAGATAGGATATCTAACGTCGGTTATAACAGACATTAAAATAAAGCAATTAGTTAATATGCTAACGTCGATTCTACCCAGCGTTAGATTTTCTATCTAACATCGGTTATAACCGACATTATTTGACTAAATATAATATCTTGAATTGCATTCATTAATGTCGGTTTTAACCGACGTTAGATAGACTAGTGTCGGTTGTTCCAACAGTTTTAATAACCATCGTTAGAAGGAGTCTCCACGCTGCCTCTAACGTCAGTTTTTGTGACCGTCGTTAGAGTACATAACGTCAGTTATAACCAACGTTAGATGTCTTTTTTAACCAACGCTTGATGTCATTTTTTTTATAGTGTGTTCATAATACTTTTTAATTAAATAAATTGTTAAAATACATTTTGTTATTTTAATAAGCTATTTTTAAAAATACTTATAATTGAAAATTTTACAATATTCTTTTTTAATTTTTATTTTGTATAAAATATTTTTAATTACTCTTATAAAATATTAAAATATTCGTTATAGGAAGGACAGTAATGTTTAGCATAAAAAGAATAATATTGTCATTTTTCAAATCATTTCAAGAAAGCCGGCTAACTCCATAATATTTCGATGAAATGTAAGTCACCTATTTTGAGAGAACCAAATAAATGCAAGAATGATCAATCTACCAACCAAACATAACAATAGTGTGAAAATTTATTTTCCATTCCGATGCCAACAGTAAAATATGCCAGCAAGCATACGGAGCACAAATGACATCATGCACATTTCGTTTAGTACCTCGGCAACAACTCTATTTTAGTCGAAAAATAGTTTCGTTAATTAATGATTTGACAATATAAGTTTGCTCTAATATTTCATCCTTGTAGAATATTAAAATAAATTCCAAATGATTTTTTTTAGAATTGATTGAAAAAAATGGTGAAAAAAGTGTTTGAAATTAACTAATATTTTTCTCCCAAGTGCTAAATAAAAGGATAATTTATACTCTCTTGAAGAGTACCCCCCCAAAAAAAGAGAAACAAAGTTTCACATCAAAAGCTAATATATATAGATATATATATATATATATCCTTACTTGTTTATCAAGTTCACTTTGAGTAATCATTTTATACTGAGTGATCATTTCTATATTGCTGCTTATATTTTGCCACATGATCTAATTTGTTTCGCAAAAGTCACAAAATGTAGTTTTAAATCAATGTTAAGTTAGATCTTAAATTTTAGAGTGATGGTCTTATATTCTCAGAAATACTATATTCTTTAGTTATGATACAATAATTATTGGATATCATTAAATATAGAACAATATTTCATTTATTTTGATAAATTTAGTATTATAATATATTAATTAATTACCCAAAAATGAAATTAATTCTTTTGAAAACTATTAATTATTAAATAAATTAATATTATAATTATTGATTTAATAAATATTTTTTATATTTAATTATTAATCACATCATAATTAGAAAATATAGTACTCTCGAGAATATAAAATCATTACTTTAAAATTGACTGAAAAATTCAAAAGGTATTGCATGAAAATTATCTGATTAATTTAATTCAATATGTATTTTACTAATGATAATTTCTTTAAAAAAACAAAAAAAGGCTTTCATGCCAATATATATAATTGCATCTTTTGTCTGAGACTATAAATTATTGCTTGCCAATTTAATAGTTCTGACATTAACTCATCGTTGCAAACTTCGTGGCATAATTTGCGCTCAATGAAATTTTCCATTGCACAAGTTGTAAAGATTGAACACTTTCTATTTTTTTCTTATACGGTAAATTTATTTTTATTTCATTTTTTGTGTCAATTGAAACTAAATTTCTCTCCGAATGATCTTAAAGATACACCCCTTACATGGACCTGCTGTATTTTTTAGAATAAAGTCTCTTAGATGCTAATTCTAGGGATTAAACTTGAGTGCCTAAAATTGAGAGTATATCTAGTTGACCACTAAGATAATCTATTTGAGGTTAAATGAAACGTTGGATGAAGTTATCCAATATTCAAGTAAACGCCTAATGAAAATTAGATCAAACCGACCAATCAAACCAAAAAACCAATGAATCAATCATTAAATTAGTTTATTTGATTTTCAAAATAAATTAAGAAAGAAACTAATCAATAACTGACCAAATTGGTAAAAAGTCAATAAAATCGATAAAAACAAATGATTTGACACTAAACTAATCAAAATCTAATTTTTGATTTTTTTTGGATTTAAAATAGACTTTGGCATTCTGTAATAAAAATTTGTGATGTTTTATGAACTCAATTAAACCTATTTTGTATGTATGTAAAATGTTATAACTATTTTTTATATTTTAAAATATTTGTATTTATTTTAAATATTATTTTATGATATATATTAATTTAATTATAAAATGTTATATATATTTATATTTTTTATATATAATTAGAAAAACAATTTGATCTCAATTTAAGCACGGTCAAATCATTAAATTGTGAATTGCTTTTTATCTCAATTTAATATCTGGTCTGATTTTTAATACATTGAATAAAACCACTAATTAAGCTAATCTTTGGTGATATTGCCCAGCTAATAAAACAAGGCGCTTGAGCTGGAATTTCATTATTTAGTAGTTATCACAATTTTAACGTGGTGATCGCAAACAAACGAGTGAAATAATTGGTGTTTAGATCTACTATTCAATGACAGTTAATACCAAAAAAAAAAACAAAAATCCACCGATGTGACTTGTTTTCACGTATCAATCTATATCCGTAATAATTCACATAAAGTGAAGGTGATGAGCCGTGAGCACATCTCCCTGGAATTCAAACCCAAACACCCCTTCCTTTCAAGTTTCAACCCACCATTCTCAAGGGAAATTGTTGAATAAATTACCAACCCTCTCTCTTTAAATTTGGTTAAAATTATATAAATTTATTCTAAAATGAAGAATTATTTTACACTTTAATTCAATTTTAAATGTTTTAACTAAAATAACTCCCATTAACATAAATATATTTTTTTTTAACTCAAAAAATTTTTTAATAAAAAAATTTAAAAATAGACTAAAATATATAGTAATTTTTTTGTTTCAGAAAAAGTTTATATATTTTTTAAAAATAAATGAAAACCTTGTATAATTTCAGTAAAATTCAAAAAAAAAAAATAAAGATTTCTATTTAGGAAGTTGAATTCTTTTCCAATTAGATATAGTTTTTAGAATTTGTATAAAATAATGTTTTATTATCATATATATAAATTTTAAAGTAATTCAACAGTCAAAATCTTTACTTTCCAAGAGATTGAGCTCTTAATAATAAAATCCTTTCCAAAAAAATGCCTCATCGACAAAAAATTTTTGTACGGAAAAGGTTGATAAGCAATATTTTAAAAGTTTGGTGAGCCATTGAATTAGAATAAAGAATTATTCATTACCATACTTATATAGAAATACATATTATAAATTAGACTTATTTCCCATTCAAAACAAAATTTTGATACAAAAAAGGAGCTAGGGTAGTGGGATTTGCATCATGATTTTTCAAGCAATAACTTGCTTAGTGTAAAAGGGTTCCCTAATGTTAAACAAATAATAAATACAAAAGGAAAACAAGATTGCCAACTTACCCAAGGAATTAAGCCTTGATAGTTAACTATAATCTAGACACTTCTCACTAAACTTCATGCGACTAAGTCTGGTGTTCCATCAAGGATGGTTCAAATTCGAGGCCAACTTAACTAGATAATATAGGAGAAAGAAAGTTGTTGCTTGTATTCTATAAGGAATGACTCAAAATACAAATTAAGCTAACATAAGCAAGATGGCATAGAGAAAGAAACCATAAGAAAGAAAGTAAGCAAGGTTAATTAGGAGCCTATATATATCAATTTGTGGCTCTAAATCAGCTCATTTGAGTTTTATCTATAGCACCATGTTTTCATAGTACAAGATGTGCGAAATACAAACATTGTGCCACATATATAGCCTTATTAACTGAGAGGTGCCATTTACAAACTATGAAGAATAAACATTAAAAAAAGTGACTTATTTCAGCAAACATATTATCAAACTCAGTGTTGTTTTTTCTCATTTTTATCCTATTGTTATACTTGATTCAAAAGCTTATTGTAGAATTATTTAATTCCTTCATCCTTATATATATATATACTTAGAATGTCGAAGGATGCATGTTTCCTTGGTTCTCCCAAATGACAATGCATAAACCATTATTCTACAAATTTATTTGATTTATTTTTAGTAATACTATAACTGAAATATAGGGATGACAATTTGGGTAGATATTTTAGGTATCCAATGATACCCGATTAAAATTAATATCCAATATCTAGTCACTAATAGAAAATATATGTAATACCTTAAGTTCATACACCCCATACATAACATTCAAAGTCTTACATCCTCATTTATATGGGATTTGTATACTTTGGTACTTGAAAAGCAAGCACATGGACTTCAACTTTGATCATTTTAGCCCACATGAGACATTCAAACTTACCTCAATTCCATTCTGCCTATAACATGCTCAAGCATATCAATATTAATATATTTGGAAGCTCACGTAAAGGATCAAGCACCATGTGCAAAACACATACACTTTTATCCAAAATTACTTATGTAAATAGAGGGCCATAAACATCATCCTTGGCTTTTGGGGGCATGTGGACTTACCAACATCATTTCATATCCATAACATATCCATACAAGTTAACAACATCACATTTCATCTCATACATTTCGGATTTGGAACCATGCTTCACTAAGAACTAGAATTTCTCTCGAGTTACAAGGGCGAATTTCTAACATCAACTTTGAAAAATCATAATTAATTCTAAACAAATTAAAATCAAGCAAATGATAGCTTTTTGAAAATCCCTAAATGTCAACCATAGGTTAAAAATCATTCCAAACTATAAAAACACCAACTGAACTACGAATGACAATAGAATAACACCAAAAGTCTAGTTGTCTAGGTTTGCTGTCACAAGTTTCTAATATACACTTTAAAAATTCATAACTAATTCTACAAAAATCAAAACCCAACAAATCATACTATTCTTGAAATCTGTGAATGTCTACTATCGACTAAAAATAGTTCCAAATAAAAGAATGGCATCTAATACACAAAAATTGATGGAATAGTACTGAAGGTCTGTCTGCATTACTGGTACTGACTACCAACTTAAAAAATTCATATCTCCCTCAATATAAATCTAAATACAGAAAGCTTATCATTCCTAGTTTATGCCTGTAAGTTTTATAAGCATTGGATATCATTTGGCTCTCAGATGACACAGGAAAAAAAACTGACTATATGAATAGTGCATATATCAAATTTAAAAATTTTTCCAACTTTGGAAATTTATAATTTATTCTAGAGCTCCAAATAATGTGGTTCTTGGCTTAACAAAAAGCTCTAGATGAAACTATATTCATGCCAAATTTCATGGGAAAACTCTTCCATTTGGTCAGTTTTGGGTATAAGATACAAAAGTGGCACTTTTATATGTCTTAAAAAGTCAAAATAATACCATATGCTCTCCTACTCCAACCACTACCAATTGGGCATGTCTGAATAGTTAAAATCAGCATATAAAAGTTGTCCCAAGTAGTCCAAATCCTCATGCATCTCAAAACCACTTCCTAACTTAAGCTTACATACAAGTATCCTAAGGCATTTCGATGTCAAACTTTCTCATACATACACATATGGATCTAAAACCCATTTATTCATCATAAATACATAAATTTACATATGTTCAATCAATTACATCATTCATATATCATGTGATTACGACTCTTAACATCAAAATGTTTATTTTCTTTCTCCTTTGTCAAAGTGCCATGCTTCAAGGTCTTTAGCCTCCACTATTTAATCCATTTAGCTCACCTAGACATAATTAGACATGTGGAGGGGAAGAGTAAGATCCAAAGAATCTTAATAGCTCTTTACCCTTTCAAACGTACATAATGGATGTAAATCCAAGTCAAAGAATGAATGCATGTCTCTTAGGCTAGTCATGAACATACATAAATCATTTTTCATGTTCAAGAAACTCATATATATCATACCTAGGCTCTTAAGGGTCTTGGTTTTACCTCACCCATTTTTCTTAAGACTTTTGGATTTTTCTCACCCATTTTCAAGGGATTTTTTACTAAGCCTCACTCTTCTTGAGACTTTTAGTTTTGTCTTATCCAATCCTATGAACTTTTGGCTCATCTTCACCCTTGCTAAGGGACTTTTGGCATCACCATACCTATTCAAGCCAAAACACATTCATAAAACACATTTCAAGAATATCATGGTACCATGGCATGTAAGAAATAGTTAGAAACATTTCTTATGGCATAAACATACATACACACATCCAAAGACAAGAAAACACCTAAGAATGCATGAGAGGAAGGTTAGAGAGCTACCTTGAAACAAATGCACACACTTTTCTCTTAAGATTCTTCTCCCTCTTCTCAGTCAAGCCTTGCAACTAGGTGGTCTTTGGTTCTCTTGGCCTAGACACATCAAAAGAGACATAAATCACTCATGAAAACAACCTTTGGCATCACACACTCTATGTGAAACTACTTTGTTTTATGGCTCCATTATGCTTCCATACAAGACCTTTTGAAGCAACTATGAGAATTCATGATCTTGGCTACCATTTCGAATTCATTCTAGGTCGTTTAACTCCCTTTAAACTCCTTGGAGTTATCACATATTCATTTTAAGGAACCTAACTATAAGTTGCTTCTAATGTCTCATTATAGAGCCTACACCTCCATCTCACATTCTATGGCTTCTAAAACTTTTTCAAAGCTTCCTTTGATACTCTTCCATCATATCTAGTCCCAATCTAAGTTTAAAAAAATTTAAAACACTCCCTAGGTGCAAAAACTAGCTTAGGCCAAGACATGGAGGAGCTTGATGACCCATAGAGTTTTGTTACTTTGCCTTGTGGGAATGGCTCATATAAATCTTCTTAGAGGTCTAATGGACTCATACCATGTCTTACATAAGCTAGAATATATCTAGGAAAAATTAGAATTTAACATTTCTTCCAAAACCCCAAGATTCTCCAACTTGAATTTCTTACTTCTCTTTTTTATTCCAATGGACTAATGTTAATTCCCACACTCCTAAATACTTGTTTCTTTCTTGCTAAGGTCAGAATTCATCTTCTCCTAGATGGGATAGGTCTGACCAAAAATCACCTAAGAGAGAACAACAAAGAAGAAGTAAGACAAGTCATAATCCTTACCTTACTTGCTAGCTTTCTCAAGGTTCTTTTGTAACACCATAATTTCTAGCTCATATCCATCATCATTTACATGTTTATGTGATATTTGCAAGAAGAAAGTGAGAAATTCCATTAAAAATAATACACTTCTTGAGTTGCGTCATGATTAAAAATTCCATTCGGTGTCGCGTAGACCATGTGAGCTCATTCTATGCATCCTCATATTTAATTACATCATTACAACTCATTTTCATCACAAAACATGCCTACAACTCATAGAAATCGAATTGGAGCATGGAAAATAGGAATTCATTCTCGACCAGAATTGGCCTCTTTTCTGGGGAAATTTTGGAAAATCATAACTAAATCTAAAAAAAATTTGAATTATGCAATCTTAGTCATTCTAGGAAGCTACAGATGTCTACATCACATTAAAAATACTCCCAGACCATAACATCCATCACAGAGGATGTTCGACATCCAAAATAGTCCAAAGGTCAAACTGAATTCTAGAACTGATACAGAATTCTGCAGAAAACTTTGAAAATGTCCAATTAATTCCACAAAACTCCAATCCATGCAAATGATACCAATATGGAAAGTTGTGGATGTTAACTAGAGAGAAAAAAATATCTCCAAATTAGTCCATCAAGCCCAGATCTCAGAATTCAATGGAATAGTACTTCTAGTCGGGCAAATTTATTGATACTAGACAGAAATTTTAAAAATTCATATCTTCCACTCTAGACCTCCAAATGTGGTGCTTCTAGTTAACACAAGTCACTGTGATCATCTAGTTTCTTTGTATAAAATTTCGTGGCAATTGGACATCATTTAAGCCTCGTGTGATAGAAAACAATTTCAGACCAAATGAATAGTGCAACAAACCAAAACCATAAAATTTTCTAACTTTGAAAAATCATCAAATATTCTATAAACCTCCAAAAATTATGATCTTTAGCTTTCTAGCTCTCAATGAGACCTAATTGCATGCCAAATTTCAGATTAAGACTAGCTTATTTGGCCAAAAAGTGATATAGGGTTCCATTATGGTCAAATTTGGCTCCATATAAGGTACCAAATTTGCCAAATAGCTTTCCCTTGGTTGTGGCACCTTTTGGGAAAGTCTAAAAGTACATTTGAGACTTGTGTGAGCTATTCAAATGGTCCCAAACCTCATGCATCTCATTTTGGCCATTCAACCCATATTTATGCACATATCCATCATACTTTCACATTGCATAATTTGGCATCTCATGCTCAAAAAGTAGGCTAGAGGGCATACATCATATTCATACATTCAAAACATCATATAATATCATATTTACACATATCTCGAGGTTCATGGTACATATACAATATCATATATATCATGAACCATCATTATGGTTCCAAAATGGACAAAACAAGGCATAAGCTCGTCAAAATGGACAAAATGGTTTCTCTTGGCCTAGATACAATTTATGGGAGCCAATTAGGTTCATGAAACACATTCTAAGGTCACACAACTAGGTGAAACACTAGATTACTCTATAGCCCTTATTATGGTCCATAAAGGCACCTAATGAAATAACACCCCTCAAATGATTTATAGGCCTTATTCTTTCCTTTCAAATATGATTCTTGACTCCTTTTAAGTCTCTTGGAGTCATCACATCATCACAACAAAAGGCCTAGCATCATGTTGCTTCTTTAGGTCATTATATGGAACTTAAGACACCAAATCACTTTCCATGAGTTCTAAAATTTTTCCAAGGCCTCCCTTCATCTTCATTCATCAAATATGACTCAAGAATGGCCTTGGAAGAATTTAAAACTCTCCTCCACTACACAAACATTCCTAGGCCGAGACTAGGACATCAATTGGGCTTCTTTGAGTTCTCTTAGTTTTCTTGAAGGAGGAAGCTTGTGGGGAGCATCTTATGTAACACTATCATTTCTAGCTCACACCCATCATGCCTTACATGCTCATATGAGATATAGGAAGAATAAAGTGAGATCTTCTTTATTGGATTCATACACTTGCTTAGAGTTGCGACATAGCTAAAAATTCATTTCAGTGTCACATGGATCGTGTGAGCTCATTCTATGCATCCTCATATTTAATTGCACCATTACAACTCATTTCAATCCCAAAAACATGCTTTAAAGCCATGGAAACCAAAAAGAGGTATGGAACATGCATGTTCATTTTTAGCCATACTTGGCCTCATTTTTGGGCAAAGTTTGGAAAATCACAACTAAATCCATAAAAATTGAAAACATGTAATCTCAGTTATTCTGGAAAGCTTGGGGTGTCTAATTCATGCTAAAAATATGTACAAGTCATAAAATCCCACACATAACACGTTTGACACGCAAAATCATCTGGAGGTTGGACTAGTCCTGATACTGTCACAGTTTATTGATATGAACTTAAAAAATGTCCAACTAATTCCAAAAAAATCCAATGCATGAAAATGATACAATTATGGAAATATGTGGATGTTAAATAGAGAGTAAAAATGTCTCCAGATCAGTTCATCAAGCCAAACTCTCAGAAATCGATGGAACAGTACCTCTAGTCAGGCAAGATGACTGATACTGGGCAAAAACTTCGAAAACGTATATCTTCCTCTCTAGACTTCCAAATGAGGTGCTTCTAGTTTCTACAAGTCACTGTGACTGTCTAGTTTCTCTCTATAAAATTTGTACCCATTGGACCACGTTTGCCCCTCGGATGACACAATTTCACAACTGACCAAATGAATAGTGCTTATGGAAATCCGAAATTCTGATACCAACTTTGAAAAATCATAAAAATTTCCAAAGACCTCCAAATGACATGATCTTTAGCTTCTCAAAAAGCTCTAGACAAGATATAGTTACATGCCAAATTTCAAGGCAAGAAGAGGTCATTTGGTTATACTTGGACATCATGGGCAAAGTGACCAATTTCTTTTGCTAAAGAGGGCTCTAAGGGTTCAAATTGGCTTCTCCTACTTCTAAGGCTCTATGAGCACATGGGAAAGCATCAACATAAGCTATTAAACATGGCTCAAATGTCTAACAACTCAGATTTTCAAAACCCACTCTCCCACACTAACACATACACCATGTACATAATGCCAAGATCTTACTATTCATACCGAAACTTGCTACATCATTCAAGATGGTTCTAATTCTCATACATATATGATAAATACATTCATTTACAAGTATTCATATGTATGACATCATGTACATCATTAGATTACATCTCTTAACTCAACTACAAAATGGTGACAACATGACTCTTTTACAATTTCTTCACCGAATTCCCTAGCTTTAAGCTTGGTGGCTCCCATCTCTTGCCTCACTTGGTCCACCTAGCATGTTAGGATGGCGGAGAGGGGGAGTGAGACTCAAAGAATCTCAATAGCTTATCTCTCATTCAATCATACATAAAGCATGCAAACAAGTCTCACAATTGTATGCATGGGCATATTAGCATGTGAAATTCATAAGAAAAGCATTTTCAACATTTGAGTAGGCCATATATAACATACAAAAGCTTGCCAAGCAAGTGGATTAGCCTCACCCATTCAGTTATGGATTTTAGACTTGCCTCACCCATTCTTTAAGAGGTCCTTAGACTCAACCTTACTCTTGGGAGTCAACCTCACTTTTGAGAGACTCTTTACTTTGTCTCAACTAACTTTAGGGTTCTTGGCTCATCCTCACCATGGCTAGAGGGTTGTTGGCTTTTCCATACTTAAGCAAAGCAAAGCAATCACATAAAATATCATTGAAATACATAAGACATCATCATGCTAGCATACTTTTCATGGTGTAAAACATACACACATACAAGACAATGTAAGCACACATCTATGCATGAGAGAAGGTGGAGAGAGCTACCTTATTGGCTAATCACAAACTTTCCCTTTCAATTTGTCTTCTCCCTTGTTGATTTCACAATCACCACTAGATGGGAGTGCTTCTCTCGAGCCTAGACACACAAGAGCATGGAATTACTTTCTCATAACTCAACACTTATTCACAAAGCTAGGGGTTTCTCTATAGCAAACCCTACCAAGCATCTAAGAAACTAGAGATTCCTTCTCTCTTTAGAAGTTTACCAACTATCCTTCCTCTCTCAAGCTCTCAAAAAGGAAAGCAAAGAGGAAGGAGTAAAGATACATGAGTTTCTTGCTCCCTCTAGGTCAGAACAAAACTTTCTTACTCATCAACCCATGGAAAAGGGAGCTTAGAAGGAGAAGAATAAAATTAAGAAGAAGGAGCATGAAGAGATTTGAAGGTTAATTAAGAAGAAGGAGCATGAAGAGATTTGAAGGTTCTTACCTTTCTTCCTTAGCTTCCCTTCCTTCTCTCTTAGTTTCTCTTAGTTTCCCTCTCTCTCTCGAGCTTTTTTCTGTGCTTGGATGAAGCTTAAGTCGGTTTAGAGAGAAAGGATGAGTTGGGGCACTTTAAGAAGTCAAATTCTCTTTTTTTACACTTTTCCAGACTAACCCTCGCTACGGCGAGCATATATCAATCCCAAACCCCTGCTTTTGCTATGGCGCGTGCTACGACGAGCAATGCCCTGGTTTTTGTATGGGTGCCTGCACTCGCTATAGCTAGAAGCATTTTCGCTATAGTGAGAAGGCACTCTCGCTATAGCTAGACCATTTCTCGCTATAGCGAATAGGTACATTTGCTATAGCTAGGCTATAGCTAGCAGATTTAAAAAATTTTCAGTCCTTCGAAAATTTTTCAACTTCTCTTTTTTTTTCTTCTTTTTTTTTCTCTCTTATTTTCTGATTGCTAAATCTTAGGTGTCTCAAGAACTCTTATAAACTCTTAATTAGACCTAGGAAGTATCACAAATTCAGAATTTAAAAGGTGCACTAGAAACCCTAGGTTTTGCATCTTGAATCCTAATGCCTATTTTGTTATTTTCTTTGCATATTTTTGTTCCTCTCTATCAAATACCTAAGATTTATGCTTGGTTGGGCTTGGAAATTAGATCCTCCTAGGGTTCTTAGTGTAGGTCGAAATGGAGAAGAAGTGTGATGAAAGGTATCAACCATAGGATGCATTTTTACCTTGTTTCCTTGCTTAGTTTGGCTTGAATCTTGATTTCTCCAACCTCTTCTCTTCAAATCCGAACTTTCCCTTAAATATATCCCTTGAATTAGATTTATAAACCTCATTTTAATCCAAGGAAAGAAAGGAAAATGAAGGAGAGGTGGTGGAGATGGAGAAAAGCATCGAAAACAACTATAAAAACATACCTTAAGCTTGGAATTTCTTCTTCTTCTCCTTCTCTCTTGGTGCGCCCAAAACCCTAGTTCTCCCTTCTGAAATTATGCAAAATTTTTTGATTCCAAATGGGAAGGAAAGTGGGGCGCCACCTATATATAGGTAGGGAAAAGTGACTTTTTCAAAAATTTTAATTTTTCCCTTCATACTTTGCATTTTCGTTTCTCTTTTGTTTTAGCTCCTTTTTTAGAAACTTCTTTTCTATTATAAAACTTAAGTTCCCAATTAAGAAAAATGCCTTAGGAATCACTCAAATTGGAGCTAAAACCTTTCTAAACGGATCTGTCAAAATTCGAGCACACTGACATTAGAAAAACGTCCACCGAAGGGGATTTAACTATCCCGGGGCTTCCCATAGTTTTTAGGGCCTCTGAGAACCCCAAAGAACTCAAAACTTTGGTTTTAAAAAGCCCTCCTATGTGAATTCCAAAAATTACCCAAAATTACGAAAATGCCATTACGTTTCGTAAGCTTTTCGTAAGAAATTATTTCTTCATTCTAGCTCCGTTTTCTTTCCGTCTGAGCCTGGGATTCTCATATTTAGGAGTCTAGAATGCTTCCCAAAATTTTTAAGACCTTCACTACATCATTTCAAGGGATTTCCTTTTATATCTGGTGAATTTCGTTCATTTACGGAGAAACCATACGTTACATTTCTCACGTTTTTTCTGGTTTTTGGAGAACCAGATATTACAGTTTTGCTATGCTTCCAAGAGCCCTTGAAGTTTCTATCCTCTTCTTGCTAAACTAGTGACCAACCATGACCAATTAAGGTGTTAAAACCATAGAATAAGAGAGGAGAAGGAGTGGAAAAAGTTTAGAAAAGGAAAGGGAAAAAAGTGTGTATTTTCTTACCTTTTCAAGACTCCTTCTTCCCCCCTTAGCTTTCCCTTTTGTGTGCCACTCTTAGCCCTCTTATTTTTGTTTCATCATGTGAAAAAGTTGGTTAAGAGATCAAACCAGATTGGGACATTTTTATAGGGCCAAGTATCCATTTTCATAAGTTTTAAACTTTGCAATTTAGTCCCTTGTCTTAGTTTTTACTGTTTGGATTCATTTCAAATATTTTTTGAAATCCTTCTTTTTCATCATAAAATTTGGATCCTCTAATTCATAAAATGACTTTGGTTTCACTTAAATTGGATTTAAAATCATTCTAAACTATTCAGTCAAAGTTTCAATCAATTAACGGCCAAAATTGTTCACTGAAGAGGTTTTAACTGGTTTAGGGGTTCCCATAGTTTTCAAGACCTCTAAGAATGTAACACCATAAATTATAGCTCATTTCATGACATTCATAAGCTTCACATCATCATTTCCATGAGAGCACATGAAAGAAGGGATGAAAATAATGGGTTTATTTGCGTTGCGTTATACTTAAAATTTTTAATCAGTGTCACGTGGACCGTTTGGGCTCATGCTATGCATCCTCATATTTAAATACATCATTAAAACTTATTTGCATCACAAAATCATGCTCACAACTCATGGAAACCGAAATGAAGCATGAAATGAGCTTATTTAATTTGGGCCAGATTTGCTCCATTTTCTGACCAAACTTTGGAAAATCATAACTAAATCTAGAAAAATCAAAATCATGCAATCTTGGTTATTCTAAGAAGAAATAGATGTCTACTTCACACTACAAATATGCCCAGACCATGACATTCATCACAAAGGACGTTTAACATCCAAAATAATTCAAAGGTCCGACTAAAGTCTGGAACTGTCATAGAATTCTACGAAAAACTTTGAAAATGTCCAATTAATTCCAAAAAAATACAATCCATGAAAATGATACCAATATAGAAATTTGTGGATGTTAACTAGAGAGAAAAAATATCTTCAGATCATTCCATCAAGCCCAGACCTCAAAATTCAATGGAACAGTACTTCTGGTCGGGCAATTTTACTAACACTAGACATAAACTTTAAAAATTCATATCTCCCTCTCTAGACATCTAAATGAGGTGCTTCTAGTTGGCATGAGTCATTGTGATTATCTAGTTTCTCTGTATAAAATTTCATGTCAATTGGACATCATTTGAGGCTCATGTGACAAAGTTTAATTTTGGACCAAATGAATAGTGAGCAAACCAGAAACTATAAAAATTGCCAACTTTGAAAAATCATCAAATATTCTGTAGACCTTCAAAAATTATGATCTTTAGATTCCTAAAAATCTCTCAATGAGACCTAATTTCATGCTAAATTTCAGATCAAGACTAATGCATTTGGCTGAAAAGTGATATAGGGTTCCATTATGGTCAAATTTAGCTCCATATGGGGTACCAAATTTGCCAAATGGCTTTCCCTTAGTTGTGGCACCTTTTGGGCAAGTCTAAAAGTACATTTAAGACTTGTGTGAGTTGCCTAAATGGTCCCAAACCTTATGCATTTCATTTTGACCATTTAACCCACACTTATTTACATTCCCATTAAACTTTCACATTGCACACTTTGGTATTACATACTCAAAGTAAATACTAGAGGTCATACATCATATTCATACATCTAAACATCACATAATAGCATATTTATATATGTCTCAAGGGTCATAGACTATTTACAATATCATATACATCATATGGTACAATCATGGTCTTAAAGTGGCAAAAGTTAAACATATGATTATCAATCTCCTTCCTTTAGTGTTGTTGGCTCCCATTAGCATATCCACTTAGTTCACCTAGCATGTTAGATCATTGGAGAGGAGGGGATGAGATTCAAGGAATCCCAATAGCTCATCTCCCATTCAATCATACATAATATGTGCAAAGCAAGCTTTACAAATGCATGCATGGAGAAAATGGAAGTTATGGACATTTAAAAAGCAAACTTGGCATATGAATAAATCATACAAGACATTCAAGAGCTCACCAAGTGTTTGGATTGGCCTTACACTTCTCTTCTTGGATTTTGGATTTGCCTCACCCATTCTTTAAGAGCATTAGAGTCAACCATACTCTTGGGAGCCCACTTTGCTTTTGGGAGATTCTTTACTTTGTCTCAACTAAGCTCAAGGGTTCTTGGCTCATCCTCACCAAAAGGAAGAGTTTTTGGCCTCTCTACACTCTAGCAAACTTAAGCAAACATCATGCATTCATTTAAAAGCAAAACATGACATCATGAAATCATGGTATAATAAATCATGCTAGCATACTTTTCATGATTTGATAATACTCATACACACATTCTAAGATAAGCTAAACACACATCCATGCATGAGAGAAGGTGGAGAGAGCTACCTTGTATACAACCACACACTTTTCCTTTAGGATTCAAGCCTCCTCTTTCGGCCACACACCCACAAATTGGTGGAGATGGTTTCTCTTGGCCTAGACACATTTTATGAGAGTCAATTAGGTTCATGAACTCAATTCTAAGGCCACATACTTGCTTAGATACTAGGTGGTTCTATAAACTCCATTATGGTCCATAAATGCACCTAATGAAGCAACACCCCTCAAATAAATTCTAGGCTCCATTCTTTCCTTTCAAATATAATTCTTGACTCCTTTTAAGCCTCTTGGAGTCATCACACAATTAAAACAAAGAGCCTAACTACATGTTGCTTCTTTAGGTCATAATATAGAACCTAAGGCACCAATTAACTTTCCATGGGTTCTAAATTTTTTCCAAGGCCCCCCCTCATATTCATTCATCATATATAACACAAAAATGGGTTTGAAAAAATTTAAAACTCTCCCTAGCTACTCCATCCATGCTTGGCTAAGACATAGCCCTTTTTTGGCCTCCTTGGAATTCTCTTTGTTTCCTTGAAGGAGGAAGCATGTGGGGAGCATCTTAGGGATCTTAGGAGCTCATTTAAACTCTTAATTAGGCTTAGGAATTATCATATGAAATCAGATTTTAGAAGGTGCACACAAAACCCTAGAATTTGCATCTTGAAATCTAATGGTTTTTTGATAATTTCTTTTGCATATTCTTAATCTCCACACCCTTTTTCCTTAGATTCATGCTTGGTTTTTTCTAAAAATCATCTCCTCCTAGGGTTTTCTCAAGTGGGGCAAAATGGTGGAGGAGGGAACCAAAGATGACAACCATAGGAAGAGAAATTACCTTGTTTTCTTGCTTTTTCTCACTTGAATCTTGTGTTCTTTGAGCTCCTCTCTTCAAATCCGAATTTTCCCCTCAATTTCTCCCTTAAAACAGATTTATAAACTTCATTTTAATCATAGAAAACAAAGGAGAAGAGGTTTGAAAGAGAAAGAGCATGAAAAACCATGAAAATCCATACCTTTCTACCTTGAATTTCTCCTCCTTTTTTCCTCCTTTTATGTGCCTCATCCCCTAGGGTTTTCTTCTGGTTTTGGGCAGAACATGGTCCTGCATAATGAAGGGAGAAGAAGGGTGCATCATATATATAGGTGGGAATAAGTTACACTTTTCAAAAATTCTCATTTTACCTTTTATTCTTGGTATTTTCCTTTCTCCTTTGTTTTAGCTCCTTTTTGAGAACCGTCTTTTCCATTATGAAATTTAGATTCCCAATTTAGTAAAATGTCTTTGGAATCACTCAAATTGGAGCTAAAACCTTCCCGAACGAATCAATCAAAGTTCGCGTCAACTGACATTTGAAAACGTCCACTGGAAGGGTTTTAACTATTCCAAGGCTTTTCATGGTTTTAAGGGCCTTTGAGAACTCCAGAGAACTCAAAACTTTCATTTAAAAAGCCCTCTTGTTTGAATTCTAAAATTTTCTCAAAATTACGAAAATGCTATTACATTTCATAAGCTTTTCATAAGAAATTATTTCTTCATTTTAGCTCCATTTTTCTTTCCGTCTGAGCTTGGGATTCTCATTTTTAGGAGTCTAGAATGCTTTCCAAATTTTTTGGGACCTTAACTACATCATTTTAGGGGACTTTCTTTTTTATCCGATAAATTTCATTCATTTACGGAGAAATCGTACATTACATTTTTCACGTTTTCTCTATTTTCAGAAAATTAGATGTTACATTAAATACACATACAGAGCCACCAAGGTATTGTCCCTTCCTTCCCTGTTTGTAGGTCTTTGACCCTGTCTTCCCGATTCGTTAGGGTTTGTTCCTTCCTGCTTAACTCATGGAAAAAGCACGCCTTGGTAGGGAGGGATTCTCCCCCACTTATATGGACTAGCCACAAGCCCCTTCCAGCCAATGTGGGACTTTACAGAAAACTTCAAAAAACTCAAAATTTTCATTTAAAAAGCCTTCCTATGAGTTTTCTTAAATTTCCAAAAATTATGAAAATGCTCTAATTTATTTTGACAAATTTTCCTAACTCTTCTAGCTTTGGTTTTCGCGTATCTTAAGCCTTATGTCCTTATTTTCTATTATTTAAAATTTTATATTAATTTTATTTGGCCTTAAGTCTTTCTATTTAGGGGACTTCCTTTTATACGTGGCTCATTTTTTATGTTTACAAAGAAACTGAATGTAACAATATACATAGATTGGGTTTGAGTATTAAAATTTAGGGTAAATTAAACTAATCTCTATTAAATTTTACTAAAATTATGTAGATGTCCCTTTTATTTTGGAAATATATATGGACTTCTCTTGAAACAAAGCGTTATTTTACATTGGAGTCTAATTTAAAAAAAAATTTTCTAAAATACCCTCCATTAACATAAATACAGTTTTTTGTTTAATTTAATTAAAAAAGTATACTCTTTTTTGTGCATATTTGAAAGCAATATCTATTATTTTTATTTTTATTTGTACATATTTAAATATAATATATATTTGTAATTTAGATTAATGGAGGGTATTTTTGTTGAAAAATTTAAAATTGGACCAAAGTGTACGTTTTGAAAATAGAGAGGAAATTTGTATAATATACTCTAAAATTTTATATCCAAAATGACAGTGAGGGAATTAAATTTTAGATTAATAAAATGAAAATTGATAATACATTGATCAAATAAAGAAGTAAAAAACCTTAATTTAAAGTGAAGTGTGAGTGGGACTAATCAACTTTGATCTATTAAGAAGGACATCAAAATATTGAAAACTTTTTAATTTCGCAAAAAAAAAAAACTATTGAATGACTAAAAACCTTTCAAATCTACTATGAAGAAGGACAAATCAAATACTTTAGTTAGGTCTATCATAAAAGACAAAAATGATATATCAATTTAGTCTACAAAAGGAAAAAAAAAAAAGAAGGAAGAAGGGGAAGAGGATTGACACTGCAAATTATTGGCTTTAATGATGGTTTTAACCATTGCTAAGCCCTATAGAGATTATTTGTACTTTGTTGTTGAACCATTCACCACAAAAGACTTTAACTACAATTTTCACAAATCGTTGATAAAATTAATGGTAGATCATGGTCTAACCATGATTGAGAAAATCGTAGCTAGACCAAAAGAACTGTGACTAAACCAAGAAAACTATGACTAAACCATAGTTTAGCCATAGTTTTTTTTAACCATGATTAAACTATAGATTGTCCACGGTTTCTATAATTATGGCTATATCATGGTTTAACAACGGTTTCAATACAATTGTGGCTAAACTATTTTATTTTTCAAAAGTGGCAATTTTGACCGTTGCTAAATCTTTTTTAATTTTATTATAAAATTAATCCTTTCAAATACAACTTTAGCTTTCAAAATGCTTATAAAAAGATTGTATAGATTTTGTGTAACGTCTAGTTTCCCGTTAAAAGCTAAAATTGAGTCGATTATAAAAGCGAGTCCCTTGAGATAAATGATTTAAGGTCAAATAAAATTAAGATAAAATTTTAAATAATGAAAAATAAGAATTTGAGCATTGAGTTGCTTAGAAACCGGAACTCGAGTTATTCAAAAATTTTGCCAAAAGTACAATGGTATTTTCGTAAAGATGGGTACTTTTTGAAAAACTCACAGGATGACTTTTTAAATGAAAAATTTGAGATTTTCAGGGCTCTCAGAGGCCTTAAAAACCATAAGAAGCCTTGGGACAGTTAAAGCCCCTCTAGTGTATGTTTTGTAACGTCGATTGATCCAAACTTTAACCATTTTATTCAAGAAGGTTTTAAATCCAAATTGAGTACTTCTAATGCCATTTTATAAATTTGAGGACCTAAATTTTATGATGGAAAAGACTGTTTTAAAAAAGGAGCTAAAATGAGCTTCAAATGAATTAGCCAAAAGATGGGACATAAATGGCATTTTTATGAACAATTTTTATCTCCCTTTTCTTTATAAGAGGCGTCCCACTCTCTCCATCTTATAACCAAATTATGTTCTACTCAAGGCCAGGGGAGAGCTCAGTTGAGAAGGGTGCACCATAGGAGGAGAAAAGAAAGGGAAGAAATCAAGGAAAACGGTGAGAAAAACTAAGGATTTTCATGGAATTTCCTTTACATATCTTATTCTCCTCTCTTTGCTCTTTCTTTCTATGGTTTGAATGGATGAATTGGGTCTGGCTTGGCCTTGGTTCAGATGATAAAGATTAGAAATTCAAGAAGGAAGCTAAAGGATAGAAAGAGACTCTTGAAGAAGCTAAGGAACCAAGGTACATCTTCTTGTTTTGTTGCTTCTTCCTCCCTTATGTATGTAACAACCAAGAAAAGAGAAAAGAAAAAGGAAGGAAAAGAAAAGCTGAAAATTTTTGGAAGCTAAAAATTTTCTAAGTCTGCTAGCTACAGCCTAGCTATAGCGAATGTACCTGTTCGCTATAGCGAGGAATGGTCTAGCTATAGCGAGACTGCCTTCTAGCTATAGCGAGTTCGGGCACCCTATACAAAAACCAGGGAGTTGCTCGCCGTAGCGCACGCTGTAGAGAAGGCAGGGGTCTGGGACTTATTCGAGCTCGCCGTAGCGAGGGTTAGTTCGGAAAAGCATGAAAATAGAGAATTTGACTTTTTAAACCATCCCAACTCATTCTTTTACTCTGTAACCTACTTAAGCTCACTTTAGGAGAGAGGAAAGGGCGGAGGAGAGAGAGAGAAGCTTAGGAGAAGAAGAAAGGACAAGAAAGGTAAGGATTTTCATGGCTTTTCTCTTAGTATGTTACTCTTCTCCCCTTACCCTCTCTTTCCACGGTTTTGATTGTTAGAATAGTTAGGTCTTGAGCTTGGTTTAGAAGAAGGAGAGTGGGAAATCACTCTTGAGGAAGGTTAGAAGTCATGTAGTTCTCTCTTTCTTGCTTTTCTTCTTAAGAGCTTGAGAGTTTGAGAAAAGAGAGAGGATAGTTAATGGATTCTAGTGAGAGAAAGAAACCTAGTTTGAGGAGATCAATAGAGTTGATGAGAAGAGATCCCTAGCTTAAGAATTAAGTATTGAGGAATTAATTCCATGCTTTTGTGTGGTTAGGCTCAAGAGAAGTCCTCCATCTAGAAGTGGTAGTGAAATCCACAAGGGAGGAGACAAGTGAAAGAGGAAGTAGTGAATAGCTAACCAGGTAGTTCTCTCCACCTTCTTTCATGCATAATTGTGTGTTTACATTGTCTTACTTGTATGTATGTATGATATGAGTTATGAGAAGCGCGTTAGCATGATGATATGTTATGAAGTGAAATGATGATTTATGTAATTTGTTTTGGTTTGCTTGAGGAATGGAAAAGCCAATAACCCTATAGCCAAGGTGAGGATGAGCCAAACCCTTAAGTTGGTTGAGACAAGAGTAAAGAGTCTCCCAAAAGTGAGGTTGACTCCCAAAGAGTAAGGGTTGAGTCTAAGGACCTCTTAAGAATGGGTGAGGTAAGTCCAAAAGCCACAAGTGAGTGGGTGAGGTTAATCCAAGTACTTAGCAAGCTTCTAAATGTTATGTATGGCCTACTCACATGTTGAGAATGTCTTTCTTTATGTATGGCCAATTTACATGTTTTAAATGCTTTCATCATGATTTTATATGCTAACATGCCATACATGCACAATGAGACTTGTTTGCATGCTATATATGTATGATTGAATGAGAGATGAACTACTGGGATTCTCCGAATCTCACCCTCCCTCTCCACCATCCAAACATGCTAGGTGGACCAAGTGAGATTAGAGATGGGAGCCACCAAGCATGAAGCTAGGGAGACCCATGGAGATTTGGAAAGAGCTTCTTGTAAATGTATTGTATATGAGACATAAGATGTAAATTAATTATGTATATGATGTAACCTTTATGAATGATTGTAAGCTAATGCATGTATGACGAATGTATGAGAATGAGGCCTATTATGAATGAAGAGGCAAATTTGATGTGAAATGCTCAATGTTAGCATAGGCCATATGAGTGCATAAGTGGGCATGGGGTAGTGAGTTTCTCCAATCTAGGTTGTTAGACACTTGAGCCATGATTGATGACCCTTATAGATGCTTTCTCATGTGCTCAAAGAGTCATAGAGGTAGAAGAACCAAGATTGGACCCCATGAGCCCCATTTTTAGCCAAGAACGTGGCTTTTTGCACATGATGTCAAAGGTTAACCATATGACCTCTTCTTGTTCTGAAATTTGACATGTAACTAGATCATGTTTAGAGATTTTTGGGAAGCTAGAGTTCATGTCATTTGGAGGTCTATAGCATTTTCTATGATTTTTCAAAGTTGACATCAGAAATTCGGATATTTGAAAACACTGTTCATTTGGTCAGTTTGGCAATCGTGTCATCCGAGGGGCAAACGTAGTCCAATGGCTACAAAATTTTATACACAGAAACTAGATGGTCACAGTGACTTGTAGGAACTAGAAGCACCTCATTTAGAGGTCTAGAGAGGAAGATATGCAATTTAGAAGTTCCTGCCCAGTATCAGTCACCCAACCAGACCCGAGGTACTGTTTCATTGGTTTCCGGGAATTTGGCTTGGTGGACTGATCTGGAGATATTTTTCTCCTCTAAATGATATTCACATATTTCCATAGAGATATCGTTTGTAGGAATTGGATTTTTTTGGAATTAGTTAGACATTTTCAAAGTCCATATCAGTAAGCTGTGACAGCAAAAGAGCCCCCTCTGAACCGTGGACGAGTTTTGATGTCAAACGCATGATATGTGAGATATTGAGACTTTTACATATTTTTAGGATAAAGTAGACGTCTTAAGATTTCTAGAATGACCAAGATCATGTAGTTATGATGTTTCTGCAATTAGTTATGAATTTCCAAACTTAGCCCAGAAATGAAGCAAAATCTGCCAACTACGAATTTGCATGTCTCAAATCCCTTTTTGCTTTCCATGAGTTTAAAGCATATGGTTGGGATTGAAATAAGTCTTAATGATGTAATTAAGCATGAAGAGGCATAGAAAGAGCTCACCTGGTCCATGTGACTTCAAAGTAATTATCTACCCATGCATAATGCCAAGAAGAAAGAACACCAAGGTAGAATTAATCATCTCCCTTGTAAGCTTAATATGTGCATATGAGTATGAGGGCATGATGGGTATGAGCTAGAAGTTAAGGTGTTACAGTGTATGTGTGTGTGCGTTCAGCCTTAGAGAGAGCTAGGGGGAGGGAGTGAATTCTAACTAAGAGCAAGCATGAAACCCATGAATTAGGGTATGGGAACCTAGGAAATGCAAAGAAAGTGTAAGAAAAACCATTTAATTTCAAGATAGGAAAGTTAGGGTTTCTTGAACATCTTGTAAAATCTATTTTGATCCAAGAATTCTTTAGCCTATATGAGTGTTTATTTGAGTTTCTAAGACCCTTAAAGTTTCTATGTGACTATTTATTTGAGTTTCTAAGACCCTTAGGAAGCTTCCTAAGTGTCTCTCCCTTCAAGAAAAATTTGTAAGCTCCACGTGTCCTATTTTCCTCCATTACCTCAGCCTAGGATAGATGAGGGAGCTAAGGAGTGTTTTACTTAGTTCCAAGCTTGGTTTAGAACTTTATGTGATGGAAGAACATAAGAGGAATCCCTGAGAAAAATTTAGAAGTCATAGATTGAGAGTTAGAGTTATAGGTTCCATAATATGGCTTAAAAAAGTAACATGTGTTTAGGCTCTTGCAAATGAGTGTGTGATGGCTCTAAGGATTCCAAATGGAGTCAAGAGGCCTAGATATAAGAAGAGAATGAAGCCAAGAGCTTGAATTATGGTAATTGTTTCATTAGGCCTTTTATGGAACAAAAATGGAACCATAGATTGAAGTATGCTTCTTCCATGTGTATTTGATGCCATGGCTTCTTCCAAGAATGTAATGGGATGTTATTTATTGTGTATAGGACAAAGAAATCAAGCTCCATCTATTTGTGGGTATGAGACCAAAAAGGAAAGAGAATAACCAAGGGAAAAATTGTGTTTTACTTTAAGGTAGCTTTTCACTCCTTTTTGTTTGCATTCTTTGATATGTAATTGTCATTGTATATTTGTATGTGCATTTGCATGATGAGACATGTCATTTGACGTTGCCTTGTTGCATTGGTACTAATATATTTCCTTAAATTATGTTTGGGTTGTGAAATGTGCTCTTAAGGGTGAGGTGGTGCCAAAAATCCTTGAGATAGGTGAGGTGAAGCTAAAAGTCCTTAGGCATGGGTGAGACAAAGCCAAAAGTCTCATGGATGAGTGAGACTAATCCAAAAGTCCTAAAAGTGGAGTGAGGCTAGACCAAGAATCTCTAGAACTTATTCTTGGCTTTGATATATTTTCATGGCATGTAAATTGTGGCTTGAACAATTATAAATGGTGTTTGATGCATACTTATGTACCTTGACATGTTTATATGCCTTGATTGCTTACTTAAATGGGTGTTTGAATTATTGAGGTTCCTTGAATCTCATCCCCTTCCCTCTCCTATCTCAACATGTTAGGTCGCAAGATGCAAAAAGTGGAAGCCAAGGCATTTGATAGACCATACTTTGCTATTAATGTAGTTCTTGACGTAAAGAAATGTCAAAGTTTATATGTACATATTATTTTTGAGATGTAATTGTTTGAGCAAATGTAAAAGTATGTATATGTAGTGTATGAACCAAAATTGAAACCAAATCAATGAGAATATGTGTTTTGGGTACTTGAAGACCACTCTTAAATGTGTATTATGACTTGTGGCATGATCAGTTTTTGATGCATGATAGTTTTGATCATTTATGAAGTTTGTATATGTTATTTTTATACTTTAAAACTTACCCAAGAGGTGGTGAAGAAATTAAGAAGCCATTTGGACCAACTTTGACCCTTATATGGTGTCAAATTTGTCATATTCGTGAGTTATGCCAAAATCTGACCAAATGAGCTTTTCTTGGCCTAAAATTTGATATAGGTCTCATCTAAAGTTTTTTGGGAAGCTAAAGTGCATATTATTTAGAGCTCTAGAGAATTTTAATGAATTTTCAAAGTTAAAAAATTTTGACAAATTTGGCCTAGTTACTGTACAAATGGTTAGAATTTTTGCCTCTATTATTTGTGGAAAAAATGGTGCCTAATGGCTATAAAATTTTACAAACATAAATTAGACATGATAAACTTTCTGTAGAACTTGAGAGTACCTCATTTGAATTTATATAGAGAGAGAAACAAAATTTAGAAGTTCCATATTAGTATCAGGGACATAGTCAGACCTCCGTTACTATTCCATAGGTTTTTGTGGCATAATTTCTTTTGTTTTGATCTGGACTTATTTATCTCTCTAGATAACATCTATAGCTTTCCAAAATGGTATGATTTGTTGGGCTTTGATTTTTTTAAAATTGGTTATGAATTTTTGAAATTCACATAAGTAATTTGTGATAGCAAACCTAGGCAGTCAGACCTTTCATGCTTTTCTATTGTCAATCATGGTCTAACTAGGTTTTCATGGCTAGAATGATTTTTAACCTGTAGTGGACATCTAGATCTTGGCAGAAAGCTACCATTTGCTTGATTTTGATTTTTTGATAATTAATTATGATTTTCGAAATTTGGCGCCAAAAACCTGAATTCTAGACCCGTGAGTAAATTACAATTTTTCTGGTTTTTGGCTTCAAATCCATGGTTCATGGATTGTTTTATGATATGTATGCATTTTATGGATGGAGAAGAAGTAGAGAATGCTATTGATGGGTCCATAGAGTCCACAGAGCGAAATTTGAAAATTTTAAAATATTACATAATGCAAGAAAAATGCTATTATTTTATTCCCTTTTTCTTTGGAATTATATAAAACCTTGTGAAATCAAGCTTGGATATAAGGATATGGAATTTAATAAAATATGGTATTACACTTTGGATAGTATTACTTTAGTAGCAATAAATGATTGGAGTAGAAAAGAGTGAGAAAGAGAGAGAGAGAGAAACTAACAATAATGGCATATAAAATAAAATCTCACAAAGACAAGATCTACCTTCAAAATTCTCCCAATGAGTGCATGCGAATAACATGTAACAATCTAGATACAATGATCAAAAGAATTAAAAAGTATAAAAATTAAGTTTTCTAGAGCAACAATGAGAAAAGAGCACATCCAAAGACTAAGCTAGCTCCCAATCATCTTTTGCAAAGACCACAACTTCTCTACCCCACTCTACAAATGCCATACAACAAAGTTAATATATAAGATGCTATATTATTCAATATCACTACACACACACACTCTTTCTCAAAGATGCTATATTATTTAATATCACTACACACACATTATCAAAATATAAATGTAGCTGTATATAGGCTGAGATTGGCAACCTTAAAAAGATATTTTTAAACATATTAGTAATTTATATCAAGAGATTAATAATAAAATTATATTTTATAGGATTGGACGCATGTCTTTTTTTTTTTTAATGTGTAGAGGTAGGGACATAGGGAGAATTAAAGAGCTTTATATTAAAATAGAAAAATAAATTCAAACTCACCATGGATACCAAATGATGAATAGTATGTTGAATATCAACTCTACTTGTAGAGTTTAAAGTGATGCAACTAACCATGGACCTTATCACCAGAAGGAAAAAAAAAAAAGCATAAACAATTCTATACTACTAATTCCAAGAGTATATATGTTTTTTGCTCATGATTTTTTTTTCATCGGCACAAGAAATAAAAAAAGAGTTTACTGAAGCTTCTTGGTTGAAGGAATTTTTAAATGAAGCCATTTAATAGTTATACATCACTCCATATAATTACATGACTTTTAGTTTCTAATCACAAGTTACATGTAAAGTAGAAATAACAACTCATGTGTGCAAAAACCCCAAAAAAAAAATACAAGTGGATAAATGCATTTGGAGTACAATTGCACAAAAACTAATTCATACAATTGACTTTTAATTTACTTTTTAATATATTACAAATGATTTTATATAATTTTTATAGTAACTAGTTTAATTAGTATGACTTGATAATTAAATTGATGATCAGACTACATATGCTTCCACTAGGTTAATTATTAGTTTGGTTCTAATAATTACTAATTTTGTAACTTAGGATTATTATTCAAATTTTTATATTGTGGGGGCCAAAAATAAAATTTCTTCGCTTTGCTTTATTGACTTGTTTACCATACATTGTTTTACCATTAGATGGATCTGATACAAGAGATAATGCCGTGCGATAGCATCCATGTCACAAGTTGCATTGGAGAAAAACAACAATAATAAAGAGTGAGACCAAATTTCTCTCTATACATGAGATTTATTATCTAAATTCCTCACTTTTTTTTTTTGATGAAGTGAAAATGAATTGGTTCTTCTTAAGTAGGCATTTTGCTTTAAGCTAAAAACATTTTGACAACTGATTCTTCTTAATTTAACTAGAAAAAAGTCATTTTAAACATGGAAGCCACATCAATATATATGCAAAAGAAAATAACACAAACAATCAGGAGATGCCATATAAGATAAATTGCATAGTTACATACTGATTAACTATGAATGTCTTGACCAACAAAATAATGGTTGATATGTGTTGGTACACAAACTGAGAATATGCCATCATAGCCTTACATTTTGTTATATGAAAATACAAAAACTTATAAGCTTCTATATCTTTTAAAATTAGTAACAAACTGAAATGAAATTATATGAAGATGGGAAGGACATCTTCATAAATAAAGATTACCTAACTACTAGATACATGTGAATAAGGTAACAAGACTTAAGAAAAAAAATTAACCTTATAGATTCAAAATGATTGCATAGAGTAGTGAGGCATAAAAAGAGCTTAACTTCACTCTTAAAGCAAGTATACTACAATGGAACTATCAAAGAGTAGTAATAGTTTTCTTATTGCAAGATGATGCTTCATTGATAAAAACAATTGCTTTGCTAAGAAGTTGCATTTTTCCATAATAGGTGGCTCCTTATAATGTGGTTCCATCTCCCAAAAGCATTGGTAAGAGGAAATTTTTGGTAGTTTCTATTACATGTCATTGACAAACTTAATACTAAAGGCACATCTCATAGAAATTAGTCCATGCCATATAATACCAAGTCCATTTTAAGTAGTAACAGTAACACTATATTCAACTCTGATCTAAATTATCCTACTCAACAACTTATTTGGACAAGTTCATAGGCAGAGATGGAAAAGAAGATGAGAATGATCAAATATGGGACCAGGTTTTGCAAAGATTGATGAGAAGATGAGAATAATGGAAGATGGGAATTCTGCTTAGGAATTTTTAAGTTTTTGGGATTCTTTTAAAGTTAAATGATATGTTACTAGATCAATAAGGTGTAAAAATAATCCCCATGTAATTAACTAATTGAGAAACCTGATATAAAGTATATAAATTTTCTCTTTAGTTTTATTAAGAGAAAAAAATAACTTATATCCTTTAACTTTATTCAAGAATCTATTCTTGTTTTTTTTTATCTCCAATTATTATTTGTGTTCCAAATAAATTTTTCTTTGCTTATATTGTTTATGTCTCTATTTAAATTCATGTACTTACTTGGATATGACCTGGACATACCACATTTGCTAATGTTATTCTATAAATAGCACTAATTATTTCATGTCAAAATAAATGATTATGATAAATATTTTTTATCACATTAGCACATCACCAATTTGTCAAAAAAATTGACAATTATAAGAGTCCCAAAAGATTCTAAATCCAACCCATTAGCCCTCCTGCACTACAAAAAAAAAAAGACTTTTAGTGATGAAACTATACTTTTAGTGGCAACTTTATTGGGTTGTCACTGAAATATTATTCATAATTTTGACAAAATTTTTAGTGGTGATAAAAAAAGTTGCACTAAAAATGTTTAATTACGATAAAGAAGTCATTGCTAAAAAATTTTAATGGCGACTACAACGTTATCGCCACCAAAAAGTTATGTTTAATGGCAACACATTAGTTACAACTAAATGCTTTCGCAAAAAAAATTTGGATTTTAAGAAAAGAAATTACTGAAAGCTTTTAATGGCGCCTTATGGTAGCCATAAAAGTGATTTTTAATGGCAACAAGATATAGTCACCATTGAAGGATACTTTTAGTGGTGACTCCTATCGCTATTAAAAGTTTTGCATAATTCTTTTGAAAATCTGAAAAAAAAAAAAATTGTCAAACTTGTAGTAACAATAAGGATTGTCACCGCTAAAAGATACTTTTAGTAGCAACTATTTTAGTTGCCACTAAAAATTTTATTGCAAAGTTTTTTACAAATTAAAATTTTTTACATCAAAACTTTTAGTGATAACATATTTAAGTTGCCACTAAACTTTTAAGTGGTGAATAGATGTTGCCACTAAAAGTTCTAGATGGCAACTATTTATGTTGCCACCAAAAGTCTTAGGGCAAAATTTTTGACCAATTGAAAAAGAATTTTGATTAATCTTCCCATCCCACCCAGTAGTCTCATCAATAGTGAAATCTCTAACTTTTGAATGCTAATGAAAAGTTGTTTCATCATTGCGATTCGAGCTAAATACCTTAAAGCAAGTTATTAACACTTTAGTAGATTAGGCCATAAGTTAGTTGTAGTTATGTTATGCATTGTTTAATATATATATATATATATATACTTTTAAAGAAAATAATATAACAAAAAATTATATATGGCATATGTATAATATAAGAAATAAAAAAACTAATATATATTATTTATAATTATAAATATATTTTTAATTTTGTTAAATTTGTTTCATTTCAACCTTGATTTTTTCTAATTTATTATTTTTAAGCCCTTTGTTTTGTCTAGTAGATGTAATGAAGCGGATGAAAATTTTCAATAATCCAATTTTAGGAGTTTCTTTTTAATTATTCTTTATATAGTTTTAGGCATTATCTCATCATCAATAAAAAATAAAAAATAAACCAAATAGATAATTCTATTATAATTATTTATTAAAATTTTAATAATTATCTTACAAAAATAACATCAATGTAATTTAAATAATCTCAAAGAATATAGCTATCACTTAAGATATTTATTTATTTATATATCAATTATCAATTGTTTCCTTTTATTTATTTTTTTAATCTAATTTTATGAGTTATCTAATTAGTAATAAATATAAAAATAAATCAAATAAAAAATTAATAATAGACATAAAATAAGTAATAATAACAAAAAATATATTATAATAAAAATAAAAATAATAAAAGGAAATTTGAATTTTTTTTGTGATTTAATTTGTTATGGCTTTTTTAATAAGCTAAACCCAATATGTAAGCCTAGCCTAAGATTTGTTAAGTCCCAATCTTTTAGGGTTTAGTAAAATTAAAAAATAAAAGAAAGTAAACCCAACAAAAATGGAATGAAACACAAGATCATCCCATCTCCTTTTCTCCTTTTGGCATTGACAAAGAATGCTTTAAGAGAAGATGCATACCATGAAGTAGAAATGCAAGAGGTTACCGTACTTTGATAAAAATCATTAATACTTTAATAGAAGATATGTATGTTGAAATAGAAATGCAAGTGTCCATTGATAATAAAAATCATCATACAATAAAAATCATTAATACTTTGTAAACAAATTTCATAATAAATATTATTATTAAATAATTAATGATCCTATTTCAAGTTAATAAGAAATTTAAATCAATTAATTATGTAATAAGTAATAGTAAAAGAAATTTTTAAATGATATATAATATAAATAATGAAATAAAAATGTTTAAAAATAAAATAATTTTTATATATTAATTATTATATAATAAAAACTATTAATTCACAAAAAATAAAAAATAATATCTTAAATTTTAAAATTTAAAAACTATTAGCTTTTTAAAATGTTAAGTTTAATAAGAACTATTAATGCTAGTATACCATACTTTGTCTAGATTTCCTTTTATAAATTTTAAAAAGCAATAAATTAAGAAAAATACAAAAAAATAATAATAAAAACAAAGGTAAGAAATATGATTGAGATGCTAGTCGATCCTTTCTTAATCCTACTTAATCTAGATAACATAATTCAAATAAATTTAGATAACTATCGAATAAAAAGAACAACTCTTAAAATAAAATGATAATAAGTGATTTCAAGAGTAGCAAATCTCACATACTAAAATTATATAATTAGAGTATAATTTTAAAATATTATATATAATTTTCTTTTAAAATTTATTTTTTATTTTTACTCTACAAACACATCTTCAAGATTTTCACTTCACAAACTAAAATACTAACTTTTCTTCTCGCTAAAACACTCTATCTAAACTAAAACACACTCCACTCCCAAGAACACTCAATGGCAACGTTCTTTCCAAAAACTTAAAATAAGATTGAAGCACAGGTTTAATAAATATAGTTACTCCTAAGATAACAAGATAACAATAAAGTATAAAATTGACTAAATTATATAAATAAGACATATAAAAAAGATATATTATATATAAGTAAGAAATATAGTTGAGATCTAAATCAATCTTTTCCTTGTCCTAATTGTAACATCTGGTCCCTTTGTAAACGTGAGAAACATGATGTTCAGTTTCTCCGTGAATATGGAAAATATACCAGATATAAAAGGAAGTCCCCCAGAGTAAATGATTTGAGGTCAAATAATAATAGGATAAAAGTTTAAATATTGAAAAATGAGGATCCAAGGTTTAAGATACCTAGAAACCAGAGTCGGAGCAGTTCAATAAAATTACTAAAAACGTAATGACATTTTTGTAATTTTGGGTAATTTTTTGAATGCTCATAGGAGGGCTTTCTAAATGAAAATTTTGAGCTCTTCGGGATTCTTAGAGGTTCTAAAAATCATAGGAAGCCTCAAGATAGTTAAAGCCCCTTTGGTATATGTTTTCCAATAGCGGTGAGCTCAAATTTTGATCACTTCATTCAGGAAGGTTTCAGCTCCAAATTGAATGATTCTAAAGGCATTTTATAAGATTAGGAACCTAAGGATTATGATGGAAAATACAATTCTCAAAAAGGGGGTAAAATGAAGCTAAAAAAAATGCCACATACACGGGACATAAATGTCATTTTTTGGAACAATTTCTTCTCCATTCTTCTATTATATACGGTGTCCTCTTTTCTCTCCTATATGACTGACTTATGGTTTTACTTTGAATAAGGAAGAAGCCAGGGAGAAGGACGCATAGAGAGAGCTCAAGAAGGAGGAGAAAGAAGCTAAGAAAGGTAGGAAAATTCAATGAATTTCATGATTTCTCTTCTTTAAAGTTGTTCTCCTCTTCTTGCTTCGTCTTTCCATGGTTTTGATGGATGATATAATTCTGTTTTGGCCTTGAACTAGAGGAAAAGATTAGAGTTTCAGAAAGGGACCAAGAGCAAAGGAAGAGACTCTTGTTAGAAGATTGGATTCAAGGTAGATATCCTTGTAGCTTTGCTTCTTCTTGCTTCTTGTATGTGAGAGTCACGGCCAAAAATAGAACCATTATAGGGGAGGAGTTTCTATCTAAAAACAAGCAAGAATCCATTGATTTAGTATGTGGGCACCTAAGAATTACAAAGAAAGAAAGAAAAGCAAGTAAAAGTCAAGTTAGGAAAGTGAAGAAGTCTTGAACACATCGTAAAAATTGATTTGATTCATACATTCCCTAGCATATGTGAGTATTTTTTTGAGTTTCTAAGACCCCTAAGAAGCCTCCCAAGTGTGTTTCCCATGAAAAAAAAATCAAAAAGTCCATGGGCTCTTCCTCCCTCCATAATCTCGGCCAAGGTAGAAGCAATAGGTTAGTGAGTGTTTTAATTTATTCTAACCTTAGTTTGGAACTTCATATGATGGTAAAAGGTAGGAGGAATCCTTGAAAAAAATTTAGAAGCCATAGATTTGGAGATGAGATAATGGTTTCCATAATATAGCCTTAAGAAGCAACATATGCTTAGGCTTTTGAAAGTGAGTGTGTGATGGCTCCAAGGATTTTAAATGAGGTCAAAAGGCCTAGATATGGCAAGAGAATGGAGCCAAAAACTTGAATTATGGTAATTGTGTAACACCATAATGTGTTAACCTCAATTATCTTTCATTTGGGTTGTACCCTTGAGGAAGAGAAGAAGAAAATGTGCAGTCCGCCTCCGAGAGTTCCCAGACCAGAGGATGGTGAGGAAGGATGAAGCAGAGGCTTTTCGTTTAAACTTGATTCCATATAATTTCCAAAGAAAAGAGCGAAAATCATGGCATTTTAATGCGTTATGTAGGGGTTTAAACACTCATATTTCACCTTGTGGTTCCGTGAACCCATCAATCACATTCTCTACTTAAACTCCATGTATAGAACTCATAAATATTATAAAACAATATATGAACCACGGATATGAGGCCAAAAACCAGAAAAATACAATTTCTCTCACGGGTCTAAAAGTCAAATTTTTGGGCTCCAATTTTGAAAAATCATAATTAATTCAAAAACAATGAAAATCAAGCAAACCATAGCTTTCTAGAAAACTCTAGATGTTAACTTTATACTTAAAATAATTCCCAGCTATGAAAATTTCATCTAGACCATGTTTGACAATAGAAAAGGCAGGGAGGTTGAGCTACATAGAAATATGATACAACTTATTGATATAAACTTTGAAAATTCATAATTAATTTCAAAAAAATCCAATATGAAAAACCTATACCAATTTGAAAAGCTACAAATGTTAACTAGAGGAGAAAAATAGTTTTAGACCAATCCAAGAGCATTCAGAGCCTAAAATCAATCAAATAGTAACATGGGTTTAGAGGTATGCCTAAAACAAAATAGCAACTTCAAAAATTCATATCTCCCTCTTTAGACATCCAATTGAGGTGATTTGAATTGGCACAAGTCACTGGAAGGTCTAGTTTTTTCCTGTAAAATTTCATGGCAATTGGACATCTTTTTCCTCATAAATGACATAGATTCATTTTTGGACCAATTGCACAATACACTGACCAAAACTAGAAAATTCTCCAACTTCAAAAATTTTCCAAAAATTCCATAGACCTCCAAATGTTCTGCACTTTAACTTCCCAAAAATCTCTTAACAAGCTCTAGATGCATGCAAAATTTTAGATCAAGAAGAGCTTATTTGGACAAAAAGTGATACAACCTACCAATATGGTCATTTTTACTTCTCATAATGCAACTCTTTGGTCCAAATGGCCCCTTTTAGTGTTTGACACCTTGTGGGCAAGTTTAAAAATACTAATATATCACATATGAATTGCCCAAGTGATCCAAACTGTCATGCATCTCAAACTCACTATGCTACATATAAGAATACACATATAGGAATGAGCTACCAAGTACCCAAAACTTGCATTCTCATTGCTTTGGTTCCACAAATGGTTTATACATCACATATGCATGCCTTTACACTTGTTCATATGATTACATGTCAAAAATAATATATACATATACATGTTGGCGTTTCTTTACATCAAAAGGACCAAAACAAGCTATACAATTAACTAAGTATGCTCAACTAAGCTCCTTGACTTGCACTTTAGTCTTCTTGAGCTCCACCTAACATGTTAAGATGGGAGAGGAAAGGGAGGTAAGATTCTAAGAATCTTAATAGCTCATACACTCATTCAGGAAGAAATCAAGGCATATAAACATGTCAAAGTATACAAGTAGGCATCCAACCATTAAAAATCATTCAACACATGATTTACATGCCATAAAAACCATATCAATGCCAAGAATAAGCTTTAGGGACTTCTGGTCTAGCCTCACTGTATTTTTAGACTTTTGGATTGGCTTCACCCTTGGTCTAGGGACTTTTGACTTGGCTTCACTCATCCATGAGACTTTTAACCTTATCTCACCAATTCCTAGGGACTTTTAGCTTTACCTCACTCATTACAAGGGACTTTTGGCACCACCTCACCCTTTAAGAGCAATTTTCACAACCCAAAATATAAGCATATTGGTATCAATGTATTAAGGCAACATCAAATGGTCTGTCTCCCAATACAAGTGCACACACAAGCATACAATGACCATCATACATCAAAAAAATGCAATAAGAAAGAGTGAAGAGCTACCTTGCAAGCCAACACAAGTCTTCCCTTTTGATTTCTCTTTTCCTTTCTTAGTCTCAAAACCACAACAAGATGGAGCTTGAGTTCTTTAGCCTAAACACAACACATAGCATGTAATTACTCTCTTAGAACAAGCTAAAGCATTATACTCATACTTGAGAAGCATACTTAGTTTATTGGTTCCATAATAGGTCTAATGAAGCTTCTAAATTTCCTTGAAAGGAAAGACACTTAGGGAAGCTCCCTAGAGGTCTTGGAAATTCAAACAAACACTTACATATGTTAGAAGATGTAAGAATCAAATCAATTTTCACACTACATTCAAAAGCTCTACATATCCCTAACTTGAAATTCATTGATTTCTTAGTATATTTCAACTCCCCATACCCTAAATCAATGGTTTTATGCTTGCTTTAAGTTAGAAACTTCCCTCCTCTCATAGTTATGTTCTTCGCTGAAACACTTAAGAAGAAGTAAGGGAAGAAGATGCAACAAAATGAAAAGAAGTTACCTTGAATCAAGATCTTTCCAAGAGGTTTTTCCTTTGCTTAAATCTTCTCCTTAAATCCTTACACTTCTCCCTTTGAATTAAGCCCAAAATAGAACCACATGAGCACCCAAAACTATGGAAAGAGAAAGGAACTAATTTTCTAAAGGAAGAAATTATGAATTCTTACAATTTTCTGACCTTTTTCCTTGATGTTCTCCCTTCTTTCTTAGCTTCTCTTGGTCTCTCTCTCTCTCTCTCTCTCTCTCTAGCCCTCTTCTCTATTTTTGGACAAAGCATATGTCGGTTAGAGGGAGAGAGAAAAGTCTGGATCCTTTAAGAAGTAAAATTTCACTTTTTCATGCTTCTTTCGGATCAATTCTTGCTATAACGGGAAATACCCCTCGCTATGTTGAGCACTTATCAGTCCTAGGTCCCCTATTCTCGATACAGTATGGGCTATTAAGAGAAAGCACCTAGATTTTATATGGGACGCTTGAGCTCACTATAGCGAATTGCATTCTCGCTATAGTGAACTGGTACCTTTACTATAGGTAGCTGGAAACTCGCTATAGCGAGCAAATATATTAACTATAGCTAACAGGGGTCCTAGCTATAGCTAGTAGACTTAAAAAATTTTCAGAAATCTAGTTGTTACCAGTTACTTCATTAGGCCATTAATAGAACCAATATGAGATTAATGGGATAAAGTGTGCTTCTTAAGTATAAGTTTAATGTTTTGGATTGTTCTAAGAGTATAATTGAGTGTTATTTGTTATGTTCAAACTAAGGAAATCAAGGCCCATCTAATTGTGGTTGTGGAACCAAGAAAGGGAAGGAATAATCAAAGTAAAGCTTGGATTTTTATCAAGATAGCTCTCCACCTTATTCTTGTTTGCACTCTCGGTTATATATGTGTCATTGTATACTTATGTATGCATTTGTAACTTGAGACATCCCACTTAATGCTATGTTGATGCATTGGTACTAATATGCTTTCTTGAATGCTATTTGTTTGTGAAATTGTTCATAAGGGTGAGGTGATGTCAAAAGTCCCTTGATATAGGTGAAGAGATGCCAAAAGTCTCTAGGCATGGGTGAGACAAGGCCAAAAGTCTCATGGATGGGTAAGGCTAAGTCAAAAGTCCCTAGACCAAGGGTGAGGCTAAACCAATAGTCCCTAGATCTCATTCTTGACCTTGTTGTGACTTTGTGGCATGCAAATGTGATTTAAATGCTTTATGATTGTTTTAGAAAGCATACTTACTCTTTTTGACATGTTGCATGCCTTGAATGTGTACTTGAATGGGTGTATAAGCTATTGAGATTTTATGAATCTCGCCCTTTCACTCTCCTATCTCACATTGTCTAGGTGGAGCTCAAAAGACAAACGATGGAGGCCATGAAGCATCTTTGGTGAATTTTCAAAATTGACAAAATTTTCCATTTTGGTACTGTTACTGTGCATTATGGACATAAATTTCATCTCTGTCATCTATGGGGCAAATGATGTCCAATGGCTATGCAATTTTCCATAGAGAAACTAGACAAATCACAGTAACCTATACCAACTAGAAGCACCTCAATTGGAGGTCTAAAGAAGGAGATACATATTTTTGAAGTTTCAAGTATGTTCCAGGCGCACAGTCAGACCTTTAGTATTATTCCATTAATTTTTGGGGTCTAAATGTTTTTGAATTGATCTAAAACTATTTTTTCCCTCTAGTTAACATCTGTAACTTTTCAAATTAGTATATTTTTCCTAGATTGGAATTTTGTGGAATTAGTTATAAATTTTTGAAATGTATATCTGTAAGCTATATTAAAAATGCTAGGCACTCTGACCTTTATCCCTTTTCTATTGTCAAACGTCGTCCAAATGATATTTTCATGGCTTGGAATTATTTTTAGTATAAATTTAACATCCAAAGATTTTCAAAAAACTATCATGTACCTGATTTCAATTTTTCTATAATTAGTTATGATTTTTCAAAATTGATATCAGTAATCTGCCACTGGCAACCCAAGATTGAAATGCAAAAATTCTAGTTTTTAGTTGCTCATTCAGGGTTTATGGATTGTTTTGAGATGTTTATGCCTTATATGGATGGAAAATAAATAGAGGATGATATAGAGGAGTTCATGGGACCTACAAAGCGAAATTTGAATTTTTAAAACCCGACGTAATGCGAGAAAATACAATATTTTTATTCCCTTTTTCTTGGGTTCTCCTTGTTTGCACATGAGGTCCAATTTATTTAAGGGAATATGATGCTAGATAAATTATGGTGTGACACTAATTAATCTAGATAACATAAGCCAAGTCTTTCCATTCATTTGAGCCATAAATCAGATTTAGGTGTTTTTCTCTAGTTTGCCTATCTATTATTTGAAGCTAACACCAAAGCTTTGTGAACTTATTGCTTTTTCTATCAAATTCAAATATGTACTATGTCTATTAAATTTTAATAATTATCTCATAAAAATTAATATTAATTTAATTTAAATAATCTCAATAATCATGATAATAAAACCAAAAAAAAAGAATCATTAAAGTCATAAAAGGGGGTCATTAGAATCTTAGTTTGAGTAATATCTTTTTACCCTTAAATAAAAAATATTTTTAAAAATACAAACAAAAAAATAAAGAAAAAGAAAAGATTACAAGAAAGATGAAAAGATTTCAAATAAATAAAAATAAAAATAATATAACAAAAATAAAATAAAAAAAGAATAAAGTTTAAGAAAATAGATCTTTGAAAACAAAAAACAAAATACCTATATAGTCCATTTCTTTCAACCTAAGTAATCATGGACCCAACAAAACCCAAATAGTGAAAAAAGAAAAAAAGCCCAAATGACCCAATAAAATGGAAAAAAAAATAAATGCAAGTTGTGATATTCGATTGTACAATATTTATTAAAATTTTGATAACTATCCTATAAAAATTAATATTAATTTAATTTAAATAATCTCAAGGATTATATTTATCATACAAACTATTTTTATTTATTTTAATAATTGTTGGTAATGTCTTTTTAATTATTCTTGGTTTAGTTTTGTGAGTTATCTATTCATTGTTAGGAAAAAAATCAAATAGATAATTCTATTATAATTATTTAATTTTTACTTAAAAAGATAATTATGAAGTAAATATATACTTTATTTATTAAGGTTTTAGTAATTATTTCATAAAAATTAATATTAATTTAATTTAAGTAATTTCATAGAATATATTGATCACTTAAACTTTTTTTTATATGTGAATTATTGATAGTTTCAATTTATTTATTTATTATCTTGTTTTATGAATTATCCAATCATTAATAACAAATAAAAAATAAACCAAATAAATAATTTTATTTTGATGACCTGAGCTTTTAAAGGGAGTAAAATTCCAAATATAGTGTTAAAACCTATTTTGTTGGGCCCAAAAATACCTAAACCTAATTACCCCTGATCCAAATCCATTTACCTATCACTTAAGTGCCTAACCTATCTCCATTGCTCACATAGATGTTCAACACTCAGAAAGGGAGAAATAACATTATGAGAGAGTGAAGGCTTCTGTTGATGGTTTTCCAAGCATGCATGTGAGGGATGGAGTAAAAATTGGTGAAGGTGAGTTTTAAGAAAGCTAATCCTATAACAAGATTTCTACTAGTAATATTTTAGGTTAAATAAATTTTAAAAGAATTAATCTAAGTTTTTTAATTAATAATAATATTTTAGAAAATACTTGTGTACCACTTTGAAATTTTGACTTATAATAAGATTCCTAATATTAAAAAATAGAAGTGGATAATTAAAAAAATTTAATGCCTATTAATATAAAATAAATTACTTAAGGTAAAAAATAATGAGTAGTTAATTTTAAAAAAAATTTAAAGGTTAAAATTTTTTTAAAAGATCATGTATTTTTTAAAGTTTAGGATTTGAAAATATCTCATCCTCCAGCAAAAAGGTACCTTCTTCTCTTTTCAATTCCCCACTTAAATTTTTATCTAAGATGTACCTCCTATAAGATGTATCTTATCCAAGATAGAGGATGGGTGCTCTAATGGTCAAAGAAGATTAAAGGTGATTTTTGAATAACTTTTTTTTAAAAAAAAATAAACCATCCAAATACACCATGTGTTGTGTCATGTGGTAAATGAACTTGTTTCACATGAAACTCTACAGGGGGGAAAAGGCTTTAGCTCTATACCTGTGATGGTATTGCAAAGTTTTTTTCCCCCACTTTTATAATTAAAGAGAGTATTTATGAATCATTCAAAATTAAAGGAAAGTGTTTATATTTGTTTCTTAAAATAGAGTATTAGTATGGTTTTTGTAATATCATATTATTTTAGTCTTCCTTGTTCATTTATCTAGTTGTGTTTCCTTGGCTTTACAACTTTCTCAAGAAAAATCAATAAAAATAATGCATTTTCTTGCGTTATGTAGGGTTCAAAATATTTGTTTCACATCTCGTGGGCTATATGAACTTACTGATATCATCCTCTACTCAAAATACATTCATATAGGTCAAAATCAACACTAAACAACTCATCCTTCTTGAGTTTAAAACCTTTATACACAAAAGAAATAGTTTGGTCTCTGATTTACTAATATGACTTTCTAGTATAAATTTTAAAAAATCATAACTATTTTTAGAAAAAGAAAAACCCAACAAACCATACCACTCTAGAAAGCTATGGATGTCTACTAGAGGGTAAAAATAACTCCAAACCAAAATAGATGCGTTTAGCCCATGAAAACTTATGAAACAATACCAGAGGTCTTGTTGCATCCCTACTACTAATATACAACTTTAAAAATTTGATTCTCCCTTTACAGACCTCCAAATAAGGTGATCTCAGTGGTTATAGAAAGCTTATTATGTCTAGTTTATTCCTATAAACTTTCATAGCCATTGGACACCATTTGCCCCACAAATAACACAAAGAAAGAAATTGACCAAATGAATAGTACATCCTACCATTCAACATTTTTTCCCAATTTTGAAAATTCATAATAAATTTTATAGAGCTCCAATTTGGTTGCTTTTTGGCTCTACAAAAAGATCTAGATGAGACTTATATGCAGGCTAAATTTCATGAAAAAAATCGCTCATTTGATCACTTTGTGATATAGGGTGCCAAAATAGCCATTTTAAGCTCCATATAAGGTCAAATGTGAACCAAATTGGCTTCTACCTTGTCCATGATCCTTTGAGCAAGTGAGGAAGCTTAAATACAGCCTACTAAACTTGTCCAAGAGGTCTAAATATTCATACATCACAAAACCATTACCCCACTTATTCATAGACACAAGGTTTCGTAACTCATACTAAGCATATGGATGTCAAGAATACACATACTCATTCATATGGTACCAAAATCAATACATACATCTTATATTCATACATTTACATGTGTTCAAGTGTCTACATCATATATACAACTCATAGTTACAATTCTTGACATCAAAATACGTTTACAAAACTTCTTTCCCTATACATATGTCAAAGTCTCTTTTAGGCTTGTTAGCTCCCACTCATTGGCCCACTTGGCTCACCTAGGCATGGTTGGATAGTGGAGAGGGAAGAGTGAGATTCTAAGAATCCTAATAGCTCTTAACCATTTCAATCATATATAAAAGCCATAATTTCAAGTCCATGAATGCATGTATGAACCTTTAGCTACTAGTCATCATATATATAATCATTTTCATGTTCAACAAACTCATACATATCACATATTGGTTTTCAAGAGTATTGGTTTAGTCTCATCCCATTTTCTTAGGACTTTTGGACTTGTCTCATCCATTTTCAAGGGATTTTGACTAAGCCTCACTCTTCTTAAAACTTTTGACTTTGTCTCACCTAATCTTAGAGACTTTTGGCTCATCCTCATCTTTGATAAAGGACTTTTAGTTTCACTAAGCTCATTCAAAACCAATAGCATTCATAAAACACATATTATGCACATAATGGTACTATGGCATGTAGAAAATAGCTATATACATTTCTCATGTCATAAAACATACATACACACATCTAAGATAAGAAAACAACTAAGAATGCATGAGAGAAAGGTTAGAGAGTTACCTTGAATGTAAACACACACATTTTTCCTTGATTGCTCTTTTCCTCTTTTTGTCAAACATTTGCAAGTGGGTGGAGTATGATTCCTTTGGCCTAAACGCACCAAATAGGACCCAATTACATTTTTGAAACAAACTCTAACACCATACACACTTAAAGGAAACCTACTTGTTCATATGTATCAATTATGGTTCCATAAAGCACCTAATGAAGTAACTACTAGAATTTAAGATCTTGGCTCCATTTGTTCCTTCAATCTATGACTCTTGACTCCATTTAGACTTCTTGGAGCCTTCAGACAACCATTTTGAAAGAGCCTAGTTATATGTTGCTTCATTATGTCACATTATGGCACCTATACCTCTAACTCTCAATCTATGGATTTTAAAATTTTTTCAGGGCTTTCTCTCATCTTTTTCTATCATATATAGACCCAAACTAAGTTTAGAAGATTTGAAAACACTCCCTTGGTCCTTCCTTCAAGCTTGGCCGAGTCTTATACATGGTTTTGGGATCATGGAGTTTCAATTTTTTCCTTAAAGGAGAAGGCACTTGGGAGGCTTTCTAGGGGTCTTAGAAACTCATTTAAACTCTCACATAACTTAGAACACCCTTGGATAAAATCAAATTTTAGCCTATGTCTTTGAATCCCTAGCTTTTCTATCCTGATTTTCAATGGCTTTCCTTTAGGTTCCTTTGCATTTCCTAGCTTCCTATAGTCTAAAACCTAGGTTTCTAGCTTGGTCTTGGTCAGAATTTATCTCCTCCTCTAGGTTCTCTACTTCGTCGAAACTAACCACACAAGAACAAAGAGAAGGAAGCAACCAAATCAAGAAGACTTACTGTAGTTCCTTTGTTTCTTCAAGAGCCTTTCCACTTAATATAGGCTTCTCCTTGAATTCCTACTCTTCTCCCTCTGAACCAAGTCCAAAATAGACCCACATCACTAACCAAAACCATAGAAAGGAAGGTGGAAAGTAGGAGAAGAGAATTTCTAAAGGGAGAACCATGAAAAGTCTTAATTTTCCATGCCTTTTGCCTTATTTTTCTACTCCCTTGAAGCTTCTTCTTGTGCGTCCTTCTCCTTGGCCTCTTTCTCTAGATAGAACATTAAGTTGGTTAGATGAAGGAGGGAGTAGGACACCTCATATAACCCATATAGAAAGAAAATTGTTCATTAAAATTTCCCTTTACATCTCTTTTCATGGTTAATTCATTTTTGGATCATTTTAGCTCCTTTTTTAGCACCGTCTTTTTCATCATAAAATTTAAGTCCTCTAATTTATAAAATAGCTTTGGAATCACTCAATTTGGATTTAAAACCTTCCTAAAAGAAGAGGTTAAAGTTTGGGTCAATCGACGCTCAAATATGTACATTGGAGGGGTTTTAATTGTCTAAGGCTTCCCATAGTTTTCAAAGTCTCTGAGAACCCTGAAAAACTCAAATTTTCTATTTAAAAAATCCTCCTATGAGTTTTCTGGAAAGTGCTCATATTTACAAAAATATTACTATACTTTTGGCAATTTTATTGAACTACCATGACTTGGATTTTCAGGTATCTTAAATCTTGGATTCTCATTTTTCATTATTTAAAATTTTATTCTAATTTTATTTGGCTTCAAATTTCTCATTTTAAGGGATTTTCTTTTTAAACTAACTCATTTTGATATTTTTACAAAATACTGAATGTTACAGTTTTAACTATATATGAGAAATGATTTCATGAATTTGAGTCCACCATGAATTTTAATACTAAGAGAATAACTATTAAATATAAAATAATATAATTTTTTGTTTCATTACTTAAAATATTAAGATATTCGATAATTAATAACTCTTAATAAAATTGATTTAATTTTTGTAGGATTAAAAAATATAATTATATATCAATAATTTTTAATAAGATTATTTTGACTTTAGTGTGATCAATAAATATAATTATTTTAATAAATTTAATAACATAGAGAAAATATTGTTTTATATTTAGTAATTATTCTATTATTATTAAAGTCCAGACTCATCTCTATAAAATCATCAATCTTTTAAGAAAGAATTCAAATAGAAATAGTCAACATTGAATTGGCAATCTTCAAATAGAAAGAGGATAACAAGCCCAAATGATCGAGTAAAACATAAAAAAGACAAAAAAATACATAAATGAAAAAAAAAACCTATAGAAAAACAAATCACATGAAAATTCTTAAATAATATTGTCTCTTAATGAAATTTAGTAATTATTTTTTGATCAAATATATTATATTATTGAATTCATACAAATTTAGTAGTTATCTTAATAAACAATTAAAAAATAATACTATTTAATAAAATTAGAGAAACCTACATTTTGTAATATTAAATAAATTATAACAAAATAATTATTAGTGTGGATCCATACTTCCTCCAACAACAGTGTCACAACTTAAGCGGTAAGCCTATACGGCTGGATGTTGATTCTTCATTACTTTTGGTCTCTCTTTGTTAGATCTCTTTATATTCTCCCTTTTGGCATTGTTGATTGCATTTTTTGATGATCTCATCGACGCTTTGGCAACGGATTTTTACTAATGACCAAGAAGTTAGAAACAAGAAAAAGCCCTAAACTCTCCCCTTTTGTCACACCTTCCAATAGTACAGTTTTGGGGTTTTTCAGAGAGAGGAATTTTTGAAATCGAAGGAGAAGAGACATTGAAATTATCAACATGTTGAAGAAAAATTTTGGGATTTTAGGCTTCTTATCAACATACATTAAAGTTGATTATAAATTAAGGCAACCCTTTGACCTACTATATTACCTTTCTATTAGTTTAGTTCATTTCAAGTCTTTTTTTTTTATGCGTATGGAGTTCGATAGTAGCATCTTTTTGCCAAGGATAATTTGGATGTAAGATTTTTATGTGAAAGTTGAGTAACTTCTATTGTTGACATGCCCTTAAATGAAATTGTAAGGAATTTTGTTTGAATTTTTCTAGCTACAATCTTCGACCAACAGTTGAGTTTAAGTAACTGATAATAAGGTTAGGAAATAAAGTTTTGAATAACTTATATCCTATTTTGTTTTGTTTTTAGTTGATTAGAGATCTTAGTCTGATACCATAATATCATTGTTGACTACATCTTAGTCACTTGCTATGTCTTTTACATTACCTGTAAGAGTGGATTCATTAGAAATGTGATTCACTTTGAAAGGAGCTTGTAGCTTGTACTTGTTTTCCTTTTTTTGAGCATCTCATCATGCTTCTTTGCCTTTTGTTTTAACATAAATGAGCTTGGTATTATTGCATAGAAAAATTTTACTTGGCAAATGGTGAAATCTTTGGGCTTATATTTGAAAATGGCCAAAAAAAATTGTTACTATTTTAATCATGGTATCTAACTCTTGAATGAAAGTGGATCCAATCCTATTTGCCTAATGTAGTTTTGACATACCATTAGTCACTATTATGATTTGGTAAGTGTTGTTAGTGTTTTGGGTGACAAGATTTAAGTTCTCTCCAAGGCAAATGAGAAAGTACATCGTAAATGCTACATGCTTAGGGAACCATGAAAGTGTGTTTGTCTTCATATTGGTGTGTTAGGTGAGAATTTAACTTGCAAATATCATCTTCCCCTTTCTCTCTTGGTGTAAAGTTTTTGGACAACCCAAGAGAGAGAGATGGGAAAAAGCATGAAATTCTAAAATCATTTAATAATTATAAAAAAAGGAGTTAGATAACCTGAGAGAGAAAAAGGAAAAAGTGCATAGGAAAAACATATTGGTACAATTTTACCTATAATTTGGCATTTGTATGTGGGAACCCACAATATCCAAATAGGATACTTGATAGGTATCTCTCATAATTTCCCTTAAAAACAACATTAAAAGATATAATGCTAACAAATTTTCCAACAATAGGCATTTACAAAATAAGATAAGAATTTAAACAATGATAGATATTTAATTATATATCATATAATAATGTTCACCACTGCTTCAATCCTTTAGTGTTAGAAGCATGTGATGCTAGTATTAAAAACTAGTAAGCAAAATTAATTAATACATAAAAAGTTATTTTTTTTAAATAATTTAAGACAAACTTGGTGAAAAAAAAAAACAAATATAGAATTTCTATTATTTCTACTATGAGGGAGTGGGAGTTATTAAACCACCATGTATGGTTTTTTGTGATATATGCCATTTCTTTTACTCTTTAATTATTCAACCACAAGACATTATGCTTTCACTTTATCCTTTTACTCTCCCTCATCTAATATGGATGCCTTAATTGTTCAATTGTATGTGTCATATTAATCACATGTAAAATATCCAAGGAAAATAAGAAAGTGCATTGTAATTACCCATTAAATGCTACATGTTTGGGGAACCATGAAGGTGTGGTTATCTTCATATTAGCATGTTGGGTGAGAATTTAACCTATAGATATCCCCATGAAGGTGTGTTTGTCTTCATAAAAAAGAAGTTGTTACATTCTCAGATTTTGTTCCTTAATTACTTTCGTAGGAAGGAAATAGTTACGTGACTGAACTCTATAGACATATTTTGGAACCATGATACTTGCTAAAGCTATGCTTTTTATGTTTAGTTAGCAATTGTTATAGGTTTATATCTAAGTAACTTGATTACAAAATATGATCTATCTACAACTATATCTATTATGTATATGTACTATGACATCATGAATTACCAACTAGCTATCTTAGTTTTTATCATATTGAGAAACTACATATATGAGTAAATTCCTACTCAAGATCTTAAGAATCTTTCCATAATTTACTATGCTCTATAGTTTCTAGAATTAAATGATTCTAAGATCAAACCTATACTCACATCTTTTCAAACTTGTACTCATATGATAGTCTAACCATCGGAGTCTGCAACTTTTCCTACATCTTTTCAAACTTGTACTCATATGATAGATAGATGTAGATATGAGCAATTATACTAATTTTCATGGGAAAATGAGAGACTAAGCCCAAAAGATGGTATGATAATTTTGTAAAAGTTAATTAACCTACTATTTTAGAAAGGTTTCTCCATCTGCCTTCACCATAGACAATAATGTAGTCTTTGAGGATTTTGTCTTCATGAGTGTAACATCCGGTTTTTCGTAAAAACACTACAATGAGTCCGTTTTAAAAGCAAGTCCCCTAAAATGAATGAGTTGAGGCCAAATAAAATTAGAATAAAATTTTAAATAATAGAAATGAGGATCGAAAGTCTAAAATGCTTGAAAACTAGAGCCAGAGTAGTTCAATCAAATCATCGAAAGCATAATGCCATTTTTGTAAATATGATCACTTTTTGGAAAACTCATAGGAGGGCTTTTTAAATGAAAAAATTGAGTTGTCCAAGGTTCTTAGAGGCCCTAAAAACCATAAGAATCCTTGGATTGATTCAAACCCCCTCTGGTGTACGTTTTTTAATATTGATTAACCTGAACTTTGACTTTTTTGTTTAAGAAGGTTTTTAATTTAAAGTGAGTAATTTCAAAGTCATTTTATAAGTTAGAAGACCTAAATTTTATAATGGAAAAGACGATTATCAGAAAAGAGTTAAAATGAGCCTAAAATGAACTAGCCAAGAGAATGGACAAAAAAGAGATTTTTGAAGAACAAATTTAAGAACTTTCTTCTTATAAGGTGGCATCTCTCTCTCTCCCTCATCTTAACCAACCTTGCTTCTATCTAAACAAAGGAAAGCCCTACACAAGAGTAATGCATAAGAAGGAGGCTCAAGGAGGGAGAAAAAATAAGAAAAAAGGTATGGAAAATTAAGGCTTTTCATGGCTCTCCCTTTTGTAACTTTGTTCTCCTCCTTCTCCCTTTTCTTTCCATGGTTTTGGTGAATGATATGGAGTTTTTTTAGGTCTAGTTCAAAGAGGGAAGATTACAAATTCAAGAAGAAGCCTATACCAATGCAAAAACACTTGAAGAAGCTAAGGAATCGAGATAAGTCTTATTGTTTTTATTGCTTCCTCCTCCTTGTTCTTGTGTGTGTTGGTTTGGCCAAGTGGAGAGCAAATAAGAGAGAGTAAATTTTTACCAAGAGCAAGCAAGAAGCCTAGGTTTTAGACTATGGGAAGCTAGTAAATGCAAAGAAACCTAAAGGAAAACCATTAGAAGTCAAGATAGCAAGCTTAGGGATTCTTAAACATATAGCAAAATCTGAACATTTATAAGGATATCTTAACTTATGTGAGAGTTTAATTGAGTTCCTAAGACCCCTATGAAGCCTCCCAAGTGGCTCTTCCTTTAAGAAAATAAAACAAACTCCATAGGCTCCAAACACCATGCATGTCTCAGCCTAGAGAGCTTAGAGGATCTAAGGAGTGTTTTAAATTTTTTCTAAGCTTAGATTGAGACTAAATATGATGGAAGAATATCAAAGGAAACCTTGGAAAAAATTTAGAAACCATGGATTGAGAGTTAGAAGTGTAGGCTCCATAATGTGATATAATGAAGCAACATATAACTAGTGGATTGAGAGTTAGAAGTGTAGGCTCCATAATATGATATAATGAAGCAACATATAACTTGGCTTCTCAAAATGATTGTGTGATGGCTCTAAGGAGCCTAAATGGAGTCAAGAGTCATAAATTGAGGGAGAGAATGGAGTCAAGATCAAGAATTATCATAGTTGTTTCATTAGGTCCCTTATGAAGCCATAATGGTGTCTTAGAACTAAGTATGCTTTTCTAGTGTGAGTGTGATGCTAAAGTTTGCTTCCATGATGTAATGGTATCCTACTTGATGTGTCTAAGATGCTTCTCTAATGTGAGTGTGATGCTAGAGTTTGCTTCCATGATGTAATGGTATCCTACTTGATGTGTCTAGGCCAAAGGAACTAATTTCCATCGACTTGCAAGTATGTGACCTTGAGTGGGGAAGAATAACTAAGAGAAAAGCTTGTGTTCTTGCTTCAAAGGTAGCTCTTTAACCTTTCTCTCATGCATTCTTAGTTGTTTTCTTATCTTTGGATATGTGTATGTATGTTTATGCTATGAGAAATGTCTTTAGCTATTTCTTACATACCATGGTACCATGATGTTCTTGAAATGTATTTCATGAATGTGTTTTAACTTGAATGGGTATGATGAAGCCAAAAGTCCCATAGTAAGGGTAAGGATGAGCCAAAAGTATATAAGATTAGATGAGACAGCCAAAAGTCTCAAGAAGAGTGAGGCTTAGTCAAAAATCCCTTGAAAATGAGTGAGGTAAGTCCAAAAGTCCTAAGCAAAAGGGGTGAAGCTAAACCAATGCCCTTGATAGCTAATGTGTGATATGTATGAGTTTTTTAAACATGGAAATTGTTTTATATATGGTTACTACTAGCTTAATCTTCATACATGCATTCTTTGACTTAAAAATATATCCATTATGTATGTTTGAAAGGGTTAAGAGCTATTGAGATTATTCAAATCTCACTTTTCCCTTTCCAATATCTAGCCATGTCTAGGTGAGCCAAGTAGGATAAGAAGTGGGAGCCAATAACTTTGAAAAGTAAGAACTTGGCAATGGAGTAGTTAAATAACCATTTTGATAGCCTTTTTTTGTCGAGAATTGTAATTACATGTTGTATATATGATGTAGACACTTGAGCATACTTGAATATATGTAGACATGATGTATGTAATGATTTTGGGGTCATATGAATGAGCATGTATGATTTTGCCACTAAAGACCCATTATGTGCCTTGATTCCCATGTGTATGATAGCAAGTAGCATAGTGGAAATGAGCTCCATGATATTTTGAACTAAATGGCATGTCTCCCTAGGCTGTGAATGTGCCCAAGTGGCCATGGATGATCCAGAAAGCAATTTGACACCATTTTGAACCATTTGGAACACTAAAAGTGACCAAATGGTGAGTTGAACCCCAAATTGATCAAATGAAAAAATTTTCCTATGAAATTTGGCATGTATATAGGTCTGATTTAGAAATTTTCACAAAGTGAAAGAGCACCCCATTTGGAGCTCTAGATAATTTATTATGATTTTTCAAATTTGAGAAAATTATGGTGAATGGTAGGATGCACTGTTCATAAGGTTAGTTTATATTTCTATGTCACAAGTAAGTCAAATGGTGTCTAATGACTATAAAATTTTACAGGCATAAACTAGACATGCTAAGATTTCCATATCCACTGAGATCACCCCATTTAGAGCTTTATAGAGGGAGAACCAAATTTTGAAGTTGCATGATAGTACTAGTAATGCAGCCTAACCTCTAATACTGTTCCATCAATTTTCATGGGCTAAATGTTTCTTTTTTGGTTTAAAAATATTTTTAGTCATTATTTCCATTTTACTGGAATGTGGAGGATCGAGAGACCAGACCTCATTCTTCTGGGGGAATTTATTCATCAATGAATGCAATGGAGCTAATAGCCGTGGTTTGCTTGATTTTGAGTTTTTTAGAATTAGTTATGATTTTCTAAACTTTACACTAAAAAGTTGTAGCAGAAACCCAAGGCCAACTTTTAATTTTTTTGGTATGTGGCTTCCAACCCAAGTTGTATGTGATGTTTTATGTTGTTTATGACTTGCATAAATGGATTATGAGTAGAGGATGATATTGAGGAGTTCACAAGATCCACGGAGCTTAAGATGGATTTTTAAAACACTGCATAATGCAAAATAATACCATTAAATATATTGTTTTTCTTTGGGGTGCATGTAGCTAAGCAAGTAAAATGCTATAAATGTAAGGAAAAGGGCTAGGAAGTTATGGTGTTACAATGAGCAGTCCAAGCACCTCTGTTCAAGCTTTCCTTTGAGCAACAAGGGCTTCTCCCTATATCTATGTCTCTCTTTTTCCCAACTCTATGCCTCTTAACTTGGGCCTATGTGAAGTGATGTTGTGCTTAAGTTGTTACTCTAAGGAGAGTGGGTATGTATAGCAGCTTAGTTTTTGTGTCACACTAGGCTCTACCATTTGTCATACACTTAATTTAGCTCATAAATTTCTGGTGCGGTCCACTGTTGTCTCAATAGCATCATGTTTCCAATATAGTAATTGGCATAAGGTTTACTTGTTCACTTGTATCAATACTACATCTTACCCTAGTAAGTTGCAAACTCATGAGTTGTATGAATCTCACCAAAATGCATTGGCACTATAAGTCAATTGTAATATGTGGGAAATGCAGTCCTTATATACTTGTGTTAAATGTCTTTTATGACTAGGACAACCAAATGAAGAAGTGAAAAGCGGAATAGGACATAGTTTTTAGTTACTTACAATTTGGTAGCTAGCCTTGATTCTTTGAGCATATTGCAGGCTAGTGTATCTCAAGAAGTGATATGAGGAACTTCTACCTCTCCTTAGTTTCAAGTATAGTATAGTAGTATAAATTAAAATATATAAATTAAATGGGTAATAAAAATGAATTAGAAATAACAAAAAATATAATAAAAATTAAATAATAATGATGTTAATAATAATAATCATAATTAAAGTGTTTATTATAAATTAAGTAAATTAAATTAGTATCAAATAATTGATAATTAATAATTAATTATATAATAAAAATTAAATTAATAATAATAAGAGGAAAGAAGATTTTTATTATAAATTAAACTTATTAAATTAATGCTAAATAAATAATAAAAATAAATAGTAAATGGTAAAACATATAGTAAAGATATATTCATAATTAAAATTAATGAAAATAATAATATTTATTAAAAATAGATTTATTTAATTAATATTAAATAATAAACATTAAATTATGTAACTAAAATTAAATAATAATAATAATAATAATAAGGTTACTTATTCATAAATTAAATTTACTTAACTAATAATTAAATGAATAATAATAATGTAATTAAGCAACATGAAATAATTATATAAATTTATTTCATTCAAAAAGGAATGAGAAAGCAAAAAAGCAATAAGCTAGAGTTTATTGGAACATTGTCACTCTTTGTAATTGCTTCCTCCAATTTATCTAATCTTTTGTATTGCCACTATTTCGTAACTTCTTGTCTCATTATTTATTCAATTAAGATTTTGGTTTAGAAATTGGGATGGCCTAATCTAAAGCTCATGACTTGACATAATTATATAATTCTTTACATGTAAAGGGCTTGACTTGCCAATGATTTAACTTGCAATAATGTTTATTAAAATGTAGGAAGTAGCAAAGATGGATAAAAGTTGGATAAAGATCAATAATAGAGTTGATCTAGTATATAGACAAGGAGTTGATGAGTTTCTTTAGTTGGCCTTTAGTTAGCCAAGGGTAACTAATATGATTTGATGCCCATGCAAGCGGTATAGGACTATAGAATGGAAGACTCAAACTGATGCAAGGGCATATCTATTAAGGAAGAGTTTCAACTCAAGTTATAAAGTATGGGACTCACATGGAGAAGTTTGTCCTAGTGCTTACAATCCATTGCATTAGGATAATGGTGAGGTAGGTGATGATACTGGTGAAGAAGATGACATTGTTGGGATGCTTCATGATACGTACGGTTTTACAGGTTCAAATGAGGGGAGCCACGGGTCAGAGAACCATAAGCCACCTAATGGGCAGGAGAGACAATTCTTTAACTTGTACGATGCTTAAATTGACCTCTATCTAGGTTGTAACAAAGTTTTGAAGCTTTCTTTTATAGTTTGGCTACTCTACCTTAAGCGGCTTAAGCATTAGAGCAACAAATCCATGAATTCGTTGTTAAGCTTATTTAAAGATGTTCTTCTAAAGAGGGCACTAATACCTAACTCCTACTATGAAGTGAAGAAGGTTATTTAGAAGTTAGGATTGGATTACACCAAGATTGATGCATGTGAGAGTGACTACATCTTATATTAACGAAAGCACGCCAATGCTTAATCATGTCCTAAGTGCAATATGTCTTGATAGAGGTCAAATAGTCATAAAGGAAAGAAAGTATCTCTTAAAGTGTTACAACATTTCCCTATAAAGCCAAAGCTACAAAGGTTATACATGTCTCACCACACAGCTAAGGAGATAAGGTGACACAATGAAGAACACATTGACAATGGTGTTTTGCGGCATCCAATCAACTCTATTGCTTGGAAATTGTTTGACCAACAACATTCAAAATTTTTTGGTGATCCAAGAAATGTTTAATTGAGTCTAACAAGTGATAGGTTCCAGCCTCGAGGAAATATGAGTACTAATTATAATATTTAGCCAGTTGTGTTGGTTCTAGATAATTTGTTGCCATGGCAATGCATGAAGCACCCATGCTTTATGATGACACTTCTAATTCCAGGTCCCAAAAGTCTAAGTGATAACATAGATGTATACTTTCAACCTATGATTAAGGTGTTGCTTGAATTATAGGAGCAAGAAGTAGAGATATATGATGCCTATAAGAAATTTAATTTTAGGTTGCATGTAACTTCATTGTGGACAATTAATGACTTCTTAGCATATGGGAATGTATCAGGATGGTCTATGAAAGGAAAGCTTGCATGCCCCTATTATCACAAAGTCACATATTCTATTTTGTTATGAAATAAGTTGTGCTACTTGGGCCATCATCGCTTCCTGTAAACCAATCATTCATGGGGCAAAATCAAAAGGTATTTGATGGGAAAGTTGAACATAGAGTTGTGCACTTTCCTTTAACTAGTGATGAGGTACTTTATTTATTATGAGCATTGGGTAATGTGACTTTAGGGAAAGGTCAAAAGTGAAAGCGGGACCATGTCATGAATGCATTAAATTGGAGGAAGAAAAGCATTTTCTTCTACTTGCCTTATTGGAAAACAATTCTGATTCAACACAACCTTAATGTCATGCACATTGAGAGAAATGTTTTGGATAACATAATGTTAACCATAATGGGGTTGGTTGGAAGGACAAAGGAAACAGTAAAGAGTCGATATGACTTGGTTGACATAGGAATTACGTCAGAATTACACCCGATAGAAGAAGGCAATGAAGTTCTTATTTTAGTTGCTTGCTTAGCATTGTTCCTATAAGAGAAGTTGAAAGTTTGTAACCTCCTAGCTACTTTAAAAGTGCCTGATGCCTTCTACTCAAACATTTCTTGATGTGTCAATGTTCATGAGTGAAAAATCTATGGATTGAAGTGTCACAACCACTATATTTTATTGCAAGATATATTACCTATAGCATTACATGGCTTGTTGCCTAATGAGGTATCTAAACCTATATTAAAGTTAGGTAAATTCTTCAAGAATGTGTTTAAAGTGCCTAACAACCAAAGCTCTTGATCAACTTGAATCCTAAATTACAAGCATGTTATGCAAATTGGAAATGGTATTCCCACTGGCCTTCTTTGATATCATGATCCACTTGCCTATCTATTTGGCAAGAGAGGCAAAGTTCAGTAAGCCTATATAATATAAGTAGATATACCCCATCAAGAGGTAACTTACTACATTATATATCCCTTTTCATAAATTTCATTAATACTCTATACTAGATTCTTCATTCAAATCCTCTTACATATTTAGATATTTACAGACACTGAAAACATATGTTCGCAACTAGGCTCGACCAAAAGATTTAATTACAGAGGGGTATTTGGCATATGAATATCTTATCTTTTGCTCTCGTTACTTGAAAGACATTCCCACCAAGTTCAATAGCCCTTTTAGGAATGATGATAGACCTATGAGAAAGGATGAGACATCTATGTTCAATAAAATTAGACAAGCCCAAAGAGGTTACAAATCAAGATTTCTATTTGGTGTGGAGTTCAATCAAGCCTATATGCATGTGCTCTATAATTTTGAGGAGGAGGCTTGGCCATTCATAGAGTACACTTATGAAGCTTGGTAACTCCTTCCAAACAATAACTTCTTGAAGAATTTATTGCCTTAACTACATCATTCATTGCAAGAAGCATAAGAAGTAGATGGAAATGCATGGATCAATGGTTAAAGAGTTCCTAAAATGGTTTCATGAATAGGTCAATTTCTAAACAATGAGCTAGGATGTAAGAATTGTATGATAAGTTTTGGTCATAACATAATCTATTAATGGTGATAAGTGATTGTCTTTTACTATAGGTTGCAAAGTTAGGCACATCAGGTGAGGCTAGTGATGACCTTTTGAGTTTAGTAGCTGGGCCACTCAAAGTGGTTCACAATTACTCAGTATTTATAGTAAATGGCTTTAAATTACATACTAAAGATTGTGCCTTAGGCTGAAGAACAAATAATAGTAAAATACTTATGAGGGGTAATGATGAAGATGAGGATAATGTAACATCTGGTTTTTCCGTAAATGCCCGAAACTTACCAAATATAAAAGTAAGTATCCTGAAATGAATGATTTAATACCAAATAAAATTAGGATAAAATTTTAAATAAAAGAAAATGAGGATTTGAGGTTTGAGTTACCTAAGAATCAAAGCCAAAGTGGTTCAATAAAATTGCTAAAAGTATAATGGCATTTTCGTAATTTTGAACATTTTTTAGAAAACTCAAAGGAGGGATTTTTAAACGAGAAAAATGAGTTTTCCAAAATTTTCAGAGGCCCTAAAATCTATAGGAACTCTCAAAATAATTAAAACCCTTTCGGTTGACGTTTTACAATATCGGTTGACCCGAACTTTAATCGATTCATTTGGAAAAAGTTTAGATCCAAATTGAGTGATTCTAAAGGCATTTTATAAGTTAGAAAACCTAAATTTTATGATAGAAAAGATAGTTCTAAAAAAGGAGTTGAAATGAGTGTAAAACAAAAAGGCAAAGAAAAGGGACGTAAATAGAATTTTAAATAAACAATTTTAAGACCATTGTTTCTTATAAGTGGCATCCCACTCATCTCCCATTTTAAACCAACTTAGTTGCTGCCTAAACTAGAGTAGAGCTCTGCCCCAAAGCATGCACCAAGAGGGAGGAAGAAGAGGAAGAAAAATTCAAGAAAAGGTAAAAAAAAATGTAAAATTTCATGGTTCTTCCTTCACAAGCTTTGTTCTTCTCCCTCTCTTCTTTTTTTCTATGGTTTTGGTGACTTATATGGGGTTATTTTGGGTCTGGTTCAAAGGGAGAAGATTAGAATTTGAAGGAGAGGACTATACCAAGTGAAAGAGCCCTTGAAACAAGCCTAGAAATAAGGTAATTCTCCTAGCTTTCATTGCAATTCCTTATTGTTTTTCTTGAGAGGTGGTTCGGCCAAACATAGGCCTAGCTAAGGGAGGATAAATTCTGACCTAACCAAGGAAAAAATATAGGTTTTGAAGTGTGAGGAGCAAGATTATGCAAAGAAATTCAATCAAGATACATTAGAAACAAAGTTACAAAGATTAGGGATTCGCTTGCACCTTGACATTTATAGAGTTTCCTAGTGAGAATTTAAGTTATCTAAGAGTATATATGAGCTCTCATGATATCTAGGAAGCCTCCCAAGTGCCATTCCCTTTAAGAAAATGTAGAAAACTCATGGGTGCACTAAGGATGCTCCAATCTCAGCCAAGCATGATTTATAGACCTATGGAGTGTTTTAAATTTTTCTAAGGCTAAATTGGGACTAAGTATGATAAAAGAACACCAAAGGAAGCCTTGGAATAAATTTAGAAACCATATCTTGTGAGAAGGAGGTGTAGGTTCCATAATGAGACATAAATAAGCAACTTATAGGTAGGCTCCTTAAAATGAATTTGTGATTACTCCAAGGAGTCTCAATGGATTCAAGAGGCATAGATTGAAGGAGGAAATAGAGCCAAGATTATGTGTAACAATGGAGAAAAGAAAAGAAAAGAAAAAAAAAAGAAAATAAAAAAAAGGAAGCTGAAAATTTTCGAAGTCCTGAAAATTTTCTAAGTCTGCTAGCTATAGCGAGAAATGGCCTAGTTATAGCAAATGTACCTGTTCGCTATAGCGAGAAAGGGTCTATCTATAGTGAGAGTGCCTTTTCGCTATAGTGAAAATGCTTCTAGCTATAGTGAGTACGGGCATCCCATATAAAAACCAGGGAGCTGCTTGCCGTAGCGCGTGCCGTAGCGAAAGCAGGGGTTTGGGACTGATACGTGCTCGCCGTAGCAAGGGTTATGTTTTGCTATAACCAGAGTTAGTCCAGAAAAGCGTGAAAAAAGATAATTTGACTTCTTAAAATGTCCAGATCCATTCTTTTCCCTTTAACCGACCTAAGCTTCGTTCAAGCATAGAAAAAAGGCTTGAGAGAGAGAGGGAAACTAGGAGAAATTAAAAGAGAAGGAAGGAAAGCTAAGGAAGAAAGGTAAGAATCTTTAAAGCTCTTCATGCTTCTTCTTCTTGATTTTATTCTTCTCCTTCTAAGTTTCCTTTCCATGGGTTGTTGAGTAAGAAAGCTCTGTTCTAGTCAAGAATGAGCAAGAAACTCATGTATCTTCACTTCTTCTTCTTTGCTTTCTTTCTTAAGAGCTTGAGAGAGGAAGGAGAGTTAGTGAAATTCTAGACAGAGAACCCCTAGTTTCTTATACTTTGTAGGGTTTGCTTTAAAGAAACCCCTAGCTCTGTGACTAATTGTTGATGAAAGAGTAATTCCATGCTCTTTGTTGTGTCTAGGCTCAAGAGAAGCAACTTCATCTAGTTGTGATTGTGAAACCAAGAAGGGAGAAGAGAAATTGAAAGGGAAGGCTTGTGTTAGCCGATAAGGTAGCTCTCCACTATTTCTTGTTGCATTCTTGGATGTGTAATAGTCATTGTATGCTTGTGTATGTGTTTGTATTGTGAGACATGCCATTTGATATTACCTTGATACATTGGTACCAATATGCTTGTGTTTTGAGTTGTGAAAATTGCTCAAGTGAGGTAGTACCGAGAGTCCCTTGAGACGGGTGAGGTGAAACCAAAAGTCCCTAAACCAAGGGTGACACCAATCCGAAAGTCCCAAAAACTTGGGTGAGGCTAGACCAAAAGTCCCTAGAGCTTATCCTTGGCATTGATATGATATGCATGGCATGAAAAGCATGTGTTGTGTAATTATGAATGGTTGTATGCTTTGACTTATTTATATACCTTAATTGCTTCCTTGAATGAGTATGAGCTATTGAGATTCCCTGAATTTCACCCCCTTCCCTCTCCCATCTTAACATGTTAGGTAAAGTTCAAGGAGAACCAAGTGCACACCAAGGAGCCAATTGAGCATGCTTAGGGAGTTGTGTAGCTATTTTAGTTCTTTTGATGTAATAAGGTGCCAAAATGAATATGCACCTATTATTTTTGAGATGTAAATATTCGAGCAAGTGTAAAAGTATGTATGAATGATGTAGAACTATGTAGAGAGCCAAAACAATGGAAATGTGGAATTTAGCCCTTTTATGGCTTATACGTAATAGTGCATTTTGGCCCATAGCATAGTAAATTTGAAATGTATGATGATTTGGATCACTTGGGTATTTCATATATGCTATGTTTATATTTTAAAACTTGCCCAAGAGATGCTAGAATATGTAGGAGGCCATTTGGACCCACTTTGAACCATTTTAGGTGCCAAAACCACCAAATTTGTGAGCTCCGTCAAAGTATAACCAAATGAGCTCTTCATGATATGAAATTTGGCATGCCTCTAGAGTATATTGAGAGCTTCCCAAAAAGCTAAAGTGGGTAATATTTGGAGGTCTAGGAAATATTTGCTGAATTGTTGAAGTTGGAAAATTTTCTGGTTTTGGTTATTGTACTGTGCAACTAGGTCCGAAAATGAATCTATGTCATTCATGGACCAAACGGTGTCCAATTGTCATGAAATTTTATGGGCATAAACTAGATATCCACAGTGACCTATAAAAACTAGAAACACCTCAATCAGAGGTCTATAGAAGGAGAAAGAACTTTATGAAGTTCTGTGTCAGCATCAGGGAAGCCATCCGACCTTCATTAATGTTCTATTAGTTTTCAAGGTCCAAGGGCTACTAAAATGATTTGAACTTATTTCTTTCCTCTATTTAACATCTGTAGCTTTCCAAATTGGTATAGTTTTACCAAATTGGATTTTTTTGGAATTAGATACGAATTTTTGAAATTCATGACAGCAAGCTGTACCAATACCAGGGACAGCTGGACCTTTGTCTCTTTTTCAATGTCAAACATGGTCCAAACACTGAGATTGTGGTTTGGCATTATTTTTAGTGTGAATTTAACATCCAGATATTTCTAGAGAGCTATGGTTTGCTTGATTTTCATTTTTCTAGAATTAGTTATGATTTTTCAAATTTAAAGCCAAAAATCTGACTTTTAGACTCATTTGAGAAATTGCATTTTTTTGGTTCTTGGCTTCATATCCATGGTTTATGGGTTGTTTGATGCTATGTATGAGTTTTATAAATGGAGTTTTCATGGAGTATGTGATTGACGGGTTCACGGGACCCACGGGACAAATTATGAGCATTTGAACCCCGTTTTATAGCATGAAAATGCCACGGTTTATACTTATTCTTTGGAAATTATATGGAATCAAGCCTAGAGGGAGATTAGTTGGAGTTAAGTCATTATGGTGTTACATTATGAATCCTCATAGTTGCTTCATTAGATCCTTTATGGAACTATAATTGTGTCTTAGAACAAAGTGAGCTTCCATAGCAATTGTATAAGGTTAAAACTTGTTCTTATGATTGAAATGTATCCCATTTGATGTGTCTAGGCCAAGAAAATCCATTGCCACCAATTTTCAAGTGTGTGGTTGAGAGAGGGGAAGCAATAAGCAAAGGAAAAGCTTGAGCTTTGGTTTCAAGGTATCTCTCTAACCTTTCTTTCATGCAATCTTGGTTGTTATCTTGTCTTCGGATGTATGTATATATGTTTATGCCATGAGAAATGTAACATCCAATTCTCTGAAAGCGAGAGAAAATGTGATAAACATACCGTATGATTTCTCTGTAAACGAACAAAATTCATAGGATACATAAGTAAGTCTCCCAAAATGATTTAGTTAAGGTCTCAAAAATTTTGAGAAGCGTTTTAGACTCCTAAAAATGAGAATCCGAGACTCAGACGAAAAGAAAAATAGAGCTAGAATGAAGAAACAAATTGTGACAAAAGGTTAACTAAACATAATGGCATTTTCGTCATTTTGAGCAAATTTTGGAATTCACATAGGAGGGTTTTTTAAATGAAAATTTTAAGTTCTTCGTGGTTCTCAAAGGCCCTAAAAATCATAGAAAGCCTCGGGATAGTTAAAACCCCTCTGATGCAAGTTTTCTAATGTTGGTTGTGACCCAAATTTTGACTAATTTGTTCGGGAGGGTTTTAGCTCTGATTTGAGTGATTCTAAAGGCATTTTAATAAGTTAGGAATATAAATTTCATAATGGAAAAGATGGTTCTAAAAAAAGAGCTAAAATGAATTAGAAATGAAAATGCCCAGAACAAAGGGCAAAATAGAAATTTTTGAAAAATTCTTCTTCCTCCTTTTTATATATAAGTGGTGCCCCACTCTCACCCTCATGTAGCTTCATATGTTTCTACCCTAAACTAGAGAAAGAAGCCCTAGGATGAGGCACACCAAGAGGAGGATGAAGGAAGGAAGAAAATAAGGGAGAAAGGTATGGATTTTCATGGTTTTTCATGCTTTCTTCCATCTAAATCTCTTCTCCATTCTCCTTTGTTTCTTTTGATTATAATGAAGTTTATAAATTTGTTCTAAGGGAGAAATTAAGGAAAAAATTCGGATTTGAAGAGAGGAGCTCAAAGAAGACAAGATTCAAGTAAGAAAAAATAAGAAAACAAAGTAATTTCTTCTTCCAAGGTTGCTACCCCTTGTTCCTCTTTTCCACCGATTTTGCCCCACTTAAGAAGACCTAGGATGGCTTGGTTTTTGAGTAGAACCAAGGGTGATTCTTATAAAAATGGGGGTGGAGATTAAGAATATACAAAGAGAATTAACAAATAACCATAGAAATTCAAGATGCAAAGTCTAGGGTTTCAAGTGTTCCTTACAAAATTTGATTTGATCTCTTAATTTCTATGCCTAAATGAGAGTTTAAATGAGTTTCTAAGATCCCTAGAAGTCTCCCCATGTGCTTCCTCCATCAAAGAAACAAACCAACGTCTATGGAAGCCCATTTCCTTCATTGTCTCGCCCTAAAAGGGTTTGCATACCTAGGGAGAGTTTTAAATTTTTCTAAGCCCATTTTTGAGTCAGATATAATGAGTGAAGACGAGAGGAGGCCTTGAAAAAAATTTAGAAACCATAAAAAGTGAGTTGGTGCCTTATGTTCCATAATATGACCTAAAGAAGTAACATATAGTTAGGCTCTTTATTTTAATTGTGTGATGACTCCAAGAGGCTTAAAAGGAGTCAAGAATCATATTTGAAAGGAAAGAATGGGGCTTAGAATTTATTTGATGGGTGTTACTTCATTAGGTGCATTTTTGGAAACATAAAGGGGCTAATAAGCCAAGTTAGTGTCTAAGCAAGTTGTGTAGCCTTAAACTTTGTTTCAAGAATATTGATGATCGTGTCATGCAACCCTCAAAATAAAACTAGGTTAGATTAATTTTATAGTTAATGGCACAATCTAGGTCATCTGCCTTGAAAATGGAATTCAATGTTCAATTGGGTTTTCTAAGTGTTAAAAGACTCTAAAAATTTCCTAATTAAAGGGGATTTGATTGACTTAAACTAATTGAAATGAAATCGAATTAAAATTCTTAATTACTACCTAATTATGTGAATTATGGTTAAATGACGGACTTGTGACTAGCCTTGGATTTGTCCCTTGGTATCCACTATCCTTATCCTAATTCATTTGTGATTAATTTTAGTCTAAGAGTCCTTATTTGTGTCCAATACAAAATATCCTGAGTTATCACGCAAGAATTAAGGGATTAACAATTTAATGTTGAATTGAAATATCAATCCTACATCAAATTGCTAACCCTTGCCATTAGGATCAATGAACATTTGAATTGAATGATTAATTGATTAATTAGCCTATGAATTAACACTCTAGGAGATTCAATTAACCAATTAAAGCCCCATGGATCCTTGAATTAGACAATTAAGCACACCAATTCTCATAAGCATTTCATCAAGCACCTTGATTGCACATATGAAAAATAATAGGAAAATGAAAATCTAGCATTAAAATTAATCAATTAAAACATCAATTGCTCTCCTAATTAGTGTCTAGCCAACTACTAATCATAAACTATATTAATCCAGTCAATTACAAGCTTAACCAAGCAAATAAAATAACAAAAATCAATGTAAAAAGAGAGAAAAGAAAATAGGAAGCTTAGCCAAAATCCCTTGCTATTCCATAGACTCAAGCTTCAACTAAGGATCCTTCTTTAAGCTAATCACAAATGGAGATTTAATGCTTCATCGGATGGAAGGAGATGGTGAAAAATGGAGTGGAAAATGGCGTGGAGAGAATGAAGATGAAGCTACAACATTTTTTTTATAATAAAAAATGGTCTATGGATGGATATTTTATTCAATGGATTGGATGCCCCATTTTGACGTGCTGCCTGAGTCTAATCACCTCTCTTCCACACTCTCCTTCACATGCTTCATTAATACAAGTCATCCCATGTTCTGTCCATGTGTATTTTCGTTCATCTCCTCACGTGGCCTGCTTCCTTCTTTTCTTTTCTTTTTTTAATTAGTGAACTCTACCTTCTTTCATTTGTTACTCTTCATTTACGTATCACTTCCTTTCTTCATAAACCATGTTCTGCCCATAGCTTCTTCGTGTTTTAATGTCTCTTCTTTTATGTTTTTCCCACGTTTCTGCTTAGACTCCCAGCTCATTCAACTCGTGAATTACTTCCTCATTCTTAGCTTCATGTGAGTCTCTTCTCAAAGCTCTCTCTCTTCTTCATATTCTTCATGTTTCTCCTTTAACTCAAGCTATATGCTTCGTGGATGGTTCTGTTCTGCTCATGTGCTGCACTCCATGTAAAACACTTTTCCTTTACCATGAGTTAAGATCACGTGCTCATTTGCTCATTGCTTCAACTCTTTCATTCAAATGTGATTCTTTTACTCATCCCATAGTTGGTTCTTTATGCTTCCTCTTGAATACGTATTGCTTTTCACATTCTTTAATCGCATTGCTTTTTCTCATTTCCCCTACCCACATGAGCGAGATGAGAGAGTAGGCTGCATAACTCAAGCTTTCCATGGCATGTTCATATGATTCTTCCACATGTTTTCCTTCTCCACATGGCTTTCCATGGGTGGCTCTCATTTCTCACGTTCTATGTATTGCTTCCTTGCTGCTTGTGTGTTTGTAGCATAGATATTCATGGTGTGATGAGCTGCTGCATTACTCTAAACCCGGACTGTATCCTGGACTCATAACTCGAGCTTCCCACTATTTTAGCTGTGGCTCCATGCGTTCTGGACATCATTCTTCCACGTTAACCCTTTTTCGCATCTCTAGAGCTCACTCAGCTAGCTTTTGTTTTTGCATTCTACCTCTCAAAAATAGAGGCTTCTTCTTTCATTCCTTACGTGCTCAACCTCCATCACATTCTGCCCATAGCTTAATTCTTCTAATTCATACGAGCTTGCTAGATGTGAACTCATGAATGAAGTGGCTTCCTTATGTGTTTCTAGCCTTGCCAAGCCCATAGGTTCTTCTGATTCTCAGCTTTTTCATCCATTTGCTCGAGTTTCTCACGTAGCTTCAGTCCCTTGCATGCTCGATTTTGCTCATGGTTAGTTCTTTCACGTGATTCCTCCACTTTTCTACGTTTTGCTCACACTTTCCTATGTGCATCAACCATGCTTCCATGATAGAAAAATACTGTACACAAGAGCTATATGACTCGTGAGTGTGTTATGTGCTTATACGTGGGTGAATGAGCTCATGTTAGTGTGTGCATGTAGTTGACTTAAGTTGCCCTTTACTTGAGTGTTACATGGAGATGAAAGTGTGATATGTGTGTGCAGATTATGTGAGCCCATGCATGCTTCTGTGTTAGTGCTACATGTAGATGAAAATGTGAATAAGAATGATTAGTAAGTGAAAGTGTGAAGTGTGTTTCCTGACATTGCTTCTTGTGTGAATGTGCTGCAACGTGGGCTACTACATGAATGTTGGTGGGACCCAAGAGAGGTAATGCTTATGTGTATGCTAACCCAACTTATGCATGAAATTGAGGAAGCCCAATTGGATCTGCATACAAAGAATGGAAATAATTAAGTAGGAACAATTTATAAAATTATTTAAAATGATTTATGCATTAAAATCCATCATTTTGCACTTTAATTCCTATAGTATAGAAAATGGCTACTAAAATTAATTATCCACCTAAATAAATCCCTAAAGCCATATTTAATCATTAAAATGCATAAGATAAGGAGAATAAAATATATATAAAAAATCATGTTTATCAAACATAATTAGCTTCCATATGATGTGTCTAGGCCAAGAGGAATGATCTCCATCTTCTTGGGTGTGTAAGGTCAAGGGAGAGGATTCAAGGTTTAAGGAAAAAGTGTATAAATGCTAGTAAGGTAACTCTCTCCACCTTCTCTCATGCATAGAAGTGTGCCTACATTTTCTTGAATGTGTGTATATGTGTTTTGAGCTATGAAAGGTATTCTAGCATGATTTTATATGCCATGGTACCATGATGATGTATTATATTTCTAAATGATGTCTATAATGCTTGGTTTGGTTTGCTTGAGTGTGGTGAAGTCAAGAACCCTCTAGCTATGGTGAGGATAAACCAAGAACCCTTAAGATTGGTTAAGACAAAGTAAAGAGTCTCTTAAAAGTGAGGTTGACTCCCAAGAGCAAGGTTGAGTCCAAGAACCTCTTAAAGAATGGGTGAGGCAAGTCCAAAATCTACAAGTGAATCGGTGAGACTAATCCACTTGCTTGGCAAGCCTTTGTATACTATGTATGACTTGTTCAAATGTTGAAAATGCTTCTTGAATGTTTACCCATGACAATATGACTATGCATACATTAGTAAGGCTTGTTTTGCATCTTTTGTGTATGATTGAATGGGAGATGAACTATTAGGATTCTTTGAATCTCATTCCCTCCTTTCCAATGTCTTAACATGCTAGGTGAAATAATTGAGCAAGGTAATGGAGGCCACCAAGCCTAGAAGAAGAAAATTGACATCAAAGTATATGAATATGCTTAGTTTTACTTCCTTTTTAGACATACGCATGGCATATAATGTAATCCCTTAATGAAATTGTGATGTAACCATATAAGCATGTGTAATTATGTTGATATGTTTTGTATAAATGAGAGCTAAGGTCATATCCATGAGAATGTACAATTTAGACATGTAGTGGTAAACTAGCATAATGAAAATACATGCATAAATGGAAGTGAAATGACCAAAATGAGATGCATGAGGTTTGGGACCATTTGGGCAGCTCATACAAGTCATAATCATACTTTTAGACTTGCCTAAGAGGTGCCAAACATCAAGGAGAATCAATTAGGCATTTTCGCATCCTATATAGAGCCAAAATTGACCATAATGGAACTCTATGTCACTTTTTGTCCAAATGAACTCTTCTTGATATGAGATTTGGCATAAAATTAGAACTTATTGAGAGCTTTTTGGGAAGTTAAAGAAGAGAATTTTTGTAACTCTAAGGAATATTTGATGAATTTTTTAAGTTAGCAAAAATTCTGATTTTAGTCATGTCACTGTTCACTCAAGTCAGAACGTGAACTCTGTTTTCAAAAATTATGTCCAGTACCAGGTGCTTTAACTGACCTCTGGTATTTTTTGATTAGGTTTTGAGGTCTGGGCTTGCCTGAACTGGTTTAAAGTTATTTTTTTCTTCTAGATAACATCTACAACATTTCATATTGGTATCATTTTCATAAATTGTATTTTTGTGGAATTAATTGGATATTTTTAAAGTTTGCTGTAGAAACCTGAGACAGTACCAGTGGACAGCCTAACCTTTAGACTTTTTTGAATGTCAAACATCTCCTGTGTTAGATGTTATGGTCTAGACATATTTTTAGCATAAAGAAGACATGTGTAGCTTTCCAGAATGGCCAAGAATGCATGATATCGATTTTTCTAGAATTAGTTATAATTTTATAAAGTTTGTGACAAAAATGGCAAAATTCTGGCAAAAAATATAAGTATGAGTTTTATAATTCCTTTCAATTTTCACGAGTTATAAGCCACTTTGGGTGATGCAAATAAGTTGTATTCATGTAATTAAATATGAGAATGTGATGTATGAGCTCACATGGTCCACATGACACCGAATGAAATTTTCATACGCGATGCAATGCTAAATAACGCATTATTTTAATGCTATTATTTTTGCCTCTTATGTGAGTTGCATGATGTGAGGCATGGATATAGTATGAAATGAGGTAAGAAATTATGGTGTTACAAGAAATGTTTTTAGCTATTTCCTACATGCCATGGTACCATGATGTTCTTGAAATATGTTTTATGAATGTATTTTAGCTTGAATGGGTTTAGTGAAACCAAAAGTCCCTTAGCAAGGGTGATGATGGGCCAAAAGTCCTTAGAATTGGGTGAGACAAAATTAAAAGTCTCAAGAAAAGTGAGGCTTAATCAAAAGTCCTTTGAAAGTGGGTAAGGCAAGTCCAAAATTCTCAAGGAAAATGGGTGAGGCTTAACCAATGCCCTTGAGAGCCTATGTATGTTACGTAGGAGTTTCTTGAACATGGAAAATGCTATGTATATGTTCACTAATATCTTGATAGTTATGCATGCATTCTTTAACTTGTTTTGAATCTAAGTTTACCCTTCCATCTGCTTATTCATGTCTTGGTGAGCCAAGAAGTCTAAAGAAAGGAGACGAAATGCCTTAGAGCATGATTCTTGACAAGGAAGTAGAAAAATAGACAATTGTATAGTAGATTGATGTCACAAAATGTATCCATGTAGTGTATATGAGATGTAACCATTTGAGCAAGATTAAATATATATAATTATGATGTATGTATTAATTTTGAAGCCAAATGTATGGAAATGTGAGAATTTGCCACCCTTGTGCTAGTATGTGTTTGTGTATGAATGCAAGTGTCATGGTGAGTTTAAGCTTCATGGTGATTTGGACCATTTGGCATGCTTCCATGGGATATATTTATGTTATGGGATGTGCTCAAATGGCTATAGAATAAGAGGAAGGTCAAATGGTGTCTTATGAACCCACTTTGATCATCAAAAGTGACCAAATCTTAAGCTAAACTAAAGTCTAACCAAATGAATGATTTTTTGCACAAGATTTGGCTAACAACTAGGGCTCATCAAGAGATTTTCATAGAGCTAAAGAGCACCTAATTTGGAACTTTAGAGAATTTATTATAATTTTTCAAAAGTTGGTCAAATTATGTAGAATGGTAATGTGTACTGTTCACATGGTCAAATTTTGTTTCTGCATCACTTGTGGGACATATGAAGTCCAATGGCTATGAAATTTTACAAGCATAAACTAAACATTATAAGTTTTCTATAGCCATTGAGATCACCCCATTTGGAGCTTTGTAGAGGGAGAACCAAAATTTAAAGTTGGAAGATAGTACCAGTATCATAGATAGACCTTTGGTACTGTTCTATTATTTTTCTTAGTCCAATTGATGTTTATGTGATCTAAAATTATTTTCAAAAATGGTATGGTTTGCTTGATTTTGGATTTTTTGGAATTACTTATGAATTTTCAAAGTTTGTATAAGAAATATGTGATAGTAGACCCGGCAACTGGACTTTTGGTGCTTTTCTATTGTTGTTTGTGGTCTAATTGATGTTTTTATGGTCTACAATGATTTTTAATCTTTATTTGACATTCAATATTTTTCAAAAAGCTATTATTTGCTTAATTTTGATTTCTTTAGAATTAGTTATAAATTTTCAAAGTTCATAACAGTGAATCTGTAACATCTAGCTTTTGTTGAAATAAGGACTTAAGGTTCTAGAATTATCTAAGTTTCCTTGCTATAGTAGGATACCGGTTCACTATAGCCAGGATGCCAATTCGTTATGGCGAGTGTATATGCCATACAAAATCTAGGGGGTTCCTTGCAATAGCATATGCTGTGGCAAGAATTGTCAGGTCTGGAACTATGAGCTCTCGCCGTAGTGAGGGACATTTCCCGCTATAGCGAAATCCTTTTGAAAAACTCATAAGAGGGCTTTTTAAAAGGAAGATTTAAGCTTTCTAGGGTTCTCAGAGGCCTTAAAAATCATGGGAACTCCTAGAATAGCTAAAACCCCTCTTGTGAGCAATTTCAATAAAGAGTTTATTCAAACTTTGGCTGAATAGTTTGAAAGGGTTTTAAATCCAAATTGAGTGGTTTCAAAGACAATCTATATGTTAGGGAATCTAAATTTTTTGATGGAAAAGATGATTTTCATAAAAGAGTTAAAATGAGCCTAATTGGACAAAACCAAGGAATAGGGACTAATGCAAAAAGTGGCTTTTGGGCTTCCAAAAAATGTCCATCTCTTTCTCCCTCATTCTAACCAACTTTAGCTGGCTGAAAATAAATCCCCAAAGCTTTGGAAGTGGTGCACCAAAGAGGAAAAAGAAGAAGAGGAAGAAACTAAGTAAAGGTAAGGAATTTTATGGTTTTTCCTTTAGTAAGTTGATTCTCCTCCTTCCCATCTCCCTTTCTATAGTTTTATTATTATGTTTGGTACTATTTTGGGTCTAGTTTAGAGGAGGAAGAGTAGAGTTCTAAGAAGAGGAGTTAACCACTTGAAAGAACATCCAAGGAAAAACGAGGAAGCCAAAGTAACCCTTTGACTTTGTTGCTTTCTCTCCCTTCCTTCTCTTAGTGTATATGTTTGGCCAAGAAGAGGCTGAAAGGGGGGAGTAACTTTTGAGCAAAAGCAAGCAAGAAATCTAGATTTTAGATGATGGGAGACTAGAAAAGATAAAAGAACTTGAAGAAAAATTTGTAAAATCCAAGATAGCAAAGATAGAGACCTTTGAACATATCTTAAAATCTAATTTCTTCCAAGAGTCCCTAAGCTTATATGAAAGTTCAATTGAGTTTCTAAGACACTTAGGAAGCCTCCCAAGTGTTTCTCCTTTTAGGGAAAAATAGAGAACTCCATAGGCTCCCAAGTACCTCTTAAATCCATAAAGGGCTATTGAAGGGATGTATGACTAGGCTTAGGACATGGTTCAAAGGGATAATTGAATTCTATTTGTTGTGGTTAGGCCCAAGGAAATCCTTTTCCACCCATTTTCAAGTGTATAGCCAAGGAAGGGAAGAAAGATCAACAAAAAGGTGTGTAATTGCACTCAAGGTAGTCCTCCAACATTTCTCTCATATATGTATGTGGATGTTTTCTTACTTTGGATGCTTGTATGTGTGTTTGAACTACAAAGAGTATGCTTAGCTAATAGGGACATGTGTGGTGCCATTTATGTGTCTTAAATTGCTTTTATATGTGCATAAGACTTGAATAGACTTGGTGATACCAAAAGTCCCTTGATAAGAGTGAGGATGAGCTAAAAGCCCCCTTAGTATGGGTGAGACAAGACAAAAGTCTCAAGAGGAGTGAGACTTAGTCAAAAGTCTCAAAGTAAATGGGTGAGGCAAGTCCAAAAGTCTTGAGAGAGGTGGGTCAGGCTAACTGAGGTCTTGAGAGTCTACCTTGTTATATTTGAGACTTTATGAATGGAAATCATGTTCTTAATATGCATATGTAGCTCATAGACCATTCATGACATTCTGTTGCATGAAGTTACATCTATCATGTATAATTGAAAGTAGGGGCGTACATAGGCAGGGCCTAGTCGAACATCTAATTGGCCCAAAGCCCTGCCTGATTAAGGAATTTGGTATAGTTTTATGCTCGTCGCCCAGCCCGGCCTGAAGTAGCCCGATTCTAGGGCGGGTTAGGGCGGCCCTAACAAGCCTGAAAATTTTTTTTTCTAGCAAACAGCAAATCAATTATTTAAGGATTAAAAACCAATTCCAATAAAAAATAATGATATTCAAAATAAAAGTTAATGCTCCTAAATAAATATTTATCAAAGACACTCATCAACCATTCAATGATTTAATTCCAAACTAAAATCTAAAAACAAATTACTAAAAATATTACAAAAACTTAAAACAATAATATACCTCAAAATAAAAAAGGCACCTCCATTATTGCTTTGTTAAAGTTACAATTCCTTCCAAAGTGTATATTCTTAACATTTCCTATAAGAAGCAAATAATCCATTAGAGAATCTAAAGTATTAAAGCTACCCAAATAAAAAGGACTTAAAAATAAAAAAGAATGAAAATATTAACTAACCTCATAAGACTAATAATTATTTACTGTTATATCAGCAATAACCATCTCCATTAAAATGCTAATTACAATCATTTTCATTAATCACTAAATCAATCAATTAAGAATCAAATAAAGGAAAGACATTCTTGTACATATAGCTAAAAAAAAAGATCCTTTTACACATCAATATGCAAATTCTAGTGATAACAAGTGGATAACTATTAACAAACAACAACTAAATAAAACCATATAATATCTCAAATATATCACACTAAGAGTCATAAAATAGAAAATACAAGACATAAATTGCAAATTAGAAAAATAAATAAATGCATGTCAATCTTTTGTGATACTCATTCCTCCTGAAATCTCTGTAAAAAATAAAATAATAGAAAATTAGAAAGTTAATCTCATAAGCAAAAAAATACATAATACTTAATTTATTCCCAAAGTATGGAGTTTACCTGATTCAATCATATTCTCAAACTCTTCATATTGATTAAAGTCATGATCATTAAAATTGAACACATGAAGGGATGGCACGGCTAACACATTACGTGCAATTAAAGAAAGTACTTTATACTTTCCAGTATTGTCTTTCCACCATGCTAAGGTATCAAAAGACTCTTCTTCCTCTACTAAGTTAGCTGCAAGATACTTATCTAACTTTGTTTTTGGGTCACAAGTAAATTTTAACTTTTTTGATGCAAGCCATTTGTTTTTCGGATCAATATATGCTAGTATTCTCTCCATTAAATCCCTGCCATCAGATCCACAGCAATCATCATTTTTTTCACTTGATTCATTAACAATCCCTACAAAATATTGTTCATATAAATGATACAATGTATCTTTGATCTTTCTTTTCATGGTCACACATATATCATGATCAAGATATATATCATCGAAAGCAGTGTTCGCATATGCAAGTTTATACCTAGGGTCTAATACCACCCCTATCACCTATAAAGGGTTGATATTTTTTGGTTTTCCCTAATATTTATTATACTTCTTCTGCATATTGTTAGCCATATCCCTAACAAGAGCATCTGTAGAAGCAGCACTAGCTTGCAACATAGTTTGAATATGAGCAATTTCATGAAAGCATGTATTTGAAGTCACATATAATGATCCACTGAACTTTAATGTAATATTATAAAAAACTTTTAAAAAGTCAATAAACACAGAAGCGTTACTCCAATCATATGTCATAGGAGGACCAATTCGATTATCATCTTCTTTAAAGTGAGCATTATAGGCCTCATCTTCATCTTCCATTCTTTCAAATACTTTTTGAAATTTCATAGCATGCTCTAACATTATATAGTTGGAATTCCACCTAGTTGTAATATCCAAACACAAAAGACTTTTAGACTCTATCTTTTCTTTTTCAACAAAACTCTTGAATTTTTGTAACCTTGCAGGGGAAGATCTAACATATCTAACGGCGTTTCGAATGGTAGAGATAGAGTTATGCAAATCTTTCAACCTATCATTCACTACTAAGTTCAGAATATGAGTACAACACCTCACATGGAGATAATCTCCATCACACACCAAACCATTCCAATTTTTTAATCGTTTTTTCAAATATGCCACTGCGATATCGTTAAAGCTTGCATTATCAACAGTTAAAGTGAATACCTTTTTAATACCTCATTCCAATAAACATTTTTCAATTGCCTTTCCTATGGTGTCACCTTTATGGTTTTTAACTATACAAAAGTTTAAAATCTACTTTTGTAATCTCCATTATTCATCAATGAAATAAGTTGTCCAGTATATGTAATTAAAATTTTGACTTGATGACCAAGTATCTGTAGTGAGACACACACGGACACATGATTTTTTTAACAAATCTTTCAGCTTCTTGCATTCTTCCTTGTAGAGTTTTAAACAATCCTTAGCAACTGTCACTCTTGAAGGAATTGGAAATTTTCATCTTATCCTTCATTTTTTCCAACCTATCAAACTTGTTCAAGGAAGTTGTGGAGTTGCTCTCACTTTCAAAGTCATGGATCTCTCATTATTGAGACTATTTTGGTCAAAATCATTGAGTATTTGCATTTCAATATTTCTACATAATGTTTATTTAAAGCCTTATTTCAATGTGAGGATTTCAATTATATAAGCTTCATCACCTTGAAGTAACCTTAAAGGTTGGCCCATCAGGGATTTACTTGGTTAAGTCCAATCCATACTGTTGGTTTTATCACTTCTCTCCCTGACTTTGTCATTTTCGAATGCCTCTTTCTCAAAATTTTATATTCTTCTTCCTTTGCTTTACTATATACACCCTTCATTATTCTTGACATTAAACACACTAAAGGTGATATCTATGGCAATGCCCATAATTTCATGCAAAGGAAGTTTTGGCACCTAAGCGCCCAAGACATTGGCTTGCACTTCACAAAGACTTTCTTTATCCACATCACTTTAGTCCTCTCTCAAGTCTTCCTCATAAGGTGCCCAAAAGTATTGCTAAGTGGCAATTTTGCCAATTTCTATTACTTATTGTTTGACAAACTTAATAGTAAAGACACATCTCATGGGAATTAGTCCTTGCCATATGTAACACCCCAAAATTAATTAGGAATAATTATAATGAATTAGAGAATTAATGGGGGTAATTAAGAAAAGTAATTAAGTGGAAAAGGATAAATGAAATTTATGAAGAAATAAATTATTAATGTGGATTTAAAATTCAATTAGGTTAGAAACTTAATCTAAGCCCATAATTAAATTAAGTATACCAAGATAAAGACAAATGGAAGCCTAATTATATTTTGTGTAGACCCAACTTCCTCTTGTAAGACTTAGCCCAAGAGAAACTATTTAACAACCATATCTGGTTTAGTGATTTAGAAGCCTAAAACAAAGAACAGAGGCCAACTGAAGAGTTGGGCTTTGGAGTCAACCTAAGACCCCACTAAAGCCTTAGAAGTTCTACAACCAAACCCATCAAATTTGGCCCAATAAGATAAAAATATAAACCCACTTAGATTTAGACTTTTGAGTTAACCCATAACCTAACTTAAACCCTAAAACTACTTTAGCCTTTCCCCCTATTCTGCAGAAACACTTAGAGAGTAAAGAAAATTCGGAGGTCTTAGGAGGTGGCTCTGGTTCTTGGCATAATTCCATTATTTTCCACTTCTAGAGCAAGATTCAACCAAGGTGACTTACATATAACTTAACCCTCTCTTCTTCCTCTTTGATTTAGCCTAATTGGTTTTTCATTTAGAGCATTTTCACCCACACCCAAATCTGAAATGTGTTGTTTGGTGTTTTCATGGAGGATTTTCAGAGGTTGAGGCTATGAAGGTGATAGGGTAAATATTTCCTTCCCATATTGAGGTAGTTTCTGCTAGTTTAAGACCCTTATGGTTGATTTATAATATGGGCATTGACTTTATGTGAATTTGTCTAGAATTTGGAGTGGCATTTCGAAGTTACTGATGTAAGGACAACCAAATCCGAATTTGGAATTTGTAGTGGCTAGGTAAGTATCCTCTAAGTAGTTCTTGGTAGTTTAATTCTATGGGTATCTAGTTTTCTGCTATAAATGATAATTTAGAGTTGTAATTGTTTAATGTTATGATCATAGGGTGGTTTTAGTACTGTTGGTAGCCTTCAAAGATTATCCACGAAGTGAGATAACCAGGGTTCATTCTAATTATTTGCATATGCTCAATTTAACATTATATCTATTGCACATGTATGATTTGAATGTTAAATAAATGGTTGGTTATTTGATATATTATGATTGGACCTTGTGAGTCCATAGTGGAGCCATAGTGCTGCTACCACTTATGCATCGTGCTTTGATCGAGCACCAAGTTATGATCACACCCTAAATGCACTGAGCCTAAGTTGTGCTCATTGGAGAGTTGGTCCTATAGACAAGCTTCTGCATATGTTAATGACCTTTAACATGTTATATGTGATTGCTAGTATGGAATAATAGTTACCAGTAGCTCAATTATTACATTTTGCTGATATTATGATGTTTCTTATACTTATTTGATCGAATGCATATATGTTGATTAATTTGGTACATATGAATGGAATTTACCTCTTAGTTATTGAGATTTACATTTCACCCTATTTTATGAGCTAACTATTCCAAGTGAAAGCTCTTCAGGTAAAGATAAAGGAAAGCAAGTGGATGAAGATCCATGAGTTGAGATCATTTATGAGGAATGCTACACTTGGGTTAATCTAACTTAGAATATATGTTAATTTTATTGTCCTTTTGCATAGCATTATCATGTAATCATGTTGCTAAGTGTAGGAACTTTTTTTGTATTTTATAATTAAAGTGTAACTAATAAGGAGCTAGACCTTATATAATTTAGGATCTAATGTATGAACTCACTTACAATTTGATATGGAACCTTATTAGTATGGATACAAAACTTGTTATTTGAAAGTATATTTGGGCATCTGCATGAATGATAATGTTGAATAAGTGTTGTATAAACCTTTATTGAAATCTATAATTGAATGATATTATTAGCAGCTCATGTGTTCCTTACTGTCAACCTCAAGAATTGCTAGTGTAGAGTAGCTAGAAGTAACAACCAGGATTTCAAAAAAATTTCTAAGTCTGCTGGCTATAGTCAGGACCCCTATTAGTCATAGCGAATGTACTTGTTTGCTACAACGAGTTTTCATCTAGCTATAGCAAATGCACCAGTTCGCTATAGCGAGAATGTAGTTTGTTATAGCAAGTTTGGGCATTCTATACAAAATCCAGAGAGTTTGTCGCAATAGCACGCGCTGTAGCAAGAATAGGGACCTGGGACTAATAAGTGTTAGCCATAGCAAAGGTTATTTATGCTATAGTAAGAATTGATCCAGAAAAAGTGTGAAAAAGTGGATTTTTGCTTCTTAAAGACCCCAGAAGCTTCTCTTTCCCATTAACCAACATATGCTTTGTCCAAAAATAGAGAAGAAGGCTAAAGAGAGAGAGAGAGAGACCAAGAGAAGCTAAGAAAGAAGGGAGAACATCAAGGAAAAAGGTGAGAAAATTGTCAGAATTTATGGTTTCTTCCTTTAAAAAATCAGTTTCTCTCTCTCTCTGCTCTCTCTTTCCATAGTTTTATGTGCTCATGCAGTTCTATTTTGGGCTTAATGCAGAGGGGGAAGTGTAAGGATTTAAAGAAAAGATTTAAGCAAAAGAAGAACCCTTTGGAAAGGGCTTGATTCAAGGTAACTTCTTTCCATTTTGTTGCATCTTTTTCCCTTGCTTCTTCTTGAGTGTTTCAGCCAAGAATAGAACCATGAGAAGGGGAAGTTTCTAACTTAGAGCAAGCATAAAACTATTGATTTAGGCCATGAGGAGTTGAAATATACCAAGAAATCACAAGAGAAATCAATGAATTTCAAGTTAGGGATATGAAGAGCACTTGAATGTAATGTGAAAACTAATTTGATTCATACATCTCCTAATATATGTAAGTGTTTGTTTTAGTTTCCAAGACTCTTAGGGAGCTTCCCCAAGTGCCTTTCCCTTCAAGGAAAATTTAGAAGCTTCATTAAACCTATTATGAAACCAATAGACTAAGTATGCTTCTCAAATATGAGTATAATGCTTTAGCTTGTTCCAAGAGAGTAATTACATGCTATGTGTTGTGTCTAGGTCAAGGAACTCAAGCTCCATCTAGTTGTGGTTATGAAATTGAGAAGGGAAAAGAGAAATCAAAAGGGAAGACTTATGTTGGCTTGCAAGGTAGCTCTTCACTCTTTCTTATTGTATTCTTGGATATATGATGGTCATTGTATGCTTGTGTGTGCACCTGTATTGTGAGACATGCCATTTGATATTGCCTTGATGCATTGGTACAAATATGCTTATGTTTTGGGTTGTGAAAATTGCTCTTAAAGGGTAAGGTGGTGCCAAAAGTCCATTGTGATAGGTTAAGTGGAGCCAAAAGTTCCTAGAATGAAGAAATAATTTCTTACTAAATGTAATGGCATTTTTGTAATTTTGAGTAAATTTTGAAATTCACATAGGAAGGCTTTTTAAATTAAAGTTTTGAGTTCCCCAAGGTTCTCAGAGGTTTTAAAAACCATGGAAAGCGCCGAGACAGTTAAATCCCCTCCGGTGGACGTTTTCTAACGTCGGTTAACTCAAACTTTGACTGATTCGTTTGAGAAGGTTTTAGCTTCGATTTGAGTGATTCCAAAGGTATTTTACGAAATTGGAAACCTAAATTTCATAATGGAAAAAAAGGTTCTAAAAAAGGAGCTAAAACAAATTAGAAATGAAAATGCCAAAAACGAAGGGCAAAATTAGAATTTTTAAGAAAGTGGAAGCTTCTTGAACACACTTTAAGTTTCTTATTTCTTCTGCCCTTCATTTACACAACCTATTCTGCCCAAAACCTAGAGAAAACACCAGCTCTCTTAGGTGCATCATGAAGGAGAAGAAAGGAGGAGAAAAAGCAAGGAAAAAGTAAGGAATTTCATGATTTTTCATGCTTTCTCCTTTCCAAACCTCTCCTTCTCTATTCCTCTTTCTTTCCTATGATTATAATGACGTTTATAAATCTGTTTTAAGGGAGAAATTGAGGGGAAAATTCGGATTTGAAAAGAGAAACTCAAAAAACACAAGATTCAAGTGAGAAAAAGTAAGAAAATAAGGTAATTTCTTCTTCCATTGTTGATACCCCTTGCTACACTTCTCCACCATTTTGCCCCACTTGAGAAGACCTAAGAGTATTTGATTTTTAGGCAGAACCAAGGGTGAATCTATGGAAAAAGGGTGTGGAGATTAAGAATATGCAAAGGAAATTAACAAAATGCCATTATATTTCAAGATGCAATTTTTAGGGTTTCAATTACACCTTGTAAAATCTGATTTTATACAATGATTCCTAATCCTAAATAAGAGTTTAAATGAGTTCCTAAGATCCGTAGAATTCTCCCCATGTGCTTCCTCCTTCAAGAAAACCAAGCAAAATCCAAGGAGGCCAAAATCATGCATTGTCTCAACCTAAGGAAGATAGCATAGCTAGGGAGAGTTTCAAATTTTTCTAAGCCCATTTTTGAGTCATATATGATGAATGAATATGAGGGGAAACCTTGAAAAAAATTTAAGAAGCATAGAAAGTGAGATAGTGCTTTATGTTTCATAATATGACCTAAAGAAGCAACACATAGTTAGACTCTTGATTTTGATTGTGTGATGACTCCAAGACACTTAAAAGGAGTCAAGAATCATATTTGAAAGGAAAGAATGGAGTCTAGAATTTATTTGGGGGATGATGCTTCATTAGGTATAATGATGGAACCATAATGAGGTTTATAGGGCAAGGTAGTGTCTAAGCAAGTTGTGTAGCCTTAGAATAAATTCCATGAACCTAATTGGCTTCCATAAATTGTGTTTAGGCCAAGAGAAATTATCCCCACACTTTTGTGTGTGTGTGGCCAAAAAAGGAAGCTTGGATTCAAGAGAAAAAGTGTGCAATTGTATCTAAGGTAGCTCTCTTCACCTTCTCTCGTGCATGGATGTGTGCTTAGCTTGTCTAAAAATGTGCGTATGTGTATTTTCAAGCCATGAAAAGTATGCTAGCATGATTTCCTATGCCATGGTTTTATGATGACATATTATGTTTTATATAATGTTTATGATGTGTGCTTGGGTTTGCTTGAGTGTGGTGAGGCCAAGAACCCTTAGCCATGGTAAGGATGAGCCAAAAACATTTAAGATTGGTTGAGACAAAGTAAAAAGCCTCCCAAAAGTAAGATGGACTCCCAAGAGTATGGTTGAGTTTAAGAATCTCTTAAAGAATGGATGAGGCAAGTCCAACATCCACAAGAAATTAGGTGAGGCCAATCTACTTACTTGGCAAGCTTTTGTATGCTATGTTTGACTTTTTCAAATGCTAAGAATGCTCCTTGAATGATTGCACATGTCCACATGTCATGAATGCATTTGTAAGAGTTGTTTTACATCCATTATGTATGATTGAATGAGAGATAAGCTATTAGGATTCTTTGAATCTCATCCCCTCCTCTCCAATGTCCTAATATGCTACGTAAATCAAGAGAGCAAGGTAATGGAAGCCAATATCCTTGAAGATGAGAGGATGACATGAAAATGCTTGAGTTTTGCTACTTTAAGGCTATACAAATGGCAAAGGATGTGCCAATGGATGTATATATATTATGATGTAATGAACACATGTAAATATGATAATATACCATGTAGAAATGAGAGAATATGTTATGTAGCCATTAAAATGTGATTTAAGTATATGATGGCAAATTAACTTCATGAATGGCATTATGGAATTATGCATATGTGTGGGTAAGATGGCCAAAATGAGATGCATGGAGTTTGAGACCATTTGGGCAACTTACACAAGTCCTAATTATGCTTTTAGATTTGCCCAAAAGGTGCCCAACCCCAAGGAAAGCCATTTGGATATTTTGGCATCCCATATGGAGCCAAAATTAACCATAATGGAACCCTATATCACTTTTTGTCCAAATGAGCTCTTCTTGATATGAGATTTGGCATGCAATTAAAGCTTATTGAGAGATTTTTTGAAAGTTAAAGAACAAAATTTTTGGAAGTCTAGAGAATATTTGATAAATTTTCAAATGTGGAAAATTTTCTAATTTTGGTCATGTCACTATTCATACTGGTCCGAAAATGAAATATGTCACACATGGTGCAAATGATGTCCAATTACCACAAAATTTTATACAAAGAAATTAGACATTTCTAATGACTTGTGACAACTAGAAGAACCTCATTTGGATGTCTAGAGAGGGGGATATGAATTTTCAAAGAATCTATCCAATATCAGGAACTTCACCCGACCTCATTTACTGTTGGATTGAATTTTGAGGTCTGGGTGTGCCTGGGTTGGTCTGGAGTTATTTTTCCCTCTAGCTAACATCCATAACTTTTCATATTGGTATCATTTGCATGAATTGAATTTTTGTAAAATTAATTGGACATTTTTAAAATTTGCTGCAGAATTCTGTGATAACACCAGTAGATAGTCTGACCTATGGACCTTTTCAAATGTCAAACATTTTATGTGTTGGATGTCATGGTTTAAAAATATTTTTATATGAAGTAGATATCTGTAGCTTTCTAAAATAGCTAAGAATGCATGATTTTTATTTTTCTAAAATTAATTATGATTTTTCAAAATTGTGACAGAAATGAGGACAAATATAGCCGAAATTATATATGTATATTTCATGCTTCCCTTCGAGTTCCTTGAGATGTAAGCCACTTTTGATGATGCAAATGAGTTGTATTCATGTAATTAAATAATATAATGTGATGTATGAACTCATATAGTCCACGTGACACCACATGAAATTTTTATACACGACGCAATGCATAAAAAATGCATTATTTTAATTCATTTTTCTTGCTCTTTAATGGAATTTATGGATATAAAGCATGGGAATGTTATGAAATGAGCTAGAAATATATAGTGTTACAGAATCTCACCGTCTTCCCTCTCTCATCTTAACATGTTAGGTGGAGCTTAAGGAGATCAAAGTGCAAGTCAAGGAGCCTAGTTGAGCATACTTAATTAATTTTATAGCTTGCTTTAGTTCTTTTGATGTAAAAAATGTCAAAATGTATATGTATATATTATTTTTGACATGTAAACATATAAACAAGTGTAAAGACATGCATATGTGATGTATGAACCATTTGTGGAATCAAAGCAATGAGAATGTAAGTTTTGGGTACTTGGTAGCCCATTCCTAGATGTGTATTCTTATATGTAACATAGTGAGTTTGAGATACATGATGGTTTAGACCACTTGAGAAATTTATATGTGATGTATTAGTGCTTTTAAACTTACCCAAGAGGTGCCAAACATTAAAAGGGGCCATTTGGACCAAAGAGTTGCATTATGAGAAGCAAAAATGACCATATTGGTAGGTTGGGTCACTTTTTGTCCAAGCAGTATGGTTGGTTTGATATATACAAAAAAAAAACAAAAACAAAAACACACAAACAAGCAAACAAGCAAATGCTTGTTCAAAAAAAAATTTTGTTTTTATTGGAAGAGGGGGATCCCTCTAAATCATTGTTGAAGGTGTTTTGAAAGGACCTCTGGTATTCATAGACTATTGCATGGATTTTCTCAAGATTGTTTGTACTTACCTTGCCTATCTTTGGTAGCCACAGCCCTAGCCCTATTACAAGCTTAAAAGTCTTTTTGATCTAGTGGTTTTGTGGTACCTAATTTAGTGGAGAGAGGGAAAAAAGGTGAGCTTATGAAGTTTCTGTTGGTAGGCTAGTTATACAAGTTGGAATGCAGAAAAGTAATTCTGATGCTTGCTTGAGATAAATGTTTAGCCAAATTCACACACACACTTCGAAATGGTTGAATACCTTACTTTTATCGTTTGAACTATACTTCTAGCATATATGGTGTGTTCTTCCTATTGAATACACTTTTTGATTGCAGCAAGTAAGGGCCCTAGCAGTCACAAATGTTCCCACAGCCAATGGTCAAACTAATAGTGTTTTTGGATTGTTTTACTCGAGGACGAGTAAAAGTTCAAGTTTGGGGGTGTGATGATTCCCAACTATTTATGTTATTGTACATATTTTTCTCTCAGTAAATATAACTTTAGCCTCCACTTATAAGGTAAATAATACATCCATAGAAAGAAATGAACATACATAGGATGAATAGCTCTAGACTCAATACTTACTTGAAAAACCATCAGCTTTACCTTTAATTTTTGAATATTCTGATAACTAATCATACTTGGTTTTCTTAGGATTCATGTGTTGAAGAGTTTGGAGCAAATTCAGGAGAGAAAGGCTGCAAAGTGTTGAATTCAATCATCTCGTCGTGGCTGGATTCATTACGCCGAGGCGGGAAGTTCAAAAATTCAAAGGAAATGTGTTGGGTTCATTGCGCCGTGGTGAGCTTGTGTATGCCGAGGCGCAAGACAAGAAGATCTCAGAATTTAGACAGAATCAAAACTCGCCGCGGCGCATTCAAACCAGCCGCGGCGCTCAGTCAGACAGAACCAAAAATCACCGCGGCGCAAATCGAATTAGCTGAACGCTACATTTTGTTTCTAAAATTTCTGAGGGTTTGATGCTTCATAGGCGAAGGAGGGTGGAGGCAGCCATCATTCTGGGTTGGTTTTGTGTTATTCCAAGTGTGCAAAGGCTGAGGGAAGAGCTAGGAAGCCATCTTGAAGCAAAGAGAAGCTGGAGATTGAAGATTGAAGCTGAATCCTTGTGTTTCTGAGTTTCCTCTTCATTTCTTCTGTCTTGTTCATAGTTTCTGATGTATTTGATTTTTGATTCAAGCTTGACTTTGGATTTTATGATCATGTATAGCTAAACCCCATCTAGTCTAGGATTATTTGGAACTCTTGTATGGATTAGTAGTAATTCTTCATTCTAATTCTGCAATCAATGATTCATGCTTGTTCACTCAACTTTGTACTTCATTCTTTCTGATTGATTAGCCAACATTTAGATTGATATAATACCTTACTTGAACTTGGGAAAGGAAAAGGGAGGTTAGATCAAAAGTTGAGTGGTGTGAGTGCTTGAAATTTACTGAGGTGAGTGGATAGCTTAGTTATTGAGATAGGAATATACTTAATAAGTTCACATGGTCTAGTTAGGTGTTGCACTCATAGATTGATCTTAGTTAATCTTATAAGGGATTATAAAATTAGCTGAGTATCTTATACAATATTTGAAAAAATATGTATAGGAACAATAGAATCCTAGACCAACATGTATCACCATGGAGAGCAGAAGGGAATGAATGTTGAACTAACTACTATGAAGTACAAGAGGACCAATAATCCTAGATGCTAATATTCACCCGAAAAATCCAAATCCTAACCTAGATTTTTACATAGCATTAGAATCATAAACAATTTCCTTTAACACCAACATTTAAGAATTGATTTGCTTGATTTAAATTGGGATGTGAATTTCAGTACTTGGCATTGTTTTGACAACAAATCCTCGAAGGAACGATCATTTCTTATCACTATATTGCCTTCACGATACGTATACTTGCGTGTATGCTTCAAGGAAAGCAACAAGTTTTTGGCGCCGTTGCCGGGGATTTGTGTGCCAAAATATTGTGTGTCAATATTGATACTAGCATACCTAGTTTGAATTTAAGCACTATGCATATTTTTACTTTATCTACTTTCAATTTCTTTCTCTATTTTATTTTGCAGTGACTACCTTCTGTGTATGCCCAGCCTCATATGCAAGAGATTGTGAGTCTCGAAGTGGTTTTGTTCCCAGAAGAATCTGATCAAGCGTCTAATCAAGCTCAAAGAGACAGTAGCGAAACTTCGGTCCACCACAAACATGGCGCAAAAGGATGAAAATCGTGTCCGCACAGTGAATGATTTTGCAACTTTGAATATGCAAGGGTACCACTCAAGTGTAAGAAGACTAGCCATTCAAGCAAACAATTTTGAAATGAAGCAAGTGGTGCTGTAAATGCTTCAAATGGCTGGACAATTCAGTGGCTCTCCTCTTGAAGATCCGAACAATCACCTCTCCAACTTCCTAGAGGTGTGTGATTCCTTTAAGCAGAATGGAGTGACGAATGATGCGATTCGACTGAGGCTCTTCCCACTTTCATTAAGGGACATGGCTAAGGTATGGCTCAACTCATTACCGGATGGGTCCATAACCACTTGGGATGATCTAGTCACAAGATTTAGAGCCAGATTTTTTCTGCTAGCTCGATCAGTAGAGTTGAGAAATGACATTACCTCCTTCATGCAACAAGATGATGAGCCCTTATATGAAGCTTGGGAAAGATTCAAGGAACTGCTAAAAAAGTGCCTCAATCATGGATTTCCTAAATGGGTGTAGGTGCAAACCTTCTATAATAGGTTGTTGCCTGAAACAAAAGCCATCCTCGACTCAGCTTCAAATGGGAGTATCACAGGCAATTTGAATGTTGAAGAGGCATATAATTTGCTGGAAAATATGGCAGCTAACTCCCTCTAATGGTCTGCATCCAGACCTCACAAGAAAAAGATAGCTGGGATACATGAAATAGATGCTCTAACCGCACTCTTGGCTCAGGTAGCTGCAATGAATAAGAGGTTTGATAGTCTTGAAACACGTTTTAGTGCACCAGTGGGGGTCAACTCTATTCAAGTTCCAGTCATCACTTGTGATCATTGCGGAGAAGAACACTGCAGTGAACAATGCCCTTCCTTGGTAGAAGTAGTCAACTACATGGGCAACTATGAGAAGGCCCAAAACAACCCTTATTCCAACACCTACAACCTGGGATGAAGGAATCATCCAAATTTTTCATGGAGTCAGGGACAAAATCAGCCCCATTCATCCTCTTCTGGTATGAGACTTTCTCACCCCCCGGGATTTCCTACTCAAGGAAGGCCACCAATGCTAGAAAAGAAGCCAAACATGGAAGAAATGCTCATGCAATATATGGCTAAGCAAGATGCCATCTTAGCCAGACAAGATGCCACAATGACAAGACATGAGACCGCAATTTGGAATATAGAAGTACAAATCGGTCAATTGGCTTTTTCTGTAAACTCAAGACAGCTTAGGGTGCTACTAAGTGATATTGTTCCTAACCCCAGAAGAAAGGAAAAAGAGGAATGTAAAGCTATAGCATTAAGAAGTGGCAAGGAGTTGTCTAAAGTACTACCATCAAAGCCAGCCAATAAGTCAAGCCCAGACCAAGGCAAGGTGGAAAAGAAGGGTGATAAGGAGGAACCTTCAGAAGTGAAGAACAAGGTGGAAGGGAAGAATGAAGTGAATGAGAAGAGGAAAGACAGTGCTGAGAAAAGTCAAAAGATAGAGCAAGAGAGAATCATTCCCCCACTGCCCTTTCCTCAACGTTTCAAGAAGAAAAATCTGAACAAGTAATATCAGAAATTCCTAGAAATTTTCAAACAGCTCCACATGAATATTCCATTTGCAGAGGCTTTGGAGCAAATGCCCAGTTATGCCAAGTTCATGAAAGATGTGCTGTCTAATAAAAGGCAGTTTGGAGAATTTGAGATGGTGGCCCCAACTCAAGAATGCAGTGCCATCCTGCAAAAGAAATTACCACCTAAGATGAAGGACCTCGAGAGTTTTACCATTCCATGTAACATTGGGAAACATTTTGTTGGAAATGCTTTGTGTGACTTGGGGGTAAGTGTAAACTTAATGCCACTGTCAACATTCAAGAAGCTTGGATTGGGCGAAGCAAGGCCAACAACTATCACCTTGCAACTAGCTGACCGATCTTTAGCCTATCCAAATTGAGTTATAGAAGATGTTCTGGTGAAGGTGGATAAGTTAATTTTTCTAGCAGATTTCATTGTCTTGGATTATGAAGAAGATAAAGATATTCTGATCATTTTGGGCAAACCCTTTTTGGCCACCGGCAGAACATTGATTGATGTACAGAAAGGAGAACTTACTATGAGGGTTAATGACCATGAGGTGACATTCAACATGTATAAGGCAATGAAGAGCCCGAATAAATCAGAGGAATGTTGCTTTGTGCGTCTAATCACCTATGCAGTCCATGAGGAGTTTATTGAATCAACTCTTAAGGATCATCTAGAAGTAACATTAGTTGGATTAGCTAGGAAAGAGCACAATGGAGTGAGAGAATGCATTAAACTATTAGAAGTTACTCAAAAGCATTTCAAAGCTTCTCAACAGTTTGAACCACTGGATACATCTATTGGAGTCAAGTCTGTATTGAAGCCATCTGTAGAGGAGCCTCTATCTTTGGAGTTGAAGCCATTACCTCCTCATTTAAAATATGCTTACCTAGGGAAGGAATGTACACTACCAGTAATAATCTCTGCTGCCCTATCTGATCATCAAGAAAGGGAGCTTCTTCAAGTGTTGGGCAGTTTTAAGAAAGCCATTAGATGGTCATTAGCAGACATCAAAGGGATAAGTCCCTCCATTTGTATGCATAAAATCCTCTTGGATGACAACCATAAGAAAGCTATTGAACATCAGAGAAGGCTCAACCCAATAATGAAGGAGGTAGTGAAGAAGAAAATCTTGAAATGGCTGGACACGGGGATCATCTGCCCAATTTCAGATAGCTCTTGGGTGAACCCAGTCCAATGCGTCCCCAAGAAAGGAGGCATGACTATAGTGGCTAACACCCACAATGAGTTAATTCCCACAAGGACAGTGACGGGGTGGCGGGTTTGTATGGATTATAGGAAACTCAATACTGCCACTAGAAAAGATCATTTTCCATTACCCTTCATTGACCAAATGCTGGATAGATTAGCTGGGAAGGCCTACTTTTGCTTCCTGGATGGGTATTCGGGATATAATCAGATTGCCATTGCACCTGAGGACCAGGAAAAGACCACCTTCACATGTCCTTATGGCACATTCACTTTCAGAAGGATGCCATTTGGATTATGCAATGCACCCACTACATTCCAAAGATGCATGATGTCCATTTTCTCCGATATGATTGAGCAGACCATGGAGATTTTTATGGACGATTTCTCCATTTTTGGGGACTCATTTAAAGAATGCCTTGCTAATTTAGAGTAAGTTTTGAAAAGATGTGAGGAAACTCATCTGGTTCTAAACTGGGAAAAGTGTCATTTTATGGTGCAAGAGGGTGTGGTGCTTGGTCATCGAGTTTTCAGTAAAGGCCTTGAGGTGGATAAGGCCAAAATCTCTCTAATTGAGCAACTTCCACCTCCAGCTAGTGTAAAAGGAGTTCGGAGTATTTTGGGCGACGCAGGCTTCTACAGAAGGTTTATTAAAGACTTCTCTAAAATTGCCAAACCCCCCTATCAACTACTTGAGAAAGATGCTCCATTCAAGTTTGACCATCAGTGTCATAGGGCTTTTGAGGAGTTAAAGAAGAAATTGGTATCTGCCCCTATTATCGTGGCACCTACCTGGGCTGAACCCTTTGAAGTGATGTGTGATGCTAGCGACTACGCTGTGGGTGCTGTGCTAGGGCAAAGGAGAGGGAGGATCTTCCACCCAATATACTATGCCAATAAAACTCTATTGGAAGCTCAACTGAATTATACTACCACTGAAAAAGAGTTGTTGGCAGTAGTCTATGCCTTTGAGAAGTTCAGATCTTATTTGGTGGGTACCAAGGTTACGGTTTTCACAGACCATGTGGCTATCAAGTATTTGATTGAGAAGAAGGAATCCAAACCAAGACTTATCCGGTAGGTTCTGCTTCTGCAAGAATTTAATCTGGAGATAGTTGACAAAAAGGGTAGTGAGAACCATGTGGCCGATCATTTGTCTAGACTGAGTAGTGATACTCAGGGAGATCAAGAGAAACAGATCAGTGAGACTTTTCCGGATGAGAACTTATTCTTTATGGAGCAAAACAAAATGCCATGGTACGCAGATTATGTAAATTATCTGGTGTGTCATGTATTGCCTCCAAATTTAAGTTCACACCAAAGGAAGAGATTTCTGCATGATGTGAGGTTGTATGTCTGGGATGAGCCCTTCTTATTTAGAATGTGTGTGGATCAAATACTGTGAAGGTGTGTCCCAGATGAGGAGCAAGAGTCTATCTTACTAAGATGTCATGCAGCTGAGTATGGAGGACACTTTAATGGGCAACGAATTGCAGCCAAAATCCTCCAATCAGGCTTTTATTGGCCTTCATTGTTCAAGGATGCCCACACTTTTGTAGGGAGATGTGACAAGTGCCAAAGAGCTGGTAACCTGTCTAAACGATATAAGATGCCTCTAAATAATATTTTAGAAGTGGAAGCCTTTGATGTTTGGGGGATAGACTTTATGGGGCCTTTCCCTTCTTCTCAAAACAACCACTACATTCTTGTTACTGTGGATTATGTGACGAAGTAGATTGAGGCGGTGGCCTGTCATGCTAATGATGCGAGGGCAGTAGTGAGATTTTTAAAGAAGAACATCTTTACCAAATTTGGGGCCCCTAAAGCAATCATCAATGATGAGGGTACCCATTTCAACAATCACCAGCTCAAAGCATTCCTAAGGAAATATGGAGTGCAACATAAGATGGCTTTGGCATATCATCCTTAGACTAATGGCCAGTGTGAAGTGTCTAATCGAGAGATAAAGAGGATTTTGGAGAAAACGGTGGGCCCCTCAAGAAAGGATTGGGCAGAGAAATTAGATGATGCTTTGTGGGCCTATTGTACAGCATTCAAAACTCCAATTGGCATGTCTCCTTACAAGCTTGTCTTCGGTAAAGCTTGTCACTTACCAGTAGAACTTGAGCATAATGCTTTTTAGGCTGTAAAAAAATTAAATTTTGACTTAAGAAAAGCTGGTGGGAAAAGACTGTTGCAACTTAACGAGCTGGATGAATTCCGGCTTCATGCTTATGAAAGTTCCAAGCTCTATAAGGAAAGGACAAAGCAATGGCATGACAGAAAAATTTTACGGAGGAAGTTTAAGCCTGGTCAACTGGTATTGCTATATAACTCAAGGCTTAAGCTCTTTTTGGGCAAGCTCAAGTCATGGTGGTCAGGACCTTTTGAAGTAGTTGATGTCACTCCGTTCGGTGCAGTGGAAATCATGGAGAAAGAGTCAAACAGAAAATTCAAAGTCAATGGTCAGATACTCAAATACTATCAAGGAGGAGAGGTGGACCGTTAAAAGTCCAGCATCACCCTGAAGGATTGCATGTGAAGTCACCAAAAGTCGAGCTAAGGACTATAAACTTAGCGCTTCTTGGGAGGCAACCTAAGTTCTTTTCTTTGTTTGTGTTTTTGAAAATAAAAAGTGTCAGAATGTTGTGTAGGTAATTTATGGTTGCATGTTTTTGGTTTCAGGAGAATCTAGGGAAGAGGGCTGATCATGCAGAGCTATGGAACAAATTCCAAACACTTCATGCAGTAGCAAGGTCAAGATCACAAAAGCAAAGAATAGGGAGTATTTCTGACTTTATAAATTAACTTATGCCCTATTCTATGCTTTAAATTCCAATCTTGAGGGGTTCAAATTGAGAGAATAGGGTTACATCAGTGAGAGTGGACAAAAATTTTTGAATTAGTGCATCAGGAGATTTTTGTGCCGTGGCTCAAAATTTTTCCCTGTGGCATTCTTCCAGACAGTGGCAAAACTCACCGGGCACAATCATCTTCGCCGCGGCGTGAAGGAAGACAGTGTCAAAACTCGCCTCGGCGTGTAATGAACCAGCCGCGGCGTGAATCGTATAGGTCAAATTAGGGCATGAGAGGCAGTGTCAAATTCCGCCGTGGCGCTATGAACTCAGTCGCGGCGTCATTTGGCCCAGTAGCAAAAGTCGCTGCGACGTGATTCATTACGTTGCGGCACAAGTCAGGTTAGTCAGTTTTTATTCAGTGGCAGAGGAGAATTCCACCGCGGCTCCTTTCTCTTCGCCGCGGCGTGAGTCGAAAATCAAAGAAAATAAAAAGGTTTTCAAACATTTCACAACTGCCCTCCCCTTTTCGTCTGGCAGCATTTCGTCCACCAGCACCCTCCCCCACCCTCTACAGTTAATTTTTGCCCCATTCGCCTTCTTCCCACCCTTAAATTGTTACTCAGAATCCCATTCCCTCATTTTCCTCGCTGATTTGCTCTTTGCGTCTACCACGGCATCGATTCCCTTCTCCCATCCTCTTCTCATTTTCTTCAGTTTCCAACTCCCGGTAAGTCTCCATCACCTCCCCCTATAGTGTATTGTTTGGTGAGCTTGCTGTTTGTTGATTTAATTTGTTCAAATGGGCGCCATGCTTGATCTGAATGGTTCATTTTTCTTTTCAAAACATTCCATGCACACCACCTGTTTGATGAATTGCCTGAATGAACTTGCCATGTATTTGCCTCTGTTCTGCATGCCTGTATCTATTGTTTATCATTCTTATTTGCACATGTGAGATAGATGAGGCCTAGAGTATATCTTGAGCACTTCAAATGTGGGAAATTTCTCCATGCATACTACCTGTTTGATAAAATGCCTGATAGAGTTGTGTTTGTTGATTTGCCCCTGTTTGTGTGCCTCATTGGTTGCCCCATGTATCTCTTGTGTTTAGACATGTAGGACCATCATTTTCTTCCATGGTGTGGCTGCTTGGATTGTAAAATAGGTAGCGCATAGGTTGTACAATTATTCACATATCAGTTTATATATCATGCCATGGTGCCTGTTTGTTGGTTGGAATTGTTTTTTGCACTGGATTCTACTTGTTTAGCAAAGCTTCAAATGGCAAAATTTAGGGCTATAGTTGCATCTTTGGTACTTCATTGCTATATTAATTAGTTATCAATTCTGGTGACAGGTAGATGGCGCCTAAAAAGAAAGCCCGGGGTGAAGCCTCATCGTCATCTACCCCTTCCTTTGATCGCTCTCCGCTTTATGTCCCTGGCAGCTCAGGAGCGGTACAATGAAGTCGTCTTTCATCGAGCTTTGATTCCAGGCAGGAGATTCAGCACTTTTCGTATTGAGAGCCCGGAAGTAGGGGGTCAAATATCAGCTAGACAATGGGGCACACTTTGTTCTGAGCCAGTAGCTGCTGTGGTGCCCATTGTCCGGGAGTTCTACGCCAACGCCCCATATTGCCGTGAGCATTCATATAGAATCCGAGAGCGCACAGTTGTTATCAATGAGCAAGTCATTCGGGATAAATACCGCCTTCCTATAGTGGATGACTGTGAGTTCTGCCTGTACCAGATGGCTAGGGAGACCCCTGATTTGGATGACGTGGTTGACGCTCTGACTCTCCCGGGCTGGAACTTTTGGAAAATGTAAAGAAGGGTGCCCAAAGGAATTCTACGAGCTAATTTGAATCGAGTGGCTAGCTACTGAGCCCACTTCGTCTGCACCAACTTGCTCCCCAGTGGTCATTTAAACGATCTCACCATAACCGGGCCATTCTGATTTATCTCATCATGGCTGGGAGGCCGATAGATGTCAGGTTTATTATCTTTGAGAGCATTAAGAAGATCGCCCAGTCTACAGTTTCCGGCCTTGCGCATCCTCATCTAATCACGGAATTGTGCACCGATGCTAGGGTGCCATTTGAGCCGATTGAGGAGCTCCTTCCCCCGAGGAAGCCTTTTTCCATCCTGATGATTGGCATCTTAGAGGCTGCGGAAAATGAGCCCATAGAGGAGCCTATGGACAAGCCCATGGAGCTGCCTATTGAAGAGCCGGAGGACCTTCCAATTGAGCCCGATCAGCCACACCATATGCCAGCTGAGGATATGCCACCAGCTCCGGTGCCAACCCTTTCCTTAGAGACGCTCTATGCGATGATGCAGGATCTTTCCTTTCGAGCGCAGGCCATGGACCCTGGTAGTACCAGTGTTGGAGGCACTTAGCCAGTCGTCTACAGTGGGACCCATCTGAGCTTCCTCTTCCTCCTAGCTTTGTGCTCAGTCCTGCTGGATCCCCACCTCATGAGCCTCCTCCTGAGCCATCTAAGCAGCCACCACAGGACCCCGACATCTGACCTCTTTCTCTGCTTCCTTTTGTTTTATATTACTTGCATTAATTTCAGTTTTCTAACATTGTGAGCTTTGCTGTTTCATGTTATTGTCAGTAGGACTTGTTAATGCTTTTCTGGCTGTTTATTTGGTTTTTGTGACTGTCTTTATATCATATCTCTCATTTTATTTAGTATCTGTCTTATTCAAAAAAAAATTTCCAAACGGGGTTTTGCTTTTGCACAACGTTTCTGCCTTAATTCCCTTTGGTCGTCCTTGTTCTTCAACATTGGGGACAATGTTAATTTTAAGTTTGGGGGTAGGATTTAGGCATAACTGACATAATTGATGGAAAATAGCATGAAGTTTTGTTCTTGAACTTTTTCTTGTCAAGCAAAAAAAAAATTTGAAATTCATGTCAAGTCAGTCAGTCTGTTGGCCTGTTGGTTTTGTTTTTGCCTGCTTCTAATGATAGTGTTGTGTGTCAAAAGATATTTGGTAGGAATTCTATGCTATCTATGTTTTGATCTTAGTTCAAATGCCTAAATTAGGAATTCTTCCATTTTGAAAACCTTATTATGCACCATTGGCCAATCCATAAATCATGGCTAGTTCCAGGATAACATTTTCGGTAATCTAATTTGTATGGCTAGTCTTAAATTTAGAGCTTTAGAACTTATCTCCTACCTTCTCAAGGTGAATCAAGAGGTATGGCATAACCTTTAGAGATGATTCAGGCATTCCTTAGTTGAGATTGTGCCTTCTAGCCTGACCCTATTGCAATAACATAAACGCTTGAGCCTTATTTGAGCCTCTTGCAAGAGAAAAAGAAACCGTAGGAGATGGTATTTCATTTTGTTGTCCTAGAGTTATTAACTTGAGTACCTAACCTGACTGGCCTAATAAAAGATTATAATCCTACCCCTATCTTCAGAAAAAGGTAATAGTGCATTCATGAGGTTGAAGAACTAAGCAGTATGGTTGGTTTGATATATACAAAAAAAAAACAAAAAACAAAAACACGCAAACAAGCAAACAAGCAAATGCTTGTTCAAAAAAAACTTGTTATTATTGGAAGAGGGGGATCCCTCTAAATCATTGTTGAAGGTGTTTTGAAAGGACCTCTAGTATTCATAGACTATTGCATGGATTTTCTCAAGATTGTTTGTACTTACCTTGCCTATCATTGGTAGCCATAGCCCTAGCCCCATTACAAGCTTAAAAGTCCTTTTGATCTAGTGGTTTTGTGGTACCTAATTTAGTGGAGAGAGGGAAAAAAGGTGAGCTTATGAAGTTTCTGTTGGTAGGCTAGTTATACAAGTTGGAATGCAGAAAAGTAATTCTGATGCTTGCTTGAGATAAATGTTTGGCCAAATTCACACACACACTTCGAAATGGTTGAATACCTTACTTTTATCATTTGAACTCTGCTTCTAGCATATATGGTGTGTTCTTCCTATTGAATACACTTTTTGATTGCAGCAAGTGAGGGCCCTAGCAGTCACAAATGTTCCTGCAGCCAATGGTCAAACTAATAGTGTTTTTGGATTGTTTTACTCGAGGACGAGTAAAAGTTCAAGTTTGGGGGTGTGATAATTCCCAACTATTCATGTTATTGTACATATTTTTCTCTTAGTAAATATAACTTTAGCCTCCACTTATAGGGTAAATAATACATCCATAGAAAGAAATGAACATACATAGGATGAATAGCTCTAGACTCAATACTTACTTGAAAAACCATCAACTTTACCTTTAATTTTTGAATATTCTGATAGCTAATCATACTTGGTTTTCTTAGGATTCATGTGTTGAAGAGTTTGGAGCAAATTCAGGAGAGAAAGGCTGCAAAGTGTTGAATTCAATCATCTCGCCGCGGGAAGTTCAGAAATTTGAAGGAAATGTGTTGGGTTCATTGCGCCGCGACGAGCTTGTGTACGCCGAGGCGCGAGACAAGAAGACCTCAGAATTCAGACAGAATCAAAACTCGCCGTGGCGCATTCAAACCAGCCACGGCACTCAGTCAGACAGAACCAAAAATCGCCGCGGCGCAAATCAAATTAGCTGAACGCTGCGTTTTGTTTCTAAAATTTCTGAGGGTTTGATACTTCATAGGCGAAGGAGAGTGGAGGCAGCCGTCATTCTGGGTTGGTTTTGTGTTATTCCAAGTGTGCAAAGGCTGAGGGAAGAGCTAGGAAGCCATCTTGAAGCAAAAAGAAGCTGGAGATTGAAGATTGAAGCTGAATCCTTGTGTTTCTGAGTTTCCTCTTCATTTCTTCTGTCTTGTTCATAGTTTCTGATGTATTTGATTTTTGATTCAAGCTTGACTTTGGATTTTATGATCATGTATAGCTAAACCCCATCTAGTCTAGGATTATTTGGAACTCTTGTATGGATTAGTAGTAATTCTTCATTCTAATTCTGCAATCAATGATTCATGCTTGTTCACTCAACTTTGTACTTCATTCTTTCTGATTGATTAGCCAACATTTAGATTGATATAATACCTTACTTGAACTTGGGAAAGGAAAAGGGAGGTTAGATCAAAAGTTGAGTGGTGTGAGTGCTTGAAATTTACTGAGGTGAGTGGATAGCTTAGTTATTGAGATAGGAATATACTTAATAAGTTCACATGGTCTAGTTAGGTGTTGCACTCATAGATTGATCTTAGTTAATCTTATAAGGGATTATAAAATTAGCTGAGTATCTTATACAATATTTGAAAAAATATGTATAGGAACAATAGAATCCTAGACCAACATGTATCACCATGGAGAGCAGAAGGGAATGAATGTTGAACTAACTACTATGAAGTACAAGAGGACCAATAATCCTAGATGCTAATATTCACCCGAAAAATCCAAATCCTAACCTAGATTTTTACATAGCATTAGAATCATAAACAATTTCCTTTAACACCAACATTTAAGAATTGATTTGCTTGATTTAAATTGGGATGTGAATTTCAGTACTTGGCATTGTTTTGACAACAAATCCTCGAGGGAACGATCATTTCTTATCACTATATTGCCTTCACGATACGTATACTTGCGTGTATGCTTCAAGGAAAGCAACATGGAAGATGGGAATTCTACTTAGGAATTTTTAGGTTTTGGTTTTTTTTTTTTAAAAGCTAAATGATAAGTTACTAGATCAATAAGGTGTACAAATAATTCACATATAATTAACTAATTGAGAATCCTAATATAAAGTATATAAGACTAAATATGTAAATTTGCTTTCTAGTTTTATTATGAGGGAAAAAAATAACGGTTGTCCTGTAACATTGTTCAAGAATCTATTCTCTTTTTTTTTTTGCCTTCAATTATTAGTTTTGTTCCAAATAATGTTTTTCTTTACTCACATCATTTATGTCTCTATTTATATATATATATATATATATATATACTTAGATATGACATAGATATACTACATTTGTTGATATTATTCTACAAACCGCAATAATTATTTCATGTCAGAATATATGATTATGATTTTTTTTTTTTACATTAGCATCAACAATTTGTCAAAAATTCTAACAATTATCATAATCCCAAAAAATTCCAAATCCAACCCATTAGCCTTCTTGCTCACTTAGACCATCAAATTCATCTCTAAAAGGTAAATAATATGAAAGATTTTTGTAATATATATATCAAATATAAAGGAAAATTAAATAATAATTTTAAAACAAAATAAGTATAAAATGTAATTTATTTAAACATTCGGCTCAGTGTAATTTTTATGTAATAATATGATTGAAAGTTTTAGCATATTGGCCCCATTTGTTGCGTGGAAGGAGAATTAAGGTAGAACAACACCCCCTCCCCCCCAAAAGGAAAAAAGGAAAAAGTTTGGTTACTCTTACAGCGTGTTGAACAAAGTACTAAGAAAAATGAAAGAAAGGTTGTTAGTAAGCAAAAAAGTTTACATGACATAATTTGACATTTAAGATTCAGATAATTAACTCAATTTGAACTCAATCTCTTATCATTTCGCTTTTCCACTTCTTGATCTCATGTGTTATGAACTTCTTATTATCGAAAAAAAAAATAATAATAATAATAACTAAATTGTGAAGGAATTAAATTCATTAATCTAATCAATTAGTGGAGATTTGCAGATAACATTAGTATTTTTAATTAAAAATTAAACAAATGAACGGAATAAATCCATGCAGATTAAAAAACAATTGTTATGATCTTTATGCCAAATACTAAAAGGTAGAACCACGATTATTTATTAACACAGTCTGACGTCATATTCGTGTCGAACAAGATTCATCCTAAACTATATTGAATCCAGGCATACTTCATCTGTCAAATGAATATTGTTTCTTTTTTTCTAATTTTTTTGGGCCAATTGTCAAACAAAAATTAAAATTAGCTTTATATAGATTTTTTTTTTATATTCTAGTGCACCAAAATAAAAAGGGATTCTTGACCAATCATTAAATATTCCTTGACAGGCACAAATCCAAACGAGATTTTCAGCAGATTAAGTGGTAAATCATATTTATGTTTATTAAAAATATAAGCCATTTAATGCCAAATACTAAAAGGTAGAACCACGATTATTTATTAACACAGTCTGACGTCATATTCGTGTCGAACAAGATTCATCCTAAACTATATTGAATCCAGGCATACTTAATCTGTCAAATGAATATTGTTTCTTTTTTTCTAATTTTTTTGGGCCAATTGTCAAACAAAAATTAAAATTAGCTTTATATAGATTTTTTTTTTATATTCTAGTGCACCAAAATAAAAAAGGGATTCTTGACCAATCATTAAATATTCCTTGACAGGCACAAATCCAAACGAGATTTTCAGCGGATTAAGTGATAAATCATATTTATGTTTATTAAAAATATAAGCCATTTAATGCCAAATACTAAAAGGTAGAACCACGATTATTTATTAACACAGTCTGACGTCATATTCATGTCGAACAAGATTCATCTAAACTATATTGAATCCAGGCATACTTAATCTGTCAAATGAATATTATTTCTTTTTTTCTAATTTTTTTGGGCCAATTGTCAAACAAAAATTAAAATTAGCTTTATATAGATTTTTTTTTTATATTCTAGTGCACCAAAATAAAAAAGGGATTCTTGACCAATCATTAAATATTCCTTGACAGGCACAAATCCAAACGAGATTTTCAGCGGATTAAGTGGTAAATCATATTTATGTTTATTAAAAATATAAGCCATTTAATGCCAAATACTAAAAGGTAGAACCACGATTATTTATTAACACAGTCTGACGTCATATTCGTGTCGAACAAGATTCATCCTAAACTATATTGAATCCAGGCATACTTAATCTGTCAAATGAATATTGTTTCTTTTTTTCTAATTTTTTTGGGCCAATTGTCAAACAAAAATTAAAATTAGCTTTATATAGATTTTTTTTTTATATTCTAGTGCACCAAAATAAAAAAGGGATTCTTGACCAATCATTAAATATTCCTTGACAGGCACAAATCCAAACGAGATTTTCAGCGGATTAAGTGATAAATCATATTTATGTTTATTAAAAATATAAGCCATTTAATGCCAAATACTAAAAGGTAGAACCACGATTATTTATTAACACAGTCTGACGTCATATTCGTGTCGAACAAGATTCATCCTAAACTATATTGAATCCAGGCATACTTAATCTGTCAAATGAATATTGTTTCTTTTTTTCTAATTTTTTTGGGCCAATTGTCAAACAAAAATTAAAATTAGCTTTATATAGATTTTTTTTTTATATTCTAGTGCACCAAAATAAAAAAGGGATTCTTGACCAATCATTAAATATTCCTTGACAGGCACAAATCCAAACGAGATTATCAGCGGATTAAGTGGTAAATCATATTTATGTTTATTAAAAATATAAGCCATTTAATGCCAAATACTAAAAGGTAGAACCACGATTATTTATTAACACAGTCTGACGTCATATTCATGTCGAACAAGATTCATCTAAACTATATTGAATCCAGGCATACTTAATCTGTCAAATGAATATTATTTCTTTTTTTCTAATTTTTTTGGGCCAATTGTCAAACAAAAATTAAAATTAGCTTTATATAGATTTTTTTTTTATATTCTAGTGCACCAAAATAAAAAAGGGATTCTTGACCAATCATTAAATATTCCTTGACAGGCACAAATCCAAACGAGATTTTCAGCGGATTAAGTGGTAAATCATATTTATGTTTATTAAAAATATAAGCCATTTAATGCCAAATACTAAAAGGTAGAACCACGATTATTTATTAACACAGTCTGACGTCATATTCGTGTCGAACAAGATTCATCCTAAACTATATTGAATCCAGGCATACTTAATCTGTCAAATGAATATTGTTTCTTTTTTTCTTATTTTTTTGGGCCAATTGTCAAACAAAAATTAAAATTAGCTTTATATAGATTTTTTTTTATATTCTAGTGCACCAAAATAAAAAAGGGATTCTTGACCAATCATTAAATATTCCTTGACAGGCACAAATCCAAACGAGATTTTCAGCGGATTAAGTGATAAATCATATTTATGTTTATTAAAAATATAAGCCATTTAATGCCAAATACTAAAAGGTAGAACCACAATTATTTATTAACACAGTCTGACGTCATATTCATGTCGAACAAGATTCATCTAAACTATATTGAATCCAGGCATACTTAATCTGTCAAATGAATATTATTTCTTTTTTTCTAATTTTTTTGGGCCAATTGTCAAACAAAAATTAAAATTAGCTTTATATAGATTTTTTTTTATATTCTAGTGCACCAAAATAAAAAAGGGATTCTTGACCAATCATTAAATATTCCTTGACAGGCACAAATCCAAACGAGATTATCAGCGGATTAAGTGGTAAATCATATTTATGTTTATTAAAAATATAAGCCATTTAAAAATATTTGTACAGAAGGACAATCACAAATCTGAATGAAATTAATCTCACACTCAAAAGTTATGAAAATGCTTGTGCAAATTGCTCATCATATGATGATTAATATTTTAAAAATATATTAAAATAATATATTAAGTGAATTTAAAACCTAATTATTTTAATATAAAAGAGCAACACATTTTTTAAAATTTGTTCTTAATAATCAAGAAAGGAATCATTTAAATTAGATTTTTATATTAAGAAAAAAAAAAGAAATCTTGATATATTAAAAAATAAATTATATTTTTTAAGCAATTAGCAAAATTATTAGTCTCCTCTTGGAAGACATTACAAGTACCTACATTTTCAATCACTTCTAATAAAAAATCAGCAATGTCATTACCTAGTTATTTTATTAACTACTGAAGAAATCCTCTACATATAAGAATATTACTCTCCTACTATTTGCTATTATAACACTAATCAATGCTTGATTATTACAATTTGTCTATCCATGAAAGACTATAGAAACACTATAAGTATACAAAGTGTCCTTTATAGGATCTAAATCCTTCTCAATTTGTTTTTTGCATTTATCTAACAAAGAAGTCCTTGCCTTCTCATGGGAAGGAGCCTTGTACCCTACCTATAATACCTCTATTTATTATTGACATATTTTATGAAACTGGAGATTCTTTAATACATTAAAAGAAATACCATAAGTGTACAAATCTTTCACAATATTTGTGTCAACCATATTCCTTTTCACCATATTAAAAGCTTCTTCAACAAGTTTGGCAGATGATTTATTAGATGTTAAAATTTTCAAAAATGAAGCAACTCTTAATTTTTTAACATTATGCACTTTTTTCTCAAACTTTTGATATGCAGCATGTTCTCTTAGCATGACAATACATCTCTAAATTTCAACCTTTTTGACCACGTTAAGCACCAAAAAATGATGATGGATACAAGTATAAGAACTAGTAGATTCACACTACGGGTATAAGAACTAGTAAATCTGCACTGTTACTTCACTTTGTAATGGCTTTAATTTTGCATTTGGTTGAACTTAAAGTGTTTGTAGGATTGCACTTCCATCTTGACATAGATTGATTGCCTCCCCCAATTTATTTATTCTACATCCTCTCTATTGCCTAAATTTTCTTCTAAATTTTGAATTTTATCCACTTTCGCTGTTTCACTCCCAACCATGGTAGAAATTAAAAACAAAAAAAAACAAAAATGACCTCTACCACCATCTTTGAATAAAAAAATAGAATGTCCTTCTTTGTCGTCTTTGAATTGAACAATAGAATAGTGAAAAGAAAAAAAGAGTTAGTTATAATGGGGAAGGTTTTTCTTTTATTGTAATACCAAAGCAACATATTTATTATAATTAAATAATATATATTAAAATAATATATTAACAGATCAATCAATCCCCACATTACCTAATTATTTGCTTTAACAAATATTCATAATTATGGTGCCAAATAATTCAATCCCCATTTTCTCACTCTTTATCTCTTCTTTTAAAAGTCAAAAGTCAAATTTTAAATAAATATTCCCCACTGCCCCATCTTCTTTCAATCAATCTTACATTGCCTAATTTCTTTCACTAAATAACTTCCTCAGGATTCTCTAAGTTGTTAACCTTAAGTCTTGTTTTTTTCTACTTTTCAGCCCGATGAATGTCCCAACTCCAAATCTCCTTCTTCATCATCTTCAATTCCTGCTATGATTTATGCTTTTGCTCTGCAATGGACTCATACTTGTGGTGGAAGAGAAATAGCACCCAAAATTACTGCCACCAACACTATGACCACCGCAAACATGGAAGGAATTAGCAAGTTATTAGTAGTATCACTTGTTCTTTTTTCTTTCTTTGCTTTGTTTGGTTGATAAGAAAGCAAAGCAAAGAAAGAAAATAGATTGTTCAAATTGGGGACTAGGAATTCAATGATTTGATTGGTTGATAAAAAAGCAGAGCAAAGAAAGAAAATAGATTGTTCAAATTGTGGACTAAGGATTCAATGATCTGATGTGTGAACGACCCATGATTGGGGTCGCACATACCATATCAAAGTTCAACAAAGGGAATAATGAATTAGGTAATACTATGCTAGCCCCATGGAAATGCCAACACACCTTGATAAACAACTCTTCTTGAAAAACCCCTTCATCTTTAGGATTCCCGTACCTAAACAAAACTAGCATAACAAACCTCTTCTTCAAAACCCTTTTCATATTTAGCACAACACAATTCAGCCCAACATTATTCAAAAAAATATTTCAACATAACACAATTCCTACTGAGAAACTCAATATGAAATAATGAATCATGTCCAATCTCTAATAATTCTAGTATTTAAGTTATACCCATTTCATATAAGAATTTTCTAATAATTCTACCTTAGTCTTTTCCTAGGTATTTTTTTAAGTTTCCTTTTCAAAGAGATATAACCAATTCACTATATATATGAAAACTAGAATTATTAAAGATATAAAAAAGCTTAAAATTTAAAGTATATCTATATATAAGTAAGGGGAGGTTCTATTTCATCTTCAAATCCAAAAAAATAAAAAAAAATGACATTATATATATATATATATATATATGTCAACTTACAGACGGCAGCAGTGGCCGTCGCAGGATGGCGACAGTGTCTGGTTGCTGGGCAACGACATCTAAGTCATTAGCAGTGGCTGCACAAAGGGACAACAATGGCGATAAGCCTTCTCCAGTATCGTGCATCCCAGACAATGAACAAACGGAGATTGTTAGACTTTCTTCACCAACGGCGGCCGACGGGTGGTCAAAGGAGGCCGGTTGGCATCATTTGTAATGGTAGCCGTTGCTTCTCTGGTGAACAATGGCTTATCGCAGATGGAAGCTTATCACGGCTAAAGCTTCAAGGGGGAGAAAAGAGTCTCAAGCAACACAAGGAGAAAGTGAAAGGGTAGGGTTTTTTTTAAGCCAATACAACCGTGGTTAAACCACACCATCTTAGCCATGATTTGTTAAACTGTAGTTACGTTTTACCGCTTAACTGCAACTCAAGGAACTGCAATTAAACCACCGCAGTGGATTCCCAATGTTCGGGTAATGAATGCTCACCAAACTTCCAACCGGTAAGTCTAGTGTTCTACAAGGAATGGGTCAAATCGAAGCCAACATACCTAGATGATATGAAAGAAAGTTATAGCTTGTATTCCATAAGGAATGGTTCAAAATACATACTAAGCGAACTTGAGCAGATGGCACAGTGAAAGAAACCTTGTGAGAGAAAATTGAGAAAGAATAGGAGCTTATATACATATCATTTTGTGGCTCTAAACTTGCTCATTTGAGTTTAATTTATAGCAGCACGTAGGTTCTTATAGTACAAGAAGTGTGAAGTACAAATATCGTATAACTGCTTTCTTCATTAATTGAGAGGTAAATTTATAACTCTGAAGAATTAACACTTGTGTCTGTATTCAACACATTTTAAATATTTGTATAAGATACAAAATATTGATACATCAAAATATATACACTCTTTAAATTTTGTTGTGTCGTCTGCGTGCGTATCGGCTTTATTAGTCCTTGTACTATATAGATTCATAATATATATTGCATTACATTTTGAAAGAAACACACAAACTTCGTAATATTATTACAATACTTATGAGGAAATTCAAAACCTCTCCAAATGTAAGGAGGAGTTCCAAATAATGTAAATATGCACAGCACCAAATTAACAACATCAACCATTGGTAAGATCAAATATTGCTCAAAAAATTGAAATTTAAATTTATCACAAACTCTATTCCCTTCTGAGTCTCAAATCAAACTCAATTTTATTTCATTTCAATATAATTATAATTAATTCAAAATCTTATTGTAATATGATGTGATTCCTTCATTCTGAACAAGGAGGCATATACTTAGGAGGCGGACGCATGCTTGTTCCATTGGTTCCTCCATTCTTCACAATGAGCACAGTATCCATACCCCAGCTACTGTGCCTCTCAAAATGACAATGCATAAACCATACCCCTGAAAATTTAATCAATGTTTCTTTAGTAATACTATCAATCAAGTATAGAAACGACAATCTGGGTGGATATTTCATATATCCGATAACACTTGACTAAAATAAGTATTCGATATCCAATCAATAATGGACTATATAGGTAGGGTTGGAGTATTAAAATATGATGTTGTAATTAATGTTCAGCAGATTCAATTTTAGCTTATGATATCGATCCGATACCAATAGATGAATAGAGTACTCAATGTCTACTACATGATATCATTATATTCTTATATAATAAATACGTGTGTGTGTGTGTGTGTGTTTTACTATCCAATACCTATTGCCCTAAAGTCTTATGAGTTTTTAGATATTTAGATGTGGGTACGAGATTGTAAATTTTTCTTGGATGTAAAATGGGTTTGAATATTGAAAATACATTTTACATTTAGATTATTCCTACCCAAATATGGAATAGTAATTTTTTAAAACTATGCTGGCATGCTTAATGAATGGTAATTTAGAATACATACCAGATTGTCGGCAACAAATCTTATGGCAAGCCAACCATTCTTGGGGAGTCCAATTGTGTTAACTTCTGGGGGATCAATCAGGTTATAGGATTTTGGGTCTGTTTTATTGTTGAAATTTCCCCATCCTAGTCCCACAACATAGTAGCTGAAACCGTGGAGATGCATTGGGTGATTCTCAGCACTACTCAATGAATTATTAGTTCCTTGCCACACTATCTCAACAGAGTCATTGTAGTTAAGCATTATCACCCTGGTTCCTGTGGTTGTAAATACCGCATTATTGGGATCTGTGAAGTTGATATAATGAGGAGGCTCATTTGGAAAGTCTTTAGTGAATACTCCTGTCTTGTTCCTGCAAAATTAAGTTCTCATTTCCGTTTGGGAATAAGTTATTTATGCTAGATGATGGGGAAAATGATATGACAATATAGCTATTAATTATTGGCCAAAAAAAATCTATATTTCTTTATAAGCCATTATGTGTTGTTTAGTAGTATACGTGGTAAGATTGATGTGAGAGTAAGTAGTTTGCACAAATCTTATATTGGCATAAAACGAGTATAGCCAAAATGCTCTTGCATGAAACCAAACCATGGGTATACTTGGTCTAGCATGCTGTTATTTGGGCCAATGAATTTAAACATATAGCTAAGTATTAGACCATATAACTCCGAGACCCAGTGACAGTGAACTTGGTCCTACGCCCGTCCAATGATCCCTTGATTTAATAGTACATATTTGAATTTTGTATTATATGCATTGTTTACTTTCGTCATCTCTACTTACTTATTTTGTCTTATTTTTCCTTTTTTTATTCCATAATTCTTTTAAATATCAGACATGTCAAAAAGTCACTACTCCCTTACATTATGACACTATAAATTGATTTTTTTAATCATATTTATTTACTTGTAAAAGTCATCAAATTCACTTAATTAAGGAAGTTCATATTATCTATTTGAGCAATATTATATTTATAAACAAATAAATCTCTGCAAGCCTGACCTCCATCCATAAGCTTAGACGATCACTCGATCTTTAATATAATAAAAGCTTAAGCCAAGATGAATTTAGACACAAGCCCAACCTTGAACAAGTACATAACCAACGCAAAAAATTGTGAGAATGTGAACAGGGTAGTACGTACCAATAATAAGCTTCCAATACATCAATGCTCGGAGTCTGAAACGACACGTTGTTCAAACTAGCCGCGAGCTTGGTTGTGTTAGCGCAAGTACTAGCGGTGCATGGTAGGTGATTCCCGGCAACTGTCATATAAATCCTTTTATTGACTTTCGTGGGAACCTCAATCCGGTGACTTGTACTCCCCAAACCCCTCAACCTCTTGGTGAAGTTAAAAGGAGCAGAAGAGTCATTATATTCAGGAAAATCTGGAAAAACCAACGAAGGATGTTGAGAAGTAGAGTTGTTTCCGGTGTACTGCATAATGGCAGTGGCAATGGTATTATCGTAGGTAGTATCGCCGTCGTGGAAAGGCGAAGCGACGACGTAATAGTGACCCGGTTTCTGGTTGGCTTTGACAAGAACGTCCATGGTTTGGCCTGGGGTGATTACAAGGTAAGGGGTGGTAAAGGGCTTGACGTAGGCAGCGTCGATGCCAACGAGGGTGAGTGTGTGGTTGGTGATCCCGAAGTAGTGATCTTCGTTCATGGCGGCGTTGATTATGCGAAGGAGGTAGGTCTTTCCTCCCTCGGCTGAAAAGCGGTGTGTCGTCTCTGCAAAATAGACCAATTCAGTTGAGAAACCTTTACTCGAGGTTTCAAGTGACATCATGCATGTTTTGTTTAGTACTTCCGCAACAACTCTATTTAGATTGAGAGAATATTTCAACACTTTCTTGGAGACTTATTTTGGTGGTTTCACATCAAAAGCTACGCCATATATAATATATACAGATATATATATCACTTTCAGAAATCATTCGGTAATTGAGTAGTCGCATGATCTAATTTGTTACGTAAAAGTCGTGTAATTTAACTTCAAATCAATATTGGAGTGGATCTTAAATTTTACGCACAGGAATTGTTTATTTATAATTAAACGAATAGTACCGAGTAATAAATATTTACCTGTTTATTTTGACCGATGACCGCAAAATAACAAAAACCTAGTGGTTCAATTGTAGCGAAAGCTGGCTAACAAAATTATCTATTGTATTATATAATATTTTGCCTCTTCAAGCTTTTATCGAGTTCAAATTTAGTGGCAGCGAAGGTAATTCAAGCACCAATACCACCTGACTGCAATACTAGAAGAACCATATGGTCATAATTCAAAGTTTCAATCAAGGCGCCTGATAAATGCACTAAATTATTACCATTAGAACAGGCATATAAGTCTCCAGGTTCGCCGTTAATGGTGTAAGCATCAGAAGCATTTGGTTCCCCCCCTGTTGCTAAGGCGTCCTTTATGATTTGCATCACATCTCCTTTGTACCATTCCCCTGCGTGCAAAATACATGATGATCGAGTGATGTAATTAAAAAGATTATTAAAAGATGAATTGTAGAAATCTAACACACCAATAATGAGTGTTTCTTGGCCATGGGCTCTGTGAAAGGATATGAAGCTCCAGGGGGAGGTTTGATGACGAGGGCACCATGAACAGTGGCACGACTCCAATCACTATGAGCATGCCACCAAAGGGTTCCTTCTTCTGAGGCCAAATTGACTCTCTGGGTGAAGCTTGTTCCTGGTGGAATAGGGCACTGCGTTATGTTCTCTGGTCCATCTGACCACGGGTCCTTTGGTTGCCTCACTCCATGCCTGCAATTCCAGAAATGCTTCTCACTTACCGATGGGCTTTAAAAATATTAGGATCAATTGGTGTTTGAGGTAATGGCTATTGAGAAAGAGAATGCTCAGTCTAATCAGAATGTATTATATATAAAGCTTAGAATGAGTGTAGTTTACAAGTTTTTTTCTCAATAAATTAAGAGAAGGAGCGGTAAGCCATTAATGTACAGTGATGATAATAGTAAAGCGATGAATTCTTGGAATTTTGCTTTAGTGAAACCTGTCTTGTATGAATTAGGCCTTATTTTTCATTTATAGTTAAGGATCTGTGCTAAATTAGTGAGGTTATCTCATTAACGTGGGTCTTGGCAATGTAAACTAAATCATTTTGGATCTATGAAAATATTGGACTTATGAAACTCCCACATCAAAATCAAATAATGATAATAAATTTTTAAAATTAAATTAACGGAACATGCCATCTTTCAGAAAGTTATGAAAGAATAATTTGCTCTTTTAGTATATTATTACCAGTGGATAGTTACACCATAAGTTCCATTGTTGTGGACAGTGACAATAACTGTATCTCCTTTGTGAGCGGTAATGGTTGGCCCTGGAAAGCTACCATTGACTGTCAATATACTCTTTGTGCTGCACAGCTTTGTGAAGTTCTTTTCCTCCAGCTGAATGCACCCAAAAGCATAAAAGAATTAGCATCGATAGTTCGCTATAGCTAGCTAGTTTATTTTTCAACTTAGAATTTAGAAACTTATCTTGAGGATAGCAAAAAGTTATATGAGAATTATGCAATACTGATTTAGTGTCCAACATTAGAGCTTACCCTACTAGTAGCTATGCGTTTGTGACAAAGCTAGCTAGCTACCAGACAAAGCTCATAGAAAAGCAATACAAATAAAACACTTAGGCATAAGATTCCTGCAAAGAAATGTGAAAGTTTTCACTTTGACCTGCCTCCAAAGAAAGACTGTGTGTTGTATGAAACTAAGATGGTAAAGTTTATGAGGTTTATTAATAAAAACTTAATATGTAGATTTTTGTTTCAACTAACCATCATAATTGATGCTTAAAGAAATATTTTTGATATATCGTAATTATATTAATTAGAGGAACTTATAATAAATAATTTAAAAAACTTTACAATTTTTATGCCAGTGACAAAGCATTTATTATATATATATATATATATATAGATATATTAAGGAAACATATCAAGTTTGAAGAATAATCATATGTGAAAGGTCAAAAGAAAAAAATATTTCCCTTTCTATAACAAAAGGAGCATTCTATTGATGCTCTAAAGTTAAAATTTCAATAAAAATATCATCCTAGTCTTGAAGAATATTGCTAGAATTTAGATTTTCTCTTCTCGGAGAACTTACAACGAAGTCGTAGTGATGGACAGCGCCTTGAGCCTTGCAAAGAAGCAGGAAACCCAAAAGGACAAATATTACACGGTACTTCCCTTTGTCCATTTCTTTCTCTTGTGGATTTCTTCAGCTCAAAGCATGGAGTTATATATAGAAAGCTTGGCCAATACTTTCTTACTCTCAAGTCCTTAAAGGTTGAATTATTACCATACTTTTAATGTCAATTATATATAATTTGTAGATATAAAACATTGAACTCACGTGATAAATGCCAACATGCCATTATATTCTTTACGTAAGTTGCTGCTTAAATTTAATTGGCTCCTTTATCATTTTCCTAACGAAGGGAAAATGAAACATTCTTGAGTATGAGATATAATACAATGAAGAAACTTGCTTCTATGCAATGTTTTAATAATCAAACCACATATTGAATGAAAATAAAGAATAGTTCATAGTTTAACGGTTGATTAAATTTATGTTGAACTATTTTTTTAATATAATATATATATATAATATTTTATAATTAAATTAATACATATATTATAAAATCATATTTAAAATAGATATAAATATTTAAAAACATAAAAAGTAGTTCAAGTATTTTATATATAACAACAAATTCATGCAAAATATAGACTGGGCAAAGTCCATAAAACATTATAAATCCTTATCACAAGATACCAAAACTATATTTTATACCCAAAAGGATAAAAAATTAGTTTTTGACCAGTTTAGTGTTACATTGGCCAATTTTTATCAATTTTCTTGGTCCTTGCCCGATTTTTTTTTTTAATATATTTTGGAAGTTAAATGAACCAATGTATCAATTTTTTAATTGAACCAATAAGTTCAATCCGGCTTTTATAACTATGATTTTATTCATTAGATGTTTACTTGAACATTAGGTAACTTCATCAAACGTTCCAATTTATCTCAAATAGATTAGCTTAGTGGTCAAGATATACTCTCAATTTTAGGTATTTGAGTTTAAACCTTAGGATTACCATCTAAGGGACTTTGTTCTCTTAAATACAGCATATCCATGTAAAGAGTACATCTTTAAGATCATTTAGAGAAAAATTTAATTTTAATTGACACGAAAAATGACATAAAGATATCTTTACGGTATAAAAGGAATAAAAATAAAAGTGTTCAATCTTTACAGCTTGTACAATGGAAAATTTCATTAAGCGTAAATTATGCCACAAATTTTCCAACGATAAATTAATGTTAGAACTACGAAATTGGCAAGCAATAGTCTCAAACAAAAGATGCAATTATATATATTTGCACGAAAACTTTTTTTTTTCAGAAAATATCATTACTAAAAAAAATATATTGAATTAAACTTAAATTAATTGGACATTTTTTTAGTAATTTCAAAATTGACGAAAAAATTCAAAAGGGATTGCATGAAAAATGTCTAATTAATTTAATTCAATATGTTTTTTTTACTAATGATATTTTCTTTAAAAAAAAAACGGTTTTCATGCCAATATATGTAATTGCATCTAGTGTCTGAGACTATAAATTATTGCTTGCCAATTTAATAGTTCTGACATTAACTTATCGCTGCAAATTTTGTGGCATAATTTACGGTCAATGAAATTTTCCACTGCACAAGTTGTAAAGATTGAACATTTTCTATTTTTTTCCGTATACGGTGAGTCTATTTTTATTTCATTTTGTGTGTCAATTGAAACTAAATTTCTCTCCAAATGGTCTCAAAGATGCAATCTTTACATGAATCTACTGTATTTTTGAGAATAAAGTCTCTTAGATGCTAATTCTAGGGTATGAACTCAAATACCTAAAATTGAGAGTATATCTCGTTGACGACTAAGATAATCTGTTTGAGATAAAATGAAATGATTGATGAAGTTATCTAATGTTCAAGTAAACACCCAATGCATAAAATCATAGTTATAAAAATTAGATCGAAGCCACTAATTAAAAGAAAATTGATGAACTAGTCATTAAATTAATTTATTTGATCCTCAAAATTAATTTAAAAAATTAATCAATAACCAATCAAATTAGTAACAAATTGATAAGAATCAGCTGATTTAGAACTACACCAATCAAAATCCACTTTTTGTTTTTTTGTTTTTGTTTAAAATAGACTTTTGCTTTGTATGATAGAGATTTGTGGTGTTTTATGAACTCTACTCAATCTATTTTTTTATGAATTTATTGTGATATATAAAATAATTTAATTATTTTTATATTTTTAAATATTTATATTTATTTTAAATATTATTTGATGATATATATATTAATTTAATTATAAAATATTATATGAATATATACTTTTTATATGTAACTAAAAAAATAATTTTACTTCAATTTAATCACGGTCAAACAATTAAACTATGAATTGCTCCTTATTTCAATTTAATATTTGGTCTAATTTTTAAGAAATTAAATAAAACCACTAATTAAGCTACTCTCTTTGGTGATATTGCCCAACTAATAAAACAATGGGCTTGAGGTGGAATTTCACTATTTTAGCAGTTATCACAATTTTAACGTGGTGATCGCAAACAAATGGGTGAAATAATTGGTGTTTAGATTTACTTTTCAATGACGGCTGATATTTAAAAAAAAAAAAGAATCCACCGATGTGACTTGTTTTCGCGTTATTCACGCATCAATCTATATTTATCATAATTCACATGAAGTAAAGGTAAGGAGCCGTGAGCACACCTCCCTAGAATTCAAACCCAAATACGCGTTTCTTTCAAGTTTCAACCCACCATTCTCAAGCGAAATTGTTGAATAAATTACCAACCCTCTTCCTTAAAATATTTGTTAAAATTATATAAATTTATTTTAAAATTAAGAGTTATTTTATACTTTAATTTAATTGTAAATTTTTTAACTAAAATAACTTTCATTAACATAAATATATATCTTTTTAACTAGTCAAAAAACTTAAAATTAAATTAAAATATATAATAATTTTTTTGTTTCAGAAAAAATTTATATATATTTTTTGAAAATAGATAAAATATTTGTATAATTTCAGTAAAACTCAAAAAAAATTAAGTTATAAAGATTTCGATTTAAGAAGTTGAATTCTTTTCCAATTAGATATAGTTTTTAAAATTGGTATAAAATAATGATTTATTATCATATATATAAATTTTAAAGTAATTTAACGATCAAAAACTTTACTTTTCCAGAGATTGAGCTCTTAAATAACAAAATCCTTTCAAAAAATGCCTCGTTGACCAAAATTTTTTGTACGGAAAACGTTGATAAGCAATATTTTAAAATTTTGGTGAGTCATTGAATTAGAATATAGAATGATTCATTACCATACTTATATAGAAATACATATTATAAATCATACTTATTTCCCATTCAAAACAAAATTTTGATACAAAAAAAGCAGCTGGGGTAGTGGGATTTGTACCATGATTTTTCACGCAATAACTTGCTTCGTGTGAAAGGGTTCCCTAATGTTGGACAAATAATGAATACAAAAGGAAAACAAGATTGCCCACTTGCCCAAAGAATTAAGCCATGATAGTTAACAATAATCGAGGCACTTTTCACTAAACTTCCTGCGACTAAGTCTGGTGTTCTATCAGGAATGGTTCAAATGCGAAGCCAACTTAACTAGATGATATGGGAGAAAGAAAGTTGTTGTTTGTGTTCTATAAGGAATGACTCAAAATACAAATTAAGCCAACATAAGCAAGATGGCATAGAGAAAGAAACCATAAAAAAGAAAGTAAGCAAGGTTAATTAGGAGCTTATATATATCAATCACTTTGTGGCTCTAAATCAGCTCATCTGAGTTTTATTTATAGCACCATGTTTTTATAGTACAAGATGTGAGAAATACAAACATTGTACTTCATACATAGCTTTATTAACTGAGAGGTACCACTTACAAACTATGAAGAATAAACATTAAAAAAAAGGGACTTATTTCGGCAAACTTATTATCAAACTCAGTGTTGTTTTCTCTCATTTTTATTCTATTGTTATGATTGATTCAAAAGCTTATTGTAAAATTATTTAATTCCTTCATCCTTTTCAGCTGATCAAGAAGGAAAAAATATATATATATACACACACACACACTTAGGATGTGCAAGCATGCGTGTTTCCTTGGTTCTCCCAAATGACAATGCATAAACCATACTTCTGAAAATTTAAACGATCTATTTTTAGTAATACTATAACTGAAATATAGGGATGACAATTTAGGTGGATATTTCAGATATCCAATGATACCTGCTTAAAATTAATATCTAATATCTGTTCACTAATGGAAAATATACATAGAGTTTGAGTATTTAAATTTAGAGTTAATTATACAAATTTTCTTTAAATTTTGCTAAAATTATATAGACCTTCTTTTTATTTTCAAAATATACATGAATCTCTCTTGAAACAAAAAGTTACATTACATTGTAGTCCAATTATAAATTTTTTTTCCTAAAAAACCCTTCATTAACATAAGTACATTTTTTTGTTAAATTTAATTAAAAAATATAATCTTTTTTTGCATATTTGAAAAAAATATCTATTATTTTTATTTTTATTTTTATATATTTGAATATAATATATATTTGTAATTTAGATTAATGGAGGTATTTCTATTAAAAAGTTTAGAATTGGACCAAAGTGTATATTTTAAAATAGAGGGGAGGTTTGTGTAATTCACTCTAAAATTTAATATCCAAAATGATTGTGAGCAAATTAAATTTTAGATTAATAAAATGAAATCTAATAATACATTGATTAAATAAAGAAGCGAAAACCTTCAATTTAAAGTGAAATGTGAGTGAGACTAATCAATTGTAATCTATTAAGAAAGACATCAAAATATTGAAAATTTTTCAATTTCGCAAAACAATCCATACAAATGATACCAATCTGGAAATATGTGGATGTTAACTAGAGAGGAAAAATATTTCCAGATCAGTTCATCAAGCCTAGACCTCGAAATTCAATGGAACAATACTTTTGGTCGGGCAAAATTAGTGATATTAGACAAAAACTTCAAAAATTCATATCTCCCTTTCTAGACCTCCAAATAGGGTGCTTCTAGTTGCCATGAGTCACTATGATTATCTAGTTCCTCTGTATAAAATTTTATGGCAATTGGACATCATTTGATCATCGAGTGATAGAATGCAAATTCGGACCAAATGAATAGTGTAGTAAACTAGAAACCATGAAAATTGCTAACTTTGAAAAATCATAAAATATTTTGTGGACCTCTAAAAATTATGATCTTTAGCTTCCTAAAAATCTCTCAATAAGATCTAATTGCATGCCAAATTTCAGATCAATACTAACTCATTTGGCCAAAAAGTGATATAGGGTTCCATAATGGTCAATTTTAGCTCCATATAAGATACCAAAGTTGCCAAATAGATTTTCTTTGGTCTTGGCACTTTTTGGGCAAGTCTAAAAGTATATTTAAGACTTATGGGAACTACCTAAATGGTCCCAAACCTCATACATCTCATTTTGGCCATTCAACCCACACTTATACACATTTCCATGAAACTTTCAATTTGCATAATTGGGCATTACATACTCAAAATATGTGCTAAAGGTCATACATCATATTTGAACATCACATAATATCATATTTATACATGTCTCAAGGGTCATAGACCATTTACAACATCATATACATTGTGAAGCATCATTATGGATTCAAAAGGAATAAAACTAGGCATATGCTTGTCAATCTCCTTCTTTCATTGTTGTTGGCTCCCTTCACCATAGCTATTTGGTCCACCTAGCATATTAGATTATTGGAAAGGAGGGGATGAGATTCAAAAAATCCAAATAGCTCATCTCTCAGTCAATCGTACATAATATATGCAAAGCAAGCCTTATAAATGTATGCATGGAGAAAATGGAAGTCATGGACATTTAAAAAGCAAGCTTAGTATATGAACAACTCATACAAGACATTCAAGAGCTTACAAAGTGTTTGGGTTGGCCTCACACTTTTCCTTATGGATTTTGGACTTGCCTCACCCATTCTTTAAGAGCTTTGGACTCAACCATACTCTTAGGAGCCCACTTTGTTTTTAAGAGACTCTTTACTTTGTCTTAACTAAGATCAAAGGTTCTTGGCTCATCCTTACCATGGTGAAGAGTTCTTGGCCTCTCCACACTCAAGCAAACTTAAACAAACATCATGTACTTATTTGGAAATATAACATGGCATCAAGATTCATGACATATAAAGGCATGCTAGCATACTTTTCATAGCTTGAAAATGCACATACACACATTCTAAAACAAGCTAAACACACATCCATGCATGAGAGAAGGTGGAGAGAGTTACCTTGTACACAATTACACACTTTTCCCTTTGGATTCAAGCCTCCTCTTTTGGTCACACACCCACAAATTAGTGGAGATGGTTTCTCTTGGCCTAGATACAATTTATGGGAGCCAATTAACATATTCTAAGGCTACTGTTGCTTTCTCTGAAGCATATACTCAAGTATACGTATCGTGAAGGCAATATAGTGATAAGAAAATATCGTTCCCTCAAGGATTTGTTGTCAAAACAATGCCAAGTACTGAAATTCACACCCTAATTTAAATCAAACAAATCAATTATTAAATGTTGGTGTTAAAGAAATTGTTTATGATTCTAAGCTATATAGAAATCTAGGTTAGTATTTGGATTTTCGGGTGAATATTAGCATCTAGGATTATTGGTCATCTTATACTTCATAGTAATTAGTTCAACATTCATTCCCTTCTGCTCCTAATGGTAATACATGTTGGTCTAGGATTCTGTTATTCCTATATATATTTTTCCAAATATTGTATAGGGTACTCTGTTAATTTTATAATCCCTTATAAAATCAACTAAGATTAATCTATGAGTACAATACCTAATTAGACTATGTTTAAGTATATTCCTATCTCAATAACTAAGCTATCCACTCACCTCAGCAAATTTCAAGCACTCACACCACTCAACTTTTGATCTAACCTCCCTTTCCCTTTCCCAAGTTCAAGTAAGGTATCATATCAATCTAAATGCTGGCCAATCAATCAGAAAGCATGAAGTACAAAGTTGAGTGAACAAGCATTAACCATTGATTGCAAAATTAGAATGCAGAACAACTACTAATCCATACAAGAGTCCCAAATAATCCTAGATTAGATAGGGTTTAGCTATACATGATCATAAAATCCAAAGTCAAACTTGAAGCAACAATCAAATACATCAAAAACTATGAATGAGACAGAGAAATGAAGAAGAAGAAACTCATAAACACAAGGATTTAGCTTCAATCTTCAACCTCCAGCTTCACTTTGCTTCAAAATAGCTTCCTAGCTCTTCCCTCAGCTTTTGCACACTTGGAATAACACAAATACAACCCAGAATGACGGCTGTTTTGACTCCCCTTCGCATATGAAGCTTCAAACCCTCAGAAATTTTGGAAATAAAATGTTGCGTTTAGCTAAATCGAGTTACGTTGCGGCTCAGAATGTTACGCCGCGGCGAGTTTTGGTTCTATAAGACTAAGCGCCGCGGCCTGGTTTGAATGCGCCATGGCGAGATTTGATTCTGTCTGATTTCTGAGGTCTGTATGTATCATGCCTCGGCGAACACAGATCCACCGCGGTACGATTTGGTTCTGTGTGACCTCTCGCCGCGGCCTAATACCCACACGCCGAGGAGCTGCTTCCATTCCATTAACGTCGCGGCCTAATTTATATCTCACCGAGGCGATTTTTGGTTCTACCTGAGGCCTCACCGCGGCTCAAACATTTTGGCCGCGGCACACGTTGCCCTGCACACTTCCTTCAGTTTTCTGCACTTTTCGCCTTGGTGCACTAAAACTTGGCCGCGGTGCGATTTGCAAATCCAACACATTGCAGCCTTTTTCTCCTGAAATTGCCCCATACTCTTCAAAACATGCATCCTAAGAAAACCAAGTATGATTAGTTATCAGTATACTCAAAAATGAAGGTAAAACTGATGGTTTTTCAAGTAAGTATTGAATATAGAGAGCTATTCATCCTAAGTATGTTCATTTCTTTCTATGGATGTATTATTTACCCTATAAGTGGAGGCTAAAGTCATATTTACTGAGAGAAAAATATATACAATAACATGAATAGTTGAGAATTATCACACCCCCAAACTTGAACTTTTACTCATCCTCGAGTAAAACAATCCAAAAACACTATTAGATTGACCATTGGCCGCAGGAACATTCGTGACTGCTAGGGTCCTCACTTGCTGCAATCAGAAAGTGTATTCAATAGGAAGAACACACCATATACGCTAGAAGCAGAGTTCAAACGATAAAAGTAAGGTATTTAACCATTTCGAAGTGTGCGTGAATTTGGCCAAGCATTCAACTCAAGCAAGTATCAGAATTACTTTTCTGCACTCCAACTTGTATAACTAGCCTACCAACAGAAACTTTATAAGCTCACCTTTTTCCCTCTCTCCACTAAATTAGGCACCACAAAACCACTAGATCAAAAGGACTTTTAAGCTTGTAATGGGGCTAGGGCTGTGGCTACCAAGGATAGGCAAGGTAAGTACAAACAATCTTGAGAAAATCCATGTAATAGTCTATGTATACCAGAGGTCCTTTCAAAACACCTTCAATAATGATTTAGAGGGATCCCCCTCTCCAATAGAGATTTTTTTTTGAACAAGCATTTGCTTGTTTGTTTGTTTTTTTTTTAAACAAGCATTCTGCTTGTTTCTTCAACCTCATGAATGCACTATTACCTTTTTCTCAAGATAAGGGCAGGATTATAAACTTTTATTAGGCCAGTCAGGTTAGGTACTCAAGTTAATAACTCTGGGACAACAAAATGAAATACCATCTCCTACAGTTTCTCTTTCTCTTGCAAGAGGCTTAAATAAAGTTCAAGCGTTTATGTAGTTACAGTAGGGTCAGGCTAGAAAGGCACAATCTCAACCAAAAAATGCCTGAATCATCTCTAAAGGTTATGCCATACCTATTAATTTGCCTCGAGAGGGTAGGAGATAAGTTATAAAGCCTTGAATTTGAGACTGGCCATACAAATTAGATTACAGAAAATTTTCTCCTGAAACTAGCAATTGATTTATGGATTGGCCAATGGTGTATAATAAGATTTTCAAAATGAAAGAATTCCTAATTTAGGCATTTGAACTAAGATCAAAACATAGATAGTATAGAACTCCTACCAAATATCTCTTGACACAAAACACTATCATTGGAAGTAGGCAAAAACAAAACCAACAGGCCAACAAACAAACTAGCTTGAAATGAATTTCAAAAATTTTCTTGACAAGAAAAAGTTCAAGAACAAAACTTCATGTTATTTCCATCAATTATGTCAGCTATGTTTGTCTAAATCCTACCTCCAAACTTAAAATCAACATTGTCCCCAATGTTAAAGAAGAAGGAAAACTTAAGAGAATTAAGGTGGAAAAATTGAGCATAAGCAAAGCCCCTTTTTGATTTTCTTTTTATATATGTGACAGATACTGAATAAAATGAGAGATGAAATATAAAGACAATCACATAAACAAAAGAAACAACCAGAAAAACATTAAAACAAGTCCCATTGACAACATGAAACAGTAAAGTTCACAATGCCAGAAAACTAAATAAATGCAAGTAACATAAAGCGAGAGGAAATAGAGAAAGAAGTCAGATGTCAAGGTCCTATGGTGGCTGCTCAGATGGCTCCGGAGGTGGCTCCTGAAGGGGATATCCAATGGGACTGAGCACAAAGCTAGGAGGAGGTGGAAGCTTAAAGGGGTCCCACTATAGACGGCATGCTAAGTGCCTCCAACACTAAGTTGAGCTTGGAAGGAAAGATCCTGCATCATCGCAAAGAGCGTCTCCAAGGACTGTGTCTGCGCCGAAGCTGGTGGTGTATCCTCAGCTGGCAGATGGGGTGGCTAATCAAGCTCAACTGGAAAATCTGCTGGCTCTTCAATAGGCTGCTGCATGGGCTCGTCCATAGGCTCCTCTATGGGCTCATTTTCCTCAGCCTCCAAGTCACTAATCATCAGGATGGAAAATGGCTTCCTCGGGGGAAGGAGCTCCTCAAGTGGTTCAAACGGCACCCCAGCCTCGATGCATAACTCTGTGATTAAATAAGGATGTGCAAGGCTAGAAACTATAGACTGGGAAACCTTCTTAATGCTCTCAAAGATAATAAAACCAACATCTATCGGCCTTCCAGTCATGATGAGGTAAATCAGAATAGCCTCGTCAATGGTGAGATCACTTAAATGACCACTCGGGAGCAAGTTGGTGCAGACGAAGTGGGCCCAGTAGCAAGCCACTCGATTCAAATTAGCCGGCAAAATGCCTTTGGGCACCCCTCTTGACATATTCCAAAAGTTCCGGCCCGAGAGAGTCAGGGTTTCAATAATGTCATCCAAATCAGGGGTCTCCTCACTCATCCGGTACATGCAGAACTCACAGTCATCCACCAAAGGAAGGCGGTATTTATCTCGAATTATTTGCTCATTGATAGTAACTGTACGCCCTCAGACCCTATACGAATGCTCACGACAAAATGGGGCGTTGGCATAGAATTCCCGGACAATGGGCACCACAGCGGCTACTGGCTCGAAACAAAATGTGCCCTATTGTCTAGAGGATATTTGATCCCCTACTTCCTGACTCTCGGTACAAAAAGTGCTAAATCTCTTTCCTGGAATCAAAGCTCGGTGAAAGACGACTTCATTATATCGCTCCTGAGCTGCTAGGGACACAAAGCGATAGCGATCAAAGGAAGGAGCAGATGATGATGATGTTTCACCCTGGGCTTTCTTTTTAGGCGCCATCCAGAAGAAACCTACCACGAGAATTTATAACCAATTAAGAAAGGCAGTTTAATAACCAAGATGCAACTATAGCCCTAAACTCCTGCCATTTTAGTCTTGGCTAAATAATTAGGATCCAGTTCAAAGAACAATTTCAACCAACAGATAGGCACCATGGCATGATATATAATCTGATATCTAAACAACTGCACAACCCATGCTCTACATATTCTACAATCCCAGCGGCCACACCATGTAAGAAAATGATGGTCCTACATGTCTAATCACAAGAGATATATGGGGCAACCAGTGCAGCACACAAACATGGGAAAAGCAATAAACAAGCTTCTAGGAAGCATTTTATCAAACAGATAATGTGCAAGGAGAAAATTGCAACATTTGAAGTGTACAAGATATCCTCTAGGCGTCATCTATCAATCATACACAAATAAGGATAAGAAACAAGAGATACAGGCATGCAGAAAGAAGGCAAACGCATTGGCAAATTCATTCAGGCAATTTGTCAAATAGTTGGCGTGCAAGGAACTCATTGAAACTGAAAATGTTCAATGCAGATCAGGAGACTTTGCCCATTCGAACAAATTAAACCAGCATACAGCAAATAATCCAACCAATGCACTATAGGGAGAGGCGGTGGAAACTTACCAGAGCTTGAAACCAAGAAATTGGGATGAGGATGGGAGAAGGGAAATGGGGTTGCGGTGGAGCAAACAGCAAATCAGCAAGGAGAATGAATGAATGGGATTCTGAGCAACCAAGCAGGGGGGAAAAGAAGGCGAATGGAGCAAAAATTAACGGCAGAGGGCAGGGGAGGGCGTTTGCTGAAGAGCGCTGCTGGATGAACAGGGAGGGGCAGCTTTGAAATGTTTGAAAAACCTTTTTATTTTCTTTAATTTACGACTCACGCCGTGGCGAAAAGAAAGGAGCCGCGGCGCAATTCTCCTCTGCCACTGAATAAAAATTGTCCAGCCCGACTCGCGCTGCGGCCACTTTTGCTACTGGGCCAAATCACGCTGCGGCTGAGTTCATAGCACTGCGGCAGAATTTGATACTGCCTCTCATGCCCTAATTGGCCTATACGATTCACAACGCGGCTGGTTCATTACACGCCGAGGCGAGTTTTGACATTGACTTCCTAAACGCCGCAGCGAATATTGCTGCGCCGTGGTGAGATTTGCCATTGTCTGGAAGAATGCCGCGGTGCATAATTTGAAGCCGCGGCGCGATCCTACCTTGATGCACTATTCAAAAATTTTGCCCACTCTTCCTGATGTAGCACTATTCTTTTAATTTGAACCCCTCAAGATTGAAATTTAAAGCATAGAACAGGTCATAAGCTAATCTATAAAGTTAGAAATACTTCCTCTTCTTTGCTTTTGTGATCTTGGCCTTACTACTGCATAAAATGTTTGGAATTTGCCCCATAGCTCTGCATGATTAGCACTCTTCACTAGATTCTCTTGAAACCAAAAACATGCAATCATAAATTACCTACACAACATTCTGACACTTTTTATTTTCAAAAACACAAACAAGGAAAAGAACTTGGGTTGCCTCCCAAGAAGCGCTAAGTTTATAGTCCTTAGCCTGACTTTTGGTGACTTCACATGCAATCCTTCAAGGTGATGCTGGACTTTTGACGGTCCACCTCTCCTCCTTGATAGTGTTTGAGTCTCTGACCGTTGACTTTGAATTTTCTGTTTGACTCCTTCTCCATGATTTCCACTGCACCGAATGGAGAGACATCAACTACTTCAAAAGGTCCTGACTACCGCGACTTGAGCTTGGTCGGAAAGAGCTTAAGCCTTGAGTTATATAGCAATACCAGTTGACCAGGCTCAAACTTCCTCGGTAAAATTTTTCTGTCATGCCATTGCTATGTCCTTTCTTTATAGAGCTTGGAACTTTCATAAGCATGAAGTTGGAATTCATCCAGCTCGTTAAGTTGCAATAGTCTTTTTCCACCAGCTTTTCTTAGGTTAAAATTTAATTTTTTTCATAGCCCAAAAAGCATTATGCTCAAGTTCTACTGGTAGGTGACAAGCTTTACCGAAGACAAGCTTGTAAGGAGACATGCCAATTGGAGTTTTGAATGCTGTATGATAGGCCCACAAAACATCATCTAATTTCTCTGCCTAATCCTTTCTTGAGGGGCCCACCATTTTCTCCAAAATCTTCTTTATCTCTCGATTAGACACTTCACACTGGCCATTAGTCTGAGGATGATATGCCAAAGCCATCTTGTATTGCACTTCATATTTCCTTAGGAATGCTTTGAGCTGGTGATTGTTGAAATGGGTGCCCTCATCACTGATGATTACTCTAGGGGCCCCAAATCTGGTAAAGATGTTCTTCTTTAAAAATCTCACTACTGCCCTCGCATCATTAGCATGACAGGCCACCGCCTCAATCCACTTTGTCACATAATCCACAGCAACAAGTATGTAATGGTTGTTTTGAGAAGAAGTGAAAGGCCCCATAAAGTCTATCCCCCAAACATCAAAGGCTTCCACTTCTAAAATATTATTTAGAGGCATCTCATGTCGTTTAGACAGGTTACCAGCTCTTTGGCACTTGTCACATCTCCCTACAAAAGTGTGGGCATCCTTGAACAATGAAGGTCAATAAAAGCCCGATTGGAGGATTTTGGTTGCAGTTCATTGCTCATTAAAGTGTCCTCCATATTCAGCCGCATGACATCTTAGTAAGATAGACTCTTGCTCCTCATCTGGGACACACCTTCGCAGTATTTGATCTGCACACATTCTAAATAAGAAGGGCTCATCCCAGACATACAACTTCACGTCATGCAGAAACCTCTTCCTTTGGTGTGAACTTAAGTCTGGAGGCAATACATGGTACACCAGATAATTTACATAATCCGCGTACCATGGCATTTTGTTTTGCTCCACAAAGAATAAGCTCTCATCCGAAAAAGTCTCATTGATCTGTTTCTCTTGATCTCCCTGAGTATCAATACTCAGTCTAGACAAATGATCGGCCACATGGTTCTCACTACCCTTTTTGTTAACTATCTCCAGATCAAATTCTTGCTGAAGCAGAACCCATCGGATAAGTCTTAGTTTGGAGTCCTTCTTCTCAATCAAATACTTGATAGCCGAATGGTCAGTGAAAACCATAACCTTGGTACCCACCAAATAAGATCTAAACTTTTCAAAGGCATATACTACTGCCAACAACTCTTTTTTGGTGGTAGTATAATTCAGTTGAGCCTCCGATAGAGTTTTACTGGCACAGTATGTTGGGTGAAAGAGCCTCCCTCTCCTTTGCCCTAACACAGCTGATGCTCACTAAAATATGACACTGCAAGTGTACGGGTCGCAACGGTAGTACGTGATGAATCAAGGTTGTTCCCTCAGAGAATTAGCACAATTGGCGATTAGCCATTAGAGTTCTCACTTTCATTTTAGTTAAACAATCAAATTGCAAATGGATTTATGAAAATTACGTAAAGGCGAGTAATAAACGATGATTATAATTGAAAATATGCAATTAGAAACTCCTTAGGAATTTTAATCCCCTTTATATCAATGTCGATTATCTCCCTTTTAATTAAACAGCTTAATGTAATTACTAGAGTCAAGGTTGAAGTAGGAGCAATTGTCTTTCGATCCAATTGAACCCTTATATCCACTCACGCTTGATATCTCAAGGAGTGGTTAATAAATGCTCAAGTGCAGACCTTCTTTCGACTACCTAGGGCCCTTGAAGATATCTCTATCTCAAGTGCAAATTAGATTAGATCTAATCCTAAGTTGTTTAACCAATGGTCTATAAGCAATTCCCTTCCGTCAAAGGTTAATTACTTAATCCACAATCAAACTAAAGGAGGCCACCTAATAGAATGAAATATATTTCAAATTAAACACCATAAATTCCAATAACTACAGAATCAACAAGGGAAAATAATCTCTACAGAGTAAAGGTTCATAAAATCCCTAAGGATTACAAAAGTTAGCCACTCATGGCTGGAAATCCACAGACAAATTCAGCATACATATTAATTATCATCAACTAAGAGGGGAGATGGAGTAGAAACAGCTAATCAGAAGGAAAATCAACAGAACCAATGAATTCCCGATCAAATTGAAGCTTCTCCAACACCTTGGATGTGTTTTCTTCTCTCCTAGTTGGCCAGAACTCTTTCTACTTGCTGAATGAATCAAACCCTAGGCTTTCCTCGACTTTTCTAGCTTGCTAAATTAAACTGTGCGTTTCAGGGTTCACTCTCGCTATAGCGAGGAGTGCTTCTCGCTATAGCGAGATCTCATAAGTTCCCAGATTTTCTACTGTCCTCGCTACTGCTGTGCTATGGTGAGTTTCTCCCTGGAATTTGTATGCTTCGCGACTTCGCTGTGGCGAAGTACCTCACTTGCTATAGCGAAAGTGTGTTCTTGCCATAGCGAGTTCAATCCTCGCTGTAGCGAGAATGCTTGATCCACTTGTACTTTCTCACTTCTCAGCTTCCTTCTCTTTTCTCCATTCTTTCTTTCTTCTTTTATCTTTCCTGAAATTGAAGTCAATCATAGAGTGAGGCTCAAACTACTAAAGATAATACATTAAACACTCTTTTTATTTTGTGTGATTGAATTCATTTTTTAATTCTATTAATCAAGAAGAAAGCATTTACCTCCCTAATTTGATCTTAAATATAATCTCATTTTATAGCACAAATTAGGGAGTTATCAAACTCCCCCATACTTAAATCCTTGCTTGTCCTCAAGCAATCCTCAAAACTATCAAACAGAGATTATTTATTTATTCTTTTTCATAATCATCACCCAATCAATCAGAAGTCAGCTCTCCCCCACACTTAGATTGAGACTAATGCTAGAAATAGAAGTTCAGCAAACCTTAAATTGAATTTTGAAAACAATGCAGTTATAGTTACACCCTGACTAAGTGCATGTGTGTTCCACAGATAGATTTTCAAAAAGCACTCAAGCAACCTTCAACATATCCTCATTACATTTTCAAGACCAATCCAGATATTCACTCTAGCTTCAATCCTCAACATTCATTAAAAGAGGTTTTTATTGTTCATCAGAGATCAGTTTTCAACATGATCACTTAGCTTTTAGCTTTTTTTTTTCCTTTTTTTTATGGCTTTTGCCCTGTTTTTTTTTTAATGATTTCTCCTCAGTTCTCTTAATCCTTTTGACGCGAATGACGACATTGGTCATGAAGCCACCTGGTTACTCAGATTAGGGAAGTCTCGGAGTGCTCACTAGCATACTCTTAGTTTCTATCACCGTTTGACGCGAATGACGATATTGGTCATGAAGCCACCCGGTTACTAAGTGATTTCAACCATTGGAGTAGGTCTTTTTTTTTTTGTGAGGTGTACTCATGATCCCTCTCAAATGACAATCAGATATCCACTAGAGCAAGTAACTTGGAAGAATCTAAAAAAAAATAATTGAGAATTAGTGTAGGAGAAAACTTGAATACTTCACTTAATCCTATTGTGGAAGAGTGGTCCTAATGTGGGTGCATACTACGACTACCTTATCTACTTTGTTCATTTCAAGCTTACTTCACCCCCATATTCATTGATCAGTATTCCTCTAAGGCAGTGAGGCTAATTCTGGTTAAAATTGGAGATGTTATGATGGATTATTTTATGAGTGCTAGTTTATTTGCTTTTTGTTTTATAAACTGAATTTGGGTGTTCGTGTATATTTAGCCTAGCCTATGTGTACCTTTCCCCCACACTTAAAACAAACATTGTCCACAATGTGCAAAACAGGAGAGCAAAAGTAAGACAAGAGAAGTAAAGTGTAGTGCATGAAAAGGATAGAGACAGGACTCCCCTGATAAGAAAAGAAAACATTTGAGAGGACGAAAGGGATGTGCTCAAACTACTCTTGCAATTGACAGCCCAACAGTAGACAAAATAGATACAGGATCAAGTGAGTTGTTATAAGAGAAAAACAGAGCAGCCAGCACCAAGGACACAAACAAAAAGATATACAGTGATCCATATACAGTAATCCCAAGAAGCAAAATAAAACAGTACAAAAGATAGCAATCAAGGGATAGAAGGATCCTGTGAATCCGAAGGACCAGGCTGGTCACCCGGTGGAGGGTTCTGGGGGAGAACTATCACGGATGGTGTAGGACCCGCTGGAGATGAAGGGGTAGGGGTAGGCATCAAGTAATCCATCAGCATCTGAAGCTGGTCCTTCATGGATAGGACATGGCCTTCCAACTGGTCAATGGACTCTCGTACCCAACCTTCAAACTCAACTGAATGTGGCGGGTCCTGCTGCATCGGCTCAGGTGTGCTCATGCGCTGTGGAAGAGGCGGTGAAGAAGCTGTAGGAGGTGCCCGGGCAGCTGCCCATTGTCTGCGAGGATGGCCCGACTCATCCTTCATGTTATGATACTTAAAAGGCCCTTTAGGCTTGAACTGCGCATCATTTTTGGAGACACGGCTTCCCCCCATGGTGACTAGCTCAATAAGCATGTGGGGGTAGGCCAGGCTCGCTCTATCTGACCGCGCTACCTGCTTAAAGTTTAGGTACATCAGGCGAGGGATGTTCACCCGCTGCCTAGTCATGAAGCACCAAGTTAGAGTCGCTCGCTCTTGGATCATGTCCGAACCATGGGAGCTCGTCAGAATGTTGCTGGTGATGAATTGTAACCAATAGTGGGCCGGTTTGTTTAACTGATTTACCATATACACTTTGTTTACCATCCGGGCTCGGCCTTCCAATGCGATAGTGGTTTCCACCTCCTCCCATGGAACAGATTCAGGATTCTCCAAGAAGTGCTGGAATGCGCACTCACTGACATCTGGTAGCTCATAGAAGTCTTGAAAGACTTTCTCGTTGATGCGTACCTAGGCAGCCCGGCAATAATATTCATCCTCGTCCTCTTCAGTATCCTCAAAGTTGGCATACAGCTCTTAGATCATCAGCAGGATCCGATGCACCGGCTTTTTGGTGAAGCCTTGAAGTTCATGCCACTGGAAGTCCGGATAGATGAGATCCAGGCTATGAGGCTCATAATACCTGTCTTCAACCACACCGCGGTCAGCGAAGAGACGTTCAAAACGGAATTCTGCCCCGGCTGAAGCGAACCTATCCTTATCATAAGCCTGCTTCTTCTGCTTAGAAGAAGATGCGCTAGCAGTCTTGGCTTGCTTCTTGGGAGCCATCACTGAAAAAAAAAAACAATGAGGAATTTAAAGTAAATCAGTGCAAGTAGTACAAGTATGGAGCAGGAGGATCAGGTGACGTGGGGTGTCACATGCATAGACATAAATGGTATATGCTGTGACTGTAAGAAGGATAAGAGCTTTTAGAAGCCTATAGGGGATCAGGGGACAGACGAAAAAGGGAGCAATCAAAAAATGGAATGCCTGGGTAAGGGAGAAAATTTTCTGGAAAAACTCTCGAACTCGCTGTAGCGAGTTTATGCTCGCTATAACGAGTTCGAACAGATATGAGAAAAACGCGATTAAATGCAGAATAATGCCAAATTAAATGAGGTCACTTGCACAGAATTGTACCACCAGCCCAGCACAAGCATTCGAAACCAATAATTAACCCTAAACTACACAATTTCATACGAAATGACTTTAAGCCCTAAGGTTCGCGAAAAAGCCTAGATTCACCATGATTCAGGAGATAAAATTAAAACTCAACTTACCGGATGTAAGGCAAATGGAATGCGAGGGGAATGAGAGCGTTGATCGTGAGAGATTTGGTTGAAGGATGAGATCTCAGGGAAGAGGGTTCAGACACGCTATAACGAGAATGAGCGTGAGTTTAGCTAAGCGACAAAATGAACTATTTGGACTCAGGTAATAGCGAGTAACTCTCTGGAAAAAGTATAAGCAGGGCTGCAGGGTTCGCAACAGCGAAAGGAACCCTTCGCTATGGTGAAAAGACTTGTAAAAATTAAGATGCTCAAGAGTGTCGCTGTAGCGGAGCTGTAGGGAGGATCTCTCTGGTTTTTGTATGAGGTTCAGAGTACGCTGCAATCGCTATAGCGAGTGGAATAGCTCGCCATAGTGAAAAGACTTGAAAATTTTTTTCTGAACATGTTACTCGCTATAGCGTAGCTACGGCGACATACTCTCTGGAATTTGTACCACATTGGCTGCAGGATCTCGCCATGGCGAGAGGGTTGGCTCGCTATAGCGAAGACACTTGGTATTGTTCATGGGGCTCGCCACAGCCTGGCTATGGCGAGGGACTCTCTGGTTACTATACCTGATGCAAAATATGTAGCTTCGCTATAGCGAGGTGGTCCTCTCGCTATAGCGATTTTTTTTTGAACTAATGAAAATGCAAATAAGCTGTCTAAAACCCTATATGACTTACCTCTCATTCTACTCATTTTACTCAAATCATTGCCAACATGGTTGATCAACATGACTAGAATAAAGAAGCATAATTCAAATTAAAGTTAGATACTCCCTGAAAATCATGTCGGACAATGGTCTTTTCTACCAAACATCTTGTTCCCAGCACTCCAGCACTCCAGTACCAACATCCAACCTATAAAACACACCAAGAACACCAAAAATCAAAACAAAAAGGAGAGGACGATCAATTAAAATAAAAGCACAAGAAGAAAACTTGGGTTGCCTCCCAAGAAGCGCTTGGTTTATAGTCCTCAGCCGGCCTTTGTCTCCACTCAAGGAGGTTGAGCCAAAGTATGGACTGTAGTTTGCCGGTCTATGTCACCACCCAAATAATGTTTAAGCCTCTGACCATTCACTTTAAATTGATCTCCTAATTTCTCATCCTGAACTTCAATGGCTCCATAAGATGTTACAGCAATTACCTTGAATGGTCCAGACCATCTCGATCGTAACTTACCTGGAAACAACTTTAAACGAGAATTATAAAGTAACACAAGATCTCCAGGTGTAAATGTCCTTGGTAAGATGCGTTTATCATAAACTCTTTTAGTTCTTTCTTTGTAAATTCTAGAATTTTCAAAGGCTTGCAATCTAAACTCATCCAACTCATTAAGTTGCATTAGTCTTTTCTCGCTCACTTTAGCCATATCATAATTTAGTTTCTTAATGGCCCAAAAGGCTTTATGCTCTAGCTCAATGGGCAGATGACAAGCTTTGCCAAAAACCAATTGATATGGAGACATACCTATTGGAGATTTAAAAGCTGTCCTGTATGCCCATAAAGCATCATCGAGCTGATCTGCCCAATCTTTTCTAGTGGGGTTTACAGTCTTTTCCAAAATCCTTTTTATTTCTCTATTGGATACTTCACACAAGCCGTTAGTTTGAGGGTGATAAGCTAATGTCATTCTATGGGTGACTCCATATTTTTCAAGCAGACCCTTGAACAACCTATTGTTAAAATGAGTCCCCCCATCACTAATGATTGCCCTAGGTGTGCCAAATCGAGTAAAAATGTTCTTTTTAACAAATCGCACCATCGTATTGGCATCATTAGATTGGCACGCTACAGCCTCAATCCACTTACTCACATACTCAACAGCAACTAAAATGTATTGATGAGTTCTAGATGAAACAAATGGTCCCATGAAATCAATACCCCACACATCAAATAATTCCACCTCAAAAATACCTGATTGGGGCATTTCATGCCTTTTTGAGATGTTACCTATTCGCTGACATGCGTCACAATGGCTAACAAATAAATAAGCATCCTTAAACAGTGAGGGCCAATAAAATCCAGATTGTAACACTTTGTAAGCAGTACGTTGGCCGTTAAAATGTCCACCATAAGGAGCAGAATGACAGGCATGAAGAATGTCATTTTGTTCCGTCTGGGGCACACATTTTCTTAAAATCTGGTAAGCACATTTCTTATATAAAAATGGTTCATCCCACACAAACCATTTCACATCATGCAAAAACTTTTTCTTTTGATAAAAGTTTAATTCATCGGGCACAATGCCACTGACCAGGTAGTTAGCATAATCAGCATACCAAGGCACAGATATACAATTCACAGCAAATATAAATTCGTCAGGAAAACTCTCATTAATCAGGAGATTATCAGCACAATCAGAGTTATTCATAAGCCTAGATAAATGATCAGCTACTTGATTTTCAGTTCCTTTCCTATCAGTAATTTGCACATCAGATTCTTGCAATAATAAAACCCATCTAATTAGCCTAGGTTTGGATTCTTTCTTGCATAGGAGATATCTAATAGCAGCATGATCAGTATGAACTATAACTTTAGTACCCATCAAATAGACTCTAAATTTCTCAAAAGCAAAGACAACAGCAAGCATTTCTTTTTCAGTAGTTGAGTAATTTACCTGTGCTCCAACTAAGGTTTTGCTTGCATAGTAAATAGGGTGGAAAATCTTACCATGTCTCTGGCCAAGCACAGCTCCAACCGCATAATCGCTCGCGTCACACATAACTTCAAAGGGTAGTGACTAATCAGGGGCCACTATAATTGGTGCGGTGAGGAGTCTCTGCTTAAGTTCTTCAAAGGCTTTCAAGCAGTTTGCATCTAACTTGAAAGGGGTATCCTTTTCAAGCAATTGAGAAAGAGGTTTTGCTATCTGTGAAAAATCCTTGATAAATCGCTGATAGAACCCAGCATGCCCCAAGAAACTTCTTATAGCTTTCACATTAGTAGGCGGTGGTAGTTGCTCAATTACTGTAACTTTGGCCCGATCTACTTCTAACCCTCTTTTAGACACTTTATGCCCCAGTACTATTCCTTCACAAACCATATAATGGCACTTTTCCCAATTTAGGACTAGATTAGTATCTTCACACCTTTGCAAGACTCGAGTCAAATTGGCCAGACATTCTTCAAAAGTGATGCCGAACACTGAGAAATCGTCCATGAAGATTTCCATGATATGCTCAATCATGTCAGAAAAGATCGACATCATGCATCTTTGAAATGTGGCAGGAGCGTTATATAGTCCAAAAGGCATGCGTCTAAATGCGAAAGTCCCATATGGACATGTGAAAGTGGTCTTTTCTTGATCCTCCAGGGCAATAGCAATCTGATTGTATCCAGAATAGCCATCTAAGAAACAAAAGAATTCCTTGCCTACTAATCGATCTAACATCTGATCGATGAATAGAAGCGGGAAATGATCCTTTCTTGTAGCTGTGTTCAACTTCCTGTAGTCCATACAAACTCTCTAACCTGTGACTGTTCTTGTGGCAATCATTTCATTCTTATCATTATGCACCACTGTCATACCTCCTTTCTTAGGGACACACTGCACTGGACTCACCCAGTCACTATCTGAGATGGGGTAGATAATTCCAGCATCCAGCCACTTAATGATCTCTTTCTTGACCACTTCTTTCATTATCGGATTCAATATTCTTTGGTTTTCCACTGATTTCTTGTGGTCTTTTTCTAAAAGAATTTTGTGCATACTGATAGCTGGACTGATCCCCTTTATATCTGCTATGGTCCAACCAATAGCTCTTTTGTTCTCCTTTAACACTCTTAACAGCTGCTGCTCTTGGGAAGATGTTAATGCTGATGAGACTATGACTGGAAAAGTTTCTCCTTCCCCAAAATAAGCATATTTTAGATGCGGAGGAAGAGGTTTCAGTTCCAACAATGGAGGCGTCTCGATGGAAGGTGGTAGAGCATGAGTATTTCGTGAGGTTAGCTCCAGTGATTCAAAGTGCCCATTCTGCTTAGCTATAGGCTTAAATGCATTAAGCTTGTGCTTAACTTTCACTCTCTTCACTTCCTCTAAATTTGACTTACCAACAAGTACTGGTTCAAGAGGATCGGTGAAAGTATAAGAGTCTAATTCTTCTTGAATCATCTCTTCAAAAATAGATACTCGTAAGCATTCCTCGACACTCCCCAAATGCTTCATGGCTTTCTCCACACTGAAAGTGACTTGCTCGTCTCCCAATCGCATTATTATTTCCCCTTTTTCCACATCAACAAGTGCTCTGCCAGTAGCTAGAAATGGCCTCCCCACTATCAGTGGGATGTCTCTATCCTCTTCAATATCAAGCACAATAAAATCAACGGGATAGATGAACTGCCCAACTTTTACTAACACGTCTTCAATGATTCCATGTGGATAAGAGAGACTTCTATTGGCTAGCTGTAAAGTGACCGTCGTGGGGTTGGCCTTTCCCATCTGTAGCTTTCGAAAAACTAATAAGGGCATAAGGTTTACAGCAGATCCTAAATCACAGAGTGCTCGACCTTCAAACTTATCCCCAATCATGCAAGGGATTGAAAAGGAACCGGGGTCTTTGCACTTGATTGGTAAGTTGGATTTCAGGATATTTGTAGTCTCCTTTGTCAAAGCCACTGTTGCAAACTCAGTAAACCGCTTCTTCTTGCTAAGCATGTCCTTAAGGAACTTAGCATATTTAGGCATTTGCTCCAGGGCTTCGGAGAAAGGGATATTGATGTGAAGTTGCTTAAACATGCTCAAGAACTTCTTATATTGATCATCAAGGACTTTCTTCTGTAATCTCTGTGGGAATGGAGGTAGTGGCATCACCTTAGGATGTACGACTGTCTTTTCTTCGGATTTTTCCACTTTAGACTCTCCTTCCTTATCCTTTTCTTTGTTGCTAAAATTGGCAGCCTGTTTCTCTTTCTTTTGTTGAAGTCCTTCACTTTCTGTCTGAATAATGCCTGATACAACCTTAGAATTCATCTTAGTTGGGTCTTCCACTTGAATTTGTAATTCAGGGAGTTCTTTACCACCTCTTAAAGTGATAGCTTTGCATTCTTCCTTACCCTCTCTTCTTGGGTTGGGAATTGTATCACTTGGCAAACCTCTTTAGTGCAGTGCATTTACAGCAGATGCTAATTGCCCCATCTGTACCTCTATGTTCTTAAGGAAAGAATCCACTCTTGCATTTATACCAGCTTGCTCTTCATTATTCTTGATCTGAGTGGTCATGAACTTAGCTAGTACATCTTCTAGATTCGTCTTGGACTCTTGAACAGGTATATTCTGCCTTGTTACTTGAGAGAACCCAGGGGGTTGATTTGGCCTTGCTCCAGAAGCTGATGGTTGATTAAGTGATGGGCCATTCTTCCAAGAAAAATTCGGATGGTTTTGCCAAGCAGGATTGTAAGTGTTCGAGTATGGATTCTGATTCTTTGGAAAGTTCCCCACATAGTTAACTGATTCTGTTAATGCAAAGGGGCACTATTCTGTTGAGTGCAGATCTCCACAATTCTCACAAGCAATTGGAGTCACTTGGGTAGAACATACATTCAATTGCTGGTTTCGTTGCACCTGAGATTCCAACATATCAAACCTCTTGTTCAAAGCAGAAAGAATAGTTGCTAGTGGTACGGAAGAGTCTTCTTGAGTGCTAGCGACATTAGCAGTAATCCTTCTATCTCCTCCTCTTTGCACATAACTCTCAGATAGTGTGTCCAAAACCAGAATAACATCATCTACCGGCATGTCATCCCAACTCCCATTTAAGATAGCATCCAGCATAGTGTCAGTTTGTGGAGTCAGGCGTGTGCAGAAATTCTGAACAATGGCGCAGTTATCCATTCCATGACTCGGACATTGGCGGAGTAAATATTTGTATCTCTGCCATGCAGCGTACAAATGCTCATCTGAAGCTTGCTTAAAATTGATGAGCTCACGACGGGCATCTGCTATTCTATTATTTGGAATGAAGCGAGCTCTGAACCTTGCCTCTAGCTTGTCCCAAGTGTCTATTGAACCTTCTGGTAGATTTAACAACCATTCCTTAGCCTTTCCTTGCAGAGAGAGTGGGAATAGTCTAAGTCTTAATACATCCCTAGGCACCCCATTCTGTTTGAATGAATCACATACTCCCAAAAATGATAGAATGTGGCGGTTGGGATCTTCATCAGACCTCTCACCAGTGAATTGTCCATTGAGCTGCAGCATGGAGATCATCACAGGTTTTAGCTCAAAATTAGCCACTTGGAAATCGAGGACTACAATGCTCGGCTGAGTGGTTCTCATGGTTCTTCCCACAAAATCTTTGATAGTACGATTCTGATTATCTTCGTTCGCCATATCTGTGGTAGGAATGACTATCTCACTTTCTGCTTGGATTAATGTAGACCCTTCAGCCAAGATATCCGTTAAACTCCTTGTCTTTTTAGGTGTTTTGTTAGATCTGGCTTTTGGTGGCATAAACTATGTACCTGTGAAAACAAAGGAGTGCAGATTAAGAGTCTTACTAAGCTAAAAGAATCAAGGGGAAATTACTAAGAAAGTAATAACTGAATAGCTAATCAACTGAAAGCGTAAATAACTAAGAAAAAGTAAATAAAAGAAAATAAATACTTAAGCTAAAACTACTCAAAGTTCCCTAATTCTCTTCACCAATTGCCTTAATTCCCCGGAAATGGCGCCAAAAACTTGATGCTCACTAAAATATGACATCGCAAGTGTACGGGTCGCAACGGTAGTACGTGATGAATCAAGGTCATTCCCTCAGAGAATTAGCACAATTGACGATTAGTCATTAGAGTTCTCACTTTCATTTTAGTTAAACAATCAAATTGCAAATGGATTTATGAAAATTACGTAAAGGCGAGTAATAAACGATGATTATAATTGAAAATATGCAATTAGAAACTCCTTAGGAATTTTAATCCGCTTTATATCAATGTCGATTATCTCCCTTTTAATTAAACAGCTTAATGTAATTACTAGAGTCAAGGTTGAAGTAGGAGCAGTTGTCTTTCGATCCAATTGAACCATTATATCCACTCACGCTTGATATCTCAAGGAGTGGTTAATAAATGCTCAAGTGCAGACCTTCTTTTGACTACCTAGGGCCCTTGAAGATATCTCTATCTCAAGTGCAAATTAGATTAGATCTAATCTTAAGTTGTTTAACCAATGGTTTATAAGCAATTTCCTTCCGTCAAAGGTTAATTACTTAATCCACAATCAAACTAAAGGAGGCCACCCAATAGAATGAAATATATTTCAGATTAAACACCATAAATTCCAATAACTGCAGAATCAACAAGGGAAAATAATCTCTACAGAGTAAAGGTTCATAAAATCCCTAAGGATTACAAAAGTTAGCCACTCATGGCTGGAAATCCACAAACAAATTCAGCAGACATATTAATTATCATCAACTAAGAGGGGAGATGGAGTAGAAACACCTAATCGGAAGGAAAATCAATAGAACCAATGAATTCCCGATCAAATTGAAGCTTCTCCAACACCTTGGATGTGTTTTCTTCTCTCCTAGTTGGCCAGAACTCTTTCTACTTGCTGAATGAATCAAACCCTAGGCTTTCCTCGACTTTTCTAGCTTGCTAAATTAAACTATGCGTTTCAGGGTCCACTCTCGCTATAGCGAGGAGTGCTTCTCGCTATAGCGAGATCTCATAAGTTCCCAGATTTTCTGCTGTCCTCGCTACTGCTGTGCTATGGCGAGTTTCTCCCTGGAATTTGTATGCTTCGCGACTTCGCTGTGGCGAAGTACCTCACTCGCTATAGCGAAAGTGTGTTCTCGCCATAGCGAGTTCAATCCCATAGCGAGAATGCTTGATCCACTTGTACTTTCTCACTTCTCAGCTTCCTTCTCTTTTCTCCATTCTTTCTTTCTTCTTTTATCTTTCCTGAAATTGAAGTCAATCATAGAGTGAGGCTCAAACTGCTAAAGATAATACAATAAAACACTCTTTTTATTTTGTGTGATTGAATTCATTTTTTAATTCTATTAATCAAGAAGAAAGCATTTGCCTCCCTAATTTGATCTTAAATATAATCTCATTTTCTACCACAAATTAGGGAGTTATCAACAGCACCCACAGCGTAGTCGCTGGCATCACACATCACTTCAAAGGGTTCAGCCCAGTTAGGTGCCACGATAATAGGGGCAGATACCAATTTCTTCTTCAACTCCTCAAAAGCCCTATGACACTAATGGTCAAACTTGAATGGAGCTTCTTTCTCAAGTAGTTGACAGAGGGGTTTGGCAATTTTAGAGAAGTTTAAATGAATCTCCTGTAGAAGCCTACATGGCCCAAGAAACTTCGAACTCTTTTTACACTAGTTGGAGGTGGAAGTTGCTCAATTAGAGAGATTTTGGCCTTATCCACCTCCAGGCCTTTACTGGAAACTCGATGACCAAGCACCACCCCCTCTTGCACCATAAAATGGCACTTTTCCCAATTAAGAACCAGATGAGTTTCCTCACATCTCTTCAAAACTTGCTCTAAATTAGCAAGGCATTCTTCAAATGAGTCCCCAAAAATTGAGAAATCGTCCATAAAAATCTTCATAGTCTGCTCAATCATATCGGAGAAAATGGACATCATGCATCTCTGGAATGTAGCGGATGCATTGCATAATCCAAATGGCATCCTTCTAAAAGTGAATGTGCCATAAGGACATGTGAAGATAGTCTTTTCCTGGTCCTCAGGTGCAATGGCAATCTGATTATATCCCGAATACCCATATAAGAAGCAAAAGTAGGCTTTCCCAGCTAATCTATCCAGCATCTAGTCAATGAAGGGTAATGGGAAATGATCTTTTCTAGTGGCAGTATTGAGTTTCCGATAATCCATACAAACCTGCCACCCCGTCACTGTCCTTGTGGGAATCAACTCATTGTAGGTGTTAGCCACTACAGTCATGCCCTCTTTCTTGGGAATGCATTGGACTGGGCTCACCCAAGAGCTATCTGAAATTGGGTAGATAATCCTCGCATCCAGCCATTTCAAAATTTCTTTCTTCACTACCTCCTTCATTATTGGGTTGAGCCTTCTCTGATGTTCAACAGCTTTCTTGTGGTTGTCCTCCAATAGGATTTTATGCATACAGATGGAGGGACATATCCCCTTGATGTTTGCTAATGACCATCCAATGGCTTTCTTAAAACTGCCTAACACTTGAAGAAGCTCCCTTTCTTGATGATCAGATAGGGTAGCAGAGATTATTACTGGTAGTGTGCATTCTTCCCTTAGGTAAGCATATTTCAAATGAGGAGGTAATGGCTTCAACTCCAAAGATGGAGGCTCCTCTATAGATGGCTTCAATACAGACTTGACTCCAATAGATGTAACCAGTGGTTCAAACTATTGAAAGGCTTTGCAATGCTTTTGAGTAGCTTCTAATAGTTTAATGCATTCTCTCATGCCATTATGCTCCTTCTTAGCTAATCCAACTAATGATGCTTCCAAAGGATCCTTGAGAGTTGAATCAATGAACTTATCATGTACTGCATGGGTGATTAGACGCACAAAGCAACATTCCTTTGATTCATTCGGGCTTTTCATTGCCTTATACATGTTGAATGTCACCTCCTGGTCATTAACCCTCATAGTAAGTTCTCCTTTTTGTACATCAATTAGTGTTCTACTGGTGGCCAAAAAAGGTCTGCCCAAAATGATCAAAATATCCTTATCTTCTTCATAATCCAAGATTATGAAATCTGCTGGAAAAATTAACTTATCCACCTTCACCAAAACATCTTCGATGACTCCATTTGGATAGGCTAAAGATCGATCAGCTAGTTGCAAGGTGATAGTTGTTGGCCTTGCCTCGCCCAATCCAAGCTTCTTGAATGTTGACAGTGGCATTAAGTTTACACTTGCCCCCAAATCACACAAAGCATTTCCAGTGAAATGTTTACCAATGTTACAAAGAATGGTAAAACTCCCTGGATCCTTCATCTTAGGTGGTAATTTCTTTTGCAGGATGGCACTGCATTCTTGAGTTAGGGCCACCGTCTCAAATTCTCCAAACCGCCTTTTATTAGACAGCACATCTTTCATAAACTTAGCATAACTTGGCATTTGCTCCAAAGCCTCTGCAAAAGGAATATTAATGTGGAGTTATTTAAAGATTTCTAAGAATTTCTAATATTGCTAGTCCAGATTTTTCTTCCTGAAATGTTAAGGAAAGGGCAGTGGGGGAATGATTCTCTCTTGATCCTTCTCTTGACTATTCTTCTCAGCACTGTCTTTCCTTTTCTCGTTCGCTTCATTCTTCTTTTCCACCTTGTTCTTTACTTCTACAGGTTCCTCTTTTTCATCCTTCTTTTCCACCTTGCCTTGGTCTGGGCTTGACTTATTAGCTTGCTTTGACGGTACTACTTCAGGCAACTCCTTGCCACTTCTTAATGCAATAGCTTTACATTCCTCTTTGCCCTCTCTTCTAGGGTTAGGAATAGTATCACTTGGTAGCACCCCAAGCTATCTTGAGTTTGCAGAAGAAGCCAATTGACCGATTTGTACTTCTATATTCCAGATTGCGGTCTCATGTCTTGTCATTATGGCATCTTGTCTAGCTAATATGGCATCTTGCTTAGCCATATACTGTATGAGCATTTCTTCCATGTTTGGGTTCTTTTCTAGCATTAGTGGCCTTCCTTGAATAGGGAATCCCGGGGGGTAAGAAAGTCTCATACCAGAAGAGGATGACTGAGGCTAATTTTGTCCCTGGTTTTATGAAAAATTTGGATGATTCCTCCATCCCAGGTTATAGGTGTTAGAATAGGGGTTGTTTTGGGTCTTCTCATAGTTGCCCATGTAGTTGACTACTTCTACCAAGGAAGGGCATTAATCACTGCAGTGTTCTACTCCACAATGCTCACAAGTGATGACGGGAGCTTGAATAGAGTTAACCCCCACTGGTGCATTGAAACGTGTTTCAAGACTATCAAACCTCTTATTCATTACAGCCACCTGAGCTGAGAGTGTGGTTAGAGCATCTATTTCATGTATCCCAGCTACCTTTTTCTTGTGAGGTCTAGATGCAGACCATTGGAAGGAGTTAGCTACCATATTCTTCAGCAAATTATATGCCTCTTCAACATTTAAGTTGCCTATGATACTCCCATTTGAAGCTGAGTCAAGGATGGCTTTTGTTTCAGGCAACAGCCTATTGTAAAAGGTCTGCACTTGCAACCCATTTAGGAAATCCATGATTGGGGCACTTTTTTAACAGTTCTTTGAATCTTTCCCAAGCTTTATATAAGGGCTCATCATCTTGTTGCATGAAAGAGGTAATGTCATTTCTCAACTCTACTGATCGAGCTGGCGGAAAAAATCTAGCTCTAAATCTTGTAAATAGATCATCCCAAGTGATTATGAACCCATCCGGCAATGAGTTGAGCCATACCTTAGCCTTGTCACTTAATGAAAGCGGGAAGAGCCTCAGCTGAATTGCATCACCCGTCACTCCATTTTGCTTAAAGGAATCACACACCTCTAGGAAGTTGGAGAGGTGAGTGTTTGGATCTTCAAGAGGGGAGCCATTGAATTGTCTAGCCATTTGAAGCATTTGCAGTACCACTTGCTTCATTTCAAAATTGTTTGCTTGAATGGCTGGTCTTCTTATACTTGAGTGGTACCCTTGCATATTTAAAGTTGCAAAATCATTCACTGTGCGGACACAATTTTCATCCTCTTGCGCCATATTTGTGGTGGAGTCAGAAGTTTTGCTACTGTCTCTCTGAGCTTGATTAGAGGCTTGATCAGATTCTTCTGGAAACAAAACCACTTCGAAACTCACAATCTCTTGCATATGAGGCTGTGCACACACAATACGTAGTCACTGCAAAATAGAACAGAGAAAGAAATTGAAAGTAGATAAAGTAAAAATATGCACAGTGCTTAAGTTCAAACTAGGTATGCTAGTATCAATATTGACAACACTATATTTTGGCACACAAATCCCTGGCAACGGCGCCAAAAACTTGTTGCTTTCTCTGAAGCGTATACGCAAGTATACGTATTGTGAAGGCAATATAGTGATAAGAAAAGATCATTCCCTCGAGGATTTGTTGTCAAAACAATGCCAAGTACTGAAATTCACACCCTAATTTAAATCAAGCAAATCAATTCTTAAATGTTGGTGTTAAAAGAAATTGTTTATGATTCTAAGCTATATAGAAATCTAGGTTAGTATTTGGATTTTCGGGTGAATATTAGCATCTAGGATTATTGGTTATCTTGTACTTCATAGTAATTAGTTTAACATTCATTCCCTTCTGCTCCCAATGGTAATACATGTTGGTCTAGGATTTTGTTCTTCCTATATATATTATTTCAAATATTGTATAGGGTACTCTGTTAATTTTATAATCCCTTATAAAATCAACTAAGATTAATCTATGAGTACAATACCTAATTAGACCATGTGAGGTTATTAAGTATATTCCTATCTCAATAACTAAGCTATCCACTCACCTCAGCAAATTTCAAGCACTCACACCACTCAACTTTTGATCTAACCTCCTTTTCCCTTTCCCAAGTTCAAGTAAGGTATCATATCAATCTAAATGCTGGCCAATCAATCAGAAAGCATGAAGTACAAAGTTAAGTGAACAAACATTAACCATTGATTGCAAAATTAGAATGCAGAACAACTACTAATCCATACAAGAGTCCCAAATAATCCTAGATTAGATAGGGTTTAGCTATACATGATCATAAAATCCAAAATCAAACTTGAAGCAACAATCAAATACATCAGAAACTATGAATGAGACAGAGAAATGACGAAGAAGAAACTCAGAAACACAAGGATTTAGCTTCAATCTTCAATCTCTAGCTTCACTTTGCTTCAAAATGGCTTCCTAGCTCTTCCCTCAGCTTTTGCACACTTGGAATAACACAAATACAACCCAGAATGACGGCTGCTTCGACTCCCCTTCGCATATGAAGCTTCAAACCCTCAGAAATTTTGGAAACAAAACCCTACATTCAGCTAAATCAAGTTGCACCGCGGCTTAGAATGTTGCGCCATGGCGAGTTTTGGTTCTGTAAGACTAAGCGCCGCAGCGAGATTTGATTCTATCTAATTTCTGAGGTCTATATGTATCGCGCCTTGGCGCACATAGATCCGTTGCAGGGCAATTTGGTTCTGTGTGACCTCTCACCGCAGCCTAATACCCACACGCCGAGGAGCTACTTCCATTCCATTAATGCTGTGGCCTAATTTATATCTCGCCGAGGTGATTTTTTGTTCTACCTGAGGCCTCACCGTGGCTCAAACATTTCCACCACGGTGCACGTTACCCTGCACACTTCCTTCAGATTTCTGTACTTTCTGCCTTAGCACACTGAAACTTGGCTGTGGCGTGATTTGCAAATCCAACACATTGCAGCCTTTTTCTCCTGACATTGCTCCATACTCTTCAAAACATACATCCTAAGAAAACCAAGTATGATTAGTTATCAATATACTAAAAAATGAAGGTAAAACTAATGGTTTTTCAAGTAAGTATTGAGTATAGAGAGCTATTCATCCTAAGTATGTTTATTTCTTTCTATGGATGTATTATTTATCCTATAAGTGGAGGCTAAAGTCATATTTATTGAGAGAAAAATATATACAATAACATGAATAGTTGGGAATTATCAGCTACATAACTTGTTTAAATACTAGATTGCTCTATAAGCTCCATTATGGTCCATAAATGTACCTATTGAAGCAACACCCCTCAAACCATTTCTAGGCCTCATTCTTTCCTTTCAAATATAGTTCTTGACTCTTTTTAAGCCTCTTGGAGTCATCACACCATTAAAATAAGAGGCCTAACATCATGTTGCTTCTTTAGGTCATAATATGGAACCTAAGGCACCAAATCAACTTCTATGAGTTCTAAATTTTTCCCAAGGCCTTCCCTCATTTTCATTCATCAAATATGACTCAAGAATGGCCTTAGAAAAATTTAAAACTCTCCCTAGCTATATGAAGCATGCTTGGCCGAGACTATGCCTAAGTTAGGGTTCCATGGAGTTTTCTTTATTTTCTTGAAGAAGGAAGCTTATGGGGAGCATCTTAGGTGTCTCAAGAACTCATTTAAACTCTTACTTAGACCTAAGAATCATCACATAAGTTCAAAATTTGGAAGGTGCACTTAAAACCCTAAGTTTTGCATCTTGAATTCTAATGACTATTTCATGATTTTCTTTACATATTCTTATTCCTTTCCATCAAATACCTAAGATTCATGCTTGGTTGGGCTGGAAAATCAAATCCTTCTATGGCTCCTAGGGTTAGGAAAAATGGAAAAGAAGAGTGATGGAAGATATCAACCATAGGATGCATTTTTACCTTATTTTTTTGCTCAATTTAGCTTGAATCTTGCTTTCTCCAAGCTCTTCTCTTCAAATCCAAAATTTTCCTTGAATTTCTCCCTTGAATCAGATTTATAAGCTTCATTTTAAGCCAAGGAAAGAAGGGAGAAGGGAGGAGAGGAGGTGTGGATAAAGAAAAGCAAGGAAAATCACCATGAAAACATACCTTAAGCTTGGTTTTCTTCTTCCTCTCTTGGGCACCTCTCCCTTAGGGTTTTGCTTCTGATTTGGGGCTGGAAAATCTAAAGTGAAATGAAGGCAAGTGTGATGTGCCACCTATATATAGCTAGGGCAAAGTGACTTTTTCAAAAATTTCAATTTTACCCTTCATACTTTGTATTTTGGTTTCTCCTTTGTTTTAACGCCTTTTTGAGAACTGTCTTTTTCATTATAAAATTTAGATTCCTAATTAAGAAAAATGCCTTTGGAATCACTTAAATCGGAGCTAAAACCTTTCTGAATGAACCCGTCAAAGTTTAGGCATACCGACGTTAGAAAACGTCCACTGGAGAGGATTTAATTGTCCTGGGGCTTCCCATGGCTTTCAAGGCCTTTGAAAACCCCGAAAAACTCAAAACTTTGATTTAAAAAGCCCTCCTATATGAATTTCAAAAATTGCCCAAAATTACAAAAATGCCATTACATTTCGTAGGATTTCTGTTAAGATTTGTTTCTTTATTCTAGCTTCATTTTTCCTTCCGTCTGAGGTTAGGATTCTCATTTTTTGGAGACTAGAATGTTACTCAAATTTTTCAGAACCTTAACTAATTCATTTTGAGGAACTTGCTTTGAAAACGTGCCCGTTTCTGTTGTTTAACGAAAACTAGACATTACAGTAAGCCATAACACAATAATTAATAAAGGCTAAATGCGCCATGGAGGGAATATAGCACACCACAATGTAATGTGGGTTAAAGGCATATAATCAAGAGATTATCCACACAATCAGAGCTATTCACAAGCTTAGATAAATGATCAGCAACTTGATTTTCAGTTCCTTTCCTATCAGCAATTTGCACATCAAATTTTTGCAATAGTAAAACCCATCTAATCAGCCTAGGTTTAGATTCTTTCTTCCATAAAAGATATCTAATAGTAGCATGATCAGTATGAACTATAACTTTAGTACCCATCAAATATACTCTAAATTTTTCAAAAGCAAAGACAACAGCAAGCATTTCTTTTTCAGTAGTTGAGTAATTTACCTGTGCTCTAGCTAAGGTTTTGCTTGCATAGTAAATAGGATGAAAAATCTTACCATGTCTCTGGCCAAGCACAGCTCCAACCGCATAATCGCTCACATCGCACATAACCTCAAAGGGCAGTGACCAATCAGGGGCCACTATAATTGGTGCAGTGATAAGTCTTTACTTAAGTTCTTCAAAAGCCTTCAAGCAATTTGGATCTAACTTGAAAGGGGTATCCTTTTCAAGCAATTGAGAAAGAGGCTTCGCTATCTTTGAGAAATCTTTGATAAATCTCTGATAGAACCCAGCATGCCCCAAGAAGCTTCTAATAGCTTTCATATTGGTGGGTGGTGGTAGTTGCTCAATTACTGAAACCTTAGCCCGATCCACTTCTAATCCTCTTTTAGATACTTTATGCCCAAGTACTATACCTTCACAAACCATGTAGTGGCACTTTTCCCAATTTAGGACTAAATTGGTATCCTTACACCTTTACAAAACCCGTGTCAATTGTCTAGACACTCTTCAAACATGATGCCAAATACTGAGAAATCATCCATAAAGACTTCCATGAGCTCAATCATGTCAGAGAAAATCGACATCATACATCTTTGAAATGTGGCAGAGCATTACACAATCCAAAAGGCATGCGTCTGAATGCAAAAGTTCCATATGGACATGTGAAAGTAGTTTTTTCTTGATCCTCCGGGACAATGGCAATTTGATTGTATCCAGAATAGCCATCCAGGAAATAAAAGAATTCTTTTCCTACTAACCGATCTAACATCTGATCAATGAATGGAAGCGGGAAATGATCCTTTCTTGTAGCCGTATTCAACTTTCTGTAGTCCATACAAACTCTCCAACCTGTGACTGTTCTTATGGCAATCATTTCATTCTTCTCATTATTTACTATTGTCATAGGTCCTTTCTTAGGGACACATTGCACCGGACTCACCCAGTCACTATCCGAGATGGGATAGATAATGCCAGCATCAAGCCACTTAATAATCTTTTTCTTGACCACTTCTTTCATTATCGAATTCAATCTTCTTTGGTTTTCCACTGATTTCTTGTGGTCATCTTCTAAGAGGATTTTGTGCATGCAAATGGCTGGATTGATCCCTTTTATATCAGCTATAGTCCAACTAATAGCTTTTTTATGCTCTTTTAACACCTTTAACAGCTGCTTCTCTTGGGGAAATGTCAATGCAGATGAGACTATGACCAGCAAGGTCTCTTCTTCCCCCAAATAAGTATATTTTAGATGCGATGGAAGAGGTTTCAATTCCAACAATAGAGGTTGCTCAATGGAAGGTGGTAGAACATGGGTTTTTTGTGAAGCCAGCTCCAGTGATTCAAAATGCCCATTCTGCTTAGCCATAGGTCTAAATGCATTAAGCTTGTGCTCAACTTCCACTCTCTTCACTTCCTCTATACTTGGCTTACCAACAAGTACTGCTTCAAGAGGATCGGTGAAAGCATAAGAGTTCAATTCTTCTTGAATCATCTCTTCAACAATAGACACCCGTGAACATTCTTCAACACTACCCAAATGCTTCATAGCTTTCTCCACACTAAAAGTGACTTGCTTATCTCCAAGTTGCATTATAATCTCCCCTTTTTCCACATCAACTAGTGCCCTGCCAGTAGCTAGAAACGGTCTCCCCACTATCAATGGGATATCTCTATCCTCTTTAATATCAAGCACAATAAAATTAGCGGGATAGATGAACGGGCCAATTTTCATTAGCACATCTTCAATGATCCCATGTGGATAAGAAAGACTTCTATCAGCCAGCTACAAAGTGACCGTCGTTGGGTTGGCTTCACCCATCTGTAGCTTTCAAAAAATGGATAAGGGCATGAGGTTCACAGCAGATCCTAAATCACAGAGTGCTTGACCTTCAAATTTATCCCCAATCATGCAAAGGATTGAAAAGGAACCAGGGTCTTTGCACTTGGTTGGTAGGTTGGATTTTAGGATATTAATGGTCTCCTTTGTCAAAGCCACTGTAGCAAATTCAGTGAACCGCTTCTTCTTGCTAAGCATGTCCTTAAGGAATTTAGCATATTTAGGCATTTGCTCTAAAGCTTCAGAGAAGGGGATATTGATGTGAAGTTGCTTAAACATATTCAAGAACTTCTTGTACTGTTCATTAAGGACTTTCTTTTGCAATCTCTATGGAAATGGGGGCAATGGCACCACTTTCAGATGTATCACTGTCTTTTCTTTAGACTTTTCCACTTTAGACTCTCCTTCCTTCTCCTTTTCTTTGTCACTCAAACTGACAACCTTTTTCTCTCTCTTTTGTTGAAGTTCTTCACCTTTGATCTGAATAGTGCTTGATGGACCCTTGGAATTCACCTTAGTTGGTTCCTTCACTTGAACTTGTACTTCAGAGAGTTCTTTATCACCTCTCAAAGTGATAGCCTTACATTCTTCCTTACCATCTCTCCTTGGGTTAGGAATTGTATCGCTTGGCAAACCTCTTTGGTGCAGTGCATTCACAGCAAACGCTAGTTGCCCTATCTGTACCTCTATATTCTTAAGGGAGGAATCTAGTTTTGCATTAATACCGACTTGCTCTTTATTATTTTTGATCTGAGTGGTCATGAACTTAGCTAGTACATCTTCTAGATTTATTTTGGGCTCTTGAACAGGCACATTCTGCCTTATCACTTAAAAGAACCCAGGAGGTTGAGTTGGCCTTGCTCCAGAAGATGATAATTGATTAAGTGATGGACTATTCTTCCAAGAGAAATTTGGATGATTTCGCCATGTAGGATTGTAAATGTTTCTGATTCTTTGGAAAGTTCCCCACATAATTAACTGATTTTGTTGATGCAAAGGGGCAATATTCTGTTGAGTGCAGATCCCCACAATTCTCACAAATAGTTGGGGTCACTTGGGTAGAACAAACATTCATAGGCTGGCTTCGTTGCACTTGAGATTCCAACATATCAAATCTCTTGTTCAGGGCGAAGAGAATAGTTACTAGTGGTACAGAAGAGTCTTCTTGAGTGCTAGCAACATTAGCAGTTATCCTTCTACCACCTTCTCTTTGCACATAGCTCTTAGATAATGTGTCCAAAGCTAAAATAACATCATCTATAAACATGTCATCCCAACGCCCATTTAAGATAGCATCCAACATAGTATCAGTTTGTGGAGTTAGGCGTGTACAAAAATTCTGAACAATGGCACAGTTATCCATTCCATGACTTGGGCACTGGCGGAGTAAATGTTTGTAACTCTGCCATGCAACGTACAAATGCTCATCTAAAGCTTGCTTAAAGTTGATGAGCTCACGACGGGCATTTGCTATTCTGTTATTTGGAATGAAGCAAGCTCTGAACCTTGCCTCTAGCTTGTCCCAAGTGTCAATTGAACCCTCCGGTAGAGTTAACAACCATTCCTTAGCCTTTTCTTGCAAAGAGAGTGGGAACAGTCTAAGTCTCAGAACATCCCTTGGTACCCCATTCTGCTTGAATGAATCACACACTCCTAAAAATGACAGAATGTGGCAGTTGGGATCTTCATCAGACCTCTCAACAGTAAACTGTCCATTGAGCTATAGCATGGAGATCATCACGGGCTTTAACTCAAAATTAGCAGCTTGAAAGTCTGAGACTACAATGCTAGGCTGAGTGGTTCTCATGGTTCTTCCCACAAAATCCTTGATAGTGTGATTCTGATTATCTTTGTTTGCCATATTTGTAGTAGGAATGATTATCTCACTTTCAGCTTGAATTAGTATAGACCCCTCAGCCAAAATATTCGTTAAACTCCTTGTCTTTCTAGGTGTTCTATTGGATCTGGATTTAGGTGGCATAAACTATGTACATGTGAACACAAAGGAGTGTAGATCAAGAGTCTCACTAAACCAAGGAAATCAAAAGGTAATTACTAAGAACGTATTAAATAAAATTACTATAACTAACGACTGAAAGCGTAAATAACTAAAAAGAAGTAAATAAAAGGAAACTAAGTGTTTAAGCTAAAACTACTCAAAGCCCTCTAATTCTCTTCACCAATTGCCTTAATTCCCCAGCAACGGCGCCAAAAACTTAATGCTCACTGGATAGTGACACTGCAAGTGTATGGGTCGTAGAAATAGTATATGATGAATCAAGGTCGTTCCCTCAGAGAATTAGTATGATTGGTGATTAGGCATTAGAGTTCTCTCATGTTCATTTTAGTTAAACAATCAAATTATGATTGAATTTTTATGAAAATTAATTCTAATGTAGTTGACAGTAATAAAATATGGTTGTATTTGAAAGTATGCAATTAAAATTACCCTAGAAATTTTAATCCCCTTTATCTCCAATGTTAATCATTCCCCTTTCAATTGATCAGCTTAATGCAAGTTTTAGAGTCAAGGTCCAATTAGGTGCAACTGTCTTTCGATCCAATTGAACCCTTATATCCACTTACTCTCGATGTCTCAAGGAGTAGTTAATACTTAATTAAGCGCAGACCTTATCTCGACTACCTAGGGCTTTTGAGTATATCTTTATCTCAAGTGCAAATTAGATTATATCCAATCCTAAATTGTTTAACCAATGGTCTATAAGCAATTCCCTTCTTTCAAAGGTTAATTACCCAATCCACAATCAAACTAAAGGAGGCCAACAATAGAATGAACTATAATTTAGATTAAACACTAAAATTCTCAATAATCCACATAATCAAAAAGGGAAACAATCTCCAAAGACTAAAGGTTCATAAAATCCCTAGGGATTACACAATCTAGCCGCTCATTGCTTGAAATCCACAAACAAATTCAGCAAACATATTAACAATCATTAACTAGAAGGGAAGATGGAGTAGAAACACCTAATTGGAATGATAAGTAGCAGAATTAATGGATTCCCGATCAAGTTGAGGCTCCTCCAACACCTTTCGTGCGTTTTCCTCTTCTCCTAGTCGGCCAGAACGTTCTCCCTCTACTGAATGATGCAAACCCTAGCTTCCTTGCGTCTATTTTAGCTTGCTAATCCAAACTGTGCATTTTAGGGTTCGATCTCGCCATGGCGAGGAGTGCCTCTCACTATAGCGAGAGCTCATAAGTTCCCAGATTTCTGCTATTCTCGATACTGCTTCGCTATGGCGAGCTTCTCCTTGGAATTTGTATGCCTCGCGACTTCGCTATGGCGAAGTACCTTCCTCGCTACAGCGAAAGTGCATCCTCACTACAGCGAATTGAGTTCTAGCTGTAGTGAGGGGACTTGTTCCACTTGTATTTTTTCACTTCTCAGCTTCCCTCTCTTTTCTCAATTCTTGCTTCCTTCTTCTATTTTTCCTGAAATTGAAATCAATCATAGAGTGAGCCTCAAACTGATAAAGATATTACAATAAAACACTATCTTTATTTTGTTTGATTAAATACATTTTTAACCCTATTTATTAAGAAGAAAGTGCTTTGCCTCCCTAATTCAATCTCAAATGTATTCCTTTTTCATCCTAAATTAGGGAGTCATCAGCATATAGTAACCAAAGGCAAGCTACAACACAAATGCTCCTAATGCACCATTTCTCCATGGTGTGATTCGTTTTAGCAAAATGCAGCATTTTCTTGGTTGAAATTTTGAGTTTCTTACTATATATAGCCATTTTTGTGAGAGGAGCTGTCATTCTATGTTATTTTAGGCCTATTTTGGGTGTTTAGAGGCTGAGGAGAAGCTAAGAAAGGCATCTTGAAGCAAAAGAGTACTAGATATTGAAAATTGAAGAAGAGACAAGCTTCCATTCTTAGTTTTCTTTTTTCTTCTTCTTTTATTTGCATTTGTTCATATGTTTTTAACCTTTGCTTGAACTTTGCTATTAGTTTTTATAAATATGTATAGCTAAACTCCTTAATCTAGATTATTAAAAACTCTTGTATGGATTAGTGGTTGTTTCTCACTTTAATTTTGTTATTAATGATGAATACATGTTTATTCAACTATATGATTTATGCTCTCTGATTGCTTGGCCAACAATTAGATTGATTTGATACTTTTACTTGAACTTGAAAAAGGAAAAGTGAAATTAGATGAGTTGATGAGTTGTGTGAGCACTTAAAACTTGTTAGGGAAAGTGGATGGTTTAGTTAATGAGATAGGAATATACTTATTAACTTCACATAATCCAATTAGGTATTGTATTATTAAATTGATCTTAGTTGATTTCATAAGGAATTATGAAATAAATTAGATAATTCTACATGAGATTTGGAAAAATACTTATAGGAACAAGTAAACTTTAAACTAACATGTATCACCATTAAAAGAAAAGGTAATGAGTGCTGAATTAAATTGCTATGAAATACATGAGGAATTAATAATCCTAGATGTTATTATTCACCTGAAAATCTAAATATCAATTTTGAACTTTGCATAGTAAATAATCTTTAATCATTTCTTGTTATACAATTACTTGAAATTAATTCGCTTAATTTAAGCTAGAGTGTGAATTTTGATATTTGACAAGTTTTTACACACAAATCCTCCACAGAATGATCTTTTCTCATCATTGTATTATCTTAGCAATACTTATACTTACATGCACACTTTCAAAAAGAAAGCAACAAGTTTTTGGCACTGTTGCCAGGGATTTGTGTGCCAAAATATTTTTCTGTCAATATTAATAGTGGGATACCAAGTTTGAACTTAAGCTATGTGTATAGTTTTACTTAATTTTTTCTCATTTCCTTTTTTATTCTCTCATTGTGTGCACAACATCTTATGTAAGAAATTGAAAGTCTAGAATTTGTGTTATTTCAAAAAGAATCTAAAGAAGCTTCTAATCAAACTTTAGAAGATGAATCTAAAACTTTTAAATTGACAAAAAATATGGTGTATAAGGATCAAAATCAAGTTAAAACAATAAATGATTTTGCTACATTGAATATGCAAGGATACCATTCAAGCATAAGAAGACTAGCCATTCAAGCCAGCAATTTTAAAATGAAGTAAGTGGTACTACAAATGCTCCAAATGGCTGAGCAGTTTGGTGGCTCACCTGTGGAAGATTGGAACACTCACCTCTCAAAATTTTTTAGAGGTGTGTGACTTTTTCAAGCAAAATGTTGTATCTGATAATGCAATCTAGTTAAGGCTTTCCCACTTTCACTAAGGGATAAAGTCAAGGTGTGGCTTAACTCATTACCAAATAGGTCCATCACCACTTGGGATGATCTAGTCATAAAATTCAGAGCTAGGTTCTTTCCACTAACCAGATTAATAAAGTTAAGAAGTGATATCACCTCTTTCATGGAATAAGATAATAAACCATTATATAAAGCATGGGAGAGATTCAAGAGTTGTTGAAGAAATGACCTAACTATGGATTTCCTAAATAAGTGCAAGTGAAAACTTTCTACAATAGGCTACTATCAGAAACAAAGCCCATTCTTGATTTAGCATCCAATAGGAGCATCACAGCAATATAAATATTGATGCTACTTATAATTTGTTAGAAAATATGACAACTAACTTTCTTCAATAGTCTATCTCTAGATCTCAAAAGAAAAAGGTGGCAAGAGTTCATGAAATTGATGCTTTGATCACACTCTCAGTTCAAATGGCAACAATAAACAAAAGATTTGACAATCGTAAAATGCGTTTTGGGGCATAAATGGGTGTGAATGCCATTCAATCTTCAACCATTAATTGTGAGCACTGTGGAGGGGAACATTTTAGTGATCAATGTCCTTCATTGGTGGAAGTAGTTAATGATAATTCCCAACTATTCATGTTATTGTATATATTTTTCTCTCAGTAAATATGACTTTAGCCTCCACTTATAGGGTAAATAATACATCCATAGAAAGAAATGAACATACTTAGGATGAATAGCTCTCTATACTCAATTCTTACTTGAAAAACCATCAGTTTTACCTTCAATTTTGAGTATACTGATAACTAATCATACTTGGTTTTCTTATGATGCATGTTTTGAAGAGTATGGAGCAATTTCAGGAGAAAAAGGCTGCAAAGTGTTGGATTTGTACATCTTGCCGCAGCCAAGTTTCATTGCGCCGAGGCGGAAAGTGCAGAAATCCGAAGGAAGTGTACAAGGCAACATGCGCCGCAGCAAAAATGTTTGAGTCGCGGCGAGGCCTCAGGTAGAACCAAAACTCGCCGCAGCGATTATGTGTATGCCGAGGTGCAAGACATGCAAACCTCAAAAGTCAGACAGAATCAAATCTCGTCGCGGTGCTCAATCTTACAGAACCAAAACTCGTCGCAGCGCAACTCGAATTAACTGAACACAGCATTTTGTTTCCAAAATTTCTGAGGGTTTAAAGCTTCATATGCGAAGGGGAGTCGAAGTAGTTGTCATTCTGGGTTGTTTTTGTGTTATTCCAAGTGTGCAAAAGCTGAGGGAAGAGCTAGAAAGCCATTTTGAAGCAAAGTAAAGCTGGAGATTGAAGATTGAAGCTGAATCCTTGTGTTTTTGAGTTTTTTCTTCATTTCTTCTGTCTTATTCATAGTTTCTGATGTATTTGATTGTTACTTCAAGTTTGATTTTGGATTTTATGATCATGTATAGCTAAACCCTATCTAATCTAAGATTATTTGAAACTCTTGTATGGATTAGTAGTTGTTCTTCATTCTAATTTTGCAATCAATGGTTAATGCTTATTCACTCAACTTTGTACTCCATGCTTTCTGATTGATTGGCTAGCATTTAGATTGATATGATACCTTACTTGAACTTGGGAAAGGGAAAGGGAGGTTAGATCAAAAGTTGAGTGGTGTGAGTGCTTGAAATTTGCTAAGGTGAGTGGATAGCTTAGTTATTGAGATAGGAATATACTTAATAACCTCACATGGTCTAATTAGGTATTGTACTCATAGATTGATCTTAGTTGATTTTATAAGGGATTATAAAATTAACTGAGTACCCTATACAATATTTGGAAAAATATATATAGGAACAACAAAATCCTAGACCAACATGTATTACCATTGGAAGCAGAAGGGAATGAATGTTGAACTAATTACTATGAAGTACAAGAGGACCAATAATCCTAGATGCTAATATTCACCCGAAAATCCAAATACTAACCTAGATTTCTATATAGCTTAGAATCATAAACAATTTCTTTTAACACCAACATTTAAGAATTGATTTGCTTGATTTAAATTAGGGTGTGAATTTCAGTACTTGGCATTGTTTTGACAACAAATCCTTGAGGAAACGATCTTTTCTTATCACTATATTGCCTTCACGATACGTATACTTGCGTGTATGCTTCAAAGAAAGCAACAGTTAACTACATGGTCAATATAGAAAAAATGAAAACAACCCATACTCAAACACCTATAACCTAGGCTAAAAGAATCATTCAAATTTCTCATGGAGTTAAGGTCAAAATTAGGTCCAAGCATCTTCTTCTAAAATGAGGCCCTTTAATCCTGCTAGATTTTTTGTGTAAGCTAGACCACCAATGCAAGAAAAGAAGCCAAGTATGAAGGAAATGCTCATACAATACATGGCTAAGCAAGATTCTATTCTAGCTAAACAAGAGGTAATAATGACAAAGCATGAGTCACCGATTAAAGACATAGAAATGCAAATTAGCTAATTGGCCTCATTCATAAATTCAAGATAGTAGGGTTCTCCCAAGTGATATTGTTTCTAACCCAAGAAAAGATGGCAAAGAGGAATGCAAAGCCATTACATGGAGGAGTGGCAAGGAGTTACCTGAAGCATCACCTTTAATGCAAGACAATAAGTCTAGACAAGATAAAGTCGATATAGAAGGCAAGAATGAGAATGAGAAACTTGAGGAGAAAAGTGAAGTAGTTAAAAAAAAGGAAGATTGTGTTAAGAAAAAGAATCAAAGGAAGAGTCAAGAGAAGATTACTCCTTCACTACTAATTCTTCAACATTTCATGAAGCAAAATTTGGATAAACAATATCAAAAGTTCCTAGAGATCTTCAAGCAGCTCCACATTAATATTCTATTTGTAGAAGCTTTGGAACAAATGCCAAGCTATGTTAAATTCATGAAAGATGAGCTATCAAATAAGAAGTAGTTTGGAGAATTTGAAACAATAGCTTTAACTCAAGAATGTAGTGCTATCTTGTAAAAGAAATTGCCTCCTAAAATGAAATATCAGGGAAGTTTCACCATTCCCCGTAACATTAGGAAAAACTTTACCATAAGTGCCTTGTGTGATCTTGGAGCAAGTGTAAATCTAATGCCATTATCAATTTTCAAGAAACTAAGGTTAGGAAAGGCTAGACCAACAATAGTTACTTTGTAACTAGCTGACAGATCTTTAGGTTATCCAAATAGAGTCATTGAAGATGTTTTGGTGAAAGTTGATAAGTTAATCTTTCTAGCAGACTTTATAGTTATGGATTATAAAGAAGATAAAGATATTCCCATCATCTTGGGTAGACTTTTCTTGGCCATAAAAAGAACATTGATAGATGTGCAAAAAGGAAAGCTAACCATGAGGTTGAATGATTAAGAAGTGACCTTCGACATGTATAAGGCATTGAAAAGCCTAAATGAGTTAGAAGAATGTTGTTTTGTCTAATTAATTGCTAATGCAATACATGAAGAGTTTGTTAAATCAACCCTTAAAGATCCTTTGGAAGCATTATTTGTTGGCATGGTTAGAAAGGAACATAATGGAGTTAGAGAATGTATCAAGTTGTTAGAAGCTATTCGAAAACATTTTAAGGCTTCTCAATAGTTAAACCACTTGATTTATCATCTAAAGTTAAATTTTTGTTGAAACCATCAGTAAAAGAACCTTAATCTCTATATTTGAAGCCATTACCATTGCACTTGAAGTACACTTACCTTGGAGAAGAATGTACTTTACCAATAATAATTTCTACTACTCTTATTGAACAAGAAAGAGAGCTCTCTAGGTGCTAAAAAGTTTCTAGAGGGCTATTGGGTGGTCAATAGCGGATATAAAAAAGATAAGTCCTTCTATTTGTATGCACACGATACTCATGGAAGAAAATCACAAGAAGTCTATTAAGTATCAAAGAAGGCTTAATCTTATAATGAAAAAGGTGGTTAACAAGGAAATTTTTGAAATGGCTTAATGTAGGGATTATTTATCCAATCTCAGATAGCTCATGGGTGAGTCCAGTCTAATATGTCCCCAAGAAAGGAGGACTATAGTAGCTAGCACCCATAATGAGCTAAATCTCTACTAGGATAATGACTGACTGGTGTGTTTGCATAGATTATCATAAATTAAATAATGCCACAAGAAAATATAATTTTCCCTTATCCTTTTATTGACCAAATGTTGGATAGATTAGCTAGGAAGGCTTATTTTTATTTTTTGGATGGCTATTTAGGATACAACCAAATTGCTATTGCCCCAGAAGACTAAGAGAAAATGACCTTCACATGCCCTTATAACACCTTTGCTTTTAAAAGGATGCCATTTGGACTATGCAATGTGCCATTTACATTTCAGCGATTTATTATACCTATTTTTTCTGATATGATTGAGCAAACTATGGAGATACTTATAGATGATTTCTTATTTTTTGGAGATTCATTTAAAGAATGTCTCGCTAATTTAAAGCAAGTCTTTGAAGAGGTGTGAGGAGACCCACTTAGTTCTTAATTGGGAAAAATGTCATTTTATGGTATAAGAAAGCATAGTCCTTAGCTAGCAAGTTTCAAGTAAAAGTCTTAAGATAGATAAGGCAAAATTTTCCATTATTGAGAAACTTCCACCCCTAACTAGTGTGAGAGGAGTCTAAAGCTTCTTAAGTCATACGGGCTTTTATAAAAGATTTATTAAAGACTTTTCAAAAATTTCTAAGCCACTTTGTCAATTACTTGAGAAAGATTGTCCATTTAATTTTGACCATTAATGTCACTTAACATTTAAAGAGCTAAAGAAAAGGCTAATATTTGCTCCAATTACAATGGCTCCTGATTGGACCATTCCTTTTGAAGTAATGTGTGATGCCAATGACTATGCTATGGGGGCAATATTAGGGTAAAGAAAAGGAAAGATTTTTCATCCAATATACTATGCTAATAAAACTCTATTTGATGCTCTATTGAATTACACTACCACAGAAAAAGAGTTGCTGGCAGTAGTGTATGCATTTGACAAATTTAGAGCTTGTCTAGTGGGCACCAATGTTACTATTTTCACATACCATTTAGCTATCAAACACTTGATTAAGAAGAAGGACTCTAAACCAAGGCTCATTTGGTGGATTATTCTCTTACCAAAAATTGATTTAGAAATTATTGCTAAGGTAGTGAAAATCACATAGTAGATCACTTATCTAAACTAAGTATTGAAACTCAGGATGGTGAAGAGAAGTAGACTAATGAGAATTTTCTAGATGAAAGCTTATTTTATATGGAGCACAACAGAATACCATGATATGCAGATTATGTGAACTATCTTATGTGCCATGTACTACCTCCAGACTTGAATTCCTACTAAAAGAAAAGGTTCTTGCATGATATAAAACTGTATGTTCATGATAAACCATTCTTATTCAAAATGTGTGCTTGTCAGATATTGAGAAGGTGTATCCCAGATGAAGAGCAAGAATCTATTCTATAAAGATGTCATACATCAAAATATGGAAGACACTTTAATGGGCAACGAACTATAGTAAAAGTCCTCCACTCATGTTTTTATTAGCCTTCTTTGTTCAAGGATGCTCATGCTTTCATAGGGAGATGCAACAAGTGTCAAAGATATGGTAATATCTCAAAATGACATGAGATGCCCTTGAACAATATTCTAGAAGTGGAGGCATTTAATGTTTGGGAGATAGAATTCATGGGGCCCTTTACATCCTCTCAAAACAACCAATATATTCTTGTAACTATTGATTATGTGACAAAATGGGTTGAGGCAATAGCTTGCCACACAAATGATGCTAGGGTGGTGGTAAGATTTTTAAAGAGAAATATTTTCATTAGATTCGAGGCACCCCAAGCCATCATTAGTAATAAGGGGACATATTTTAACAATCAATAACTCAAAGCATTTTTGAAAGAATATGAAATTCAACACAAGATGGCATTGGCATATCATCCCCAAACTAATGGCCAATGTAAAGTATCTAATAGAAAAATTAAAAGGATTTTGGAAAAGACAATAAGTTCCTCTAGAAAAGATTAGGTTGAGAAGTTGGATGATGCTCTATAGGCTTATTATACATCATATAAAACTTCAATTGGAATGTCTCCATATAAGCTTATTTTTAATAAAGCTTATCACTTGCCAATTGAACTTGAACATCATGCCTTTTAGGCTGTGAAAAAGTTAAATTTTGACTTGAGGAAAGCTGGTGGGAAAAGGCTATTACAACTTAATGAGCCTTATGAATTCAGACTTTATGCCCATGAAAGCTCCAAGCTCTACAAAGAGAAGACAAAGCAATGGCATGATAGGAAAATCTTAGAGAGGAAGTTTGAACCTAGTCAATTAGTGCTACTTTATAATTCAAGGCTTAAACTATTTCCCAAAAAGTTAAAGTTAAGGTGGTCAAGACCCTTTACGATAGTGGATGTCTCTCCATTTGGCTCTATAGAAATTATGGAACGAGATTCAAATTGGATGTTCAAGGTCAATTGACAGAGATTAAAACACTATCAAGCAGGAGAGGTGGACCATCAAAAGTCCACCATCACTCTTAAAGATTTCATGTAAAGTTGTTAAAAGTCAGGATGAAGAGATATTAAATAGTGTGCCAATTTTGTTTTGGGTACTTATTGGTGCATATTTTGTTTCAGGGCAATCAATAGAAGAATTGTCAATCATGCATAATCATTGGAGGAGCTCAAGCCAACTCATCCAACATTTAATTCAAAAAAAAGGGGGAAGTATTTCTTACTTTATTATGTTACATTATCACTCTCTATGTCCTTTAACTTGCAAAATTAGTGTGCTTAAAGTATGGAAATGTGTGCAAAATCATTGGTTTAATAGAAAAAATACGTTAGATGCTCAAGGGTAATTCACGTCGCAACTCAAAGGTGTTACACTATAGTGCAATGCTATACTTTTTCTCCATTCACCGTGACTTGAAACCCTACGCCATGGCACGCTTAGAGTCAAAATCAAAAAATGCCATGGTGTAAGGTTTCAAATCATGGTGAATGGAGAAATAGTACAGCGTTGTATTACGGCCTAAATTTTTAAGCCACTATGTGACACGAGTTTATATTCTTCTTAGGCCATTTCTTGTTGCGACTTAATACTCCAGGTTGCGATGTGATGTGTAATGACCCTAACTTCAAATTATAGTAATTAAGGTTAAAGACATAATTAATAATCATAAATCAAGGTTTGAAGTCATTAAGATTAATTACATCGGGAAAAAGTGAGGAAATTTGAAACCTTAATGTTGATAGAGTCATTAGCTAGATAACCACAATTATTTGAATATGCAAGTGAATTTAATTATCAATGTGGAGCCTTTGATTCTCCCATCCATCAATTCCAACTTATAAAATCCTCCTACAAGTGTTTCTAGATCATTCCTTGGCATTACCATAAGAGAAACTAAGGTTTCTAGGTGAATATGAGAAATTAAGCACCTTCACCACAGCTAAATTCCCTCATGCCATAGCCAATTACTCTTGGGTTCAACTCCTTACGCCTTCACAAACTTTGCACATTTCATCGCGGCCAAATACCCCTTTCGCGATGGCCAAATACCCTCTGGAACACCCCTAAATCTGCCTTTCAGACTTCGCTGCGGCTAACCTCACTGTTCGCCGTGGCCAATTGCTCTCTGTTTTCTTCTTTGGCAGTTTCACCACATTTGGTCGAGGCCAATTAAATGTTAGCCACGGCTAATTCCCCTTTGTTACCATTTGGCCAAGGCCAATTAAATTTTGGTCGTGGCCAATTCCCTTCTGTTCTTATAACTCCTAAGATTTCATCTCATGCTCTCCAATTCCCCTTCTAGCAACACTTTAGGCCACTTTAACTTAATTTGTGAAGATTTAGTGTCTTTCTTGTACCTAATCTACCTAACACATCTATCATTACCCATTCAAAACTCAAATGTGGATCCTCAACCCTCTAGCCATCATAAACCAGTGAGTTTATAGATCAATGACAGCAAAGAGTTCATACACTACTCACATTTCCATTCAAACATAAGTCCCATTAAAAATTCTATACATCACTAGTTTAAGTTGACATATGATGTATCAAATGATTACAGTCCTTATGCTTAGCAATTCATGATGCAATGCAACAATTACATAAAGCTAGTAGTCTAGTTATACAAATACAATCTGATGAGGTTTCTAAACCTACCTACTACTAAACCATATAATAAGCTTCCATTAATTTTTCTCCTTGCCACTAAGAGGTCTGGTCCCTGAAAATGTTAGCCCACAATGGGGTGAGATATACAATCTCAGTAACAAGAGGCAAATTCCATATATATGTACAAATTAATCAATACAATGCAATTTCATATCATCAATACTAGAGTCATCAATTCAATTTACAGATGAACTAGTTGAACCACCAATGACTACTGTTCCATACCAGCAATCATACACAACATGTTAATGGCCAATAACACTGGGAGAGGTCTATTCATGGCACCTACTCCATAATGAGCACAACCATAGCTTAATGCATCTAGTGTCTGATCACAACCCGGTGCTCGATCAAAGCACATGCATGGGTGGTAGCCGCACCACAGCTCCACCATGAACTCACAAGGTCCAATCACAATAACAATTTAAGTAGTCAACTAATCCTTTAGCATTTCAAAATCAAGCATGTGTAACAAATATCATATTAACATAAGCATATACATGGAATTAGGAAAATAACACCAGTTACCTCAATGAAGCTGATTATTCTGCCTCTAGCTACCATTATAATTCAAATGCACACCAAGCCTAAAACAAGTATAATCATCATCATTTTTAGCAATAAATCATATATCCAAAGGGTTAAATCACCAATGGCTACCTAAAAATTACTTACCTAGCTTCTTAAAGGGTCAATTGTATTAATTCAAGGTCAAGATATCAAAGCTCACAATGGTTCACTCCCCACATTTCCATTTTCGCATATGTACAAGCCATGCACCAAAAGTCAGTCCAAATGATGGGAATTTAGTATATACATCTCATAAAAGGAGAGAAATCACTTACCCATACATCTAAGAGGTTAAATGGACTGATTTGAGCCTCAACTACCAAGAACACACCATGAGATATTCCCAAATTTGGATTTGAGTCATCAAACCCAGAAAATTCAATTTTTCACCTCTATCTCCTTGTAATTTCGCAGAATAGCAGAACCCATTATGAAAATCAACCCTTAGGGACATTTTTCAGCAAAATAATACACAAAATGGAAGGGAAATGCTTACCCAATCATCCCTCTAGCTTCTAACTTCAAAAATCTTACAAGGAAACACCCAAACACCAAATTTCAGATTTAAGAAGGAAATGAAAATGCTCAAAACTAGAAACTAATCGAACCAAAATGAAGAGGAGAATGAGAGGGTCAAGTTATATATAACTCACCTTGGCCAAATCATCCTCTAGGAGTCAAAAATAGAGCTGCAATGTTGGTAAAACCCTAGCCTCCCTTAAACCTCCGAATTTTCTCCCTTACCTCTTATGTTTTCTGCTCATTAGGGAGGGAGGCTACTGAACCTTTAGGGTTATTAGGGGGAAATCGGCCAATCCATCAGCCCAAGGTCCATTTAGGCTCATTTGTAGTTATTGGGCCTTTGTTTGGTGAAGTGGGCTGCAGAACACTTTGAATTTAGGTGAAGTGTGCTAACTTTAAGGCCCAAATTCTAATGGGTTCAAAGGTTGGTGTTAGTTGGGCTAAGTCTTATGAGTTAGGCTTTAGAGTTGTAGTTGGGTTAGGCTAAATTTCAAGAGTCAATCCAATTTGGATATGCATAATGTGTGTTGGGCCAATTATAAGGGCTTATGTAAATTGGGTTGTGGGCTTCTATTTCACTAAATCAAATTGGGTCATTTCTAAATGATCTCTCTTGGCCCAAGTCTCATGATAAGGAGTTAGGCTTACTCCCAAAATCATTGGCCTCTATAAATCCTTATCCATAGCTTACTCAAATTAAATTTTGGGCCCAAATTGAGCTTTTAATCCAATTGAAATCTTAAACCCATATTAATAACTTATTTTTTTGTAAATTTTCATTCATATAGCTTACCCAATTATTCCATAATAATTATTCTTAATTAGTCTAAATACATTATTAACATCTTAATTAATTTTGGGGTGTTACATGATGCGAGGTTTATTAAAAAAGAATCTTTACTCTTCAATAACCCTGTAACCCTTCATTCCTCATTCACCACCTCTGTAGCGCTACAGCTTTCCCCTTCTCTATTCTTACTCACCACCATTAAACACATCTCCAAAACTTCCATCTCTTCCCAAAAATTATGAATGCTCTTCGTTGTGTATCCGTGCATCTCATGTCCCTCTTCTCATTTCTGCTGTAATTTCTCCCACATTGCCTCTCTTCTCAACCACCCTACACCCTCCCATTTTCTATCTCTTCCTAACACTTGCATTATCATCAACATCCATTGTGTCTTTTTTTCTCTGCCAAGGATCATATTCTCTTTCTTTTTGTCGCGGAATGCACTCATCATCCATTCCTTTATGCTTTATATTGAGAATTTGTCATTTTAATTAGTGTGGTCATCTTAGTTTCTCCTTTTAAAATTTCAAGGTATGACTGTTCATTTTAATTGATTTGAGAATTTGTCTAGGAGGTCCTTGTTGCTTTATATTAGATGATTGTGCATAGTTGGATAGATGTTCATTTTAGACTATTCAAGGTTTTAAATTGTGGAACTGGAAGTATGCATACCAACTGTTTGACGAAATGCCTGAAAGAACACTAATTTTTTGTTTGGCTATAAATTGCAGAACTCTATTCTTAAATGTTTTCTAAGCTTCTTTTGGCTAAATTAGTGTGGGCTATTGGTCATACTTTCTTGGGCAATATTTCCATTTTGTTTTCAAGTCTTTGAGATGGTTAATTCATTTTTTTGATGGCTTGTTTATTTATCTATGCCTTTATAATTTTTGGAGCATTATGTACATAAAATGAGCCAAATACTAATTGTTGTCTTCACTATTTGATTAGCTTAAGATGGTCATTGGTTGATTAGTAGTTGCTTGAATATCATGTTAATGCAGTATATGTTAGCAACTACTAGATTTCCTGTAGCAATTAAATGTTGAAATTCTCTTTTGCAGGTATCCATATAATGGCCTCAAAAAAGAAAAATAGAGGCAAGGCATCATCTTCCTCTTCAGCCTCATTTGACCAATCTCACTTTGTCTCCTTGGCTACTCAAGAGTAGTACAATGAAGTCACATTTCAAAAAGCTTTGATACCAAGGAGGGAGTTTAGTACTTTACCTTCAAAAAGTCAAGAAGTGGCTAATCAGATATCTTATAGATGATGGGGTACATTTTGTGCCGAGCCAATGGTTGCTATGGTGCCATTAGTTCAAGAATTTTATGCAAATGCACCATTTTATCATGAGCATATGTATAGAGTCTAAGGGCATACGATGATCATAAATGAACAAGTTATTAGGGATTTGTACTATCTCTCTATTGTACCAAATTGTGAATATTGCCTTCATAAAACTAGTGGTAAGACTCTATATTTGGAGGATATGGCTACTAAATTGACTTTTCCAAGCCATAATTACTAAAGGATGTCATATAGGGTGCATAAGGCCATTCTTAAAGGTAACCTTAATAGAGTTGCCAGCTATTAGGCTCATTTTGTGTGTGCAAATCTAGTTCTTAGTACTCATATAAGCGATTTAACTACAGAACAAACTATCTTGATCTACTTGATTACAACTTGGAGATTGATGGATGTTGGGTATATCATTTGTGATCTACCACCTCTGGATTAGCCCATCCTCACTTGATTACCCAGTTGTGCATAGATGCTAGGGTATAGCTTGAGCCACATGAGAAGCTCCTTCCATCAAGGAAGTTATTCTCTATATAGATGATAGGTGGTATGGATGATGATGAGGATAAGGAGGATGAGCCAATAGAGTAGCTAGTTGAGCAGCTAGTAGAACCATATCAACCACCTCCTCCACCAATTCAAGTTCTACCACCACCTCCTCCGCAAGAGCCTTCATTGAGTGTTATTTTTGCTATGGTTCTGAGTTCTCAACTAAGTACTTAAGGTCTTTGAAAGATTTTTTATATATAGATGAAGATGATACATCATAAAAAATTTTTTTATAACAAATAATGATGTAAAAAGTTAGAACTAAATTTAAATAAATTTTATAAAAATAAGGATATTACACAAAGAAAAATCTTAAGAAAAAATAATTAGCCAAGAATAAGTGGCATTTCATTGAATTGGAACATCGTTCCCTTACCATGGATCATTGGAATTATCAGTGTTAGAGGCACTTAACTAGCTGGTTACAGCGGGACCTATCTGAGCTTCCACCTCCACCAGACTTTTTACAGAGTCCCACTGAGCTATTTCCATAAAAGTCATCTTAAGAGCCACTATAGAATCCTGCCACTTGACATCCCCTATTATTCTCTTGCCTTCTATTTATTTTTCTATTTCATTGTTTATCTGTTAATTATAAACTTTGTGTGTTATTGAATTTAATATACCTTGTTTACTAGTTCTTAAATATATATATATATATACTTGTTTATATTGTTATGTACATATTACCTACTCTCATTTTGTCTTAGATTGTCTTTATCCCTTAATATTGGAGACAATGCGATTTTAAGTTTGGGGTAAGGTAGTTTTGGTAGTTTAAATAACATGAAATTTTGTGCTTCAACTTTTGCTTAGCAAAAAAAAAATTCTTTTTAGCCTCATTTGAATTAGTCTGTATGTTGGCCTACTAAAATTGTTTTTTTGGTTTGCTTCCAATGATTGTTGTTGTGTTTCAATATATGTTTTGTAGGAACTCTATGCTAATTATGTTTTGCACTTAGTTCAAATGTGTAAAGTTAGTCTTCCATCATTGTTAAAAAAATATGCTACTATTAGTTGGCCAAGACATAAGTCAATTACTAGTGTTAGGGGAATTTTTTTTTGTAATCTGATTTGTATGTTTAGTCTCAAATCTAGGACTTAAGAACTTATCTTCTACCTTCTTGAGGCAAGTCTGTAGGCATTACATGACCTTTGGAGATGATTTAGGCATTCCTTTACTGTGGTTGTGCCTTTCAAGCTTGATCCTTATTGAATTATATTAACGCTTGAACCCTGCCTTCTTAGAAAAACCATATAATGATGTGCTTTTTTTGACTTACCCACATGAACATCTAACGTAATTAGCCTTTTAAAAAAATCTAGTAATTTTATCCTTTTTTGTGAGAAAATGATAGTATATTCACTATAAAAAGGAATGTTGAGGTTGATTGAGGAAGAAATGTACTAATTAATGCTGAGGTGGTAAATAAAATTGAAATTATGTGGTTTATGTCATTCTCCCTTTCTCTGATTTATAGAATATATGTATATTCAAAAAAAATGACAAGTAAAAGAAGAAGAAGAGAAAAGTTTCAAAGTTTATTTTAGGTAAAAAATACTTATGTTTGGGGGAGATTTATTTTGCAAAAAAAAAAAAAGATTTAGTGGGAATAATTATTGAAGGTATATTGAGAGAACTAATCATATGAGTATACTATCATATAAAGTTTCCCAAGATTTTTGCACTGATCTCACCCATCGTTCCAAGCCACAGCCCTGGCTTCATTACAAGTCTAAAAGTCCTTTTGATCTAGTGGTTTTATGGTACCTAATTTAGTGGAGAGAGGGAAGAAAGTGAGCTTATGAAGTTCCTTCGTGTGAGACTGGTTTATACATGTTTGAGTGCAAAAAGTTGATTTTAACACGTGCTTTGAGATGAATGTTTGGCTAAACTCACACACATACTTTGAAACGGTTAGAGGTCTTAGCTTTATCATTTAAACTTTGCCTCTGGCATGTATTACTTATTCTTCCTATTGAATATACTTTCTTATACAGCAAGTGAGGACTATATAGCAGGCATTAATGTCCAACTGGCCTATAGACACTCTAATATTGTTTTTTATTTGCTTTACTCGAGGACAAGTAAAAGTTCAAGTTTGGAGGTATGATAACTCCTTGTCAATCATATTATTTTGCATATTTTATTATGGTAAATATGTGTTTAACCCTTTAATTACATAGTAAATAATACTTTTATAAGTAAAATAAGTATACTTAGGATAAATAGCTCCATACTCAACTTTTACACTTTAAATGACAAGATTTGTTTTAATTCTGAGTATATTGAGAATTAGTTATACTATGTTCTTGTTGTACGGTGCAATCACAAGAAAAATGGAGCCAAAAGCATGTTAAAACAAGACAGATGAAATTCTTTATGTCAAAGAGGCTTCAAAATACTTATAATTGCTATTTTAGGATGTGTGTCGCGGCCAGAATTCATCGAGCTACGACTAAACAAGAAGAAAATAGAGGGAGGCACTTAAGGTAAGTTGCACAAGGGTGCATCATAAGCAAGTCGCAATGCAACATCAAACAGAGATGGATAGCACCACAATGAGAATAACCTACACTATGGTGCATATCGAAACCTATCTAAAGTCATGGCATATATTGTGTGAGACACAACACAAGGGTTGACAAAGGCTAAATGTGCCACAGCTAGGATATAGCAAGTGGCGACACGGCTTGGCTCAAAGACATATAGTAACCAAATGCGCCGCAATGCAGATGCTCCCAATGTACCCTTTTGCTATAGTATGACATTCTAAGTCGCAGAATGATTTGTTTTAGCAAAACACAACATTTTCTTTACTAAAATTTTAAAGGTTTCTTACTACATATAGCCATTTCAACGAGAGGAGCCATCATTTATGGGTTATCTTAGGTCTATTCTGGCTGTATAAAGGCTAAGGAGAAGTTAAGAAAGGCATCTTAAAGCAAAGGAGTGCTAGATATTGAAGATTAAGAGAAGATAAGTTTCCATTCTTAAGTTTCTCTTTTCTTCTTTTCTTTACATTTGTTCATATGTTTCTAACCTTTGCTTTAACTTTGTTACTGGTTTTCATAAAAAGTGTAGCTAAACTCCCTAATCTAGGATTATTAAGAACTTTTATATGGATTAGTGGTTGTTTCTCACTCTAATTTTGTGATTAATGATGAATACATATTTATTCAACTCTATGCTTTATGCTCTCTGATTGCTTGGCTAACAATTAGATTAATTTGATACTTTTGCTTGAACTGGTAAAAGGGAAAGTGAAATTAAATCAAGAGTTGAGTTGTGTGAGTACTTGAAACTTGTTAGGGAAAGTGGATGGTTTAGTTAATGAGATAGGAATATACTAATTAATCTCACATAATCTAGTTAAGTATTGTGCTATTAAATTGATCTTGGTTGATTTCATCAGGAATTATAAAATTAATTAGATAATCCTATATGAGATTTGGAAAAATACTTATAGAATAACATGTATCACCATTAAGAGTAAATGTAACAAGTGTTGAATTAAATTACTATGAAATATAAGAGGAATTAATAATTCTAAATGCTATTATTCACCTAAAAATCTAAATATCAATTTTGAACTCTGCATAGTAGATAATCTTTAATCATTTCTTGTTATATAATTACTTGGAATTGATTCGTTTAATTTAAGCTAAGGTATGAATTTTGGTACTTGACAAGCTTTGACAACAAATCTTTAAGGAAACGATCTTTTCTCATCATTATATTATCTTAGCGATACGTATACTTGCGTGTATGCTTTCAAACAGAAAGCAACAAGTGATCAGAAGGATTAAAAAAATAAAATAAAAATTGAGTTCTCTAAAAGATTAATGAGAATGGAGCACATATAAAGACTAAGCTCCCAGTCATCTTCTGCAAAGACCATGACTTCTCTACCCAACTCTACAAATGTCACGCAACAAAGTTAATATAAAAGATGCTATATTATTTAATATCAATACACACACACACACACACACAACCCTTCAAAACATGAATGCAACTCCATATAGGTTGAGATCGGCAACCTTCAAAAGATATTTTTAAATATATTAGTAATTCATATCAAGATATTAATAATTATATTATATCTTATAGGATTGGATGCATGTTTTATTTTTTTAATGTGTAGAAGGAGGGATAGGGGAAGAAAGGGGGAGCTTTATATTAGACAAGAAAATCAATTGAAACTTACCATGGATACAAAATCATGAATAGTATACTGAATATCCACTCTACTTGTAGAGTTTAGAGTGATGCAAATAACCATGGACATTATCAACAGAAGGAAAAAAAGGCATAAATAATTCTATATTACTAATTTTGAGAGTATATATGCTTTTTGCTTATGATTTCTTTTCATCTGCATAGGATATACACAAATAATTTACTAAAGCTTCTTGGTTGAAGGAATTTTTAAATGAAGCTACTTAATAGTTATACATTACTCTATATAATTCCATGACTTTTAGTTTCTAATCACAAGTTACATGTAAAGCAGAAATAATAGCTCATATGTGCCAAAAAAAATATAGTAGGATAAATGTATTTGGAGTACAATTGCACAAGAACTAATTTATACAATTGAAACTCAAAATTTTGATTAAAATTTTTAATTTACTTTTTAATATATTAAAAATGAATTTATATAATTTTTATCACTAGTTTAATTAGTATGACATGATAGTTAAACTAATGATCAGACTACTTATGCTTCCACTAGGTTAATTATTGGTCTGGTTCTAATAAATACTAATTTTGTAATTTAAGATTGTTATGCAAATTTTTATATTATGAGGGCCAAAAATAAAATTTCTTCAATATGCTTTTATTGACTTGTTTACCAAATGTCCCCTACATTGCTTTTTACCATTAGATGAATTTGATACAAAAGATAGTGCCATGTGGTAGCATCCATGTCACAAGTTGCATTGAAGAAAAATCAACAATAGTAAAGAGTAAGACCAAATTCGTCTTTATGCATAAGATTTATTATCTAAATTCCTCACTTTTCTTTTTAGTGAAATGAAAATGAATTGATTCTCCTTGAGTAGGCATTTTGCTCTTAGCTCCCAGCTAAAAACTTATGACAATTAATTCTTCTTAATTTAACTAGAAAAAAGTAATGTTAAGCATGGAAATCACATCAATATGTATGTAAAAGGAAATAACACAAACAATCAGGAGATGCCATATGAGATAAATTGTGTACTTATATACTGGTTAACTATGAATGTCTTAATCAACAAAATAATGGCTAATATGCATTAGTACACAAACTAAGAATATGCCATCATGGCCTTGTATTTTGTTATATGTAAAGTACAAAAACTTATAAGCTTCTATTTCTTTTAAAATTAGTAACAAACATAAATGAAATTATATGAAGAACAGGAAGGAAATTTCTATAAATAAAGACTTCCTAATTGCTAGATACATGTGAATTAGGTAACAAGACTTGAGAAAAAAATTAATCCAATAGATTCAAAATGACTTCATGGAGTAGTAAGGCACAAAAAGAGCTTAACTCCATTCTTAAAGCAAGTATGCTATAAAGGAACTATCAAAAAGCAGTAATAGTTTTCTTATTGCAAGATGATACTTCATTGATAAAAACAATTGCTTCACTGGGAGGTTGCACTTTTCCATAATAGGTGGCTCTTAAATGTATTACTTGTTATCATTTAACAAATAATAGTAGTAAAGGGTCCCATTCTATATAGTTTCAAGATTTAAGTCAAAGTAATCCTATCATAGGCCAAGCATTTGTCAATAATCATTTTGAAGATTATCAACAAAATGAATATTCATTAAGTGTAAAGAGATGCCACCATATCAATATAGAGCAGTAACTCAGGATATTTAATGAGACTTATAACCAGAAGGCAATAAAAAATAGCAGCTTTTAGGGACATAGAGTACCATGACTATCAAAATAAGGACCAACTCACCAATACACCACAATTCAACTTCACAGACCCATATCATGGATCAACTCTTATTACTTTTTTTTTCTTCTTAATTTTTTCTATCTTATTTTTCATGGTTTAATTGCTAAAGTTTCATTTTAGAATTAATGAAGTTTTAAAGTAAAAAAGAGTCAATCATTCCTTCAATCAAGTATGGATAAAATGCTTTAGGAGTTGTAAATTAAAAATGAATCTTCTTATTATATATGTTTGACATATTGTATCATTAAATGCTCTATAAACTTATATATTATTTAATCAGGATTAGGATGTTTAGATGCAAGGACATGGTGTCTCAATCACCTCCCAAGTGTTTCATAAAAAAGCTTCAAAGCAATTAGCCAGCACCTTAATTGCTACACCTAAACATGGTCCATCTTAGTGAATAGATAGGATAACTAGTTGTTGGCTCTAATGCTTTTTGTCCTCATTCAATCTAAATCTAAAATAGCTTTCAGATAAGGATACCCAAAAGGTGCTAGATTTATTTATAAAATTATAGTTCAAGTTCATGTGATTGTTCCCCACCACTTTTTTTTAAGTAAATTATTATATCAATCTCTCATAGAAAATTTCATTAATGTTTTAAAATGTATATCACAATAGTTTTGAGGTTAACTTTGTTAACAAAGTATTAATTGAAGTTGTTAACAAAGCATTATTAAAAACCATCAATTCTAGAAAAATAAAAGACTAATTCCCAATAATTTCCCAAAAAGAAAATCACACTTTCAACTATTTTAAATTACAAAATGCTAGTTAATTTTCTTACAATATGAAGAACAATGGTGGCGTGCAATAGATCCAAAAATGCATACCTAATGATAGATCCAACAAGCTTTCATGTGTGCTACAATGAGGAAGAAATTTAAACCCAAAGCAAAACAAATAGATGAGAAGCAAAAATGGGTGAAGATGATGTATTCAGTAATGTATTAGCTAAGACATTGAAGCTATGAATGAAAAGGAAGATTGTGTACTAGCTGTATAGATGGTTGAGACTCCGAAGAGGAAAAAGGTGAGATGGTTATGACCATTGATCCAGTAGTGAGAAAGGTTTGGGTGAGATAGCTTCATTGGTGTTTCATGAACAAAGGGGCTACTAGTGTGCTTCACAAATTAGGGGAGGGGTAAGGTTAATTAAGTGGCTAAACCATCTCTACAATGACTTAGCTATCATGTAGGATGAACTATGGCTAATTCATATGGTTTAGTCACAATTTATAATAAAAAACCATAGCTAAACCTTGGTTTAGCCACGATTAATGTAAACCATGGCTAAGCCAAGGTTTAGCCTTGATTTAATATAAATCATAGCTAAGCTAAGGTTTAGTCATCGTTTAGTATAAATTGTGGCTAAACATATGACTTAGCCATAGTTTGATATAAACCATGGATAAACCATATGACTTAGCCACAATTATATATTAAATGTCATTAAGACAGGTTTTAACCATGGTTTCAATAACCATAATTAAACCTCCATCGCAAAAGCTTCTTTTTTTTAGTGAGAGACTGTCACCCAAAAGAAGTAGTTGATTTAAGAAAAGATATACCACCTTTTGTGAGAAAAAAGAAAGGCTAAAAGAGAAATTCATAGGTTCATGTTTAGTTTTAGGAAAATATTTATATACTTACCCTTATATGCTTAACATTAGGTTACATTTAGATCTTTTTTTACGCCATATTAACCTAGTTAATATGGTGTAAAAAAAGGTAACCTTTTAAGGACTAGGTTAATACGAATATAAAATTGTGAGAAATTTTGAAATGCACATACCTTCTTCCATTGTTTTCATCTTTTCCTTCATTTTTGCCCAACCCGTCAAATTTGTCCAAGGAAATTGTGGAGCTGCTCTTACCATCAAAGTCATGGATCTCTCACTATTGAGGCTACTCCTATTGAAATCATTAAGTATGTGCATTTCAAAATTTCTACATAATGATTCTTTAAAGCCTTATCTCAATATGAGGATTTCAATTATAGATGTCTCATCATCTTGAAGTAACCTCGAAGATTGGCCTATTGTGGATTTACTTGCTTAAGTCCAATCCATATTCTTGCTTCTATCACCTCTTTCCCAAATGACTTTGTCATTCTTGAAAACCTCTTTCTCGCAATTTTATATTCTTCTTCCTCTACTTTACCATCTATACCCTCTATTATTCTAGCCATTAAACACACTAAAGGTGATATCTATGGAAGTGCCCATAATGTTGTGCTAAGGAAGTATTGGTACCTCAGTGATATTTCAATATTATTATATTTTATATTCTTTATATTTAATCTTAATAATAAATTATTGTAGGTAATTTGATGACTTAGGGCTTATTTTATATTAAGTGGGCTTAATTTAGGTTAATGGACTTTAAATACATTTTTATTATATTTATTCAACAGAGGTTCAATTATTTTTTAGTTTTATTTTACATGATAAAAGATTCTTAAAAGGAATAGATTGGAAGACTCCTACAAGGATTTGGATATTACTTCAAGATTAACTTCAAGATTAGTATTAGATTTCTTATGGGAGAAGGCAACTTTGCCTAATTAAGAAGGAGAAAATGTCAATACACACACTCCATCTTCTCTACTTCTTATTCTTATTTTCATCTTCTTTTGTGGCTTTCTAATTTTTCTTGGTGATTAATCTAGAGTATGAACCTGATAGGGAACTTGAGTCCATGATTATATAAAAACTCTGGTTTAAATTTTGATTTAAGAATGTATTTCATTTTTATTCTCTTTGTTTTCATCTAATTATTATCATTTTGGTTAGATGATTTTTGTTACATAAATTTTGATTCATTTGATTTATTAGAGAATGTATTTTGATTTAATCGGTTGATTAATCAATTAAACTCATTCTGAACCATGTTAGGATTCTGCATGTATCTCTAGTCAAGTGCAAAACAATTTAGCTTTGTATTATTGATAGAAGCATGGTTGCATTTTGATTAGCAATACGAACTAATTAAAATCTTGAACAATAATTTAGGAACATTAATTGAAATAACCAAATGATTAAAAATCAAACTAGAAGTATTTTTAGGTGACAAGGATAGGGAACTATCAGGGGAAACATTTTGGAATGATTGCATTGTAACACCATATATTTCTAGCTCATTTCAAACTATCTCCATGTCTCATGCCATAAATTTTATGAAGAGACAAGGAAAATGATATTAAAAGGTGAATATTTTAGCGTTGTGTCGTGTATGAAAATTTCATTTAGTGTCACATGGACCGTGTGAGCTCATGTATCATGTTCTCATATTTAATTACATGGATACAACTCATTTCCATCACCAAAAGTGGCCCACAACTCGTGGAAAGCAAGATAACACATAAAATCTCATGAAGCAATTTCGACCAGAATTTCCTCACTTCTGTCACAAATTTTGAAAATTTATAACTAATTCTAAAAAAATCATAACCATGTATTGTCTACCATTCTAGAAATTTCTACATGTCTACTTTATGCTAAAAATATATTCAAGCCATGAAACACCACACACAAGACGTTTGACATTTGAAAGAGTGTATAGGTCTAGCTGGCTACTGGTACTATGACAGCTTTCTGCTACAAATTCAAAAATGTCCAATTAATTTCACAAAAATTCAATCCATGCAAATGATACCAATCTAGAAAGATACAGATATTAGCTAGAGGAAAGAAATAACTCTAGACCAGTTTAGGCACATCCAGACCTCGACACCTAATCAAATAGTACCTGTGGTCAGTTTGAGTGCCTGATACTAGGCAGAATTTTTAAAAATTCATATCTCCCTCTCTAGACATCCAAATGGGGTTCTTCTAGTTGGTGCAAGTTATTGGAAATGTCTAGTTCCTCCCTGCAAACCTTCATGGCAATTGGACATCATTTGACCCATGAGTGACAAAATTCATTTTCAGACCAGTATGAATAGTAACCTGACCAATTTTAGACTTTTTCCCAAACTTGAAAATTCATCAAATATCCCCTAGACCATTGAAAATTTTATACTTCAACTTCCCAAAAAAATTTAAACAAGCTTTAATTGCGTGCCAAATCTTAGATCAAGAAAAACTCATTTGGATAAAAAGTGGTATAGGTTTCCAATATGGTCAATTTATACTCTATATAGGATACCAAAATGTCCAAATGACTTCCCTTAGTGTTTAGCACCTCTTGGGCAAGTTTTAAAACATGAATATGACTTGTATGAGTTGTCCAAGTGGTCCCAAACCTCATGCATATCAATTTGGCTATTCCACTTCCACTTATACACTAATGCATCAAACTTTCAAAAAGGAAAATTTGTCATTACATGCTCAATATACATTCTAATGGTCACATAACATAATCTCTCATTTATACATCACATATTAACATACGTATACATGTTCAAGAGGTCATAGGTCATATACAATAATATGTTACAATGATTGCCACTTAAATGGCCTTAAAGAAGCACATTCTATGCACTTTGGTAGCATACTCTCATCTTTCAAAAGGTTGACTTCTATTTCCTTGCTCTCTTTATCCACCTAGTATGTTAGAATATTGGATAGGAGGGAATGAGATTCAAAGAATCCCAATAGCTCATCTCCCTTTCAATCATACATAAAAGATGCAAAACAAGTCTCACAAATGCATGCATAGGCATATTGACATGTACAAACATTCAAGAAGTATTTTTAACATTTGAGCAAGTCATACAGAGCACACAAAGGCTTGCTAAGGAAGTGGATAAGCCTCACCCATTCACTTGTGGATTTTGGACTTACCTCACCTATTCTTTAAGAGGTTCTTAGATTCAACCTCACTTTTGGGAGACTTTTTACTTTGTTTCAACCAAATCTTAAGGGTTCTTAGCTCATCCTCACCATAGCTAAGGGTTCTTAGCCTCACCACATTTAAGCAAACCCAAGCACGCATTATAAATATCATTTAGAAACATAATGCATCATTATGGTACTATGGCATATGAAAACATGCTAGAATACTTTTTATGGCTTAAAACACACATACACACATTCAAAGACAAGTCAAGCATACATTCATGCATGAAAGAAAGAAGAGTGAGTTACCTGTGCTTGCATTTATACACTTTTTTCTTAAGCCTTGAGTTCTCTCCCTTGATCTCACACACCTAAAAAGGCGGAGATTTACATGTATGCCAAATTTCATGTGTAAATTCATCTATTTGATTAGATCTTGACATTGGGTTATGAAATGTCATTTTTAAGCTTTACAAAAGGTCTAAATGGTCCAAATTAAGCTCCAAGGCAACCATGACCACTTGAGCACGTGAGAATGCACCAAAAGGACATTCTAAACTTGTATCAAAGTGCAAAAGCCCAGATTTCTCAAACTCACTCATCCACCCCATGATATACACAAGAATGCATATGTCTAGTTTTGCCATTCCATACCCAAACCATGCTATATTGTACATTTGGCATCAAATCTCATTCATACATCATACATTTGGGTAATTACATATGCTCATATGATTACATAACAATTTCATCATGAGATTACATCATATGCTATGTGTATGGCTACAAGAGAGACAAAACTAGGCATTTTCACACACTTTGATGTGAATCTCCTTCTTCTAAGCTTGGTGGCTTCCATTACCTTGCTCAATTACTCCACCTAGCATGTTAAGACATTGGAGAGGAGGGGATGAGATTCAAAGAATTCCAATAGCTCATCTCCCATTCAATCACACATAAAGTATGCAATACAAGTCTTAAGAAAACATAAAACATTCTTGGCATTTGAACACATCATGTTTAGCATACATAGGCTTGCCAAGTAAGTGGATTAGCCCTACCTATTCACTTATGGATTTTGGACTTGCCTTACCCATTTTCTCTAACAGGTTTTGACTCAACCTTACTCTTGGGAGTCTATCTCACCCTTGGGAGACTCTTTACTTTGTCTCAACCAAGTTCTAGGGTTTTTGGCTCATCCTCACTATAGCTAGAGGGTTTTTAGCTTCTCCAGACTCAAGCAAACCAAGACAAGTACATAAAACATCATTTGCATATATAAAACATCATCATGGCACCATGGAATAAGAGCTCATGCTAAAATACTTTTCATAGCTTAAAACATACTTACACACATTCAAAGACAATGTAAGCACACATTCATGCATTAGAGAAGGTGAAGAGAGCTATCTTGCTTGCATTTGTACACTTTTTTCTTAAGCCTTGAGTCCTCTCCCTTGACCTCACACACCCAAGAAGGTGGAGATCATTTCTCTTGGCCTAGACGCATCATATGGAGGCTAATTATACTCTTGAATTACATTCTAAGGCCACACATTCACTAGAAAAGCTAGGTGATTTATAAAGCTCTTTTATGGTTCTATAATGCACTTAATGAAGCAACCTTAAGAAAACATCATCTTGGCTCCATTCTATCTATTCATTTTTGATTCTTGACTCCATTAAAACCCCTTGGAATCATCACACAATTAAATCCAGGAGTCTAGCTAGGTGTTGCTTTTTTAAGCCATAATATGGAATATACAAGGCCATCTCACTTTCTATGATTTCTAAAACTTTTCCAAGGCTTCCTATCATATTTTCCATCATACATGACTCCAAAATAAGCTTAGAACAAATTAAAACTACCCCTAGGTGCCATTTCTACTCTAGGCCGAAGCATATACTCTTCTTGGCATCCTTAGAGTTTCTTTACTTCCTTTGATGGGAGAATCATGTAGGAAGCTCTCTTGGTGTCTTAGGGACTCATATGATTACTTAAACATCATAAAATATGGCTATGGTTCATGGTAGAGTTCAAGGTGCAACCAAAACCCTAAATTCCATAACTTGCATTCTAAAGCTCCCTTTTCAATTCTAGTTATATATTCTTAATCTTCACACTCCATAACCTTTGGTTCCATCAACAATACATAAAGAAAAACTCTCATCCTTACTTTATCTCTCTAGACCTAAGCTTAAATGGCTTGGAAACATAAGATTTTTGTAAGTGTTTCAAGTGAAGTCTTACCTTAAAACATAACTCTCTTCGCGTAGATTATTTTTCACTAATTAGTTTCTTGAAAAGAGTTCCTTTTCAGCTTGTGTTAGACCTGAATCTTCAAGTTCTTAAGAAAAGAAAACCACCATTAGAGAGCTCTTAAAGAGAGGAACAACTTCCCTAATTGGCGCAGGATGAAATGGGGCTGTTTACTTACCTAAACGGAAGCTTAAATTTCTTCTCTCTCCCCTCTTAATGTCACGCCATTGCTGCCCATTTTTCTGCAAATGGAAGCTTGGAAAAGGTGATGAGGTGTAATCTTACTTAAGAAACCTCTTTTATAGTTTTTCAAAATGACCATTTTGCCCCTACACACCTATTTGCTCTAGTTAGGCTCATTTTAACTCCTTTTTTAGAATCGTCTTTTCTATCATAAAATTTAGATTCCTAATTAAAAAAAATACCTTTGGAATTGTCACACCCGAAAATACGACCGCGTAGCGCCTTTTTCAAAGAAATTCAAAAAATTTGATTTTCAAATGAAATCGAAAACCGAAATTTAAAATTGAAATAGAATAAGTGTAATAGATAGAGTTCAGGAGTCGCCACCAAAATTTTAAATTTTAAAAGGCAAAACTTTGGAAAAGCCTTTTTATTTTGGAAAATGGTCTATGAACCAGAAAGTGGATTCGGGAGTCGATTGTGAGTTGGGAAGGTGTTAGGCACCCTACTACACCCGTTACTAAGAACGGTTACCCTAAGTTAGTCGTATAAAAATAAAATGGCCTAAATTCTATTTCAATTCTCCCTAACAAATCACATGTGAAACAGGAGTAAAGGAATTAAAGAAAATAAAATAAAAAGTAGAAAAAGAAAGGAAATCAATTTTAAAATAAAATAGAAAGAAATTCAAGAATTAAAATAAAAGGAAAAGAAAAGAAATTAAAAGAAAAATATTTTATTTACAAGGGCGGACTTGACCTAGGATGAAAGCCTAGGGCCTACGTACCCTATGGAAGGGATCAAAGTCCACGTAGTTCGATAGAACATTGTATTTGATTGGTGTTTTGCTTTATTTTTGTTTTTTTGTTTTTTGTTGTTGTGGTTTTTTTTTAGTTTTTTATTTTTTTAATTTTTTCTTTTTAGAGAAAAAGAGTATAAATCATTTAGACTTTTGCAAATAAAATGAATTTGAAGTTGGCTGATGTGTTTTTATTCGCCAAAGACCAGACTAATTTTACTCTCCCCTCTTCCTTTTTCTTTGTTTTGTATTCTTTTTTTTTTTGTGTCTTTTTTCCTTGTTTTTGTCATTTTTCTCTTTTTGCATGTTCTTTATTTTTTCCTTATATTTAATTTTGTTGTTTGGATATTATATTTTTTTTGTGAGAAAAAAAAAGAAAATAAATTAATTTTTCCTTTAACAAATAAAACAAGTTTTGAAATTGGTTAATGTGTTTTAATTTGTTAAAAAAAATATTTAATTTAATTTTCCTTGCATTTTTAATTTTTTCCTTTACTTATCATTTTTTGTTTTTCTATCATTTTCATTTAATTTTTTTGTTATTTTTTTTTTGTTTGTTTAAACTTTTGATTTTGATTTTTTTGTTTTATTATGGTTGTGTTTTGTCTTGTTTGATTTTTTCTCCTTTCTAGCTTATCTTTACTTTGTTTTCTATTTTATTTCTATCATTTTTCCCTTTTCTTTTTCTTCCTTTTTCATCGTTATTATTCTTTTTTTTTTGTGGTCTATTTTATTTTTTATTTTTATTTTGTTGTTTCTCTTTTTATTATTTATCTTTGTTGCCATCATTTTTGTGTCTTTTTTCTTTTATTGAATTTTTATTTTGTGTTTTTCTTTTTGTTTTCTTGCCCATTCTTCATGAGTTTTTTTTATACATTTCTTTTTCTTTTTCTTTTTTTTGTTTTTGGAAAACACCCCTTTTCCTTTTTAAGAGTTAAAACTTAATTCTAAACTTTGTAACCACATTTTTTAACCCAAAAAAAATCTATTTGACTATCAAACAAAATCATTTTTTTCTTGTTTATCTTTTGATTTTCTTCTCCCTCTTTTCTTAGTTTCTCTTCTCTTTTTTTTAAGACATATTTTAATTTTCAATTTTTGCTATGAGAAAACTTAAAAACTTAATAATTTAGAAAAGTAAAATCAATCCCTTGTTGTTCTCATTGTGATTTTTCATCCCATTATCACTTTTCTTAAAATCTTATTTTCTTAAAAAAAAGAAAATAAATTAAATAGAATTATTAGTTGAGAATTTATGGAAAAATATTTTATGATTTGGTCAAATGACTAAGGAGACTTATTGTCCCACATAGTCATGGATAACCCCTATATGCCTTAGGGGATATAGAATCCCACACGACAAATCTAAATGAAAAAAAAATGAAATAAATAAAACATATTTTACAAACATGGTGATTGTGTGTGGCTTTGTACATCCAATCAAGATATTTTAAACGGGTTTTACATCTGATTTGTAACGCCTAAAGGAACAAAATTTTCTTCTAACCAAGTTGAGCCCAAGTCAAGTCCCTCAGCTTTCCTCAGCTTCCCTTATATATCAGCTCCACAAGTCGCGAACCATCAGGTGGTGAGCTCGCACAGAAGAGACAAAAAGGAAGAGTAAAACACACAGAGTTAAGTCATTAAGCATCACATGCCTAAAATAAAAGACAAAAACAGAAACAGAAATCAACATGCAGAGGAGGACTTTCTGGGAATTCTCGAACTTGTATGAAATTCTTCAGCCCAACAAAAATTATAGCAACTTTTTTTCAGTAGAATTCCAGAAGGTTGTGCAAAATAAGAGTCCCATTATCATGCATTATAGACAAATCCAGCCAAATAATTATGCAGCAAACCATCAAACAGAATCTGAAACCAACTAAAATCTCAATTTGTCAAACAAAACAAGAACTCCCTAGGCCACCTTACAACTTTCATACTGAGTCCTTTATTGAAATCCAACTCACATTCCTAAATATTTCCAGCTTAACGCGGGCTAAAAACTCTGAATTCAAAGATTTTACCAAACAGAAATGCAAAGCACAGTTTAGTGATATATATATTCAACATTAATGGGCCTCAACAAAGGAATCATTGAATTAAGTTTCAACAATCACACATCCACATGTATTGGAAGCTTAACTTCCCCTTAAACGGGAAACCCAGCAAACTCAAGCATCAAGTAAACAGGTAAAGGAGTATCAAATAAATTTTGAATATCCAATGAACAAAAAAAAAGGAAAGGTCCCATATTTTAACTAGCTAAGGCATCTAAAACCCAGAATTCCATACAAGAGGCAGAATAAGACACAGATTCATATCCAGTTTTCATAGAGGTATTCCTAGCAATGTCACACAACAGGGAAAATAAGCAGCCAATCAACCAGACTACCTGTGTTTATCATGGAAGGTCCAACGTATAACTCTATGCACATAAATGACAGCATCTTAATTGCATATTTTGTGGGAGAAAACAAAAACCAAAATCAGAAAACATGTTCAACTCGATAGTATGACTAGCAGCAGCCCTCAATAACCCAACACAGAACATATCAACGTGTTTACAGCACAAGGAAACAAGATCATATAGCAAACAGGGGGAATGCAACACGAAAAGTAAAACTGATTGTAGATCATTCAGCACCCAGAATCAGAACACACCCACACCCCTCAGATCTTGGGATGATGAAAAAGGAAGTGGAGGAAATATACCTTTGGAGTTTAGAGGATTAGGTGAATTTCTCCTTAAGCCGAAATGCCGCTGCAAACCTGGTTGTCCAAGAGCTTTACCAACAAAGCCTTTTGGATTTTTTTGGGCAAAAGGCTCCTCGTCTGTTGGTTTCGCAATTGCAACACTGTCACCTCTGCTGTTTTGGAAATTGTATGCACCTCCAAGCCCACTATGAATAGGAATAGGATCAACCCCCATTTTTATTGCCTTCATAATTTCCTTGACCAGTTCTTTTGTCCTGTCAAGATGATTTAATTGCCCTAAAATCTCAATAAGACCACTCTTATCCCTCTGCTGGATATCCCTTCCAGTGGGTGATAGACAAGGAGTGGATGAGCTTCTGTGCATTAGATTCCTGGTAAGAAGAAGTGGAGAGTCATTTCTTACAGCACTAAGGTCATTCTTCAGGACAATGTCCCCAAAAGTCAGTGAGCTCTCTTCTGTTGGGATAGTAAGGGCAAGCTGCAACCTCCTCTTCACAGTATGAGCATTGTCGCCACGATCCAATTCCATGCCAAGGACACACCCAGTTTCTGTTTGCACAAAAACTCGTCTCCTCCTAGCAGGTTGCCTCCCTTCCATTCTGCTGTTTCCATGGTACTCCCCGCTGTGGAGGCTTTTCATCACTGCCACAGCCATCTGGGTTTGAATAGGGCTGTCCAACTTTCTAGACATCAACTGAAGGAAGCAAAAATGACAGTGAAAGAGAGCTTCTTCCCTCCCCAGAAGTCAGCAAACTGGCCCAAGGAGATTGAGTGAGGCCAATGTCTTGTTCCTCAACGATCATTAATCAGACCCTTTGAGTGAAAAAATTGAAGGACGAATACAGGAATGGAGATAAGGAAAAAAGATACAGGGTGACTGCTACATTGAGGAGGCCGTCATGCCCGGGTAGCAAAACATGAAATCGCAATGCGAGATCTGGATATGGAATCACGAAATCCCAAAAGCTGCTGTGTTTGAAAGGCGGAGGACGAATCGGAAAAATGGTCCAGGAACAAGGAACGAACCCAGTCCAACTGTGCAGACCGTACAATGAACAAAGGTTAAGGACTCGTTCCCCTCATTTTTTTCTCTCTTGCTGAATGCTCTGTTTGTTTTTCATTCGTTCTCCATGTTTCTATTCCTCTCTAACTCGAAACCAAACTCCTCTTCTCTGATTTCTCCTTCAATTCGAAAATCTCCAGCCTCTCTCCTCTCCCTCGTTCGAAAACCTCACCAGATACCCCCTCTCCATCTCCTCTTTTTTCGTCTCTCGGAAAACAAACCGCCCTCCTTCCCCCTGCGTCTCTCCTTTTTCTGTCAGAACCTCCCTCCTCTCTTCTGTCCTTCTTTTTTCTTTTTCTGTTTGTGCCAGAGGAAAGGACAAAATGGAAGGGGGACCATGGGGCAGCGGGTAGGGTTGCATTTGGGTCCGGGTTGGGCTCGAGTAGTTGGGCTTAATTAAATCCGGATTGGGCCTAGTTTTCTCTCTTTTTTTTTTGAGTTTTCTTGAATTGAGTTTAAATCTTTTCCTTTCTTTTTTTGTTTTTATTTTGGGTTTTCTCTCTTTTCTTTTCTTTTTTTTTATATATATTACTTTGGTTTCTTTTTTTTTAGTCCTTTTTTGATAATTAAATTTTTTGCTTCTCTTTTTTTTTTTATTTTGGTATAATTATCATTTTTTTAATTATATTTTTTTTTATATTTTCATTTGTGGGATTTTACTTTTTTTTTCCCTTTTTAATTCATTTCTTTCTTTCTTCCTTTTTCTTTTTGACTTCTCTTTTCTTGTAATTTTTCAAAGTTTTCAATTGTATTGTTTTAAAACATATTTATACCTTTTCAATTCCTCTCAAATTTCCTTTGAATAATTCTTTCCTTTTTGTATTTATTTATTTTTGTTAATTTATTTTTGTTATTATTTTTGGATTTTCCCGGACAAAATACGGTGTTCACAAGAATCACTCAAATCATAGCTAAAACCTTCCCGAACGAATCAGTCAAAGTTCGAGTCAACCGACATTGAAAAACGTCCCCCAAAGGGGTTTTACCAGTCCTGGGGCTTCCCATGATTTTTGGGGCCTCTGAGAACCTTGGAGAAATCAAAACTTTCATTTAAAAAGCTTTCCTGTGTGAATTCCAAAATTTACTCAAAATAACAAAAATACCCTTACTTTCGTCTACCTTTCGTTACATTTTGTTTCTTCATTCTAACTCCTTTTTTCTTTTTGTCTATGCCTGGGATTCTCATTTTTAGGAGTCTAGAATGCTTTTCAAATTTTTTAGAACCTTAACTAATTCATTTTGGGAGACTTGCTTTTGTATTCGGTGAATTTTGTTCATTTATGGAGAAACCATAAGTTACGTTTCTTGTGTTTTCTCTCGTTTTTAGAAAATCAGATATTACATTTCTCCCCCTCTTAAATAAATTTTGTCCTCAAAATTTAGGGTATGCTTTCCTCTTACTCTTTTTTTTCTAGCTAACTGCTCTTTTCTTTCCCTTCTTCCTGGCTCTATACGCTTCTCTCAGCGATTTCACTTTTTGAGTTTTTCTCAGCCAGGGAATTTGCATACTCGCTCCTAATAAGAGGTCCCAAAAAATTTGGGAAGTATTCTAGACTCCTAAAAATGAGAATCCCAAGTTCAGACAGAAAGAAAAGTGGAGCTAGAATGAAGAAATAAAATTTGACTAAAAACTTACAAAACGTAACAACATTTTCATAATTTTGAGCAATTTTTTGGAATTCACATAGAAAGGCTTCTTAAATGAAAGTTTTGAGTTTCCCAAGATTCTCAGAGGCCCTGAAAATTATGAGAAGGCCTGGGACAGTTAAATCCCCTCCAATAGATGTTTTTCAATGTCAGTATACTCGAACTTTGATGGATTTGTTTGGGAAGGTTTTAGCTCCAATTTGAGTGATTCGAAAGGTATTTTACTAAATTAGGAACCTAAATTTTATAATGGAAAATATGGTTTTCAAAAAGGAGCTAAAACGAAGGAGAAATGAAAATGCCAAGAACAAAGCACAAAATAGGAATTTTTGAAAAGTGTTTCTTCCTCCCCCTATAAATAAGTGGCGCCTTACTCTCACACTCACATAGCTTTAGATTGTTCTACCCAAAATCAAAAGAAAAACCCTAGGAGAGTGGTGCACCAAGGGAAAAAGAAGAGGAGAAGAAATTCAAGCTTTAAGGTATGGTTTCTTGGTAGTTTTTCATACTTTCTTTCATCCAAACCTCCTCTCCTCCATTCTCCTTTGTTTCCTTTGATTAAAATGAAGTTTACAAATCTGTTTTAAGGGAGAAACTTAGGGGAAAATTCAGATTTGAAGAGAGGAACTTTGAGAAAGTAAGATTTAAGTGAGAAAAGTAAGAAAATAAGGTAATTTCTCCTCCCATGGTTGCTAATTTTGGTTCCCTTCCTTCTCCATTTCTCCTAACATAAGAAACCCTAGGAGGACTTAGTTTTTAGACAAAACCAAGGGTGAATCTAAGAAAAAAGGGTGTGGAGATTAACAACATGCAAAGGGAATTAACAAAAAATCATTAGATTTCAAGATGCAATTTTTAGCATTTCATGTGCACCTTGTAAAATCTGATTTTTTATGATGATTCCTAGGCCTAAATAAGAGTTTAAATGAGTTCCTAAGATCCCTGGAAGTCTCCCCATGTGCTTCTCCCCTTGAGAAAACAAAGCAAGGTCCATGGAAACCAAAACCCTCCATTATCTCGGCCTAAGAGAGATAAGATAGCTAAGGAAAGTTTTAAATTTTTCTAAGCCTATTTTCAAGTCATATATGATGAGTAAAGATGAAGGAAAGCCTTGGAAAAAATTTAAAAACCATAGAAAGTGAGTTGGTGCCTTATGTTCCATAATATAATCTAAAAAAGCAACATGTAGTTAGGCTCTTTATTTTAATTGTGTGATGACTCCAAGAGGCTTAAAAGGAGTCAAGAATCATATTTGAAAGGAAAGAATGGAGCCTAAAATTTATTTGATGGGTGTTGCTTCATTAGGTGTATTCTTGGAAACATAAAGGGGCCAATGAGTCAAGCTAAAGTTTAAGTAAGTTGTGTGGCCTTAGAATTAATTCCATAAACCTAATTAGCTTCCATAAATTGTGTTTAGGCCAAGAGAAATCATTCCCACACCATTGTGTGTGTGAGGCCAAGAAAAAGATCTTTGATTCATGAAGAAAAGTGTGTGTTTGCTTCCAAGGTATCTCTCTCCACCTTCTCTCATGCATGATTGCTTGCTTTACTTGTCTTTGAATGTATGTATATGTATTTCAAGCCATGAAAAATGTTTTAGCATGAGCTCTTACTCCGTGGTACCATGATAATGCATTATGTTTTTCAAATGATGTTTATGATGTTTGTTTTGGTTTGCTTGAGTGTGGTGAGGCCAAGAACCTTTAGCCATGGTAAGGATGAGCCAAGAACCCTTAAGATTGGTTGAGACAAAATAAAGAGTCTCCCAAAAGTGAGGCTGACTCTTAAGAGCGGGGTTAAGTCCAAGAACCTCTTAAAGAATGGGTGAGGCAAATCCAAAATCCATAAGTAAATGGATGAGGCCAATCCACTTGCTTGGCAAGCCTATGTATGCTATGTATGACCTTTTCAATTGCTAAGAATGCTTTTTGAATAATTGTACATGTTCATATGTCATAATGCATTTGTGAGATTTGTTTTGCATGCTTTATGTATGATTAAATGAGAGATGAGCTATTGAGATTCTTTGAATCTCATTCCCTCCTCTCCAATGTTCTAACATGCTAGGTGGACCAAAAGAGTAATGTAATGGAAGCCAACCACCTTGAGGATGAGAAAATGACAACAAACTGCTTGAATTTTGTTACTTTGAAACCATACAATTGGCAAATGATGTAATCCATGGATGTATATATATTATGATGTTATAAACACGTGTCATTATTATAATTTGTCATGCATGAATGAGAGAATATGTTATGTAGCCATTAGAATGTGATTTGAATATATGATGGCAATGTGGCTTCTTGGATGATATTATGGAAATGTGCACAAGTGGGGGTGAGATGGCCAAAATGAGAGGCATGAGGTTTGGGACCATTTGGGCAGCTCACACAAGTCCTAATTATGCTTTTAGACTTGCCCAAGAGGTGTCAAACCCCAAGGAAAGCCATTTGGATATTTTGGTATCCCATATGGAGCCAAAATTGACCATAATGGAACCCTATATCACTTTTTGTCCAAATGATCTCTTCTTGATCTGAGATTTGGCGTGCAACTAGAGCTTTTTGGGAAGCTAAAGAACAGAATTTTTGGAGGTCTACAGAATATTTAATGAATTTTCAAAATTGGCAAATTTTTTTGATTTTGGTCAGGTTACTGTTCACTTAGGTCCGAAAATGGAATCTATCACACAGAGCTCAAATGATGTCCAATTGCCACAAAATTTTTTATAGAGAAACTAGACATTCCCAGTGACTTGTGCTAACTAAAATCACCCCATTTAGATACCTAGAGAGGGAGATATAAATTTTCAAAGAATCTGTCCAATATCAAGAACTTTAGCCAACCTCAGTTATTGTTTGATTGGATTTCGAGGTCTGGGCATGCCTGAACTAGTTTGGAGTTATTTTTTCCCTCTATCTAATATTCACAAATTTCTATATTGGTATCATTTGCATGGATTAGATTTTTGTGGAATTAATTGGACATTTTTAAAATTTGTTGCAGAATTCTGTGATAGCATTAGTGGACAGCCTGACCTCTGGATATTTTTGAATGTCAAACATCCTCTATGTTGGATGTTATAGTCTAGAAATATTTTTAGTATGAAGTAGACATGTGTAGCTTTCCAGAATGGCCAAGAATGTATGATTTCAATTTTTCTAGAATTAGTTATGATTTGCCAAAGTTGTGATAAAAATGAAAGCAAATCTAGCCGAAAATATATATATATGTATTTTAAGCTTCCCTTTGAGTTCCACAGGATGTAGGCCACTTTTTATGATGCAAATGAGTTGCATTCATGTAATTAAATATGAAGATGTGATGTATGAGCTCACATGGTCCACATGATACCGAATGAAATTCTCATACATGACACAATGCAAAGAAATGCATTATTTTAATTCTTTTTTCTTGCTCTTCATGGAATCTATGAATGTAAAGCATGGGAATGACATGAAATGAGCTAGAAATACATGGTGTTACACTAGGATCTACTGCGATCCATCTCTGGGAGACGTCAAAGCTTAAGATCACTATATCTGATAGTAAAACACATGCTTACTAAGTTCGATGACCATTACTCATAATAACTAAGGCTAAACTCATAAGCACATCATGCCCTTCGTGCGAAGTGGGTTCTATGTTATCTGATTCTCTAGGATCCCATCATAATTATGCTCAAGAGTATTTTAAATTTCGTTTATTACTCCTCATGGGATCTTCAAATTTCCACTTCAGCCTCTATTTACTTGGGCTTCCTTTTCTTATTCTATTGATTTACTTACTTTACATGTACTTGTTCCAACTTTCCTCTCATATTCTGTAGTTTCTAACTATGCCCACATTTTGCTTTTGAGTGCCTTAGCACTAGGGCATCTCACACTCTGAGTGTGGCTAACATTTCTAAAAGGAGAGAGGATATACGCTAGTCTCTTTTCATTTCATTTACATATACTATAAGGGACTCAGGCTATGCATACTGAATCTAAACATTTTGTACTAGGGATTCCTCTTTGTATGTTTTTCTTACTATTTTAGTATTCCTAGAATCCCTTTACCTCTCTTTCCTGACTCATCTCATTTTTTAACTAGCTAGGATACCTTTCGATTATTGGGATACTTTGGTGATTGATGTCATCGCTTGCTACGCACTCAAGTCACATTACAACTGGGTTAATCAAACCTAATATCATGTAACCATCGTTGCAAGTAAACATAACATAAAACACTAATACACAGACACCTCATAACTGAGCTCAAAACCACTATCGCTTGTATATTACAAGTATCCCAATAATCTAAAGGATCCTTCTCTTACTTTTCTTTATCTACCCTATTCTCGCAGGATACTCCGAAAAAATAGGATTCTTTCTCCACTTCATCCCAAGATCACTTTACATTGCTCGATTGTTTCTTTTTACTTTGGGCACCATCATGCTAGATCTATGCTAAGGACACGTGTGCTTTCTCAAGTACTCAAGCATATAAACTGGGTATTTGTTCTCAATCTGTTATGTCCTCGACTTGAACACCATCATGTATTCTCTTTGTCTTTACCTTTACTATCCTTTTACTTAGGAAAAAGGATGTTCTACTACTTGTTGTCTCTATTGCCAATTCGTGTTTCTTTGCACTCAAGAGCACTTGCATTTTTCCTGGGTTCCTCTCCTTGTTCGCTTCCTATGACATCAAGGGGGTTTACTTTCTTATACTCTTGCTCTGCTTTTAACTAGACCATCCCTTGGTAAGAAAATTATATTTCATGAAATCCCAAAAATTATATTCTATGGTGCTCTTGGCTTACACTCTTTCTCTGCATAATACAAAACTCGCCTTCTTAGGCAATCTCTAGCTCCCTCGAGCTTCCCTGAGGGTACTAAGGTACTAGCTATTTATCTCAGCTCGCTTTTACGTTCGGATCAGAGTTAGGCTTTCTCTCTATTTAATCTCTTTAACCTTATTCCCAAGAGCATAGCATACTATTTTTAGGGTTCTGCTAACCCAATCCAGGACACATACTCTCAATGTTCGAATTCTACCTTACTGAAAACTTATACTCTACTGGGTGCTTTAATCACTCGCGTCTCTTAACCCTATATTATTCTCATATTAGGGAGCTCATCTAACTAGCTATCGAACCCCTATTTGTTTACTTTTCTGTACCCAGTCTACTCATTTAGTCATTACTAAAGCGAGGGCATCTTTTTCTGTGGCTAGTTTCTTAGCTTTTCCTCACTTCCCTTATCACTATACTTTATAATTTGGGGGGGTCTATCTAAGAAAATTTACTAACCACTAATAAGTGGCCTCCCTGACTCAGAATGTTTTATCTTTCCTTTTTCAATCCAAAGAGAACTTTCACTGAGCCTTTCATTTACATATCTTACTTGGAACAATGCTATTAGTCATCTCCCCTAGGCTTTAGCTTATGCTCAGCCTAAGCTAGCCATCACATCAAACCTGTAACTTACAATAACTTAGTATTTTCTAACTATTCTCATTCTCTTCTGGGCCTGTATCACTGGGCTACTCATACTCATCTTTAGGCGTTACCTGTGGGGTATGCCTTTCTGGGCACTCACTATATGCCTTACTACTAGTAGCCTTACCTTTTGTTAATTTCAAGGCTACATTAACATCTTGTCATTTAGCGTCTCACAAGGTAGCATCTTAAGTTGGAGTCAACGCCCCAGAGGCGAGTCTCAACAACCTTGCTGTCCTTATGTCTAACATTCTTTAACATTGAGTTCTTTCTTAGTCTTGACTGTTAAGTCCACTGATTTCTTACTAATCTTCCTTGACTATTCATTACTTTTTTTCTTTACTTATACTAGGGGTTTCCGTTCTTTGTAGGTCGATTGACCCCATAGCAGCTCATTTCTCAAGTTAGCCTAAATATGACCAACAAGGCATTCATACTGCCATTTACTATGACTAGCATCATCATTTGTCATGGCTAATTAGCCTTGGGTTTATCCTAGTTTCCTGTCTAAGTATTGGCCATGGTTAACTTCTTAATTGGTAGTAGCGAGAAACTCTCTGGATTGCGTCACTACTCCATGGAATAATTGGCTGTGGCTAACAGCCTCTGATTGGCTTGCTTTTTCATAGATTGAAATTTCATCTTTAGCTACCAACCCGAGCTTCATTGCCTTTATATCAGCCCGTTATCAAGCTAGAGGGTCCCACCTCTTGCTTCATTCTTGCATAGCTAGCTGTCACCTCTGGGTTGTTGGGCTTTAAAGGATGTAGCTTGTAACTTAACTTTTGGCTTGAGGGAATTAGCCTTTTGCACTTTGGAATTCATCTAAACATTTGGGTGTTGTGGCTAGAAGGCAATTCTTTTTCTCACCTCCCCTCTAAGCTAGTCCTGCACAGCTGCAATCTCATCTCATATTGCACTGTATGATTACTTTTCTTTGCATTACGCGAGACATCTCGGAATGGTCTGAGTATGACCACCAGGAGAATTAGGCCTCACATACTCTCTCTAGCAAGCCTCTTCATATCAATGAGATCATTTCTCATTATTCCTACTTAGGGCTTGTCACTGAACCTGGCGAGTTATCATATCTCATAAAGCTGCAGCCGTCGAATCACTTAGCTTTGTTCAAACTACTCTAGGGGCCAACCTTTCCTGATGTTCACTAGCTACTCTAAGACCATTGTGCAACTTACTCATCTTGAACATAGCCACAAACTATTTTCACACATCCAAAATATTTCATACAAGGCTTTACATATTTATACAAGCCTTTGCATAGCCCTATTGCTATATCCTCAAGTCAAATCCAACCCGAAAGAGCCTGGAACTTTGCTTTGATACCAATAAATGTAACACCATATATTTCTAGCTCATTTCATACTATATTCATGTCTCATGCCATGAATTTTATGAAGAGACAAGGAAAATGATATTAAAAAGTGAATATTTTAGCATTGCATCGTGTATAAAAATTTTATTCAGTATCACGTGGACCATGTGAGCTCATGTATCATATTTTCATATTTAATTACATAGATACAACTCATTTCCATCACCAAAAGTGACCTACAACTAGTGGAAAGCAGGAGAACACATAAAATCTCATGAAGCAATTTTGGTTAGAATTTTCTCACTTCTGTCACAAATTTTGGAAAATTATAACTAATTCTAGAAAAATGAAATTATTCATTCTCTACCATTCTGGAAAGCTATACATGTCTATTTTATGCTAAAAATATTTCCAAGCCATGAAACACTAGACAAAAGACATTTGGCATTTGAAAAGGTGCAAAGGTCTAGCTGGCTACTTAAAAAATGTCCAATTAATTTCACAAAAATTTAATCCATGCAAATGATATCAATCTGGAAAGATACAGATGTTAGCTAGAGCGAAGAAATAACTCTAGACCAGTTTAGGCACATCCAGACCTCGACACCCAATCAAATAGTACCTGAGGTCAGTTTGAGCGCCTGATACTGGGCAGAACTTTTAAAAATTCATATCTTCCTCTCTAGACATCCAAATAGGGTTCTTCTAGTTGGGGCAAGTTACTGGAAATGTCTAGTTTCTCCCTATAAACCTTTGTGGCAATTGAACATCATTTGACCCCTGAGTGATAGAATTCATTTTCGGACCAGTATGAACATTAACCTGACCAATTTCAAATTTTTTTTTAACTTTGAAAATTCATCAAATATTCTCTAGACCTCTAAAAATTCTGCACTTTAGCTTCTCAAAAATCTCTCAATAAGCTCTAATTTCATGCCAAATCTCAGATCAAGAAGAGCTCATTTGGACAAAAAGTAATATAGGTATCCAATATGGTCAATTTATACTCCATATAGGATACCAAAGTGTCCAAATGACTTCTTTTGGTGTTTGACACCTCTTGGGCAAGTTTCAAAGCATGAATATGACTTGTATAAGTTGTCCAAGTGGTCCTAAACCTCATACATCTCAATTTGGCTATTCCACTTCCACTTACACACTAATGCATCAAACTTTCAAGAAGCAAAATTTGTCATTACATGCTCAATATACATTTTAATAGTCACATAACATAATTATCTCATTTATACATCACATATTAACATACTTATACATGTTCAAGAGGTTATAGGTCATATACAATAATAGGTAACAATGATTGCCACTTAAATGACTTTAAAGAAGCACATTCCATGCACTTTGGTGGCATACTCTCATCTTTCAAATGGTTGACTTCCATTTCCTTGCTCTCTTTATCCATCTAGTATGTTAAAACATTGGATAGGAGGGAATGAGATTCAAAGAATCCCAATAGCTCATCTCCCTTTCAATCATACATAAAAGATGCAAAATAAGTCTCACGAATACATGCATGGGCATATTGACATATGCAAACATTCAAGAAACATTTTCAACATTTGAGTAAGTTATACATAGCATACAAAGGCTTGCCAAGGAAGTGGATAAGCCTCACTCATTCACTTATGATTTTTGACTTGCCTCACCTATTCTTTAAGAGGTTCTTGGACTCAACTTTGCTCTTGGGAGTCAACCTCACTTTTGGAAGACTTTTTACTTTGTTTCAACTAAACTTTAAGGGTTCTTAGCTCATCCTCACCATAGTTAAGTGTTCTTGGCCTCACCATACTCAAACAAACCCAAGCAAGCATCATAAACATCATTTAGAAACATAATGTATCATCATGGTACCATGGCATATGAGAACATGCTAGAATACTTTTCATGGCTTAAAACACATATACACACATTCAAAGACAAGTCAAGCATACATTCATACATGAGAGAAGGAGGAGTGAGCTACCTTGCTTGTATTTATACACTTTTTCCTTGAGTCTTGAGTCTTCTCCCTTGACTTCATATACCCAAGAAGGTGTAGATCATTTCTCTTGGCCTAGACACATCATATAGAAGTTAATTATATTATTGAATTACATTCTCAGGCCACACATTCACTAGAAAAAGCTAGGTGAGTCATAAGGCTCTTTTATGGTTCCATAAGGCATTTAATGAAGCAACCTTAAGAAAATATCATCTTGGCTCCATTCTATCTATTCATTTATGATTCTTGACTCCATTTAAACCCCTTGGAGTCATCATACAATTAATTCTATGAGCCTAGCTAGGTGTTGCTTCTTTAAGCCATATTATGGAACATATAAGGCCATCTCATTATCTATGGTTTCTTAGAAAGAATTAAAATACTCCCTAGGTGCATGAACTCTTCTTGACCGAAGCATTTACTCTTCTTGGCACCCTTAGAGTTTTCTTTGATTCCTTTGATGGGAGAAACATGCAGGAAGCTCTCTTGGCATCTTAGGAACTCATATGAACACTTAAACATCATAAAATATGGCTATGGTTCATGGTAGAGTTCAAGGTGCAATCAAAACCCTAAATTCCATAACTTGCATTCTAAATCTCCCTTTTCAATTTTAATTGTATATTTTTAATTCTCACACTCTATAACCTTTGGTTCCATCAACAATACATAAAGAAAAACTCTCCTTCTTACTTTATATCTCTAGACCTGATCTTAAATAGCTTCGAAACACAAGATTTTGTAAATATTTTAAGTGAAGTCTTACTTTAAAACGGAGCTCTCTTTGCGTAGATTATTTTCCACCAATTGATTTCTTGAAAAGAGTTCCTTTTTGGCTTGTGTTAGACCTTGAATCTTCAAGTTTTCAAGAAAAGAAAACCACTATTAGAGAGCTCTTAAATAGAGGAACAACTTTCCTAACTGGCGCGGGATGAAACGGGGCTGTTTACTTACCTAAACGAAAACTTAAACTTCTTCACTCTCTCCCCTCTTAATGTCATGCCATTGCTGCCCATTTTTCTGCAAATGGAAGCTTGGACAAGGTGATGAGGTATAATCTTACTTAAGAAGCCTCTTTTACAATTTTTCAAAATGACCATTTTGCCCCTACATACCTGTTTGCTCTATTAAAGCTCATTTTAACTTCATTTTTTAGAACCATCTTTTTCATCATAAAATTTAGGTTCCCAATTTAAAAAAATGCCTTTGGAATCACTCAAATCTAAGCTAAAACCTTCCTGAACAAATTAGTCAAAGTTCGAGTCAACTGACATTGAAAAACGTCCACTGGAGGGGTTTTACCAGTCCTGGGGCTTCTCATGGTTTTTGGGGCCTCTGAGAACCTTGGAGAACTCAAAACTTTCATTTAAAAAACCCTCCTGTGTGAATTCCAAAATTTGCTCAAAATGACGAAAATACCCTTACATTTCTTCAACCTTTCGTTACATTTCATTTCTTCATTCTAGCTCCGTTTTTCTTTCTGTCTGAGCCTGGGATTCTCATTTTTAGGAGTCTAGAATTCTTTCTAAATTTTTTGGGACCTTAACTAATTCATTTTAGGGGACCTTAAAAATCAGATATTACATGCGTAATATTCTAATTGAATTTCGTTTTGTTGCATTTTGTTAATTGAGTTGCTATTTGATTTGTTATGTTTTTGAACTCCTAATTCTCGCAATTTTATATTCTTACATCCTGAACTAATTGATTTGATTAATAGCTCTGTGGGAAACGACCTGGTAAGCATTATACTGCAAACCCTCAAAATTCACTAATCTTAGCCAGTGCGACAATTGCAAGTGAACAGTGTTTTCTTTATTAAAATTTTGGCACCATTGTTTGGGAGCCAACTAATCATAATCAATTTGAATAGAAAATTCCTAAGTTTCAATTTTATTTTAGTATCTTTACTTAGTGTTTATGGTCAATTTTCAGTATTTTTAGTGTTCTGTGACTATTCTGAGCAATACTGGTATAAGTGCTAACTAACTCCTATTGAGTTGAAACTTGGTATATAGGTTCTAGGTGTTATGAGAAATTGAAGTTGTAGATAAACTGCATGTTAGGCCATTTTTTGGCCAAATTCTATTGTTTAAACCACTTTTTCAATTTTCTAATATTTTTTCTTTGATTTTTCTTAGTAATTTTTAGGTGTTTTCTTTCATTTTATTTCATGTTTGGTGTATCACAAGATCCTCCAATAGAGATTGGATTGAATTTGATCCATAGATGATAAGAGTTTTCATACACAACTTAGAAACTATAACATTAAAGAGGTTGTAGTTATTAAGTTGGTTTCTAAAATAATAGATAGCACACGAAGTAATTGTAAATTGAATTATAATTGAATTTTGATTTTGATTTTAATTTTGAAGTAGTAAATATGGCTGGTAATAATGATAGCACTCTTAGGGAATTAACTGCATGTAATACCTTAACCTCTTTACTCTTACACAATGGTCCCATTGTCTATCTCAATCCATAGCATGCATATTAGGGTACAAATGTAAGGAAACATATACTTTAAGCATGAGTAATTGCGTGATTGAAAAGCCACATTTATGATTCATGGCTTTAGGGACCATATGAATCTATCCATATCATTTCCTATCCATAACATATCCATTCAACTCATAAACATCATCATTTAACTCATGCATTATGGATTTGGAGCCATACAGTCCAAAAACCAAAAATTGATCTCAGGTTGGCATGTCTAGATTTCTAATATAAAATTTGAAAATTCATAACTAATTTTAGAAAAATTAAAATCATACATATGATAGCTTTCTAAAAATATTTGGATGTTAACTAATGACTAAAAATAATTTCAAATCAATGTAAAAGCATTTAACTTACAAAATTTGATGGAACAGTACTAAAAGTTGAGCTACATTACTGATACTATCGTGCAACTTTAAAAATTTGGTTCTCCCTCTACAGAGCTCCAAATGAGGTGATCTTTGTAGTCATGGAAAGAGTATGATGGTTGGTTTATGCCTATAAAATTTTATGAGCATTATTAGACTTCTTTTGGCCCATATGTGACATAGAGAAGCAAACTGACCACATGAACAGTGCACATACCATTTCTGCATAATTTGGCCAACTTTGAAAAATCATAATAAATTCTCTAGAGCTCCAAATTGAGTGATCTTTAGATGTGTTAAAAGCTCTAGATAAGACCTACCTGCTAGCCATATTTCATGTAAAAACTCATCCATTTGGTTAAAATTTGGTTCAACTCACCATTTGGTCACATTTGAAGTTCAAAGTAGGCTTTTAAGGCACCAAATGCTCTTCTTACCTTTTCACAACCACTTGAGTAAGTATAAAAGCATAATTACAATATATAAAAGTATGTCAAATGATCCAAATCATCATATAGCAACCACCCACACTTGAACTTAAACCTTTACCTGACAATCTCCAATATGCTTTCTTAGACAAAATAAATAAATTACTAATAATAATAGCAAATAACCTTCCACCTAATCATGAAATGAGATTGTTAGAATTGTTAAGGGAAAATAAAAAAGCAATAGGTTGAACATTGACAGATATTCCAGGGATTAGCCCTTCCACGTATATGCACATAATTTTATTATAAGAAGGAGCCAAACTAATTAGGCAACCACAAAGAAGACTCAAATCCCACAATCTTAGATGTCGTGAAGAAAGAGGTAAGTAAATTGCTTTCAGCTAGAATTATTTACTCTATATCTAATAGCAAATGGGTGAGTCTAATACAAGTAGTCCCTAAGAGGACTGGCATCACTATGGTGCCTAATGAAAAGAATGAGCTTATCCCTATGAGAGTTTAGAATAGTTGGAGAGTTTGCATTAATTACAGAAAGCTAAATTAGGCTACTAGAAAGGACTATTTTCCTCTTCCTTTTATAGATCAAATGTTAGAAAAATTGGCAGATAAATTTTATTACTGTTTCTTATATGGCTTTTCTGGTTACTTTCATATTCACATTACGCTAGAGGACTAGGAAAATATTACATTTACTTGCCCATTTGGTACCTTTGCATATAGGAGGATGCTGTTTAGACTTTGTAACGCTCTAGCTTTAAAGTTTCTACTCAAGAAGGCTGATGTGAAATTGAGACTTGTTAGATGGATGTTGCTCCTACAAGAATTTGACATAGAAATCAGAGATAAGAGTATAGTAGAAAATCTTGTAGCTGATCATGTGAGTAGAATACCTTACTCTTCAAATTCATCTACTATCAGGGATAGTTTTCCAAATGAGCATTTGTACTCATTGCATGGTAAAGATCTCTGGTATGCAGATATGATAAATTTATTAGTTACTTCTAAATTGCCTACTTATTTTAAAAAGCACTAAATTAATAAACTTAAAAGTGAGGCAAAATATTATGTTTAGGATGACCCATACTTGTGGCGCATGTGTAGTGATCAGATTATTAAGAGATGTGTTCCTGACCATGAGTTTACATCTATTTTGCATTTTTGTCATACACTTGTATGTGATGGCCATTTTGGTCCTCAACATACTGCTAAGAAGGTTTTAGATTCTGAACTATTCTGGCCCACCTTATTTAGGGATGCATATGCTTTCTATAAGAATTGTATCCTATGACAACAGACAAGTAATATTTCTCGTAAGAATGAGATGCCTTAACAACCATTGTTGTTCAGTGAGATATTTGATTTTTGGGGTATTGACTTCATGGGACCATTTCCTATTTCTTTTGGTTTCATGTATATCCTTTTAGCTATTGATTATATTTTAAAGTAGGTTGAAGCAAAAGCCACCAAGACTGATGACTCTTCTATGGTTATGGACTTTGTTAGATCTCACACTTTTTGTAGGTTCAATGTACCTAAAGCAATCATCAGTGGTCAAGGCTCCCACTTTTGTAATAGAAACATGCAAGCCCTCTTTCACAAGTATGGTGTGCTCAATAAAGTAGCCACTGCTTACCATCTGCAAAGAAACAATCAAGCAGAGGTTTCCAATAGAGAGATAAAACAAATTCTGGAGAAAACAGTGTAACCTAACAAAAAAGATTGGAGTAACAGATTAGAGGATGTACTATGGGCTTATTGTACTGCACAAAACTCCTATAGGCATGTCACTCTATAAGTTGGTCTTTGGTAAAGCATGTCACTTACCAGTTGAGGTTAAGCATAGAGCCTACTGGGCAGTAAAGAAGTGTAATATGGATCTATCTCAAGCTGATTCTCAAAGAAATTACAACTTCAAGAACTTGAAGAAATTCAATTAGAAGCGTATGAAAACTCTAGAATTTACAAGGAGAAAACCAAAGCCATGCATAACAAGATGATTGAAAAGAAAGAGCTTCATATTGGTGAAAGAGTCCTCCTCTATAATTCTCGCCCAAAGCTAATGCCCAGTAAGTTATGTTCTAGATAGATTGGTCCATTTATGGTTACTCATATTTTTTCTTATGGTGTAGTTGAGATTATGAATGAATTAACCAACAAGTGTTTCACGGTAAATGGGCAAAGGCTTAAGCATTTTTATAAGGGATTTCAAGAGTAGACAGTGGAGGAGCTACATCTTTACAACACTTCATACACTTGAACCACTCGATTGTATTACATTTCCTCCACTTTTCCTTTCTTTCCTTCTCTTTATTTGATGAATTAGATTACTATTACATTGAGGACAATGTAAAATTAAAGTGTGGAGGGGAGAAATCACTCATTCTACTTTCTTTTTGATTTTGTTTTTTGAAATTTTTGTTTTTTTTTTTTGGTTTCTTGTTTTTCGTTTAATTTTTTTAGTTTTTCTTAAAAAAACAAGTTGAAGCAATTTAAGTTTGGAAGTATTTCAATATGATTAGGAATCAATTTTGTTTTCTAGAATTCAAGTAAATTGGCAATGAATTTGATTTCAATAGATTTATGTGGTAGTTTTAAACATGTGAGGATTTTGGGCCTTATATTATTTCTTTCTTGTGAGAGCATTCACCTATCATAATTTTTACTCTAAAACTTGTTTTGATTCTTAATTGAAACTATATTTGCATGAGCATTCATAAAGATGATTAAAACATTTTTTCTTCTTTTCTTTTATTATAGACAAAGCCAAATAGCTATCCCACCTATGTTTTATCTTTTTTTTTCCTTTTTTAACCTTCTATGTTTCCTTTTTTTACCCCTTTAGCCATGAAAAAAAAATAGTTCCCACCTTGTTTAGAATATTTTTTATCATTAAAAGCATTATATCTTGATAGGGTGGATAGATGTACAGTTTATGTCAATTTTGAGCCAATTAACTTATTTACTTTTGAGATGTTCAAAAAAAAGGGAGAAGAAAAGAAAATCTTTATGAAAAAAAATAAAGAAGAAAAATAAAAAAATGAAGTGGTAAAAAAATGAATGAAAAAAAATTTGAGAAAAGAAAATCACTTTGATTTTCGTTGAGCATCTATTAGTTTACAGCAAATAAAACTTTAAGATACACATTTATTCCATCTTTTGTTTTTTATTGCTCTTGATGATTTTAAGTGTCCACTTTGCGTCTCTTAGTTCTTTTATTTACCATTTATTTCGTACCTTAACCCTATTACAACCTTGAATAAAAGTTCTTTTTAATTTATATGTTGCTTGTGACTTAGTTAGTGGAGATTGAGAAGATATATAAGCCTATGGTAGTGTTATTGTCAAAGGTTGAATTTGAAAGGAACATTTAACCTAAATACTTGAGAGAATTGAGAGTAAACACATAACTAGTGAGGAGCTACCACTTTGATTCAATTTTTTTTATCATTTGAAACTACCATGCTACTTGTTCTTCCTTGATTAGCAAGAAATATTACCTTTGACTATTGAATATCTAAAAAGCTTGAATTGTGTTTAGCTTGGTAGTTTTGCATTTTGGTTTTTTTTCCTTTTTTATTTTTTATGTTTTGCCCAAGAATACAAAAGCCTAAGTGTGAGGGAATTTGATATTTCAATATTATTATATTTTATATTCCTCATATTTAGTCTTAATAATAAATTATTATAAATAATTTGATAACTTTGGGCTTATTTTATATTAAGTGGGCTTAATTTAGATTAATGGACTTTAAATGCATTTTTATTATATTTACCCAACGGAGGCTCAATTATTTTTTAATTGAATTTTGCATGATAGAAGATTCCTAAAAGAATTGGGTTAGAAAACTCCTACAAGGATTTGGATATTACTTTAAGATTAGGTTCAATATTAGTATTAGATTTTTTATAGAAGAAGGCAACTTTGCTTATTTAAGGAGGAGAAGACGTCAATACACACACTCCATCTTCTCTACTTCTTATTCTTGTTTCCATCTTCTTCCATGGCTTTCTAATTTTTCTTGGTGATTAATCCAGAATCTGAACCTGATAGGGAACTTGAGTCCATATTTATATAGAATTCTAGTTTGAATGTTGATTTTAAAATGTATTTCATTTTTATTCTCTTTGTTTTTGTGTAATTATTATCATTCTGGTTAGATAATTTTTGTTACATGTATCTGAGAACGTATTTTGATTTAATCAATTGATTAATCAATTAGATTCATTTTAAACCACGTTAGAATTATGTGTGTGTCTCTAGTTAAGTGCGAAAAAATTTGGCTTCATATTATTGACAGAAGCGTGATTGCATTCTGATAAATAATATGAACTAATTAAAATCCTAAATGGTAGTTTATGAACATTAATTAAAATAACTAGAGGATTAAAAATCAAACTAGAGATATTTTTAGGTGACAAGGATAGGGAACCATCAAGGGAAGAATTTTTGATTGGTTGCGTAATATTCTAATTGAATTTTGTTTCGTTGCATTTTGTTAATTGAGTTGCTATTCAATTTGTTACATTTTTGAACTCCCAATTCTCGCAATTTTATATTTTCACATCCTAAATTAATTGATTTGATTAATAGCTCTGTGGGAGACAACCTAGTAAGCATTATATTGCAAACTAGTGAAATTCACTAATCTTGGCCAGTGCGACAACTGCGGTGAACAGTATTTTCTTTGCCACTCAGCAACCAAGACATTGGCTTGCACTTCACAGAGACTTTCTTTATCCACATCGCTTCAATCCTCTCACAAGTCTACCTTAAAGGGTGGTTCCCATCTCCCAAAAGTATTGGTAAATGGCAATTTTTGGCAGTTTTTATTACATATCATTGACAAACTTAATACTAAAGATGCATCCTATAGAAATTAGTCCATGCCATATGTAACATCCGGTCCCTTTGTAAATGTGAGAAACGCAATGTTCGGTTTCTCCGTAAACGTCAAAAAGGGGCCAAATATAAAAGGAAGTCTGCGAAATAGAAGGAATTGGAGCCAACTAAAATTATGATAAAATTTTAAATATTAGAAAATAAGTATTTGAGGTTTGAGATGCCCAAAAAATAGAGCCAGAAGAGCTTAGAAGATTTGTCAAAGAAAGTAGGGGCATTTTTGTAATTTTTGGAAAATTTTGAAAACTCACAGGAGAGCTTTTTAAATAGAAAATTTGAGCTTTTTGGGGTTTTCAGAGGCCCTGAAAATCATGGGAAGCCCTAGAACAGTTGAAACCCCTCCAGTGAGCGATTTCGGCAAAGGTTGACCAAAACTTTGACCGAACAGTTCGGAATGGTTTCAGATCCTTTTTGAGTGATTCCAAAGGCAATTCTTATGATTAAGAGCCTAAGGAATATGATGGAATAGACGGATTTCAAAAGGGAGTTGATATGAGTCTAAAATGAAAAAGCCAAGAAAAGGGACTAAAATGCAAAAGTAAAAAGTTAGATAAAGTGCCTTTTAGCTCCTTCTTATCCACGTTCTTTCTCTCCTCTCTAAGATCGACTTGCTTCTGCCCAATTTCAGAGGAAAACTCCAGCTTCTTAAGCGCACAAGAGGAGGAGAATTTTGGAGGAAGAGATTCAAGAAAAAGGTAAGAAACTTTAAGAAATTCCATATCCTTCCTTCTTGAACCTTGCTCCTCTCCTCTCAAGCTTTCTTTCTATGATTTTAATGGAGAGTTTGGTGCTGTTTTTGGGGCAGAACAGAGAGGGAAATTTCAAAAATTGAGGGAGTAAGCCAACCAAGTGGAAGAACAAGCCAAAGGAAGCAAGAAAACAAGGTAAAACTTCCATTCTTTTGTAGTTTCTCCCTCCCCCTTCCTCTTGCAAGAATTTGGGCATCATGAGCCCAATTTTTAGGGCTGTTTTCTGCCCAATTTATGGAAGGATTAGAGGTTTTAGATGGCAAGGATTAAGAAGGAACCAATAGAATCAAGAAAGGAGCATTAGGAGACAAGATAGAACCATTAGGGATCCAAATGCTCCCTTGTAAATTTGATTTTATATGAATGTTCTTAGACTTAATTGAATGTTTAAACATGCTCCTAAGACCCCTAGAGAGCTTCCCACATGCACCTCCCATCCAAGAAAGTAAAGAAATTGTAAGAAAAATTAATGAACTCTAAGCTAGAAAAGGGTAGAGCTCTTGAACACTTTGCAAAAACTGATTTGATATATGAGTTTCCTTGCATGTGTGAGTATTTGATTGAGCTCCTAAAACCTCTAGGAGGCCTACCAAGTGTGTCTCCCATCAAAGAAAAATTGGAAACCCCTTGAACCCTAAATACTTCCATAATGTCAACCTAGGCTAGAAAGAGTACCAAAGGGAAGTTTTAATTTGTTTCAAGCTTATTTTTGAGTCATGTAGGATGGAAGAGGATGAGAGGGAGCCTTGGAAAAATTTTAGAAGCCCTAGATAGTGAGATGGAAGTGTAGGCTCCATAATGTAGCATAATGAAGCAACTCCTAGCTAGGCTCTTTAAAATAATTGTGTGATGACTCCAAGGAGTCTAAATGGAGTCAAGAATCATAGATTAAAGGAGAGATGGGAGCCAAGATCATGAATTCTTGAAGTTGCTTCATTAAGTGCCTTATAGAAGCATAATGGAGCCATAAACCAAAGTAGCATCATGTAAAGTGTGTATAATGCCAAGGCTTGTTCCCATGAGTAATTCATGTTTCTTTTGGTGTGTCTAGGCCAAGAGAAATGGTCTCCACCTTCTTGGGTGTGTGAGGTCAAGGGAGAGGAGTCAAAACTTAAGGAAAAAGTGTGTAAATGCAAGCAAGGTAGCTCTCTCCACCTTCTCTCATGCATGGATGTGTGTTTAGCTTGTTTTAGAATGTGTGTATGTGTATTTTCAAGCTAAGAAAAGTATGCTAGCATGCCTTTACATTCCATGATCCTTGATGTCATGTTATGTTTTAAATGAATATATGATGTTTGTATGAGTTTGCTTAAGTGAGGAGAGATCAAGAACTCTTCCCTTTGGTAAGGATGAGCCAAGAACCCTTGAGCTTGGTTGAGACATAGCAAAGAGTCTCCCAAAAGCAAAGTGGGCTCTCAAGAGTATGGTTGAGTCCAAAGCTCTTAAAGAATGGGTGAGGCAAGTCCAAAATCCATGAGGAGAAGTGTGAGGCCAATCCAAACACTTGGGGAACTCTTGAATGTCTTGTATGATTGATTCACATGCCAAGGTTGCTTTGAAAATGTCCATGACTTCCATTTTTCCATACATGCATTTGAAAAGTTTGCTTTGTACATATTATGTGTGATTGAATGGGAGATGAGCTATTGGGATTCTTTGAATCTCATCCCCTTCTCTCCAATACTCTAAAATGCTAGGTGGACCAAGTAGCTATGGTAAAGGGAGCCAACAACCATGAAAGAAGGAGATTGACAAGCCTAGGCCTAGTTTGTATTCTTTTTGAACCATAATGATGTTCAATGATGTATATGATTATTGTAAATGGCACATGACCCTTGAGACACATATAAATATAATATTATATGATGTTTAAATGTATGAATATGATGTATGACTTCTAGCCTACATTTTGAACATGAGATGCCAAATTATGCAATATGAAAGTATGATGGAAGTGTGCATAAATGTGGATTGAATGGCCAAAATGAGATGCATGAGGTTTGGGACCATTTGGACAGCTCACACAAGTCTTAAATGTACTTTTAGACTTGCCCAAAAGGTGCCAAGACCAAAGGAAATCCATTTGGCAATTTTGGTACCCAATATGGAGCCAAAATTGACCATAATGGAACCCTATACCATTTTTTGGCCAAATGAGTTAGTCTTGCCCTGAAACTTGGCATGCACTTAGGTCTTATTAATATTTTTTTGGGAAGCTAAAGATCAAGTCATTTGGAGGTCTGTAGAATTTTCTATGATTTTTCAAAGTTGGTATCAGAATTTCAGATTTTCAGAAACACTGTTCATTTGGTCAGTTATAGAATTGTGTCATTCGAGGGGCAAACGTAATCCAATGGCTACGAAATTTTATAGGCAGAAACTAGATAGTCACAGTGACTTGTAGAAACTAGAAACACCTCATTTGGAGGTCTAGAGAGGAAGATATGAATTTTCGAAGGTTCTGCCCAGTATCAGACATCTTGCCAGACCCGAGGTACTGTTCCATCGATTTCCGGGAGTTTGGCTTGATGAACTGATCTGGAGATATTTTTCCTCTCTATTTAACATCCACATATTTCCATAGTGGTATCATTTACAAGCATTGGATTTTTTTGGAATTAGTTAGACATTTTTGAAGTTCATATCAGTAAACTGTGATAGTATCAGGAACCCCTCCGACCTGCAGTTGATTTCGCGTGTTAAACGCGTTATGTGTGGGATTTTATGACTTGTATATATTTTTCCCATGAAGTAGATAGTCTAAGCTTTCCAGAATGAACAAGAGTGCATGTTTTCAATTTTTCTATATTTACTTATGAATTTTCCAAGTTTTCCCATAAATGGGGCCAAGTCTGGCCGAGGAGAAATATGCATGTCCCATGTCTCCCTTCGGTTTCCATGAGTTGTGAGCTAGTTTTTGTGATTGAAATGAGTTGTAATTGTGCAATTAAATATGAGGATGCATAGAATGAGCTCACACGGTCCACGTGACACCGAATGGGTTTTTGCATAGGATGACTTACAAATAAAAGTCCAAATCTTCATGCCTCCTCTATGAGAATTATGTGTATGTTTCATGATAATTATGCTATTCAAAGGCATGAGATGAGCTAGAATGAAGGTGTTACATCATATCATACCAGGCTCATTTAAGCAATGACTGTAACACTATATTCAACTTTAATTTGAATTATCCCACTCCACAACTTCTTTGGACAAGATTGACAAGCTAGCCAGAGATGGAAAGAAGATGAGAATGATGAAAGATGGGAACAAATTAAGCAAATATGGAGAAGAAGATGAGAATGATGGAAGATGCGAATCTCTTAGTTTTTAGGATTTTTTTAAAGTTAAATGGTAAGTTACTAGATCAATAAAGTGTAAAAATAATCCATATGTAATTAATTAATTGAGAAACTTGATATAGAGTATATAAGACTAAGTATATAAATTTTTTCTTTAGTCTTATTATGAAAAAAGAAATTAACTTTCATCCTTTAACTTTATTCAAGAATCTATTCTTTTTCTTTTCTTTTTCTTTGGGTTTCCAATTGTTATTATGTTCCAAATAATTTTTTTCTCCGTTCGCATCATTTATGTCTCTATTTAAATTTATGTACTTACTTGGATATGACATGGACATACCATATTTGTTGATGTTATTCTATAAATAGCACTAATTACTTCTTGACAAAATAGATGATTATGATAGATTTTTTTTTATTACATTAGCACATCACCAATTTGTCAAAAAATTCCGATATAATAGTCCCAAAAAATTCCAAATCCAACCGATTAGCCCTCTTGCTTGCCAAGACCATCAAATCCATCTCCAGAAAGTAAATTATAAGTAAGACCTTTGTAATATATATCAAATATAAAAGAAAAATAAATAATATCTTTAAAACAACATAAGTATAAAATGTAATTTAGAAAAACATTTAGGTAAGTGTAATTTTTATGCAACAATATGATTTACAAGTGTTAACATATTGGCCCAATTTATTGGCAGGAAGGAGAATATGTAAGATAGGACAACACCCGCCCCCACCCCCAAAGGAAAAAAAAAAAACCATTTCATTAGGCTCATAGCATGTAGAATAAAGTATTAAGGGGAAAAAAAGGGTGTTAATAAGCAAAAAGTTTACATGACATAATTGGACTTTTAAGATTGAGATAACTAATTCAATTTGAATTCAATCTTTTAGCATTTCACTTTTCCACTTCTCAATCTTATGTGTCATGAACTTCTTATTATTGAAGAACAATAATAATAACTAAATTGTAAGAGAATTAAATTCATTAACCTAATCAATCAGTGGAAAGTTGTAGATGACGTTAGTATTTTTAATTAAAAATTAAAGAAATGAACTAAATAAATCTATATAGATTAAAAAATACTAAAAGTTAGAACAATGATTATCTATTAACGTGGTTTGGCATCATATTCGTGCAGAATAGGATTCACCCTAAACTATATTTAATCCAGGTATATATAATCCATCATATGAATATTGTTTCTTTTTTTTAAAAAATTCTAGCCAATTGTCAAACAAAAATTAAAAGTATCTTTATATAGATTTTTTTTTTAAATTAGAGTGCACCAAAATAAAAAAGGTTCCTCACCAATCATTAAATATTCCTTGACAAGCACCAATCCAAACGAGATTATCAGTGGATTTAGTGGTAAAGCATACTTGAGTTTATTAAGAATTTAAGCCATTTAGAAAATATTTGTAGAGAAGGACAGTGACAAATCCAAACAAGATTAATCTCACACTCAAAAGTTATAAAAATACTTGTGGAGAGAAAAAAAATTCCTTGATACTTAGGGAGATATCTAATAATTTCTGCTAATTATAATAATGACATTAAAAACTACTTATCATGTGATGATTAATATTTTAAAAATATATTAAAATATTATATTAAGTGAGTTTAAAACCTAATTTATTTTAATATATAGGAGCAGCACATTTTATCATTTCATTCCTAATAATCATAAAAAGAATCATTTAAATTAGTTTTTTAATGAAAAAACAAAAGGAAATCTTGATATATAATAAAAAATAAATTGTATTTTTTAAAGCAATTAGCATCATTATTAGGCTCCTCTTGAGGGACATTACAAGTACCTACACTTCTAATAACTTCAAATAAAAAATCAGCAATTTTTTTACCTAGCTATTTTATCAACTCCTAAAGAAATCATCTACATGTAAAAACATCACTTCCCTACTATTTGCTACTATAACATTAATTAGTATTTGATTCTTACCATTTGTCTATCCATCAAAGACTATAGAAACACTATAAGTATGCCAAGTGCCTTTTACAGGATATAAATCCTTCACAATTTGTCTTTCGTAATTGTAATACCTTAACTTCTTTAGCCTTTCCATTACTTTTTTAGCTTCTTTGGCCTTTCCATTACTTTGCCAAGGTTTTACTTATGTAGCTTCATTTATTTGCAAGAAAAGCAATATATTTAATGTATTATTTTTGCATTCTGTAAGACTTTAAAATTTTGACTTTTGCTCTATGGACCCCATCAACTCCCCAATATCATCCTCTACTCATAATCTATCCATACAATTCATAAACATCATAAAGCATCGCATAAATTTCATATTATAAGCCATACACCAGAAAAATGAAGAGTTGCTCTCGGGTTTCTGATACAGCTTTTAGTGTAAACTTTAAAAAATCATAACTAATTCTAGAAAAATTAAAATCAAGCAAACCATTCTAAAAAGCTTTGGATTTTAAATAATGACTAAAAATAGTTCTAGAGTAAACAAAAGCATTTAAGCCATAAACAAGCTGCATTACTAGTACTATTATACAATTTCAAAAATTTGGTTCTCCCTCTACAAAGCTTCAAATGAGGTGATTTTGGTGGTTATGAAAATCTTAGGATGTCTAGTTTATGCCTATAACATTTCATAAGCATTGGACTTCATTTGTCCTACTTGTGATACAGAAACAAAATCTGACCATAGGAATAGTGCACCCTACCATTCTACAGAATTTTTCTAACTTTGAAAAATCATAATAAATTTTCTAGAGCTCCAAATTAGGAGCTCTTTAACTCTATGAAAAGCTCTAGATGAGACCTATATTCATGCCAAATTTTATGGAAAAATTCATCTATTTAGTTAGTTTGGGGTTTAGCTCACTATTTAGTCACTTTTAATATTCAAAATGGTTCATTAAGGGGTCAAATTGCTTTCTAGATCATCCATGGCCACTTGGACACGTCCAACACCACATTCACAGCCTAGGGAGATATGCCATTTGGTTCAAAATATCATGAAGCTCATTTTCACTATGCTACTTGCTATCACACACATGAAAACCATACACATAAAGGGGTCTTGAGTGGCATAAACATGCATCCTCATTCATGTGACTCCAAAATCATTACATACATCATATTTACATACATTTAAGTGTGTTCAAGTATCTACAACATATATATATCCCATAGTTACTTAATTTGACATCCATATGTCTATAAAATGACTAAACAACTATCTTTTTGTCAAGGTTTTAGTCTTCAAGGTTGGTGGCCTCTGTCCATTGGCCCACTTGGCTCACCTAGACATAGTTAGATATTGGAATGGGAAAAGTGAGATTCTAAGAATCCCAATAGCTCTTTACCCTTTCAAACATACATAATAGACACATTTTCAAGCCAAAGAATGCATGTATGAAGAATAAGCTACTAGTAGCCATACATAAAACAATTTTCATGTTCAAAAAGCTCATACATATCATACATTAGCTATCAAGGGCATTGGTTTAGCCTCACCCTTTTTCCTTAGGACTTTTGGACTTGCCTCATCCATTTTCAAGGGACTTTTGAATAAACCTCACTCTTCTTGAGACTTTTGGTTTTGTTTCACCCAATCCTAGGGACTTTTAGCTCATCCTCACCCTTGTTATGGGACTTTTGGCTTCACCATACCCATTCAAGCCAAAACACATTCATAAAACACCTTTTAAGAACATCATAGTACCATGACATATAGGAAATTGCTAGAAACATTTCTCATGGCATGAGCATACATACATACATCCAAAGACAAGAAAACAACCAAGAATGCATGAGAGAAAGGTTAGAGAGCTACCTTAAATGCAAAAACAAAAGCTTTTTTCTTGATTACTCTTTCCCTCTTTCAGTCACACACTCACAAGTGGATGGAGCTTGATTCCTTTAGCCTAAACACATCAAATGGGATCCAATTACATTCTTGAAACAATCTCTAGTACCACACACACTCTAAGGAAGCCTACTTGCTCTTATGGTTCAATTATGGTTTCATATAAGACCTAAGGAAGGAACTATAGGAATTCATGATCTTGGCTTCGTTTAGACTCCTTGGAGCCATCACACAATCATTTTGAGGAGCCTAGTTATATGTAGCTTCTTTATGTCACATTATGGAACTTACACCTCCAACTTTCAATCCATATAAGCTTAGAAAAGTTTAAAAAACTTACACCTCTAAATTTTTCCTAAGGCTTCCTTTGGTGTTCTTCCATCATATCTAGTCCCAATCTAAGCTTAGAAAAATTTAAAACACTCCCTAGGTGCATGCTTCAAGCTTGGCCAAGACATGTACCATGAAAAGAGCCTATGGAGTTTTTCAATTTTCCTTAAAGGAAGAGGCACTTAGGTGGCTTCCTAGATGTCTTAGGAACTCAATTAAGGTCTCACATAAGCTAGGACATTCTTAGAAGAAAATAGATTTTGCTATATGTCTAAGAATCCCTAAGTTCCCATTCTTAAATGCTGATGGTTTTATTTTAGATTTCATTGCATTTACTAGCTTCCCATACTCTAAAACCTAAGTTCCTTGCTTGCTTTTGATCAAAAACTACTCCCTTCTACAAGCTCTCAAGGAGGGGAAACAACACACAAGAGAAACAAGGAAGAGAAAGCAAGAAAATCCATAAGACTTATCTTGATTCCTTAGCTTCTTCAAAAGCTCTTTCACTTGGTATGGACTTCTCCTTGAAATCTAATCTAATCCCTCTAAACCAAACCCAAAAAAACCCCACATAAGTCACCAAGACCATAGAAAGAAAGGGAAGAAGGAGGAGAACATCTTTTGTAAAGGAAGAACTACAAAATCCTACACTTTTGCTTACCTTATCTTGAATTTTTCTTCCTCTTCTTCCTCCCTCTTGGTGTATACTTTGGGGTAGAGCTCTCCTCTGTTTTGAGCAGACACAAGGTCAATTAAAAGAAGGAGCAAGGTAGGATGCCACTTAAGAAGCAAATTAAAAGAAATTTGTTTATTAAAAGTCCATTTACGTCCATGTCTTCTTGGCTAATTCATTTTAAGCTTATAATAACTTATTTTTGAGAACCATCCCTTATATCATAAAATTTAGGTCCTCAAACTTATAAAATGACTTTAGAATCACTCAAATTGGATTTAAAACTTTCCTGAATGAAAGGGTCAAAGTTTGGATCAATTGGCATTCAAAAACGTACACCGAAAAGGGTTTGAACCATTCCAGCAGTTCCTATGGTTTTTATGGCGTCTAAGAACTCTGGGAAACTCAAATTTTCCATTTAAAAATTCCTACTCTGAGTTTTCCAAAAATTGCTCATATTTACGAAAATACCATTATACTTTCGACAATTTTATTGAATTACTCTAGCTCTAATTTTTAGACATCTTAAACATTGGATCCTCATTTTTCATTATTTAAAATTTTATTCTAATTTTATTTGGCCTCAACTCACTTGTTTCAAGGGAATTTCTTTTCAAACTGACTCATTTCATTATTTTTACAAAAAATTGGATGTTACAATATTCATCTAAGAAAGTAGTCATTTCCTTCTTATAAGAAGGAGCCTTGTACCCTTTAAGACCTCTATTTATTGCTGACATTATTTCATAAAATTGAGAATTATTTAATATATTAAAAGGAATACCATTAGTGCACAAACCTTTCACAATTTTTATGTTAAACATACCCCTTTCCTTCATATTAAAAGCTTCTTCAATAGGTTTGGCAGATGATTTATTAGACTTTATTAATGTTGAATTCTTCAAAAAATAGGAAACATTTATTTTTTTAACATTCTATACTTTTTTTCCAAACTTTTTATATGTAACATGATCCCTTAGCATGATAATACATCTCTAAATTTCAACCTTTTTTACCATGCAAAGCACCAAAAAATGGTAATAAATACGAGTATAAAAACTAGCAAATCCAAACTATGATTGTATGTCCATATTATTTATTCTCATAAGTTTCTTCCTTGTGCAACACCTATATAAGTGTGCAACTTCAATTTGTAATGGCTTTAATTTTGCATCTAGTTGAACTTGAAGCGTTTATAGGATTGCACTTGTAGTATTTGTTTTAGTAGACATAGATTGATTGCCTCCCAAATTTATTTCTTCTACTTCCTTCCAACACTTGAATTTTCTTCTAAATTTTGAACTTCATCCACATATGTTGTTTCACTCCCTTCTTGGCTTTTTTATTTTCAAAAACCATGGAGAAGTTTTAAAAAATAAAAAATGACCTTTATTGCCATATTTGAATAGAACGATAGAATGTCCTTCTTTGTCATATTTGAATTGAACAATAGAATAGTGAAGAGGAAAAAAAAAAGAGTTTGTTGTAATAGGGAAGGCTTTTCTTTCACCATAATACTAAAGCAACATATTTATTATAATTAAATAATATACACTAAAATAATATATTAACATATCAATCAATCCTCACATTACCTAATTATTTACTATAATAAATATTCATAATTATGGTAACAAATGAATCAGTCCCCATTTTCTCTCACTCCTTATCTCTCCTTTTAAAATTCAAAAGTCAAATTTTAAATAAATGTCTCCCACACCCCATATATTTTCTTAATCAACCCCACATTGCCTAATTTCTTTCACTGAAGAAAGTCCACAAGATTTTCTAGGTTTTTAACTGTAAGTCTTTTCAGTTTTTGGCCTAATTTATGCCTCAAGCTCCTTTTTCATCTTCTTTAATTCCTACTATGATTTATACTTCTACTATACAATGGAATTGCACTCATGGAGAAAGAAAAATAGCACTAGAAGTTGTTGACACCAACATTATAACCACTGCAGACATAGAAGGTATTAGTAGTTTCATTTCTTTTTTCTTTCTTTGTTTTGTCTAGTTTATAAAAAGCATAGCAAAGAAAGAAAATAGATTGTTCAAATTAAGGGCTAAGGATTCAATGATCTAGTGCATGAATGACACATGATTGGGGACACATACCATATTGGAGTTCGACGAAAGGAATACCAAATTAGGTAACACTATGCTAGCACCATATCGGAGTTCGACAAAAGGAATACCAAATTAGATAACATTGTGTTAGCCCCAAGTAAAGGCCAACGCACATGGATATATTTAAATGGCATGAAGCATAATGCTTATGTCTATGAAAGTAAATAAAGCATTCATCTCTTTTTAGCTTACATTCCATGAGTTATGTGAATACTTCTATACCCTGTATTAGTTCTATTGTAGATGTCTTCTAAAGAAATTATTTTATCAAATTTTATTTAAATTTTTATTATCCAATTCATTATTAAAACCTAAAATTTTCTTAAATTGATTTAATTTTCTTTGGTTAAAATAGCAATATGGTCCCTTAACTTTATTTATCATTTCAAATTGGTCTCCTAACTTTGAAGCATTTCAAAATAGTCCTTTAAGTTTCAACTTGATCACGTAAAAATCTCTTTTAAGTGAAATCCATTAAGTCATTAACTGCTATTTATTTCTTTACCAACATGGAAGCTACACATGTATTTTCATTTATTTTAATTGATGAAATGGATTTATTACCTTTTTAAAGTAAAACCCAAGTGTTAAATGATTATTCAAGATTTTGGGCTTTGCAAAATCAACTATAGTAATCAACTTTAAATTTTCCCCCTTCCAAAATGTGGAAAAAACCTTAAGAGCATAAAATCTACAAGTTTAATACCCAAGTCCTCATCTAAGAGAATATGAGCATGATAGTTGTTGAGCAAAAATGGAAGAACAAAGTTCAAAAGATAGTGGTGGTCAAAAAAGGAAGCATATAGAAAAAGATAATGGTTGAAAGCGCCATTAGGGATGAACTTAAATATTAAGAAAAGTTATAGCCACCCCATTAGCAATCTGTTCCCTATAGTCCAATTCCTTGAGCCTATCAACACACCCTAACTAGATGCTTGAACATGCAACCATAAAGAGTGCGTCTGAATTGTCTTAAGTTAAGGCACAAAAATGACACTCAATTTTTTTAAGCAAATCTTATATATTCACTTCATTGGATAGTTCCTTGTATGCCACATTGTCACCAGAATGCATCATTCCATTAAAATTCTAAAACTAAAAAGAAATCCCATCCATCTATGATATGAATGCCCATTAACCTGCCATGTTTCCTATCATTATAATGACATAAACACTGCATCTTTGCTATATAACTACCATTCCTCATAACCAAGAGTTTATTTTGAAGCAACCCATCTCAACATAATTTCCTTATGCCATTAACACTATATTTTGAAACAACCTATCTTAACATAATTTCCTTATGCCATTAACACTACAAACATTGAGTTTTATTGGTTGGAGGAGATATGTATATGCAGGGAAAATTTGGCACCAAACCCAAGGCTAGAGGAGACCTACATATGCTATGATTTGATTTTCTATGTTCTCTCTACCATTTTCCCTTAGAGGTAGCCTTTGCTTGTTGTTAAGTTGGATGCATCATAGAGCTTCCATTTTTGCTTTGTGATCTTGAGCTTTTGAGTTTAAAAACAACCATTGCATTTTCATCTAAAGGTAGCCATTGATTTTCATTTATCTTATGGTGCCATTTTCACTTGTCTCACTATGCTTCTCAAAGATGGTGGCTATATTATGCATTTGGTCAAACCCTCCATCGCATCTTGCCATGCTTTTTGTTTGACATTGTTGTGTGATTCATTTGGTTGTTTTACTTGCCTTGTGTGTGCTTTTGTTGGACAACCATGAAAGATTAATTAATGAATAAAACCTAAACTAAATGAAAAGAGACCTTCTTTTACTTTTTATTGAAAAGAAAATTAACAAGTGTTACTTGCAAATTTAGATTGATTAGCTAAATTGATAAGCTAACTCGCATCTTTGATTCCCACATTTAAACATAAGCTACGGAAGTGACTTTATTCCTCAACTTTGGATTCTTAGCTAATAAAGGAAGTACTTTGTTTGAAGAATGACTAGGGGCAACTAACACCTACGATTGGAATTTGTAATAAAGAAAAGTAAAGGCATAAAATGCGATAAAGGAAGTTATAAATAAAGCAATAAATTCTGAAATTTAAAGGTAAGAATGTAAAGGATAAAATTGAAAGACTTATATTTGATTGATTTGGGGTGTATATATTTCAAAACAATGAACAAATTAGTATTTATAAGCCTATAACTAGCCGTTAATCCTACTAAAATTATTTACCACTTCTTCCTAAAGTTTAGCCCATGTTTATAATAAGGAAGAATCATGGCTAATAGTTTAAGTGTCAATTTATGCCATGTCATCTTTTTGTAGTTTAAGAATAATAATATATCTACTAACTAGCTGTTATGTCAACTAATCATAACACCCATATCTCTAAAATTTAGAGTAGTGGGTCTTTAAGCAAATTCTGCACTTCTCTTAACTTAGTGTACTCACCAATCCCCCCTTATCTCCAATTGATTATGATTAACTACCACCAAACATATTTTGTAGGTTGTATCCCTAACTTGTAAGGAAGTGGCTAAATGGCTAAAAGCTGCCTAGATTCACCCAAATATTATTTTATTTTTTAGCTGTATGTTATTAAGCCATTATCCTTAAATATTTCAAAAAATACAATAAATTAAATATGTGGCCCACTATTGTTATAATCTATTCTAGCCTCAAACCCCAATTTGACTTCAAAAGCCTAATTCTTCTCTTTTATCCAGCAAATATAGTGCAACATCAAATTTCCTCTAGTGCTTTTAGCCCAAATTATAGGCCCATCGATTGATCTAGCCATTATTATTTGGTGCTAACACTTTTCCTCCTACATGTCGTTTAGCTGATGTCAATGATAAAAAGAAGAAGCTGAAATGATGTATTTGAATTGGCCGTATGTTAGCCAAAATGGAGTAAGACTAATTGCTGTTAACATTCTTGCATGCCAAAGTACTTTAGATATAACTTTGTACCATCTTCTGAATTTGTCTTCGATAGCTTTCTTAACCATATCAATTAGGACTCTATCAGTAACCTTAGATTACCCATTGGCTTAAGCATAGTATGGAGTTGAATATATCATTTTGATACCATATTCTTAAACAAAAGCCACCACTTTATCCCCTATAAACACTATACCTTGATCAAATACTATAGTTTGAGAAATACCAAATCTATGTGTGATTCGTTGCTAGGTAAATCATATCACTCTATTATAGAAGTGAGGAGATTGAGTTGTAGGGCTAGGATTGCCACTATCTTGACCACTTGGTGCTGGAAAATAAAAGTGAAATAGTAGCAATACCAAATTAAAGACTAAAAGAAACTAAGATTCATTAATATAATTTATGTGGAATGAAAAGTTTATCATATTATTGTTCAAATGTCGATATCAGCAAACTCAGGCAACACTTCACCTGGAAGTTTTATAAGAGACACACAAGATGCATTCACTTATTATTGTTATAATCTACTTTGTTCTTCTACACTAAGTTCTACTCTGAGGTCATATACGACATTCTGCAACTCAAAGTAAAAAGACATAGACAATAAAGTCCCCCATATGGCAGTGACATGGTTAGCCAAACACTTAAGACAAGTAAGCATCGAATCCTAATTGTCAAACCTAACCAAGGTGCTCTTGATTGCCCAAAGCTAAGCCCAAAGAATCCTAACTCAAGATCTCTTAAGAAGAAGATCCCTAAATCTGAAGCTCTGATATCTTCTTCTATAAGTTCAAGCATTGTAGAAAATAGTTCAACATTTCAATATTGTGTCACTTCAACAAAGTCAAGAATTAACACTTTATTCCTACATAGCTCGTATACTTAGAATGATCTTTCTAGCTTTCTCATTGATTGGAGCCCCATACTTGGTCTTATGTGCAGTAACCTATACATCTCCCTAGTTGACTAGGCCTTATGCTCAATCTCCTACAAATTTTAAAACAAATATTATAATATCCTAAATACATTAAAAGTTCATAAAATTTTTGAAAATAAACAAACCATCTCATCCCTTTTCTAGCAAAGCCTTTTAATCCACCGATGTGAAGGATTGTTTGCCTTTGTCATTTTTCTTTATTCTTTGCCACAATCTCTTAGTGATCAATAGAAGCACATTAATGATATCTCTCAATAATACTACAAAATATTGTGAGAAAATGTTATTACCTTAGCCCTTAGATCTTCACGATAATTGATGTACGACACCTATTATTCACTCAGAATGCCCTTTGGTACAGTGTCAAGTAGCTACTCTTTACTTTTTGTACCATCATGCACCTTGATGTACAACTCTTTTCGTGCCTACCACCACTTACCTCGAATGGATTGTAAACAATAACTCTTATGTTTAATATCATTAATGACAAAATGTGTTTGCAACTAAAAAAATAAGTAGACATTGTCAAATGAGATAAATTATTGTGAATGAGGAATAAATTAATTCAATAATAAATATGCTACCTATATAGTATCCATGAAAGTGTCATTCTTATAGTCTTTTGGAACACTCTTTTAACTTGGGTATCTAACAGAAAATGTTGTAAAGTTTTTGCAACGTTTCTTAAAAGAACACCCAATAATCCACCTCCCTCTCCAATTAGGACCCAAACTTCTCACAAGGCTAATTACTTGGGTCTGACATCTCCTTACTTGTGTATAAAACTAATGTTTGGGTACATAATCAAAGTTTATGTACAAAATTTCATTATCTCAATTTAGTGCACTATAACTCACATTCTTGTACTTACCGATGATATGAACCATCCTACCTGTTCTTCATTCTAACCGTGTGGCCTCACCAAGTTGTTCATGATACCTTTCCTTTTCATTAACAAGTAAATTGTGAATATTCTCAATACTTAGATTGGTGGCTAGAACCTCTGTAGGACCCTTAGTGGGTGTGAGAACTAGCAAATCTAGATACTACCAATGTCCATCATCACTAATAGCCAAACTCAATAGTGGTAATCTGAAGCTAGATCCATTACCTCCATAAGAGGGGCCTAAACTACTCTTCTTGAATTACCCCTTCATCTTCAGGATTCCTGTACATAAACAAAACTAGCATGACAAATCTCTTCTTGAAAACCTTCTTCATATTCAGCATAACACAATTCAGCCCAACATTATTCAAAATAGTCTTTCAACACAACACACTTCATAATGAGAAACTTAGTATAGAATAATGAATCATGCCAAATCTTTAATAATTCTAGCATTCAAGATATACCCGTTTCATATGATAATTTTCTAATAATTCTACCTTAATCTTTTCCTAGGTATCTTTTTAAGTTTCATTTTCAAAGAGATATAACTAATTCACTATATATATATATATATATATGAAAATTTGAATTATTAAAAATATAGAAAAATTAAAGCTTAACATTTAAAATATATATATAAGGGAAGGGATGGTTTTGTTTAATGTTCAAATCCCAAAAAAAAATTAAAAAATGGCATTATATATATATATATATATAAACTTTAACTTACTAGCAATGACAATGGTTGTTAAAGAATGGTGACAATGTCTAGTAGTTGGACAGCAACATCTAAGTCATCAGTGGATGTGTGAAGGGACAATGGTGGCAATAAGCCTTCACTAATATTGTGCATCACGACTAATGAATGGATGGAGATTGTCACACTGTTTTCACCAATGATAGCTAACAAGTGGTCGAAAAAGGCTAATTGGCATCCTTTGTGATGGTAGCCATTGCTTCTCTAGCGAATGACAACTTATTGTAGTTAGGAGCTTCTCACAACTAAAGCTTTAAGGAGGAGAAAAAAGTCTCATGCAACGTAGGGAGAAAGTGACAAGGTAGGGCTTTTCTAAGGGTAGTTTATCTATGGTATAGGGTAAAATATGGTTAAACCACACCATCCTAACCACAATTTTTTTAAACCACTGCCATGGATTCCTAATATTTGAGTAGTGATTGCTCACCAAACTCCCAACTGCTAAGTCTAGTGTTTTATAATGAATGGGTCAAATCGAATCCAACATATCTAGATGATATAAAAGAAAGTTACAGCTTGTGCTCCATAAGGAATGGTTTAAAATACAGATCAAGCTAAATTGAATGGATGGCACAGTGAAAGAAACCTTGGGAGAGAAAATTGGGTAAAAGTATAAGCTTATATATATCATTTTATGGCTTTAAACTAGCTCATTTAAGTTTAATTTATAGTGGCATGTAGGTTCTTATAGTACAAGAAGTGTGAAGTATCAATGTTATGCTACTTATCTTCATTAATTAAGAGATACAATTTATAATTTTGAAGAATTAACACTTTGTCTATATTTAACACATTTCAAACATTTGTATTCAATTGATGTCTCCTGATCCACCACCATAATCACACAGGCCTTATACATCTAATTAACTAGTATAGATTCTTCGACGGTGGTTGTAACTAGTAGTGGATGGTTTAACCTTGCAAGGCCTTTGCAAATTTTCCTCATAAAATATAAGGATATAAAGGAATAGAGCTAGGATCAAAAAATACATAAGCATCATGTGACCAAACCATGAATACACTTGTCACCACAGCATAAGATGCTTATGCATCCTATCTATTCAAAGCAAAAACCCAAGCTTAACCACAACTTGTAGTTATCTGACCTCTACCTACAACTGCTTCACTGCTACTACCTTTACCATTTTGAATAGTAACTATACCACCAAACTAAGTCCTTGCTGAAAACTACATAACAGGTTGAACTAATCCCTGACTGGACTTAAGGTGAAACTAAAGGTAATCTCTCACCAAATGCTTAACTTGCCCACAACGAAAACATGCTCTTGTTTCCCTGTGACATGGCCTAGAAGGCATCTTTTCACAAATAGAACAAGATCTCATATCCTAATGAGACTAAGTAGGAACTAAAGAAGATGCGACCCTAACATTCCTAGAAGATGCCCCATACCTGACAATGCCAATAAAAGATGGAGTTAGAGATCTTATAAGAGTCTGACAAGGTCACAGATGACCTTAAGGTCAAGCCCCGTGATAAAATCCACCTACGAAAGAATTACTCCCATATTTTTCCTCACTACCATGCTTACAGTAGCTGAATAACAAGGGAAAAAATTGATCTATATAGCCACCACTTTGTACGATGATCAAAGCAAACCATTCACAAACCTTTTGATCCTATCCCTTTTAGTAGAGATTAAATGTGTAACATATTGAGACAACTAAATGAAATGAATATCTTAGTCAAAGATGCTCATGCCTAATGTCTATCTTAAAACCTCAAACTTTCTAGCTCTAGCATCACAAACACTCTATGGTAAGAAAAAATCCATTAAAAGTCTCTTAAGTTCCTTCTATAATATCAAGGGTGATCCAACTGGGCTCTCACCCAACAGAGTTTGAAACGATAAGCAGGTTTCATCCTATAACTGAAACCTAGCAAACTCTGCTGATTGTCTATCTTGATTTAATTGAACTACTCTGGCTAACTCAATTAAATTGCCAAAAGCATAACAACATTTTCATAATTTTGGGTACTTTTTAGAAAACACCAAGGAAGGATTTTTAAATAGAAAATTTAAGTTTTCCGAGGTTCTTAGAGGCCCCGAAAACCTTAGGAAGCCCCAGGACAGTTAAAACCCCTTTGGTGCATGTTTTCTAACAACGATTGACTAGAACTTTAACTAATTTGTTTGGGAAGGTTTTACCTCTAAATTGAGTAATTCCAAAGGCATTTTATAAGATTGAGGACCTAAATATTATGATGGAAAAGATGGTTCTTAAAAAGGAACTAAAATGAATCAAAAACTAAAATGCCAAGAAAAGGGATGTAAACGGCATTTAAATGGAACAATTTTAATCCTTTCTTGGTTATAAGAGGAGTCCTCCACCTCTTCTCCAATTAACCAACTTATGGTTCTATTTAGACCACAGAACGAAGCTAGGGAGAAGGACACATGGAGAGAGCCCAAGAAGGAGGAGAAAGAAGCTGAGAAAGGTATGGAATTCTAAGGATTTTCATGGATTCTCCTTCACATAACTTGTTCTCCTCTCCTTGCTCTACCTTTCTATGTTTTTGATGGATGAATTGGTTCTGTTTTAAGCTTAGACCAAAGGGGAGAGTTCGAAATTCAAGAGGAGAGCTAAGGCAAAGGAAAAGGCTCTTGGAAACAAGCTAGAATCAAGGTAACTAGCCTTGCTTTTCATGCACTTCCTTGGCTGTCCACCTTGTATATGTTTCATCCCTTTTAAAGCCCAATTAAGAGAGGATGAGTTCTGGTCCTAGCAAGAGAGAAGTATAGGTTTTGGACTATGGGAAGCTAGAAGATGCAAAGAAATTGGAAGAAAACCAAGTAAAATTCAAGTTAGCAAAGTTAGGGATTCATGGAGACATTATGAAATTTGATTTGATTCAAGAATTCTCTAACTTATATAAGTGTTTGTATGAGTTCCTAAGACTCCTAAGAAGCCTCCCAAGTGCCTCTCCCATCAAGGAAAATTTGTAAAATCCATGGGCCAAATTCCCTTGCTATGTCTCGACCAAGCATGGTGAGAGTAGCTAGGGAGAGTTTTAATTCCTTCCAAACTTAGTTTTGTATCATATGTGATGGGAGAGTATGGGAGGAAGCCTTGGAAAAAATTTAGAAAGCCTAGAAAGTGTGATGGGGGTATAGGTTCCATATTGTAGCATAATGAAGCAACACATAGGTAGGCTCTTTGAAATAATTATGTGATGATTCCAAGGAGTTTAAATGGAGTCAAGAACTATAGAATGGAGGAGAGAATGGAGCCAAGATTATGAATTCCCAAGGTTGCTTCATTAGGTACCTTATGAAACCATAATTGAACATTATGAGCAACTAAGTTATTCTAGAGTGTGTGTGGCTTTAGTAAATGTTCCAAGAGTGAAATTAGATCCTATTTCATGTGTTTAAGCTAAAGGAATCAACCTTCACCTCCTTGTAGATGTTTGGCTAAGGGAGAGGAAGGAATTTCAAGAGGTTAAAGTGAACTCTTACATACAGGGTAGCTCTCTCTCCTTTCTCTCATGCATCTTAGGACGTTTTCTTGTCTTTAAATGTGTGTTTGTATGTTTAAGCCATGAAAAATGTTTTTAGCAAGCATGTATATGCCATGGTACCATGATACTTTTCTTATATGCTTGAATCATATTTTATGAATATGTTTTGGCTTGTATGAGCTTGGTGAAGCCAAAAGTCCCTTAGTTAGGGTGAAGATGAGCCAAAAGTCCCTAAGAGTGGGTGAGACAAAGCCAAAAGTCTCCAGAAAGAGTGGGGCTTAGTCAAAAGTCCCTTGAAAGTGGGTGAGGCAAGTTCAAAAGTCTCAAAGAGAATAGGTAAGGCTAAACCATTGTCTTGACAAGCCTATATATGTGATATGTGGCTTCTTAAATGCAAAAAATATTTTATGTATGCTTATGAATTTCAAGATAGCCATGCATGCAGTTTTAGACTTGAATTGGCATCTATTATGTGTGCTTGAAAGAGAAAAAAGCTATTGGGATCCTTAGAATCTCACTCTTCTCTCTCCATTGCCTAAACATATCTAGGTGGACCAAGTGAGCAAAGGAATGGAAGCCACCAAGTTTAAAGGAAGAAGATTGACATGGAAATGTGTTACTTGTTCACTCTGTAACCACTTTGATGACATATGATGTAATCTTATGATGTATGTGATATAAAACCTTGTGAACATGTCTAATTATATGAATACTTGATGTACATATGAGAATTGGTACCATTTGAATGATATAGCAAGTTTTTGACAATAAATGGCAAGAATTGCTCATGTATGCTTTTATGTATACCTTGGAGTGGGAGAGTGAATTTGTAAGGTCTAGGTATTTGAACCATTGGAATATGTTTAGTAGGCTATTCTTACACTTTTTCATGTGCTCAAATGGCCTTGGAAGTCTTGGAAGCTAAATTGGACCATTTGTAACCCTTTAAAAAGCACAAAATAACCAAATTACAACCTTATGTCACAAACTAACCAAATGAACAAATTTCTCATGAAATTTGACATGCATGTAGAGCTCATCTAGAGTTTTTTAGGAAGCTAAAGTACAATTTTATTAAGTCTCTATACAATTAATTATGAATTTTCAAAGTTGCCGAATTTCTATTATACTAATATGGTTACTGTTCATATGATCAGTTTCTTGTCTTACGTCATCTGAAGGCTAAATGGTGTCCAACACTGGTGAAATTTTACAAGTATAAACTAGAAATAATAATCTTTTCATGGCCATTGAGATCACCTCATTTGGAGGTCTAAGTAGAGAGATATGGATTTTTGAAGTCTAGAGCTAGTACCAGTAACACAGCAGTACCCCAAGCGCTGTTTCATCAATTTTCATTAGCTTAATATCATTTTTAGGATCTAGAGCTATTTTTACCCTAAAGTAGACATCTATAGATTTCTATACTAGTATATTTTGGTCATTTTAGATTGTTTTAGAATTAGTTATGAATTTTTGAAGTTCATATCAATGAACTATGTTAAAACTCCAGGATAGCCAGACCTATGTTACTTGTCTGCTGTCAAGCATGGTCCAAATGATGTTTTTATGGCTTGAAAGTATTTTTAGCATAAATTTAACATTTAGGGATTTCTAGAAAGCTATGGTTTGTGGGATTCCAATTTTCCTATATTTAATTATAAGTTTTCAAAGTTCATATTAGTAATTTGTAGCAGTAACCAAAACTGAACTTGTGAAATTGTGTGTGAATGCTTCAAGCTTGGGATTTTTGTAACATTTTGAGATGGTTCTGACTTGTATACATGTATTGGAAGTAGGAAGTAATATGAGGGAGTTCATATGGCCCACAGAATGCGAAACAAAAAATTTGGACTTTATGTAACGCAATGAAGTGTAGGATTTTTATGGATTTTTCCTTGTTTTAGAATGAACTTAAGTACATGTATGTCTATAGATGAGCTAAAGAGCTCAGAGTAATATGGTGTTACATTGACAACCAAAATACACCCTCACAAAATTAACACAAGGCTCACTAAAACAAAGAAGTACTACTACTACTTTTATGCTACTAAAGAGGGGTCAGGTTTGGTTTTGCTATATGAAAAAGATATTTAAAATAAAAGGAGTAAGTCAAACATTCAGTGAGTAAATAAGGCTAACTATAAGGCAAAAAAATAATTTCACATTAAAGTTCTATTCAAAACTGTAATCCAACAATTGAAACATAAAATATAGTGATTAATGACTCTCCTCGATAAAATCATTCATCTAATACATATAGGAGCATCTAGTTGGTACTAAACAGATCAAATATAGAGCACATAGCTCACAAAGGTAAGTAACACAGATGCTAAGCAATCTGCTAGCAAGAATCAAAACAAATCTACATATGACACGAGGCTAGTAACACCTTTATTAGTTGAGGTATAATTCATAGTGCACCATGACCAACCACTACTGTGGTTAGCTACAAGGGCCCAAAATAGATAGCTCCCAAAGAAGCATCTTGGAAGTAGATGCTCAAAATAAATTGGAATTCTTAATTATGCATACATACCATTAGAACATGTAAACAGTGTAACACCTTATTCATTTGTCTCATCCCATCTCATTTCTAAACATATTTCCTTGAATAAGACAAGTTTTCAAGAAAATGACATTAAAATATTCGATTATTTTTGCGTTACATCACAGATACATTTTTCATTTCATGTCCTGTGGATCATATGAACCCATCCATTAGATTTTCCTATTTAATTACACATATACAATCCAAAGCCATCTCAAAATGTGGTCAAAAACTCAAGCTCATGAACCATATACATAAAAATTGCATGTTTAGCCTTGGATTGGTGTGTTAGGTTTCTGTTATGAACTTTACAAAATCATAACTAATTCTAAAAAAATTGAAATCAAGCACACTACACTATTCTAGAAAGCTATAAATGTCTACTTTATGGTAAAAATAAGTTTAGATCACAAAAAGATCATCTAGCTATAGGAAATTGATGGAATAATAACCAAACTCATCTAGCATTATTGGTACTGTCACAGAATTTCAAAAATTTATATCTTCCTACTCAGACATCCAATTGGGGTGATCTTAGTGGCCATAGAAATCTTATCATCTCTAATTTATGCTTATAAAATTTTATGAGTATTGGACACTATTTGACCCTAAATGACATAGAAGAAGAAATTGACCATATGAACAATAACCATATCAGAATAGCTAAAATTTGGCAACTTTAAAAATTCATAATTAATTCTACAGAGCTTCAAATAATCTGTTCTTTAGCTTCCCAAAAAAATCTAGATAAAATCTATATGTATGCCAAATTTCATGAGGAAATTTGTTCATTTGGTCAGAATGTGCTATAGGGTTGCAAAATGGCTCTTTTATGCTTCTTAAAAGATACACCAAAGGGTCAAATTTTCTTTCAAGGCTTTCATGGCCACTTGAGCATGCGGGAAAGCACCAAAATGGTGTACTAAACATGTCTCAAAGGTGCACAAATCCATATTTCACAAACTCACACTCTCACCCTAAAGTATACACAAGAACAAACAAGTCTCATCTTGCCATTCAACATCACAATCATGTAATATCATTCATATAACTCTAGTTCTCATACATATACAATATATCCATACATTTACAAGTATTCATGAGCTCATATATCATATAAAACATTGGATTACATCTTATGCCATTCATATAGCTATAAAATGGACAATTTACACAATCCTATGTCAATCTCCTTTCTTTATGCTTAGTGGCTCCCATTCCTTGACTCGCTTGGTCCACCTAGACATGTTAGACAATGGGGAGAAAGGAATGAGATTCTAGGAATCCTAATAGCTCTTTTCCCTTTCAACCATATATAAAGAATGCAAATCTAAGTCTAAAAATGCATGCATGGATATCATGGAGTGCATAATCATACATGAAATATTTCTTACACTTAAGAAGTCATATCAAGCATACATAGGTTTGCCAAGAAGATGGTTTAGCCTTACCCACTTCTCTTGGAGGATTTTGGACTTGTCTCACCCATTTTTTAAGGGATTTTTTACTAAGCCTCACTCTTTAAAGACTTTTACCTTTATCTTACCTATTCTTAAGGAATTTTGACTCATCCTCACCCTAACTAAGGGACTTTTGGCTTTACCACACTCAAGCAAACCAAAACATGTTCATAAAGCATCATTTAAGTGCATAACATAACATCATGGTACCATGGTATATAGATATATGCTAAAACATCTTTCATGACTCAAAACATACATACACACATTCAAAGACAAGATAAACATCCATTCATACATGAGAGAAAGAAGAGAGAGCTACCTTGGTGCACAACAACACACTTTTCTCCTTGAATTCGGTTCCTCTCCCTCAGCCACACACTCACAAGGATGTGAGACTTGGTTCCTTTGGGCTAGACACATAATATGGAAGCCAATTACACTCTTGGAATAATCTATAAAGCCACACATTTATTTTAAAAGCTAGATTGTCCCTATGGTTCATTTATAGTTCCATAATGCATCTAATAAAGCAACACCCATAATCTATGATCTTAGCTCCATTCTATCCTTCCATCTATGGTTCTTGACTCCATTTGAACCTCTTGGAGCCATCATGCAATTCACTTGAAAGGCCTAACTACATGTTGCTTTTTTAAGTCATAATATAGAACCTATAACTATATCTCACTATCCATGACTTCTAAAAATTTTTCAAAGCTTCCTCTCATCCTCTCCCATCATATATGATACAAAATCAAGCTTGGAATAAATTAAAATCACTCCTTGATGCTTCTTCTAGCTTAGGCCGAGGCTATAAACATTAAGGAGAAGCAAGGAGTTTATCTTATTTTTTTGATGGGAGATGCATATGAGAAACTTTCTAAGGATCTCTAGAGCTCATATAAACACTCACTTTAGCCTAGGAACTCTTGAATCAAAACAAAATTTTAGTTAAGTTCTTAAAATCCTAACTTTGTCATCTTAGAATTTAATGGTTATTTTGTTGTTTTCTTTGCATATTCTTATTCTTCTCTCTCATTTTTCTAAGATTTACTCTTGGATTGGTTAGAAATACAACTCCTCTTAGTTGTCCATATATGGGACGAAATGCTCAAGAGAAGGAACAAGAAGAAGCACGCATAAAAGTAGCAAAATACCTTAGTTTCTTAGCTTCCTTTGAATGCTCTTCTCTTTGTTTGGCTTCTTCTCCAGAAACTCAAAAATTTTCCCCCTTGTTCTAACCTCAAAACAGACCCAAAAGCTTCAATAAATCCATAGGAAAGAAGAAAAGAAGAAGGAGAAGGAATTTGCTAAAGAGAAACTAAGAAAATCCATGAAAATTTATACCTTTCACTTGCTTTTTCTTCTCCTTTTTCCTCCTCCCTTGTGTGCCTCACTCTCTAGGTCTTTTCTCTAGTTTAGGGCAGAAATGAAATCAACCAAATGAGGAGAAGAATAGGACATGGGGTATATATAGGTAAGGTTTAGAAATTGTTTCCAAAAAATTCCATTTATGTCCCTTAAATTTGGCATTTTCGTTTTCAGTTCGTTTTAACTCCTTTTTTAGAATCGTCTTTTCCATCATAAAATTTAGGTCTTCAATTTTATAAAATTCCTTTGGAACCACTCAATTTGGAGTTAAAACCTTCCCAAATGAAAGGATCAAAGTTCGGGTCAATTGACATTAGGAAAGGTACACCAGAGGAGTTTTAACTGTCTCATTGCTTCCTATAATTTTCAGAGCCTCTGAGAACCCCTAAGAATTCAAATTTTTTATTTAAAAATCCCTTCTGTGAGTATTCCAAAATTTGTCCAAAATTACGAAAATGTCATTGCGTTATGTAATAATTTCGTTAATTTTTGCCTGGTTATTTTAGCCTCTATTTTAGGGTACCTCTGGCCTCCTATTTTTTATTACTTGATGTCTAGATCATTATTTTAATTTTTCTGGACCTTAACCAATTCATTTCAAAGGACTTACTTTTAAAACATATATGTTTCCATCGTTTTTACGAAACGAGACATTACAATTAGTGTGCATCATTAGATATTTAAGTTTATAGAGAAATTAGGAAAATTGAATTAAACTTTCCTCAGTCAAACAGAAATGATTTCCAACATTGGTGTATGTCCCCAAAGTCTAAAACTAACTAAATAAATATTCATATAATTAAATAATCCATAATGTAATTAATAAAATGAATATAATAAATTAAGAAATGTTTAATCACAAGCCTTGAAATAGAGTTGCATCTTGTATGTACATATATATATATATGGCACATAATCAACATTATTTACTCACCTTTTAGAATGACATAAAGACTCTCCTATCATATCCTCTGCTAGTTCCTTAGTGGCAATTAATTCTCTCAAAATACTCTATAATACCAGTTCATGAAACCTTAATATTAGGATGGTCTCAAGTTTCCTTATAACTAAAGTTATCCTGTTTTCCCAAAAATTTTACCTCATTATGCACCTAAACAATCTTATATTATATGTAATCAATTAGTATAAAATTAAATCAAACATATCAGTATGTAGTCTTGACACTAATATGATTAATGGTCTCCAAACATTAATGTTTATTGTTAAAGTAGTTAATATTAACCTCACCCCTAATTTATGGTAGAGTTGAAAGTAAGTCACCATTAATTTTTTTTTGTCTCCCTCTTAATCTTCCGTAACCTTGCTGTCATTTAACTATACTATTTATAAAAGAGGAAGGCATACAATAGTAGTCCAATAGGAACATTAGAAGTTATAGGTGGAAGCAATTAGAGCATATGTGGCGCTTAACTTGCAATATGAGACTAATTTACATTATAAATATAAATTACTTTAAACTTTATAAATAATAAGAAGAAAAAGAAGGTTTTGGTCATCATATTGACTGATTTTTCTAATTTAAACCTAACAGCTTAACAATTTTGAACCAAATGAATGAAGTGAATAAAAGATAAGAATAAATAAAGTCACTTTCAACTATGAATTCCATTTTCCATGATTTGCAACACTGTATGAAAGTGTATTCAAAATCTATGTAATGAAACCCACAAATTCCTTTCTTGGTCTATTAAATCCATAAGAATACTTGTATAATGGACTACTTACATGGGAGGGCCAAGTAAAATGGAGCTAATGAAATCTTTAACTAAATTCTCCTTTACACCCACAACCTTCCTCTCCAACCCAGTTGTGCCACAGCATAAGGACAGCCACACACACACACCCACCACTCTACTCTACTTAGCCAAGAAGCAAAAAAGGAAAAGAAGAACATGCAAAACAAAAAGGTTAAAGCCATATAGAAAAATGAAACCATGCATTATAAAGCAAGAAAACTTGAAGAGAATATAAGATGTTGCCTAGCACCCAAGAGATTAAGAACACAAACTTGGAGAGATGAATTAGCACAATAAAATCTGCTAAAAAAAATAGAACAACAAAGCTTGACTGTAACAAGGAAAATCACACAAAAAAAAACACTAAAGCAAGCAAAGGATAGAGTTGCTATCGAAATACGGCTAATGGCTTATGCTTCTAGTGGTTTGGTCTAGTTTTTCTATTATCAGAAAGCTCAACCCTAATGGACAAGGCATGCAGTAGGAGATTAGGGAGAGAAATGACCAAAATACCTAACTTGGAGAGATGAATCAACACAACAAAATCTGCTGCAAAAAAAAAAAAGGAACAATAGAGCTTGGCTATAGTAGGGAAAAGCATGCCAAAAAAAAGACTGAAGCAAACAAGGGATAGAGGTGTTATGGAGATAGGGCTAATAGTTGACACTTTTGGTGGTTTGGTCTAGTTTTTCTATTGTCTAAAAGCTTAGCCCTGATGGACAAGGCTTGCAATAGAAGATTAGGGAGAGAAATGACCGAAAAGCCTAACCTTTAATACAATAGGCAGGGGCAATTTCATTATAACCGAAACAAAGAAATGACAAGGAAAGAATAAATAAATAAAATGGTGCAAAAAGTAATATTTATCATCATCATTCACTTCACATATATATATATATTGGTTTATTACATCCAACTCAGAAAGATCATCAATAGGGGTAAGACTAAAAGGGATTCTCCTAAAAAAATGGATTCTTAACAAATCAAGAAATTCCAAAAATTTCAAAATTCTAATTCCAGGAATGATTTCCCCAGTTAGATTGTTTCTTGAAAAATTCAGGGAAACCAACCCTAGTAAATATCCAACTTTCCCTAGCATTTCTCTAGTTAAAATGATTGCTTGAAAGATCTATGCCCTTAAGCCTAAAGTCTAGGTTCTTAAGCTTCATTTCTTCACCTTTCCACATTATAATTACATTAAAAGTATACCTACCTATATACCCATACCATGGATGAATAGCTTCACTTTTTTTGAGACTATAATAAGCCATCACAGTGAAATATTTTAGACACTTTGGAATTCCTCCTCTTATGTGATTCAATGAAAGGTCCAAAACAAGAATGTGGACTAAGTAACAAATCTGGAAAGGCATGGTTCCCTGGAACTGATTAGCTCTTAAGCTCATAATCACATGTTCCTTTAAGCTTTCCCCTATCCATGAAGGTATTAACCCAAATAGTTAATTTTCTCCCACATTGAGCACTTTTAACTCAAATGAGTTCTTCAAGGAGGAAGGAAGTTTTCAAATGAAGCTATTGTTCCTTAAGGTTAAATCTACCATTTGCACTAAGTTTCCCACTGAAGCAGGAATTTTCCCAAAAAATTTATTATTGCTCAAATCAAGAAAACCCAATGAACTTAGATGATTCCAACAATCTAGAAGCTTCCTAAAAAATTGATTGTTCGAAAGATCTAAGAGATAAAGGTTTTCAATTGTATTGTTGCCACATAAAAAAGGAGCAAGATCTAAAAATTTGTTCTCAGAGGTGTAACTTTGAGGCTTTTAGTAAAAATGGTGGGATTGACCCTTCAAGCTTATTTGAAGACAAATCAATGGCAAGATAGTTGTAAAATTCAAGTGACAGCCATAGAATTGAACCTATTATATTGTTGTTGGAGATATTGAAGTACAACAATTGTGAAGGCATGTTCCAAACCCCTTTTGGTATAGTATTTGAAATCTCGGTATCTAAAATATCAAGCCTAAGTAAATTCTTCTAAGTTTAGATCCACATAGGAAACCTTGGACCCAACTTGCAAGATTCAATTTCTAGAAAGTCTAATTGAAAAGGAAGAATCCAATTGGTATTGAAGTTTAAGGTTAATGAGTTTTGGGACAAATCTAGGATCCTTAATTTAGAGAAATTACCCAGATGGGTTTTAGTGATCACATCTTTAAAAATTGCTCTTGAGGTACAAAACCTTTAATTTAAATAGAAATTTAATGCTTTTAGGTATATTTCCATTCATTTGATTATGCTTGAGTGAAAATTCTTCCAAAGATGAAAATGCAAGAAGGTCAGGCAAAACCCCACTAATGAGGTTATAAGATAAATCCAAATACTTCAATGCATTATGACTATTGCATCTAAAAGAGTTACTGATAAAAGGAGTCATCATGAAGGTCAAATGCCTACAATGTACATATATTGCCCAAAGAGCTTGGAATCTTGCCTTCTAGTATATTACTAGAAAGATTGAGATGTTTCAAAGAGTTCATTGTGTTGCCAAAACCATCTAGAATGGCACCTTTTAAAAGGTTAAACTCAAGCTAAAGCCCATAAAAGGTTGAGCCAAAATTAGACATCCATTGGAATAATATTGATGGAGAGATCAACATGTTAGAAGATAGATCAAGATTGGAAAAAGATGAAGAATTACTTAAATGAGGAGAAAGAGGCAAAAGAAGATCAGAATCTGAGAAATTAGTGTCACTTAAAAGCAAACTGTCAAATTTGGGAGCTTCCCAAGGGTTACTTGAAGCCAATGGCTAGGGTAGTTAAGGTTTCCTAAGCTGCTAAAGTCAAGAAGGGTTAATGAAGACAAAAATAAAAAATCATTCAAATTTGTCCATCTTGAGACCAAAATTGAAACTAAGACAAAGAGATTGCAAGCTCTTTAGGTTCTTGATGACTCCCAATATTTTGTATTACTTATAGTTAATTTGATTAAATTTGGGAGTCATCTATTAAAGTTTTAGTGGGATTCATTCACTATTTTTAAATAATTTAGGGAATTGAAAGTAAAAGAGAGGAATGAAGTTAATTGTGATTAATTATGATTGAGTAGATGTTGCATTAATGGAAATTATTTCTTGTTTCAAAATTATTATCTATGAGGATCTAGAAGCCATTATTCTGCTCTTAAGCTCTAGGCAAAAGATGCGATCGCTTTATCTGAAGATGCGGCTGCAAATCGGTGTCAAAACTCTGTATTTTGATTAATGAGGATAGAAAACACGAGTTGTAGCTAGGTTTTCGGGCATTCAGCGATAGAGGAGGTTTCTAAACATCCAGGAGGCATTCTTGGGAGGTTTTGGGTGGTCCATTAAGCTTGGAGAAGTGAAGGAAGAGGGAGAATCCAAGGGGGAGCTCCATTTTCTACATAACTCTCCTACCTTTGTTTGCTTTCCCTGCTTCTCTTCATCTTCTCTATGTATTTGATTGGGATTCATTGTTAGATCCAACTATGTATAGCTAAACTTCTCTTTACCTAGAGCACTTTGAACTTGATGTGAATTAGATCTTTGTTTTTCTTGTTAATTGTAATGATTGGAGCTTTGTGTATCCTTCTCTTGCTTAATGCTTACTTAGGGATTGGCCACCTCTTATATTTGATTTGGATAATTGGAATTTACCTTGAAAAAGGAATTCTAATTGGACCTAAGAGTTGGATAGATTAAGTTTAGATTATTCTAATTTGTAATTGGGATAGAAATATACCTAATTGCCTTAATTGGTTTGTAGAGGGTTATGGTATTTAATACACTCTAACCTAATTCTAAGGACACTTAGATTTTAGGAAAGAGTAGGGCTATAATTACATCAACAGACGGTTATAGCTTATGAATCTCTTAACCCACAAGGTAATAATTAATTGCAATTGAATAAGTAATTAAGTTCTAGTAAGCATCAAGGGAATAGTGACTCTAGGTAACTTTAAAACCTTGGATTTTTGTCTAAATTTTCTTTGCCAACCAAGTTTCCTTTAAATTATTTTGTTTAAAAATTAGTTTTAAGTCATGAATTGTTTAATTGGTAGCTTAACGTGGATGAAAGTGGATTGTGCATTGCCTAATTACATTTAAGTCATTCCTCGTGGGAACGATACTCATACTTATCACTGAACTACTTGATCTGACCCGTGCACTTGCGGAAACACATATAATTTTTCGTGGCCAAGTTTTCTGGTGCCGTTGCCGGAGAATGGCTTATATGTTCAGTTAGAAGTGTGTCATCTTTAGTAGTCCTCAATTAAGCATTAGTTAGTTAATTAGTTAGAATTTCTCTTTATTTTGTCATTTGCTTTTGCTTTTTGTTTAAAGTAATACAGTTGGGTGAATTTTTTCTTTATAGGTACCACAATACATGCCGAGGCAATCCCCTACAAAGAAGAAATGCATAACAAAGAAAGTTAGTGATCTTGTGGTGAACTTGAACCTTGAAGAAACTCCTTCTGAAGTTCAAAATTTAGTACGAGAAGAAATGGCTCAAGAAGGGAATCAAAATCAGTCCATAAAAGAATTTGTGGGCCGTACTATGAAGGGCACTCTATCTAGCATAGTAGTGCCGGACTTTCAAACTACTAATTTTGAGCTAAAGCCTGTGATGATCTTCATGTTGTAGCTCAATAGCCAATTTACTAGTGAAAGGTCCGATGAAGATCCTAACTATCACATTCTATCATTTTTGGAAGTGTGTGATTCATTCAAGCAGAATAGGGTACCAAAGGATGTTCTAAGACTTCGACTATTCCCACTTTCTCTACAAAGAAAGGCTAAGGAATGACTGCTGACTCTACTAGAGGGTTCAATGGATACTTGGGATAAGCTAGAGGCAAGGTTCAGAGCTCGCTTCATTCCAAACAATAGAATAGCAGATGTCCATCGTGAACTTATCAACTTCAAGCAAGCTTCAGATGAACACTTGTATGCTGCATGGCAGAGGTATAAACACTTGCTTTGTCAATGCCCAAGCCATGGGATAGATAATTGTGCCATTGTTCAGAATTTCTGCACGCATCTAACTCCACAAACTGATACAATATTGGATGCCATTTTAAATGGGTGTTAGGATGAAATGCCTGTAGATGATGTTGTTCAGGCATTGGATACATTATCTGAAAGCTATGTGCAAAGAGGAGGCAACAGAAGGGTGAGTGCTAATGTTGCCAATACTCAAGAAGACTTCTCTATTCCACTTGCAACTATTCTCTCCGCTCTAAACAAGAGGTTTGATATGTTGGAATCTCAAGTGCAGCGAAGTCAGCATATGAATGTCTGTTCTACTCAAGTGGTACCAATTACTTGTGAAAATTGTGGGGATCTACACTCAATGGATTATTGCCCCTTGGCATCTTCAGAATCAGTTCACTATGTGGGGAACTTTCCAAAAAATTAAAATCCCTACTCTAATAATTACAATCCTGGGTGGCGGAATCATCCAAACTTCTCTTGGAAGCATGGTCCAACACTGAATCAACTAGCATCTTTTTCAGGCATTAAGCCTACTCAACCACCGGGTTTTGCTCAATCGGTGAGGCAAAATGCACCTATTCAAGAACCTAAGATGAATTTGGAAGATGCCTTGGCTAAATTCATTAGTATCCAAAGTAAGCAAAATGAAGAACAAGCTCAAGTGAATGCTAGAGTTGACACCTCCTTGAGAAATTTAGAGTTGCAAATGGGTCAGTTAGCCTCAGCAATGAATTCATTAAGACAAGGGGGATTGCCAAGTGATACAATGCCTAATCCTAGAAGAGAAGGCAAGGAAGAGTGTAAAGATATAACTCTTCGAAGTGAAAAAGTATTGTCGGACATTCAAGCACCAAGAGTGGTTAGCCACACACTTACATCAAATGTTGCTGTAAAGGATGATAAAGGTGAAATTGCTACAGAGGTAAAAAGTGAAGATAAAAGAATAGGAGAAGAACATGTGGATGCATCAGTTGAAAAGAAAAGAAAAGTGAGTAGTGAAGAAGATAAAAAACATATGGATGTTGATAAGGGTGAGAAACAAGGAGAAAAATTACAAACACTGCCAAGGATAATACCTCCATTACCATTTCCTCAAAGATTTCAAAAAGAGGTGGAAGATAAGCAGTATCAAAAATTTTTGGAAGTTTTCAAGCAACTTCATATAAATATTCTTTTTTCAAAAGCTTTGGAGTACATGCCTAAGTATGTGAAGTTTCTAAAAGAGATGCTGAGCAAGAAACGAGATTTGGTGAATTTGAAACTATAGCACTTACTGAAGAGTGCAGCAAAATAATCAACCCACGGATTCCAATGAAGTGCAAAGATCCGGGTAGCTTCTTCGTGCCTTGTAAAATAAGTACTCACTTTCAAGGTAAAGCTTTGTGTGATCTTGGAGCTAGTGTAAATCTTATGCCATTATCTGTCTTTGAGAAATTGCAACTCGGTGAGGCAAGACCTACTATAGTAACATTGCAATTAGCGGATCGGAGCTTAGCATACCCAAGGGGTATAATTGAAGATGTTTTAGTGAAAGTTGGTGAGTTCATATATCCAGCTAATTTCATTATTGTAGACTGTGAAGAAGACAAAGATAATCCATTGATTGTTGGCCGTCCATTTTTAGCTACAACTAAAACTCTTATTGATATAGAGAAAGGGCAAATAGTGATGAGATTGGGGGATGAGTAGGTGGTGTTTAACATGGAAAAAGCACTGAAATATCCTAGAGATGTTGAAGATTGCCTCAGAGTTTCAGTGATTGATGATTTAGCTCAAGAACAATTGAATACAATGATGGTTCAAGATCCTATTGAAGCATTATTAATGGGAGTGAAGCATGAGAAGACTGAAGCCAGCTATGAAGCAACCCAAGTATTTAATTTTTCAACCACTCAGGTTAAAAAGCATTTGCAAGTGGAATCTTTGGATTTGGCTTCCCGTTCAGTTCCATCTCTTAAGCCTTCAATTGAACAACCACCAATTTTGGAGTTAAAACCTCTCCCTAAGCATCTGAAATATGCATATTTAGGGGATTCAGAGACACTTCCTGTCATCATTTCTACATCATTGGACTCTTACCAAGAACAGAGACTAATTGAAGTACTAAAGAGTCATAAAAAGGCTTTAGGATGGACAATTACAGATATTAAAGGGATAAGCCCTTCCATTGTGATGCATAAAATTTTATTGGAGGAAGATCATAAACCATCTATAGAGAATCAGAGGAGGCTTAACCCGATGATGAAGGAAGTTATCAAGAAATAAATCATCAAGTGGCTTGATGCCGAAATCATTTATCTAATTTCAGATAGTGCGTGGGTCAATCCGGTACAATATGTCCCTAAGAAAGGGGGAATGACAGTTGTGGTGAATGAAAAAGAAGAATTGATCTCCACAAGAACTGTCACTAGATGGCGCGTATGCATGGACTACCGAAAACTAAACACAGCCACTCGAAAAGATCATTTTCCTCTCCCCTTCATTGACCAAATGCTTGATAGGCTAGCGGAGAAGGAATACTTTTATTTTTTAGATGGTTATTCAAGGTATAACCAAATTTCTATAACACCTGAAGACCAAGAGAAAATAACTTTTACCTGTCCCTATGGCACTTTTGCTTTCAAGAGAATGCCATTTGGGTTGTGTAACGCACCAGCAATCTTTCAAAGGTGCATGACATCAATTTTTTCTAATTTCATTGAAGATATAATGGAGATCTTTATGGATGATTTCTCGATCTTTAGGGATTCATTTGAAGTTTGTTTGAAGAATCTCTCTAAGGTGCTTAAAAGGTGTGAGGAGATTGATTTAGTTTTGAATTGGGAAAAATGCCATTTCATGGTGAAGGAGGGAATAGTATTAGGACACAAGGTATCTAAGGAGGGTTTGGAAGTAGATCAAGCCAAGACATCACTGATTGAGAAGTTGCCACCTCCTACCAGTGTCAAAGGAGTTAGAAGTTTTCTCGGGCATGTGGGTTTCTATAGAAGATTCATTAAAGATTTTTCAAAAATTTCGAAGCCCTTGTGCAAGCTACTAGAAAAGGATACTAAATTCCTTTTTGATGATGATTGTTTGAAAAGTTTTGAAGAGTTGAAACAAAAGCTAGTGACTGCACCTGTAATAGTTGCTCCGGATTGGTTATTGCCTTTTGAGATCATGTGTGATGCAAGTGACTATGCAGTAGGAGCTATTCTTGGACAAAGGCGAGATCGAGTTTTTCATCCTATCTACTATGCCAGCAGAACATTAGTGGATGCCCAGGTTGTGTCTACCACTACTTTTGGTGCCATTGAAATTCAAGATGAGAAAAGTGGAGAAACTTTTAAGGTAAATGGCCAACGCTTGAAGCATTACTTGGGTGGACTGGTGGACAGGATGAAAGCAAATGTGCAGCTTTAAGACTTTTCATAAAAGTGTCAGGATAGTCCGGCTGAAAGACTTTAAACTTAGCGCTTTTGGAAGGCAATCCAAGTGTCTTTTGCTTTGTTCATTTCTTAGGTCATTAGTTAGTTTACTATAAGTTTAATTACTTGTTTTTATTTTGTAGATGGAGCAAATCCTCTTCCTAAAGATTCTTTTGGCTGATAAGCATGAGGATGGATTGGTTCAATGGGTAACAATCTCATAAAAGAGGGAGTTTTTCTTATCCTATTTAATTTCTTAATGAAGTTTGTTGGCAGTGACTTGTTTTCTGCATATGTTATGAGGGAAAATGTTGGTTTACTTAGGGGGAGTTGAATTAAGTAAGGTTTGGTTATGACTTGTTCAGATTGTTGTGAAATTTGAAAGAACAATTCAAATCAGTTGCTGATATTGGTTCTATCATAGTTAGCGATAGCATCCTTATTTTTAGCGGTCGCTAATCTCTGCAGTCAATTTCCCCTATATTTTCCCGAAGTGCTTAATGCGGTGGCATTATTTTGGGAATGCGACAGCATATTTTAAGTTTAGTTGGGTTAGCTATCGCAATCTTAGTTTTAGCGGTAGCTAAAAATGTTGTAGCCTCCTTCCCATATATTTTTTCGAATAGCATGAGCGATGGCTTTTTCTTGAGTATGTGGCTGCATCTTTTCTTGTTTTGTTTTGGCCAAAACAAAACAAAACAAAACAAAAACAAAAACAAAAACAAAAAAAATTATTAAAAAAATTATTTTAAAAAATATATAAATATATATATAAATTAAAATTAAAAAAATAAAAATATAATAAAAACAAAAATAAAACAATTTTAAAAAATAAAAATATATATATAATAATTTTTTTTATAAAAGAATAATAATCAATGAATATAATAAATAAATAAATAAACATTAGGTTTTTGAATGTTGCCCTTGCCTGTCGATTTTCTCCATTGCCAGCATCCTAGCCTCGCCAGTTTGCCGCATTCCCATCGCACCTTCGCCATTTTCATCTTCCCTGCAGCTTTCTTCCCCTCGCCATATTTTTCGCCATTTCCATCTTCTCTTCGCTGCATTCCCCGTCATCCTTCTCGTTATTTTCCTATAGCTCATCATTCCCGTCTTCTTCTGGCATTCTTCTTATCGCTGCTTAGTCGAGTTTTTCCCATTTCAGTCGAGCTTCCCTCGCCATTTTCGTTTCCCAGTCATAACTAGTTCTCCCTCGCCTCACTAGTTTGCCATTCTCCTTCTCCCTATCACTCTTCCTTCACTGTTGCTCTGCATTCATTCTCCTCACCATTTTCGTTCTCCTATAGCTGCTCCTCTCCATTCCTTGCCATTCTTCCTATTGCATTCCCAGTCGAGTTATCCCCACCATTATTTCTTCTCCCATCGAACAACCTCACCATCTCCCTGTTCTAGCCAGAATTTGCCTTTCTAGTGATTCAAGCCTCATTTTTTTCTCTATAGGTAAGCTTCCTGATGCCCTATTATTGGTTGTAGTTTCAGCTTAGTGTTTAAATTTGCTGAAATTTGCTGAAATATTGTGTTAGTTATAGCTGGCTTAGGTGTTACCTTTAGGGAATTTTGAGATTGCTTAAGGAACATATTGTTTACTTTTTAATTGTGAATTGTTGCTCTATATAGCTTAATTGGGTCTACATGAAAATAATGCAACATACTTTTTATGGTTTGTTCACTAGCTAGCTCAACTTTGGATTTAATTGCTGGTTGATTGCAAAGTTTGTTGAATGCTTACTGTGGAGGTTTGCTTGTTGGTTTTGGTATTCATATGATAAAGCTTGCATCATTTCTTTTGTTCTTTTGTTTAGTTTAGTTGGTCTGAAAATTTTGGTTAAAATTTGGGAAATTCTTGAATAAAGTGGGATTGGTTTCAAAGATTATTTCATTTTCTCTTCCTCATTTGTGCCACATGCTCTGTTCTCACATTCATGAGTTGTTGCCAGCTTGTTACTTTATATGTGATGCCTCTATTTTGCATTTCAGTTTCTGAATCTTTGGGTGTTACATATAATCTTTGGGTGAATATATATGTATGCAATCTTTTGTTTTCTCTACTAGTAGCACCCTATAGTCTCTATCTTTCTTATTTTGCAACTATGCCAAGTATAGCTTGTTACTCTAACCGCTTTTGCTGCTTTAATGTGCTGATATTGATTTTGATATTGATTTACCTCCTCTCATTCTCAAGGGATTAAAGTCTGTTTATTCATCTGTGAAGAAGTCCCTACTCTTCCTTTTCATGATTTTAGGTATTATTACCAATAAGATTATTGGGATTTTTACTTATCAAGAGGAACAATTGTATCCCATTGGTGGTGTCACTTATCAATCATGGAAGGCAGAAGAACAAGATTTCTTGGGGGAAGATGAAGAGTATGACGATCATCCAGTTGACCCTTTAGTGCATGAACAAGAACCTATCCATGAACAACCTGAGATTCCCTTGGAAGCTACTTCTCAAGATAGGATGGTTCAGCTCTTGCAACAGCAAGGCCTCATTCTAAACAAATAAGAACAGCTTGAGTAGCAATGTAAGACGATGAGACAGAAGATTGATTCGTTGCTTCTATTTCGTGCTGAGCTGACGTCTCAAATGGCACGAGTTATTGATCTCTTGCAACCTCAACAGTAGCTTGGGGTGCACTCAAGGCAATTCAAAGGTTTGGAAGTGGATGCACAGAGGACAGATGCTAGTGAGGGCATGACTGATAGTGCACCAGAGTACTCCTCAGCTAGGGAGGAGTGATTATCATTATTGTTGATATTTTGTGCGAGAGGATTTGATTCTATCTCTTGTCTTGTTTTTGTTCTTTCCTTAGTTAATTACTAGTTAGATACTTGTACTTAGGTTTCCTTCCTTTGTTTTCTTCAACTTAATGGATGACTGTTTAGGAATTCTTATTCTCCTGATTGACGCATGACAGATCTCTGCTTACCTATCTCTTTTGGCTTCTATGTATACATATGGCACGTTCTTATGCATTTTTGCTTCTCTCCTTCTCTCTTTTCTTTCTTCTCTGTACTTTCAGGGAAGTCTCAGTATCTCATCTCTTCTACCTCCTTTGCTTGTTGTCATGTTTATTCACATTGAGGACAATGTGTGCTTTAAGTGTGGGGGAGATAGAGGTGTTTACTAAAGTTGGTTTTTCTGTGGATATATATTAAAGAATGGAGATTTATGAGAAAGCAATAGAATGACTACAGTGTTTTAAGGATTTAATTGAGTTTAATTTCCTTCTTATTTGTTTATGGCAATTCTTGTGGCAAGTAGTTAAAACTTACGTGATTTAATTGTAGGAGCATAAAATAATCGAATTGGTTATGTGCTAATATAATTTGATTACAGTCTTGCTCATGAATTCTTATAATGGGATTTGGGTTATTGATTAGAAGAGAGATATTCCTTCTTGCTTAAGAGTGAAAAAAAAAAGATATATATATTTATACACAATAATGATAGAGATTCTTCTCCTCTAGTGGAAGCTACCTAGTAACCGGGGGCTTTCATCACCAATGTTAGCTCTCGCGTAAAATAGTAGTGGAGCCTAGGAGTATGCAACGCACCCTGACTGTGTCATCTTAGTCTAAGTAACCAGGTGGCTTCATTACAAATGTTGCCTTTCGCGTAAAAAGGACTTAGGAGACAAGGAAGGGAAGAAAATCTCTATATATATAAAAAAAATAAGAAAAAAATTAAAAGAAAATGATATTTGTGGAAAGCAATAAAAGAAGTGGATGATCTCTTCTAGTTTTAAACTTTCAATTTTCATTTTATGAGTACATGGGTTGGCCTTGCAAATTGTATTGGAAATGTGTAACTTGTGAAGTTAAGTCACGCTTGTTTAGCTTCTTAGTTACACAATGGTGCTGGATTCAAGCATGAGAGAACTTTAAGCTAGAATTTAATGCTCTGAGATACTGTGTTATTTTATTGTTTGTCTTGGAAGTATGGATAAGTGAGTTTTGCTTGAGGACAAGCAATTGTCTAAGTGTGGGAAAGTGATGACTCCCAATATTTTGTATTACTTATAATTAATTTGATTAAATTTGGGAGTCATCTATTAAAGTTTTAGTGGGATTCATTCACTATTTTAAAATAATTTAGGGAATTGAAAGTGAAAGAGAGAAATGAAGTTAATTGTGATTAATTATGATTGAGTAGATGTTGCATTAATGAAAATTATTTCTTGTTTCAGAATTATTATCTATGAGGATCTAAAAGGCATTATTTTGTTCTTAAGCTCCAGGCAAAGATGCGATCGCTTTATCTGAAGATGCGGCCGCAAAAATCGACGTCAAAACTCTGCGTTTTGATTAATGAGGATACAAAACACGAGTTACAGCTAGGTTTTCAGGCATTCAGCGGCAGAGGAGGTTTCTGAACGTCCAAGAGGCATTCTTGGGAGGTTTTGGGTGGTCCATTAAGCTTGGAGAAGTGAAGGAAGAGGGAGAATCCAAGGGGGAGCTCCATTTTCTGCATAACTCTCCTACCTTTGTTTGCTTTCCCTGCTTCTCTTCATCTTCTCTATGTATTTGATTGGGATTCATTGTTAGATCCAACTATGTATAGCTAAACTTCTCTTTACCTAGAGCACTTTGAACTTGATGTGAATTAGATCTTTGTTTTTCTTGTTAATTGTAATGATTGGAGCTTTGTGTATCCTTCTCTTACTTAATGCTTACTTAGGGATTAGCCACCTCTTAGATTTAATTTGGGTAATTGGAATTTACCTTGAAAAAGGAATTCTAATTGGACCTAAGAGTTGGATAGATTAAGTTTAGATTATTCTAATTTGTAATTGGGATAGAAATATACTTAATTGCCTTAATTGTTTGTAGAGGGTTATGGTATTTAATGCACTCTAATCTTATTCTAAGGACACTTAGATTTTAGGGAAGAGTAGGGCTGTAATTACATCGATGGACGGTTATAACTTATGAATCTTTTAACCCGCAAGGTGATAATTAATTGCAATTGAACAAGTAATTAAGTTCTAATAAACATCAAGGGAATAGTGATTCTAGGTAACTTCAAAACTTTGGATTTTTGTCTAAATTTTCTTTGCCAACCAAGTTTCCTTTAAATTGTTTTGTTTGAAAATTAGTTTTAAGTCATGAATTGTTTAATTGGTAGCTTAACGTGGATGAAAGTAGGTTGTACATTGCCTAATTACATTTAAGTCATTCCTCGTGGGAACAATACTCATACTTATCATTGAACTACTTGATCCAACCTGTGCACTTGCGGAAACACATATAATTTTTCGTGGTCAGTTTCTAAGCTGATGAGGAATTGTTCCAACAAGATAATTATGTGAAAAATCAAGAAATTGAAGGTGTGAAAGATTCCCAAGTTGATGAGGGATTTTTCCACCAAAATCATAATATGACATATTAAGGTATATTAAGCTTCCAAGGGAACCTAAGAATTTTGGGATTGGAACCCTATAGAAGTGATTATGGCTAAGATCCAAATAGATCAAGTGTTTCAACTCAATGAAATAAGGGTTAATGGCACCTCTCAAAGCATATGCATCCATGTCTTGATAAGATCAAGCTATTGTATATGACCAGTTTCATTGCTGCATTGAACTCCTCTCCATTTGTAGCAATCTTTGCTTTTAATTTGACAGGTAGAGAGAATGCCATAGCTGTCAATGAAGCCTTCTTTGAGCTTAAGAAGTGCTTGTCTCTCACTTCTTATGCACTTTGTGTTTTCAACTTTTGTAGTCTAGTTGGACCCATCAATGGATGTTTCCATGTAACAGAAGAATAATAGCACTATTAGAAGTTTAAGAAAATAGGAGCTCATTATAATTAAAGCCTTAACTAACAAAATGGTGTATGATCAGGATACATAAAATTCTCAAGAGACGAAGAGAAGTCACAGAAACTCCTCCTGACTAAACAATGTAGGAAAATTTCAACTTTCTTTAAAGAGAGCTTACTTCTCTATTTCTTTCCCTTTTTTTTTCTGTTCCTTGCAAGTAATCAAAGAACGCTCCTAGTATTTATAATGTAATACCCTAAATGCACCTAGCTGGTATGATGAGTGCACTTTGGAGAGAGTCTAAAGTAGCGATATAACCCCTAATTGTAGAAAAAATAAAATAATAATAATAAATATATTTGTGACTAAATCATTACTCGCACTATTAGGAAGTAATATCATAAATGAATCAAGCAGATTTAGAAAATGGACCCTCAAAATCGTTTGGAGGTGAATATAATTACTTTTCAGTGTAATTTAAAAAAAAAAGCATCATTATTGGTATTTATAAGAATATTATCTTAAATGTACTAAATTGATTTATGAAGGGTGTTCTTATTATTGCTTAGAGAGAAATTTTTTAATAAATGATAAAAAATAAAGAGCTAGCTTTGCTGTCAATTCAATTGGTCAAAGGAAAATTGCTGTCATGTCGCTGCTATAGATGATTGGATAAAAGTCCAAAGGAGATAATGTGACCAGCGGAGAGTGGACATTTAGATCAGAAAGAAAACAAATAGAGTGCAGAAAGTCTTTAGACTTGGGAGGCATTTTGGCCCCTTTATCATCAAAAGTCATAACTAACACATTGGACCTTTCTGTGACGGAAACGAAAAAATTGATACATCTTATCTCTTTTATTTATATTTTACCTTTTTTTATTTGTTATAAATGACGAGAAAACCATCCTCTGACTAGGTTGGATTTTAAATGTTTCATCGAAAAAACGTAGTCCAAAGGAGATAATGTGACCAGCGGAGAGTGGACATTTAGATCAGAAAGAAAACAAATAGAGTGCAGAAAGTCTTTAGACTTGGGAGGCATTTTGGCCCCTTTATCATCAAAAGTCATAACTAACACATTGGACCTTTCTGTGACGGAAACGAAAAAATTGATACATCTTATCTCTTTTATTTATATTTTACCTTTTTTTATTTCTTATAAATGACGAGAAAACCATCCTCTGACTAGGTTGGATTTTAAATGTTTCATCGAAAAAACGTGTGTCTAAGTATTTAAAAAAAAGTTACTGTTTGAATACTACTTATATTAATATTTTATATTTTAGTGTTTAATTATGAAAATGATAACAAAATAATAAAAAATATTATTTTGCACCTTTTTTAAGATTGAAAAATATTAAAAAAATTATAGTTAAAGACTTCAAATTCTATATATTTATAATAAAAATTTTAAATTTTAAAATTATTCTAAAAAATTCAAAAATTAAAAATTTTAATTTAAGATCCTGAATTATAATTTTTAAATACAATGTAAATTTTTTGTTCTTGAATCTTTAAAAATAATTTTGAAATTTAAAATTTTTAATATAAATATCTTTTATTTTAAGAGCTCAACTATAATTTGTCCAACTAGTGTACCTAAGTGGCAGGGTCCTAGCCTAATGTACCTATTTGATCCCTATTATATTTTTTTCTTTTACTTTCAATTCCCTTGGTGCTGTACCCTTTTTGTAATTAAAATTATTTAGTATAACAAGTTTTGAAAATTTTCATTTTTCAGAAACTAAATTTTAGCCACGTTTCTCAAACTGATTTTTATTTAGTACGTCAGACTTATGCGGGGAAATCCCTAGCAAGCGTCACTTCTGCGCGATATAAGGAAGGGAAATCATGAGGAAAGATTAAGGATTTTTAACATAAAAAGACAGAAATGTCACAATAGTCTCTCCACCCATGGCAAGAATTTGTGTTTCTTCACCGCGGCCTTTACCGTCAAACAGTAAAACAGCTAATTACAAAGGATGATCTCATCCATGATTAAGCCTCATTTTATTAATAAGAAAATTAATAAATATTTTTTTTTATTTTTTTCAAAAATTATTTTATAATTTTATCAAAAATTTTGAAAAATAAAAAAATAAAAAAAAATAACCGACTAGCCTAACTCAATCGGATCTGAGCATGGGATTTGAAAAAAAAAAAAAGTATAGTACAACATTAAGTCAGACTGGTTAATATCTAACCCAACCTTATTTTATGCACCGCTACTAATTACCTTTTTGCGATATACTGTTTTGTTTTTATACAGAATAAATTTATGGACAAAATTTAGATATAAGTATTAGGATAAATAAATATTTTTTATAACTCATCATTATATAAGTAAATTTTATTTTAAAAATTTTCAGAAGTTTTACTTCAAATTTTTCATTTTAGCCCATAGGACTAACTTAGATAGTAAAAATGGATGAAGATATAGGCAATATCAAGAGTTGAAACTCATCAATATACTGAAAAAAAAAATTTATAATCACTAAAAATATTTTACTTAAATTTTGTTTTAATTGTATAGTGTCAAGAGATTAAAAAATTTTGCCAATAAATATAATTTGAGTTGTTTATTTTAATAACTAAAACATTATAGTGAAAAAACCAAAATGCATCTAATAAAAAAGTTTTAACTTTCTTTTTTACAAAAAAATATCTCTCCATAATTCACAAAATTAGAAAACAAATATGTCAAAACAAGTCAGATAAGAGCATTCGGTTGATGTACAAATTTTAGTGCAACCACGAACCTTAGGACAAATATGAGGTTATTGGTTTTAGGGGCAACCACCTCTATTTAAAAAATGTATATGTATATAAGTAGGTATATAATATTATGTGGATTTACAAATATAGGGACTAATAAGGCCAAAAGAGACCTAAGCCCCAATTAATTTAAGAACAAATTAACTCCTATGTGTCATCGAATAAAACTTGGTCCCACAATCAAGAGTCAATTAAATAATTTCCTTTGACCCCATTCCAAGATTTAAAAAAAAACAAAACAAAACAAAACAAGTAACATAAAAACCATGTTTTTGCATTATCTATTATATCAAATATAAAATATTTAATTTTATTCACCTTATCATTCTCTTTCTATTTACATTACTAACAATTTCGTACATCAAGGGTTGGTTTGCAGCGACCAAAATTGATTGTATTGTTATTCTGATTGAATGAATTTTTTTCGTGAAGAAAAAAGCATTTTTGCTTCATAGCCATTTGCCCATTCCCTTGCGGAAAGTATCTCTCATAGTTCAATCTCTTTAGGGGAGCCCCCAACAATCAGCTGCTAGCGTTTGGCTCTTTACGGCAATAGACACAAAGCATCTAAAATAGAAATATCTTAGCTACTGTAGAGAGATTTAGGTTTAGAATGACAGTACTACGGATTCATTCATAAAAATTAGATTGGTTATTAAATCAAAATAATAAATTATTTATAGTTTTGCTTATGATTAAACCATTTTTTAAAACATATATAAGTATAAATAAAAATATGTGTAAAATATTTTATAATTAAATAGATACATATATTATAAATAATATTCAAAATACATATAAATGTTTTAAAATGTAAAAATTAGTTAAAGTATTTATATATGATAATAAGCATATAAAATGAGTTGGGTAGAGTCCAATAAATATAATAAATATCTATTACAAAATATCAAAATTTTAATTTAGACAAAAACCAAAATAAAAACAAAAACAAAAATCAACTTTTAACTATTCAATATCAAATCTCTTTGTTTTTACGATTTTTAACTAGTTTAGCTAATTTTTAACTAATTTTTTGCTTAGTTGGCCTTTAGAGTTTACCAAACTAAAATCACGATTGGTTTATCAGTTTTCTGGTTCAACTAATTGGTTTGGCTTGTTTTTCTTAATAGTGATTAGAGTAATGATCTTAGGCTTATGGAAATACATATTCTTTAATTATGACACAATTAGTTATTAAATATTACTAAACATAGAATAATCTTTTGCCTATTTTCATAGATTTATTACTATAATCATACTCATTAATTACATAAAAATTAAATTAATTCTTTTAAGAACTATTTATTATTAAATAAGTTATTATTTTAAGTAATTATTTAATAAAAATTGTTCTGTATCTTCAATAATTAATTTTGTTATAACTAAAGAATATATATTCCTAAATATAAAATCATCACTCATTCATAAATACCATGTTTTCTAGTTATATGATACAAGATCTATATACTATGCATTTAAGTAGTAAATGCACAATGTGCATTTGGAGTGAGATAAAGAAAAAATATGAAGTGGGTGAAAAAATAGAAGGTAAACTTTATACATACTTTTACTCTTTTTTGTCACTTTCTCTCTTAAATATATAATACATTACTGTAAAAGATCATAATCTTATGATATGATAAACTACCATTATTTTTGTAAGCCTAAAATCACTACTCATTTAATAATTGCATTATATAGGCCTATCCTCTTATATTCAAAAAAGAAATTTACATTGATTCCATCCATTTGAAAAGCATACTTTTTGATGAGATGAAAAAAATAAGAGAGTATAAATTTATAGTAATACTTAAAAAAACTATGTAATTTACCCTTATCAAAGAAGACATAATGTTCTTAAGCCTCCTTATGATATTCGGATTGAAAACCATGATAGATTTTGATGTGTGTTGGGGGGGGGGGGGGGGGAACCAAATGATTAAAATGGTCTAGGACCCATAGAATGTTTTTGAAAAATAAAATAATATCATCTGCATACATCAATTAGAAAATCATTGGCCCTAACCTAACAAATCCACTCCTTTGAATATTACTATCTTACTATTCCTTCATAAACATGCAATAACACATTAATATAATTTTTCATTCTAAAAAAAATTCTAATTAAATAGAATTAACAATAATACAAATTTAATGCATAATTTTAGAATACTAAATATATAGTTAATTGATAGTGTACCCAATTTTTCCATAGTTACATTTGGATCTAACATGGCTAGATCTTTCTCTCGATGGCCCTGGGCTTGACAAAGGCTTTAAATAAGGAAGCTCACAAATTAAGGTTAGAGAGGAGGCCTAACGTATTCATAAATAGTGTCTTACTGGGTTCTCAAATTATAAGTTTCAATAAAACCTAATAATCTATACTTTTAACCATTAACCTGACTTAAATTTAAATATTTATTGGGCCAAATTACCATATGATTACTTTAAACAATTTAGGCCTAAAATATCTCAATAGACCATTAGCCACCCATATTTTGGAAACAAAAAAAAATGTAATTAATGTGAGCCCACAAAATAAAAAATTTTCAACATTCTCTCACTTTGGTCACATTAGTTGTGTTTTAAAAAAATTTATTTTATTTTGTAAAATAACTATTGAGTTGACAAACAACAAAAATTTTATGTGCGCACCCTTTAACAAAAGGTCCTAAGATAACATAACAAACATAATCCAATCTAACACAACTATTAGTATGGGATTAGGGTGATCATATGTCATTTATTGATATACTCTCAATCTATAATAACATATATCAATAATCATGCTAACATGGATTATAAGTTTGGACATGTAGTAAGAAATAACTCTCAAAAGTGATCAACAATACATTATTTCTTATTGGTCCTTCATATGATTTATCAATATCCTTTATGCTTAATCAGTAAGAGAAATCACTTAACTTCAAATGAGCTTATATGTCTTAAATACCTTTATCTTGAGAATATTGTATAATGTAAAAAAATATATATCATAACAAATATAACGGTTATACTTAAGATAGATATTATATCTTAAGATACATGTTACATTCAATCTTTACATAAGCAAAATGGCAACATAACGATGATTATTAATAAACACATCAAATAGATGTAATAACAAACTACATCAATTAGATGTAACAAAGGTAAGTAATATCTATGAAATGATCCTATATATATAAAACACGTGTGTGTGTGTGTGTGTGTGTGTGTGTGCGAGAGTGTGTGTATAACTCCCACTAACTTAAGAGATCAAAAAACTCTAAAAATTCATACATTTAGCATGTCTTAAAACTGTATAAGTGTTAAATCTTTCACTAACTCAACATATCATGAAGCATATATACTTATCCCTATAAATGAGCTAAAATGCTCTAGTAACCAAAAACACTTATTAGTGGAGTTCCAAACATGTATTTTATGAAAATAATCTAATATAATTCTAAAACTCAACAATGTTATATTTTCACAAATATTTATGAGAGAAACGTGCATAACAATATAATATTATACCATACTAAAATTTTCAACTTTTAGCCATAAATAAGCTGTACTCACAACTTCATAAAAAATCACACTCTATATGAAAATCATTTATGAGTGTCAATTTGACAATTCTAACCATCGTACATAAACATCTATGAACAAAATGTTTTATAGCCAAAACAAACAAAATCTTTAGTGAGTTTAACATTCTTAGCAATGACAAGGTTTTCTCTATAAATTTTAACAACTCATTCTATGATTGCTCAAGTATTCAAACTTGTTGACAATGTAAGTAAAACGCTAATATATATATATATATACTTGATAAACAATGAAAATGATAAGGCCCATTTTAATTAAGAACCTTGAACATGTTGGATTTGAATACCTTACACATGTGAGACAAGCCAAAACATGTCAAGTTTAGTTGCAACACATTTTGTTTATTTGTTCATACAAATGAATTGCACTCCCACTCATTTAGGCAACAAATATCCAACAATACTTATTAAACCATATGTATTAAGGGTGAGAAAATTTTGTGTTGCCATACTAGAAGATCTTAATAATTCTTCAAATAAGATTCACCAGTACACAAAAGTAAAATAACACCTTTTTTTCTTTAGTCTCACGAGCGTTTAACATGTTAATCAACTATTTCAAAATGTCACCAATGTTAATGTTCATTTAGAAACTCGACCTATATAATTCTCACTATTAGGCCTAAGATATTGATGAAAAAAAAATAAGAGAACTAAGAAACTAACATTGACTTGCTCAATGCACATAAACAATTTTTTCATCTTTCAATTTGTTTGGCTATTAATTAGAGTTGATCTCTTGATTCATAAAATTTATAAAACTTTGATGCATAATGACTCTCACTAGCTAAAGGTATAAAAAGAATTTAAAATGCCTATAATCACCACAATATGCATATAACAAGTTATAGGCTTGCAACCAATTGGTTTAGACCCTACAATCATTGGTTCAAAAAAATTTCGTGAATCTTTATAAAAAAAGTACTTCGATAATAAAAATTCATATCAACCTATCAAATAATCTCATACTAAAATATCACATTACTTAAATATTATTCAGATTGTTAAACTAAAATTATAGTTACATTTAAGTCACATAAAGTAATATTTTACATGTGCAAAAAACTTTCTTTAAATTTGGTAACCAGTTGTGACCAAATGTTATTTAAATAATAAAATTATCTGTAACTACTTGATTAGTAATTTTCTTTTACTATATAGAAAATTAAACAATAAGTGTGATCATGAACAAGCAACACTTAAGTTTTTACATTCAATGTGAATGTATCTACTTTCAATGTAAAACTTTCTCTATTTGCACTTGAATCTCAATAATCCTCCCCTCAAGCGTGAGTCTGTGATAACCCTAACTATTAATCATTGTAATTAAGGTTAAATATGTGATTAATAATCATAAATCAGGGTTAAAAGTCATTATGACTAATTACATTCAGAAGATGTAGGGGAATTTGAACCTTAAAGTTATTAAAGTCATCAACAATATAATTACAAGCATTCATGTACATAAGTGAAACACATATCCAATTAAGAGCTTTCAAATCAGTTCTCATTCATTTTCAACTCCCAAGAACCCTTTACAAGTACTTCTAAGTCATCTCTTGATGTTGTCATAGGAAAAACCAAGGTTTTTAGGTTAATGTAAGAGTTTTAGGACGTTCACCGCAACTAAATACTTTTACATTGCAGCTAATTGCCTTTGGGTTCACTCTTTACATCGTCACTGATTTCATCGCGGCGAGGAGACCTCTTGGAGCCTACCTCACTCGCCTCTCATTATTGGCCGCGACCAAATCCCATATTCATCGTGGCTAATTCCTCTCTGGAACACCTGGGACATTTTCACAAAAGTTTGTTGCAGCCAATTCCCCTTTAGCTGCAGTGAGTTACCCTCTAGACAACTTCCAGTTTGGCCTCTCACATTTCACCACGGCTAATTCCATTTCTTGCCACAACGAATTGCTTTTTGGACCTCCCCTTGGGCAACTTCGCCTCTATTGGCCGTGGCTAAGTCTATTTTGGCCATGGCGAAATGCCATCTAATCCTATAATTTCAAAAATCTTGTCTCATACTTTCCACTCTCCCTCCAATAACTCCCTAGGGCCACTCTACCTTAATTTATGAGGCTCCAATAACTTTTATTAGCCTAATTTACCCAGCTTATCTATCATTACTAGTCCAAGAATTAAGTATAAATTTTTACTCCTCCAACTATCCTATATCAGCAAGTTTATAGAGTGATAATAGCAAAAATTCAAGAACTATCAGCAGTTATCATTTGATACACAATCCGTTAGAGGTTCCATACATCAATGGTTCATATCAACATCTAATGTATCACATGATTACATTTTCAATAGTATGCCATATCATAAATTCAACAAAGTTCATATATCAGATGTTATAAGTCCATACATCCAATACCAAGCTAAGATGAGGCCTAACTCTTCAATAGATACATCCTAAGTAATCAAAATATAAACGCCTACACTTGGCAACATGATTACATGATGATGCTATATAAAAGATTAACAAAATTGCATCTACTCTACTCAGATCAGCCCAAGTGTAGCTTCCTTTACACATGGTTAGAGTTCATAGATTTTCATCTACTTACTTCCCTTTATCCTTACTCGAAGGGCCTTCACCTGAAAGTATAATTCCATGAAATAGGGTGAGACATGAATCTTAGTAACTAAGAAAATTTCCATTGATATAATCCAATTTAATTAACATATATGCATGAATCAAAATCAACATCAGAATCATATCAGTCATATCAGCAAAAGAAATGGTTAGGCTACTATGATTACCATCTCATACTAGCAATTATATTTTCACATGTTAAAGGCTAATAACACCGAGAGAGGCCCGTCCACAGTACCCACTCCCCAATAAGCACAATCAAGGCTCAGTGCATCTGGGGTCTGATCATAATCCAGTGCCTGATCGAAGCACATGCACGGGTGGCAGCTGCACCACAACTCCACCATAGACTCACAAGGTCCAAACACAATACAATAGATAGCCAACTAATTCATTTAGCATTTCAAATCATTCATATACAACAAATATAAAATTAAAGCAAATATATGCATGTAATTAATGTAGTCCCGGTTACCTTACTTGTAGCCAATCCTCTAAGAACCAATTGAATGCTACTTCAGCCTATGAACATAAAACCAAGCTATTCCTATCCATAATCATAATTTGTATCAGCAAACCCATCACTTAAAGAGTTAAGCTATATAGGACTACTCAAAAAAACTTACCCAATTACCACTAAAACCAAATTCGGATTTGGTTGAACCTACCCCAAAAATCTCAAAATAACACCTTAAATTCTAAGTAAATTCGTATAAAAATAATACCCATATTATAAATCAGTTATAGGGGTCTTAAACTAGCAGAGAAAGCATTAAAATAAAGAGTTTATACTTACCTAATAACACCCTCAGCCCCAACCTATAAAATTTCACCAAAAAAAATCCTAAACGACCATATTTCAGATTTTGGATATAGTGAAAACACTCCAAATGAAAAACTAATTAGACCAAAATGAAGAGAAAGAGAAGAGGATTAAATTATACAACTATTACTTTAGCTGAATCTTGCTTTAGAAGTGGGAAATTATAGAAATATGTTAAGAACCCTAGCCTCCCCTATGAACCTCCAAATTTCCCTTTTGTTTCTTGTGTTCCTGCAGATTGGGGATGGCTAAGTTGATTTTTTAAGGTTTTAAGTTGGGTCTAATATGGGTCATGGGTTGACCCAAAGGTCTAATACCAAGTGAGTTTCTGATTTAAGCCTTGTTGGGCCAGCTTTCATGTGTTGGACTGTAGAATTTTAATTGAGTTTGGCCAGGTTTTAAGAGCTCAATTGATTTGGGTCTGCACAAAGGTTGTTTGGCCAATTACAAAAGCTTATATAAGGTGGGTCTTGGACCTCTATCACATGAAATCATATTAGGCCCTTCCTAGGTACTCTCTCTTGGGCGAAGTCTCACATTAAAAGATTGGGTCTGCATTTAAAATTATTGGGCCTTCATTAGTCCCTAACTTTGGCCTACTTAATTTAATTTGGGCCTAGATAGGGTTTCTAACTCAATTAAATCTCAAACTCATATTAATAATTTATCTCTCTAAAATTTTCACTCACTTAACTCGCTCAATTATTCCATATTAATTATTCTTAATTAACCCAAATCTATGGTTAACACCTTAATTAATTTTTGAGGTGTTACAGAGTCTATCACACACAAGACTGCTCTCCTTAATTGAGGAGTCCAAAGAGCCTAAAAGCATTAAGAAATGTGCCTTCATTAGGTTTTAAGGATGAAGGTCATGACATAATAACATGACCTAAAAATCTAAGGTATTGTTGTAAATTAATTCCCATTAAAAGGGGTTTATATGAATTTAGATCATCAAAAGAGAATGTGTCCATTTCTTTATATCAAATACCACATAATAATCCTAAAATGTATATATTGCCAAAAGATGTCACCAATCACAAATGTAATCAAAATAACTTAATAGTGTGAAAAATTTTCTAATTATTTCTCTATTTCAATAAACACGTCATGAGATTTTCCTTTGATTGATAAAATAAAGCCATAAAAAATATCAATAAAATTGAGAAAACATCTTTTACCACTAGATGAATGAGAACCACTAATCTATATCTATGTGTTATTTCCTGAAGATTTTATTTATTTATTTATTTACTTATTTTATTTCAAATTGTGCTTTTATTATTAGTTTTGATTAACCTTCATATAGAAAGTTAGTACATGTCCTTGGATCCAAAATCAAGAAATGGACATAATAAGTTCTTTTACTTTAATATAATTTAAATATTTATAAAATAATAAAAAATTTTCTCTTTAGCCATAGATATCAAAGACATATAATTCTCATTATTTAGAAAATAAATATTTATGATTGAGAATTAGACATAATTTATATAAATTATCAAATGAGGTATAATCTGTAAAATATATCTTTACTAAAGATAACTAATATGTCTATCTCAAAATTTTACAATTTCTTTGCAAACTAAAACATTATGAGACATTTATCACAATTTATGTAGAAACTTATATAATTGTCACTTACAAATATATCCATAAAACATTCCACAAATCAATACAAACATTTTAACTAATTAAGTTACAATATTTTCCCACAAATTTTAAAAGTTCATAACATAGGAAATATGACTAAAGTCCCTTGTTACAGAATTTAAAATTCTACAAACAATTACAATTTTATGCTCATTTCTCCCATTATCAAAAAGGCTTTCACTAAGAAATAAGTCATAGATAATTTCCTCATATATACACAAAATATGAATGTAAAAATAACAACCTATATGACTTGCTTCCATTTCCAATAATTGGTACCTATCAAGACTTTTATTGCAGCTTTATTGTTGTACATGCAATCCAAAGGGAACTAATCCATAAAATTACAACATGATTAGTAAAATATGCAATTTTAAAATAATTTAAAAAATTAAACAATCTATTTTAAGTAGCATCAATGCATCATCATAAACTCCCATTTAGGTAGAGATTACAATATGCTATTAGTTTCACAAAGCAACCATAATAGAAAAGGATATATAATATTAAATAAATTTATCCCCTTTTTGTAGATAAATCCTCTAAACTATATATCTTAACTAATAAAAGATAATACACAATATTAAAAAATTCATCCCCTTTGAGTACATAAATAATTCAAATTATATACTTAATTTAACAAGGAAATATGTGATTTTGAATAATCTACCCTCTTTAGGTAGATGGCCCTTTTAACCATTCAAATCCACCTCAAACTTCATGCCAAACTAGAATTATAACATATAATGATCCTTTTTGGATAAGTAACTATATATAATAATTCAAATAATTTCATCAACGAGGGAAGTGAACGATTTTATAAATTTTTTATGGAGAAATCATTTTGGTGATAAACACTTACAATAATTTACAAAATAATATTTCTATATTGAAATGAATAAAATTGTCTTACCTCCCATTAACAAGAGAATTAAACAATTTTGACAAACTTTGATGAATAAATTACGTTGACGATAAATATTTGCAATAGTTTACAAAATAAAAATTTTAAACTGAAAAAAAATGGGATCATGCTCTATTTCCTATCAATTAGAGAACTAAAATAGTTGTAAAATTTTTATGGATGAATCACTTTGGTAAGAAACATTTGCAACAATTTTACAAAATAAATTTCCAAAATTAAGAAAATTTAAATATGATCAAATAAGCAAGATATTTTACCAAATATATCTCTAAAGATTATTTATGAATCATTGTAAGTAAAATATGAATAATAATTTATTGTAACAAATTAAATTTCAAATATTAAAAATATAAACTCTTTTAAAACTATAGCGTTAAGAGCATATAAACAATATGTCTAATGCTACAATACAAGATTAATGGCAAATTTAATCAAAGCCTACAAATTTCATGTATACACAAATTTAAAATTCCCAAAAGCCCCAACTCATCTAAACTGAGACAAGCTCTGAATCACTTTAACAAGTACAATATAAAAGAGATGGCAAGATATAGTGTCCAAGGCACTTCAATCAAAAACACTAGGCAAATAACAACTTAATTCTTAATAATGACGTAATTTCCAAAAACAAAATTGCTTTAGTGCATTTTAACCATTCCTGAGATATACTGAATTTTTCAAAAGAATTTTTAGAAATAAGACATAATTTAGAACACTCCCAAATTGTTACACCCCGATGTCGGAAGATGTAACTAGCATGGGTGTAAGATGACTCTGACATCTATAAGCCGCATGAAAAACTGTGACATAACACTTTCTCGTATCAAATTACTGACAAGAAGAATATTAAGTTATTTAAATCAAATCCTTTCACTTCAAGATTTATTCGATCCCATTGCCGAGCAAAAATTTTGGCGGAATTTCTGCCTCTTGAAAATAATGTTATCTTCTCACCCTAAGAGGGTGACATTGGTATTTCCTACCATTTCTTTCACTATTTCACCATATGAGGAGAAGTCTCTAGAATTTCCTATAATACAATTTATCAAGAATTTTACTACTTTGATTACCTCTAATTGTTATACAATGAAAGTGACCCATAATTCCTACCACTTAAAATCTTGTTAGAGTTCCAAAAGTTTTTTTTTATTTTTATAATCGTTTATGTACTTTACTACAGCTACGTACCTAATGTAATTGCACATCCAAATCAATTCCCAGACCCATGCCTCCATTCCGACCTTCTAAACATTTTCTAACTTTAAGTGCTTCCACATTACATTTTTCTTTTTTAGGGTTGAGCTTAAGAATTGTACCTTAATAATTTCTAGTCTAGTATCTGTCTTAATTATAACTTATTTTAGTTATTTTATTACCTATCTTAATCTCTATTTTTAGTGATAACACCAACTTAATCTAATTAATTTCCTACTAAATTTAGTCTAATTAATTCACATTCTCATTAGTTTCCATTCCAAGCATTAACACTAGTTGGATTTATGAGTTACGTTAATCTTCCAATAAGGCACAATTCCCAAACTCAAGGTTGAGAGACTTGGATTCCGTGCAATCATCCGTACGATTACAGAGGGTGCGTTTAGTCTATTTTAAACTTTTTTTTGTTTTGGATAGTTTTAAGTCTAAAATTATAAAAATAAAGATAAGAATTATAATTGGAAGATTAAAAGTTAAGAGGTTAAAAATTATAAGAATAAAAATTGCAGTTTAAGTATCAGTTTTTTATAATTACAATTTTTGATCTCCAAATAAAGTCCACAAAAGGCTTAATGCACTCCTTGCCGTTACGACTGTAGGGGATTTGGTTTCCAGGTTGAGACAAATTACAGAAAAAGCAATATTAGAGACATTCTTACCGACCATGAATGATGCCCTTAATATCCCTCTCTTGAGTAGCGGCTCAGAACCCTTTAACCAAAGACTCGGCCAAAAGAAAAAAGACGCTGAAAATACCATGACAAGTGTGGAAGGAATGACTCACCAAATGCATGGGACCTTAGAGCATCATGGCACTCATGTAAAGGGAAACACGAACAGAAAAGGGAAAGGAAATTATACTTACCGAGGGATTGTAGCAGGAATGATATAAGCACCGCAACCCAAGAATGCAATTTCAGCAGCAACAACTGTGAAGCTAAGGGAACAATGACTACTACTGCACGGTAAGATCAGAGTTTAAACGGCCAAATGGGTTGTTTTGTGTTCGGACAAATAATATTGGAGAAGAATAGAGTAGCCGGATGGTGAGAGAGAGAAGAGAGATAATATCCACGAGCTGAACCACCAAGCACACACAGAGGAACGAAGAACGGGGAAGAAGAGGAGAGGGACTCCAGTCTTGCTCACATTCACAAACAGAGATTGAAGATCATGAAGAGCAGTCGGCCAGGGGACATAAGGAAAGCAGCAGCTTCAGGAGGCTTCTCTATTTGCTGAAACTCGATGGTGAAAATAAAGAAAAGCAACGGAATAAGGCTCGGTCACACGAAGAACTGAGCAGAAATGCATAACAACCAACAAGGGAGGAAGGGAAATGGTGCTCTCGGGTTCCTCACTTCATGGGCTGAGCAAATGAGCTGGTAGTACGGAAGGACCAGCAGGAAGAACCGAAAGTGCAGAAACTATAGCATGAAGGCACCACAGATCTCCACGATTCCAGCTAGGGAAGAAGTAGCAACAGAGATACAATGAATAAGCACTGGCTTTGCGTAGTCAAGAGGCAGAACAAAGATGAACATTGGCACCATAGGAAGAAAACGAAGTGAAGGAAGGAGGATGGAGATGGAGTTTGGAAACTTCGAAGACAGAACGAAGCTTCGTGTCTTCCTCTCCAAGCCTGATGTAGCGAAGCATCAAGGGATGGTGAGAAAGAATAAGAGGGACGCATGGGAGTATCAACAGCCACTAAATCAGATTTTTCAAGTGGAAAAACTATGATATTTTGGAACCAAAGAAAAAAAAAGGGTATTCGAGAAACTGAAAGAGAAAAAAAAAATGAGAGAAAAATCTGGTGTGCCAAGGGAGAATTTAAACTTGGGTCCTAAGTGTTGAAAGTCCAAGGTCCTCACCATTAAAGCTATGACATATTTACAAGAGTAGTTCTCCCTCAGATAAATTTTATCTTAAAACAATATAAGTTAATTTAATTTAACTTATTAATATTTATTTATCTTAATTATTTAAATTCTCAATTTTTGTGAACATTACAATTTAATTACTGTTTTTAGACAAATTTTTTTTGTTATTTCAAGCTCTCAATTTGGAAACTCATGGATTTGATTTAAGTAAAAGTAAAAAGGAGTATATAGAATGTAAGTTTAGTAAGAGACACACCACTTCTAGCGTAGAAATGAAAATTGGAGAACACATTATTCCACAAGTCACACGATTTAAATATCTTGGATCCGTCATACAACATAACGGGGAAATAGAAGAAGACATAAAACATAGAATTCAAGCGGGGTGGATGAAGTGGAGGAGTGCTTCGGGTGTTATTTGTGATAGAAGAGTACCACTCAAACTTAAGGGTAAATTCTATCATACAGTTATAAGACCTGCAATGTTGTATGAAACTGAGTGTTGGGTAATAAAAAGTCAACAAGAGAATAAGTTCAATGTTGCAGAGATGAGAATGTTGCGTTGGATGAGTGGACACACTAGACAAGATCGGATTAGAAATGAATACATTAGAGAGAAAGTGAAAGTCGCACCTATTGTGAAAAAAATTGTAGAATCAAGACTTAGATGGTTTGGTCATGTTAGGAGGAGACCTATAGAAGCCCCAATTAGGAGAGTAGATAAGATGGAGAATAGTCCAATAATTAGAGGTAGAGGAAGACCAAGAAAAACTATAGGAGAAATTATTAAGAGAGATTTAGATTTAAATGGTTTGTCTAAAGATATGATTTATGATAGGTGTTTATGGCGTCGATTGATCTATGTAGCCAACCCCACTTAGTGGGAAAAGGCTTTGTTGTTGTTGTTGTTGTATTTCAAGCTCTCAATTTATTAGGTTATTATACAAATGTGTAGGTTATAGTGGTCATGTTTATTCAAATAGATCAAAGACCTTGAGGAATTATTCATATTGCAAATTGCTCAAAGAAAATTAAATTTCATCAATTAAATAGGATACTATACCAAACGTGCCTTAAAAAATCAAATCATGAATCATATTTGCAATTAAAACATTCATAATAATTCTAATTATGAATTAAATAATGTAAAATTTTAATTTTAACTTAGGCTTGGGAGTATATAAATTATATACCTACCTAGGGAGAGCACAACATAATTTCTTGTTCCATGTACATGAAAATACCCATCTACATTTCTCTGTAATTTTCTAATGTCAATTACTACTCCAAGAAAAAAACAATAGATTTTATCATAGGAAAAGTAAAAAATTTGTAGATAAATTTTTTGGTATAATAAAATAAAACAAAAATGCAAAAAATAAAAATAAAAAATAAAAAGAGAAAATAAAAATGGCAAAAAAAAAGTGTCATTCAAGGTTGGGGTAGCCCTTACACACCACCTTTAAAATCTCCTGGATATGGGCATGGCTAGCCTTGGTTAAAGGTTATCCTCAACCTCTAACTGAGTTGACCCACGAGTTTGAAACTTGTTTTTGGCCCCAGCTTTAACTTGACAATTTCTCCATCATTTTTTAGCCCTTTTTCATGCCACAAAAGCTGATCTTGAAGGATTTTGTATTCAAAATTGATCCATACCCTTAATAGAACAAGAATGGCTCTAAAACAATGAGATTTTTAGATCTAAAAAAGAGAGTGTTTGTGTTTTTTCTTCTTCATTTTTCATGGCTTCTAAAGACATTCTAATTTAATCAAATATATGACACAGCCACAAAAACATGCAAGGAAGCCTTTTTATATAGAGAATCAAATTAAAAACTTTAGCTAAATCAAGATTGAAAATTTTGAATCATGAAGAACATGAAAAAAAAAATATGAAATTCTCTACACACAAACATTCATATTATGCAATTGATATAATAACAAAAAGTTAGAACTAAGAGGATTAAAACCCTTAAACTAATTTGCATAAATCAGATAATTGCAAGGAGAAAGCTAAATAACTAAATATGTGCAATTACATATAGAGATCATATTCTAAAATCATGCACAACCTAACTTTGATACTGCATGTAATATTTAATTTTGAAAATTTTGAATTAAACAGAATTAACATTGATATGTGCATAATTTTGAACATTGAATATAGAATTGATTGAGAGTGTACCTAATTTATTCATAGTTACAATTAGATTTGGCATTGTTAGATCTTCCTCTCTATAGCTCTAAGCTTAATAGCAACTTTAGATAGGAAAGCTCACAAATTGAGATAAAAAAGGAACCTAGCGTAATCTTAAAAAGTGCTTTATTGGCTCTCCCATTACATGTTTTAATAAAATCTAATAGTCTACACTTTTAACCATTAACTAGACTTAAATTTAAATGTATATTGGACCCAATTACTATACGATCACTTTAAATAGATTGAATCTAAAATTTCTTAATGGACCATTAGTCAACCTATATTTAGAAAGGAAAAGATGCAATTAATGTGAACCCACAAATAAAATTTTTCTAACAATTAAAGCATAATATAAATAAATATGAAAGTAAAAGGTCTCTCTCATGTAATATTTTCTTGGGGAGAAAATGATTGAGAGTTTTTGTTCAATATAAAGAAGATTACAAGAAATAGTAGCAGTACATTGCATGATGATTTTTCTCTAATAACCTAAAAAATTTATACGAATTAAAATTACATATAAAATATGAATGGCCATGTATGAGGGAAAAAATTATTTAATCTACATCAGACAATCTAATTTTTTCGTAAAATGCAAATCCCTATCATTTGATCAAGTAAACCAATGACCATAAAGGATCAAATGAATAATGTCATAATACTAATGAAATTTTGAAGAAGTGTAGCTTTAACAACTTAATAGATTGGTCAAAAAAAAAAGAACAAAACAACTTGATTAATAGAACTTAGATTTTTGGTTTGATTAAAATCATCAATAATCAACTAAAGAGACCTCTTAAATATAGCAACATTGCTAAGATATTTCCATAAAATAAAACCAGATGAATTTTAAGTGGACCATAGACATTATTAATAAAATAATTTTTACCAAACCTATCACTACATTTGATGTATCAAACACCTCATAATATCCATCTTTTCTAACCAAACCAAGAGAGTGCCATGTGCCTTTCTTGCCATAGCATCAATATCAACGAAATTATGATAAAGCTTTGATACTTTACTTCATCCCTAGCAATAATAAGCAGGGTTTCTAACAAAAGCCATAGTAGAATTGTAAGTTTTAGCAGTTATGTCACTATGCATACTAAAATTTTGACAATTCTAGTTGAAGAAAATCAAGATATAACTAAGGTTTTAAGTAAATTACACTTAAATATCATTAGCTTAACTATAGTTTTGAATAACCACTGTTAAGACTTAAGATTTAACTTTGGTTTTATCCAAATCATGGTTAAATTGCATTTAAAAAGAAACCATATATTCCTTTTCATTTTGTTATGGCCACGACACCCCTACCCCCTAAATTTTAAGTAGTCATGACCCACCAATCAAGTGGCCTTCCCACATGTCGTTCATAGGAGAAAGGTTGCTCTTTATCATAGACAATATCGACCAACCTCCCCGAGCCACGTTGCTATTCGTTGGCAAGCTTTAGATCCCAAATAGTCGTGGTCTTCCTTAGAGCATGATGCACAATGCTAAAGAAGCAAATCCATCATTGTCATCCCATGTTCAGCTACCGCCTTTATTCTAAAAGCCATCGCCTTCCTTAAGACACCATTGTTGTCATCTGATAGCCCCACCATTGAATTTCGTTGTAAGTTAAAGCTTTAAAATTTTGTTTCTATATGTCATTTTTTTTATCTTTTTTAGATTTTACGATTGAACAAAACTAATGCTTAGAATTTTTTTTTTTAAATTTTAAGCTTTAAATTGGATCTTGAAACTAATTCATTTGAATTTTTTCTATTCACATTTCAGATCTTCAAACTCCATCACCTTTCTTTTGAGCTTATACATCTTGAGATTAAGCAAATGATCTATTTTTGTGGGGTTTGTTAAAAATTTTAATGATTATGGGGTTTGTGTTTTCTAATTGGAGGGTTTTGTTAGATTTCATGGATATATAAAATCATATTTATAACATCTAATGCAAGAGAAATGGATCGAAATATTACCTCCAGCCATTACTTTCCTTCTCTGTTTTGTGAAGCGCGTTCTGCGTATATGAAGGCACAGGGAACTTCTAAGCTCTTGTTTTTACTGATTGATGGTGTGTAGCAATGTAAAAATGAGCTTAAGGACCCTGTATTTATAGGCAAACTCTTTCAACGGCAATTCCATCATATTGCCGAAGAAGATGCATCGTGCAGAAGTGGGATATGCAAGTTTTGTTTCATCCCACGAAGCCCATGATTTTTGAACCATAATGGATTGTTGCCACAATTTGCTTCTCACGTTTTGCATTATTTCCACGTTCTAGATGCAACATTTTACATTCTCCCACTTGGTTCAAAAATCTTTATTCATAATGACTTCTTAAGATTCAAATATTTAACTGAAACATAAATGCATGAATCATAGCAGTAGTTCTCTATAAGTGAGTAATACCTTCCATGTATCATAATGCATTTTGTTTCCTTACCCACTATATATTAACTTTATGAATAAGCCATATGCTTATTCTGGGTCCTCTTAATATTGTTATTCTCAAACTTTAATGTATACGCATAAATGAGAAAACAACTTAAAATGAATAAAGGCTTTATTATAAATGATATATATATAGTATATACATCAATAACACAAAGTGGAACTAAGTCCCATTCTAGATACATGATCCTTAAACATTACTGGTGGCATGCCTTTTGTTAAAGGATCAGTAATCATCAACTCAGTGCTAATGTGTTCAATGATAACTTTATTTTCTTTGACACGTTCACGAATGGCTAAGTACTTAATGTCGATATGTTTGCTTCGACTTCCACTTTTGTTGTTCTTAGCCAGAAAAATAGCAGCTGAGTTGTCATAATATATCTTTAATGGCCTAGAGATAGTGTCGACAACTCTAAGCCCAGATATAAAGCCCTTAAGCCAAACACCATGTGAAGTTGCCTTAAAACAAGAAATGAACTCTGCCTCTATAGTAGAAATAGCAGTCAAAGTTTGTTTTGCACTTCTCCAAGATACGGCTCCGCCGGCTAACATGAAAATATAGCCTGATATTGATTTCCGTGAATCAACGCATCCAGCAAAATTCGAATCTGAGTAGCCAACTACCTCAAGGTTTTCAGTCCGTCTATACATTAGCATGTAGTTCTTAGTACCCTTAAGATATCTCATTACCTTCTTTGCAGCTCTCCAATGATCTATACCTGGATTACTCTGATATCTGCCTAATATTTCAACTGCAAATGCTATGTTAGGTCTTGTGCAAACCTGAGCATACATAAGGCTTCCAATAGCAGAAGCGTATGGAATGTTATGCATTTGTTCCTTTTCTAAATCGTTCTTTGGGCACTGATTCAAATTGAACTTGTCACCCTTCACAATAGGTGCTACACTTGGTGAACAATCTTTCATCTAAAATCTCTCCAAAACCTTATTAATATAAGTTTCTTGTGACAGACCCAAAATACATTAAGTTCTATCTCAATGGATCTTAATGCCAATGACATAAGATGCCTCACCCATATCCTTCATATCAAAATTCTTAGAGAGAAATTGTTTCACCTCATATAACAACCCCTTATCATTAGTTGCAAGCAATATGTCATCCATATACAATACAAGGAAACAGATTTTACTACCACTAACCTTCTGGTATATACATTCATCCATGACGTTTTCCACAAATCCATATGAAGAGATAACATGATGAAATTTTAAGTATCACTGGCGGAAGGCCTATTTCAATCCATATATGGATTTCTTTAACTTGCACACCAAATGTTCATTGGCACTAGAGGGGAATCCTTCAGGTTGTTTCATATATACCTCCTCATCCAGTTCCCCATTGAGGAATGCTGTTTTCACATCCATATGATGCAGCTCAAAGTCAAAATGAATAACTAATGCCATTATTATACGGAGGGAATCTTTCTTAGATACAGGAGAAAAGGTCTCTGTGTAATCGATTCCTTCCCTTTGAGTGAATCCTTTGGCCACGAGTCTTGCTTTGTATCTCTCGATGTTACCTAATGAGTCCCTTTGTGTTTTATAGACCCATTTGCATCCAATGGCCTTAAAGCCATTAGGCAACTCGACAAGATCCCAAACTCCATTAGACGCCATAGAATCTATCTCTTCCTTTATGGCATTGTGCCACAACTTTGATTCTCTGTAACTGATAGCTTGTGAAAACGTTTCAAGGTCATTCTCAGCTCCTATATTGTAATCAGATTCTTGTAGATACACAGCATAATCACTAGGAATTACTGACTTCTCATCCTAGTTGACCTTCTTAATGTTGACTTAACATTCTCTTGGGGAGTATGTTGTTCAACTATTTGTTCAACATCCTTAAAGGCTGTTCATTAATTGGATCGACTTGGTCAATGTCAATAAGTCGTGGATCCTGAATGATTGGTTGTTCAATGCCCGTTTGGACTTGAGGGGCATGAATTACAATCATTCTATCACTTAATGTAGGAGTTTGAAAATCAGACTGATCATTTTCAGAACCTAAGTTTTGATTTTGATCACTCCTACTGATCAAGTCATTCTCAAGAAATTTTGCATTCCTTGATTCCACAATCCTAATACTGTGAGATGGACAATAAAACTTATAACCCTTAGACCTTTCAGTATACCCAATAAAGTAGCCACTAATGGTCCTAGGATCTAACTTCTTTTCTTATGGATTGTAAACCCTAACCTCAGATGGGCATCCCCAAACGCGCATATGTCTTAAACTCAGTTTCCAACCTTTGAATAGCTCAAATGGCGTCTTTTCAACAGCCTTGGTTGGAACCTGGTTAAGAATATATACGCAGTTTTAAAGGTTTCAGTCCATAAGAATTTGGGAAGTTTGGAGCTAACCAACATGCTCCTCACCATGTCCAACAATATTCGATTTCTTCTTTCAGCTACACCATTCTAGTCAGGTGACCCAGGCATGGTGTATTGGGCAACAATCCCATGCTCTTGAAGAAACCTAACAAATAGACCTAGTGCTTGTCCATCTTCAGTGTATCTACCATAATACTCACCACCTCTATCAGATCTCACTATCTTAATTTGTTTACCACATTGTTTCTTTACTTCTGCCTTAAATATCTTAAAGGCATTTAGTGCCTCATTTTTATTATTAAATAGATAGAGATACATATATCGTGAGTAATCATCAATAAAGGTGATAAAATATTTTTGATTACTTAAGTCCAAATCTGGACTACAAATATTCGTATGTATGATTTCTAATATGCTAGAACTCCTCTTAGCACTTCTCTTAATCTTGTTAGTCTGCTTTCCGTTAATGCAGTCTATACAAGTGTTAAAATCAGTAAAGTCAAGAGTATTGAGTACTCTATCTTTTACTAATTTTTTCACTCTCTCTATTAAGATATGACCAAGCCTATGGTGTCATAACATAGAGGAATCTTCATTAGTAACATTTCTTTTAATACCTATACTACTAGAAATATGCATTGAGTCATAAAGGTTATTATTTCGTAATTGAATTTGGAATAGACCATCGCAAAGTGTACCATTGCCAATAAAATTAGATTTATAAAATAATTTAAATTCATTACTTGAAAATTCAAAACAATATCCTAATGGTACAAGTTTGGAAACTGAAATCAAGTTTCTAGAGAAACTTGGTACATAAAATGCCTTTTCCAAATTCAAAATAAAACTAGAATTAAGAACTAATCGGCATGTTCCTATAGCTTCAATAGTTGAGCCCATCTTATTTCCTGAATAGATGTATTGCTCACTGCCCACTGGCTTCCTTTGGTTTAGAAAGCCCTGCAAGGTATTAAAGATGTTAATTGTTGAGCCAGAATCAATCCACCATGTGTTACTACTAGCATCTACCATATTAAATTCATAACAAAAATATGAGATTGAGTTACCTTTCTTTTGAAGCCAAGTCTTGAATTTGACACAGTCTGTCTTTATGTGTCCTTTCTTTTTACAAAAGAAACACTTGGACTCTTTCTTAATATCCTCAGGGATGAGAACCTTGCCCTTCCCTTTTGTCTTGGCCTTTCTTTTCTTCCTTCCTTGTGTCACTGTATGTACACTTTCACCCATCTCTACTATGAGCCTTCCTTCTTCTTGTACACACATGGTCAGAAGTTCATTGATTGACCACTTCTCTTTATGAGTGTTGTAGGAGATTTTGAAAGGCCCATATTGTTGTGGTAGAGAATTCAGGATGTAGTGCACAAAAAAAGAATCTGACATCTCAACCTTAAATGTTTTCAATTGAGCTACTATATCCCTCATTTTCATGATGTGCTCTCGCACACCTCTTATGCCAGTATGTTTCATGGACGATAACTTTGTCATTAAGGTGCTTGCTAAGGCCTTATCCGAAGATTCGAATTGTTCATTAATAGCCTTAAGCAAACTTTGAATGTTTTGATGCTCTCCAATAGACCCACGAATACTAGCTGATATTTTAGTTTTAATGTACATCATACTAAGATGATTGGATCGCTCCCAACGTTCATAAACATTTACTTCTGATGCACTACTAATATTCGTGGGTTTAGGAGATTCATCTTTTCTGATTGCATCATCAACGTCAATCCACCCTAATTGGAGAAGTATTTTCTCTTTCCAAACATTATAGTTATCTCCAGTTAATTCAGGAACTTGAAAATCAGAAATATTTAAAGGTTGAAAAGCTGCACAGTTTACATGCTATGTTAATAATTTGGGACAAATAATATTCTTAAATGACATGTCATGCCAATGCAATGTATGTCGATTCAAATTATGAGCCTAGTAATAAATAAAATTACCTGTGGGCTAAATTTTATTTAATTAGACTCATATACTAATGATAATACTAGTAAATTATATTCTTTTCTTAATTCCTGCGGGTAAATCAAGAAAAGAAAAAACTTACTTTTCCATCCTAATTAATCATACGAAATATGATAATATTCCTGTAGGATAATAATTATCATATTAAATATGATTAATTACAATTTGATGTCATTTTACTTTATGTGATTATAACACTTAATGTATAATTTTAAAACAATTAAACGTGCTGTGGTTAAACTTTAATTAAATTAAAAATACACAATTCACATGACATCTAAATAAAATTATATGCTTAAATATAATTTAACATAAAGCATAAACAAGCATACACAATGAGAATTTTAATAACTAATCAATTAATCAATAAAATATGACTAATTAACTTAATTAATATTCTCCCTTTAAATTAATCTAAATGTGCCATAAACATTGCCTAAAAATAAAAATTAATTATTTTTGTAAATTTAGGCATAAATTAAATGACACTATAAATTAATTACTATTTATAAACATGCTAAAATTGCCTAAAATTAATTAACTTTTCAAGATTTAGGCAAATTTTAAAGGCATGAAATTAATTTCACAATTATATTTTGACAAATAAATAACTAAATATTGTCAAAATTAATTTAATTTTGTCCATAATAATTTTTGCCAAAATTTGGACAAATTAAAATGTACTTAATAATTTTAAACAAAATAAATGGCTAATAAATAAATTACTATTAAATTTTAATTCAATATTGGCCAATAAATTTTTTTTAATATCAAAAGATAATATATAAAAATATATATATAAATCATGGGAGAAGAAATGTATGGAGGAAATACCATAAAAGCCAACATATATATATTAAATGTTGCTTATACATAACAACAATGAAATGTGGCTTCAGTGGCTAAGACTTGTGGCTTCATCTTAAAGGTCAGGGCAGGGGTTCGAATCTTCCTTATGCCACAAAAGCCATTTTATTTGCAAACGCTAAACTACATGTCATTTTAACCAACATGCAGTAGCAACGTCAAGGACAAAACGACATGTCGTTTGACGAGGGATCAAAACGACGTGTCGTACAACTCATCCCTAACCTCCCGCCAGGTCAACCCGACCCGGTTTTGACCCGTTTCGAACCCAAATGAAAACCCGATCATTTTTTACTTTTATGAGCTCCATTTTGGGTGATTTAGGAGTCCATTTTCATCAGAATTTTATGTAGATTCCAATTTTGATATCAAAATGATGAAAATATTGCTCCATAAACCAACCCAAATACATTAAAAATTTGACATTTTTGAGCTGAAAAAACTTAGCAAAGCAGAGGCATTTTCGGCTCTGATACCAACTGTTAGACTTCATGGATATATAAAATCATATTTATAACATCCAATGCAAGAGAAATGGATCGAAATATTACCTCCAGCCATTACTTTCCTTCTCTATTTTGTGAAGCGCGTTCTGCGTATATGAAGGCACAAGGAACTTCTAAGCTCTTTTTTTTACTGATTGATGGTGTGTAGCAATGTAAAAATGAGGTCAGGGACCCTGTATTTATAGGCAAACTCTTTCAACGGCAATTCCATCATGTTGCTGAAGAAGATGCATCGTGCAGAAGTGGGATATGTACATTTTGTTTCATCCCACGAAGCCCATGATTTTTGAACCATAATGGATTGTTGCCACAATCTGCTTCTCACGTTCTGCATTATTTCCACGTTCCAAATGCAATATTTTACAGGTTTTTCCAAATCTGGCTTATTTAATCCTAGAAGATAATAAATCTTCTTTTGCAATATGAATATTTTAACTAGATGGCCATCTATGTTGCAATTTGAGAATTCAAGTCTTTTAGTTAGTATTTGCATTTTGCACCTTAGATAGTGAAAGCTTGAATGTTTCTAAATTGGGGTGATATTGCTTCTATATTTTGTGAACCAATGCTTTTTTAATTTCAACATAATAATATGCATGATTTATTATTATTGATTTGTAATTTGGCTAATTCATGGAAAGATAGATAAATGGATAATCCATGTCTCTATTTAAATTTTAAACCATGAATTTCAACACCTCTTATAAAGCATGTATTATGTTCCTTCTAGTTTTTGATTTTCTTATTGACCTAACTCATTATGTAGTTTCAAATAAAATCGATTTAACATTACCTACAAAATATTCTCAACTTGGTGAGCTCAAGATCATTATGATGTTTCTTGTTTGAAAAGTTGACTTTTTCATTTTACTGTGCAGTGAAATCAAAATGTAGCCTTCTATGCGTTATGCTAATGCTATGTACAATATTAAGGTTGTGTTGCTTCATATTTGACATGTTGTCTACCAAATGATGTAACTCCTGCTAAAATTAGGAAAGTGAAACTTTAATTGACAAGTTTAATGGTTTAACTAATTGAAAAATAGGATTTATTGGTTTTGCATCAATCACTTTTGAGGGTATATTGATCATTGCAAAAGTTATTGATTTTGGAGAAATATTTACTCAAAGCTTAACTAAAATCTAAGCAACTTGGAAAGACATGTTTGATATGAGTTGATTTTTTTGCTTTCTTCATGTTGTAAATATTAAAGGCCTTTACAATTGAATGAAGTCTAAAGCTTTGTATGCTTATAGGCTAAAAATCATTGTTGTGCATTCTATCTTTCCATTCTCTTCTTTTTTCTTCCTTGCCTTATTCATAAAGTAGGGAAACCAATTTTGAACACATCTTTTTGCTCTTTGCAATTATTAATGACTATGATTATGTATTTTCTCAATCTTGTGTCATATATAAAGGGAAAACTCATCGGACCCAAGTATTGTGTATCATGAACTAAGATGGTCTCTTATTGTGGAACTTTGTTTTAGTTTTAGCTATGAATTTATTTTTTTTATTTGTCAATGTTGTGGTTGGTTTCTTGCTATGAAGCTTTGTTTCAATTTTAGCTGCTATTCATAAAGTAGGGAAACCAATTTTGAACATATCCTTTTGCTCTTTGCAATTATTAATGACTATGATTATGTCTTTTCTAAGTCTTGTGTTGGACAAAGAGGGAAAACTCATCGAGACCCAGGTATTGTGTATCATGAACTAAGATGGTCTCTTGTTGTGAAGCTTTGTTTTAGTTTCAGCTGTTAATTTATCTTTTTATTTGTCAATGCTATGGTTGGTTTCTTGCTGTGAAGTTTTGTTTCAATTTTAACTGCTAAATTCCTTGGTTATAAATATTTTTCCCTTGCTAATGTGAGCAATAGAAAAAAAAAAATTTATATAAGGCTTAGCTATAATTATTAAATTGTGATTAAACCATGTAGTTTAACTATAGTTGAATTAATCATTATGGATGGCTTTACTACGGTTTTGAGAACCATAGTTCAGCTCACTAGCCACAGTAAAAACCATGGCTAAAACCAAAAAAAAATTGTAGTTAGGACTTTTTTTTTGGTAGTCTCAAAGAAAAAAAATTCTATGTTTTTTCTTTCTTTAATGCAAAAAAAAATGCACATTCATTCTTTAACTTCTTTTTTTTTCTTATTTTCTTTTAGATAATTAATCACTACTTTTGATATATCCAACACCTCATAATATCCATCTTTACTGACCAAGCCAAAAGAGTGCCATGCACCTTTCTTGCTATAGCTAGCATCAATACCAACAAAATTATCATAAAGCTTTGATACTATACTCCCAGCTCTAGCAATAGTAACAGAGTTTTTGACAAAACGCCATAGTAGGACTATAAGTTTTAACAGCTATATCACCGCGCAAACTAAAATTTCAACTATTCTAATTGAAGAAATTCATGAAACCTATGGAGATTGTTATGGGACAATCTCCAAGAAACCCTTCGATATCAGAAATTCATTTTCAATATCATCAACAAGTCTAACCAATAAACCCATGTTAGTTGTGAAAGAAGAAAATGCATGACCTTGCATATGCACGGAGCATTTGGTTTGTGATGTACTGCAATTTCCACTTATCGTTTTAATCTTGAACAAGACCACTAAGGGAATCTTAATCTTTTTTTTTTTTGGGTTATTTTTTCACAATAGAAACACTAAGTATCTGAGAGAGTGGAGATTTTCTCTAAGAAAAGAAAAATAATCTATGTTTTTTTCTTCAATACAGAAAAAATGCACATTTATTCTTTAACTCCTTTGTTTCCTTATTTTTATTTAGATAACTCATTCCTATTATTTAAATTTTGAATTAACTAATTCATTTTCAGATATCTTATTAACCTATTTTTATCAGCCAATCTTCCAGTTGGTCCTTTTGATACGCATTTTAACATGTCCATTTTAAACCCATTATCCAACTTCATCCTTTTTGGCTTTTAGAAAACATTTTTATTGAAAGACCTTAAATTTTTAAATTATTTTTAAGGACAAAGACTAAAAATTTAAATTGCATAAAAAAATTATAATTCAAAATCTCAAGTTAAAATTTCTTGCCTTTGAATATTTTAGAATAATTTTAAATTTTAAGATTTTTTAATATACATATTTTTAAATTTGAATACTCAATTATAATTTTTTCTTAAAAGAAGGTTGCTATGAGTAGTTTAGCCGGACAAATAATATTGGCCCCATTGGAGTAAAAACCCATTTATTGGGACTAATAAGAAATAACCCAAAATATCTAAGTATGAATGGTAACTCACTTTTGTACCAAATGGACTCTGGTGTGGTATAAGCTTTGTCTGAATAAAATAGAGTTATCTCAGGCCGTTTGGTGATTTTCATAATGTTTATTATATTTTTATAATTATTATTTAATATTTTTTATTTATTTTTATTACTTTTTTAAAGTAAGATTATGAAAGTTACTTTTCAATTCAAAATCACACTTTTTATTAAATTCCTTTTCAATTTATGTATCAAATGAGTCCTTAAGTAGGAGCAATTGAGTGGAATCTTGAAAGACAACCATAATTTTTTTTCCTTTGTCAACAAAACTTTTTTATATTACAGAAATTTTAACAATATAACTGAAAAGAAGAAAAAAAAAACAAGCGGTATCGCACCTCTAAAAATTAAATAAGAATCCTCTAGCTCATTAAAAAATTGTAACAAAAAATTGCTAAAACATATATAAAACAGATGTCAAGGCAATACTTAATTTAACATTTTTACAACCATCCAGACTTCTTACCTAAGTTTAGATCGGCAAAACAAGTACGCTCCTATACATAGTTCCTTAGTTTGGCCATAAGTGATAATGAGGATAACCTTATTCAGGTATGACCTCATTATCCGAGAGTCTTCCATGATTCTCTGCCACCTAATTGGTGACACCGTAACTTAAGTAGGGATGGGAATAACGTACGTATCGTTCGCTGATTAATCGAGCTTCCTCTTTAAGGACTAGACCCGAGGTCCTCCCAAGGGCTTCCGCGACACCCTGTGCTATTAGTGCTTACGCACTCCCAGACCTACAGATGGTTGAACACCCCTTAGGACTCGCCCACATGATTCATCTCGAGGTGGACCATAGTTTTGGAGTATATATCGCACTAAGACATCCTTAACAAGTAAGCAAGTAAACCACCTTTTTCCTTCTAAATGGCATGGGGATCCTGATCTATCACCCTTGCCTTTTGGTGCCAGTCTTGGAAGTCGTTTAAGATGCATTTGTTTGTTCCCTGACTGAGGCATTTCACTCTTCTATTCGGATCTAGTGTCTTTCGGGCTATTATAGCGAGGGAAAGTAGCTCCATTTACAATTACAAAAATGAATTTAGACACAGCCTTTTCCACAGTTACAGAAGCCTTTATCGCGGAGCTTTGACATATTAGCCCGGATTACGCTTTCAAATCAATAGTTCATTGACCATAGTACTTCATCTTTTCTTACTCGTCACAGTACAGATCCCGCACATCAAATGATTACTTACTTGAACTAGCACTTGCTGTTATTCACTCAGCAGAGATCAGGTGAGATGAGACTTATAAGTGCCATAGGATCCGAAGTACCTAGATTAAATCCCATTATGAAACATGTTGCAGTAGATCTAAAAATTTGAATGTAATATTTTCAAAAATCAAAATACAAAAAAGCTAAAACTCATAATAAAATAAAGGAGAAAATCAAACATAAAAAAAAATTAACATTTCCCACACAAAAAAAAAAATTGGAATAACAGATAAAGAAAAAGCATTAGATGTAACCATTTCACATTTGGCAACACCATATTCGAGTATTGCGAGATATTGCCGACGTCCTTGGATTATGGTCCAATATTTGTATAGCACAAGTGATCACGTTCAAGGAATATTCCCTATCCACCTTTAATCTTAGCCTCCTTGATGAAAGGAAGCTATCAATATTTATCCTATATATTTTTCTAGTCCCTAGGCTCATTTTTAGACTCTTGAAATGGAGACGCCATTACTCATTAAAAAATAAAGCTTAGAAGCATTTTTAAAAAAGGTAGAAAATTCATACTTCAAAAAACTTCAAGAAAAGCAACGACTAGAGGTTAGCTTTCTTCCACATTTAATTTGATTCTTGGATGTAATTATGTTTTGTATATCCATAGCTATTCTAATAGTTGATATCAGAGCCACTAGGATCTTTGCCTTGTTGTTGTTTCGAAAGACGGTAAATCTTTCATTTCTACAATTTTTGTGAATTGTCTTCGCAAGCATGTTTAAATTCATTTTGAAATGATAAAACCCATTTTTGTTGCATTGTGATCATTTGCAACTTGGAGCATTGAAAGTGGATGCTTGAAGCATGAGAAAAAGGTGGTTCAAATGATATGTTTGTATTCGCGTTAGGTCGGGTAAATTATTCCTATTGGAGGTCAGGGATGATGTGTAATACAGGTCATTTGATCCCTGGACTGCATTATGCCGCTATTTAAACGCAACTTGTTTTGCCTAAGAAAGATGGAATAATGTGTTTCATTAAATGGAAATGCACTCTTTTTTATTATTAATGGTTCTAGATTTTGCGTTTCACATGTTTTATTAGGCCAAAGGTGAATTGTGCTATTTGATTTTTAAAACATTTCTAATACAAAATAAATATGGAGCTTTTGTTTAAGGCCACGTTTTAGTTATGTGTTTACATTTAAAAAAAAAAACCAGCGTGGGCTATTTCTGCTTTACACTTATTGTACAATATTTTGAGCCGTTTTTTTTTTCCGGAATTTGGGCCAATTTCTCCAAAAAGTATAGTGAACCTGTATAGTTACCTTTTGGACACCTTATCTTTTGTTTTTGGATAAACCATTAGGCTTATTTTAAAAAGATTTTGGATAAAACTTTTAGTGGGCAAAAACGAAAAACAAAACAAAATAAAAAAAAAACTCTTTTCAATTATTTCGACAAAATATTTTGGGACTTGTTTTGTTCAAAACTTTTGTAATAATTCTTTTCTTGGCCATTTGTTTTGTCTAATATTATTTATTGCTATTCTTCAATTTACCGAAACTTTAGTAAAATTATTTGGGTTACTTAAGTTCATTTTTGGCAATATTTAACTATTCTTTTGTCAAAAATTATTGTGAAATTAATTTTTGATACCTTTAAATTTTGCAATTTTTGAAAAATTATTTGTTTTAGATAATTTTGGCATATTTTGGAATGCAAATTAATATAATGTCATTTAATTTATGTCTAATTTTGGTAAATTAATTCTAGGCAACATTTATGGCAAATTTGGGTTAATTTAAAAGGAGAATATTAATTAATATTTTGTTCTGTTGATTAATTGAATAGTTGTTCAAGTTCTCATTACATAAAGCTTGTTTATGTATTTATATTTAGTCGTATTCAAGCATTTATTTTGATTTTGATGTCTTATTGTTTGTATGATTTTAGTTTAATTAAGATTTAGTCACAGTACCCTTAATTATTCTAAAACTTGTACACGAAATATTTAAAATTAAATTTAAGATCACATAATAGAAAATGGCATTGATTGCAATTAATGTATTTAATGTGGTAATTATTATCTCGAAGGAATATTATCATGTTTCATATGATTAATTAAGGTGAAATAATAAATGTTCTTTTATTTTAATTTGCCCAATGGGAAATTTTTAGTTTCACTTTTTCTGTGCATGAACCTAACTAAATAAAACATAATCCACAGGTAGTTTTATTTGTTACTAAGGTCATGATTTGAAAAACATGCATTGCATTAGCATAACATATCATATGAAATATTTAATTGTCTTATATTATTGACGTAGCATGTATATTTTATGCAACTTTTTTACTTGACAACATATATCTTGAATTTTACAAGATTTGGAAAGAAAATATTCTCACTCAATTAAGAAGCATGGACATTGATTATGCTATTCGCCATTATACACCTCTTATGCTCACATATACTAGTAGTAGTTTTAAAGTTAATCTTTTTAAATGTTGGGTATAATCTAATCACCTCAACATGATATATATATATAAAAATGAAATTGCATGTAGAATCCACGAATTGATAAGAGGTCATGAAAACATTAAGGACTTGCCAAAAGCCATTGATAAAAAGTTTGGATCTTCGGATAAGGGCTTAGTAAGCAATCTAACTGCAAAGTTAATGTCTACGAAGCTTAGTAGCATAAGAGTAACATAAGAGCACATTATGCAAATAAAGAATATAATGGCTCAACTTAAAGAACTTAAGGCTGCGATATTTGAGTCCTTTCTTTTGCACTTCATTCTAAACTCCCTACTGTGTCAATGCATAGCTTTAAAGGACTCTTATTACACATGTAAGGAAACATGGTCAATCAATGAATTACAGGCCATATGTGTTCATGAGAAGGTAAGACTCTTAGCGAAAATGGTAAAAAGTACGCATATAATAATGCAAGGTAACTCAATCTCATATTTTCTCTATGAATCTAATATGGTAGATATTAGTAGTACTACATGGTGGATTGATTATGATTCAACAATTCATATTTCTAATGCCTTGTAGAGCTTTCTAAACCAAAAGAAGCCACTAAGCAATGAGCAGTATTCAGGAAATAAAATGAGCTCAATAGTAAAGGTTATAGAAACATGCATATTTGTTCTTGATTTTGGTTTTGTTTTGATTTTGGATAGAGCTATTTTATGTACCAAGTTTCTTCAAAAATTTGATTTCCATTTCCAAACTTACATTGTTGAGATATTCTTTTGAATTTCTAATTATATTCAAGTTATTTTATAAATCTAATAAAACTAGAGCCAAATAAAACTAAAATAAAACTTTAAATACTAAAAAATAAGGATCCAAGTCTAAGATACTCAAAAACCAAAGCCAGGATAGTTCAATAAAATCGTTGAAAGTATAATGACATTTTCGTAAATATGAGTACTTTTTGAAAAACTCACAAGAGAACTTTTTAAATAGAAAATTTGAGTTTTCCAAGGTTTTTAGAGGCCCTGAAAACCATGAGAACTCTCAGAACATTTAAAACCCCTCCAGTATATGTTTTTAAATGTTGATTAACTTGAACTTTGACCTTTTCATTCAGAAAGGTTTTTAATCTAAATTGCGTAATTCTAAAGCCATTTTATAAATTAGAGAACATAAATTTTATGATAAAAAGACGGTTCTTGAAAAGGAACTAAAATGAGCCTGAAATAAATTAGCCAAGAAAGCGGGATGTAACTGGAATTTTTAATGAACAAATTAAGAACTTTTGGTCTTATAAGTGGTGTCCTATTTCCTCTCCCCTTCTAATTGACTCACTTTCTACCAAAATAGAGAAAGAGACTGGGGAGAGAGATGCACCAAAGGAGGAGGAGAAGAGGAAGAAAAATAAGAAAAAAAAAAGGTATGGAAATTTCAAGCTTCTTCCTTCTTTAATATTGTTCTCCTCTTTCCTACCTTTCTTTCCATGGTTTTGGTTATTCATATAGGGCTGTTTTGGGTCTAGTTCAGAAGCAGGAAGATAGAGTTTGAAGGAAAGGAGCATACCAATTATAAGAGCACTTGCAATAAGCTAAAAACCAAGGTAAACATCTATGTTTATTTGCCTTCTCTTCCTTGCTCCTTCTTGTGTAGTTTCAACCAAGTAGAGAATAGGTAAGAGCGGGATAATTCTGAACCAAATCAAGTATGAAACTTATGATTTGAAGTGTGGGAAACAAAATCATGGAATGAAATCTAAGAAAGAACCATTGAAATTCAAGATAGCAAAGTTAGGAATTCTTGAACACACGATAAAATTTGATTTTCTCAGGGATATTCTAGCTTATATGAGAGTTTAATTAAGTTTCTAAGACCCCTAGGAAGCCTCCCAAGTGCCTCTTCCTTCAAGGAAACAAAGAAAACTCCATGAGTCCAAAATGAAGCATATGTCTTAGCCAAACATAGATAAAGGACTTAGGGAGTGTTTTAAATTTTTCTAAGCTTAGATTAGGACTAAATATGATGGAAGAACATCAAAGGAAGCCTTGAAAAAAATTTAAAACCCATAGATTAAGAGATGGAAGTATAGGTTCCATAATATGACATAAAGAAGCAACATATAGCTAGGCCCTTCAAAATGAATGTGTAAGGGCTCCAATAAGTCTAAATGAATGTGTAAGGGCTCCAATAAGTCTAAATGAAGTCAAGAGTCATAGATTGAGAGAGAAAATGGGACCAAGATCAAGAATTATTATAGTTGCTTTTTTAGGTCTTGAATGGAGCCATAATTGAACTATAAGAGAAAGTAGCTTTATCTAGTATGTGTATGATGTTAGAGTTGGCTTAAAGAATATAATTGGATCCTATTTGATGTGTTTAGGAAAAAGGAATCAAACTCCACCCACTTGCAAGTGTGTGGCCTTGAGAGGGGAAGAAGAATCAAGGGAAAGACTCTTGTTTTGTTCCAAAGGTAGCTCTCTAACATTTCTCTAATGCATTATTGATTGTTTTCTTGCTTTTGGATGTGTGTATGTATGTTTATGCCATCATAAATGTGTATAACTATTTTCTACATGCCATGGTACCATTATGTGCATAAAATATATTTTATAAATATGTTATGGCTTGAATGAGTTTGATGAAGCTAAAAGCCCCTTAGCAAAGATTAGGATAAGCCAAAAGTCTCTAGGATTGGATAAGACAAAGTTAAAAGTCTCAAGAAGAGTGAGGCTTAGTCAAAAGTCCCTTAAAAATAGGTGAGGCAAGTCCAAAAGTCCTAAAGAATGGGGGGTGAGGCTAAATCAATGCTTTTGAAAGTCAATGTATGATATGTATGAGCTTCTTGCATATAGAAATGAATTTATATATGGTTACTAATAGCTTAATATTCATATATGTATTCTTAGACTTGAAAATATGGTTATTATATATGATTGAAAAGGTTAAGAGCTATTGGGATCCTTAGAATCTCACTCTTTCTTCCCCAATGTCTAACCATGTCTAGGTGAGTCAAGTGGATCAAGAAGTGGGAGCCAACAACTTTAAAAAGCAAGAGCTTGGCAATAGAGTAGTGAAATAGTCTTTTTAATAACTTTTTTGTTGTCAAGAATTGTAATTATATGTTATATATATGATGTAGACACTTGAGCACTGATAAACATAATTTTTATATATTTTAATCTCCTTAACTTGAGTATTTTGATAATGAATTATGGCTTTAGGAATTTAATTAGATAATAGTTGATTTTATTGGCCATTGTTTGCACTTTAGGAATTTATTTACAAAATTATTGAATTTTAATGCATAAATATCTTTTAAATAATTTTTATGAATTCTTCCTAGTTAATATTTTGTTTTGTTTATTTTATTTTATTGTGCAAATTTTTAATGGGCAATTAGAGCTTGAATGGGAAATTGAATTAAGGAAAATATGGAAACTTTAAGTGTGTAATATTAAGGATGGAATAATTGTCTACAATTTTAATGGAATTTAGGAAAAATAAAAATTGAAAAAAAAAGATGGGGGATGGAAGAATCATGTGGAGGATCTATATTTCATACACTTAACGTCACTTCACCTATCCACACATCACACATCCATTCCATCTTCATCTAGAATGGACATGCAGCTCACTCCCTCAAATTGTCACTCAAGCACGGGCTCACTCTCACCTCTTATATTCATTCATATTTCACATGGTAGAAACACACCATTAAGCACGGCTTCAGACACATAAACACGTCTCTCATTCACATAGTAACACATGTAGCTGACATGCACGAGTCCAGCCCATTCTTTCATACACTCAGACATGTAAAAGGGAATTGGGAAAAGAAAGCTCGGGTTTAGGGCAAAGGAGGAGATTGAGAGTTAAGAGTTGGAGGCTCTCTTCCATCAACACACACTCACATGGACATGGCATTTCCATCCACCCATGGGCTTTCCACACTTATGTCTAGTTTTTATTCAACCACGAGTCCAGATCATCCACACACGACACATACCAGATCACGTACATGAGCTTCATGATGACACATCCAGTATATGTTGACAAACACATATAGTAGTTGAGGAAGCACTAACATGAGACAAAGGTCATTCACATTCACATAGCTTTCTTGCACAAAAGGAAACACGTGGAAGACACACACGTATAGGCACTTTGTTCACGTTCACAGGCTATAGAACACGTCAAAAGAATAGATAAGCTCGAGTTTGTGAAGGAGAAGAAGCTAACATGGAAATGATTCAAGAAGCCACAAGTTTATTAGAAAAGAGGTTTAGAAGCTGACGTGGAAGATGATGTGGGAGGGGAGGCTCGAGCTTTGAAGAGCAGAACTGAAACACTTAAGAGAAGAGACACAGTAGCTGTATGTGTAACACCTTCTTTACATGCTGATAGCCATCATGCCTTACATGCTCATATGAGGTATAGGAAGAATAAGGGAGATTTTTCCTTATTGGATTCCTACACTTTCTCACATGGCATCATGCATGGTTAAAAATTCACTTTAGTGTCACATGGACCGTGTGAGCTCATTCTATACATTCTCATATTTAATTGCACCATTACAACTCATTTCAATCCCAAAAACATGCTTTAAACTCATGGAAAGCAAAAAGGGATATGAGACATGTAGGTTCACTTTCAACAAACTTGGCCTCATTTCTGGGCAAAGTTTGGAAATTCACAACTAAATCCAAAAAAATTGAAAACATGTGATTTCGATCATTCTGGAAATATTATGACGTCTAATTCATGTTAAAAATATGTACAAGTCATAACATCCCACACACAGGATGTTTGACACGCGAAATCATCTAGAGGTCGAAGTGGGCTCTGCTACTGTCACAGTTTACTGATATGGACTTCAAAAATGTCCAACTAATTCCAAAAAAATCCAATGCATGCAAATAATACCATATGGAAATATGTGGATATTAAATAGAGAGGAAAAATATCTCTAGATCAGTTCATCAAGCCAAACTCCCAGAAATTGATGGAACAGTACCTCGGGTCAGGCAAGGTGACTGATTCTGGGCAGGAACTTCGAAATTGCATATTTTCCTCTCTAGACCTCCAAATGAGGTGCTTCTAGTTGCTACAAGTCACTGTGACTATCTAGTTTCTGCCTATAAAATTTCGTAGCCATTGGATCACGTTTGCCCCTCGGATGACACAATTCCACAACTGACCAAATGAACAGTGTTTGTGCAAATCCGAATTTCTGATACCAATTTTGAAAAATCATAGAAAATTTTACAGAACTCCAAATGACTTGATCTTTAGCTTCCTAAAAATCTCTACACAAGATCTAGTCACATGCCAAATTTCAAGGCAAGGAGAGGTCATTTGGTCAGAATTGGACATCATGGGCAAAGGGACCAATTTCTTGTGTTAAAAGGGGGCTATTGGGGTCCAACTTGGCTTCTCCTAATTCTAAGGCTCTATGAGCACGTGGGAAAGCATCAATGTAGGTTATCAAACATGTCTCAAGTGTCTAACAACCCATATTTGCAAAACTCACTCTCCCACACCAACATATACACCATGTACATAGGCAAAGATCTTTACTATTTATACCGAAAACTTGCTACATTGCACTATAAGTTCCATTCTCATACATACATGATAAATACATTCATTTACAAGTATTCATATGTACTAAATCATATACATCATTAGATTACATCTCTTTACATTTCTTAACTTAACTACAAAATGGTGACCACATAACTCTTTTACAACTCCTTGGCCAATCCTCTAGCTTCAAACTTGGTGGCTCCCATCTCTTGCCTCACTTGGTCCACCTAGTATGTTAGGATGGTGGAGAGGGGGAGTGAGATTCAAAGAATCTCAATGGCTCATCTCTCATTCAATCATACACAAAGCATGCAAACAAGTCTCACAATGTATGTATGGGTATATTAGCATATGAAATCATAAGAAATGCATTTTCAACATTTGAGTAGGCCATACATAACATACAAAAGCTTTCCAAGTAAATGGATTAGCTTCACCTATTCACTTGTAGATTTTGGATTTGCCTCACCTATGCTTTAAGAGGTTCTTAGACTCAACCCTTACTCTTGGGAGTCAACCTCACTTTTGGGAGACTCTTTGCTTTGTCTCAATCAACTTTAGGGTTCTTGGCTCATCCTCACTATGGCTAAAGGGTTGTTGACTTTTCCACATTTAAGCAAACCCAAGAAATCACATAAAATATCATTGAAATACATGAGGCATCAATATGCTAGCATACTTTTTATGGTTTAAAAACATACATACACACATGTAAGACAATGTAAACACACATCTATGCATAAGAGAAGGTAGAGAGAGCTATCTTCTTGGCTATTCACAACTTTTCCTTTCAATTTGTCTCCTCCCTTGTGGGTTTTACAATCACCTCTAGATAGAAGTACTTCTCTTGAGCCTAACCACACAAGAAGCATGAAATTATTCTCTTAATACTTTATTCATAAAGTTAGGGATTTCTTTCTGGCAACCCTACTAAGCATATAAAGCTAGAGGTTTCTTTCTCTCACTAGAAATTCACCAACTATCCTTCCTCTCTCAAGCTCTCAAGAAAGGAAGTCAAGAAAGAGAGGCTACATGGCTTCTAACCTCCCTCAAGAGCGGTTTTCCACTCTCCCTCTTCTGAACCAAGCTCAAAACCTAACTACTTCAATAATCAAAACCATAGGAAAAGATGGCAAGGAGAGAAGAACAATATTCTAAGAAGAGAAACCATGTAAAACCTTACCTTTTCTTGTTCTTCCTTCCTCCTCTAGGTTTCTCTCTCTCTCCTCCGCCCTTTTCTCTATCTTAGAAGGAGCTTAAGTTGGTTGGAAGAAGAAAGAAGGGGTTAGAACGTTTTAACAAGTCAAATTCTCTATTTTTACGCTTTTTCGGACTAACCCTCGCTATAGCGAGGCATAACCCTCGCTACGACGAACTCGTATCAGTCCCAGACCCCTGCCTTCACTACAGCGTGCGCTACGGCGAGCAATGCCCTGGTTTTTATATGAGGTGTCCGAACTCGCTATAGCTAGAAGGCACTCTTGCTATAGCTAGACCATTTCTCGCTATAGCGAACAGGTACATTCGCTATAGCTAGGCTGTAGCTAGCAGACTTAGAAAATTTTCAACCTTCCAAAAATTTTCAGCTTTCTTTCTTTTTTTTTTCTTTTTCTTTTCTTCTTCTTTCTTCTTTCTTTTCCTGGTTGTTACAGTATGGGCAGTTCTCAGACCAACATAAGGAACATTGACACACACATGTGGAGGAGAGGGAGAAGGAAGCTAAGAATGAGAAGAAGCATAAGCTAGAGAGGAAGACACGTGAAAGGCACAGGAGATCACGTAGCAACACACATAACAACTAACATGAGATAAAAAGAATAAAAGAAGCACGGGCAGCATGAATAGAATAGGAAGAAGCATGTGAGGAGGATAAATGAAAATCACGTGATTCATAAGGAAAAAAAAGGCTCGGGCAGCATCCAAAGAACACGTGCTTCATCTCATTCAAATCATCTCAACCATTCATTCAAGCATCCATTCCATTCCATCCATCTATAACAGGATACACTCTTCTATTCATGACTCTCCATTGCCGTGGCTCATTCATCTCCATTCCTCATCCATTATCCTCCACTCCATGAACTACTAACTCCATCTTGTGGCTAGCTAGGATGCAAACCTTGGATTGAAACTTGAATCTAAAGAGATTGTCAAAGGATTTTGGCTAAGATTTCTATTTCATTTTACATCTCTTTCTACATCAATTTTTGTTCTTGTACTTGCTTGGTTGAGCTTGTAATTGACTAAGATTGATGTGGTTTGTAATTGATAGCTAGTTAGATATCAAGTAGAAGAATAATTGATTATTAATAGATTGTTTTAAGTGCTAGATTTTTCATTCTCCTCCGAATTTTCATGTATGCAGTCAAGGTGTTTGATGAAATGTATGTTAGAAATTAAGTGCTTAATTGTTTTATTTGAGACTCCTTAGTGTTTAATTAGTTAATTAAGCATCTTAGGGTGATAATTTAGAGACTAAATTGATAGATTAATCATTCAAATTTAGTGTTCATTGATCTTAAGAATAAGAATTAATGATTCGATACGGAGTTGAGGTTTCAATTCAACATTAAATTATTAATTTCTTGAATCTTGTGTGGTAGCTCAAGATACATTGCCACAAACACAAATAGAGACTCTTAAACCAGAACCAATGATAATTGAATTAGCATAAAGATAGTGGATACCAAGAAAATTATTTGAAGCTAGTCACATGTCCATTAGTTACTCCTTAGTTCATGCAATTTAGGTAGTAGTTTATTTTTTTATTTAATTTAAATTCTTGTTAGTTTAATTAAATCAAAAACTTCCTTTAATTAGATAGCTTTTAGATTTTCTTTTACACTTAGAAAACTCAATTAAATTTTGAAATCTATTTCTAAAGAAGATGATTTAAGTTGCACCCTATACTACAATTTTTTTTAAACCTAGTTTATTTGAGGTTGCGTGTTCAAAATTTAATTGAGTTTTCAAGCACACTCAAATATATGTACGCATGAGGTATGGAATGGTTTTGGGTTCATATGAATGAGTATGATTGATTTTGCCATCAAAGGCCCTTGATATGTTATGCTTCTAATATGTCATGTGGCATAGTCGAAATAAGCTCCAAGATATTTTGAACCAAATGACATGTCTCCTTAGGTTGTGAATGTGGTTTTGGACGTGCCCAAGTGGCCATAGACAATGAAGAAGGCAATTTGACATCATTTTGAACCATTTAGAACACCAAAAGTGACCAATTATGAGCTAAACCAAAATCTGACCAAATGAGCAAATTTTTCTATGAAATTTGGCCAACAAGTAGGTCTTATCTAGAGCTTTCCATAGAGTTAAAGAGCACCTAATTCAGAGCTCTAGAGAATTTATTATGATTTTTTAAAATTAGAAAAAACATGCTAAATGGTAGGGTACACTATTCATATGGTCAGATTTTATTTCCTCATCACTTATGGGTCAAATGGTATCCAATGGCTATAAAATTTTACAAGCATAAAATAGACACTATAATATTTCCATATCCACTGAGATCACCCCATGTGGAGCTTTGTAGAGAGAAAATCAAAATTTTTAAATTTCATGATAGTACCAATAGTGCAGCAAGACCTCTGGTACCGTTCCATTGATTTTCATAGGCTAGATGCCATGTTCTTGATCTAAAACTATTTTTAGTCAAAAGTGGACATCCACAACTTTCTAGAATAGTATGGTTTGTTGGGTTTTGATGTTTTTAGAATTAGTTATAAATTTTTGAAATTTATATCAGAAACCTATGACAGAAAACCTGAGCAGTTAGACCTTTAGTGTTTTTCTATTATCAATTGTGGTTCATTTGCTATTTTCATGACCTAGAATGATTTTTAACCTATAGTTGACATTCAAGGCTTTCTAGAAAGCTATCATTTACTTGATTTTTATTTTTTTGAAATTAATTATGATTTTCCAAAATTGATGTCAGAAAGCTAAAAAGTGGAACCCGTGGCCAACTTTAATTTTTTTTGGTGTGTGGCTTCTCACCCAAGTTGTGTATGATATTTTATGTTGTTTATGATTTGTATAGATAGATTATGAGTAGAAAAGGATGTTAGGAAGTTAGTGTGGTTCATAGAGCAAAAGATGGAAATTTAAAAGCCTACGTAACGCAATTTCATGCATTATTTTTATTACATTTTTCCATAAATCTCATGTATGAGGCTTGTTTGTGGAAAAAAAAAAGACTAGATTGCTATAGTGTTACATTGATCATATCTCAATAGGGTGAAAATGTTGGTAAAAGATGAAGTACTCTATATTCTTGACTTTATTGAATTTGACACTTGTATATATTACGTTAAAGAAAAATAAGACTAATAAGACCAAGAAAAGTGCTAAGAAGAGCTTTAAAATATTAGAAATCATATATATATATATATATATATATTTGTAGCCTAAATTTAGACTCTTGGAGTTAAAATAGTTTATCACCTTTATTGATAATAGCTCACACATGTATCTTTATCGACTTAACAATAGAAAAAAAAAAAAAGAGGCATTATGTGCCTTTAAGATATTCAAGGTAGAAGTAAAAAAACAATGTGGTAAATAAATTAAGATAGTAAGATCAGATAGAGATGGTGGGTACTACAATAGATACACTAAAGATGAACAAACACTAGATTAATTTGCTTGATTTCTTCAACACATGAGATTATTGTGCACTACACTATGCTTAGGTCTCTAAACCAGAATGGTGTAGCTAAAAGAGAGAACTAGAAATTATTAAATATGGTAAAGAGCATGCTGACTAGTTCCAAGCTTCCTAAGTCCTTATAGACTGAAGTCTTTAAGACGGCTATGTATATTCTTAATTGAGCTATGAATAAGGCTATTGAAAAGACACTATTTGGGTTATGAAAAGTTTGAAACCAAATTTAAGACATATGTGCATTTAGAGATGCTCATTTAAGGTTAAGATTTACAATCCACAAGAGAAGAAGTTGGACATAAAGTTTAGTGGCTACTTCATTGGATATGTTGAAAGGTATAAAGGATACAAATTTCATTACCATCTCATAGCATTAGAACTGTGGAATCAAGAAATGCAAAATTTATTAAAAATGATTTGATCAATGGGAGTGATCAAACTTAGAATTTGGATTCTAAGAATGATTAATTTGGTACTTAAACTCCCACATCAAGTAATGGATTGGTTGTAATCCATACCCTTTAAATACAAATGGGTATTGAACAACCAATTTTAAGGATCTGCAAACTGTTGGCCATGAACAAGTTGATCTAGTTAATGAACAACTTCCAAAAACTGTTGAGCAACTAATTAAGCAACATGTTCATCAAGAGAACGTTGACTTAACATTAAGAAGATCAACTAGGATAAGGAGGTCAATAATTCTTAGTGACTATGTTGTACCTACAAGAATTTGACTACAATTTTGGAGCTAAAAATAACCCTGAGATGTTTTTAAAAGCCATCAATAGTAGATAATATGAATTATGGCATAATGCCATGAAGGAAAAGATAGATCCCATGGCATCAAATGGAATTTAGGATCTGGTTGAGTTACCTTATAGTTCTAAGGTCATTGTATACAACTAGGTTTGTAGGACAAAAAAAAGCTCATTAGGCAATATTGAGAGATATAAGGCAAGACTCGTAATCAAGGGATTCATTTAAAAGGAAGGAATCAATTACATAAAGGCTTTCCTTCATATATCTAAGAAAGATTACCTATATGTGATATTGATATCGATTGCCTATTTTAACTTAAAGCTGCATCATATGGATGTGAAGATAACATCTCTTAATGGAGAATTAGAGGAGGAGGTATATATGAAACAACTAGAAGAACTCTCCTCTAATGCCAATGAGCACTTGGTATTTAAGATTAAAAAAATCTATATATAGATTAAAATAGGCCTATTGCCAATAGTATTTAAAGTTTCATAACGTCATCTTCTTATTTAGATTTGTGATAATATCATAGATCGGTGTACATACTAAGAGGTTAAGGGGAGTGAGATCTATTTTCATGTGCTTTATATGGATGACATGTTACTTGTAACCAATGAGAAAGGATTATTATATGATGTTGATAAATGCTAATTTTCATATATTTTTATCCACATTTATTATTGATTTTAATGATTAATTTGAGCTTAATTGGATTTGTTATGCAATATTTGAATTTGTGATTAATTTTGGAAGATAATACAATTTTGAATTAATTAGGAGAATTTTTTGATTTAAATTTCTAATATTCTATTCTCCAAAATTCTTTGATGATTAAATATTTTCAATCCCTAAAACATTTATTAATCTTGTGCAGAATTTTTAGGAAATTAAATTCAGAAATTAATGGAAATAAAATTATGCTCCAATCTTTTCCTTTAATCCACTTTAATTTCTCAATTTAATTTCCCAAAAATTCTGCACAAGATTAATAAATGTTTTAGGGATTGAAAATATTTAATCATCAAAGAATTTTAGAGAATAGAATATTAGAAATTTAAATCCAAAAATTCTCCTAATTAATTCAAAATTGTATTATCTTCCAAAATTAACCACAAATTCAAATATTGCATAACAAATCCAATTAAGCTCAAATTAATCATTAAAATCAATAATAAATGTGGATAAAAATATATGAAAATTAGTATTTATCAATTCCCCCACACTTATCTCTTTGCACTCTTGGGCAAAAGAAGACTAAAGCTCCAAAAAGAAAAAAGAAATCACGGAAAGAAAATTAAGGAAGATGGAGTTGTGTAGGTCACTTAGCACAAGGAAGCTCAAAGCAAATCAATAGGTTAATTCTCCAAGTCATATCACTTGCATCAATGCAGCAAATACCGTGGCAATACACTTAAAAAATGAAATGCAATGAAAGTCCCTCACTTGGATCAGTGTTTATCACTCTACTCTTTAGTGTTTAGGGTGAAGTGTTTACTCTCAAATTCCATCCTACCCAATCTTACTACCATAAGCTTGGCAATCATCTACATCTCCACCACCAAAATCAAATGCCAATGAATGAATCAGAAGGTCTTTATTATGGTTGTAATGTGGGCTAAGGTATGAAACAAGTGGAAAACAAAAAAAAATTAAGGAAATTCAAGAAGCAAATTTGGATGCCAAAAACCATCAAGAGCATTTAAAATAAGAATAAGGATGGAATGCAAGTATATCTAAAGGCCTTAATTACGACAAACCAAAAGATATGTACTAAAAGAACAACTTTTCTTTCTTTCTTTTTTCTCTCTTTTTTTTTTCAAATGCTTTGCTTTTCCTTTTTTTTTTTTTTTGATAAGCAACAAACAACTGGCCTATAAATGATGTGGAAAATGCACCTCCATCCACCTTAACAAGATATAATGCTCTTAATAATTGAAAACATCCAGATCCAGGTAGGAAAAATTTCAATTGTTTGGTTTTTATGGCTAAAAGGGTAAAAAGGAAACATATATATGGCTCAAAAGGTGAAGAACAAATGGATTGAACACATGTAGGATAGCTTTTTGGCTCTAGCTAAAACAAAACAGCAATAAATGCCTTAATCATTTTCATGCATGGCAAATGAATAAATGTGGCCTTGAATAAGATTCAAGCCAAGTTTTAGAGTAAAAGCAAGATAGGGGATACACACTAGAAATGAATAAATAATAGGTTCAAACATCTCACAGGGTAAATTGACCATCATCAAATTTCATTAAAACCAGCTAATTGCCACTTAACTTGCATTCTCAACACAAGGTCAATTCCCTATCAAATCAAGATATATTAAAGCTATGATCCCCTTAATACCAGCAACCTCCACAAAAGCATAGTTTTTTTTTTTTTGATAAAAACTGAAAAATAACACAAAACTTCAACATTCTAAAAGTGAGACTAAAAGCCTATAAACTAGAAAAATCAACTAACCAAAACGAAACAAAATAAAACAAAACAAAAAATTTATTTGCATCCCCCCTCATACTTAAACATTGCATTGTCCTCAATGCCAGCACACAATCCAATAAACAGATAGAGACAACACAATAGAAAAGGGGAAAGGGAAAGAGTACAATCGGGTATTAGGGTGGATTATGAAGCTGGAGCTCCTCCTTGTCATCGCTTGGAACTCCTTCGTGAAAATGCTTGAGCCGATGTCCATTAACTTTAAATTTAGCTCCTGTATGCTCATTCTGAAGCTCAACTGCACCAAAAGGGAATACATCAGAAACTATATAAGGACCTTCCCATTTAGAACGAAGTTTACCTGGCATAAGCTTTAAGCGAGATTTATAAACTAGGACTTTTTGGCCGACGGCAAACTCTTTCCTTGCAATCATCTTATCATGGAATGCCTTTGTCTTTTCTTTGTAGATTCTTGCATTATCATAGGCTTCCAATCTGATTTCTTCAAGCTCTTGGAGTTGGAATTTCCTGTGAGATCCTACTCTATTCAAATCCAAATTATATTTCTTTACAGCCTAGTAAGCTTTGTGCTCCACTTCTATCGGTAAGTGACACATTTTTCCAAATACCAGCCGATAGGGTGACATGCCAATAGGCGTCTTATCAGCAGTCCTATAGGCCCAAAGTGCATCGTCGAGCCTCTTACTCCAATCTTTCCTATTTGGCTGCACTGTTTTCTCTAAAATTTGCTTGACCTCTTGGTTAGAAATTTCTGCCTGGCCATTTGTTTGAGGGTGGTACGGAGTAGCTACTTTATGCACAATACCATACTTGCTAAGCAAGCTATGTATACTCCGGTTGCAAAAATGAGTGCCATGGTCACTGATTATAGCTCTAGGGAGACCAAACCTACAGAAAATGTGAGAGCGAACAAACTCTACAACCACAGAAGAATCATCAGTCCTAGTGGGTTTTGCTTCCACCTACTTCAAAACATAATCAACAACCAATAAGATGTATGAAAATCCAAAAGAAGTAGGAAAAGGTCCCATAAAATCAATGCCCCACACATCAAAGACTTCACAAAACAAAATGGGGTGCTATGGCATTTCATTTCTCCTAAATATGCTACCTGTTTGTTGACACCTGGTACATCTTTTACAAAAAGCAAAGGCATCTCGAAACAAAGTAGGCCAATACAATCCACTATCTAAAACCTTCCTAGCTGTACGTTTTAGACTAAAATGACATCCACATGCAAGTGTGTGACAAAAATTCAAAATAGAATCAAATTCTATGTTAGGCACACATCGTCTAATCACTTGGTCACTGCATAGTCTCCACAAATATGGATCATCCCAAATATAATACCAAGCTTCACTCCGAAACTTATTCAACTGATGTTTATTCAAATCAACAGGCAGTTCAGAAGCAGCTAGATAATTCACTAAATTTGCATACCATAGGTAGGAACTATGCACAGCACACAAATGCTCATCAGGGAAATCATCGTCAATGGGTAAGGAATTTACCTTTGGAGCCTTAATTATGCTCAAATGATCTGCCACCAAGTTTTCAGCTCCACTTTTATCCCAGATGTCAATATCAAATTCTTAAAGTAGAAGCATCCATTTGATCAATCGTGGCTTTGCATCAGGCTTCTTTAGCAAGTACTTCAAGGCTGCATGATCAGTAAAAACAATGACTTTAGTATCAAGCAAATAAGACCTAAATTTATCCAAAGCAAAAACAATAGCAAGAAACTCCTTTTCTGTGGTTGTATAATTTGCTTAGGCCCTATCCAGAGTCTTGGATGCATAAGCAATCACATGGGACCTTTTATTCACTTTCTGGCTCAAAACTGCACCTACAGCAAAATTAGATGCGTCACATAAAAGTTCAAATGGAAGGTTCCAGTCGGGGGGTTGAATAATGGGTGGGGAAGTCAAGCATTTCTTAAGATCATCAAAAGCTGTTTTACATGCATCATCAAAATGGAAATCAACATCCTTTTGTAACAGCTTAGAAAATGGCAAAGCAATTTTACTAAAATTCTGAATGAATCTTCTATAGAAACCTGCATGACCTAGAAAAGATCGGACCTCCCGAACATATGTCGGGTATAGTAGAGAAGTAATAACATCTATCTTAGCTTTATCAACCTCTATGCCCTGCTCAGATATAATATGACCTAATACAATGCCTTTTCAAACCATAAAATGAAACTTTTCAAAATTAAGTACAAGGTTCTTCTCTATGCATCTAGCTAGGACTCTATCCAGACTACACAAGCAATCATCAAAAGAGTTCCTATATACAGTGAAGTCATCCATAAAAATTTCTATACAGTGTTCTAGGAAATCATTAAAAATAGAAACCATGCACCGCTGGAAGGTTCCAAGGGCATTGCAAAGACCAAAAGGCATGCGTTTGTAGGCATATGTTCCAAATAGGCATGTGAATGTCATCTTCTCTTGATCCTCTGGAGCTATGCATATCTGGAAATACCCTGAAAATCCATCCAGAAAAACAGTAGTGAGATTTTTCAACTAAACGCTCAAGCATCTGATCAATAAAAGGGAGGGGGTAATGATCTTTTCTAGTGACTAAATTAAGCCTTCTATAATCAATGCAAGCCCTCCAACTGTTTTGTACACGGGTGGGTACTAATTCATTATGCTCATTTCAGACAACTGTGACCCTTGATTTCTTTGGAACCACCTACACAGGACTAACCCACTGACTGTCAGAAATAGGATATATAATACCAGCAGATAAAAGTTTAGAAACTTCCTTTTTAACCACATCCAAAATAAGTGGGTTTAGTTGCCTTTGAGGTTGTCGTACTGGCTTTGCCCCATCTTCCAACAGAATCCTATGCATGCATGTATCAGGGCTAATGCCAAGTATGTCAGCCAAGGTCCACCCTATTACTTGTCTTCTCCTCTTTAAGACCGCTAGAAGCTTCTCTTCCTCCTCTGAAGTGATGTCATTAGCTGCTATCACTGGAAGCTTCTCATCTTTCTCTAAATAGGCATACTTAAGATTGTCTGGTAGCGGTTTGAGCTCTAAGGTGGGAGCTTGCTCAACTGACGGTATAAGTTATTTGATTTCAATCTCTTCTATGCCAAATACCTGTTCAGACAACTCACAGACAGAAGAAATAACTTTCCCAGCTTTAGGAATGTCAGTAGTATGGGAAGAGTCAAAAGAATCAGCAGTCAAGTGAATATTAGCATCACGATTCCCTAAGCTATCCATATCATCATGCAAAGAATCATTAGTATCAGAAGGATTAACAAGACCAGTGAATTCGACAGAGGTTCTAGATGAAATAGAATCATTCTGATAACCAATAAATTCCTTAGAGTTAATGTTATCATGTAAGCTCAAAAATTCATCGATTTCTCTACATATAGTACAAGAATGAGAGTCATCACAATTATGTCTCAGAGAATCATCAAGATCAGCAATATCACAGGAGTCAATCAACAAACTATCCCTAAAATCAGCACTAGCATCATCAATTAGCATATCAATGAGGCTGATACTACAAACAGAGTTATCATCACAGGGATGTTTCATGGCATCAAATATATTAAATTGTATCACATTGCTAGCAAACTCCAATTGAAGAGTACCCTTATGCACATTTATAATTGTCTTTGCAGTTTTTAGGAAAGGTCTACCTAAGATGAGTGGGGCATGTCCACTAGATCTATATCTATCATCCTCCATATTAAGAACATAAAAATTAGCTGGAAAAATCAAGTCCTTTACCTTAACCAGAACATCCTCTAATACTCCTGAACGATAGGCAATGCTCCTATTTGCTAGCTGCACAACCACTCCTACAGGTTTCAGCTCTCCCATCTGCAAAGATGAATAAACAAATTTAGGCATAACATTTATAGCAGCACCAAGATCAATCAAAGTATCAGAAAATTCAAAATTCCTAATAGTGCATGGGATTGTAAAAGTGCCCGGATCTTGACACTTAGTAGGCATTGTTGGCTGTATGAGTGCTAAAACATTCTTGTCAAAATTGACTTTTTCATTCCCTCTTAGACGCCTCTTGTTGGTACATATTTCCTTGAGAAACTTAGCGTATTTAGGAATAGTCTTGATTGCCTCCAACAATGGTATGTTAACCTCAACCTTCTTGAACGTCTCAAGAATTTCTTTTTCCATTTCTGCTTCAGTTTGCTTCTTTCCCAAGGTAGGTCTATGTGGGAAAGGTAAGATCTTCTTTGGCTCCTCTTCTTTGTTAGGATCATTTGGTGCGACGTGTGTTTTTTATGACGCCGGCTTATCTGTAGTAGTGGTATTTGAGGATCCCTGAACCTCTCTCCCACTCTTAAGAGTGATAGCACTAACATTGCTACTATTCCTTGGATTGATAATTGTCTAAGAAGGTAACTGGCCTGATCCTTGGCTTTTTATCTCGTTGAGAGAAGTGGCAAATTGGCCTAACTGAGTATCAACCCTCCTTTCTAAATTTTGCACCACTTGTGTGAGTTTTGCATTACTCTCCATAAGATGCTTCATCAAGTCTCCCATATTATCCCCTTTCTTTGGTTCCTACTATATAGGAACTGATTGCCTAATAGGTTGGGAAGACTGTGCACTGGGTCCTGTAATATTATATTTATTTTACTGTTGCCCTCCCCCATATCTCAGGTTGGGGTGATCCCTCCATCCTGGATTGTACGTATTAAAATAGGGATCATATTTTTGCTGCTCTTGTTGCATTGGCCTAACTAGAAACATCCCAGCACAAGCCTCTACTCTGTCCTCTAACATAGGGCACTGATTAGTAGCATGTGTGGCCAAATAGCATATATCACACAGGGGTCCCACCAAGGTAGTAGAAGTAGATATCTGCCCAGGTGCATAGCACTGTGGATAAGAATGTGTCTAAGTAGAGTAGGACTGCGGTGCACAAGTCTGGGAGGGTGTAGAGGATGATTGCGGCTGTTGCCGATCTAAAGTAAGCCATTGGAACACAGAAGACATTACATCAATCTTGCTCTCAAGTCTCTGACCATAGTCTAGAGCATACAATTCACTGACTCCTCTCACTATTTGCATTGATCTGGATCCAAACTGCTGAGCATTCTGAGCCATCTTATCAACCAACTGCCAGGCCCTTATAGGTGTCAGATCACCTAAGGCTCCGCCAGAGGCAGCATCAATCATATTTCTGTCCATGTTCAATAGCCCCTCATAAAAGTATTGAATAAGTAACTGATCAGAGATTTGATGGTGAGGACAACTGGCCAGCAGCCTCTTAAATCGTTCCCAATACTCATATAAAGTTTCTCCATTATTTTGTCTGATCCCGCATATATCCTTCCTTATTGATACAATATGAGACACAGGAAAAAATTTCTCCAAAAATAGCCTCTTCAGTTAGTCCCAAGAAGTAATGGCACCAGGAGGTAAATAGTACAACCAGTCTTTAGCTAAACCATCCAGGGAAAAAGGAAACGCTCTGAGCTTAATTTGTTCCTCTGAGACTCCCTGTGGCTTCATTGTAGAGCAAACAACGTGAAATTCCTTCAGATGTTTGTGAGGGTCGTCTCCTGCAAGTCCATGAAATTTAAGAAGTAAGTGAATCAAACCAGATTTAAGCTCAAAATTTGCATCTAATTCTGGATATTGTATACAGAGATTTTGATCATGCATATTAGGGGCTGTCAATTCTCTAATGGTTCTAGCATGTATGTTATCATTTACATTGGCATTCAAGTTAGCCTGAACATGCATATTCATGTTAGCATTCATATGATCTTGTTCAGCCATATTATCACCAGTAAATTGAAGTACACAATCAACTCCTTGCACACAATCAAAAGCAGAAGAAACAGAACTACTAATTCCTACACTTTCTTTGTTCTTCTTATTCCTTACTTGTCTTCTAAAGGTCTTTTTGATTTTTGGATCCAAATCAATTAATTTTTCACCAGAGCTCCTTGTCATAAACCAATTAGACAAGCAAAAACTAAGAAGGAACACAAGAAATCAACAAAGAATTAAAACAATAAATCTAGAAAAATTAGAAAAATCCTAGAAAAATCGAGAAAATACTAAAAAATTGGAAAAAGTGCTTAAAACGTTGGAATTTGGCCAAAAAATGGTGTACCTAATAGCAATGCTATTACTTTTGCTTAAAATACCCAAAAACTTTAGAAAACAAGTTTGAGAATTTTGTGGGTACTTCAAACAAGAATTCCAGCAAGCAGCAAAATCAGATTAAGCAACCGAATGATCCAATTCCAAATTCAAAACAAGGGAAAATAGGAAAAAAAACAAAGTAAAAACAGGGCCAAAAAAAATACTAAGAAAGCCTTTCAAACAAATAAGAAACTAAACTCCCCGGCAACGGCGCCAAATTTTGAGAGGCTCGTCGCGCAACCCTCAAAATAAAACTAGGTTGATAAAATATGTAGCTAGTGGCACAACCTAGGTCATCTCCCTTGGAATTGGAGTTTAATGTTTAATTGAGTTTTCCAAATGTTAAAAGACTCTAAAAATTTCTAAATTAGGAGGGTTTTGATTTACTTAAACTAAGTAAAATAAAATTAAAATAAAATTCCTAAATTCTACCTAATTATATGAATTGTGAGTGGAGAATGGTCTTGTGACTAGCTTTGGAATCGTCCCTTGGTATCCACTATCCTTATCCTAATCTAATTGTAATTGATTCTGGCCTAAGAGTTCCTAATTGTGTTCATAACAAATTATCTTAAGTTACCACTCAAGATTCAAAAGATTAACGATCTAATGTTGAATTGAAACCTCAACTTAACATTAAATTGCTAACTCTTGTTTTTAAGATCTTGAACAATCAATTTGATTAATTAACTAATTAATTAGCCTCTGAATCATCATCCTAAAATGTTTAATTAACCAACTAAACATTACGGAATCCTCAAATTTAACTTTCAAGCACATAATTTCATTCATGTATTGCATCGAACACCTTCGAGGCACACATGGGAAATTAGAGAATAATAAAAAATCAGTATCTAATACAATCAATTAATCAACAAAAGGTTCCCTAATTAGTGTCTAACCAGCCACTAATTATAATTACACAAATTCCCTACCAAATATAACTTAACCAAGATAATATATGAAAGAGAAAAAGTGTAGGAAGATAAAAAAAATCTTAGCCAAAAATTCTGAATTTTTCTCTATGGATTCAAGCTTACACCAAGGTCTTCTTCCTTGCTAGCCTCAAGATGGATTAGAACTTTATTGAATGGTGGATGGATGGAGGATGGAATGGAGGAGAAGGCGTGGTGGATGTGGAATGGAAGAAGGGCGAAAGATGGATGAATATGGCTGCCGAATGAATGATGAATTATGGATATATATAGGCGAGGGTTTCCGAAATTATAGAGGCCTGAATGTGCTGGATTGTGTGAATGGATAAGGGTATGAATGAAGGGGTCCAATGAATGAAGGAAGCGTGATAGAATGAAGCCTCCAGATTTTCATTTAAAAGTCACATGCCCAGCCTCTTCTTTTTCGCACGCTGAATCACGTTTTATTTTCTTCTCCCAGCTCACTTCATTAATCCACGTCATTTCGTAGCTAAGTTCCATCTTATGATTCATTAAATTCTTACGTGCTCAGCAAACTATAAACGCCAGCTCCCAGCTTTCTCTCGCTAACGTTGTTTTTCATGCATGGTTCTGCGCTTCTTATCTACCCAAGCTTGAGTGAAGATCTCATGCCCCTGGTTCCTTCATTTCTGCTCGCTTTTAACATGTTTTCTTCTTGTAGCTGCCAGTTCTCTCCAGCTTCTTCTCCCAAGCACAGCATCTCCTCTCCTCATGATATCCAGCCCGAAGAATATGAATGAAGAAGCAACCCCCTGTCTCACACTGTTTCAGCGTCTCCATTTATGCATGCATGTACAGCTTCTTCTGCGTTCATTCTGCTCGAGTCTCCTCTAAGCTTCTGCATGTTCTGGAGCTTTTCATTTTCCTTCACCACGTGCTACAGTTGGTGCTTTTTCTCCTCATGCATGTTTCTACTTCTTTTCTTTGTGTTTCCTACGTTGTTCTTCACGTCATTTTCAGCTCACACTTCTTTGTTCCTTTAAACTGTAGTCTATTCCTTCTTAAACTAGAACTCACATTCTTCCACGTGTTCCTTTGTTCTGCTCGAGTTTGTGAGCTACTACACTATCTCGTTTCTTCCTCACACCGAGCTGCATGCTTCATGTTTCATCCAGCACGTAGAAAACACGTGGTTCCTCTCCTTCATTCCTTCACACATTCTTTGCTTGTTTCCTCTTCATTCAGCCCGTGACAATCCAGCTCGTGTATATTTCTTGAACTCAAAGCTTGTGTTGCTTCCTTGACTCGATGCTTTTTATTCCTTCAAAACCCGAATGAGTGTGCTGCTGTTTGCATGAGCAACTCGAGCCTCCTTCTTCCTTCTCCTTCCATGTAAACCCAAGCTCAAGTTTACCTCTTTTCATTGTTCTTCTTTTGCTCATTCCTCGTGGAAGTCGTAGCTTTCTTTTCTTTCAGCTGCTTCTTACTTTCACACACACACTTAGCTTTAGTTTGTGGCTTCCTTATGCAGTCTTCTTTTACATCAAAACCAAGCTCAAGCCTCTCTTTCCTTCTCCTGTTCCAGCCATAATCAACTCGTGCAACCCATAACTTTCCAGCTGAGCTTCTTCTCGAAAGTTCCTTCAACCCGTGGCTATATGCTTCTGCACCTCTTCTAATCCAACTCGTGGCTCTTTCTTCTTAAGTTATGCATGTGTGTGATGATCACGTGACTTCATGTAAGTGTGTGGGTTGTATGGAAAAGTTCATTCAAGCTTTAATTCCCATTGAAATTCTTGAAGCTCTTGAGATTGCACACTAACACACTTAAAGCCCATCTCTTCTCTTGCTTTTCTTCAATTTAATTTTCTATTCAAAACTCCAATTGCATATTAAAATTCTATGTAAAAGAGTGGGAAAAATCAAATAAGAATATTCACAAAAATTATTTAAGATAAATTTAAGCATTAAAAACCAATAATTTGCAAATAAATTCCTAAAATATAGAAATGGCCACTAAAATAAAATCTTATCTAATTGAAGTCTTAGGGCCATATTTAATCATTAAAATACCTAAGTTAGGAGAATTAAATAGATAGAAATATGTGTTTATTAGAGGTGAAACAATTTCTTTCTAAGAATTTTAATATGAAGGATATGTGTGAGTTATCTTATGTCATTGGTGTTAAGATCTATAAAGATAAAACTCAATGTATTTTGCTTCTATCATAACAAAATTATATTAATAAGCTCTTTGAGAGATTTTAGATGAAAGATTATTTACTAAGTGTAGCATTTATAATAAAAGGTGATAGGCTCAATTTGAACCAATGCCTGAAGAATGATTTATAAAGGGAATCGATGTATAACATTCCATATGGTAATACTATTGAAAGCCTTATATATGCTTAGGTTTGCACAAGATCTGATATTGCATTCGTGGTCAAAATTTTAGGCAAATGTCAAAGTAATCTATGTATGGATCATTGGAGAGCAGCAAAAAAAGTCATGAGGTATTTTAAAAGTACCAAGAGCTACATGCTGATATACAAAGGGACTAAGAACCTTAAGGTAGTCATCAGATTTTGCTGGATGCATTGATTCACAGAAATCAACATCAAACTATATTTTATATTTGCTGGCAAAGCCATATCATAGAGGAGCATGAAGTATACTTTGACCACTATTGTTACCATGGAGGCCAAGTTTGTATCTTGTTTTGAGGTAACTGATGACTCCCTAATTTTGGGTAAGAAAAAGATATTTTTTATAATAGATTAGGGAATCAAATTACCTATTTTTTGAGTGACCTTGTTTAAATTTTTATTCAATCAAAGAAAATGAATAAAATATCTCATTTGTAATATCTTTATCAATTTTGAAGTTTTATTTGATGTTGATTTTTATTTCAGGAGAAAGGTAGAGGATTGTTAGAAAGAAATGAGAAAAAGGAGAAAAGCTTAAAGTTCAAAAGGCAAGCTTAACAAGTTCACTCGCTATAGCAAGAACGCAATTCGTTGTAGATAGGACGCATGTTTGTTGTGGCGAGGAAGTCATTTCGCCATAGCAAAGTTGTGATTCATATAAAATTTAGGGAGTTTCTAGCTATAACACAGGCAGTAACAAGATCAGTAAGAATCTGGACGCCTACAAGTTCTCGCTATAGTGAGAGACACCTCTCGCCATAGTGAGATAGGTTACTGAAATGCACAACTTTGATTTACGAACTAAAAACATGAAGGGTTACTAAGGTTTGGTCATTCTAAGCTAGGAAGAGAAATTTTGAGGAGGAAAATACACCAAAAAGCTAGGGTTTGAGGAGGAGGAGTTTGGGTTGAAGATTGGAGGTTGAATCAACACGATTGTACTGAGTTTTCTCAGATTCTCCATCTTCTCTTTCATGATTCCTTGTCTCTTCGAATTTCTAAATTTGTTTGCTATATGTAGAGCTATGTGTGGCTAGATTTCTTTGATCCTAGGTTTACTTGAACCTATTGCCATGTAATGAGAATCTTGCAAGGTTAAATTGAGTTGATTAATGATTTGAATGCTTAATCTATCTTTTATGCTTCATTTAAGAGTTTGGCCATCTCTTGTTGAATTGGGAGGGTTAAGGTTAGCTCTTAAAAGAGGGAAATATCAATGGACCAATTGATTAAGCAACTTAAGATTGAGATTAAGTCATACTAATTTTGTTTTTAGATATAGAAATATGCTCAATAACTCGAAGTGGTAAAAGAGACTAAACACACTTGACCTGATTAATTGTGAGAGAAGTCTGCAATTAATTAGGATAGAAGTCTAAGTGGTTCGAGAGACATTTGGGCTCTTTTAATCTCCTTAACTTTCAGATTGTTGATTAACCAATTAATTGGGCATCTCAATTCGTGGCAATCAAGGGATAGGAACCTAAGATACTCCTTAGTGATTGATCTCATTAGAACGATCTTAACACTCAGTATTCATTTAATTTCATTTTTTTTTAATTCCTTACATTGATAGTTGCATATCTTGACTTAAACAAAAGTGAATTTTCTTAGGCCTAATTGAGTTTAATTCAATTCTCTGTGAGACAACCTTAATTCACTATATTACAAAAGCGATCTGTATACTTGTGGAATCTATTGCAAAAATAGTGGCTATCAGTGACCTTGCATGATGTTGGCTTAAGGGTTTTATTTTAGGGTTTAGAATTGTTGACACTATCTCTAGGCCATTAAGGATGTACTATAACAATTTAGTTGTTTTTTTTTTTTTTTGCTAAGAACAATAAGAGTGAAAGTTGAAGTAAGCATATCAATATTAAGTACTTAGCTATTCGAGAATATGTTAAGGAAAATAAAGTCACCATTGAACACATTAACGTTGAGTTAATGATAGTTAATCTTTTAAGGAAAGGCATACTAGTAGCAAAGTTCAAGGATTATGTAGCTAGAATGTGAATTGTTTTCACATTAAGTTATTAATGTATATATTATATATCATTTGTAATAAAGCCCTTATTTAGTTTAAGTTGTTTTTTCATTTATATATATATATATATATATTTATGTTTCAAGAATAACAATATTAAGAGAACCCAAAACAAGTATATATTTTATTCATTAAATTAAATTATGGTAGGTTCAAGAAACAAAGTATATTATAATATATAAAAGGTAATACTCGTTTATAGAGGATTTGCCACTATGATTCATGCATTTAGTTTTCTTTTCTTTAGGATATTAATATTTATGAACCTTGTAATCATTACATATTTAGGTATTTAGACTAAGTGGGAGAATGTAATTATTTCACATTGGTAATAACATATTTAGATGTTATGAGACATTACCAATATCCTTTGATTGTGGTTCGATATTTGTGGAGCACCAATGGTCACATTTAAGGAATATTTCTTATCCACCATTGATCTTGGCTTCCTTGATAAGAAGAAGCTATCAAGGCTTATCCTATATATTTGTGGGGTTCCTAAGCTCATTTTTAGACTCTTGAAATTGAGACACCATTACTCATTGAAAAATAAAGTTTAAAAGCGTCCTAGAAAAAGCAAAAAATTCAAACTTCAAAAAAAGCAATGTCTAAAGGTTAGTTTTCTTTGACATTTAATTTTGTTCTTGGACATAATTATGTTTTGTATATCCATAGCTATTCTAATATCAAAAATACTAGCAAATCAACCAAAAGCTAACCATCAATTTGCCTTATATCTCTCTAAAAAAATGCTCTTATCATACTTAAAAGAAAAAAAAAAACCCTTGGTGAGGAATAAGACACTAGCGAGCTTATAGAGTAGAAGGAAGAAGTTAAAAATTCAAAGTTTAAAATACACTTTTAATTTTTTTAACTTTATTTTAAGTTTTATTTTTATCTTTTAAATTTATTTTGTTTCAATTTGATCTTTAAAATTATCTTATATTTCATTTTTGTTTCTTAATTTTATTTAGTTTTAATTTTATCTCATGTTTTAGTTTTTTCCTTTAAATTCATTTTATTTCAATTTGGTCCCTTAACTAACAAAATCACTAAAATATTCCCTTTTTTCTAACATTACCAAGTTGTTTAATAGAAAAATTTTATAGGACTCTTTGGTAATTGGTGAGAGATCATTAAAGTTAGGTTACCAATAAACCATATGGGATTTTTTTTTGGTCAAGTATTTTAGTTTAATTGTGTTAAAGAAAAAGAAATATTTGAATAATTTTTTAAAGTTAATAAATCAAATTAAAATTAAATGAAGTTAAAAATGAAAATAAAACTTGAAATAAAATTAAAGAACCAAAACTATATTTTTGGCAAATTCAAAAGCTTTCCAATTTGTAAGAATATAAGGTTTTAAATCTCCATTATGACAATAATCATATTTTTTATCATAAGATTTTGAAATCATAATTTCTTCTAAATACGACACAACATGTTTTCTAATATAAATTTTAATGAAGCTAATTTATAATTTTAAAAAGTGAAACTATGGTATGCATGGTTTGACAAGTTAATGTAACTGAAATTACTAGTTTTAATAATAATTCTTTCATGTTGCTACAAAACTTCATGAGTATTTGAGTAGAAAATGCTATGAAATTAGGTGTTCAATACCCAAAAAAAAAGAGAAAATTACAAAGAAGGTTCCTAAGTTACTATTATTTATAATAAAAGATCTTAAAAAATTTAAATTATTTAAAAGGACTAAATAATCTAACTTTTGGATTGAATAGACAAGAATGCACCTTCCATTTACTTTCTTCTTTACTCTCATCTATGCCATCTCATCTCTCTCTCTTTCTCTGAAGGACGAAGCACAAAACAAATCATAGGAAGAATGGAGATTTTGTAGAACTTGGAAATAGGGCAAAAGAGAAAAAGATATCATCTATGAAAATCCTTACACCTACAAGTTCCTTGCAATCTCATAATTGATATTCACAATTTGTAAGTTCTTTTTTCTTCTTCCTTTCTAAACTTTTTCACATAATTATCAAACTTATAACATAGTATTTTTATTGGTAATATTTTAGAGTGATGAGCAAGATAGATGACATTTTAACAAATAAACATTATTAGGCAATTAATGAATCAAGGTGGTAAAGAACCTAAAGTCGGATAGTAATAATAATAAAAGTTCACTATAATTCTATTAATTCTTGTTGTAACTTGTGTATGCAAATAACCACAAAATTGGAAAGTAAGGTGGTAACTAACTAAAGTTGTAATATGGGCATGCAAATGGCCTCAGAGTTGAAAAAGCAAGGTGATGAGAAATTATAAAATTTGGTAGTAATAACCTTAAAAATCCTTTATAATTTCAAAAAGGCCTAAGTGGTAATAAATAAAATTATAACTTGTGCATGCAATGACCTTAGAATTGTGAAGTAAGGTGGTAAGAAATCCAAAATATAATAGTAATAATACAAAAAGTCCTTAATAACTTTAGAAAACCTACATGGTAACAAACTAAAGTTGTAATTTATACATGTAAGTGACCTTATAATTGGAAAGTAAGGTGGTAAAAACAAAATTTGGTAGTAATAACCCTAAAAATCCCTTGTAACTCCAAGAAATAATGTTGACAAAGCAAAATGGTAACTAATTAAAGTAATGTTCTATAACTATTTCTATTAAGATTGATGAATGAAAGTGGTAATAAATTTAAAAACTACGTAGTAATAATTTTAAAAGTCTTTTGTAACTCTAAGATGCTTTCATGGTAATTAAGTTAGTCAATAACTTGTGACATACAAGTTACATGAGAATTAAAAAGTAAAGTGATAACAAATCTTAAACTAAATAGTAATAATTTTAAAAGTCTCTTATAACTTTAGGGTGCCTTAATAGTAATTAAGTTTGATGGTAACTTATGCATGCAAGTAATATGACAATTGGGAAGCAAAGTGTAACTAATCTAAAATTGGGTAGTAATAATTCTAAAAATCTCTTATAATTCTAGAATGCCTTAGTGGTAACTACATCCGGTGATAACTTGTGTATGTAAGTAACATGACAATTGGAAAGCAAGATAGTAATAAACCTAAAATTGGGTAGTAATTTGGGAAGCTGTGTGTGGTAACTTAACATATCCTACCTACTATATCATCCTCAACTAGGATTTAAAGGCCTTCTTTCTTCCAAAGACAAAACCTTTATATACTAAAAAACCTTAGAGAAAGGGAAGCCATATACTCAACAAAATGAGCTCAAACCCATTAATAATTGAACCCTCCTTAATGAAAAAATAGATATTACTTACACATTGCAGAACGTAGAGAGAGAGAGAGAGAGAGAGAGAGAGAGAGAAAATAGAGAAAGAAAATGGATATAAGAATTGAAAATTATATTAACAAATTTGGATTGTTTTGATTCAATATGAGAAAATGTGTGTGTTGGGATATGAAGAACTCTCTCTCTTCATTTTGAGAAAATGGATATAAGAATTGAAAATTATAGTAACAAATTTGGATTGTCTTGATTCAATATGAGAAAATGTGTGTGTTGGGATATGAAGAACTCTCTCTCTTCATTTTTCGCTTGTATTCTCTCTCTCTCTCTCTCTCTCTCTCTCTCTCTCTCTCTCTCTCTCTCTCTCTCCTTTGTTTTTTTTACTTTTAAGGGCATTTTCATCAACTTACACAAAAAAAAATTCTTTGGGCCTTTTGAATAATTTTACATTTTTAAAGTTTTTTGTTATAATTTTTAATAACTTGTGGTCCTGGATGTAATTTTTTCCTCCAAAAATAAGCATTTCAATTTTGAACTCCTAATGAAAACATGTTACTCCTAAGGGAAGGGGAAAAAAAAGGAATTTGAATTCTCTTATTTCTTGATGTCAATATAATATTATTTGAAAAGAGATATATTAAGATACGGAGGCCTCATATTTTTTATCCTCTTTTCCATTGATGTATCTCGTACTTATATCTATTTCTCTCCAATACATTTACGTCTCTCTAATATAATATTATTAGGACAAAATAAATGGATATATTTTATTATGCTCATAAATGTATCTCTTTTTCAATTTATTAAGATATTTATCAAATTTATCAAATATGAATACAAATAATAAAAATATGCATTGGTCCATAATCTTGTTTTCAGGCTTTTCATTGCTCCCGCTGGGTTTTCTGCTTTTCCTGTTACTTCTCTCCCTCCCGAAAGTGCACAAGGGTCGTCGATCTTCGTTTTCGTTCCCTGCCAAGCTGCCGATCAATTAGCACCACGAGGTTTTTCTTTGCCAGCATCGATTGCTGAATCCATACTTGTTCTCAGTTGCATGTCTTTCTCTCTTTCTCTATTAAGCATTCAACTCCAAATTCAACATCTGCTCAAATCTCAATTCCGCTCAAGTTATACAACAAAGTTGTGCTCTTGAAGGCCCTATTGTGTTCATTTTTCGTAAAATTCGATCCAATTTATGCTGAATTTAGGTTCCATTCATATTGGGTGCTGAGTCTGTCGGAGAATTATAAGAGGATTTTGCGTATAAGCTCGATTTTCGTGTATCCTTCAACGTGGGTGGTTTTTGAACTGTGACTTTTACAAAATGATGGTTGAGGATCTTGGAGTTGAAGCTAAGGAAGCAGCAGTTCGCGAGGTCGCGAAGCTTTTGCCTCTTCCGGAGCTTCTGCAGTCCATCTCATCTATCAAGGCCGATTACATTTCACGTCAACAGGTACCGGTTCAATTCAATTTATTGTCTTTGGTGCTTTGCTGTTGGTGTGCTTGATTTCGCCATTCAGGATCTTGGTGAGTCATATTTCTTAACTACCAAGAATGAAACAATTTAGATGTAACAAAGTGTACTATGGGAATGGACTCTATTTTATATTGGTATACTCCTAGAAGTTATATCAAATTTCTGTTCTAATCCATCTTTTCAATCTCTTTTTTTTTTTTGGCTCTCTGCTGTTTCACTCCCGCGTCATTTATTCTTTCTGTTTTGTTTCATCCCCCTAAAACTTACAACAACATCAACAACAACAGCAACAACAACCAAGCCTTTCCCCACTGGGTGGGATCCCCCGTAAAACTTAAAGCATTTTTTTATTTTGGTAAACCAAATTAGAAGAAAAAGAGAATGGAGGGAATGAATATTAACAATATAGAAATGTGTTTATCAACTCTAGATTCGTTATTAAACTGTCGTTGATTCCAATTTCTTTCCCTCCTTATTTTGTGCCTCAAACGAACTATTATGAAAGTCAATATAAGCTTATCTTGGCAAAGATCAATCTTCTAGTAGAAACTTTGCTTGGTATGGAATTCTAGATAAATAATTTTTATGGGAAACTAATTGGAATTGGGCAATGTTGTGGAATGAAGTAGAAGATTGTATGCTAGCTAAAATTCAGTGCCTTTTTTTTTTTCCCGTTTTTGGGGAAGATCAATATATGGGAGTGATTACTGATTGCTATGCATGCAGTTTGCACACATCGTTTTTTCTATAGCCAATTCAATTAACATTGATACCAAAAAATAAAGGGAAAAAAAGAATAACAGGAGTGAGGAAACAGCCAATTCTTATATCTTCGCTCCCAAATGTGGTGTTCAGAAAGTGATGTGTTGTGTTGGAGAGCAAAGGAGAGGATTTTTAAGAACCAATTTCACCAACGTTCTCAGTTTAGGATCAAATTGTATATATATATATATTTAGGTGCATTGTATTTGATGGTATTATGAGGCATTACTTTGTTGACATTGTACTGAAGATGAATTTTGCATATTTTCTTCATTATTTTCCCATTCATTTTAGGGGTGGGGACTTTGGGTTTTCTGTTGGGTGTATGGCCAAACCATGGCATAATTATTGAGCCAAACCATGGCATAATTATTGAATCAATATGGGAAAATATAAAGGAATGAATTGATTATGAGGTTGATACGTGTGACTGATGGTCAAAAGAAGATACTAATGAAAATTTCAATTGAGTATGTTGGTTCTAAAGCCTATAGGTCATAATGCTTCAGTTAGATTTTCTGCCTTCACATTTACAGTAATAAAATAATATGCTGTCAATAATGTTGCCCCCATTTTACATAGAGTTTTAGGCGTTGCCAATTCTTATTGTTGCTATTTTGCTTTATTTACAGGTCAATGATGCACAGCTTAGTACAATGGTTGCAGAGCAGGTAATTATTATTGAAGAATTCTAAAATGGAGAATTCAGAATTTGCTATTCTGATTTATCTTATTGCACTAGGTTAAAAACTCAGTACTTAAATAGAGGGAATGGTTGCAACCAGATCCCTTTCAATTCCATGATTACAGCAAATGCAATAAATGGAAATAAACACCTCAATCAGCGAAATACAAAGAAAAGCAAAACAAAAAAGTTGACTCCAAGACAATAAATATTCCTATATGCAAAAAATAAGAAACATGTGCTGTTCAACATTCCCCCTTAAGTTGGGACATAAATGTCTAGCATTTCCAGCTTGGAGTTGAGTTCTTCAAATTTGATCCTTGTAACAGCTTTAGTCAACAACTCTGCCACTTGTGAGTGAGTAGGAATATAAGTAAGATCCAGTGCCTTTGACTCAATTATCTCCCTGAATAAGTGCCTATCAATCTCCACGCGCTTCATTCTATCATAGTGAATTGGATTCTTGGAAATTCCAATAGTGGCCATGTTGTCACAGTACACCTTCAAGGGTAAGTCACCAAATTACCTCACACAAATGTATAGTATCCAGGAGTGGACCTTCTATCAGTCACGAATCCAGCTCAATCTGCATAAGTGAAAACTTTTAACCCCCTGTGGATTCCCTTTTTGAAGAATAGCCCTTTACTTGGTGTCATCTTAAGATATCTCAATATCTAATAAACTGCTTCTAAATCCTTCTCATTTGGTTTGTTCATAAACTGACTCACCACACTAATAAGGAAGCCAATATCAAGACAAATATGAAATAGATAGATTAGCTTACCCACTAGATATTGATACATCCCTGTGTCAACAGGAGTGCTGTCCTGTTTGAGTTCCAGTTTATAATTGATTTCCATAGGTGTAACTATAGGTTTGCATCCTAACATTCCTGTTTCTTCCAACAATGTTAGAATTTCAAAGTCTAGGGATAGGAGATTGTGGAATTTATATTCTTCTAGCGTGTATTCTTGTAAATCTTACTTTCATTTCCTTATCTCTTCTCCCACAAAGAAGTTGTTCCTTCTTGAAAAACACATTTGGAAATCTAAAGCTCCTCCAAAGGCAGAGCTTTTATTTGTACAGTGGTACCCAATAGAATTAACACAAATGACACATTGCAAATTGAAAGACTTATCATAGCTTTGTCTCCTTGCATTTTGTACTATGTGCACGCATAGTGCAGAAACTGGAGCTCATTTATTTTTACATTTTTGAGTGGCTGTTTTCTTGTGGAATAAGTTGTTTGGGACTTTTGGTCAGAATTGGGTTTGTTTGCAGGATTTAGAGCCGTTTAATATGATTTGAAGGTTTTGGCCATACAAAAGTTCAAGAACTTTGTGGCAATATGTGGTTTGAGCAGTTTTTTTGGAATGTGTGGCTAGAGTGAATCCCTCATATTTTTAGAGGTGTTTCATTGTCTCTAGATAACCTAAGGACAAGGATTCTGTTTGCAGCTTCCTCATGGTGTTTGGCTCAAGGATTTTTGTAAGGGAGTGTCTCTTTTGGGTATGTGAAGGGACTGGGTAGCACTGCTGCATGTTTAACTTTCTACCTGTCATTTTTTTCTCTCTTGTAAGGATTTTTGTTTTCTTTGGCGGATACCTAATCCTTGTCTTTTATATATCTCTTCTCTCTTAATAAAATTATTCTTTTATCAAAAAAATGAAAGACAACTGGAAGAAGCCAATGATAAATTATTTATAGCTTCTAGAAAAGGATGAACTTTGGAGAAAATAACTGATGCAAACAATCTTGGTTGCAGCAAAGAAAAAAGGGATGCATCATGCATGTCCTCTGCTGCAATAATAGAAGGCATATATTATATGGACTTTGGAGATCACTATTTCATGGTTATATTTATTTAGACCATTGAATATGCATCGTCTTGTACTTTCTGCACTTCCTGTTATTAATAAGTTGCTTTGCCCAAAATACTCTTGACTGCAGGTTGAGCAGGCACAGGCAGGATTGGAATCACTTAACTCATCTCAGAAGACAATAAACCGGCTTCGTGAAAACTTTGTCTCTATTGAAAAGTATGTAAACAATCAGATAGACTGACAAATGTTGTTTCTTAGAGTGTGCTTGTTTAGTCTTGCAACCTTGATAACTTTCACTTCGAGCTTAATGTAATTTTCTGTGTGAATCAGGTTTTGTCAGGAATGCCAAACATTAATTGAAAACCATGACCAGATAAAGCTACTTAGCAATGCAAGAAATAATTTAAACACGACCTTGAAGGTGATTTTCCTACCCTTGTTAATGAAGCCATTTATCATGATTAAATAGTAAATCATTACATTGTCCTAAGAGTTGATATCTTAATCACCCTTCCCACTGTTCTGCATGAGTTTTATGCTCGGTGTCTGCACATATTACCAAAGGTGGTTGTTTCCTCTTACTTTGTCTCCTGGTGCACCATGTTTAAAGTACAGATGCAGTTCCCCACTTCCACTAAAATGCTTCCTGCACTGTATCAACCATTTATAATGTAATTGATCTTTAGGATAAGTTGAGAGTTGAGACAGATATCAAGCAGCAGATTTCTGGTTATTTGTCCTGATTTTGACTAATTATAGTTTCAACCTCGTCCTGGAGGGATCCATCATGACATTTATATGTGCATATCCTTCCTTGTTGTATAATTTTGACCATTCAACTTCCTTGTCTTCTAATAGGATATTGAAGGTATGATGTCCATCTCTGTTGAGGCAGCAGAGGCTCGGGATTCTTTGAGTGATGACAAAGAACTTGTCAATACTTATGAGGTAATGCTGGTCTTTCTTATAATGTGGTTAATTATTATGCTTGTCTCAACATCTAGTCCATTTGAAATCTTATTTTCCTTTTCTCTTTTTTCTTATCTCATCTTTTCTTGTTACAGAGATTAACAGCCTTGGATGGGAAGCGGAGGTTTGCATTAGCAGCTGCAGGTTCTCACAAGGAAGAGGTTGGCAGATTAAGGTCAGTTTCTTCTTAAGTTCACTTTGACATTTATGGGCTGTGCTAGCTGGAATCCACGAGGGGGCTGGCCACAGATTTTGAAATGATTTTCAATCTGCTATAAGTCCCCCATCATATCATTATGCTGTGATCTACTTGTTTTATTAATTGGCTGTAATATATATTTAGGTGATCCTGTAGGGCATTTCTACCATTGAATCGTTAGTGCTAGATCTATGATCCAATTTGCTTGCTATTTTATCAGGTGCTGTTGTTAGTGGTTATTACAAGTCTTCATATTAGTAGAGGAGTGCCCAATCAGCCCCCAGTCATGTAATCATGCAGTGACCCACTAGTGTTGTTGATCAGTAGTTTTAGGTGATCCTTTGATTTTTTTTTTCCTCATTTAAAAAAAAAAATATTTTTTTTTGGGTTAATTTTCAATCTATGATCCAATTTGCATACTATTGTATTCTCTGGAGAAAAGTTTACTCCTAAAGCCAGGCTGACAAGGGAGGAGAGCCTTCACTTTAAGAATTCTGTTTCTCTCATCCAGGCAATATGGGACTCATGCTTCTTTGTCAATCTAGTTGAATTTGAGATAACAGTTCATCTTCACCTGGGGGTGCATAAACTGAGCTCTGAAACCACTTGATGTAAAGAATAACCCACTCAGAAAAACGAGGCTAATAAGAGGGAAGAGCGCCCCCCCCCCCCCCCTTTTTTTTTGGGTGAAAGGAAAATCTTGCCTTTAAAGGATAACCCACCAAAAATCTCTGAATCTGGCTCCTCTAGGACAGACTTTTGAGTTTTTTCTATGGTCAGTTGTATGTTATGAGGTCTTTATTATTGGTCCCCCGTATAGGATAGGTTTGGGAAACCTGTACTTAGAACTGGAACCCGAACCAGAGACAATCCTCAAAAGAATAAAAATTCTTATTATAATTCAATGACAAAAAATGATACAATGCCTTTTGATTGATACCCAACACTATCATAGCAACAATTCAACAAAGCTCTAACAAAACAGAGCTTTTGATAGTAAGCGAATAGAAATACCTCTGGATTGTGGTTGAAGAATGTACTGTCTCCAGCCAAGAAATCCAGAATTTGACAGAAAAACAGTGAGCACATTCTATCACTTTTGAAGCAGCTCCAGCCCAATCTTATTCATTCTCCCAACAAACCACTCCAATTCTTTCTTAAGCCCCTCTTCTTCTGCTCCAGCCCCATCTTATTCATTCTTTCTCTCACCTTAACAATTTTCTCTGTGAAACCAAAAGTTGGCTGCCACCTGTTCCTTACTTGACTTATTGCAAGTATTTCCTCTTTCTGATTCCTCTCCTATCTGGGCCATAATAGTAAAGAGTTTCTAGGCCCAAGCCTCTTATATAGACTCACTGAATTGGGCGCCTAACACCTTTATATGAGTAATGCTACTTGGACAACTTTTTTCTCTCACAACCGTCAACTGCAATATAGTTTAGGTTGTGTAATTAGCATTTTTCTCTTTATACAGGTGATCCAACAACCATAATCTATTGGGACAGGAAGCGTAAACTTAAGACCTAAGCAACCTAAATCTTAGAGAAATTGTAATTCAGGATAGTAAATAAAATACTAATCCTCTAATGGGATAAGATATCCCAGATCCATAGATCACAATTTAAAATCCCAAACAACTAATAAATAAACCCTAAATCCTCAATTACAATTGTATCATAGATAGGCCCATTTATTATAATTATTATCCCTTCACACTGCAATCTTGTGAGTGGAGTGTAATGCATGTGGTGTTTTAAGGTTCCAAAACATATTTACTTGCCTGAAAATTTAAGAATGATATCATTTGATATAGGAGGATATTTTATCCTCTGGGCATAGAGCATGTTCCTTCTGCCATCTTCTGCATGTGTTAACAGTATATTCATGGTTAAAAGCTAAAACAGAGACATGATAAAGAGGAAGACTTGCGATTAATGGCTGCCTCCTACTTTCATCTATAATATTAGTGAAAATAATGATAAATACAGAAAATAGAAGATAAAAACCACTAGATTGATATCAGGTATCCCAATCTCCAAATAATGATAAGGGATGATTGTCTAGAGGATAAGAGTATTCTTTATCCTTTTACACTCCTGAAGATAATAATTTTAAGGTTATTGATACCATAAGATAATGGTATCTATATCCCGTAAAGCGCTGTAACACTTATCCAACAATATTTTGATATGTTTTTCATTGCTCCCCCTCAAGATGAAGTTGACTTAACTCTTTCTTGTTGCAATTTACACACAAGCTGAATTTAACCACTAAATGCTTATACCCCCAAAAATAAAAAATTAAAAATTAAAAAAAAATAAAAAGAATAAATAACAACTTTGCAGCTTAACAAGATCAAGGAAGGACTTGTAACTTGGGCAGCTCGATTGATGACAGTGAACTTGAAAATCAACTTGCAAGGATCTCAACGATCAACTTGTAAAGAACTCAATTAGCTCAGTAAACCACAACTTGTACTCAGTCCAGCGGGCAGTGGCTCTAACCATGATGAGCTTAACAAGAAACAACTTTTTGTCAACTAATAACAGCTTGAATAAGAGCTCTGTTTGACAAAAGGTTGATGGTATTGTATGGATTGAAGAAACATATTACATTTGTATATGGTACTAGGACTATGAATACTTATCCTATTAGCGCTAGGCGTATAAGCCCAACCCTAAAAGCCCATCATCTCTTAACAAGTTTTATATGTTGTTACTGTGCATAGCTTGTTGAAATGAAATTACCAATTCACTCCTCATCCTAGAGACATTATTTATTGATCAAGCCTGTTAATGGTTAATATTCCTCTTGCAAAGTGAAACTAAATTAGTTTTGGTTTTTGTAAAACTTGAGCTTTCATTGATATCAAGGATCATGTGCAATCAGTTTTATTTGAACTGTCTCATATGCTTTTGAAACTTGAAAGTAACTGTTTAGATGATGATAGAACGGTTAAGATCATTGATTAGTGATTTTGATTCCTTCATGTTCATTTTATTGTTTCAATCTAGGAATATGTTTTTCCTTATCTTAATCTTGGCATATGTCTCAGAGAATATTTTGAAGATGTAGATCAAACTTGGGAGACCTTTGAGAAGACATTATGGAGCCATATTTCCAATTTCTATAAACTTTCTAAAGAAAGGTTTGTGCCATTTTTAATATTAAATATCTTGCCAAAATTTTCATTATTTCTTGCAATCACATTGTGCTGTGTCTATGAAACTGCTTCACTTACTCAACTTCTATTAATTGAGTGCCCTTTGAGATTTGAAACTGTTACGGTTTTTGTTGATTTGAAGACTATTACAGCTTTGAGCCATTTGTGATTTGGTTGAAACCTTGGACCTACTTAGGTTTGGGATTTTTAGGCCCAAGCCCAAGCTCAAGCTAGAGAATTTCAAGGGTTTTGTCCACTTTGTCTTGAATTATGAGATGTTAATGCACTTTGTTTTCACTTTTATTTCCACTAAAACGTAATTATCATAATAAATATATCAAACAAAAGCATCACAATTTCTATATACACCAAAAGCATCAGCATGCTTGGTAAGGATGCAGGCGAGAACTATGCTTGCTTAATACGAGAATAAAGATAAAGGAATGACAATCCAGTGGCCTTGATTTGTATAGCATCCTCAGCAAATTTCTGCATTGCATTGGCAAACATGAAGCTATGTGCTTTGGTTGCGATAATATGCATAATTCTGATGGGCTTGCTGGCCCAAATGTGCCTTCTTACCCAAATATGGTTGCTGCCCCAAAAGTTAATTCAGTTTCAGCCCACAAGACTTATTCCAGGGGAAACAAGATGAAGACAAAAGAAGGAATAGACAAAGGGGCAACTAACTCTGACATTAGTGGAGGCCACGGAGAGTAGTGGAAGGGCAAAGGAGTGCTGCTGAGGGGATTTGAAGGGAGTGTGCAGAGAGAGGAGGTGTGAAGTAATTTTGGAGAATTTTGTCATGGGAGAGACTCGTCTCTCAAAAGCTAGAGAACTACCCGTTTCATCTTTTGTGTGTGGTTTTTGGTATAAGTGCTATAAGAAGTGTTCTGGTATTTGGTTGTTAATAAGAAGTGTTATGTTTCTTGTTTGTCCTTGCTGTTCTATAGCTCAAATCTGTTAGTTTATGCTGCTTTTGTGGTTCAAATCTCATCAGATTCTCCTTTTTTTTTTGGGCAGCCCTCAAACTCTGGTTCGTGCTTTAAGGTATGTTGTTGGCAGACAATTGCATTTACCTTTCTACTTTTCTGTTCCCCCCCCCCCCCCCCCCCCCCCAACAAAAAAGAAAAAAAGGTGGGATTGTGGGTTAAATGGCCTGATTGTGTTTTAAAACAGTTCCCATTGAAACAGGAAAACTATATTGTTCATGGTTTGTTCCTAAAATTCTAGCATGTCCACCTTATGATTGCATTGAAAACTTCTGACATTGAAAGCAAATTCTTTTATGCCTTTGATTAAACTTTATGGCAGAGAAGAGTTGAAAATAGACTTATAGGTTTATGGCAGAGAAGAGTTGAAAAGAGACTTATAGGATTAAGCTACTTTGTATCAAGTCATAACTATTTTCTGCAAGAGTATATGGAACTCTAAGATGTGTTGCAAGTCTTGAATATGTGATATTAAGAAAATAACAATCATTTTCCTTATTTTTCTACACTAAAAAAATGATTCATATTTGTTTCAAATGAAACATGATGATGTTTTGCAAACTCACTGACATCACAATGAAAATCACTAAGGTTAAAATCTTTGAACAACTCACCTGTGGTGATAGAGCCAGATTTGGTCTGGCTTATTAGGGAACTCAAGATAGTAAAGTCCATGTCTTTCCTTAGCATGCCTAATTATCCTCCTTATAACTTGGTCCTGAAAAACACGAGTCAAGAGAGAATAGAAGAACACTGCAATTTAAATCATCTGAAAGTTGATGAAGAGATAACAAATTTGTGGACAATTGAGGAACATGTAAAACATTTTTAAGGGTTATGGATGGGTTCAAAACAATGTCTCGTTGCTCTGCAATAGTGGCCAAGGATCCATCAGCAACAATGATTTTCCTATTACCAGGACATTGTTGGTACTTGTTATGTATGGAATTTATGTGAGGAATGTGTCATGTGGTTTGTGGCTCCAGAGTCAATGACCCAAATATTTGATAAACCAGATTTAGAAGCACTCAGTATATGAAGAGGGAACTTAATCTGAGGTTGTCAATAGATTCAGAAAGTGATTTAAGCCTCCCAATTTCTTGTTGAAGAAGTTCTGTTTTTCGGATTGGGATGATATTAATAGGATTTTTTTTTTTTCAAACGCTAAGAATGGCTTCGAAACAATGAAAGCTAGAAAATTTGATATCCTGTTTCTTGCTCATTTCCAAATTTGTTGCTATCAAAAGAGTTTTACTAATTTCAACACGCGCCTAGCTGAATTTAACAAGTTAATTTCATATTTTGCAGTTGGCAGCAGTAACTTTTTTGTTTCTTTGGGTGGAAAGTCCAACAATTTTGCTTTACCTATGAATAATATTTTGCTTATCTTTAGTTATAATTGTTTGTGTCAATTGTGTCTCTTCAAGTTATGGTTTTACCTTTTTGGTATTGGATTTCCCTATGAATATCTCTGGGCAGGGCAACATGTGGGTAGATTATCATTGTACTCTTCAAATTAACATAATGTTGCTTTGTCTCCATCAATCCGACTCTAGGGTTGTTGAAATGCAAGAAATCCTTGATCAACAAATTGCAGAGGAAGCAGCTGAGGCTGAGGGGGATGGTGCAATGGAATCAATTGCAAATCCACAAAAAACTTCCAAGTAACTTACATTTTTCAGAATTGATTTACAATTATATGTATTATCTCTTCCCATTGTTATAAATACACAAAAGAAGGGGGCTCGAATTGGTTGGTGCCTTTTTCAGCATTTTAAGACAACATCCAGTCTATTGAATTGAGTTTACTGTAATAACAGAATGCAGTAGTATACTAGAGTTCTAAAACCTGTTTTTGATGCAAATAAAATGATCCAATTCAGTTCTCAACAGATAGGACAGCAATGCAAACTAACAAAAACAGTATGCAAGAACAAAACAGTAAGCTAGCTAGACAACTAATGAACAAACTGAAATGTAAATGCAAAAGTTAAAGAGATGGGGAAGAAGATCAAACACAAAATATTTTTCCTAATTCGGTCCAACAATGACCTATTTTTTGTCCCCTTGGCACCCAGGGGCTTTTTCACTACCGAAGGTGATTGTTTTCCAAACAGCTCACCAGCACGGTTACAAGATGGTTTGTCATGCTCACCTAAAACATTTACAAAGGTGTTTTCCCCTCACTCACCACCAATGAATCATTAACTACCCTTTCTATTACTTAGAAAGGTAGAAATTTACAATAATGTAAGATGAAAGAAAGATACCCTCTCACAGGATGGGGTTTACAATTAACCTTAGTCTAACACTCTAAAACCGTGAATATAATCCCAGACACAAAATTTCAAAGGTTTCCTAATGAATTGGCAAGAGTAAGATTAAGAAACCATTGAAAGAAACCAAGATCACTATGCTTATCAGGCTTGGATGTGTCTCTGGTTTGCTGTGAAACTCTTTTATACTGTTTGGGGCATGACATGACTGTTGGAGATCATAAAGGAACCTAAACTAGCCGTTACATTATTTAATCCAAGTTTTAGTGCAGGGTGTTAGTTTTCAGTTTAACTCAATATTTTCAATCAGTTCAAAATCTGAACTTGCCTTATTTAGATCTGAATTCTTCCAGATACAATTTTGAGTAGATTTTTGTTTGTGAATAGAGCCATTGGGCTTGATCCTCATTGAAATCTGTGACTTTTATGTCTTGATTTCATGAGATCAAATCAACTTAGTTATTTCCTATTTTGTTCACCGATTTTCTGTGACCTCTTTTGATGGTTTTTATCTCACTTTGTTTTGCTTATGTTATGGGATTCTAGTGGCTGATTTGTAGCTGTGTTTCCCTTATATATGTACTGCTTCTTGTTTCTTTGGAATATACATAAATCTTTCTCATTTTGTCACCTTTCCTCTGTCTCTTTTCTTCATGGTATTAGAGCGTGGAGGCCTGATCCATCCACATGCCTAAATACGGGTTCCAATCTACCAACTGCGAAGATGAGGAAGTCAATTCTTCCACTGAAATGGCGTCGTAGGTCACCCATATTGAGGTGTTGCAGCCTAGTGGTGTGTTCAAGTCCTAGCCTGTCTTTGTTACTGCCCACAAACTCAATGGACTGAACTACCTTAAATGGAGTTAGTCAGTTATGATGTTTGTGAGTGGAAGAGGCAAAGAGAACTATTTGACTGGTGTGCAGCCAGTTAGAAGTGATCCCAAGTTCAAAACCTGGAATGTCGAAAACGATCTTGTGATGTCCTCGCTTGTGAATTCAATGATCACAAACATTGGAGAAAATTATATGTTCTATATGACAGCTTATGACATATGGGAGAGTGCTCATGAATCATACTCCACCTGGGATAGTGCTGGTGAATCATGAGATTGAAAGTCCTATTCAAGACCTGAAGTAAGGTGATATGTTGGTAAATCAGTACTTTAACATTTTTACCAAGTGTTGGCAGTAGCTAAATGCATAGGAAACCATTACTAAGCAATGCACTTTAAATGTTGCCACATACAGAAAGGTTGTGGAAAAGAGATGTATTTATCAATTTGTGATGGGCCTTAACCACAAATTTGATGAGATCAAGGGGAGAGTTTTGGTTCACACTCCCTTTCCCTCTCTCAAGAAAGTCTTTTTGGAAGTCAGGCGTGAAGAGCATAAGAAAAAGGTGGTACACAGCTCCGGACTTGCGCCAAACCCAACTCCACGTAAATCGTCAGCTTTGGTCTCTAGAGGCACTACTGTCCATGAAGGGGGGCAAAAAGCATACCAACCAGGGCAAGAGATGGTGTGATCACTGTTACAAAAGTGGCCACACTAAAGATTCCTGCTGAAAACTCCATGGGAAGCTAGCCAATTGGAAGACCAAACCAAAAGGAGAAGCTAAGGGCTACATCGTGACTATTGATGCTGCCACTGCCCCTGAATCCTCTCTGTTCAGCTGTGAATAGCTTGAACTTCTTCAGAAAATATTGTCTCTCAAAACTTTGCCACTAGTGTTAATAAGGGTACCAATGTCATTAGTAACATTGCCTAATCAAGTAGCTTCTCTTTAGCCTCGACCACCCAGAACTTATCTATTTACAGTTGGGTGGTGGATTCAGGAACCTTTAACCATATGACTGGTAATTCATCATTATTTAGCAGTTTCAGCCCTTGTACAGAACCTATAAAGGTTAAAATTGCAGATGGGACATTGGTTAACTTTACTAGTTTTGGTACAATCAACATTTCAGAAGATCTTGTCCTTAAGAAAGTGTTCTTTCTGCCTAAAATTGCTTGTAACCTGATGTTACTTAGCAAAGTCATCAAAGATAACAATTGTATGGCTAACTTTTCCAATGATGGCAATGTTTTTTAGGATTTGGGATCCAAGAGGATGATTGGCAATGTTAAGGAGGTTGATAGACTTTATCTTTTGGGTGCTACAACTTATAATATAGTGGCTCTCACTACTAGTAATTCTGAAATTTTATTGTGGGACAATAGGTTAGGCCACCCCAATTTCCTTTACATGAAAAGATGTACCCATCTTTGCTTAATAAAAATTCTACTACTCTTTATTGTCTCTTGCCCAATTAGCCTAACATACCAGAAATACTTACCCCTTTCGCGCTTACAAGCCACCCCATCCTTTCCAATTAATTTATAGTGATGTTTGGGAGCCATCTAAAGTTACTGGGCTCACTAGTGTTGGTAGCTTGTTACATTTGTGGATAATCACATGAGATTTATGTGGGCTTACCTAATGAGGGAGAAGTTTGAAGTTCCTTCAATTTTCAAATCTTTCCATCAACTTATTCAAAATCAATTCTTGACCTTGATAAAAGTTCTTCATAGTGATAATGGGAAAGAATACATTAATACCTAACTCAACTCTTCCCTGGCCACTCATGGCATCCACCACCAGAGCTCCTATATTCACATCCCTTAACAAAATGGTATAGCTGAGAGGAAAAAAAGACATATTCTTAAGGTGGCCTATTCTCTTATGTTCACTATGAATGTACCTAAAAGATTTTGGGGAAATGTTGTTTTAACCTCTGTTTACCTTATAAATAGAATGCCTTCAAAGGCACTCAATTTTCAAACCCCTTGTGCTGCCCTCTTCAAACACTACCCTTGTAGCTTCTTGATTACACTACCTTACCTATGGAGGTATTTTGCTGTACCACCTTTGTTCACATCCACAATGGTAACAAACTTAATCTGAAAGCCATCAAGTGTATGTATGTTGGGTACTATAAGTTAATAACTTGGGTTTGTGATAATTTGTAAAATGCATATGCTTGTGACAAAGAGGATACATCACAAAAATTCTGTGAATTCATATTACTAATATTACAAATTGATTTTTTTATAGTAGAAATAAAGTGAATTAGACTTTGATTTATGTCCCAAAAAGGTTATAGGTTGCTATTCTCCTATTTTACAAAATTACTTTGTCTCTATGGATGTCACCTTCTTTGAAGCTCAACCTTACTTTCCAAATGCATCCATTTAGGGGGAGAGTGGTGAGCACCTAAAGGAATGGAGTGTTTGTTTGGAAGAAATCCCATCTAGTGTTCTTAATTTTTCTATTGCACCTAAGTATGCCATTGTCCTTAATAAACTTGAGTGTAACCAGTCTAGATCACTCATGAGCTTGAACCTACACCTCTTGAAGAACCTAATGTGCCTAATCATAAGACTATTATGTCCCAAAAGGAGCCCTTTGCCTACTTCAGAAGGAAGAAGGCCCAAGAGGTAGAGGCCAAACCACCATTTAAGAAGAACATCACATGAGTAGAACACTCCCTTTATTGTATGAATTATCATAGGATGAGTGTTTGGATCTTCCCATTGCCTTAAGGAAAGGAATCAGAACTTGCACCAAAACATTCTATTGGCAATTTTGTTGCATATGATAGACTTTCATTCTCTTATCAAGAATTTGTGACTAGCTTGTCTAATGAAAAGATCCCTAATAGTATTTATGAAGCATTGAAATAGGAAAAATGGAGAAAAGCAATAAATGAAGAGATGAGTGCACTCTAAAAGAATGGGACATAGGATTCGGGGGAGCTAACAATGGGGAAAAAGGTTTTGGGTTGCAAGTGGTTATTCAACATCAAATATGACTCTAATGGAAGCATAAGCAGATACATCGTGAGACTTTGTGGCAAAGGGTTTTACTCATACCTGTGGAATTGATTACTAGGAGACATTTGCTCCTATGGCTAAATTCAATTTTATAAAGTTCCTTTTATTACTTGTTGCTAATTTGGATTGTCTCTCTACCAACTCGACGTAAAAATGCCTTACTAAATAGTGACTTAGAAGAGGAAGTGTACATGTCAATACACCCTAGCTTTGAAGACCATAAAGAGTGGAAATGTATGCAAACTCAACAAGTCTCTCTATGGTCTTAAGCAATCACCCTGTGCATGGTTTGTGAAATTCATGTTGCTGGTAAAATACTAAGGTTATACACAAGGGAAGTTGATCATACTATTTTTCCCTAGTTTGCTAATGGCAAGGCAGCTATTTTAATTGTGCATGTAGATGGCATCATTGTAATAGAGGATTATGCTGATGAAATTAAGAACTTGAGGAATTTTTTAGCGAAGGAATTTGGGATAAAAAACCTTAGAACTTTGAAGTATTTCCATGGGACGGAAGTGGCAAGATCTACGAAGGAAATCACTATATCCCAAAGGAAATACAAACTTGACGTCCTCAATGAAACTAGGTTGCCAGGGTGTAGACTAGCAGATACCTGCATAAAGGCCAACTAGAAAAGTAAATTCTCTCAAGAGAGTTTCCCTGTGGATACTAAAAGGCACCAAAAACTTGTTGGCAAACTCATTTATGTGACTCTCTCAAGATCTAATGTTAGCTTTCCTGTGAGTGTAATTAGTCAGTACATGAGTAAACCCACTGAAATCCACCTTGAGACAACTTATAAAATATTAACGTATTTGAAAAGGACTCCTAGAAAAGAGATTTACTTCTAGAAGGGGATTCATCGTGCTATTGAGATCTATTGTATTGCTGATTGGGTTGGTTCTATTTTAGATATGAGGTCTACTTTAGGCTATTGTACCAAAATGTGGGGGAACTCATTACTTGGAGGAGAAAAAAACAGTCTGTGGTTCCAAGAAGCATTCCTAAAGCTGAGTATAACATCATATGGCTCAAGGCATTTGTGAAGGATTGTGGTTGAAAAGATTGCTCAAAGAACTTAAGGAAGTATTATGTGACAACGTAGCTGCATAATGCATTGCAAGGAATTCTGTTCAACATGACAGGACCAAACATGTTGAGATTGATAGAAACTTTATTAAGGAAAAAATTGATACTAGTCTACTTGAATTTAACCACACTCCAACTAAGTTGCAAGTAGCTGATGTTCTCATGAAGGGTTTAACTCAGGCCAGATTTGAAAAGCTTGGAGCCAAGTTGCAGATGATTAACATCTATTCTCTAGCTTGAGGGGGAATGTTGGCAAATAGAGCTGTTGGGCTTGATCCTCATTGAAATTGTGGCTTTATGTCTTAATTTCATGAGATCAAGTCAACTTTGTTATTTCCTTTTTTGTTCACTCATTTTCTGTGATCTCCTTTAATGGTTTTTATCTTTCTTTATTTTGCTTATCTCATGGGATTCTAGTGGCTGATTTGTAGTCATGTTTCCTTACATACGTACCTCTCCTTGTTTCCTTGGAATATACATGTCTTCCTCATTCTGTCGCTTCTGCTCTCTCTCTTTTCTTCACTTTATGGATTCTCCTCTAGTGTGCTCTTGAAGTCTTCTCTTTCACTTGCTCTTCATTTGGATTTCATTAACTCTTGATTTGCAAAAAGTCCTTCATTTTATTAATCCTATCCCTTGAACATTGCTTCCAAGAGGCACTCTTTGCTTTTGTGGTTATTTTCTAGATGTTGGAGAGCTATAGGTGTGCTTCCTTGAAGTTCTTATTTCATTAATCTTTTGTCTTGCTTGCTTTGTGTTATTCCTTGATTCAAGCTTCAAATTCCAGAACACATGTAATTTAAAGCTGATTAGAATCTTCCTTAAAGCCCTCTAGCTGTTAGCCTTTAATGCCTTGTATTAGGAGTTGATTTGGCTTTAAATGTGTTATACATCTTTAATAGAGAATTTGTGAAGACCATATTGAGTACATTGAAGTTAGATTTGATACTTAATCTCTAAATCAGTGTTGCCTTAGAACCAGATTTTATTAGCAATTATTGGAGATTTTAGGATGCTTTAGGGATCTTTAAGCTTTGAATTTATGTGCTGAGGTGTATTATCATCAAAACAATCAATAGGCTTCTGAAGAAACCTTGGTGCTAACACTCATTATATCAATTGTCATGTCATGCCTTGAATTATATTGTCTGATTCCCAGCACGATAGTATCTCTGCTAGATAAGGTGCAAGTTTCACTTTTAAATCATTTAAGATTCTGTTGTTAATAATGAATCACAGAAAATCTGCCAGTGCAAAAAATTTAACACAGCAAAGACTGAAGGTTCAGGGGAAAGGCTATAAGGATAAGTGCTATGAACAAATACGGAAGACTGTAGAGGGGCGGTTTAACAAGCTTCTCACCGAGGTACCTCACTTTTTGCTCTACATGCTCTGATTCCCCCATACACACCCTTATAAACACAAACTTCTAGATTTACACAGATATAAGCCTTTATGCAACTCACTCCCAATTTAATTTTATGGATCAGCTTGTGTTTGAGGACCTGAAAGCAGCTCTGGAGGAAGCACGAAAGGTATGAATGACTATTTTTGAAGTTTGTCTAACTTTTTTTGCTTCTTATTTTCCTTCCCATTTGGACCTAATATCGGTTATCCTTTTCTTTCCTCCTTTTCTCCCTTATCAGTTTATTTCTATTTCTTGTTATCACAGATTGATCATTATATATCATATTTGTATCCTGGAGAATCTTAAAAAAGACAGTTCATTAGCTAATGAATTTTTTGTGATATATTATGTTTCCTTCTGACATTTTAATATATGATGGTTGGAAATATAAGATTGAGACTAGGTTCTTTCTATTGGGGACTGTTATATTAAATTGACATGTGATCTATGCATGGAAATATTGTAACCTTTTTGTATTTTTGGATAATATAAACATATCTTAGTGTCTATGCAAGGTATTTCAAAGATTCTCTTCATAACAGTATAGCATTGTAACTTGTAAAAGTTATGGTGGATATGAGTGGCAAGGTTTGTTGCAAAGATCATTCAATAAATTAATCATTCGATAAAGTTATGGTGGAAATTGGATTGTCACAATACAACCCTGATGGAAGAGGTTGGCATATCCTGTGACTGTTTTATTTCTCTGTTTGATGCATTCAACCTTGACCTTTATATCATACACAAGAGCAGCATCTTTGGCTTTAGAATAAGTTTGTCTGACAGCATCCCAAATGTCTTTTGCTGTGTGTAAGAACGTGCAAGTATCACTGACTTCTGGGGTCACAGAATTCCATAGCCAAGCCACGACCATGTCATCCTCCTCATGCCATGTTTCATATTTTAGGTGTCCTTTCTTAGGACCAGTCCCAAGAATATGGCTAAATTTCCCTCTCCCCTTCAAAAATATCTATGAAAAAATTTTCTAGACAACTTCCAAATGCCCAGAAAGAAGAAGATTGGCAATGCTAGAATATTAGCTCTTGTTTAAGGGAGATTGTTGGAAATTATCATTAATTTTAATTAAATTATTTTATACGCTTTATTTTAATTAAAGCTTATTTGTTTTTAATTAGTTTTGGATAGCGTTTTTATGCATTTAGGATTAGTTTAAGTATTTTGTTATGAATAGGATAAGATTAGTTTCAGTTTTTTATTTTAATTAGGATAGAGTTATTATATTTTGTTTAGGATAAAGTTATTTTATTCTTTTAAAATTACGTCTTTTAGTTGGAATAGAAATCTACTCTCTATTTATTGTTTATAAATGTAACACTATTTCCATCTAGTCAAATAAGTTCAAAGAAAAATTAAACCCTGAATTTTTATATGGTTTTAAGGCGCTAAGAAGCTTGACCTATTTTGAATAGCCAAGTTTGACTAACACGAAGCATGGCCAAGTCTGGCCAACAAGAGGCACAGAAATATATTGTTCTGGAGCTCTTCCTTTATCTTCTTTTGAACAGAAAGAACCAAAATTTGGAATTACCATTCTCTTATCATGGGAGACATCATGCTTCTCATCACTATTCCCAAAAGGCCCCAATCGGCCAAATCTTAGGATCCAACTGCTAGATGCCCCTCACACACCACTTGGAAAAAAAAAGCCATATGTTAGTGGTTAGTATAAAAAACCATATGTAAATGGTTAGCTTAAGAAAACCATAATTGGTGAAAAGTGAGACTTTACCTCACAAAAAGGCCAAGGAGTGGATGTCCAAAATCAAGACCCTTGCTTCAAAGTGAGGTAAAGAAAAAGACAAAGAGTTAAGAACCAATTTTTTTTTTTTTTTAAAAAGACAAGAATAAAGAAATTTTCAAACAACTTCCAAATGCGAGGAAAGAGTAAGATTGGCAATGCTAGAATATTAGCTCTAGCTTGAGGAGGAGTATTAGAAATTACCATTAATTTTAATTAAATTATTTTATTTATTTTTTATTTTAATTAAGGCTTATTTGTTTTTAATGAGTTTTGGATAACGTTTTTATGCTTTTAGAATTAGCTTAAGTGTTTTGTTATAAATAGGATATGATTAGTTTAAGTTTTCTATTTTAATTAGGATAGAGTTACCTATTGTGTTTAGGATAAAGTTATTTTATTTTTGTAGAGTTACGACTTTTAATTAGAGTAACGGTCTACTTTCTTTTTTATTATTTATAATTGTAACATTATTTCCATATAATAAAATAAGTTCAGAAAAAAAATAAATCCTAAATTTCTACTGTCTAAATCAATTGAGACCACTTTAAATAATTCTTCCCATTCAAGCATAGTTCGGATAAATATTTTGCAGTTCACCCACTGGAATGCTAGTCTCAGCAACTGGAATTAGAGATTACTGTCATGTCTGACATGGTGAAACTATAACACTTAGGACTGGGCAAACAAAAGTGGAAGAGTAAGTATAAAAGTGGTCAACTACTGGATAATAAAGGTCCAGAAACCAGGCAATGGGTTCGAAGTCAATGTTTCTGGACAAATGAAACAGGACGAGAAAAACATGTATGCTCTGTTTTAGGACAAGTTAAACAGAGGTATGGGAAAAACAGAAAAAGGCTCTGCTGAGAGAAAAAGCTCTGCTCTTCTGGTCAGATTTGATAGCAAGGAGAAATCAGGAATTAAGGCTGAAAAATGAAATCTCCCTTGAGACAAAAAAGGATGAGTTCAGCGACTATCCAGAAACGGAGAGTGAAATGAAGGATAAAAAGGCTGGGTAATAGGACAAGTACCAGCAACAAAGGAAAAAAACACACTGGATTGAAGGGGAAAATGAGAAACGACTCAGGTGGCAGTGGGGGACAGTTGGACCAACACCAAGAAGTGTGTCCAACTCAAAAAGGAATGTGGCAGTAAAGGCTTACAATGACAAGAACTCACACAAAGGAAAGGGGAGATGAAAATTTTTCAAGCTCTGATATCATGTGATTAAACGAGTAATTGTATTATTATGTACAAAAAGGTACATAGAGGCTCTATATATATACACATGGATATGCTTCTCAAAAAATGGAAAGAATCTACCCTATGATTACCCAACGGTTGACCCTCCATAATAAAGTGCCCTAAATACATGATTGCCTACCCCCTAAATTATACACATCCCTAAACCAGTTTTCTTGAAATCCCAGGCTAATAATACCCTGATAACACAATATTTTCCACAGTCACAATTAATTCACGGGTCTCATCTCTTGGTTTCCCATGTAGTTTCTAGCATACATTATGACAATGGTCACACTAACTCTTTTCTAGCTTCTTTTGCTTGTATTCAAGAGTTGTAGTGCCTTTAGAAATCAAGGCAACTGTTTTTGGTACAAATTATGCATTCTATACCGTGGAAGTGAGTTGCTTTCTACTTTCTTCCCATTTAACTTTAGTAAACACTTCTTGTGGTAGAGGCAATGGTCATATAGTCATAGTCCTTCCCCTTACTTCTTCATATATAGCATTAAGTCCTACAAGAAAATTGTAAATTCTCTCCTCCACTAGTTTCCTATAATAGGCTAGGTTTCATCTTTGCTACACATCCACTAGTGAGTTTCAAACAGATCTAGTTGTTCCCAATATCTCACAAGAGTATTATAATATTCACTTATGGTTAAATCACCTAGTTTCAATTCACAGAGATGCCCTTTGATTTGGAACAACACTATTGTGTTTTCAACTGTGGAATGAGACTTTTTTAGAGCATCCTATATCTCCTTTGCAATCGTACAAAGGATAATGTTTTGTCCTATCTCCACTGTCATTGAGTTCACTATCCATGAGATGATCATGTTGTTCTCTGCCCACCAATGTTTATATTTTGGGTTTGTGATGTGTGGTTGGACAGCTTCACCAATATGATACTCTTTCTTCCCTTGGCCTCTAAGGAACATGAGAGCACTTTGTGACCATTGCAGATAATTTTTGCTGTTGAAACGGTATTTTGTGATCACATTGGTGCATTCTTAGAATTTATTTGTGTTGTAGGGATGTCCACTTGGTTGTTTGGTGGGGAGGTGTTGTTGTTTGGATATGATGGACTAAAGAGTCCAAAGGATTAATCAACATTAAAGGCCCTCATTGAGTCAAAGGAAATCATCAGGCCTTTTAGACTGATACCATGTAGAAAATTGGGGTTTAATTTTTTTTTGAACTTGTTTTGTTAAATAGCACTGAAATACGTTTATAGAATATAAGAGAAAGATTTAAGGTCTCAAGTAACTAAGTGATAAAGCCTTTCTAACCAAAAGAGGGCCAGCGGCTAAAACGTAGGAGATAAACTGATAAGGACTGGGTAGTATGTGATGCCTAAATTTCATATTGAGGAGTATGGGATGTTTGGTGTAATACTTAAGAAGAGTGGTTCTTTCCCTTTGATAGCACACTTTTAAGAGTCGGTTCCTCACATTTCCTTGGGTCATATCATTTTATGATAAAGATTAGGTAGTATGGGATGCTTAAGTCTCATATCAAATAGTATAGGATACTTAGTGTGATACTTAAGGAGAGTGGTTCTTTCCCCTTGTAGCGAGCTTTTAAGGGTGGATTCTCCACATCTTCTTAGGTCCTATCATAAGCCCAAACTAATCCTATCTAAACAGCCTAAACAAAATGTTGAAGAGGTGGGGAAAAATACCAAAAAATATGAAAACAAAATTGTTAATTAAAACAAGATAAAATCACATTTAGATAACGTGATTTCCAACAATCCTAATTCCCAACCAACCCCTGCTTAGAAAGATTGATATGAAGACCGGATACAACCTTAGAAATTTGTATCATAGCACATGCTAAAAATTTTCCCTATTGTCAAGAAGGAAGAGAATAGTTTCATCTATAGATTGTAAATGAGAGACTTCTAACCCATCCATCCCAACCTTCAAAACATGACTCAACATCAACTACAAGGTTGAACAGAAAAGGAGAAAGAATCACGTTGCCTCACACCATGTTGCTCTCTAAACCACTCTGTAGGTTTACCAGGAATAATAGTAGAGAAAGCAATAGAGGCAACCTCGAATCCAGTTTCATCATCTATTCCCAAACCCCTTCCAAGAAAGAACTTTATCTAAAATCCCCTATTTGACCTTATCATTAACTTTTTCAAAATCTAATTTAAGAACCCAACCCATCTGCTTTCTACATTTAATGTCTTCCACTACTTCATTAGCTAGCAATGCAGCATCTAATATTTGCCTTCCTACTACAAAAGTAATTTGGTTTTCAGAGATATTAACCCCCAGAACCTCCCCTAACCTCAAAGAAAGGAGTTGTGATAATCTTGTAAACACTAGACATCATGCTAATAGGTCTAAAGTCATGCACACACGTTTATGACAGTAGTTATTATTTAAAAAAAAGAAACTCATAAAAATATCATCAGATCATCAGTCATAAAGGACCAAGCCTAGAAAAAAGTCATATTGAAACCTGAAGAATTTTAGAAGATAGTGACTTTGAAATTTCTTATTTTATTCATGATGGGAGACAAAATTATATAGGAAGCAGATGGCAACAGAGCTGCCATTTGGCCCTTGAAATAAAGCCACCATTAAGGCAGCGAAATCCTAGGATCTGAAAAAAGGAAAAAACTGTTGACAATCCACACTAAATGACCAAATTAGACAACAAATAAAATATAATAAAAACAGAGAAATAAATGCATAATAAATGACTTAATTAAGGCTTGATTACAATCACATAAAAAGGAAATAAAATGGGAAATAAAGGAAATAAAATGGGAAATAAATGAGTTGACTCTAATGCTAAAATCCCATGTGATAAACAAGACATTAGAAAATGAATATGCCCATAATTATGAAATTCCAACACTCTGCCCCAAGCAGGGAATAGCTTGGATCTAATAGTGCCAATCGTATTCTTTCTCAGCATTTTGACACAAGGTGTAGGTTTCTAGCTTCCTCGCTCCATTTTGTAGCGAGGTGCAAATCTTCTTCCTCACCCCACTTTGATGTGAAGTGCAGTCTTCTTCTTCTTCTTCTACTACTACTCCCTCATCTCACTTTGTGGTAAGAGTCTTGGTTTTGGGCATATTCACCTCACCTTTTTTTGAGGTAGAGGTCTTAGTTTTCTTACACTAACCATCAACTTATAGTTTGATCATGCTAACCACCAACGTATTTGGTCATTTAGGCCTTATAGGTTTTGATACTATGAAGAATTTCATAAAATAATAAAACATTTCTTAATTTTTTCATGGTGGGAGACGAAATTATATAGGAAAGCAGATGGCAACAAATATGCCATTCAGCCGCTGAAATAAAGTTTAAGGTAGCAAAATCCTAAGATCTGAAAAAAGGAAAAAAAATTGTTGACAATCCACACTGACAACAAATAAAATACAATAAAAACAGAGAAATAAATGCATAATAAAGGACCTAACTAAGGTTTGATTACAATCACATAAAAAGGAAATTGAATGGGAAATAAATAAGTTGATTTTGATGCTAAAATCCCATATGGAAAACAAGGCTAATCAAAAAATGAATAAGCCCATAATTACAGGATTCCAACAAAACCATCTAGACCAGGAGCCTTCTCTTTATCCATCTTCCAAATCACGCCCTGCATTGGAGCTCCATTTGATTTTAAAAGTTACATTATACAAAAGAATTTCATCATTGATGCAGAAAATCAGAATTTGGTGCTTGTTTCTTGTATTTGTTCAATATCATTCGATGCTCCTATTTTTGTCCATTATTAATGGAACCTTTTTCCTCTTATGTCATACAGATTCAAGAGGAACTTGGGGATGTCTATGACTATGTAGCCCCCTGCTTTCCTCCAAGGTTTGCACCATTTTTTACTATACTGTCTTTTTATTTTTCCTCCTTTTCTACAGGCTTTCTGATAACATATCATTCTCGAGATTATATTTGGGCATGGTTCCTGCTATCGTATCTTCTCTGTCAATATATTTTCTGCTTTCTACATGTCGATAGCTTTTTATATGATCATAGTTCTTTCTATTTTTTTTAATTTAATTTGCTAATCATTGAGGATTACACATACACACATATCTCTGTGTGTGTATACTGTTATTATGGCTTATATAAGTGCGTCTCAGACACTGGTTCTGTATATGAGGATAATCTACATATTTTACCTAAGGAAGCATCTGTTGTTATAAGGTTTCTTTAGTTACATGTTTAATGTGCTCTGATTCAGTTTCCTGTGCTGGCAGATATGAAATATTTCAGCTAATGGTAAATCTGTACACAGAGAGGTTTACTCAGATGCTAAGGTTGCTTAGTGACAGGGCGAATAATTTAACAAATATTGAGATATTAAAGGTATTTTGCTGGAGTTGTCATTGATGTATAACATGTTATATAATATCATATCCTCTCTTTACAAAAATGAGCCAGTTGTGCATTTTTTACCTCCCAGAACAAATCTGAACTTTGGATCCCTTACAGTTGCAAACTTCCCAATTTCTTCATAGTGCAAAAATGTGGTGATGGGATACTTATATTGTAATCCTGAAAGTAATGCCTCTTCTACTAGCGTATGATGAGTCCATATCTTACAATGGAAGCGTATTATAATTGGATGCAAATCATCCATAATTCCATATGCATGTGCCATAGTTAATGTTGAACTTTGGCACCCCTGTTGCTGAAACATTACCATTAGAGACTTCTATATGCATTAGTAGATAACTTAGGGGTTATCTTGTTGATGTTCAACTGTTCATGTCTTGGTGGAAGATGTGGTTTTCTTGCTGTTGTCCTGGCTTTCAAATTTTTTGAGGTTGCAAATGTTTTCATGAGTTTCTGGCTTTTAGATATGTGAAAGCAGCTAAAATTAATGTACCTAGGGATGAAATTGTGGTTTCATCATTTCTCTACTACATTTGTTGATTGAAGTAACAGATAGTTATCTTATAAGCTTTTCCCATTTTTTGGGAATTCATTAGTCTTTGCCTCTTCAGTATCTTCTGTAACTTTTAGGTGTCACTATTTCTTATTTTTTTGGTTATCTAGTAGGTCACCAGTTGGGTAGTTGAATACCAAGATACTCTGATTGGGCTGGGTGTTGATGATTCTCTGGCTCAAGTTTGTTCTGAAAGTGGTGCCATGGATCCTCTTATGAACTCATATGTTGAAAGAATGCAAGCTACAACAAGGGTAATTCTTAGCCACCTTATCTATTCATTTGACTATTATTTGGAATTCTACGAAGTTCCTTGGATCACCTTTTTATCATACCTAATATTAAGCTTTATCCATATGGCTTTTTAGAAATGGTACTTGAATATCTTGGAGGCTGATAAAACACAGCCCCCAAAGAAAACAGAAGATGGAAAGCTCTATACCCCTGCTGCTGTTGATCTGTTCAGGATACTTGGAGAGCAAGTACAAATCGTTCGAGATAATAGTACTGATGTCATGTTATACAGAATTGCCTTGGCAACCATTCAGGTAATTTCAATTTTGAGATATATACATAACTGATGAGTATTATTAGTATATCTTCTCCTCTTGGTAAATAAAATGAACAATAGACAAAACATTGTAAATAAATTTTGTTAATGGTGCAACATGATAAAATTTCTTCATTCTTGTGATAATATTACCAAACAACCACAATTTATAGAGCCCCTGATTTTATCTTGGTTTTTGACATTCTGTAATTTTACAGGTGATGATTGATTTTCAAGCAGCTGAAAAGAAGGGACTTGAAGAACCTGCTTCTGAAATTGGTCTGGAACCTTTATGTGCAATGGTTAGTGCACTTGTTTTGAGTTTTAGGCTATTGCCATATTTCTTCAACAGGGCATTGTTTCATTTGAGGCTTGTGTCAACTTAAGATTCTACATTATGTTGTATTTAGATAAACAACAATTTGCGCTGCTATGATCTTGCAATGGAGCTGAGTAATAGCACCATGGAAGCTCTTCCACAAAATTTTGCTGAGCAGGTTTGGAGCTTGGTTTTTAAATTTGTTCTGGCTAGTTTCATTTATTTGTTAACTGTTGCATTATTGACATGCTTTTTGTTGTTATTGCATTTTCCTGAATAAGTGTTCATATCATTCTTCCTCATTGATGTTTCCTGCATTGAGTTCCTACCATATCCTGCTACTTTATTATCTGGAATTCTGGAAATATGTTTTAGAGATTCATTCTGAAGAAAAGTTTGGATGATCAAGAAGAGTTTGTGTTTTGCTAATCTGTTTGTCCCTCGTTGAAGGAAATACAATACAAATATTGTTTAAGGAAATACAATACAAATATTGTTTATGAAGTTGTTGACCAGAAATTAGGATATAGTTTCTTGAGACTATGCTCTCAACTATAGGATTTTAAAACTTTTTGCTTATTCTCATTGTTCTATGTTCAGCCTATGACTTGTTAAATGCTTGTTCAGATTATATCCCTGAATTTTTTTGCTGGCTTTTCATTTATTTATTTTTGAAAGAAAAAGAAATCCTTCTAGAGAACAGAAAATTGTACAAAGAATGATGATGAGTTAGCCTCCTAAAGTTAGTCATGGAGAAATCTCTCTGATGTAGATCAAGTTTTAAAAAAAAAAAAACAAGAGGATGAGAGAGAGAGAGAGGAGGAGAAGGAGGGAGATATAAAAGGGAAGATGTAAAGAGAAATAAAAGGGAAAGAGAAGAAGGGAGGGGGAAAGACAGCTAACAAATCTATATAAATTTATTAATAATCAATTAGAAGCTGTTTAACCCTAATTACTAAAGGTTTTATATAGAGCCCAAGAGATAACTCTTAATAATTTAAAATAAAGATAATATTAAATTCTAATCCTAACAAAAGATAATTGAAATATCAAATCCTAACAACAAGATATCTAAACCAATAACTAACTAATAAAATAAAATAAATTCAAAATACAAATAATATTATTAAAATAGAGCTAATCTTGGTTTTTCTATGCTTAGGATGTGTTTTCCATGGTTTCCTATCACTCTCTCTGGATCTAACACAGACACCGCCTTAAAGAAACCATGAGAGTAAGAGCAACACAAAGGGAAGCTATAAACGCTATCTTGTCCCACTGCATCAGTAAAGCCAGCGAAACATTGTTTTTGGCCTTCTTTTTTCTTACCAAAATGTGATATCTTCTTGAAAGAAACTACTCCAATATCAGTGGGCACAACCATTGCTCCCTCAAGACTCTGAATAACTTGTTTGCAAAAAAGAAAACAGCCAGTTGACCATGTAAAATAAGCTGTGCTTCTTATGTAGAGGAAGACATACACATTAACATATACCAGGAAAAAGAGCTTTATTGAATCTCTGAATTTGCAACACGTTGTTAGTATCGATCCTATTGGTTACCACTGTCTAGGGCTTCTATTAATTTTGACCATTGACCAAGTGGACTGTTTCTTGTAATTCATCTCAACTCTTATTTTTTTCGATATGATACTGATGGCTCTGCTGGCTTGTTTTTTTTTTTTTGGTCTTCCAATTTTTCTATGGTTTGAGACAGAGATCCTTACTCTTCTAACTAGGCTCCTGGATTGGGCTTTAAAATTTACAAAGCATTGCTAGTTTTGAGGTGGGGAACAGCACTGGTCAAGTCAATACCACCTCCTTGCTGCAGATGACAATTTTTCTTTTTTTTTGGGGGGGGGGGGGGGGTTTCCAAGGATCTCTTCTTTGTTGAGTCTGAAACCATGCTAAAGACTGATACATAAGGTTCAGTTAGCTTTGGCAGGACAAGTAGGAAACATGGAAGGCTTATCTAGTGTGGGGTGCAAAGTAAACTTTGCATTTTTGTCACTGGGAATAGCCTTGGAGGCGGGTTGTTAGTAGATAGTATACCTCATTATGCATCTATATATGACGGGGAATGATGGGAGATTATAAGTTGGTAAAATCTGCTGTTGTCTAAGGGAAGAAAATAAACAATAATTCAAACCTTATGGTATAACTATTTTACATCCTAATTCAGTTGTTTGAGGTTAAAAAGTGGAAAGGGCTTCCCTTAATGCTTAGAAGGGATGCTCCATATTTGGAATATCTTAAAACAAGTGTATTGTGAGAAAGCTTTGCATTTGAGGATATCTTTTGAAACAGACTAGCATACCATTTTTCGTTATTCTTTTATGTTATGCTGAGATATCCAATAGTTATAATTCATGAACAACGAGGACTAGTAATGGAATATTATGTGACTTGTGGATAATCAAAAGCACATTGATTTGCTTAATGACTTGAATGTTTAATCATCACCTCTGAATTTGCTGTGATTTGGAACATTTTGTTGGAAAGGAATGCTCAAATATTTAGAGATGTCTGTCTTTAGATGCATCATGGGATGGAATAACTTTTATGACCTCTCTTTGGTGTTCGGCTCATGGCTTTATTAAGGGAGTTACTTTATTAGATATGCTGAGGGACTGGCTTCTTTACTGCATGATTGAGTTTCTTTCTTTTCTTGTTTTCTGTTCTTGTTTCAGTTTTAGTACTGTTACCTAAGAGGATACTTCATCCCCTTCTAATATATCTATTCTTCCGTCTTTATATAATTTCTTTTATCTTTTTTTTTTTGGAGGGGGGGGGGAGGGGGGCAAGGAATCTTTATATTCTTTGAGCTTGATATTGGAAATAGTGATATTTTCCGTTTGTTTTTCTTGAATTTATATCTTCGGATTTGCTGTTTCACTACAGGTTAATTTCGAAGACACCTGCAAGGGATTTCTAGATGTTGCTAAGGTATAAAAGTGTCTGGTAATTTATTATTCTAATGCTTTTTTGGTGGATATTTATTGAATCCTCATTATTTTAATTTTCCAAATTCAGCATAATGCATTTCATGGTTTGAAGTTTAATATGCAATTTTCTTCTTAATGGGATTTCCGATGTCATCTTAATAACTTAATATGCATCCATAGAGCCATAGATAATTTTTTTTTTTTTCACGGGCTTGGAAGTCATCTAAAAATGTTGCAAATTTTTTTAGATCCGAGCTGAGCTTAAGCCCAATTAAAAAAGGGCCGAGCCGAGCCTGGCCTGTTTTTTAAAAAATAATTTTTTTAAAATTTTTATCTTTTCTTTTTAAATTTAAATATTAGATATATTTATTTTATTACTTGTTAGGCTTACTTTTTTCTTATTTTAAATATTAAATAACTCAAAAAAATACTGCAAGAAATTTAAATAACTTTAAATATATTTAAAAATTTAGAAATCTATTATAATATACTAAGACAACAGCCACTTGCTCATGTCATCCAATTATGCACTTCAAAAACAATATGCTTTTTCATGAAGAAAAGTTTCCTTTATTATTAAAAACAAATCCTTTTTGTGAAAGGATTCTTTGTAATGATTTTTTTGAATGTTGGCAATATTCCACCATATTTCCTGGAACTTTTGATGGGAAGGAGCCTTTATATATATATATATATATATATATATATAAGGTCTTTGAGCCTCACTTTTATATGCCTTTGCATACAAAATTGATATGGATCATCACTATATGAGAAACGAGAGCTTAAAAGCATTCCCATACTTGGAAAAATTTTTCCAATAATATTACTGATTAATAATTTATTCCTAATAATATATTATGCTACAAGTAATAGTAAAAATAATAATAATCATATATGTTATATAATTTTTTTAACTTATATCTATAGTTATAAATAAACTTTCTAATAATATCATTTATTAATGATATTTAAAAAAATAATTATAATACAAGTAGGCTCACACTGGAGCCGAGCTTTAAAAAAAGTGCAAGCCTAACCCGTTTTATATTCAGGCTTTTTAAAAATGGGATTGTTTTTTGTCGGACTTTTTTTTCGACCTCATTCATTTTTTCGGGCCAGGCAGGTTTTCCGGCTCATGATCAGGTCTAGTAAGGAAGCATTTGATTTATGGAGCACTAGATGGTAATGAAGGGAAAACAGTAGTTATCTTACGTCAGGAACTAGATACATTGAGAAACAAGATTTCAGTTACCTAGTAGATCTTGTTAGTCCATTTGAAGGTAACTGTTTTATACCATAGACCCTGAAAATAGTTGTCCCTTTTTGCCTTTAACCCTCATCTCACTTGAATCTCTTATGAAGTATGTAAGGACAGCTTCTGAGAGGCTATTAATAACACAGTAAATGCATTAACCAATTCTTTTTTTTTTTTAATTTTTTTGTCCTTTTATATTTTACTCTGTTTAGTGCATTTTTTTTCTCCTTTGTTGTTAATTATGAATTCAAATATGTGCACAATCTATATTTATTGTTCTTCCATCTAAATTTTAAGATAAGAATAGAAATATGGTAAATGAAGAGGCTTGCACACACGTGGAACTCACACAGTGGCAGCCCTCTCCCCCTTTTGTTTATAATAATATTAAATAGAGATTTACTATGGTATAAACTCCTAAAGATAATGATATGGGTAATTAAGACTCCTAAATAATAAGAAAACTCTGAGGCTATGGAAATGATAAACTTCAACTTTGGATAAAGATCAATTCCTAATCCGTTAGGAGTTCCACTTAGACAAGTTTCTCAAGATTCCATGTTTTTATACTTGAATATGATCTTGGCAAATGGATCCACACTGCAAAATTAGCTGAATCCATAATATATGTGGAATTTCAGAGAAAATTGAAACTCTGAACTTTTTTTTTTTTAATAATTTCAGTAACACAGCATATATTTTGAAGTAGGGAACAAAGAATATCCCAATCAATCCCATAAAATCAGAAAATTTGAAAAACACAACAACTCCTACTTAAAGCTCATAAAACTGAAACATAAAAGGAATAATTACAGTGGACTAATCAGGGAAATAAAAAGCTAATTAAGAGAAAAAGAATATTAGAAACCATGTGATAATGGCACATGATTTCCCCTAGGGAATAGATATCTAATATTCCCAGCTTGTAAGTGGATTCTTCAAACTTGACCCTAGGCAAAGCCTTGGTCAAAACATCAGCTACTTGATTCTGGGTTGATATGTAGACCAATTCAAGAATCTCAATTTTAATTTTTTTTTTTAAATGAAGTGCCAATCAATTTCCATGTGCTTCGATCTATCATTATATATAGGATTTTTTGATACTAATTATAGATATATTGTCGCAGAATATCTTCATTTTTTTAGACATAGGAATCCTCAATTCATCCATTAGTGTTTCAAGCCACAGAATTTCACAAGTCCAATGGGCAAGTGCTCTAAACTCAACTTCAGCACTACTCTTGATTACAACAGCTTGTTTCTTACTTTTCTAGGTGATGAGATTACCCCACACGAAAGTACAATATCTTGAAATTGATCTTGTATCTGTAATTGACCTTGCTCTGTTTGCATCAGTATAAGCCTCTAGACTCCTATTTGCATCTTTCCTAAAAAAGATGCCTTTATCAAAAGTCATCTCCAAGTATCTCAAGGTTCTATGGATAGCTGCCATCTGTATTTTTGTAGGTTTACCCATATATTGACTGACAACACTCAAGAAAGGAAATATTAGGTCTAGCGAGAGAGATAGATGAGTTTCCCATCTAGTCTTTGATACCTGCCAAATGTCCCCATCTTGTTTTAACCCTTCCTTATAAGTAGACTTAATAGGAGTATTAGTTGGCTTACAACCAAGCATCCCAATTTCTTCAAGAAGGTCAAGAGTGTATTTTCATTGAGAAATTGAAATTCCCTTCCTTGAGTGAGCTACTTCCATACCCAAAAAAAATATCTCATCTCACCAAGATGCTTAATTTCGGATTCTTTGGCAAGTGACCCTTTAATTGTTTTATTTCTTCCAGAGTCACCTGTAACAACTATATTATCAACATAAACAATTAGAACAGCAATCTTTCCTTCAAAAGGGAATTTCAAGAATAGGGTATGATTGACTTGCCCTTGAACATAACCATAGCGCTTCATAGCTTATGTAAATTTGTCAAACCAAGCCCTTAGAGACTGCTTGAGGCCATACAAAGACTTGTTTAGCTTACACGCTTTATTTTGCCTTCATACAAATAAACACCAACACCAAAGGAATGTCCATGTAGGAATCTCCACTTTATTTTTACCAATGTTGTTAGAGGCCTTGGATATATTCAATGTCAAGCTGATCATACACTATACTTTAAATTTGCATCTAATGGGAAGATTACAATTTTAATTGTATATGTTGATAATATTGTTGTTATAGGGGACTACTTTGATGAGATCACCAAATTGAAGAAGTCACTTGCCACTAAATTCAAGGATCTAGGATCCCTAAGGTATTTCCTGGGGCTGGAGGTGGCAAGAACAAAGAAGGACATTATAGTTTCCTAGAAAAAATACACCTTAGATCTGTTGGAAGAAATAAGGATGTTGAGGTGTAAACTAGTTGAAACCCCAATGGAAGCTAATTATAAGCATGATCTCAAGGAGGAAGGCACATCAATAGATACTTGAAAATACTAGAGATTGGTTAGTAAACTGATCTATCTTTCCCATACTAGTCCTAACATCACTTTCTTTGTTAGTGTGGCTGGTCAGTTCATGACCAAGCCAACTGAAGAACACTCGGAGGGAGTTTATAGAATCCTAAAGTATCTAAAAATAACACTTGGTAAAGGTCTCTTCTTTAAAAAGGGAAGCATAAGGGTGTTGAAGTCTATATTGACATTGACTGGGCTAGTTTAGGGATGTAAAGAAGATCTACAACTCAGTATTGCACTTTTGTATGGGACAATCTGTCACATGTAGACGTAAGAAGCAACCAGTTGTGGGAAAAAGCAATGCAGAAGCTAAGTTCCACGCACTTGCTTTGGGGATTTGTGATGGCATTTGGATAAAGAGGGTCTTGGAAGAATTAAAGATTTCCTTTGAAATGCCTATAAAGGTTATGTGTGACAACATGGCCACCATAGGTATAGTAAAAAATCCTATCCACCATGATGGGACAAAGCATGTTGAAAAAGATTGTAACTCCATAAAGGAGAAGACTGACTTTGGCATATTGGAGGTATCCTATGTTTCTTCAAATTCTCTGGTGGCAGATTTGTTAACTAAGGTGGTGCCAAGAATCAAGTTTGAAGAATTAAGCTTTAAGTTGGATTTGATAAATGTCTACTTTCCAACTTGAAGGGAAGTGTTGGTTAGCACATGCCTAATTAAGTTAATAAGGTACATGAGGCTTCATTCTTTTAGAGGGACATAACCTCTGCTCTGGGTCTGTCTGTTTGGATACTATTCTTCCAGTTATGTCAGCTATTAGTTAGTGTTTAAATTGTTTCCTTTATGTATATATCTTCTCTTCTGTTCAGTTTTGCTGGGATCGGACAAGATAGGTTAATTTAAGTTTTTGTTTTACCAGTGGATTAGATGTGTGGCTTATTTCTACACACAATCCCCTTTATTTATGTTTTGTTCTCTGAGATTCATGAACAACAAAATTTCAGAGCATTAAGAACTCTGAATTCCTTCATTTTCTCTTGGCAAACCCATTATGTTGAGGAGTGTCAACACAAGTATTTTGATGGAGGATACCAATGCTGTCAAAATAGGTTTTAAGGGCAGGATTAAGGTACTCCTTCCCATGGTCAGTCTGAAAAACTTGAATATGAGTGTGAAATTGATTATGTATCAAGGTGCTGAAATTTTTGACAGTCTAGGGTACTGTGGATTTTTCTCTCATAAGATAGACCCAAGGGAGTCTAATGTAATCATCATCAATGAAAGTTATAAATTACCTTGCACTAGATACATTGGGAATTTTGGAGGGGCCCCCATACATCACTATGAATTAATGCAAATGGATGAGTAGGAAGGTATTGATGGGGTGAACAATGAGTTCTGGACTTCTTGGACAATTGGCACACGTCACAGGATAAAGAAGTCTCTTTGTTGAATAACTGTGGAAACAACATCTTAAGGTAGCCAAAATTAGGATGGCCCATTCTATAGTGCCATAACATCAAATTGTTGGCTAAACCAATAGCAAAATAGCTTCTCTTGATCTGAGCAGTAGCAGTGTTGATGATGTAGAGTCCTGCATGTACCTCAGCACTATCAATTGTCTTCCTTGATGCCAAGTCTTGAAAACAGCAACCACAGAAGTGAAAATTAGTCACACAATTCCGGTCATTGGCCAATTTGGCAATGGAGATAAGGTTGCAAGTTAATTTTGGCACAAAAACAACATTCTAGAGGCTCAAGTTCCCTGAAATTTTAACTGATCCAATACCTTTAACCTCAGATAATGAGCCATCTGCAATCTTAACAACCGATCCTTCAGAGCAAGGGACAAAATTCTCATGGATAGATTCATTACCGGTCTCTGATCAGTAGCCTGAGTTAACAATCCAGGTACTACTTTTTGGAGCGTTGGAGTTTAACGTTGTAAAATAGTTGCCTGATTGATCAACCAGACTTGCACAAGTACACTTTTCAGAGGTGACTTGAAATTGATCCAGCAAGCGTAACCTCTCTTCATTATGTTTAAGCTTCAGTTTTGACCTGGTTCTGCAAGACATGTGGGCATGAATCTCAAACATGTTTGGACAAATAGTAGCAGAAGACGGCATGTGAGATGGAGGCCAGTTGGTCATGTTGGTGCATGGTAGCACATGGAATGTTGGACTGCTACCAAACTCTGGGTTTTGGCCAATTGACGTCTTCTAAACATGGTGAGAGGGTGTGTGGCGGTGTCCATGGTATTGGAGTAGTGAAGAAAGCAACCTTAGCTTCTTGTTGAAGAGAAGACGTAGGAAGAGCTATAGAACAATGTGTTTCTGTGCTTCCTGTTGCCATTTGAATGGATCAAGTTTCTTGGGCTTTGATAGCATGTGGAATTTCAGAGAAAATTGAAACTCTCAACTTATTTTTTTATTGCAATAACAGAGCATATATTTATAGGGAAGTAGGGAACAAAGAATCTCCCAATCAATCTCATAAAATCGACAGATTCAAAATACACAATGACTTCTATTAATAGATCTTAAAACCAAAACATAAAAGGAATTATTACAATAGACTAAATGAGGAAATAAAGGCTAATTGGGAGAGAATGGAGAATATTAGAAATCATGTGATAATGGCACATGATCTCCTACAACAAAAAATCTTTTGAGAACTCCCAAGCCTATGAGCATATAACTATAATGTTAATAAAATGCTTATTGTAACACCTAGTTTTAATTAACGTTTGACTTAAAGATTAAATAAGTAGATTGGGTTAATTAATTGTAGGAATAATCTTAGAAATCCCAAAAGTAAGAACCAATTAAAATTTTTATTGTAAACAAACTATTAAGTTTAATGCCCATCACATAGTGCGTGTTTGGATAGACGGTGGTGTTTCCCAAACCATGTTTCAGACAAAGCAATGAATTGTTGCTTCTACGTACCATGGTTGGGCAAACGGGATTTTCACCTTTTCCACTGCAAAACCAAACACGCTAATAATAATTGAGTAGCTAGACTATTAAAGGCATAATTAGCTCTCAAAATATCTCACTAAAACTTTAATATACTTACCTAAGAGACTAAATTTAAGAATCTAATCAAGCCAAAAGACACATGCAATGCCATGGCCTCAAAAAGGTTGTGCTGTAGCGCCCTTCACCTAGGGCAATAGTGTGTAAAATGCTCAAACAACATTGCAACCTTGAAGGATCGTGTTGTGGCGTGTTTGCTTTTGGTTGGACACCACTGCGGCATTGCAAACCCTGATGCAACACCTTGGTGGAAAACTCACACAACGCCATAGCACTAAAGAGCCTTGCTGCAGCTTCGTAGCCTCTATTTGGTTGGTGCCGCAGCGCCCCTTATATAGAAAGTACATAACCAACAAAAATTAAATGCTGAAGTGATTGCACACCAACTACAAGCTCTCAACTTAATCAAATGGACAAGGGACATCTTTGATGGCTTTAAATGTACTTCCTAATGATGTGAAAAGAGACAAGTGATTAACACCCACACACTCCTCCAAGTGATTAATTTGGAAGGCAAATCAAAAAAATAAAACTATGACAGCAAAAGCAATATTAGACCAACAACTCATACCCATATTCACCAATACACAACCATTTGACCTCATACCAAGCCTAACAAGTTTCAAGTGTTAAAAGAAAGTGTTCCTAACTCTTAGGACCCCAAAACATCTACAACCTCAAATTTGACTATATGACTTCCTTGCACCTATGACTTAGAACTAGTAACTATCATACTAAAGCTACAAAAATCCACAACAAAACCAATCCTAAGGCTATTCTAAATGATCAGTCAAATAATAATCAACCCCATACAATACCATTAAGGGTGATAAAAGTCATATATGCATGTAATTCATCATCGTTCAAGAGTCAATCCAAAATAAACTATAGTTACATGTGAAATTTCTTTACAAATTGTTTGATAACATCTAAAATTCTATCTATCATCCTCATATGTACAACTCACCACAAAAGACAATAGTCCTGCACATGGCATATCATATCACAAATTATAAGTTAGTTACAAATCCTCAATTCAAAAAGTAAGCATAGCCTATCCAAATCAAACCTCTTGTTGCTTGTCCTTGCCAAAGCTCGAATTTTCATCTATAAAATGTTAGCCTGCAACTAGGGTGACATGCAAAATCTCAATAACCAAAGATAATTTCTATCTACATTCATATAGGCAAATAAGAATAAGTTGTATATGATAAAATCATCAATTTATCATGCTATATTTAACAATTCTCATAATCATTAGCCAATAACTAAATTAGTGAATAGGAGATGCTTGCAAGGTCTACAACATCCCACAAGTAGCTAGGACACTCCCACGAGGTACAAATGCTAACTATTCTATCAGGACACACCCATGAGGTCCATGATGAAGTATACGCAATAGCCAAACTCAACATGGCATCACATAAAAACATCAACAAGTATATACAAGCTATAAACATAGTTCCATGACAAATGTGAATGGAATTAAACCTTGGTTACCTCAACCGATATTTTCCACTTCCGAAATAGCTACTAACAACAACCAACTAAAAATCAAGCCTTCAGCAACCTTAAACAACTAACATATATATATATCAACCCAAAGAGACCCTTACTTTAATTCAATCAAAAATCTAATAATCATTTAGTTTCAACTTACCCAAGCTTTCAAGTGTCACAAATCACCAATTTGAGTTTAAGAATCCAAGCCAACATAATGAATCACTACTTCCTCTTGAATTTTCACACATGTAAATTCACCCACAGAAAAATCAGTCATGGAGATGAATATGAAGCAAAACAACATCACAATCGGAGGGGGTTTACTTACCTAATGGATGATTAAGCTTATTCCACCAACCCACTAAGAACACACCGAAATTCTCAAATCCAAAAGCTTAAGGTTTCATCAACCATCACCAAATAAAAAGTTGTTTAGTTCAAATGAAAGAAGAGAAGGAAAGGAATGTTTTTCTCTTTATTCACCTGACCTAGATCTCATGTCTTCTCACTGGATTGGAAATTCAAAGTGGTTGAAAAATGAGAGGTTGGGAGGCTAAAATCAGATTTTGGGGTTAAGTTGGGTCATGGGTTGGGTCTTGGATTTGGATTTTGATCCATCCAGCTTTTAGGCTCTGTTGAATTTGGGTTGGGCCTCTCTAAAAATCCACTATTGGGTCATTTCAATTGGGTTTAATTAAATATTTGGGATTAATGGACTCCAAATAATTTTTTCTATGGGTAAATTATTAATTTCCTCTTAAATAAATTTTCAACGCATAAATAAATTTTTTAAAAAAATAAATCCTAAATTAATTATTCTTTCCTTAATAATTTTCCTATTTATTTATTTCCCTAAAATTCCTAATTTAATTACTTCTCTCCAAAAATCCTTAATTAAATTATTTTCCATCAACAATCCATATTAATTAATTTTGGGATTTACACCTATCTCTGATGTTCATATGTCAATGCATGCACTTGTGAGGATATTTGCATATTTTTTGCGTAATGGTTAAAAACAACAACTTAGTATCAGGAGTTTGAATAAAGACTGCAGCCCCCTCCCCTCTCATTTATACTAAACTGAATCTTAGTTCAAAGTATAATCCTTCAAGAAGACGAGAACACCTAGAGATAAAGATAAACAATCAGGAATGATTACAAGAACCCTAGATATTGATAAACTCCTAACCTTTAGATAAGGATAAGAGAACACTTTGGCAGATTATCATATCTCTTATCCTTTAACACTCCCTATTAATTTGTAACACTTATCCTATAATAAATGATAAGTTTATCAACATTATTAATGTACTAAACCAGTTTGATGATATCAGTTGTTTGGAAAAGGGTTAAAATATTATAATATAAATTTTGCTTTTCGATCACAGGAAGCTGTGCATCAAACTGTGTGTGTGATTTTTGAAGATCCTGGTGTCCAGGAGTTGTTGGTCAAGCTATACCAGACAGGTTAAGTACCTTTCACCATTACCTGCCAACTTATTATTGTACTTTTAATATTTAATTTCTTTGTACTACTGTGTTGTAGAAAAGGTCCAGTGGCATATTGGGGAACACCAGACACCTTTTTCTCCAGTTAAATGCTTTGCAATGCAAGGGTCTGGTCTGCAAAAGCTTTGCTGAATTGCTTAGGTTCTTGTGGCTTAGCTCTACTTTCCTAGCAACATCAGCACTGGAAACACTGTTTAGCTGGCTATGAAAATTTGAAATCTAGACTTACATAAGAACATGATCTTCAAGATCAAATCCACATGTGCTATATTCGGTATGCATTGCATGGGAAATTTAGTGGATTTGTCCTCCCACCATTGAGATTCACTTCCCTACCCAAAATTTGGGCTTTCATGTTAAGGAAGAAGGCTAAGGTGTTGTGGAGTCATGCTCTTTTTGTGGGCATATGTTGGCACTTTGTTAGAGCACAATTCTAGAATTTCACCTGGCTGTTTCTAACACAGACTCTTCTTTGGGATAGGAAAGTTTTCCTGGCTCTTATGTGCATCTATGCCCGTGGGTTTTTTGTCAGATTTTAGAGGAATTTAGGAGCTCTGTTGCACTTTTGTTTTTCTCTTTTTTTCTTGTTTCTTTTTGCTTTTTGGGATGTTTCCCGGTTCTCTAACTCTGTACTGTTGTTCTCTCAATAATTCTTCTGAGTATAAAAAATGCCATTGCCTTGAACTTTAAGATATAATAGGAAGAAAGCTATTTTGAAGAGTCTAGAGTTTGTGCTAAATTCAAGTTTCCTTTCTAGTACTTGATACATGCTGCTAAGATGAGGGATTTGGTTTCTCTATGCCATAGTATTTAAATGTTACATGTACTAATATTAATTTTAAATGTTTTACATACAAGTCAATGGACTGTGTTTTCATGTTCTTGCACCTCGGTTGATTGTTTTAATTAAAAATGTTGCCTTCTCTTTTGCATATTACAGAGTGGAGCGAGGGGCAGGTTACTGAGTACTTAGTTGCAACATTTGGTGATTATTTTGCTGATGTTAAAATGTAAGTTTATTTCCTAATATCAGTAGCCTAATTTGTTCATTGTTCCACTTATGCCAAAATATTTCCACCATCAGCTTTCTTTGGTGTCAGCGAAGAAACCAGTCAACCTAAACACTTGGGCTGTGAAGCAAGAACCAAGAACTGATTTTTATAAACCATCAGACCTCCTATTCCTTATTTTAGTTGTCAACCTATATAAAGTTTCTTATGATAGCAAGAATTAGAGGTCTTATGGTTTGTAGCTCTCTTATGGCTTTTAGCTCTTGAATTTCTTCCCTCCAACATATTGATTCCCTAATGAACGCTTGAGTTCATGTCTGCATCTTGATGGCTTCATATGTTGATTATATCCTATCTTTCTTGAAAAAAGGATAACAAAATTCTTGCTGGAACTGTGGGTACCGTAAGACATAATTAGGATTAAATATGTCCTCATTTTTTTAATGGAGGGGGGATAGAGAGGGGAAATCAACAAAGAAAGTAGGGATTTGGCTTAATTACCACCAGCATTTCCATGGGAAATAGTGGAAAGGGTATTTTATATAGAATCCGTGTCTCCTAATACTATCTATTTCTCATTTTTACAGAAAATAAATTTTATTATGAGAAAGGAGACGTACAAAGAAGAGGAAAAGATATCCTCATATGGAAATTAAAGAAGAGAAAAGGATCACAGTTCATAGTATCTTACTTTCTACACGCTTGATTTTAGCAATACTATCTAGTCTCTCTATAGGCTACTGGCCGCTGCCACCAAGAGCAAGGGCTTCCAAATCAAGGGTTCAAACTGGGGATCGTACATGAAAGGGTTTAGGAAACGGGTATGCCTATGCTTCCTTAGAAGTGTAAGGCATTAAGTTGGAGAGGAAGGAAGAACATTTCTAGCCTTGAGATGTTCATTTCATATTCCAGCGTACTTGGTTTCATTTCTGACTGTTAATTAATGAAATTTACTATTACAAAAGAAAAAAGGTTTGTAGAACTATGTGAACAGAATTTGATTTTCTATGGAATTTCTAGTGTTCATGGGTTATGTTGCATCATTCTTTTACAATTCAAAGATGGGGAAGCTAGCAGTACCTGTGCTCTTATATAGTTATTATTTTATGATTGTTCAATATCTAGTCTGTTGTGGAAATTTTACCTGTTATAGCTTTTTATTCTAGGTACATTGAAGAAAGATCTTTTAGAAGATTTGTTGAAGCCTGCCTTGAGGAAACCGTGGTCGTTTATGTTGATCATCTTCTAACACAGGTTCCTAACTCAAATTACTAATTATCTTTTGAATATCTGGACTTAAACTCTGCACTTTGTAACAACTTACTATTCATATGACATCATTGTCCCACCGATCATTTGATTGCAGAAAAACTACATTAAGGAAGAAACAATTGAAAGGATGAGGTTAGATGAAGAGGTTATCATGGACTTTTTTAGGGAATATATTAGTGTTTCTGTAAGTGCTCTTCGTTTTATGCCTTTAATTATTATCATCTATAATGTGCAAATTATGCTGTTTAGTCTGGGTATACTGTTTTAAAGATTCATATTCTAATTTCCTTGACATTCTGGATTAGAAAGTTGAAAGCAGATTGAGGATACTCAGCGACTTGAGGGAACTTGCTTCAGCAGAGAGCCTGGATACCTTCACACTCATCTATACAAATATTCTTGAACACCAACCAGACTGCCCGGTAAAATTATACTTAATAGAATCCTGTTTTCAATCATAGCTAATTAATTTATGACTGCAAATAAAAGTATTCCAAGGTTTTCACTCTGAAATTTCTTATTTTATTTTGAACACAATGGTTGCCGTTTATAGGAGAATATAGACCATAGAAGGTTTAGCCAATCACCCTTAAAAGGAAACAAACATGAACATAAATAAAAATAAAGACTCAAAGTAGGAAAATATTAAGAAAAAAACAGCATTTCACGTCAATCCATTAAGCCACAATAAATTCTTATGAAGAATCTACCCATTGAATGCCCAAGAATCATGAGATATTAATCAATAATAGATATTTAAAATAAATTATAGGATTAAATTGAAAATTAAAAAAAATCAGAAATTTGACCAGAAAACATAATTAAAAACCAACCAATAATCAATCAATTAGCCATAAATGCTGTTAATCACTTGATTTCCATTCTCAATTATAAAAATTTTACAGTAGGTCTATGTTAGAAATCATATTTAATATGTGATTATTTGCGGCAAATCATATTTAACTTGTGATTATTCTCAAGCTTTAATGCCTGTATTTTTTTTTTATTTTGCTACTTAAGTTGACTTTTTATTTTTTATTTTTAAGTAATTATAATTAGACCTTAAGTAGGTCTTTATTTATTTATTTATTTTCCTTTTCCTAGAAGGTGTGAATTTGTCCATTAATTAGGTCTTTTATTATGTTTTTATTTCCTTGTCCTTTTCTTTCCTGAAAAGCTGTCCACCCCTCTCTATAAATGTACTTCTATTTCAAACTTCATAAGAAATCAGAGTATTGATCTCTGAATTCCTTTAGTCTATTGCACACAATTATCATTTTATATTTTGGCATGAACAATTAAGTTTGAAAGGTTATTATGTCTTGATGGCTCATGTTATCTTCCTCCCGTTGATAGTATATTATCCCCTTTTGTCTTTAACAAATTTTTTTTAAAAGAAAACATCTCAAATATTATGAAAGTTTAAACTTCGAGTTGTCCTGGTTGATGAATCAGTTTTCTCTCCTACTGTAGGCTGAAGTTGTTGAGAAGCTTGTTGGTATGCGAGAAGGCATTCCTCGGAAGGATGCTAAGGAGGTAAATAAAATTCAGTGATTATTTTGCTTGACATTGAACTCGAAATATCTTCAGAAGTAGTGAATATAAATGGAGCATTTATTTATTGGCAACGTTATATTCAATTCGATGGGAGCCAAATGACTCTGGCGATTGTATTTGTTCCTTCAGTTAATGGATGGAAATTTATTTTTAATCAGAAGACAAAATGCATGGTGGCTTTACATGGTATCAACTAACAAGTATCAAGCCAACTCCCTGCCATTTAACAAGTTTTGAGCAATCTTGTGGGAACATTTTCTTGTACAGATTTTGCAACAACATATTGAACTCATTTTCTGGAGCCATCTGTGATACTTTTATCATTCTAAGGGACACTAGTTGTCCCAAACTTTTAAGGGGAAGAAATAGGTGAAAGTAAAAAAAGAAAAGTTGAAGTCAGCCATTATTCGGAAGAGCTTTGATGGAGAAATTTTATGGTACTTGATTTCTTATGATATATAATTATCTTTGTTAACCAGGTCATACAAGAGTGCAAGGAGATATATGAAAATTCCCTTATTGATGGAAGACCTCCGAAGACAGGCTTTGTTTTTCCACGGGTGAAGTGCTTAGCAGCATCTTCGAAATCAATCTGGCGTAAACTCACTTGAATGAAGTACGGTTTCTTCCTTCTTTGTTCAATTATTCTGTTCTGCTTTTTAACTTATTTGCTATTCTGTCGTAAGTCAACTCTTATGCTTTTAATAGAGCAATTTTGTAAATCTGAAAATTTATGCGTCACTTCATGTTATCTTTGCAATTTGTACCAGTTATCGTTCTTAGTTTCACTTCCCAAAAAATGTTTTGCTTACGTTGTTGAAATTTGCTCGTGAGCAGTTGCTTTTCTTTGCTGTAGAACCTTACAAATCACACATGGATCTAATGCGGACCAATTACCAAATCAGTGCATAGATCAGCAGATAGAAAGAAGCCGAGCCTCTGAACTGGAAAGATCTGAAAAAGTAGCAGCAAGACCAAATCCAGTTTCTTTAAGGTCCTGAAGTTTCTTGAAGACCAATTTTTACGTACTGTAATCAATTCAATTGGCTTGGTATCCGAATACCTCGTAATTATTAGATTACAGAGATTTTCCTTTTTGGTTGGCACTTAGAAGTTTCTTATCAATTGTAGGGAATCAATCGGCTTTGATTTTGTTTCATTTTTATGGCATCTGGTTGTATTTTGCTGGCCAAGACATCATTCTGAAATAGGAACTGTGTATTTAGTCTCTCTTCTTTAGCCATTCACTAATCTATGTTTATATAAACCTTTTGCATCCAGGTCTTGCTAGTTTGTTATTCCAGTGCTGTAAAATTCTCATCAGATTTATCAGTGATTGCGTTGAGTAAATATTTGGATCGAAGCCTTAAGTTTGAGTGGTAATAATAATCCTTAATAGCACTGTAGGTCCCTCTTTTTGTGCGAGAATAATTTGTCAATGTTGCCCTCTGTAACACCATAACTTCCTAGTCCTATTCTTTACATTTATAGTGTTTTACTTGCTTAGCTACATGCACCCCAAAGAAAAATAATATATTTAATGGTATTATTTTGTGTTATGTAAGTTTTAAAAATCTATCTTAAGTTCTGTGGACATCATGAACTCCTTAATATTATTCTTTACTTATAATATATCTATATAAGTCAAACAATATAAAAAATCACGTGCAACTTGGGTTGGAAGTTACACACTAGAAAAATTAAAAAGTTGGCATCGGGTTTCTGCAATAGTTTTTTGGTGTGAAGTTTGGAAAATTATAAATAATTTTAAAAATCATTCTAAACTATAAAAAACATCAATTGGACCATCGATAACAACATAATAGCATTAAAGGTTTAACTACTCAGGTTTGTTATTACAAGTTTTTCATATAAATTTTAAAAATTCATAACTAATTTTAAAAATATTAAAATCTTGTAGATGTTTATTTTCAATTGGCATTTCTGCGTCACTAATATTGACCACTAACTTCAAAAATTTATATCTCTCTTCATATAAATCTAAATGAGGTGCTCTCAAGTACTACAAAAATCATTTGTAATTTATGCTTGTAAAATTTTATGAGTATTAAATTTCATTTGACCCACTTGTGACACGGAAATAAATTGACCATATGAACAGTGCATCCTACTATTCTGTAGAATTTTTTTAACTTTAAAAAATTATAATAAATTCTTTAGAATTCCAAATTGGGTGCTTTTTGGTTCTGTGAAAAGTTTTAGATGAGACCTATATTTATGTTAAATTTTATGGAAAAATTCATCCATTTAGTTAGACTTTGGTTCAACACATAATTTGATCACCTTTTTGAGGTTTAAAGCGATTCTTAAGGTGTCGAATTGCTTTCTTTATTTTCCATGGCCACTTGGGCATGTCCAAAATCACATTCACAGCCTAGGGAAACATGCCATTTGGTTCAAAATCTCATGGAACTCATTTTTACTATGCTACTTGTTATCATACACATAAGAATCAAGGCACATAAAGGGTCTTTAATGGCAAAATCATGCATGCTCATTCATATAATCCCAAAATCATTACATATATCATGTCTACATACATTTGAGTGTGCTCAAGTGTTTACATCATATATACAGTATGTAATTACAATTTTTGACAACAAAAGGCTATCAAAATGACTATTTAACTACTCCATTGCCAACTTCCTGCTCTTCAAGGTTGTTGGCTCCCACTTCTTGACCCACTTGGCTCACCTAGACATAGTTAGATATTGGAAAGGGAAGAGTGAGATTCCAAAAATCCCAATAGCTTTTAACCCTTTCAAACATACATAATGAACACATTTTTAAGTCAAAGAATACATGCATAAAGGTCAAGTTACTTGTAACCATACATAAAATAATTTTCATGTTCAAGAAGTTCATACATATTATACATTGGTCCTCAAGGGCATTGGTTTAGTTTCACCCCTTTTCCTTAAGACTTTTGGACTTACCTTCCTTATTTTTAAGAGACTTTTGACTAAACCTTACTTTTTTTGAGATTTTTGGCTTTGTTTCATCCAATCCTAAGAATTTTTTGCTCATCCTTACCTTTGCTAAGGGATTTTTGGCTTCACCAAACCCATTCAAGTCAAAACACATTCATAAAATGCATTTCAAGAACATCATGGTACCATGGCATGTAGGGAAATAACTATAAACATTTCTCATGGTATAATCATACATACACACATCCAAAGACAAGAAAACAACTAAAAATGCATGAAAGAAAAGTTAGAAAGTTGCCTTTAAAGTAAGAACACAAGCTTTTCTTTTAATTATTCTTCCCCACTCAAGGTCACACACTTGCAAGTGGATGGAACTTGGTTCCTTTGGCCTTGCCACATCAAGTAGGATACCATTACATCATGGAAGCAAACTCTAGCATCACACACACACACTAGAGAAGCATACTTGGTTCTAAGACACCATTATGGCTTCATACTGGACCTAATGAAGCAACTATAATTATTGATCTTGACTCCATTTTCTCCTTTAATCTATGACTTTTGACTCCATTTAAGCTCCTTAGAGCCATCACACAATTATTTTCAGGAGTCTAGTTATATGTTGCTTCATTATGTCACATTATGGAGTTTACACTTCGAACTCTCAATCCATGACTTTTAAATTTTTTTTCAAAGCTTATTTTGATGTTCTTCTATCATATTTAATCTCAATCTAAGCTTAAAAAAATTTAAAACATTCTTTAGGTGCTCCGAGCTCTCTAGGCCATGACATGCATGGTGTTTGGAGCCCATGGAGTTTGTTTTGTTTTCTTGAAGGAAGAAGCACTTGGGAGGCTTCCTAGGGGTCTTAGGAATTTAATTACACTCTCACATAAGTTAGAATATCCTTGGAAATATTCAGATTGTTATATGTTTAAGAATCCCTAGGTTTGCTATCTTGACTTCTAATGGTTTTTCTTTAGGTTTTTTTGCATTTACTAGCTTCCCATAGTCTAAAACTTAGGTTTCTTGCTTTCTCTTGATCAGAATTTACTCCCTCCTATTTGCTCTCCACTTGGCTGAACCAACACATACAAAAACAAGGAGGAGGAAGCAACAAAAACAAGAAGGTTTACCTTGATCCTTAGCTTCTTCAGGAGCTTTTGCACTTGGTATAGGCTTCTTCTTGAATTTCTAATCTTCTTCCTCTGAACCAGACCCAAAACAGCTTCATATCATTCACCAAAACCATGGAAAGAAAATGGGAGAAGGAGGAGAACAAAGTTACAAAAGGGAAAGCCATGAAAAGTCTTGATTTTCTATACTTTTTTCCTTGTTTTTCTCCCTCCTTGAGCCTCCTTCTTGTGTGTTACTCTTGTGCAAAGCTTTCCTTTGTTTAGACAGAAGCAAGGTCGATTAAGATGAGGGAGAGAGAGGGACGCCACCTTATAAGAAGAAAGTGTTTAAATTTGTTCTTCAAAAATTCCTTTTTTGTCCCTTCTTTTGGCTAGTTCATTTTAAGCTTATTTTAACTCCTTTTTAAGAACCGTCTCTTCCATCATAAAATTTAGATCCTCTAACTTATAAAATGACTTTAGAATAACTCAATTTAGATTTAAAACCTTTCCAAATGAAAAGGTCAAAATTCTAGTCAATCGACGTTCAAACACGTATATCAGAGGAAGGTTTAAACCAATCCAAGGGATTCTTATGATTTTCAGGACTTCTAAAAACTCAGGACAACTCAAATTTTTCATTTAAAAAGCCCTCCTGTGAATTTTCTAAAAAGTGCTCATATTTATGAAAATGCTATTATACTTTCGGCGATTTTATTAAACTACTCTGCCTTTAGTTTTCAAACATGTTAGATCTTAGATCTTCATTTTTTATTATTTAAAATTTTGTTCTAATTTTATTTTGCCTCAAATCTCTCATTTCAAAAGATTTACTTTTCAAATCAACTCATTTTGTTGTTTTAACGAAATACTAGATATTACACCCTCTTATTTATTTGTTAAAAGTTATTATGTCTTTTTTCTTGGTATTATAATTAGGATTTTCCCATATGAGTGCTTCTCGGAGGCATCAAACCCAGCTACTAACTAAAAAAAATACTCTATTCTAATCTTATTAGTTAAGCTGAACCCTTGAGTTGCAATTTAGGCTTTTTGGTGTTTAAGCAAAATAATATTATCTCTGCATTTGAAAGTTGTCATCAGTTGTTTTTGTTTTTCAAATAATTAAGAGGTAAAAGATTGATTTAACTGAAATGAGGGATTAGATTGTTTTAATAAATAGCATATTATAATTGAAACATGGGAGGTCTAATTTGCTTATCTGAATAAAGTAGAGTAACTAATAAGTGCAATTAAGCATAATATTAACCTACTAATATAATCTTCCATACTGTTACTATCTCATATTCATCCGTTCTAAAACTCCTAATATGGAACTCAGGAGCAACAACGCTCTATATATCTCGTCAAGAAAGGCAAAAACTAGAACAGTTACCAAAAGAATAACAAAAGCTTTTCAAGATGGAAGCAATTACCCGAGACTCATCACAATAGTCATCAACGGCATTCATCTCATGACAAACTCCATCATGATCTCCTACTTCCAACTCCGGTTTCGTTGATGGCAAAGGTGGTGCGGGGGACAGTGGGGAAATAGATATAAAAGGGTAATTAAAATTGGTGCGAGCATTTTGAATGCCACAAATCTTGATGGATGAGAGATCATAAGCTATGGGAACCTCGTCAGCAGTATTATATGTGCCCAACCAATGTCTCTCTTTGGTATAAGGGTTCCTTATCTCAGTAGCATATCTTCCCCATGGCCTTCTTCTCACCCCAAGGTACATTGAAGATCTCCTTGAGCTTCTTCTAGTGGGGTTTCTGTAAATCAATTGGGAAAACGTTTCCATTGATCTAGATGGTCATGGAAACTTGAGCGGCAACACAGAAAGGAAAGGCTAGCCTATATATAATCATTCGATGATTAAGAGAGCATAATTTAAGGAACGAAATTTATGTCTACTTTTTTTAAGGTTTGTTATCAAGTTTTTTAATGAAGACATAATATGTGAACATTTTTTATAATTCAACACTATTATAAGATTAACTATCTTTTGTAAATAAATTTTTTCATATATTACATTTTTATTGAAGAACCTAGCAACAAAAATTTAAGAATTTGTTTAAATTTTGTCCCAATTTAAATGACAAAATCATAGTCCTAGAATCCACTGAGCACGTGGAGCAAAGTAGATTGGCGCAGGGAGAGGTTAAGTTTTTAGTTAATATTAGACGAAGTGGGGCAGGTAAGAAGCATATAGCTATCATGAAATAAAGTAATGAAAGGTTGATATTGATTTGTTTCTCTAATGGCTGTTTTGTAGTGTTTCTCTTCCGTATTTTCCTCGCAAATGACATCGGTTTGAGTAGGCACAATGCCGGGATCAATGCAATTGCTGATTGCAGCGTGCGACCTTTCGGCATTTTGATCTCTTCAAAACTGGCACACAAAAACGTACGGTGAAGGAGAATCCAGTTTAACATATTTAGTAATTTCAAAATAATCACGAGTGAAGTTATTTAGCGTGATTTACTGGTGAAAGGTTTAAGTAGTATGTAAATATTTTAAGTTTGATCCTGTGTTTTGTTTTGTAGAGGAATATATATATATATATATATATATATATATTAAGTTTATATATATATAGAGTTTGGTTTACAGATTAAAACTGACTAAAGCGCCCGTAATTTAAACAAGTTATTTATTTCGAAGTTTGGTTTAATTATCATTCTATTTATTGATGGAAAGGGGGAAAAATGATGGCGATGCAAATATATTTAGTATTGTATTTGGTTTATATATACTAGTGGCTTAATATGGCTTTTTGATAACGTTACTACCGCGTCAAAAATTAGTCATCCTGATATTCAACTGTAAATTTAATTTGCTCCATATGCTTAATTTTCTTTTCTTTTTTTTAATAACAGGACCATAGACCTGGATTCTTATTAATTAATTTTTTTTTTAATTGAAGGGAATGCGGGATGGCCAATCCAGCGTTCCTTTTCTTTTTTGTTTTTGGGAAAAAAAAGGAATGTGGTCCAATCCCGCATTTTTTATTTTTTTAAATTTTTTTAGCCATCATTTTTTTGTATAAATTTTTTTAATTTGTAATAAGATTATTTAGAATGTAAGGATAGTATTCAAATGAGATTTCATTAGAAAAAAGGATATAAAGAAATTAATATTACTAGAATATTAAATGAATGATTTATCATAAAAGAACATATACTTTGAATTATTATAGGCAAAGAAGTAAATGTAAAATTTTACATATATGAAGAAAAAGATTACTTATTAGTTAAAATAATTGCTACCAATGCGATAACGAGGTATTCTTTTGATTTGCTTTGGTCAACACTACACTATTGATCTTTCTTCTTCTTGTTATGTTTACTGTATCTAGTTTTTATTGTCAGTCGATGGAGAATTCAACTCCCACTATTGGAACTAAGTAAGAGGAATTGGTTGATGTTGGGTGAAAAACTCTGGAGTTGAAAAGACACACTAGCATACTCATCGCAAAATGCAAAAAGATCAATAAATAATGCCATAAGTGGGATGAAGCCATTTGGCATGTGCAATGGCTTTAACTAAAAAAATGATGACTCAAGAGCAACATGGGGAAATTATGGTAGTAATGACGTATAATATAAGAGACTAGCATCTCCAAAGTCTGTAAACTACATTGCCAATGCAAATGAAAAAAGACCAACACATTCAAAGTTTGCATGTATCAATGCTAGGGAATAAGATGAGGATATCACACCACCAATCGTTACAGATGAAGTACTAGCACCAATGCTATCATCATCCTAACTTGCATCATCTGCTATGGGTCCCCAATAGCCATGAGCTCTCTTTCCTAACTTGCCTTTTGACTCTAATGGCCTTGGTAGATTAGGTCCCAGCAGAGCAAGCTTAAAGACAATCATGTCTCAATGTTTACCAAGGGCATGAATCATGGCCATATAGTCCCAACTCATCCTCTCTCTAAACTTGCTATAATCAAGTGGAAAAAGGACATTCACACTGAGTTTGTATAAATCCTCCGCCAAATTGGCCTGTGAAAGAAAATAGTCATTTAAATGTTTAGATAATATACATATATATTGAAAGGGAAGAGACATAATGATGATAGGTCCCTAAAGCTTTACCCTAAAAACCTTAGAATCGCTTGCAAGATGGATCTACCATTGTATACATCTCCAATACCATTGCATGTACTCCAGGTGTGATCCATGAGACTCACCTTCATATCAGTCTAAGCCATAATGTTACACCATTCATTTTATGTCGCAATGTACACTAGGTGCTTTTATTGCCAATCTTTCTAAATATTTCATTTTAGCTATATGGTATGGTAGTGGCCCAAATTGAATAGCTAGTCCAAGATGTGTTGCTACCTACCAAACTAGTGATGCACATGATCAGCATGGAGCATGGTGCCACCTGATGATGTAGGAAAAAATAATAGAATATGTACTAAATGTTGTGCCATGCCAAGCAATAATTTGAAAGCAGCTAACATATGCTCAGTAAATCATATAGGCACCAAATAATCTGTGGAAAAAAAATCCATAATCAAATATGCACAACATCTATAGTAATGATTGAATATATAAACATCGATATAAGGCAACAAACATCATCATCCTTCATTTCATCTAGAAGAACCCTATATTAATGTAAAGCCTATGTGCTTGGATAGGGATGTTGTGGAATGTACCTCCAAATGCAAGGGTAATGAGTACACATGTTAGTCATAGTCAAAGTGTAACAACCAAAAAGAAAAATTTGAAGTTCTGAAATTTTCTAAGTCTGCTAACTATAGCAAGAAATGGCCTAGCTATAGTGAGAGTGCCTATTCGCTATAGCGAGAATGCTTCTAGCTATAGTGAGTTCAGGTATCTCATACAAAAATCAGGGGGTTTCTTGTAATAGCACACGCCGTAGCGAAAACAGGGGCCTGGGACTGATACGTGCTTGCTATAGCGAGGGTTATTTTTTGCTATAGTGAGGGTTTGTTCAGAAAAGTGTGAAAAAAGAGAATTTTGCTTCTTAAAGAGTCTAAACCTTCCCTTTTCCTTCTAACCGACTTAGGCTTCGACCAAAATAGAGAAAAGGGCTGAGGAGAGAGAGAGAGACCTAGAGAAGGAAGGAAGAACAAAAAAAAGGTAAGCATAACTTGAGATCTCCATAACTTTTCTTCTTAGAGTTTTGTTCTTCTTTCTTTGCCTTCTCTTTCTATGGTTTTAGTTATTGAGTTAACTTTGTTTTGGGCCTAAGTTAAAGGGGCAAGTGTAAGGATTTGAGGATAAGATTTATGCAAAAAAAGAGCCTCTTGGAAAGAGCTTTATTTAAGATAACTTCTTTCCATTTTATTGCATCTTCTCCCCTTGCTTTCCTTGAGTATGTTGGTTCTACCAACTTGAGAGCTTCAGAGAGGAAGGAAGTCTGACCTAAAGCAAGTAAGAGATCTTTGAATTAGAGTGTGATAAGTTGAGAAATGCAAAGAAAGGAGAAGAAGAGTTGGTGAAATTCTAAAGAGAGAAAACCCCTAGTTTCTTACATATTTAGTGGGGTTTGCCTTAATGAAGAGCTCCCTAGCTTGTGAGTATTTATTTGAGTTATAAGAGAGTAATTCCATACTATTTGTTGTGTCTAGGCTTAAAAAAAGTAGCTACATCTAGTTGTGATTGTGAAACCAAGAAGGGAGAAGAGAAATTGAAAGGGAAGACTTGTATTAGCTTATAAGGTAGCTCTCTACTCTTTCTTGTTGCATTCTTGGATGTGTAATAGTCATTATATGCTTGTGTATATACTTGTATTATGAGACATGCCATTCGATGTTGCCTTGATACATTGGTATCAATATGCTTATGTTTTGGGTTGTGAAAATTACTCAGGTGAGGTAGCGCCAAAAGTCCCTAAACCGAGGGTGAGGCTAATCCAAAAGTCCCAAAAATCGGGTGAGACTAGATTAAAAGTCCCTAAAGCTTATTCTTAGCATTGATATAATATTCATGGCATGAAAATAATGTGTTGTGTAATTGTGAATGGTTTGCATACTTTGACATGTTTATATGCCTTGATTGCTTCCTTAAATGAGTGCATGAGCTATTGAGACTCCATGAATCTCACCCCCTTCTCTCTCCCATCTTAACATGTTAGGTGGAGCTCAAGGAGATCAAAGTGCAAACCAAGGAGCCTAGTTGAGCATGTATAGGCAGTTGTATAGTTTATTTTAATTCTTTTGATGTAAAGAGGTACCAAAATGAATATGTACCTATTATTTTTTGAGATATAAATACTTGAGCAAGTGTAAATGTATGTATAAATGATGTGTAAACCATATATAAAGCCAAGGCAATAGAAAAATACGATTTGACTCCTTTGTGGCTTGTATGCAATAGTGTATTTTTGCCCATAGCATAATGAGTTTGAAATGTATGATGATATGGACTACTTGGGCATTTCATATATGCTATGTTTATGTTTTAAAACTTGCCCAAGAGGTGCTAGAGCATGTAGGAGACCATTTATCTCCATTTTGACCCATTCATGGTGTCAAAATTGTCAAATTCATGAGCTTTATCAAAATATGACCAAATGAGCTCTTCTTGATATGAAATTTGGCATGCCTCTAGAGCTTGTTGAGAAATTCTTAGGAAGCTAAAGTGGGTAATATTTGGAGGTTTTGGGAATATTTGGCGAATTGTTGAAGTTGAAAAATTTTCTGATTTTGGTTATTGTACTGTGCAAATATGTCCAAAAATGAATCTGTCTCATTCATGGACCAAAAGGTATCTGATTGTCATGAAATTCTATGAGCATAAACCAGATATCTATAATGACATATACCAACTAGAAGCACCTCGATTGGAGGTCTGTAGAGGGAGAAAGAACTTTCTGAAGTTCTATGTCAGTATCAAGGAAGCCATCTGACCCTTGTTACTGTTCCATCAGTTTTCAAGGTCTAAAGGCTATTGAAATGATCTGGACTTATTTTTTTCCTCTAGTAACATCTGTATCTTTTCAAATTAGTATAATTTTCCCATATTGAATTTTTTTGGAATTAGTTATGGATTTTTGAAATTTATGACAGCAAGCTGCATTAGTACCAGGGACAGTCGGACCTCTATCTATTTTTTGATGTTAAACATGATCCAAACGCTAAGATTGTGGTTGGAAATTATTTTGTGTGAATTTAACATCCAGATATTTCCAGAGAGCTATGGTTTTTCTTGATTTCCATTTTTCTAGAATTAGTTATGATTTTCCAAAGTTAGAGCCAAAAATCTGACTTTTGGGCCTATTTGAGAAATTGCATTTTCTTGGTTTTTGGCTTTATATCCGTGGTTCATGGGTTGTTTTATACTATGTATGAGTTGTATAAATGGATTTTGAGTAGAGAATGTGAATAATGGGTTCACAGGACCCACGGGCAAAATATGAGCGTTTAAACCTCGACTTAGAGTATTAAAATACCACGATTTTGGTCCTTTTCATTAGAAATCATATGAAATCAAGCCAAAAGGAAAATTAATTAAGGATAAAACATTATGGTGTTACAAAAAGGATAAGTAGTATACTAAATGGAGAGTAGTATTTCATACCTAAAACCTAATGACAACTTTACAAGATAAAGCTCTAAAGTCGGATCAAGTTGCAAGGTCTCTATAAAGCTAGCACAAGGAATTGATCCCATGCCCATAAGTGTAACAATGTCAAGTAGCCATCAATTCTAAACCCTTCATACTTGGTGGTATTGCATGTCACTCTGTAAAAGTGTGCCAATACTGCTGATCCCCGATTATATTGACCAACTACAGCAAAATCGTTGAACAAAGGCAAGTACATCAACGTTACCTTATGGCTCCTTTTATATGACATAAGATAATCTCCAATCAACCTCATTTTGTAGCACCATACTTTTAAGACTCAATTCATACAATTCTCATGCCTCATTTCATGCTTGTTCTATAGGAGGCAACATAATATCATTCATTTTCATGGATAAGTTACGTTTCTCTATGAGTAAAATTTTTCTTTCAAAGTCCTGTGTGCCATATGGACTCATGAATCATATTCTCATATTTAATTAGATGGATACAACTCATTTTCATCACTAAAAGTTGCTTACAACTCGTAGGAACCAAAGGGAAGCATAAAATACATATGTGCATTTTCGGCCAAAATTTTTTCTATTTTGTCACAGACTTTAAAAAATTATAATTAATTCTTAAAAAATTGAAATCATGCATTCTTGGCCATTCTGGAAATCTACATATGTCTACTTTATGCTAAAAATATGTTTAGACCATGAAACATTACATAAAAGGCGTTTGACATTTAAAAAAGTCCAAAGGTCAGGCTATCCACTGGTGCTGTCACAAAATTCTGCAACAAATTTCGAAAATGTCCAATTAATTTTCAAAAATTCCAATCCATACAAATGATACCAATATGAAAATCCATGGATGTTAGCTAGAGGGAAAAAAGAACTCTAGACCAGTTCAGGCATGCCTAGACCTCAAAACTCAATCAAACAGTACCTGAGGTCAGTTGGGCGCCTGGTACTGGACAAATTTTTTGAAAATTCATATCTCACTCTCTAGACATTCAAATGAGATGATTCTAGTTGGCACAAGTCATTGGGAATGTCTAGTTTCTCTGTATATAATTTCATGGCAATTTGACATCATTTGAGCCATGTGTGACAGATTCCATTTTCGGACTTGAATGAACAATAACATGACCAGAACTAGAAAATTTGCTAACTTTAAAAATTCATCAAATATTCTGTAAACCTCAGAAAATTATGTTCTTTATCTTCACAAAAAGCTCTCAACAATTTTTAATTGTATGCCAAATTTTAGATCAAGAAGAGCTCATTTGGACAAAAAGTGATATAGAGTTCCATTATAGTTAATTTTAACTCCATATAGGATACCAAAATGTCCAAATGGCTTTCCTTGGGGTTTGGCACCTCTTAAGCAAGTCTAAAAGAATAATTAGGACTTGTTTGAACTACCCAAGTGGTTTCAATTCTCATGCATCTCATTTTGGCCATTTCACTCACACTTATACACAATTCCATAATGTCATCTAAGAAGCTCATTTGCCAAAACATGCTCAAATCATAATCCCATGGTCACATAACATATTCTCCTATTTATACATGACATATTATCATAACTACATGTATTCATAACATCATAATACATATACATTCATTGGTTACATCTTTTGCCATTTGTATGGCCTTAAAGTAGTAAAATTCAAGCACTTTCATGTCATCTTCTCATCTTCAAGATGGTTGGCTTCTATTACCTTGCTCTATTAGTCCACCTAGCATGTTAGAATATTGGAAAGGAGGGGATGAGATTCAAAGAATCCCAATAACTCATCTCCTATTCAATCATATATAATGGATGCAAACAAGTCTCATAATATATGTATGGTCATGTTGACATGTGCAAATATTCAAGAGGAATTTTCATCATTTGAGAAAGTCATACATAGCAAACAAAGGCTTGCCAAGCAAGTGGATTGGCCTCACCTAATTTTTTGTAAATGTTGGACTTGCCTCAACCATTCTTTAAGAGATTCTTGGACCCAACCATGCTCTTAGGAGTCTGTCTCACCTTTGAGAAACTTTTTACTTTGTCTTAACCAATCTTAAGGGTTCTTGGCTTATCCTCACCATGGCTAAGGGTTCTTGGCTTATCCTCACCACACTCAAGCAAACCAAAGTAAACATCATGAATATCATTTAGAAAACATAATGCATCATCATGGTACCATGGAGTAAGAGCTCATGCTAGAACATTTCTCATGGCTTGAAATACATATACACACATTCAAAGACAAGTAAAGCAAGCAATCATACATGAGAGAAGGTGAAGAAAGCTACCTTGGATACAATTACACACTTTTTCTCTTGAATCCAAGCTCCCTTTTTCGGCCACACACACACAAAAGTGTAAGGATGGTTTCTCTTGGCCTAAACACAATTTATGGAAGCCAATTAGGTTCATGGAATTAATTTTAAGGCCACACAACTTGCTTAGACACTAACTTAATCTATAAATCTCATTATAGTTTCATAAATGCACCTAATGAAGTAACACTCATCAAATAAATTCTAGGTTCTATTCTTTCCTTTCAAATATCATTCTTGACTCCTTTTAAGCTTCTTGGAGTCATCACACCATTAAAATAAAGAGCCTAACTACATGTTGTTTCTTTAGGTCATATTATGGAACATAAAGCACCATCTCACTTTCTATGCTTTCTAATTTTTTTCCAAGGCTTTCCCTTATATTCATTCATCATATATGACTCAAAAATGAATTTAGAAAAATTTAAAACTCTCCCTAGCTACCCTAACCTCCCTTAGCCGAACCTAAGAAGCATGATGATCTTTTTGAATTTTGTTTTGTTTTCTTGATGGAGGAAGCACATAAGGAGACTTCTAGGGATTTTAGGAGCTCATTTAAACTCTCATTTAGACATAAGAATCAAGGTATCAAATCAAATTTTATAAGGAACATATGAAACCCTAGACTTTGCACTTGAATTTTTATAGTTATTTGTTAATTCTCTTTAAATATTCTTAATCTCCACACCTTTCTTCCTAAGAATCACCTTTGGTTCTGCCTAAAAATCAAACCCCCTACATCTTCTCAAGTGGGACGAAATGGTGGAGAAGGGGAGCAAAGGGTAGCAACTATGGAAGAAGAAATTATCTTATATTCTTGCTTTTTCTCACTTGAATCTTGTGTTTTTTGAACTCCTCTCTTCAAATCTGAATTTTTCCCTCAATTTCTCCCTTAATATAGATTTATAAACTTCATTATAATCATAGGAAACAAAAGAGAATGAAGGATAAGAGGTTTGGAAGGAGGAAAGCATGAAAAACTACCAAAATTCTATACTTTTTGCTTGAATTTCTCCTCCTCTTCTTTTTCCTCTTGTGTGCCTCATCCTATGGCTTCTTTCTCTAGTTTGGGGTAGAAACATATGAGGCTACATGAGGGTGAGAGTGGGCCGCCACTTATATATATAAGGGAGGAAAAAGAACTTTTCAAAAATTCTCATTTTGCCCTTCATTCTTGGCATTTTTGTTTCTAATTCATTTTAGCTCCTTTTTTAGAACTGTTTTTTCCATTATGAAATTTAGGTTCCCAATTTAGTAAAATGCCTTTGGAATCACTCAAATTGGAGTTAAAACCCCCGAACGAATCTGTCAATGTTTGGATGCATCAACGTTGAAAAATGTCCACCGGAGGGGCTTTAGCTGTCCTGGGCCTTCCTATGATATTCAGGGCCTCTGAAATCCCTGGGGAATTCAAAATTTTCATTTAAAAAGTCCTCCTGTGTAAATTCTAAAATTTACTAAAAATTACGAAAAGGTCATTATGTTTCGTAAGTTTTCTATAAGAAATTATTTCTTCATTCTAGCTACATTTTTCTTTCCGTCTAAGCTTGGAATTTTCATTTTTAGGAGTCTAGAATGCTTCCCAAATTTTTTGGGACCTTAACTAAGTCATTTCGAGGGACTTTCTTTCATATCTGGTGAATCTTGTTCTTTTATAGAGAAACCGTATGTTACGTTTCTCACGTTTTCTCTCATTTTCAGAGAACTGAATGTTACACATTTCATTTGGACATGTAAACTATCATACATCTTTATCCTCTGTATCATTTGCAGGTTGGCAAAGTTGTTGGCAAGCCAAGTAATGCTCAACCTTTTTCTGTCAAGAGTCTTCAATAGTGGTATAACACCAAGAAAATATTGGCACACAAATGGCCAATTATAACATATTTGTCTCAACATTAACACCCCCTACATGGTAGATCTAGCAGGATTGCAATATCTTGGAAGGCGATGGTATACTTGCCATGACTCATGTGGAAGGTATAGGCTTTTGGATTCTAGCTCTCCACCTCTCCATAGTCACATATTTGGTCAATCAAGGTTACCTTATAGGATTGGCCAAACTATTTGTTCATTGGATCATAAGGCTCTTCTACCTCAATTGCTTATGATCATTGATCAAACACCTACACGGATAGGGAAGAGGATTTCTGAATCCTTATCATTAACTTTTTTCTCATATCCTCATAAAACACTTTTCTAACCTTAATCTATGCATTTGCAATCACAATAAACTCCATTCATTATTTATTCAGCCTATACATTATTACCTTGACGAAGCCAGTGATGGTTGTAATGTTTGGTATCTCCACAAACATATGAAACTCACCAGATATAAAAAGAAGTTTCCCAAATTGAGTGATTTTAGGTTAAATAAAATTAGAACAATAATTTAGACTTTAAATAATGAGGATATAAGGTTTTAAGTTGCCCATAAACCAAAGTTAGATGAGCTAAGAAAACTTGCCAAAATAAGTTAAGGCCTTTCATAATTTCTGGCAAATTTAGAAAACTCATCGGAGGGCTTTTTAAACAAGAACTTTGAGCTTTCTAGGATTCTTAGAGGCCTTGAAAATTGTAGAAATTTCTAAAACAATTGAAACCCCTCTGGTGAGCAATTTTGGTTGTTAATTGACTGAAATTTTAACTGAACAGTTTGAAATGATTTCAAATCTAATTTGGGTGAAACTAAAATTATTTTAAGTTAGAGAATTTAAATTTTATGATGGAAAAGACAATTCACGAAAAGGAGAAGAGGGACTAAATTGTAAATTTTAAAAGTTACTTAAATGGACTCTTAGGCTTATAAATCATGTCCCATTTTGTTCCAGCTCTCTCCATCAATTTGCTTCTGGTCCAAACAGATTCCAAAGGAGGCTTGAGTGGCGCACCATGAGGGGGAGTCAAGGGAAGAAGAGAAAGCTTGAAAAGTGTAAGATCTTCTTAGTTTTTCATGCTCTTTCATTTACTAAACCTCTTCTCCTCCTTCTCCTCTCTTCTCCTATGGTTTTGTTGATTAATTTGGACATGTTTGGTTAGTAAGGAGAGGATAGAAATTGCAAGATCTCTTGGAAGCATAACAAAGTACCTTTGAAAAGCTTGTAAATAAGGTAAGGAAATCATGGTTTTCATGCTTCTTCTTGGCTTCCTTTCACCTTCACTATTTCGGTTAGAATAGGGGGGGAGATATTAGAGACCTTATCTCAACCTAAATGATAGCCACTATTTTTTACAATAAATTTCGCAAGCGTATGGATTGTTTTTGTAGTATAGTAAATCAAGGTCATCCCACAAAGAATTAAATTAGACTCAATCAGGCCTAAGGAAATTCGCTTTTGTTTAAGTCAAGACAAGCTACTACCAATGTAAGGAATTAAAAGAAAATGAATTTAAACTAGTATTGAGCGTGGGATCATTCTGATGAGATTAATCACTAAGGAGTATTTTAGGTTTCTATCCCCTGATTGCCACGAATTGAGTTGCTCGATTAATTGGTTAATTAACAATCTGAAAGTTAAGAAGATTAAATAAATCCAAATGTCTCTTGAACCACTTAGACTTCTATCCTAGTTAATTATAGACTTCTCTCACAATTAATTAGGTCAATTGTATTCAGTCCCTTTCACTACTTAGGGTCCTTGAGTACATTTTTATACCTAAGAACAAAACTAGTATGACCCAGTCCTAATCCTAAGTTGCTTAATCAATTGGTCCATTGAGATTTTTCTCTTTCAAGAGTTAACCTCAACCCCCCAATTCCACAAAAGAGATGGCTAAACTCTTAAATGAAGCACAAAAGATAAATTAAGCATTCAGATCATTAATCAACTCAATTTAACCTTGCAAAATCTCCATTACATGGCAATAGGTTTAAGTAAACCTAGGATCTAAGAAATCTAGCCACACATGGCTCTACACATTGCAAACACAACCAAAAATTCGAATAGATAAGGAGTCATGAAAGAAAAGATGGAGAATATGAGAAAATTCAGTGAAATCGCGTTGATTCGATCTCCAATCTTCAACCCAAGCTCCTTCTCCTCAAACCCTAGCTCCTTGGTACGTTTTTCTCCTCAGAACTTCTCCTCTAAGCTCAGAATCATGAAACCCTAGATGCCCATCGTGTTTTTAGTCCACAAATTAACGCTATACATTTCAGTAACTAATCTTGCTATAACGAGGGGTGTCTCTCGCTATAGTGAGAACTTATAGGTTTCATATCCTTGCTGATCTTGCTACTGCCCGCGCTATAGCTAGAAGCTCCCTATATTTTGTATGAGTTACGACTTCGCTACAACGAGATGGCTTCCTTGCCATAGCGAGAAGGCATCCTAGTTATAGTGAACTTTATCCTCACTGCAGTGAGGGAACTTGAATAGCTTGCTATTGAACTTCCAGCTTCTTTCCTTTTCTCATTCCATTCTAGCAGATCTTTACCTTCCTCCTGAGATTAAAACCAAGATCAAATAAAGTTTAAAACTAATAAAAGTATTGCAAATGATATATTTTATTTATTTTCTTTGATTGGATAAAAATTTATACAAGGTCACTCAAGAGATAGGCAATTTGACTCCCTAATTTATCATAAAATACACCTTTTTCTTTCCAAAATTAGGGAGTCATTACTAAACTTGATAGGAAATGAGGTATTGAGGCAAGAGGAACCACATGGAGCAATTAGAACTTAAAGAGAACCTATAAACAATAAGATACAAATCTAAGGATTTAGTTGCACCTAAGCCAAGATGAAACTTCCTAGTAGTAATTTGAGTTTGTCTAAGAGTGTAAATGAGTTTTCAAGACATCTAGGAAGCCTCCCACATGTCATTCCCTTCAAGAAAGTGAAACAAACTCCATATGTGCAATGCTAGGGAGATGCCTCAGCCTAAGTAAGTCTGACCATTTAGTGAGTGTTTTAAATTATTCCAAGGCTAGAATAGGACTAGATATGATAGAAGAATATCAAAGAAAGCCTTAGAAAAAATTTAGAAAGCATGAATTGTGAGATAGAGATGTAAGCTCCATAATAAGATATAAAGATACAACTTATAGTTGACTCCTTAGAATGAATTTATGATGACTCTAAAAATTTTAAATGAAGTCAAGAAACTTAGATTGAAGGAGAAAATGGAGCCAAGATCATGAATTTCAACAGTTGCTTCATTATGTCTTGTATGGAACCATAATAGAGCTATATGAGAAAGTGAGCCTCCATAAAGTTTGTATAAAGCCAAAGATTGTTCCAATGATTGAATCATGTCCCATTTAATGTGTGTTGGCTAAGAGAATCAAGTGCCACCCAATTCCATGAGCTTGCCCAAAAAGGAAAAGACAAATTCATGGAAAAAGTGTGTGGCATTGACTCCAAGGTAGCTCTCTAACCTTTTCCTCATACATACCTTGGATTTTGCTTGTCTTTAAGTGCTTGCATGTGTGTTTATGTCATAAGAAATGTTTTAGTTATTGCCTACATGTTATGGTACCATGACATTCTTAAAATGTGCTTTATGAATGTTTTTTGGCTTGAATGGGTTTGGTGATACCAAAAGTCTCTTAACAAGGGTGAGGATGAGCCAAAAGTCTCAAAAAGAGTGAAGTTTAGTTAAAAGCCCCTTGAAAATAGGTGAGGCAAGTCTAAAAGTCCTAAGAAAAATGGGTGAGGCTAGACTAATGCCCTTCAGAGCCTATGTATAATATATATGAGTTTCATACATCCATTATGTATGTTTGAAAGGGTATTGAGATTCTTTGAATCTCACTCTTCCCCCTCCAATATCTAACGATGCCTAGGTAAGTCAAGAAGACCAAAGGATGGAGGCCAAAGACTTGGAGCTTGATACTTTGACAAAGGAGTAGAAGAATGGGCATTTCCAAAGCATTTTGATGTCTAAAATTTCAATCTCATGATGTATGTATGATGGAGGCTCTTGAACACGTCCAAATATGTATAATGATGATGTATATGAATTTTGGGACCAAATGAATTGATGTATGAATTTTCGCAACCTAGGTTCTATGATATGCATGTGTATAAGTGTGAGTGGCATGGTAAGATTGAGCTCTATAATATTTTGGACCATTTAAGATGCTTTCCTAGGCTGTGTTTGTACTTTAGGACGTACTCAAGTGGCTATGGAATATTAAGCAAGTGAAATGGTGCCTTAAAACTCCCTTATGACCCTAAAAGGTGACCAAATTGTGAGCTGAATACCAAACTGACTAAATGGAAAAATTTTCCCATGAAATTTGTTATGAATATAAGTTTCATCTAGAGCTTCTCCAAAAACCAAAGATTACTCAATTTGGAGCTCTAGAGAATTGATTATGATTTTTCAAAATTAAAAAAAATTTGCTGAAATGGTAGCAACACTATTCATATAGTCAGTTTATATTTCTATGTTATTCATAGGTCAAAAAAAGTCCAATGATTATAATATTTTAGAAACATAAACTAGACACAATAATCTTTCCATAGGCACCAAGATCACCTCATTTTGAGCTTTATAGAGGGAGAACCAAATTTTTGAAGTTTCATAATAGTACCAGTAACACAGCCTAACCTTAGGTACTGTTCCATCAATTTTCATAGCTAAAGGCCACTACATTGGTTTAGAATTATTTTTTATCATTATTTAACATCTATATCTTTCCAAAATGGTATGGTTTGCTTAATTTTGAATTGTTTGGAATTACTTATGAATTTTTAAAGTTTATATTAGAAACCTATAATAGCAGACCCGGCAACTGGACCTTTGGTATTGTTTTATTGTTTTTGTGGTCTAGTTGATGTTTTCGTGGTATAGAACGATTTTTATCCTATAGTTGACATTCATAGCTTTCCAAGAAGCTATTAATTGCTTGATTTCAATTTTCTTACAATTAGTTATAAATTTTCAAAGTTTATATCAGTAAATTGGAACAATGAATCAGAAAGCAAACCATTATTTTTCTAATGTATGATGCTAAACCCATGGAGCATGAGATTTTTTATGATGCTTATGATTTGTATGGATGTGTTATGAATAGAAAATGATATTGATAGGTTCATATGATCCATAAATCATGAAATAAAAATTTTGGACCTTAAGTAATGCAATTAAATAGCATTAAATATAATGATTTCCATGTACTTCTTTAAACTAAGGCTTGGGATAGAATGGGAAGGCTTAAAAGGTTAAGGTAGTACAATGGGCAAGAATTAAATCCCTTTGAAAATTCCTAAGACCATATATTCTTTGGAATCTCCTTAATTCAGTTTGCAACCTCATAGTGTAATTAATGCAATTAGGCCAATTATTCTCCACTACATGACATTTGTACAAGTAATATGTGCATGTAATCAACGACAAACAATTAGACAAGAGAAAAAGCACCACCATGGATGTGGTTAAAATCATGCTTGAAAGTAAGTGAAACTTACCAATGCTTTAGAACATTTTCTTCAGCCATGTTGTTCTAAAGGTTATGCTCAAATTACTAGCCATATGCTAAAGGGAGAACATATGATATGTATAAAGAGACTGCCACTAGAGTCGTGGCTTAAAGATTGCAACTAAAAAATTGTAGCATGTCTATCTAAAATCAAATAAATCACCTGCTTGTCTTTCACCACTCATTGTTAGAGGTTTAAAAGGAATCATGCCTATGCCTCATATACTTCCCCCTTAATGATGGCAAATGCCAAAAGCACCACATTCTTGTTACCATCCTTTAAGCTTGCAATTAGCAAGGCATCATTGTACTTCCCATACAAAAATGTGTCATCGATCTAGACCATTATCCTTAGGTGGTCAAAAGTGTCAACGCATGACTTGTGATGGAACATCATTGTAGGCTCCACATCAAAGCGCCTCTATCTTGGGAAACTCAAGAGGCCTTGCAGCCTCCATGTTAATCTATGAAAAGAAAAAATGTTATTGGACCCTTGTACTAGTTTAACATGACATCTACAAGATTCTCCTTACCATTATGCCCCTCAACCTCATCCTCATTATAATTATTGGCATTAGAAGGAGCCTTGTATTTTTCATCCTCATCCTTAAAGACATCTATTATATCCTCTATCTCTTCTGAAGTAGAAGGAGGACAAAAACTATCAATCGGTGGACAAGATGAACTCAACTAGGACATGTGGTTGATGGGAGGAGGGAGATACTGTTGGGCATATGTAGGAGAGGGATATAATATATCCATATTTATAAGGTGTGAACTAAACAATAGTGCTATAAATTTGGTTGGTAGACAATTGTTTCTATGGAGCATCATCCTCTGCTAGTTGAGTTGTTATGTTAAAATCTAGCTCTATGATTGAGACATGCATATACACCTTGGTAAAATTTAGCTAGGATGGAAATTGTGTATTCATCTGGACATTATCATCATCTGTTAGGTTACATGCCCAATACCATGTTAGAATAGCAACATTAGATGTCTATAGACCAACAAACACATGACTTGATTTGGGGCAACCTATAGCTTGTGCCTAACTAGCTACTTCAACCTCTCCAAAGTAAAGTTGGCATCAAGTCTCATTATTATTACCAAAGGGCACTCAAATGTCATGCCCTCATCACCATTATAAATTCATCTATTTGATTATAAGCATACAATTTCCTTCTTCCTTTCTTTTTTGACTCCCACGATAAGATTCATATGTGGGAAATGTAGAATTTTCTACATAAGTCTCTTGTATTTGCAAAAATATTGTTAACCACATTACAATGTAACAATTCCTTATTAATATTGCTATTAATTTTGTTTTTGTACTTCACATTTTCATTTTTTCGAATTAAACATTCATTATCTTTTAGACACTTTTAGTGCCATGAAGATGTTTATACTCCTCTTAATATCCTAATAACTATTATTGTTATTTATTTAAATTACAATTTTTTATTTAAAAATATTACTTATCATTTTAATTATTTTCTTATTAATTACTAATTTGTAATTGAAAAATGGACTAATAAATTTAGTCAAATTTTCGTTCGCCACTAACGTTTAGAAACATTAAAATAATAAAAAACTACAATATTGTTATAGAGGCCTTTGCCTTTTTTTAAATAAAAGAATATTAATTTATTTAATATATTTTATTAATACATGCAAATATTTTTATTAATTTAAATTTATCTAATTTAATATATTACATAAATATATATTTGTTTTTATTATTTTAATTATATTATCTATTTATAGTTTATATTAGATTATATACATTACTAAAATAATAATTTTTAAATATTAAAAAATTTAATTAAAAAATATATTAAAAGAAAGCAATTGGACGTCAGTCAGATATTCAATAAAACTTTTTTTTAAGTTTAATTTTTTTTCTAGTTTGAATTTTTTTAAAGGTTATATTTGTGAAAAAAATTATTTTTATTAAACATGATATATATTATCATATTTAGTCAAAAATATAATTTTTTAACTTTAATTATTACATTTATTTCATTTTCATATTGATAATTTTTTAATTACCCCTAACTAATTTTCATAATTATATTATTAATACCCTATCATATTGAGTAAAAAAATATGATTTTTTTAATTTAAGTATAATGTTGATTATATTGACAATTGCTTGCTTATTAAAACCATATCATATTGTTAATTAAGTTCACTATTTTTTATATTTTTGCTTCTCTTTTCTTTCTGTTCTTCTTGTTCTATGCTTATTCTCGTCTTTGTCTGAAATTTGTTTCACATTCTCTATTTTTGTTCTTTGTTTTTCAAAACATGACTGCTTCCACCTAAAGGACAAATAGCAAAATATTCATCAATTTTAAAAAAAATAAAATAATAAATAACATACATGTGAAATATATTAATTTGACCATTAATAACCAAATTAATCATTGACTAACAGAAGAGAGAACTGAAGAAACCATAGAGAAAGAGAAAGATAAGAGAGGAGAGGAAGATAGAAAAACATAGATCTAAGAGAAGGTAGGAAAGAAAAAGAGGAAAACCAAACATCAGAACAAGAGTAGATCAAGAAGAACAAATTTATAAGCTTCCTTTCCAACTCTCCCATGTTGTACTTGTCCATGTAGCCACCAAAGCTAAATAGAGCAAACTTGTGTTGTGATAAACTGATACCCAATTATTGGTTTAAGCTCCAATTGAACAATTTTGATGTCAAAACTAAATATACTAAGGCAAATATTCAAGGTTCATTATTTCTACTGATCAATTCTATGTCTATTTTCCCATTTCTTATGGCTTTGCCTACAGAATACCATGATGCAGGGTGCAAGTGCAAGATGAAGGGTTTAATGTTAGACTTGCACCTTTGCTTGCAAAATATCATGTTTTGGCCTTGTCCATGCTTTGCTTGCAATTTAATGTCAAACTTGTGTCTTTGCTTAATTGGGGGATGGGTTTAAGATGAAATTGCTAATCTACCATTGTTTTCATGTGTAGAACAATCACATTCTAGGAGCCCTTATTTTGAAGAAGGAGTTGAAGATATGAAGTGACCTTGAAATGGAGGTTAAAAGGGACTTAGAAGAAGAGAATAAGGACAACATGTACAATCTTTCTTTTTGATTGCACCGACATTATCAATGACAAAAGGAGAGAATTGTGAAAGATGCATCTAAAGGCAATAGAAACTAATGTATTCAAAATTGAACTTGCGATTGAATTGGTAGAAGTATAACTTCTTAGTTTTGTGATGGGTGAAAGTTGATAATTAAATATATATTTTTAAAATTTTATATATTAAAAATTTAATATAATAAATAAATATTAATAAATTTTAAATATTTAATTATTAATTTTAAATTTCTTAAAATATTTAAGAAATTATTTTTTAATTAAAAAATAAAAAAATCACTTATAATCAAAATTTAAGAACATTTAATATTAAATTTTTAAAATTCTCAAATTTTATTAAAATTTCACTCATCATTAAAAAAATGCAAAGAATTTAAAATTAAAAAATTAAAAAATACTTTATCAAATAAAAAAATTTGACCAAAGTCAATATTATTATTGCTTTCACATTTCTCTATGCCTACTTCTTTTTGCTTTACATTTCTTTATGTTAGCTTTTCTCTCACCTTCCTTGTGTCTCCTTTTAAGCCTTCCATGAAAAAACCCATAAGTATTTAGAAATGAAGGAAATATAAAGAACCAAATGGAAACAGAAGCAACAATTTTAATGAAATACCTTAATATCTAAAAAAGATGTTACTAAAAGATGGGGTATGATAGAAAGTAGACATCAAAAGTAGCTAAGTATATGTCTTCTATTTCTTTTATATTCTCTTTTTTTATATTTCTCTCTATTTCAATCCTTTTTTCTCTTTTTATTTTTAATTTTTTTAAATTTACTCAAGATAAACTATATTATTTTATAGAAAAGAATCTTTAAAAATATATATTTAAAATTCATTGACCCTTGAACCAATTTAATTTTGATTGACTTGGCTGATTTTATCAATTTTTGGTCAATCCAGTTTTATGAGTCAATTGAAACAATGTAGTAATTACTTTTTCAATGGAATTGATCAATGGTCCAATTTTTTCAATAGTATAGAAATAAAGCACTTTTTGAGGTGAACATAAGCATAATAATGGAAGGAAAATGCAAAGTAGAAATCAAAGAGACCAAGAAAAAAACGACTGAAAAAAGCCGTTCAGAAAGTTATAAATAAGATGTGAAGAAGTGTGTGGTTTTGGTGAAAAGACTCTGCCCTATTCAGTTTCTATTTCTGTGAACAAAACAAATGAAAGCTGAATATGTATTTTTTTTCTTTTTTATGTTTTTAATTTTTAAATTAAGATAATATAAATGCTTATTAGATTGCCACCTCATTATTAAAAAAATGAAAAAGAAAGACATGTGGATTTCACATCATTTGAGACATAATACATTTCATTAAAAAAATTCATGAGACAAATTTAAAATTTAAAGAACTATTTTGAAATGTTTAAAATTTAAGAGACTAATTTAAAATCATAAATAAAATTAAAGGACTATAATATTATGTTAACCTTTTCTTATATAGTTTACATACTGAATGTTTCACTTAATTAGTATAGCCAAAATTAAGATGATAATAATGTTGGGACCACCTCATTTCTTAGTTGTCCCTATTAGTGGGACTCAACTTTGTGTTTGAAGCTGCTTGAAACAACAAAGTAAAAGAGAAAATGGGACATAGCTTAGAAGTGGAGAATTGAAGTTGAAGGAGTAAACGTTACAAGGGAATAAGGGTTTGAGAAGTGGAGAATTAAAGTAGGAAATTGATTAGTGTTTACCATAGGGGTAAAAAGGTTATGTGACCTATTTTTGTGTGGATAATGTTATCCAGAATCATCCATTCAAGTGAAGCAGCATGGCATTGTAATTTGCTTACCCAATCACAATGGTCCATATGGCTCTCTCTTTATCAAACTATGCATGTGACTCGTGTCAAGGTCAAAGTTAACCCTAACATAAACTAAATGTAACGTTAGAAACTTTGCATGTAGACTTGATGTCATGTCTAAATACAAGGTCTATAACCCACATTAATAAAAAAATTTAAAAAAATAAAAAAGGTGTTCACATGTGCCTTGATGTAAAATAGCCTTAAATGCCTCGTTATCACCTCCTTTGGCTTTTAAATATTGCTTTTTGCTATTTCTCTAGTCATTTCTCCTTTAACTAATTCCCCCCATTCTTGTTTGAAGGATTTAACATCTTCTAATTTAGCTATTGAAGCATTCCTAGTTGAGAAGATCTTGTGAATCACGCCTACTACATTCAAAAATGGTTAGGATTGAGAAGGCTTGGATAACTCTTCTTTAGGAATTAGTCCATCAGGTCTTACAGTAATTGATTTCTTGACCCATCTTTAGTAGTTAGGGATTCTTTAAACATTTTTTCAATTCCTTTTTGCAGCTTACTCATATGTTTCCTCTACATTCTTAGTAATGGTGTTCAATTTGTCATAACCCTCATTTCTTCTAGTTTTTCATTCATTTACTACCCATTTGTCATTCTCAAATGGAATCCTAGGCTTAATAAATTTCGTTGTTGGTCAAACAAACTCATTCATGATGAGAATCTTTAGTCAAATTTCACCATTAGAAGAAAACCCTTGTTGGACCCCTCTCTCTCTCCCCCCCTCTTTGTGATGCTCAAGTAAACACTTTGCCATTCCTCTATCCCTTGTTTGACATTAATAGCCTCCCAAATGTGTCAAATACATTTTTATGGCATGTCTAGTGTTGCTCTTTGATGTCCCTCGATTAGACCTTCCTATTGGAAATAGTTTAAAAACTATAATAAATTCAAGTTTGTCAAAGACCAACCAACTGCCGCAATACAAAAGCATCATAGATCATTCCTAGAGCACACTAATCAACTAGTCTAGGAAACCAGTGAACTAGGAAACCAACTTCTAGTCGATTGGTTCGATACAAACAAATTCCTAAAAGGATTTTAAGACTGACCATTGGTCCACACATACACAAGTTGACTGGTGACCAATGCTAATTGATTAGTTAGAAATAGGAATATCAAAAATTTGATTCTTTTGACAAATTTGGTGCCCATTAGAGTAAGTAGTCATGAGATTTCACTATATAATAATTTAGTGACTGTTGGAAGATAGAAACTCTTAAAAGACACTCAACCAACATGATTGGAATTTCAATTTCAATTTCAAATGGAAAGACATGATAGTTTAAAATCAATTCCATAAATAATTGATTATGAACACATATGAAACATAAGGAATAGAGAATAGAAAAATCTCTAAAGCATATATTCTTTATAACCTTTACAAACACTCTTGAAAGAGAAAGTTCTACTAGTTGTTGAGTGTAGCTCTCTAGTGTGTTTAATACACATTTCAAAGCCTTTTCTTATGTGCTTCTTATCCCATCACTAATTAAATTCTTAAGATTAATTTTGTGCATAGGAATCCATTACAATCCCAAAAGGTTAGCACTTCCATGATGGCTTAGCTACCTCCTAAGTTTGCTACCATACCTTAACCTTTCAGCATTTCTTCCTTTGGAATCAAACTTCTTTACCTTCTACCTTGAGAGGTCAAGATGCATTTACATGACTATGACCATATTGGTAAAAGTGGACTTTGGAAAAGGGTTGGTATCGACTACCATGCCCTTATTAACTAGCTGGAACAGTCCTCTTATAAAATCCTTTTGAATGGCATTACAAACCATCACACAATTACTGGTCATGTAGCTATAGGAATTATGCTGTCTATAGTACTTCCTTTCTTTGAGATTTTAGAATGAAAGGATATTGTAACCATCTAAGAGCTCAATTTACTTATCTTTCAAAAAAAAAGTCAAATATCTACTCTACTTTAAAGATATCCAATAAAAATGGCTATATGAAATCTGACTTTTGAACCTCTTTTACCTTTTGATGGCTTAAAAGTAAGGCATGAATAACCTTTTTCCACTTAATTGTAGCTACACTAATGTTAGTTGCATTTACCCTTCTTATTCATCTAATTTAATTACAATTGGCTTTTCTTTAACCTTAACTACGGAAATCATGAAAAGCCTTTTAGGGTTTTAACAAACTTTCTTTATTCCTTTTCTTTAATAAATTGCTCTATTTGTGAGGTTTCAATGGCTAAGTCTGTCAAGTTAGAATAGTCTTAGACAATCAACATTTTCTTTAGTGCCAAAGTGGTTGCATAATACACCAGCTCTTCATCCTTTGAATCTCTTCATAAACTATTTAGCTAGTTCGTTAACCCTTTTGTTTCAAAGTTAGGATGTCTGTGATGGCCACCTCTTCTTAGGCTTAACAAATTACTCATGAAACAGCCTTTCCATGTCATACTAATTTTTAACAAAGTTAGGTGGTAAGTTAGCATAACAAAAGAAAGTTGTTTGTGTTAAGGATAATAGGAATAGTTGTAGCTTGTGATATTCATTCTTTCTAGCCTACCTACACTAATTCAAGAACCTATTGACATGCTCCATTGTAGACTATCCATCATTTCTTGAAAAGGTAGAAAACTCAAGCGCTTTTTGATGCCTTGTGATAGAGGCATAATGCAATCTACCTACTCAGGATATAGTTTCTTATAAATTGGCTTATCCTTCTACTTAGGTGTGAACCCAAAGTGCTTTTACATGACTTCAGCTATCATGCTGGGATCTATGATGCCAATATTAGGTCCATTGATAGACCTCTGTCATGACATAGCTACATATAAAGGCCCTAAGCACCTTGTTAAGAGGCAAGTACATGAGCTTGAACATTCGCTTATGATGGCATGGTTATTATTGTAGGAATTGACTGTAAGAAACTAGTCTAGGGTGCAACTAGTTGTTATATTAATGACAAAAATTGAATCAACTAATATAGGGTGAACTACATACTTTATGTATTAGTTGGCCATTGATTTAGTAAGGTTTGGTATCCTATGTTGACTCCAGTTACTTTAAACCAACTTCCATCTACACTTATCCTTAGTGAAATTATACTTCAATTTAAGGGTGTTGTGGTAACCTTCTTAGCAATATGCACTTGTCCATGTAAACATCGTATTTTATCCAAGTATATTCCAAAATAACAATAAAATTAGACTAACAAATAAAAAATAAAAAAGAAGTAAAAAAAAAGAAAAAAAATCAAGAAAATCAAAAATAGAAAAAAAATTATAAAAGAATAAAAAATTACATTTTTATAAAAAAATCAATCAAAAATCAAAGATAGAAAAAAAATCATAAAAGAATCAAAAATTACATTTTTCAAAAAAATATAATAGAATCAAAACCTAAAAAATTTACATTTCAAAAATCACAAAAAAAAGAAGAAAAGGAAAATGATAAAAAAATCAAATAAAGAATATCTATAAAGAAAAAAGAAGAAAAAAACAATAAGCAAAATATAATAAATAAAATAATAAAATGTCAAAAAAAAATAAAAGAGTAGAAAATAAAAATAGTCATTGTTTTTTGAAATCTCCAAAGCCCGAATAACTTCAGGCCCACATGCTCAGCCCAAAAAAAATGATGATGAAGATGAAGATGGAAGAAGGATATGGGCCCAACTCTGAAGCCCACTTACTCAACACAAAAACTTAAAAAAAAAACGCTAAACAGCGCTGGTTCCCCCCTCTGCTCTGGCTCTCTCTCTCTTGCGGTCATTTCCATATGCAGCGCGATGAAATCGTACAAGAGGGAAGACGAGCACTAGGGCTGCAAATTCGTGGAGCAGAGAGGCACGTTTGCTACGCAAGGCAGAGGAGGACGTGCGGGCGAGAGTGAAATTCACTCTCGGATTCAGTATAAATAGAGGGGGGATTTCTTTTAGAGGGGATGGTTTTTCGGATTAGAGAGGGAGAGAACCAGAGTGTAGGAGGAAGAAATAGACTGGGAATTTAGGGTTGAAAGAAATTCGAGAAGAGGAGAAACTAAGAGGCAGAGAAAATGGAAATCTGAAAAACAGAGGGGGAGGTTGGGAAATTTGAGGATTCGAGAGTGAGACTGGGAGAAAAATTAAAAACAAAGATTGAGAAAGGGGATTTGAAAAAAGAAAAAAGAAAAAAGATGGAGGGCCTCTTGGCATGACATTCGGCTGAGCAGAGAATAAGATCCAGTGAGAGTCGTGAGGAATAGCGAATGAAGGACCCAAGGTAGAAGTTCCTGGTTTCGGTCACGGAAGGGGAAATTCAGTGAAGCACGATAACAGAACTGAGAAGGAAAGAGGCTAAGCACGAGAAAAGTTGGGGGCAATAACAAGGAAGAGGAATGTAAGTGTTTGGTCCGTTTAATTGATTGGTTTGGGGAAATAGTGTTTCTGTTTTGCCTTCCAGTGCATACACCATTATGATTGTGGTTTTTGTCATACTCTGAGCTGGTTCTGGTTTAATCCGGCTTACATAGCTTAAATAGGGAATCACTGCACCAAGTAAAGGGTAATTGAAATGGGCTCTCAAATGTTTCCTATACATTCTATATGTTATATGAGCATTCTCTTGATTGCATGATATTCTGTTAATGTATATGATTCACTTGGGTAAGTTATTACAATCTTTACCTGCGGATTTGGAAATTTCCTGTTCATACGGATATAATAAAAAAAACTGAATGGATTTTACACTTTAGGTAATGTTTGGTTCAATTGGAGGGAGGGGAGGGGAGGAGTTTTAATGATACGTTATTTGGTTATTTGGTTGAGGAGAGGAGGGGAGAAGAGAGGAGGAATTAATAGATAATTATATCTTATGGTATTAGATTTAATTTTTTTATTTTTAAGATATTTTTATATAAAAAAAGTTTTTTTTTATTTTTTATTATAAAAAAATTTTTATTTTTATTTAAAAATATTTTTTATTTTTATAAAAAATTATCTTAAATTTTATTAAAAAAATAAGATCTATATTATATTTTAAGTGAAAACAAAGAAGTGATAATTTAGTCAAATAAAATTAAATTTTTTTTTCTCCCTAAAAACTCTTACTTGTGGAGAGAAGGGTTTGGAGGGGACCCTCCCCTCCATTTTTTTTATACCAAATAAGAGAAGACCTTCTCTTCTCCTCCCCTCCTTTCCCCTCCCCTCCAACCAAACAATGAGTTAGATGAACCTTTGGGCTCCGTTGAGAGGACTCGACAAGGAGAGGATTTGGCAATTCTGTTGAATCTGTGATAGTGGGTTTTATGGATACTTCTTATTACTCAGGATAAATGTGCCCGTGTTGGTTTTCTTGGATATTGGTTTTCTATCTTTGACTTATATATGGTTATCGTCTACATTCTATGATTTGGAATCAATAACAGGATGTGGTAAGTTATGATTCAATGGAAATTGTAGGATCTCAGTTTCATGGAGAATTTATGAGTTCGCCTAATGTTTAAGTTGTTAATAACTGTAATATAGTTTCTACTGGCAGATGCACTTGGTATGAGTTAAAATTTTCGGATACATGTTTGAATAAAAACCTTGCATTTTTCATGAAAGTTTATTGGTTTAGTAGGATCTGACTTCGTTGGAATATTGAAATATCTTGAATGGAACATGAAATCTGGTAAATGCCCCTCTTGCTTCCTCGGTTTTCTTTATTTTGGAATCACTCCTAGTTTTTGTTTGACATATGAGTAAATTCGTCCGTGCTGAGCATGATGGAGGAGAACATGTATTAACGCAGGAATTATGAAAGTCAACAAGCAAATATGAATTGGTTGTTTTCTTGCCTCTAAATTTCTTTCACGGTCTCTTTGTAACTGTCATTTAGATGATCTTTCACGGTCTCTTTGTAATTGTCATTCAGATGATATGATGATTAGTGCTTGAGCGCATAAGCACCTACTCTCACCAATGATTATTTACTTGAAAGTACTTTTATTTTTATTTATTTTTTTATTTTTAAAATAACCGTGTGAAATTGTATATCGCCTCAAGTATATAAGAATTAAATGGAGTATCCTATGTAACAATAAAGTTTTCTTGATACTTGTTGTTTTTTTAATTATGTTGCAAGTTTTGGATTCCAATGAACCCCCATCAATTCATTAAGCAAAAATTTTCAACGAAAAAAGAAGAATAAGAAAAAAAAAAGAGGATTATAAATCTTTTTTGCTAAAAAAATCAAGTTGGGTTTTAAAGGTTCTCTTGCCAAATTTTTTAAAAAAATAGTATTCCAGAATTCAAAAGTAGATTTTTCCTTTAGAGTTTGTCTTTTTTGAAAAAGACAAAAAGTAAAAACATAGAAATGAAAAAGCGTTTAATCAAAAAAGAAAAGACAAGAAAAATAAAAATAAAGAACAAAAAGAAAAAAAAAGATATTTAAAAAATCCTCTCACCTAAATAAAAATGTCATTTCAAGAACCAAAATTAAAAAAAAAACCTAAAAGAAAAATCCTTTGCTTACATAAATAACAATATCAAAAATTAATTAAAAAATCCCAAAAACAAGAATTGACAAAATAAAAAAAATTAATTAAAATTAAAAAAAATAATAATAATAAATTTAAACAAAATTTAAAAACAAAAAAATAAAAAAAAAACAATAATCATTAACAAAAATAATCATTAATCATTAAAAAAGAAAAAAAACAAACAAACAAACAAAACATAAAGCAAAAGTAGAAATGTCATTCCAAAAAAAAAGGAGAAAAATAAAATATAAAATACAAAAATCCGAAAATAATCAAATCAATAATTAAAAAATAAAGAAACTAAAAGATAAAAATTAGCCAAAAAAGAGAAGAAAAAAAATAAAAAATGAAAAATCAAAACAAAAGAAAATTATTAAAAATCAAAATCAACAAAAATCGATTAAAACAACAATAAAACAATAATCATTAACAAAAATAATCCTTATAAAAATCAAAAATAAAAAGGAAAAAATGATGAAATGTCGAAAAACAAATGCAAAAAAAGTAAAAAAGTAAAATCAATTCTACCTTTAACAAATCAAAATACATCAACCAATTTTAAATTTGTTTTATTTGTTAAAAGGAAAAAATAGTTTTTATTTTCTTTGTCTTTTCACCAAAAAAAAACACACACACACACACACACCAAAAAAAAATTAAAGAATTAAAAATAAAAAAAAATAAAAAAAAAACAAAGAACAAAACTAAAAAAACAAAGAAAAAATCGAAACAAAAACAAAACTAAACCAAAGTACTATTTTCTATCAATTCGAACTACGCGAACTTTGATCCCCTTAAAGGATATATAGGCTTTAAGTTCTCATCCTAAGTTAAGTTCACTATTGTAAATAAATATTTTCTTTTAATTTTTATTTCCTTCCTTTTATTTTATTTTTAATTTTATTTCTTTAATTTCTTTTTCATCTTTTTTACTCTTAATTTTATTTCTTTAAATTCTTTCTTTCTTATTTTGCATGTGATTTATTAGGGAGAATTAAAAATAGAATAGAAGTTATATTAATTTTGCACAACTGACTTAGAACAATCGTTCAAGAAATGGGTGTAGTGAGGTGCTCAATACCTCCCCCACTCACAATTGACTCTTAAATCCATTTTCTGGTTTGTAGGCCATTTTTTTAAAATAAAAAGGCTTTTATGATCCTTTCAATTGGCTAGGATCCGTTACTTGAATGAAACTAGATCTTGTGGAATCATATTGAATATTTGACGTTTTGAATTTTCAAAAATTAAAATTTTGGTAGTAACTCTCCTATTTCACTTCTTTGATTCCGGTTTTCATTTTGACAAAAATCGAATCAAATTTTTTTTGAAATTGAAAATTTTCTTTTCTGACACCACGCGGTTGCATTTTTTGGTATGACAGTCCATATTACAAGTTGTTGATGTTTAAACTAGCTTATCCATAGGTGGCACCATTTGTGGGCATGGTTCTAAACTACACTGGCATGGGAAAGCTCAACTAGAGGTAATTAGCTAACATTTAAGTTTTGTAAGGGGTATTTGTTACAAAGCCATATACCTTGCCCTTGATAAATCCCAATTATTCTTAACATACTTAATTTGGGGACTTATGATTGGTTTTTTTGTAGATTTTTTAGCGTTTTCTTTAGTTTGTCTTCATTTTTCATTTTGTGAAAATATTTGGTTAATTATTAAATAAATGAATCTAATTGATGATGTAATTATTTCTATAGGGAGAAAAGCTAGCTACAAGTCAATAAAGATTGATCCGAGGAGTTTGCAATTGTAAAGGAAGAATGTATTATACATAAAAGTTTGAAACCTTGAAAAGACATCTTACGTAACTGCATTAAAAGGATTTTGCACAACTATAATTCGAGAAAGAAAAACCCAAAATAGGATGCCTTTGTAGTTGCATTAAAAGAATTTTCTGCAATTATAAATGAAGGAACCCTAGAAACCCTAAACACTGGGAAACTTGTGCAGCTACAAAAGATGTATGGAAAATTTATATTTGCCCAAACCAACATCCTTTTCTCTCTTTAGATACCTCTTTTAAGACATGAAAAACAAGTGGAAGATGTCAATAGAGTGCTATTATGATGTCGAAGTGAATTTCTAATAATCTAAACTACTATTGATGCTCGAAGACTCATAAAGGATGTACAAGATTAAAGATTTGTAATCTCTTGCAATTAGTTGCTTAGGACATCTGTCCTAAGCAATATATCCCTTCTTTCTCTCTCTCCATCTTTATTTTCTATTTTCTTCTATTAATTTAAGATTAGTATATTTAATATTGATGTATGGATTACTATGATAATTTATAGTATGATTTTATTATTTGGAGCATGCATTTGCTCTTAATGTCTTTGTTGTTATTATTCCTTGATTAGATTAATTATTTCTCTTTATTGTCATCAGTTAGGAGTTATTAATTAGCGATTTTAATATTAAGTATATGATAATACTACAATTGAGTCTATATGATATTGGGTCTACTTTGTCAACCAAGCATATGAATGACTAATGATGGTGCATACCATTCATTGTCTATGATCGATATAGCTAGGTTAATTATAAGTGACATTCATCCTAGAAGAAGTTTAAGTATTTACAATTAATTTAGAATTTACTAAATTTCATGGAGTTTTATAGTTAAGCAACTATAGGTGTGATTTATATTCGACTCACTTAAATAGAATTTAGTTATAGGATAGTTTAGTAGTCCTACCTTATCAGTTGCTTATGCAATAAGAATTCATATGCTTAATATATTTTAGGGTTAATCTAATTCAAGATGTCCCGCTTTTAACTCTATAGGTGAAGACTAGGTCTAAGATAGGATGGGATGTTTGATTTGATCAATTACTATCACATTAAAATTAGGTTATCCATAATAATAGAACATGATATAATGAGCTCCACCATTTTTAAGACTAACGTCAAATATTTAGTCTATCTTTCTTTTCCTTTTGAGTCTTAAGTCTAGAGTCTTAAGTCTTTTATCCTTTGTTTATTTTAGTTTATACTTTTATACTTGTCCATAACACACTCTTATACTTGGTCACTAGTACCCAGGATAATATGAGATACTAACATGTAACTTAATTAGATATAATTAAGTAGTCTACTATTCTTTTATTCCTTGGTATTGAAAAGTTTTCACCATTGTTCAACAATCTTAGTAGGATTGATATCAGACTCATTATTCACTTGATTACTTACATAACTTGTTGTTAGCATTGTGACTTATTATTATTATTATTTGGATTAGGTCACAATTTTATGGTAGTAGGTCATCAGTTAATTGCATTAGCCCTCAAGTTTGGTGACTTGCCCCCCAGTCTACTTCAAGGTTACTCTTTCTCTTTCTTGTTTGTTATGCAATTCATTGATCACCATGGGTTTCACTATTTCTACCAACATCACAAACATGGTAGGCATGCATTCTTACATTCCCTCCATTATATGGTGCTTCAATGTTTGTGTGGTGACCTTTAGTAGTGATGATGTCTTAAGATTGCTATCACCTATTGAAGTCACTCTACTATAGTCTTTAGGATATTGATGTGTGTTGTCTATAGACATTTCTTCATCATCTAAGCTTGCATATAAGTAGTTTGTTATGCATTAAAAGCTTTCGATCTTACATGATCATGAGGAACTTGCAGTGTTCCCTAACTATGCCAAAAAGGATGTTATAGGGTTTATAACCAAATTCTCGTTAGCTAACAAGGCGCAAACTTCTAACTCCTTTCAGTTCTTGTTTTATGAATGGACAATAGAGACAGGACATAACTTTTTAAAGATAGGTTCTTCTTGGTCTTAAATAAAGCTAAGCCTAAGAAAAGAAAGCTTCCACATGCGATGATTGAAGAAGATAATAGATTTGCAACTAGAAGGTTCCTATAATTAATGTAAATTGCACGTACAAGCTTCAATGAAATGGAATGGCAACAGAAAAATTAAAAAATAACTCAATCACAACTTGGCTAAATAATTGATCGCGAACTAAAAGGTTATAAATAAAGTGCAAAAGGCTCTAAATAAAGCATGAAATTAAAAGGGAATTATAAGTCAAATTCTTTATGAGGTTTCTGTGTGTTTCTTTTTTGCCTTCCTCCCTCTTTTATAGCTTTTTTAATGATGAGTAATTGTCCCCATATGTAGCCATTATCCTCTTCCTATGTCTTCGATTCCCTTATGGCCTTATTATAACAATCATGTGTTATACCTACCTATCGAAGTTGCTTGCATTGAGATCCCATGTTTTTTTAATTTCCCACTATTACATTATTTTTAACTAAGGTTCATAGTGAATTAGGCTTGTGGCATTCTCGACTAGAAGTCTTTCTTTTTTGTTCCCATTTAGCTATATTGTTATTCTCAAGTGTTGTCCCTAATTATGATGTCAATTGTGATTTTAAGGTGCCAACAATAATATATGAACAAAGAGGATCTTCTAGGGACCTTACAACTTCAAATTTAGAAGTTAAAATATCACCTAAAGAGAGAGGACAAACCTTAAACCAAGAATCTTCCTAAATGTCCGTGCAAGTGTATGAAAACATTCCTTTTAGGATCTCCTTATAGGTAATGGTGGGTGGTTTTGTTATGGCAAAAATATAGCTAAAAGAAATAGAGTCATTATAGAGGAAGAAGATGAGCGTCCCCAAACTCTACCATGGCATTTTTGATATCCATCTTTTTTCTTGATTTTCTCAAACCTATTTTGCCTCCTTTCTCGAACAAAAAATTGAAATGAAGTATGCAAAAGTTGAAGCCAAAACATAATTATTTCTTCATGCTTTTATTTTCTGAACCATAAAATGTACATTCAATTCCATTTGGTCAATCTATTTATACCTATGGTGGCCATAGATGAAGAATATGTGGTTACGATAAGGTAAAATTTTAACTACACAGATAAATTAGTTGAGGAAGATTGAAAGGAGAGCAGAATAGCAAATAAATAGGTCAATTAGTCTCCTCTCTCTCTCTCTCTCTCTCTTTTGAAATAGGTCAAATTATATGGCTCTGGCATAAATTGAAAAATTCTTGTGTGTTTTTAATTGAACAAGGTACAAAGGTATTTACGCAAAAAGAATGAAGTTATTCTAAAAAAAAACTATTATACAAAACAAAATAAAATCCTATCAAATCCTAACAATTAGGGAATTAATTTTTAGGGTCAACTTTCTAATATAATTACATATATATTTAATATAATTACAAAATCACAATAATTAATAAGAAAATAAAGATTGATCTTTAACACTCCCCCTCAAGCATCCATCCCAAACTTGGTGATAATATCTTGAAAGGTGGCACTAGATAATCTCTTGGTAAAAAGTTAACCTCCAGTACGAACATAGGGAGTACAAATCATGCCACTATCCAATTTCTCTTTGATGAAATGATGATCTATTTTCATATGCTTAGCACGATTATGTTGTACTAGATTGTGGGCAATATTGAAAGTGAATTTGTTGTCACAATAAAGTTTCATTAGGCCTTCTTACTTAATCTTTAAACCTTCTAAAATTATTTTTAATCATAATAGCTCACATATTCCAAGTGCCATTGATCTAAATTCAGCTTTTACACTTAATCTCACAACCACATTTTGCTTTTTACTTCTCCAAGTAACAAGATTTCCTCCTAAAAAGGTGCAATATCTTGAGGTTGATCTCTTATTACCAAGAGATCCTACATAATCTATATCAATATAAGCCTTAAAAGTCAAACCCTTACCTCTTTTAAACAAAAGTCCTTTCCCTCGTGTACCCTTCAAATATTGTAATATTCTATGAACTGCTCTGAGGTGTGATTCTTTTGGATCACGCATAAATTGACTCACAACACTCACAGTATAAGCTATATCACGCCTAGTATGAGACAAGTAAATAAGTCATCCCACAAGCCTCTGATAAGAACACTTATTAACTGGTGCATCTGCAGAAGTGTCATATAGTCTATAATTCAACTCTATAGGTGTCTCTATAAGTTTACATCCTAAGTTTTTTATGTCTATCAATAAGTCCAACACATACTTATATTGGGATATAAAAATGCCTTACTATGAATGAGCCACTTCAATGCCGAGAAAGTATTTCAACTTGTCTATGATTTCAAAGTCCTTTATTAGTTGCTTTTTTAACAACCCAATGCCCTCATGGTTATTTCGCGTGAATATGATATCATCCACATACACTAAGAGTATGGTTACTTCCCCTAAGGCTGAGGCTGAGTACCTCACAAATAAAGTATAATCACCTTAACTCTACTTATACCTTATATCAATTATGATTTTAAAAAATCTTTCAAACCATGCTCATGGAGATTGTTTCAACTTAGAGAGTGCTTTCTTAAGCTTACACACCATGCCTGGTTGATCTTGAGAATGGAATCCTAACGGAATCTCCATGTAGATTTCGTCCTCTAGGTCACCATGCAAAAAGGCATTCTTGACATCAAACTACTATAATGTCAAACCTAGATTAGCAGTTACAGACAATATTATCCTTACTATATTCATTTTTTCGATAAGAGTGGAAGTTTCCATGTAGTCAATGCCATACATTTGGGTATATTCTTTCGCAATAAGCCGAGCTTTATATCTCTTTATAGTACCATCTAAATTATATTTAGTGGTAAATACCTAACGATAGCCTATTGGTTTCTTTCCTTTTGGCAATTGCCCGAGATCCCAAGTTCCATTTTTCTCAAGTGCCTATATCTCAACCTTCATAAAATTGATCTAATTCTCAATCTTGAATGCCTTAGATAAGGTTTTGAAAATAGGAATGGCATTTAGTGTATTGTGAAAGGCTTTGTGGTTAGGAGATAGATGCATATAAGAAAGAAAGGAAAACAAAGAATGATTTGTGCAAGTTCGTGTGCCTTTGCGTAAAGTAATAGGAATATCATAATCATTATGATCCAATGATTACTGGGTAAAGAAAGTACCTCAATCTTGTCAGGAGCAAAAGAGGGTGATTGGCCTAGTTCTAATTAAGAACATGATACCTTCTTGCGAGAATATACCTATAATGGATTAGTAGTGTCTTTAGTTTGTTTTGACTGCAATAAAGGCTCGGGTGGGTTGTCAGGTGATAACTGAGGCTCCTCAATAATGGTGAGATATGAGTGGATAATGATGAAAAATTAAAAAGAAATTAGTCCTTGGATTTATTCTAAATAGAGGGATCAGCAACTGTGTTACCTTGACTGAGGAAATAACAATTAAGTTTAGCAAATGTGACATCAATAGACATAAAAATTTTTCTTGTAGGAGGATCATAACATTTTTAAGTGGAAGAATATTCAAAGAATACACATTTGAGGGCTTAAGGATCAAGTTTTCTGGTGAGAATGTGCATGGACAAATGCTGGACATCCAAAAACTCTAGGTGCAAGGTTGTTAGATGCATTAAAACTTAAGAAAAACTATGTGAGAATTTGCATGAGACTTTTGAAATTAAGCACTTGAATAGGAAGTCAATTAATAATATGAGTAGTAATTAAAATAGCTTCCCCCCAATATTGCTTTGGAACATTTTTTTTAAACAATAAAGCCTTTACACAAGCTAGAAGATAACTATCCTTTTGTTCAACCACTTTATTTTATTAAGGTCTATGAATACAAGAGAATTCATGTATTATTCCTTTTTCATGAAAAAAGATAGAGAGATTGATTAAAAAAATCCTTTGCATTGTTAGATTGAAACCTCTGTATTCCCTTTCGAAATTGAATTTGAATCATACTATAAAAAAATAAGAAATACAGTGCTCACATCAAATTTGTTTCAACAAATAAATCCAAGTTATACGAGTGCAATCATTAATAAGTGAACTAAACCATCGAGCTCGAGAAATATTGGAAAAAAGGGTCAGACCCCAAATATCACTATAAATCAAACTAAGGGAATAGAAGTTCTTTTATTACTAGTCTAAAAAGAAGCACATTTATGCTTAGCAAATTCACAAGTCTCACAATGTAAAGTTTCTATTTCTAAACCCTTGAACAAAGAAGGAAACATAATTTTGATAATATTAAATGATGGATGTCCGAGACAAAAATGGTAAAGGTCAATCTTATCTTTATTGAATTTGAATGACCTAGAATGAAAAGACATAGGTAACAAACTCTGGACACTATTGCATCCATTATTCTCTACAAGATGATACAACTCGTCATTCTCCCTAGCAAGTCCAATCATCTTCTTCGTGCCTTATTCCTAAAATACATAATGAGAAGGATAAAAGGTCACACTGCAATAAGAATCAGTTGTAAGTTTCTAGATGAAAATAAGATTGGTGCAAAGTCTTGGAACATGCAAAACACTCTTAAGCATGATATTAGTATTTAAACACACATCTCCTCGAATAGCCATAGTAGTGATCGATCCATCTATTGTAGTGATTTTTCGATTACTAAGGCAAGGAGTATGTAAAAAGAAATGCTAAGAAAAATGAATCATATGGTCAATGGCCCCAAATTCAATGACCCAAGAGACAGAAGAAAACTTATTTAAGACATTAAAGATAGAATTACAAGCAGATGAAGAGTGAGAAGAAATATATAAGAAAACCAAAGAACAAGTACTTGTGGTAAATAGAACGCTTTTCTCTAAGGTTTATAAAAGAGCTTGTAACTTCTTAATCTTATCCTTATTTAAATTAGCTGCAAAAGAGATATTCTCATTACTAGAACTAATGGTCACCATTTGAGCTTGGCTAGGTCCCTTTTTCATATGTGGAGCTTACCATAGAGTTTCTAGCACTTCTCTTTAGTGTGGCGAGGCTTCTTGCAATAGGTGCACCATAAGGTGTCCTTATTAGACTGTTGAGGGTGTTCGGATTATCCTTTTGCTATATCAAAATGTGGCCTGGAATGTTTGGAGACTAAAGCAAAACTCTTTAATTGTGGGGCATCAATCATGACACTCCGTCTAATTTCCTTAGTTAGGACAAGAGCAATAGCCTCATTCAAGGATGGTGACTCCTCCTGTCTTAGTATTTGAACTCTAACAGTATAAAAGTCAACATTAAGACTGGCAAGGAATTCATAAATCATGTCCTTCTCCATAAGACACTTAAGAATAATTGTGTCGTCACTACATTGCATCTAAATGCACTAGTAGTGATCCAATTCCTACCAAAGACTTTGCAGGAGATTAGAATATGCAGTGACCAACAAAGACCCTTGTTTGGTATGGGTAATTTTCATCTTAATATCATACATATATGCTGCCTTTCAAACTTTGGAGTAGGTTTGTCAAACAGCCTCCCATATCTCTTGAGCCGAATGCAGGAACATACAGGTATCACTGATGTCAGGGGATGTAAAAAAAAAGTAACAAAGTCATAATCATAGAGTCTTCTTCATCCCAAGCAGCAATTTTAGGATCGCAGGGTTTCAGACCAATACCAAGCAAATGGCTAAGCATGTCTCGGGCCTTCAGAAAAATGCAAACTAACTGAGACTACTTTAAATAGTTCTTGTTGTTCAACCAGTATGTCACGAGAATGTGTTGCAACTCTGTAGGATCAGAGGAGTTGCTCATGACTAAATCAGAAGGGTGGCTAGTGGCAACAAACTCAGACATGGTCCAAGACACAAGGGAATAGCAATTCCTATGGAACAGAGGAATAAACAGTAGCCAACTAGTGTTAAAAGAACCCATGCAAAAGGACAATGAGCACACATAGACCCCAAAATGATTGAACAACACTGGGAACAAATGTGACAAGGTGCAGCGACCAGATTTAAAAAAAGCAATGGTCGAAAATGATGTTCACGCCCCCGTACTTGCCAACGCGTAAGGGATGCTCTAGAAAACTTGTGGTGACGCGTGGTAGTGCATGGGAAGGTTGAAAAGGGTCCAATCACTAGGAAAACATCAGTTGACATGGTTTGAGGCCTTTGGTGGTGGTAAGGTTGAGTGGGTATGCACGAAACACAAAGAGGTAGTAACATTAAAGATTTCATTAAAAACAAACGGCAAGGAAGGCCTACAAAATAGGGTAGATGTCTTAGGAGCTCTAGGGCTCTGGTACCATGACATAAATTGAGAAATTTTTGTGTGTTTTTACTTGAACAATGTACCATTTATACAGAAAGAATAAAATTATTCTAGAAAAGAAAACTATTATAGAAAACAAAATAAAATCTTATCAAATCCTAACAATTAAGAAACTAATTATTAAGGTCAACTTTCTAACATAATTACAAATATATTTAATATAATTATAAAATCACAGTAATTAATAAGGAAATAAAGACTAATCTTTAACAAGCTCTCTTTTTTATTTTCAAAAATTATACTCTCTTTTTTTTAGATTAATAGATGTGCCAACTTTCCACAATAAAAAGATAAAGCATAATTACATATATTTTGACCAAAATATCATTATATTTATTACATATATAATATTTGACTAATATAACATAGTCACTTTTTTAAAAATTTAAAATAAAATAAATTGATGTTTTTCAACATGAAAATAATATTGAAATAAAAGTTTAAGAAACATATTTTTTAATAAATTATATTTTTAATTAGAAAACATCAATATTATCTTTAAAAGTTATTGGGTCATCTTGACTTCAAAGGAAATTTGTATATATTTTCATAAAAAAAGAGACGAATATGTAATTTGTAGTGGGACTAACATAATAGGAAGCCGATTGATTTTTTTTAAAAAAAATTAGGTGGACATTGCAACGAGAACAATGATCATAATGAGTAAGTGTAATGGTTCCGTTTTTCCCCCTATCCAAGGAGGGGAATGGAGAATCAAACTTGACTCCTTGGTGCCTAATTCTAATCAAAGTGCCGCTTGAATTAAGATTTTTGAACAAAATTTTTCAAAGTCTTTTCTACTTTATAATTTAAAATTATCCTTCAATTCTTGGAGGAAAAACCAACAAGTAATTGTTATGTTATTCATTAATTTTTAATTTCATGCCAATAAACTGAATTATCATAATTAATTATTTTAATTAAGAACATATTTGTAAAAATATATTATTGGTCATTTTTCCCTTTTTAATGTATTGTTTTATCTATTTTAAACATCCAAAAATAAATAAATTATCATTTAACCATATTTTCCTTTTACGTCTCTCTCTTTCTTACCTATCAGCAACTTACGCATGTCCTCCTTGTCCATCCAGATCAATATACTTTAATAAGAAGCCCAAAATGATTGACTGAAAAAGTGACCATTATGTTTTTTTTTTTCTTTTTTTTAGAAAGAAAATCTTAAGATCCAAAAAGTGACAGCAATATAAATTAAATATCTCAATTTTTAAAAATTAATTCGTACATATTTAGTAATTTCAAAATTTTAAATAAAAAAAACCTAATAATTTAATGATTAAATTTTTAGTTTAATCAAGTTTTAAATGAATAAAAATATGTAAATAAATCATAATTGAGCCAACCAATTTTATCCGATCTAAAACCGTTCAAGCCCAATTATTTCTCACCTTACCTATGGGATTACCTTCTCTAGAAAACTGGGTGATAATTCATAGTATAATTTTGCATCACTCAGATACATGAAGCTCAGGTTTCAGCTTTATTATCTAGCTGTCCCTTTGAGTTTGGATCTTTTTATTTTTTATTTTTTTTATTTTAGAGAGAAATACAAAATATGTAAAATTTATGTAAATAAAAAAATTAATTTAAATATGTGAGACCATTTAAATAATGAACTTCATAAATTTTAAATATATCTCTGAAACTGATAAAAATAAATAAATAAATAAATCTAAACAGTATCCTACTTGAGTTCGTCTCGTCGTTCCTGATAATTTCCTACCGCATTAGCCCTCGCCGGTTTTTATAAATGAACATACTTTTGTTTTAAAAAAAAATTATTAAGATAAATTTGACAGCAGACGCATTTAAATGAAAGTACTGGGATAAATTAAATTTTAATTGCACGCCATTAGATAATTTATTATATGATAGATTCTTCATAAATTCCACCAATAAAATAGAAGGCAAATTCCAATTAGGACCCACGGCATTATTATCGCATGCCCTGATTGGATAAGATGTCAAACTTTCAAACCGATTTGACGCTTTTGTTAAAAATTTATTTTATAAACTACTTTAATGACATGTTATTAGTTGTAAAATATTCATGTAAATCATATATTCGTTAAATAAAAATAAAATCACATCCCAATTACGACCTACAGTTTTACTATCATATCATATAACAATTACTCTCTCATACTACAAACATCACAATCATCTTAATTTGTTGATTTTTTTTTTAAATATTCAATAAAATCTTATATAAAAAGTTGCTAAAATTATTGCTCAATATCAGATTTATTTATATTTAAATCACGAGATCATTTATGATCAAGGCCGAATTTCATAATATAAACAGTTTGTCTTGATATTATACTCCTGCATTTCTTAAAATTTTAAACTCATTAAACTTATAGATTTCCTAAACATATGCATATTTTTATTATTTAATATTTTAAATTAAACCCAGTAAATTCATTTTTTTTCCTCTTTTTCTTCATTTCATTTCATTTCTTTCTTCTTTTCTTCTTTTCTTTTTTATCTTTCTTCCTCTTTTTTCATTTCCTCTCACTTTTCTTTTTTTTCCAATTGTCCTTAATTTGTTAGATTTTATATAATGATTCTTTTTTCTTTCTCCTTATTGCCCCTACCCAATATTCTTTTTATTTTTTAATTTATATTTAATTAACTCTGATGTATTTTGTAATGAGTAGTTTTATAATAATTAAGTAAAATATAACTAAGTTTAAATGTCAACATATTATTTTTAATTGAATAAATAATTGTCTCTGAAAATAGTACAAAACTTTTTAAAATATTGTTAGATAAAATAGTTTTTATTATGCTCTATAGATATATAATTTTTGCAAATTGAAAGTCATAAATTTTTATATTTTATTAAATATTTTTTTTCTTGAAACGGCTATTATGAGTTGTTCATAGAATTATTGTGATATTATTAGTGATAATGTATTTTTTTAAGTATATTTTTAATATGCATTACAAAAGTATTTAATAGATATAAAACTATATTCTCATGTACAAGTAATAAAATTATTAATATTAACATGAAGAGTAAATTTTTGGTACATTATTTATTTAAATATAAATTTGTCTATAGATTTAGGAAAAAGAAAATTGAGATATTGTTAGTGAATTAATTTTATCTAGTTTAATCTAAAATTTTAAAAGAAAAATTTTACTAAAACAATATACTATAAAAATATAAATTTTTTAAAATATGATATAAAAATATTTCTATGAAAAACTTTTCCCCCTCCCCAAGCTAGCTTCGCCATCGATATATATATATATAACTATCTCATTTGGTTTGCATTTTTTTATGTGGTTTTGGAAATTAAAACACTACAAGAGAAGGTAAAATTACATTACCTTCCAATTTATAGAATGCTGACCAACCAACGGAGCACTTAATGATATAAGTTTAATGATGAGTAAATTCCACAAATTTTTTTATAAGTTTGGTTGAGATTGTATGGATTTTTATTCTATTTTTAAAATATATACAAATTTATTCTGAAATAAAAAATTACCTTATATTTTAATTTAATTTTAAATTTTTTAACTAAAATATCCTCTATTTAATATTCTTTTAGTTAAATATATATATAGGTTTAATAGAAAGTATTTTGATAAAAAATTTTAATTGGACTAAAATTTAGAGTAACTTTTTTATTTCAAGTTTCATGTATATTTTGAAAATAGTAAAAATCTATATAACTTTAATAAAATTCATAAAAAAAATTTATATAATTTACTCTTTTAATCTTTATAAGAGAGTAATACAAAAAGCATTATGCCTATGAATGGCCTAGATAAACAAGACGGCCGTGAAGGGGCTAATTAAGCAAGAGAGGGAGGTTGGGCCAAAAGAGTTTGAAATGGGGAATGAAGAAGCTTGGAAAAAATATTGAATACAGAGCCCTAGAAGTTGACTCGCTGTAAAAAAAGCACCTATTGGACATGTGGTTACATCCTGTAGATTTAGCAAGCTGAGGTGTCCCAAATGACTTTTTTTGTTTTTATGAGTAGAAGACCGAGGATTGTGGAGTTTGATCCTTTCTTCTAAAAATGACTTACCTGCTGCTTTTATTTTCTTTTTCATTTCATATTTAGTTGTTTGAGAATTTTTCCTTTGTTCATTTTTACCTTTTTCTTGTAATTTTCTCTTTCTAAAACATTTTATTCAGTTTTCTTGTACAAGGATAAACCAAAAAACCCTGTTCGTATTATAGTGTTACACAACTTGCTGAAATACTTGTTTATATTTGAATAGAAGAAAATAGAATAACAATAAAATATTAATTGTCAATACTTATTTGATTTAAATAGAACAATTTTTATTCATAGCCTTCAATCCAAATATATTTTGAAAGGAAGAAAAATTATGAAATTTAAATATGTATATAAAAAGTTAATATTTTAATTTCACATTCCTCTTCTTTTTCTTTTCATATCTTAATTCAAACAATTCTTAAGTATTCTTCCATTCTTAGTTATAAATGCAGAACATTAAATTCCAATTCCAAGTAATCAATTAAATAAAAATCTCTTATTATTAATGTTTGCCCACCATTAATGAGAATATTATTCAATTTTAGTTAATAATGTATTTCTGTAAAAGAAATTAATTTTAGCATTTCTTCGTTGAAATTTTTCGCATCAATTGTATCCATACATACATAAAAAGCCTACGGCTTCATCTCCGATTTCAACTATGGTACAAAGATGGTGCAAAAGGAGGCTTTTGTACTACTATAGCAGAATAATGCTATTGAGATATATAGATTTTACTAGCCAAACTTCCCATGCATGAATTTCTTCCATTTTAATACACACAGAATTAATAAACTGGTTTGAAAAAAAAAGGGCAGAAAGTTCGAAGAGTTTCTTGGGTAGTGCGAAATTAAAGCAATTAAAAACAACTAATTAATCTGAGGTCCTGGCCCTGGAGTAAGTTGTGACCTTCGAGAACCTCTCCTAGCGACGATTATACTTGCATTCATAATTTTCTGTACAACAAATGGATATACATAGATATAATAATTGATGAAACTACTCCCCACAAAAAAAGATGATATTCCGAAGAAAAATTGAAAATGCTCGGTACACTTTTATCTCATAATTTATATATATATATATATATATATATATTTGGAGCGATAACATGATACTGGATATCAACATAAAATAACATAGTATCTAAGATACTCATGTATAATATGTTAATTAAAAATTATTAAAAAAATGCAAATAATATTTCATAAAAATTGAAAAAAAAAAACATTTAATTGTGATATGAGATGCAAATAATTTTTTGTTCATACCACTATTAAAATGGTGTCATCTTATAACGTATCTTTTCTTGAATATCAAGATATCAACGCAAAACATTTACCCTTAAATGTCTGATAATCTAAGTTCCTAGAGTCAAAATGACAGTCTATATATAGCAAACGCCTCCAACTGGGACTTGAACAGAAAATTAAAGACAAGATCGAGAGACCGAGAGAGAAACTTACTAAGCTTTGAGTAGTAGTTGAAGAACTAACTTCCTGGCCTGCTTCAGCAGTAGAGGATGATGGATCTTCAGCTTGTTCTTCAGTTGCAGGAACTTCTTGATAGCTTTTCTGGGCATTGTTAGTTGCAGTGTTTTGTGGGGTCGTAGGATCTGAAGAATTCCTAATCTCTACACCCACACACTTGAAGAGAGCCCGGAGTGCTTCTTCAAGTAAAAAGCATGGGTGATGGTAAACATTATTAATGGCTGTCTTCTTCCCTTTATCTGCTGCTGTTGCTGAAGATGACCCTTCCATTCTTTCTTCTTGAGCCTTCTTCTTCTTCTTCTTCTTCTTCCTCTCTCTCTCTCTCTCTCTTTCTTATGCTTTAAATGCTCTCTTCAATATATCGTTTGTTTCTGGTTGGCTGTCTCTCTCATATATATATATATATATATATAATAAATTAACTAATTTATAAATATTAAAAAAATTAGTTAAAAGTAATTAATTTTTTTAATTTTATCTCAAATAAAAATTATTTTTTAAAAATATTTTTATTTAATATATATATTTTTTTTTAAATTAATGACTACTATTATTTATAATTTGAATAACTTATTTAATGAAAGATATAATTGAAATATTATAATTAATATAATAATTTATTTTTTATATATAAAACCAAATCAAATCTAAAAAAAAAAAATTTTATATACGAAATCGGAGAAAAGTAAATGAATTCATACTTCAAACCATATTTAATTTGTCAACAGTACCCTTTTGTCTTCGGGAAGACAATAGAAGCATCAGAACAATTTTAACTTTAGTCGATTTAATTAATTATATAACCAGCTCTTATGACAGCTAGTTAGTGAATAATAAATGGTCTTAAGAACTGTTCATTAAAGATAACATTTAATAAATTTTTCAATTCTTTTATCTAATTATCATTGATGACACATCATTTAATGTGGCAAAATTACTAATTCTTTTATTGTATAAATCAACAAATATTTTGTTATTGATCGTGCCAAAAATCATAGACTATTAATAAAGGTTATAAATTAGGAGTTGGTTTAGGATTACTAATCAAGAGATAGTAGCATAGTTAATGCTAAAACTAGCTGAAGACCTATCATTAGTTAAAAACTCACGTTCTATGTAACGAAAATGATCGAAGAAGTTGGACAGTGTGGATCTATTAAGATTTGATTTTGATAAGTAGTTAGATGCCATGATCTTTAGCACCAGACTGCCACGCAATTTGCCCATGGAGCAAACCAGAAAGTACTCAATTGTAAATTGTTTAAATTACAAAGTAACAACTATAAATAAGCCAAACCATAGGATAATAATCAGTATTTTACCTTTTTGAAAAAGAATCTATCAACAAAGAGAACTAGTTGTAATTATTTTTATTTGGCTAAGTTCATTTTTCGTTTAAAAAATTATAAATTTTTGCTCTTTACAACCACAGCATTTAAATGATAATTGAATAAATCACAAAAATATTGAATAATACACTTTAAATTACTGAGGAATAAATCAATTTTAGGCTAATCCATGAGCAAATAAATTTTAATTTACCATTTCTTTCTTTTAGAGGAATATATAAAATGTGTTTTCCATTTCTATTCACCAAAGATATATATATATATAAGCATATTTTTCTAAAAAAAAAGTTATATTGCTTTTATTGAATTTGGATGTACCTTTTAATTAGTAAGTGCTTATTTAAATTAATTTTAAAAGATTTTTCCAACTGTCCATACCGTGTAACTCACAATATAATTAATACATTTTGAACTTAATATCATTAACATTAAACAATAACTCTTTTGTGAAAATTAGGCGATAATAACTTATTTGGTTTAAAGTGATTTGGTAATTAATTACTAATAATAACAATACGCAGTTATTAATATGTTAAACAAAGATTACCAACATAATTAATAGACATTATTACTTACAGTAGTGCACTAAGTTTACTGTAAAAAAAATGCCATATATATAATCATTCAAGAATATATAGAAGGATAAGTCCATCCAAATGCGATTAATTAAATTTATTAAATAAGTAATATTATTTATCCCACAATAAATATCAATCTGTGAATAACTTCCGACTACTATGATCAATATCTACTTGATAAAGGAGAATTATGTTTACATAAGAATATATTTGGATTAATTAGAATGGAGAGAAAAAGAAGAGAATTAAATTTTAAATTTGATAACTTTTTATTTAGGTTTAAATTTAATATTTTTGTTCTTTAAAATGTTTATGGATTGAGAAAAATATATAAAAAGGTTATATTTAAATTCCAATAAAATAAAACGTCAAAAATTAAAATTTTACTTTCTTTCCTTTAACCTACATTTTTTTCAATCTGAATATGCCCTAAAAGTCCTCTAAATCATATAATTTTACTTGTGACGTAACTTTATATATGAGCCAATAAACTATTTTCTCTTTGGACATCCAATAAACAAATAATGTTTTGATTAAACAATGTTTGGATTTAAAAACAAATGTTTTCATTAGAAAATGAAGGTAGATGTTTGGTCCAAGGCCTGATGGGCCTATGAACCCTAGTCATACTTTGGGCCGGGCTTCACTGGAAACGAGGAAATTGAAGCTAACTCAACCTAACATACTTTTGACCAGGAAAAAAGGCCCAACCCACTACTTTCAGTTTTTCAATTAAAAAAGGAAAAAGCCTAACCCACTACACTCTTTCTTTGAATTAAAAATTGGAAAATAAATAGGCTACTCTGATTTTAGGCCCCTTTGATTGAATTGAAGGAAACGGATTTCTTTTATTTTTATTATATATAATATTTATTATATTTTTTAATAATTATTCAATAGGATTTTTTTATTATTATTTTAAATAAGATACAAAAATTGTTTTCTACTCTCAAAATTATATTTTTTTCTTTCTATTTTCGTTTTTATTTTAACAATTTGCATACCAAATAGACCTTAAAATAAGGAACAAAGCAATTTTTAAGTATCTATTAATTAAAAAAATGAGTACATTATATTAATCTTTCATAAGTTTAATTAAAATTACACATTTTAAATTTTTTAACCGAAGTACCATCCATAAAGTACAATTTGTTTACTTGCAAGAATTAATTTGAAGTATAATTTTTGCTCCAAATAGTAGATTTCTTTATTACCATATCTACTTTCTTAAGTTACTAATTTGAAAGAAGGTATCTTAGTTTAAATATATATATATATATATATTAGACTAATTTTAAATTATTTTGAATAGAATGCCCTCCATTGAGTATAATTTTTTGACTTGCAAGAATTAGTTTTAAGTATAATTTTCATTCTAAGTAGAGATTTTCTTATCATCATATCTACTTTCATTCTAAGTGTATTTTAATTTTTGAAAAATGTATTTAAATTAATGGAAGGTATTTTAGTAAAAAAATTTAAAAATTTAATTAAAGTGTACTACAACTTTTAATTTCCAAAAAAAAGTTTATAGTTTGAAAATAGAAGAAATTTCAACATAATTCAAAAAAAAAATTATGTAATTTATTCTAAAAAAATTCATAAGCAAAAATTCAATTGAGAAATTTGCTACTTTGATATTGTGATGGTATGTATGGTGTGTCTATCTTATTATAATGTCCTTAATTATAAGGTAAAAAAAGTTTCATCATAAAATAATGTGTTTGGGTTTTAAACTTTTAAACATATTTTATAAATTATAAATAGTCAAGAAGTCAAAACTCTTCGTAAGTATAATTATTACATTTAGATAAGATAAAAATGAGATAAAAAATATGTATTGTCTTAATGTAAAAGCAAAAAATCTTAATTTAAGACTTTTTTGAGAAAAATGGCTAAGCAAACCACCTTGGGCACTTGGGTTGAGTTTGTCTAAACAAAATACCCAAAAAGATAAAATACACCAATAGAATCACCTAGCTCAATGTTATCGCATTTTAAAGTTTTAATAGTATATATGCATTTTCTTTCTATTTCCTTATTTGAACATATGTTTTTTCATTTCTATTGTATAGATCTCAAAAAAAAAATCAAAACAAGTAATCATATATCCAAAATGATCAAATGAATACAAACATATAAGTCTTTAAACTTTTAAAGTTAAAAAAAAAAAGGTTTTATCTAGCCTAATTTTGCCTTATTGGAGTAATCACAATTAGGCCAGTGTCAAGCCAAACTGTGGGCCAAAAAAAATAAAAGTTGCTTATCTTAAACAGAAATAAACTTCAAGTTAAAGTGACACTCAACTCTTGTACATTACTAATTTTTATTTAAACCTCATGAATTTAATTTTTAGTAATAATAATCTAAAATTAATTTAAAAAAGTTGCCATTAGACCTAGAAAATTAAATTAAAATTTGAATTTATTATCCTAAGGAGTAAAATAAGATAAGAAAAGCATATTTACAAAAGGAGCATGTCAACCTTGCCCTTTAACATGGAGTTACTGCTGGTTGTATATCTTATGACTCAAACCACAAGCTTGAAAAACGTATGGCCTTTGACAAAAAAATGAATTAACCTTGGCTTGTAAAATTTATTTTAGGAGTCGATTAGGACTGAGTTGTATTTTTTTTTTATTTGATATGGCATGAAGGTTTAAACTTATAACATTATGCAAATTACTCAAAAAGGTTACTACTATAAATAAAAAAATAGGAGAGCTTATATACGTCATCTTTATTTCTCTTCTATTATTTTACCCATCAAGGGGCTACTTAAAATGTTTGTACTTAGCACATTGCTATTCAAAATGTCTATATTTTATATATTAATATTCAAAAGATCTAGTTTCATCTAATATACAATAAAGCATAGAATGATAACATTTTACTTATTAATGATATCTCATACAATCCAAAAATCATGAAAATCTCACATCTTCGAAAAGTTTTTTTTTGGCTTCTTTGCCAATTGAAAGTTTTAACTGTTATTCCATATAAAATACTAATTGTATCTTTTCTAATTACTCAACACAAATTTTAAATCTCATCTCCTTTATTCTTCCTCTTCCTTCTTGCTTATATTCCATTTTCCCATTCACCTCTCCTCCAGATCCATTTTATGAAGATTTGTAACATGTGCTTTAAATTTATAGTTGAGTTAGATATGAAAAGCAAAAAACTTCTAGGAGGGCTTAATCGTCAGCTATGGTGTATTGTTGCTTCATCATGTTTCCTCTATTCATTGCACATCCATTTTTGGCTATGTAGTCTTTTTCTCTTTTGTATTTTCTCTGTTATTATATTGATTTGCAAGGGTTGGGTTTTAGTCCCTATTTGTTATGCTGCCTCACAGCTGTCATTTTGTTTATTGTTTTGTATGCTAGGGTTGTTTGTGATCTTAGGTGATTAAGAATCCAATTTAAAGTCGTAATTGGGAATTTTTTTTTTTCATTTTGAATGAATGAATTTATCCTATCTTTGTTTTTTTAAAACAAGCATAATAATAATAATAAAACATGATAATTTTAAATGTGATGCAATCTTATACCTTAACAAAATACTAAGAAATGTTAGACAACAACAAACCAAAAGCTTACATTGAAAAAAATATTTATATATTTATATGTTTATCAATTATTATTTTAATATATCAATTTCCTTTAAAATCAAATTTACCTAATAAATTCTCTTAATAATATCTCTTGATATTAGAAATGATTCCCACTAAAAAAATACATCAATATATTGAATAAGTTATATAAATGTCCGATCTATTTTTTAAATACACACTTTTTATAAAATAAAAAGTTATCATATATTTTAGTTTAAGTTTAAATTATTTAACTTAAGTATCATTCATTAACCTAAACACATATTTTTTAAACTAAAAAAAATTTAAATAGAAGATATTTTAACAAAAAAATTTAAAATTAAACTTAAGTGCAAGGTAATTTTTTGTTTTATAAAAGATTTATATATTTTTTAAAAATAGAAAGAAAATCTATATAATTTAAATAAAATTGAGAAAACTTCTATATAATTTACTCTAATATATTTATATATCTATTAGAAATTATTTTAATTTAGCAAGTTTTTTAAACCGAGTTTACCTGATAAGTTCAATCAAGAATAACTCTTAAAAACAAAAACAGGTGGAAACAATAGAGAGGTGTGAAGGGTGAACAAGATTTGGGTTTGGCTCAATCTCTAATAGGGAAAGGCAAATCACTTTTTCAATGGACAACGGGCCCCTCCACAAAATGTTTGATGATTGTGATAATTTTGGTTTTTGTATAGAGAAAATGAAGCTTTTCAAGGGACAAACTAATTTATATATATATATATATATATACACGCACGTGGGAAAGTAGCACTCTACCAAATAGAAGACTTATATACGTCCAAAATTAGTGGGTTTGGATATTTGGATTGTTTTAGGCAGGTGATGGCACAACACAAGTGTCTTTTTCATTAATGGACATTACAAATTCAATTTTGTCCTTATAAGGTTGGAAGCTTGAGATGTGATAGTTATATAATTTTTTTTTTATCTAGTCCTCTAATTGAATGTTAATGTAGACTTTTACATTTGAATTAAACAGAAAATTAATAAGCATAATATTTCATGCTTTGGCCAAAATACATTGGAATCTTTTAAAGTTTATATCACGTATAAATAACTTTTTAACTTTTAAAATCTGATAATAGACTCACCCCAAACTTAAAGTTACGTATTAGTAACCCTCTTGTCATTAGTAAGTCTATTATTTTACTAACAAAAATATGATAGGTTAAGAAAAATTAATTATTTGTACATGACTCAAAATTCTAAAAAATTAGTTGTGTAAAAAATAAAGTTTAGCGGTTTATTTAATCAAACATATCACATTTTTGTTAGCAAATTAATGAATTTACTCATCAAAAGAGTTATTTGTATAAAATTAAAAGTATTGGAAGACTAATTGTCAAATTTTGAAAATTAAAAAATTATTTATACATAAGTTAAAGTTCATGAAAGTTAAATTTATTCTTTTTTTTAATACAAGTATTTTCAACCAAAAACAAAAATCCTAGTTAATACTATATTTATATATTGTTAGATTAGTATTTTATAAATATTAATACAATTAATTTCTTAAAATATACTATTTTCATAATTTTTAAATAATATGAAATAAAGATGCCATCCAAAATAATGATGTCAAAATATCTGTTAATATATAGATCATTGTATTACAAAAACCCTCCCAATGAGTTTCTAATAATCTACGTGACTTATAACCATTTTTTGCAACCTGTTTATGATGCCAAAATTTGAGGGCAAAATTATTAAAAATGAGGAAGTAAGGACTTTTCATCATAAACTTACAACTTTGTAACATCTGAGTAAACCAAAATGATTATATATATATATATATATATTAATCCCATCTATCCTTTCATTACTTTTTAATATATAGCTGGTGATTTCATTACTTTTTAATATATATATAAAAATGCTTATATATAGATGAATTTGATATGAAACAGCTTGGTGTTCATCATAATTATATAAGATATCGCTTTTTTTTTTTCACAATGTGAATGTACACATGCGTTTAGTTCAACTGAATCTCATTAATTCATCATCATTATAAACTTATTTTATTTTTTATTTTAATCTTTTGTCATTGATCTTGAATAATGGTTTTTTCAAAATTATATTGAGAAATATTTTTAAATTTTGTTTGAAACTAAATTCTTTTTTTCTTTTTAAATTTTTTTTAATGACACCCTTTCCAACATTAAATTGATACATTTATGATGAACATAATAATGCATTTTTGTAGTTGAAAAATATTTATTGGTATTAAAAAAATTAAGTACTATTATCATTTATATTTAACAAATAAATAATCTTGGGTTAAATTTTAAAATTTAACATAATTATAAAAATTAAATTATGTGATTTTTATTAAAAAATTAAATTACACAATAAAATAAAATAAAAATAAAAAATATTAAATACTTAATGCTACAAGAGTATTAGACATGTAGTTGATGTTTTAGACGAAAAAAAATTGATTAAGATTTTATTTTAGTCTTTCATAAATAGAGTATTTTTTAATTTTTTTTCTTATAAAATCATTTTCTCAATTTGATCTTTATAAATGAAACATTTTTTAATTTGGTTTCTTAGAGAATTGCTTTCTCTATTTGGTCCTCATATACAGGTATTTCTTAATTTGATTCATTACAGATAAAATTATTATTAATAACATCATTATGTTAATTTATAGTTAATGAAATCTATAGTCAATATATATATTACAATAATAACTAAGCAATAATATTAATGATTTTATTTGTTAGGGACCAAACCAAAAAATACCCATATGTAAAAGGATTCACTTGAGATTAAAAAGATATTTATCTATAAAAACTTCAAAATAAAATTTTAGTCAAAACTAATCTATGACGAATGGAAAAAGTGAATGCATTAAAATGCAAGTGCATAGTCATGATCTATAATTAGTAGTAGTGCCCCCACTTTGACCTCTTTCTTTGCACCAAAAGATCAAAATGAAAAATCATTCATCCCAAGAAAGCAATAATAAAAAAGAAAGGCTTTGGGTCGCCAATTTGGAAAATATAAAAGTTGCATGTAACCTAAGAAACTCTCCACCATATATATATATATATATATATATATATATATAAGTCACCAAATCATGGTCAACAATATTTAGATAGGATAAGGTGGAAATAATTAAAGTATACAGTATTATGTACCCTAACTTTTCGCTATTTTGGCTCACACAAATTAAAATCTCATCAAGAATAACACTATCATCATCTATCCCATGCTTGATTTCAGGCTTTATCAAGAGACATTGCTAAAGAGTTTAACGAAATTTTTCTGCATTTATACGTCTTCAATTATATAAGTAATGGCAGATAATAATTCACCATTATTACATTGGTAACGTCATTATTTAAGCTGGACTTTGAATTTTTTTAACATGAACATTTTTTGAATTTGCTAGAATATTTTCTTATTAATATGGATAATGTTAAATATTCATCCACGTATGAAAATATATTCTTAAAATTATTCAAAAAATATGTAAAGAGTCATGATACTATGAACTCAGAAATCAATATTATAAACTTTAATTATAACATAATAATTATTAAATATTACTAAAGATAGAATAATTTTCTGCTCATTTTATTATATTTAGTACTATATAATATTATTAATTACACTGAATCAAATTAATTTTACTAAGAACCATTAATTTCTAAATAATTTAGTATTTTAAGTAAATAAACACAATATATATACTAATTATTATATCACAAATAAAGTTCAAGTATACTTAGATTTATAATATATATTATCACTCACAAGCAAATTTAGATACATCTCAAAAACATTTTTTACTATGATACAAAATTAAAAAATAAAAAATAATCATGAGACAAGCAAAGGGTTTGTTTTTTATTAAGTTTCAAACCGTTTGAAGATTTTATATAGAATAAAATTCAAAACTCCACTCCAATTAGATCTATATTAAATAGAATTATCTTGCCTTAGACTTTTGCCCATACAATAAGTAAGCTATAAGTGGGTTCGAGTTTGAGAGGGGCAACTTAATTCTCTTGGTTTGTTTTTTTTCTCTTTTTTCCTTCATTCCCTATATCTGCAGATATATGTTGATCTTCAGGTACTCATAAGTTCAAACACAAATATTACGAGGCTACTTTATGTAAGACATTTTGCCTTTGGAAAACTGTGTAAGTTTTTTTAAATCTGGAAAAAAAAGTAGTTATTAAAAATAATGTACTGCAATTTTTGCCTTCAGGAGTGAGTGGTGATCACATTATAAATTAATGCCGAATCATCCCACCATATAGAAGAATCGTATTCTATTTATTTAGTTTTAGTGGGACACTTTTTTAGTTTAAATAATATCACTTTTGGGTCTTCAATGATGAAAAAGTGATGTTAATGCCACATTTTGCTATTTGAAAAGTTTAAACTATCGCCCAACTTGCTAGTATTCTTATCGCCGTCAGACTTTTAAAATATGGTTGTCATGTTTTAAAGAAAGAAATATATCTTTAAATATATTGAGGGATATCGAGTTGAAATTTGAATCCAAAGTAAATAAATAAATAAACTTTTCTATTAATTCCACTATCAAATACTATCCTGGATGCATATAATTCATAAAATGTCAAATAGCTAATATATAGGGTTTATTTTTCCTTTATAGTTGTAAATATACCTATACTAATTGTTGTTTAATTTTTAAAGAGTATATGAGAGTTTTATAATAATATAAGTCTTGATAATATATTAGATTGATTTAAACTTATAAGAATATCGAGTTTATAAGGCTTTAACAACAATTTTATATAATTATATTTATTTGTATTATTTTTTTTTATTATGATTAAATAGTGTCATAAGTTAATTTATATATACTTGAATTAATAATTTATTTCTTTAACTTAATTGGAAAAGAAACTATTTGTTGGCTAAATTTTTAAATAGCTCTCCAAACTATCATCCAACTTTTGTAACCCAGAGGTAAAAAGATGAACTTTAATTATAGTTCCAAGCTTTGTAGTGGGTATGGAAGCTTTATAAAATATTTGTGATAACTTAAAAGTGCAAAATGTCACACAAGCATGCGTTTTGACTTCCTGGTTTTACTGAACAGTCAATTGTTAATCATTATTTCGTGAAAGAAAAAAGCTATAGATATATATAATGTGATATCATGAACTTATATGACTTGTACATAGTATAGTGTTCGATTTCTTTGCTCATTATTATTATTATTATTATTATTATTATTATTTAAGAGGACAAGGTTATTCGAGTTAATTCCTAGAGGAGAAGACAATGCAATTAAAATTATATATTCTTCTTAAAGTTTAATTATATTATGTTACTAAAAAATTCCCATCTTGATTTCCTATAAATAATATATTTTAATTTACAATATATTAATTATAATAAATTTAACATTAACTATTAAATAGATAATATTTAATGAATGTTACTGAACAAATATCATATATTACTTGAATTCTCAATATCTCTTTTATTAAACAACAGTTATAAAGATTTTATTTTGTTTCGGGTTAAATAATTTAACTAATAAGTGGACCTTTTTTTTTTGGCCTCACATTAAGTGGAAATTTGAATGGAATAATTGAAAGAAAAATGTTGTATTACTTATCTCAAGGAGATGAAATTGGTGCTCATTTTTATTCTATTTGGTTACTGTTAGGTTGATTTTAGAGTTTAGGAATAGCACTAGCTTGAGCAATAGTTATAGAAACATTGCGCAATTCCCTAATAAATCCATGAGCAATCTTTAATTTCCACACAGACTTCTACAGGAGCAGGGAACAAGAGGGATTGGTTTCCTGCATGAATTGTGCCCATGGTACATGATAAACTTTTGCATCTTGATATGTTCCTTGGAATCAAAGGCGGAACTAAAAAAATTATTATGAGGTAAAAATTTATATCTGGTACAAACACTAAGAACGACTCAAAATATTGATTAGTTGACAACTTAATATTCAAAATTAAAGTAATTGAATTGAATTGAATTGAATTTCTAAACTCTAAATTAGGTTTAGAGATTATCTTTAAAAAGTTGAAAATTGAAAATTGAATATGTGAGTATCACACTTTGAAAGCTTAAAACCAAAAGCCTCAATTTTGAGGTCACTCATGCTAGAAATGACTGAGAGAAGGGAAGCTACAATTTTGAAAGCCAATAAGAAAGGAAAAGGATGAAAATGGGAGAAAGAAGAGAGGAAAAGAAGAGAAAAGAATAATGAAAGAACGAGCTCACTTTTCAGTCATTTTTTCAAACTCATGTCATGCCCATCACGAAGATAAAGATGCAGTAGCTAGCAATCAAGCAAAGCTCTTGCAAATGAAAAAAATAGGGATGGGATGAAGAACGAGGGACGAAGCTCAACTAGGAACGAACGAGGGGTGCAGACAAAGAATGACTGAAGCTTCAAGCTCTTGTGTACAAAAAAAAATAGATAGAAGTAGTAAAGAACAAAGAAGTGGGCAATTAGCAGCTAACAAGTTCTATTTTGTGCATAAATTGCATGATATTTTAAGAATTTATCAAGGCTTATTTCATAAAAACATTCTTACTTTATGTAAATTTTAGGGGTTTTTATTAATTGGTAGGATTATGAACTTAAATGTTAAACGTTAATTAAATTCTACTTAAATCGGGCTTTGTTTGTATTATTTTAGGTTAAAAAAGAGTTCAAATAACAGAAATGGACCAAGGAGAAATTATTAGACTTACATAGAAGCCTAATGCATAAATTTGGAATCTAGCACCATAAAGATTTAGACTTGAGTTAAAGGATTTGGCCAAAATATTAAAAATTAGATTACATATAAACTTCTAGACTAGAATGCAATTAATTAGGCATAACTTGCTCTACAAACCTTCAAATGGCATGTTTCTTGAGCCCACGAAAAACTTAGACAAAGTCTTTCAACTCTCTAATTTAGATCAAAGCATAATTCATAAAAGAAATATGTCAAAATAGTAGTACAACAAACCTAAACCTATTGAAATTAGTCTAATTGACATATCTAAGTAATTTTAGCATAAGTTGTGATCCAAAAGTCTAAATTGGATGAAACAAAGAACAGTATACAACTTTGATAAAAGACTACAAAAGCCAAGTTATGCATTTTGAAGGAGTTTCTTATTATCTCATTTATGCTTGGGGATTAAGAAGTCAACACTTTCCTATTTTGAAGGTTGAAAAGTCTTTTTAAGATTTTTAAGAAGTGTTTTAATCATCTAAACCTATCTCCTAATTGTAAAATTGAGTTCTAGTTTTGCCCTTACTTGGCTATGTTCTATAAAGAGCCATCTTGTGCCATTAGTTAGGCTTCATATTGGACTAGAGAGATTTCTTTGCATTAGTGTGGCCAAGAGCTATCTTCAGTGATATAAGAGAGTTGCAACTAAGCTACCAAGAGAATTCTTCTAGGCAATCACCATTGGTAATGTCTTTCATCAACTATTTTTTCCTCTTTTTTGTATTTTTTGTATTTTTTTATTAAATATTCTTATGTATTGACCTTAGTTTTGTATTGACAATAATTTTATATTAATAAATTCATATTTAATTTATTCTTTTCAGGAACACGTGTTGTGAATCCATATGCAATTAATATAGATAATGAGTAGATTAATTGAAATTATATACTAATAGGTGATGTTTCAATTAATATCTTTATTTTCTAACCAACTAGTTTAAAAGGATTTTAGGAGTTTAAATACACTTTTAATCCCTTACAAAATATTCTATGCTATAGGGTCAAATAACCATATAATCTTAAAAGTTTTGATGAGCTTGGACTTGAATTAATCTCTTAAAAAGTCATTTAAATTGAATGTTATCATCAAAACTAGATAAATACATCCATAGACTCAACAATACCTATAAAACAAACTAATTTTTCTTTGTTTTTGACTAGCAAATTGAGCTTGATGTTCACTAACCCCATGAGTAAGCACCTATTGTTTGTAATATGAAATACCAATTAATATGAGGAATAAAAAATACTCATTGAATATCGAGAATATAAACAAAATCTCTCTTAAATCAAATAAAAGTACATTGAGATTGCAATTTTATATGCCCCATATCTCATGAAAAAAGTGCCATTAGCTTTTAATTTACTAATGAGGCCTATACCTAAATTTGGAGGCAAATAAGTAGTGGCCTAATTACAAAGAGTAGACCATAACTAGGGATAATAAGGCCTTAGTTATATGCTACAAACTGGTTTCCAAAAATAAACTCCACACTTGGAGTTAAGGAAAATAACCTTTCCTTCCTTTTAGTCATGATCATTATGAGCCATGTGTCAATCAACAAGAAATTTCCTAAAAAAAAGCTAGCATTACAAACAAGATTTTTCCATCTTTTAAATTTTGGAGTTAAGAGAGATAAAGGACTCATTGTTGGAATTACCTTGTTCCTCCACAAGTTCATCCAAATGTACCCTACTAAAGTTAGAATCTATGTTCGCTTGTTCACAATTTAACTCATTAATAACATGTAAGAAACTACTTGGCCTAGCAACCTCTTCATAGTGAAAACGTTAATGTCTAGATCAACAATATGTTGCTAAATAGGAGAATAGTTTTCAAAAGCATTTGCACGACATGAATGTTGAGTATTTGTACTTGCTACATGGTGCTCAATCTGAAAATAAGGCTTAAAAGGGTCTTTAAGGCCATTATTGAACCACCATGAATAAGGTGGTGTGATGTAGACTCAAAATTGAAAGAATTAGATGAAAAGGGATCTAAAAGACAAATAATATTGGGTTGCCTTCCTCTTTAAACATATTGGAAATTGAATAGTTCATGGTCTTTAATAGAATACATAGGGTTATAAGGGAAATTAAGCATTTTGACCTTAGTCATTAACTGATGCTTCTTTCTAAAACACCTAACTCTCGTTAACAAACAAAGGCAAAATTATAGTTAGTATAAAAAATCTACATTATACATATTAGGAATCCTAAAAGATCCACATTATACATATTAGGAATCCTTTGGTTTTTTGGCATTAACAACTTGTCCAAGCTAGATCCCAATCATAATCCTTTAGTAAGTGACCAATTAAGCACTTTGACCTTAGTCATTAACTGTTGCTTCTTTCTAAAACACCTAACTCTCGTTAACAAACAAAGGCAAAATTAGAGTTAATATAAAAAATCTACATTATACATATTCGAAATCCTAAAAAATCCACATTATACATATTAGGAATCCTTTGGTTTTTTAGCATTAACTACTTGTCCAAGCTAGATCCCAATCATAATCCTTTAGCAAGTGACCAATTTTCCCATAGCTTTTGTCCATCCTAAAAACTTGCTCATAACAACATTGTGTCAAGAGTATGCAATCATTATCAAGATGAACATATGAGTCCATAAGCAATAGCTTTTCTAAATCAACATAAATCTTGACCCTTACAAAGCAAATGTTATGAATATTCTATTCGACATGGTCTGCAACCTTGACATCTCCAACAAGACTACTTAGTATTTGACAACCTTTGAACTATTATATTCTAGTGGTAAACCATCAAATCGCACCCAAATGTGAATCATAACCACCTTTAAATTTTGAATCACCATATTTGCACACCATTTATCTAGAACAAGCAAACAATTTTTAACATACCAAGCTTCCCATTTCAACATGGACTTTTGATCCTCAATAATGGTAAATGCATTAGTGATGATCTCTTGCATTATATGAATATTGAAAACTTCTTTCAAAGCAACTAATGTACCAACCAAAGACCTAGGCAACATTTTGTACACAAAATGTTAGATATAAGAATGGAAAAGAATGAAAATAGTAAATGTAATGAATGAAATATAATACTTATACTTTTATTTAAAAAATGTAATTAAAAAATGGTTAAGTAATGATAATAAAGGAATAATAGACATTGCAAAAAATAATCTTTTTCCTTCTCCTTTTCCATCACCATATCAAACATAACCCAATTCTAAAGAAACCTTCCTTGGCACACTACAAATGGAGCAATTTTAAGAAGATAACCCTATTTAGGTAAGATAACAAAAGGTTACGTTCCAAAGATTCATGGGTTGTCAAGTTATGATTGGAGGAGTTTGGAGTAGATCTAGATGGACTACTCTTTGGCCAAACAAACTCCCAACCATAAGTATGATATAAATCCATAGCAAAACTCAAGAATTGATTGAATCTTACAAGAGAATGTGAGCACATATAATAAAGAAAGCAACACAACATAAAGCAAACAAGAAAATACTTTAAGATGAAGGAGACAAAGAAGTAACAACCAAATTGAATATGAAGCACACGAATCTATTTGAAAAGTGAGTAAAAACCCACAAACTTGTCGGTTAGCGTACAAGCAATCATGAACAATATCTTAACGAACGACAATGATATTGCTCTATATTAATTGTAACATGAGTTGAGTAAAAGAAGAAGAAAACATCATAATTCACTTAAGAGAAAAAAAAAACTTTTAAAAGATTTAGAATATATTTGTGACAAAATAGAGTGTGGCCATGGTACGTAGTAGTAGTTGTTTTTTCTTTTTTTTTCCTTCTATAAAAGTAATAGTAAAGATAGGTTAATCCAAAATTATTGGCCAATCATCAATAATATTTTTAAAATCCTTGAAGAGTAGATAAAGGCCTAATTAAGAGGATTACTTTTAAGAATTTTTTTGTCCTAAAAAAGATTACTCAACTAGCCTATAGACATCTAAGAGATTTCTTTGGAGAAAATTGATCATTAAGCTAGATTACCAATCACATTTGAACCTTACATGGACGGGAATCAACGTCTTAGCCCAAATCCTTTCAACTAATTGAACAAAGATGCATTATTACAGTAAATAATTCGTAAGTCATTTGCATGCACCTTGCATTTCAATCAAAACCTAATTTCTCGCCAAACAAATCAAAATTGAACTTGACCGAAAAAGAAAGGATGCATGCTTATACCAAACAAGCTATATATCAATTTTGACAAATAAAGTGAATACCTTTTCGGAAGTGCTTAATAACTACAGTATCATGGCAAAATCACTAAATGTGGCAAACTCAATATTCTCGTACCATTTTCTATTCACACTATATCTCCACAAAAAGGCAATGCACATAATAATAATAATAATTATTCATTTATTAATGCATTAAATATTGGAAGGTATCTGACGTGGCAATCAGACGAACGTGGGACCCACCAGAGTCCCGTCCCAGTTTTGACCCAAAAAACGGGGTTTTGGCTGGCCGTTTTTCTTAAGGATAGTCACGTCACTTTCCACGTTATAGCGCGAAGGCGTTTTGACTGCTTTCGGGCAGCGGTCAGCACCGTCAGGGCAGTTTCTTCCTCTCCGTCACTCTCAGCCTCTCACACCCACATTCTCTCTCTCTCTCTCTCACTCCACTGCGTGTGCACGCCTTACTCAAAAGAAGATAACAATCTCACACTGACTGGCTGAGAGAAGGAAAGAGCGTGTGTTCTTCAGCCTGTGAGGAAGTGAGAAGGAAAGGATTTTTACTCGGAGGAAAACTGGGAAATGTTATGAATTCTTTCTTAATAGGAATTTCAGGGTTTGGCTATGTGGGTTAACCCGGAAGAGGTGTGTTTTGTTGATATTGGCTTTTGGGTCTGATGCTGTGGGTGTGTTTCTGCGCGGTAATGGTGGAGATTTGGGGGAGTTTCATGTAAGATTTGGGAGCTAGGGTTTTGGGTAATTTGGGTTAGTTGGGGGAAGAGAGGGGTTTTGTGATGGTGTATTGGGGTGGGAGATATTATTTGGATCAGAGACTTTTGGCTACTTACTTAAATGGAGAAAAAGGTCTGGGCTTCTGCTTTCATCTGGTGGGTCTTGTTAGTTCATCCATTGGGGTTGATTTCTGCAAACATGGAAGGTTTGTAAGAAGTTTTTAGCTTTTAGCTCGTTTACATATAACTTACCTTTTATTTTTTTTGAGCTTTAAAATAAAGGTACTATCTTCAAACTAGTTTGAGAATTTGCTTGTTGCTTCTTTAATTGTAATTACTTGGCCAAATGGGTTCCTTTTACCTTTTGGTGTCTGGATCCAACCGCAGGATGTATGCAGGCTAGAAGTGATACTGCTTATTGTCCGCTTTTTTTTTTTTTTTCCTTTAGATATTTTAATAATTTTTTCTTGTCTTATAGAAGAAAAGTTAGAACAGATAATATGGAGTGATCTCTTAGCATGAGAAGTCCTGAGAGATATTCCATCTCTGAGAAATGTGGTACGGTTTCCATCGCCATAGACTTCAGGTTTTCTCTGTGAGAACGTTTGACGAAGACAGTGCGTTTGTGCTGAGCCTGTTAGATGCTCTGAGTATTCTCATTCTTTTTGCACTGTAAACTCAGTAATGAATGGGTGACACAAGGAATAGTAACAATGTTGGTTGTGGAATTGCCTTTACCAGACCTTTGTGATTCAATTTATTTCTGTCATGCTCAATGGTTCCCTGTACCGGGACTACTTAACCCAACAGATTTTTTTGTTAAAATTTCTATCTAGTAGGTTAACTAAGAAAAGATCTTATTGATCTGACTCATGTACTTCAACTGCTGGGGAAGTTATTTTTGTGCTTGAATGCTTTAATTAATATGGTGCTATATGTTTCTTTGTCACAATTTCTAACAGATGTACCTTGTATTTTTGTAATTGGAGATGTTCATGTGGTTTTGATACTAAAGTGTATTATGATTTTTACCCCGCCTGATTGTTTAATTTTACATTTTGTGTGCAGGTGATGCTTTACATAGTCTGAGGACAAATTTACAGGATCCTAACAATGTTTTACAAAGTTGGGATCCTACACTTGTCAATCCTTGCACATGGTTTCATGTAACATGCAACAATGATAATAGTGTAATAAGAGTGTAAGCAGTCTGCCTATACATGTCTATCACTTATATGCTCATTCTGTATGCAAAATCTCATACAATTTATTCTCACAGAGATGCCTTTTCTAACATGTCTTTCTCTATTCTCCCCCTCCTCCCTTTTTATTTTTTCTGATGTCAGTGATCTAGGAAATGCTGATTTATCTGGTCAACTTGTTCCACAGCTTGGCCAGCTCAAGAATTTGCAGTACTTGTATGTCATGCCCTTATCCTTTGATGTTTCAATCTTGTTATGACTTTTCATTTTATCACTAATTTTTTGTTGTCTTGATAATGAAGTTATGCTCATTGGATCAGTTTTGTTATCGATATTATTTCAGCCTCATTTATAATTTCTTTTTGTTATTTATTTATTTTCTTCCTGATTTCTGATATTACACTGCAATGTTATACTACCCTAGTATTATAAGCTTTGAGCATGAGAGGGTATCAAAATAATTGAGAACAGGACATCCCCTCTTATACTATTCTCATTCAGTTATTTGAGTTTTCTTGCTTGGAAACATGTGAGAAGGTGCAGGAAACAGTTTAATGTTTAGCTTTTAAAAAGGACATGCGAAGTATTAAATTGTTTTTTTCAGAATTCTGATTCTTTGCTTTTTCAGAGAGGTGAAATTGAAGGATTGGAATTAGCTTAAAGTTGTGTAGGAGCTAAAGTAATATTGAAACAGTATTCTTGGTTATTGCTACTAGTGTAGTTTTAATGGTCAATATAGGTCCTTCAAAACTCTGAGATTATGGTTATAGAAGTTGTTTTGTCACTCTCTGATGTCAGGTTTAGAATATAGATGTTGAGTGTTTCATTTCATGCATGACAAAGAATTTGATTGGGTGTTTAATATAATTTTAGTTGTTCCTTGCCCTTCTAAAATGATTACCATCTTTTGTTTTTGTTGTGACTGATAACTTATTTCAAGTTATCTTATGATTGAAGTCCTTTCATTTCATTAATGATATTGCTCCTGTCCTTTGTAATTGGCCATAGAGAATTGGGGCATTGAGGTGGGGACAAATAAGCTTAAAATATCAAAACCGTATCACGTCATGGGGGTGTCTTCATCCCTTTTTTATGCTTGTGGGTTTTAGAGCTTGATAAGGATCTACGATATTAAATTCTTTCTTTTGGGGGGAAGGGGGGTTAGGATGGTTTGGAGAATGTTCCTGGTCCCACATTTGCAGCTTCCTAATGGTACCATTTTTTCGCCTTAGAGAACAGGGTTGGTCTCTGTAATCATGCCCCTTCTTTGGGCTGGTTTCTGCAATTGTGAGTGCACCTTTTCTTTGGGGATTCTATGGTTTGTGAAGTCTACAAATGCTCTAATCTTTGAAAAGCGGCCCTTTTTTACTTAACTAATCTTGTTTGTTGACTATGATGCTTTATCTTTTGGCATTAATTGAGATCCCTTTAGGAGAGGCAGATGATTGGAAGTTATGTTTTATGAGAAATGTCCTTTGGCGTGTGATTGAAGAGAGGAAGAAGGGCCCAAATTATTAGTTGAAAGAGTTGTCCTCTTCCTGCAGTATCCTTCCTTTGGTTGCTGCACATTATTCTCTAATTAATGAACTTGAATTATATGCTTGTGATATAGGAAAGCAAGGGGCTTATGGTTTAGCGGACTGAAAATTAAGGTTTCTACTGGTGGAAACATTGTGACTCACGGGAATATTGTATGTACGTTAATGGAAGAGCAATTGTAGGTAAGAGGTTAGAGGGTCAACTTAGTGGCTGTTGGGGTGCTGTAAAAAGAACCTGCAGGAGTGAGGTTTTGGTTTTGAAGGGCTATGGGGCACATTGATGATTGAATGAAGAATCAGATAGGGTTTTGATTGGGTGAAATTTTAATGCCAAAGAAATTGGTCTAGGCAGTTGATAAAGTCAAAGAAAATATGTTAAATGAAATGAAGGAAAACCTAGTCAATTTACCTAGGGGCACAACCAAGAAGAGAGCAATTTGCTACTGAAATTTATAATTCTCGTTAAAAGAATTCATGACAGCTGTTTGAGAACCTCCTATAGCTTATCCTATAAGAATTAGGTATTAGTCGGAATCGTATACTGGTTGATACTCTACTATTATCAAACCTGTGAGGAATACTTGGATGCTAAAGCAAAACCCATTAACAACTTAATATCAGCAGCCCAAGACCTGGAAATATGAAAATTACTAAAATACCCCAAGGACATATTATAAAACTAATTGTGAGACCTGTATTATTATGGGGTTGCAACTTCGTTCACAGAATTTTCAGGGATCTTTTCCATAAAGATTCAGGCAGATGCTGGTTTTACAAAATATATATATATATATATATATAGGCTAATATGAAATATTGCTCTAGATATCCAATATTAACATACTTTTATTCCTTTTATATACATATTAATCTGAGTTTAATAACAGGGAACTTTACAGCAATAACATTACTGGCCCAATCCCAAGTGACTTAGGGAATCTTACTAGCTTGGTGAGCTTGGATCTGTACTTAAACAGTTTCACTGGTCCTATCCCAGATTCACTGGGCAAGCTGTCAAAGTTGCGATTCCTGTGAGTATACCTATTGTTGGCATTATTATTATTTTAAAAAATTTTTAATATCTATGCTGTGGGTATTCTTAAGAAGTTGCTTCGTGTTCTAACTTTCATTGTTTCCTCAAGTACTCTGTGTTATATTTGTTTTGCTTTTGGTGTGTCTGGGTGGATAAATATGTAAAATTGTGTCTTATGGATGTCAAATGGTGTAATGACAAAATAAATCCTGAATGGTAGAAGGGTTGATCAGTTGGTGTAATGATAAAATAAAATCCTAAATGAGAGTTATAACAAAAAATGTAAGAATCAGAAACTAGCTTTGAATCTTACCCCCCCTCCCCCAAAAAAAAAACAAAAAAAGAATCTCATTTGATGCAAATTCTGTATATTATGTTGAAAATGCTAAGCATAATAGAAATCTTTAAATGTGCTTCTTAGCATTTACACTTTGAAGTTGGAAGTTTGGAACCAATCAAAAGAAATTATTTACACATGACAGTCCTGATAGAAAAATAGCTATCTACTAAAACAAGAGTTTTATGTTTGGTTCTCATTGTCTATTTAAACTGTGTTGGATTAGTTACTTATACTAGCTTAAATATGGAAGGAAAATTTCTAACTTCTGCCCCTAATCCGAAATTGCTTTACATCCATTTTTTTTTTGTTTGGTGCAAATTGCCTTCATTTATTTGTTAAAGAATAAAGATTGCGCCGGTGCCTGTCAATTTGCATGTCTTTTGTTTTGTTTTATTTTGCCTTATTTATTATTATTATTATTATTTATTTTGGGGCTATCAGTATAGGTCTTAATACTGTTTCATTGGTATATCTGTCTAAGGATAGCCGGCTTAATAATAACAGCCTGTCAGGTCCTATTCCCATGTCATTGACGAATATTTCGGCTCTCCAAGTGCTGTGAGTGCTAGTTTAACACATGTTTCTTTATTACTTCATTTAAAATATGTATGCATGGCGGCTATGTTGTTCTCAATTTATAACTTGGAATTGCAGGGATTTATCTAATAACCGTCTCTCTGGTGTGGTTCCGGATAATGGTTCCTTCTCACTATTCACTCCTATCAGGTTTCTTGTTGAGCTTGGAGCTACTCTTACCTTCACTGATTTTGGTTGCAAAGCTTGCTGAATGGGTTTCTCTCATTTTTGCAGTTTTGCTAACAACTTGGATCTCTGTGGGCCGGTAACTGGACACCCTTGTCCAGGCTCTCCTCCATTTTCTCCTCCTCCCCCTTTTGTCCCACCAACCCCAATTTCTACTCCAGGTGATCCTTCCATTGTTTTTGATTTGGATCTCAGAATTTAGATGACAATTTTATTTATAAATTTGGCCATTCCTCTGTTGTAATCGCCCTTATGAAAAATTTTGCTTGCCCTGGCTTTGTAACATTAGCTCATTTTGTACCTATTGTAGTGGCTATTAGAATTTTTAATTGAACAGATGTCTTTTAGTGGCCAAACCATATTCCATAATAATTTTTTATCTTTAAAAAGAAGAATTGACTTTTAGCTATGGGCCAGCATGTTGGTTGTCAGTCAAAATATTATTAGCTGTTACAGCTCTGCCAGCAAGTTTCAAACTTCTTAATATTTTACCTAGACATTTTGCTAATTATTTTGAGATGCCATCATCTTTGTGATAATTAATTCTTTATATACCCATTTGGAATGGGAAGGTGTTCGGTCATCTATATTTTTAAGAGGTTAGTTTTGTAAGGTCAAGATCTGATTCTGCTTTGTACTTTAGATTTGTGTTTTTATGTATGTGGTGAGCATAAAGAAGATAAAAGAATCACCCTTAGTATATTCTTTCTGTATATCCAATCACAGGAGGTAATAGTGCCACCGGGGCAATTGCTGGAGGAGTTGCTGCTGGTGCTGCTTTGTTATTTGCCGCTCCTGCAATTGCATTTGCATGGTGGCGTCGAAGGAAACCACAAGAATTTTTCTTTGATGTGCCTGGTTAGCATTCCCATCTAAATGAATACTAGATTGGTTGAACTTGCTAGTTGGATGGATTCTGACTTTAAGTATATTTGCAGCTGAAGAGGATCCTGAAGTTCATCTTGGGCAGCTCAAAAGGTTCTCTCTACGAGAACTACAAGTTGCTACAGATAGTTTCAGCAATAAGAACATTCTGGGAAGGGGTGGATTTGGTAAAGTATACAAAGGACGCTTGGCAGATGGTTCATTAGTTGCTGTGAAAAGACTGAAAGAGGAGCGTACACCTGGTGGCGAGCTTCAGTTTCAGACTGAAGTAGAGATGATCAGCATGGCTGTGCATCGAAATCTTCTTCGTTTGCGTGGGTTCTGTATGACACCAACTGAAAGAATGCTCGTTTATCCCTACATGGCTAATGGGAGTGTTGCATCATGCTTAAGAGGTAGATGTCTTGCATTTTTTACCCATACTTTTGAAAGTTGTTATGCTTGATTGCTTGTTAATCATTGAAAGGAATGTACCAGGGCACCATTAGTGCAAGGGCATTTAGGCCATTTTCTCAAGGCAATGCTAAAAGCTTTGATTAAATTTCGTTGCATCTTGTGTCTTTTATAGAGAGTGAAATGGTCTTTTGCAGATGCTGCTGCTTTTTGATTCTGATTCTGTTTCTGTTTTAAGTTAAATATGTTCAATAATTTTTTATTTGAATTGTCAAGATTCAAGGGCAGTCTTCCTCTCATATTTCAACATGTATTTGGTTTTTTTCCTATTCATTTAATTTATTTTTGCCAGTAGATATTAAAGAACAAATTATAGTTCTCAAGTGCCCTCAGATTAGGCATCTTCAAACAATAATGATGAAAAAGAGAAATTATACTTTACTGTTGTGCACTTGTGGTTTGGTCAAGTTCACTTGGGCTGCTTGTGGTTTCAAGGGAAACTTGGTACCCTAGCTAAAGGGTCTTTGAAAGAAAAGTGTGCTTAACAAAATCAGCATTATGATCAGTTAGTCTAAACCTTTGTTAGCTTTTGCTCTCAGCCTAGCCAATTATGCCTATACTTTAAAGCATGGAATTTTTGGCCTCCTTTGAGTTATTTCCAATCATATACATATCACTATTAAAACTGCTAGATTAATTTATCACCAGTCCTCCCCTCCCCCCCCCCCCCCCCCCCAAAAAAGAGAGAAAAACTCATTCCACAATTTATTGGGAAAAGTGTAGGGAAAAATTATGCTTAAACTAAGAGGTCGGAAGAAAGTAAATATATATGAAATCAAGCTGATTTATGCAGTTTGTGTTAGCTTTTGAAGCTAAGTTATATACCAATGCCCCGGGTGTATAGTCTCACATTATGAGCTGTGAAATAAACTCTGACCAAAAGCACTGGTAGTTATAATACACTTGTACTCAAACAGAATGACAACAACCCAGTCATATATTTAATATGAAGCATGATCCATCTATGAATCTTGACTGGTTGATCAAATAACCCAGCTTATCAATAGATAAGATTATTACCTTAGTTTTTGTAGTTGCCTTATAATTTTGTATTTGCATTATTCTAGAGCGTCCAGCACATCAACTGCCCCTGGATTGGCCAACAAGGAAGCAAATTGCATTGGGATCTGCAAGGGGTCTTTCCTATTTGCATGATCATTGTGATCCCAAGATTATTCATCGGGATGTAAAAGCTGCAAACATATTGTTGGATGAGGAGTTTGAGGCTGTTGTTGGGGACTTTGGGTTGGCAAAACTTATGGACTACAAGGATACCCATGTCACAACTGCTGTTCGGGGCACAATTGGGCACATAGCTCCAGAGTACCTATCTACTGGGAAATCTTCTGAGAAAACTGATGTTTTTGGGTATGGTATCATGCTTCTGGAGCTGATTACTGGACAAAGAGCTTTTGACCTTGCTCGGCTTGCAAATGATGATGATGTTATGTTGCTTGATTGGGTATGTTTACCATAAAAGCGTATCTTCTTGTTCAACACAATCTACCTTTGCTGTTTAATTTCATGCAACGATGTCCTGCGATAATTTGCAGAATGTATTTTGTTTATTGTACTACCCAATAATGGCTTGTGAAAAACTTTGAAGCAATTCTTAGCTTTTGCTATAAGCTAGGAAGCATGGACTCAAACACAAACATTGCCGCATGACAAAATCTTGAGTGTCCATGTGTAATTCAATGTGTTGCATCTTGTCTAATACAAGTATCTGACAGACGTCGGATATGGACACAAACCTTGTCTTTTTTCTCTTTTTGAAGTGTCTATGCATCTTAGGCTATAGGGTTCTTTAGTAGAATTATGACATGCAAAGGAACTTTTTATTTTTTTGGGCTAAAAATGCAGACAGTAATGTGGTGTTGAGTTGGATTAAAATGTTCGTGTGTTATAATTTTATTAGAGAACTTAAATAACTTAAGTCTTGTCCTATTGGCTTTGGCAGAGGGGCTTTGCCCAACTTACTTCTTTACACGTCTAAAGTTTCCTTTTCAGTGTTTCACCTCCAAATCTGATACTGCTGGACATGTTCTTAGGTAAAAGGACTTCTGAAAGAGAAAAAGCTGGAAATGCTGGTTGATCCTGATCTACAAAACAATTATGTTGAAGCTGAGGTAGAACAGCTAATCCAGGTTGCACTGCTTTGCACACAAGGTTCCCCTTTGGACCGGCCTAAGATGTCAGAAGTTGTGAGAATGCTTGAAGGCGATGGCTTGGCCGAGAGATGGGATGAGTGGCAAAAGGTGGAAGTGTACCGCCAGGAAGTGGAGCTGGCCCCTCATCCTGGTTCTGACTGGCTTGTTGACTCGACTGAAAATCTACATGCAGTTGAGTTATCTGGTCCAAGGTGACTTTGGCACTGTAGAAAAGTAAAGAAAAAGGAATTATTTATGACCTTTTTTTTCTTTTTTTAAATATAACTATAGAATTTCTCTTTTTTACTCCCCCTCCCCATCTTTTTCTTTTGTTCCTTTTCAAGATCTCATCCTGATTATGCCTCTTGTAAGTTCACTGCATTGTATTCATTTACATTTGTGCATAGGGGTTAGCTTTGTCATGAATTGCAATTTGTATCATCTGCTGCAGTTTGACAAAGTGATGTTTACTTTAGATGAAACAATGGCAGCTTAATCTTTTGAGTTTTGTAGACATTTCGTAATCTTTGCCCGATCCACATTTTATATTTTGTCTTATTATGAGTGGAGTTTACAGTATGTTTATAGGACATTTCAAATGCTGGTATTTATGGATCATTTCAAGTGAAAAGTTCTTGCTTGAGATTAACATCAGTTAACGTAGATTTTATGGATACAGTGGCCAATCATGCAACAGAAGGAATTAGTAAAGGTATGCTTCTGGTTTTGAAATTTAGAGTAAAATATAGACTTTTTTTGAATTTTGTTGAAAGTGTATAACCTTCGTTGATCTAATTTTAAAGATTTAAAATGGAAAGTGTTTTAATAATAAAATTTAAAATTTTGGTCAAAAAATTTAAAATTAAATTAAAGCATAAGATATAATTTTTGTTTTAAGAGGGATCTGAATGTATTTTAAAGATGAAAAAAATTTATATAATTTTGACAAAATTTAGGGAAAATGTGTAATTTATTTTAAAATTTTAGTCAGTTTTGATTTCATCCAGTAAGTTTCAATACGGTTCTTTTTTTTTTAAACATTGTTTTATAAGTCTTAATATTATCCTTGGTGGATTAACTTGAGTGAAGGAAATTGCATTCCCGGCATTTGGATGTGCTTTCGTAGGATTTTGTTTTCTACCGTGGCATTTAGTCATCAACATTATTTATTTTCCTTTTTCCTTTTTCATTTTTCTTCCTCTATTCGATTCAACATTAAATCAAACAGATCGAAATGGAGGAGCCTGGCATTCTGTGTTTCTTGTTCACAAAATCTATTCAGTTTATGTCCATTGGTTTCCTCTATCTTGCCATTTTGATTTCTTCACAAATTTAAATGCTGGAATCCTAGGTGTTATTTCAATTTAAACCTGAAACACGTTTTTCCATTTCGTTTGCCATATGCACAAACCAACCTTTGCCTCCATTTTCACAATTGCTGGTCATGGATGAACATCGATATATCTGAAAGCCCATTGTAGTTGCTAGGGTTAATTAACCAAATAACTAGGGTCAATTAGTGGTAAAATTATTAATAAGGGATACTGAAAAGGAATTGTACAAAAGTTTTGTTAATTTTTAGTTAACTTGTTCTTAGTTTCAATTGACCAACTTTTAAATTTCAATTGTTAGACTTCAGGTTTCAATTGGCTGAGACCTATTGGATGATTTTTTAGTTTTTAATTAATTGATAAGTTCAAAAAAGTACTTATTCTAAATATCCAATTCCAACCCTATTTTCAAGAAGATAAAATTCATTGTTCTCCTCATTCAAAAATTCTCAAACTTTATAAAATTGAAGGTCCATAAGCTAATTACATGGTGGCAAAATTTCAAGTGAGAATTTATTCATTTAGCCCATCAACTAATTTAACTCCCATTGTTGCCCTGTTTCGGCTCACATTCTGTACCAACACAGTATTGGTCACAATTGAGGTAGCAAACCAAATTGGAAAATTGTGAAACCACCCAGATTTGAGGATTAACATATTAACTATCATGTCGAAAAGTTTGAGACAAAATTTCATTCGTTTGGTCACTCAATTAACCTAAATTTCAAAACTGTTCTGGTTTGGCCTTAATTCCATTGCTACTGTTAGAGAGTCATTAAAAATCATGAAACTTTCCAGAACTCATTACAAGGGTCTTTACTATTGTCACCCAAATTTCAGGGCAAACCAAGTGCATCTAGTACTTGAATTACACACGAAAAGGAAAATGTACATGACTGTCTTGTTTTCCCACTGAAAATTCATTTCAACACTTTACAATATTTATAGACTAGCTACACTGAACACTCTACTGCAAAATTTTATACACAAGCCCATACATGTTGGGAGCATACCATAAAATTTCCAGCAATAATTTCCCATTAAAATTCATCATATACTTTTAAATCCATAATCTTTCCAGCCCAAAAACAACATCCACCATATCAGCTAATAAATTTGTGCACATACTAAATTATCCATTCTATAATATCATCCATACGTACATATCTATATTTCCAACCAAATCTTATAACGTAATACATATATTAGATTACTACTCTAGGTGCACAGCTGACAAACAAACTATTACTCAATAACTAGTGCTGATTGGTAGCCCCCTCGTTTGGTCTTGCCCATTTTTGTATGTTACCTGAAAACTTGGTTAGTGAAAAATAAAATAATAAGATATAACATCCCAATAGTTAACATCACTTTCATAAAAAATACATGACGAAAACATGAATAAAACCAAATTCAATCGTAAATATCAAGTCAACACAATTAATGCCACCAATTCCATTGAAAAATAATCATGTATGTATATAGCTTATGAATTTGAAATAAAACACTAACTACCTTAATTTGTGAAGTCTTTGTTTCCTTCCAAGTAACTCAATTTCTTCACCCAAAGTGATTACCTAGCCCTACCAAGGTGTGCCCTTGCTCTCTACTTCTTTTCCTTCACTAACCAAGTCTCTTGAGCTAGGAGAGTGGGGCATACAATGGGTCCTTCTTCTTCCTCTTGAAGACTTGCTGAACTTTCTCTCCTCTCTCTCTCACTCTCTTCTCTTCGGTCACCATGGAAGGAAAGGAGAAGATAGTGAAGTGTGGATTGTGTGTTGGCGGAAAATGGAAAGAACAAAGTGAGAGGAAGCTTTTACCTCTACTTCTCTTCTTCCTCTTTACAGAAATGGCTTCCCTTCTCCCTGTGAAAAATGATACTCGATTCTCACTCTTCTCTCTCACACCTTACATTCGGCCAAGAAATAAATAACAAGGAGATGAGGGTGATAGGTGTTGGCCGACTAAATGCCTTCCTCAGTGGGTTGGTATGGGATGTGTGTGGAGGGATAGTGGGATGAGTCCCGATTCTTTGCTGTGCAGGTAAATAGGAAAAGCGGGAGATTCTTTTTATGAACTTCAATTAAAATGGGGACTGTGCAGATATACAAGGATTTGTGTAAATTAGTCAAATTTAAAAAATGAGCCAAAAAAAAAAAATCTGATGTGAAGAGTGTCTATGAACTATAATAAAATTTATCAATTATAAATTATATATACTTTTTATTTTTTAAAAATACTTTATATTTCCTGCACAGTACAAATACCACACTACAGGAAATCGTAAGTCTAGTAGAATAGGTGTTACTTGCCTCTTCCAACAACACTCCACTCTTTGGCAATACCATGAATCAATTGAAGAAGATGATAGTGAAATTTGTTGGGTGTTTGACATGGAATTAACCAAGTATGGGAGACTAATGGGGTAGGTAGGGATTATATTAATAATACAGTAATAACAATAGTAAGAGTATAACACGTGTTTGGTTTGTCACGAGAATGGAAAAAGAAAATTTGATGAAATAATTATTTTATTTTTATAATCATTACTCAATTATTATTTAATATTATCTAATAATTATTATTCAATTATTAAAAATAAAGATATTATAAGTATTTTTTATTTATAAAATTATTTTTTTATTTATTTTTATTTTTATATTTAATTTTTTGCGTATGAGATATATGTCTTTTCTTGCAACACCTTACTCCCTCTCTTGCTTCGTGTAGGGTGAAGGAAAGGATACAATGTGTTGTCTGAGATTTAGCTAAAATCATACTTTTGCCCTTTACTGATCCAAAACGTTTCACTAAAGTCTATATAGCATTTCAATTGAGTAATTTCCCTTTTTTTAAAAAAAATTAAATACCAACATAATATATCTTAATTTATTCACAAAACAAGGAAAAATGATTATCTAGATGTTACATCCACTCTCTTGGTTTAATGTTGAATTTAGCTCTATAGAGAGAGAGAGAGAGAGAGAGAGAGATTGGATGACCAGGATGCCACATTGGTTTAAAAAAAAAATGTCATGTAGCCTCAAAGAAATACCAAGTATGCGATTTTTTATCACTTAAGTTGAGAAGTATGGAGTAGGATCACATTAAACTTTTTAGAAAAATGTATAATAAAATTGAACCAAAGCTAAATTAAAACTGTGACTCAAACTTTGATGACCAAATAGTACTTTAGCGATAAGAAAAATTAACTCTATTATATTTCTCTTAATAAATTTCTAATGTATTGTAAAAATTCCAAACCTTTTTTTAAAAAATTAAACTAACACATTTTAAATGAATTAATAAACAAAGTATGTGACAGTTCATGTTAATTTTATTGGGTCTGCGTCTCTCTAAAGATTAAATTCAACATCTTTACTTCTAACACCTATAATAGGTACAACTCCTTATGCCAAATGTAAGATATTCAAAATATACTTTTTTTCTTCTTTTACTACATTTCATAAATTAGAACTTCTTTTCTCTTTAAATTTGCTCTCATGGTTGTGCTAACTTGTGGCACTGTGTTCTCACTTCTAGGTTGCTCAAGTGCTCACAGTTAGATTCATGGCTTCATCAACTCGAAGTAAGGAGTTGAATTAGCTAGATTCACTGTTTAAGCGACGCATTGCCCCTCACGCCCAAGGGAACGTCACCTTTTTGTGATTTGAATATGACATTGTGTACCTTTCATTAAGAAGTTGCCTTATATTCTATTTGTCCAACTCTAAATTTTAACTTATGAAAAGAAAAAGAAGAAAAAGGAGAAGAAGGGGGGGGGGGGGGGGGGAACAAAAGAGAAAAGTTAGCAGTTATAATAGGAAAGTATAATTGCGCATGTTAAATGAAAGCCCATTTTAACTATACTATGTTCTTAACCCTCTCTCAGATATTAGATGAGGACGATGCACATATTCAAGTTGTTTTATTTGTTTGCACCTGCAGAAAATAACTCATTTGCTCCTCATTGATTTTTTTTTTCTTTTTTGAATTGTTAGGCTTATTTAACTTTTGCCTATTAAAATCAATAAGTGTACGAATTAATTTTTAAAAATAATAAATTTATTGCATATTAATTCCTTTATCAAGTGTCCAAAGATGTTTAAAGGACCAATTTGCAACTGTAACAAATTTATTATTCTATTAAACAAACTCGTATACTCGCATTTTTAAAGACTAAAACTAAATAGATTTTATAATTGAAAAAACTAAAATGTTAGTTCAGTCTTTCTAGCGCACATATTAGTTGGGAGGGTTGTCTTAAAAAAGAAAGGACTTGTGCAACTAACATTACTCATGTAAGGGGTCGGTTACTTGACTTTGAATCTTAAATTGCAAATCACCTACTTCAGCTTGGGATCATTTCACAAATAACTCCATGTAGTTTCAATTTAATTAACCAGCCTAAACTTTCAAGCTATGACAATTTTCCTCTTCCTTTGAAAACGTCCCAGATTCTCACAAGTCAATAAACATAAACTCTATTCCCAATGACAATATTGTTTAATCTCACTAAGTAAGGCCTGTTTGGGACAAAAAAAGGTAAGTATAGAAATAGGAATGAAAAAATAATAATTTTGTAGATAAAAAATACTTATAATACCTTTACTTTTAATAATTAAATAATAATTGATAAATGGTATTGAATATAATTAAATAATAATTATAAGGGTAAAAATGATATTTTTTCAAATTTTCACTTTGCCTTTGCCATTGGTTGAGAATTACCTGACAACTGACAGACAAAATTTTAAATAATGAATGGCTACCCCCTCAGGTGGCTCCAATTCGTCCCATATACAGACATCAGATTGAGGCGTAAGGGTAATGACATATTCTACCTGAAAATTTTCACGGATCTAACATGTCCAACGATGCAGATGTAATAAGATAATTTAAAGCAATTTTTCAATCATTGTACAAACATTATAGAAAGTCTATTAATGAATCTCATCCCTTGAAACACTTTAATGAATATTTATTGATTCATTGTTAAAACATCATAAGAATTTCTCCTATTTTGTAACTGTCTTCTTATTTAAATTGTCTTTTTCTATAAAATAAAAAAGTAACAGTAATCAGACAAGAATAACCAGCAAAATGATGTGATATACCAAATTTACTCAAGTAAGAAACCAGTAAATTTGAAAATACTCCCCCACTGACGTCAACAAGATCACAATAATTACAAAAGAAGTTGTAAATATGTCTAGCATTCTCCGGTCATCTAACTTGGACCAAATATGGAAAGCAAAGATCTTACGCTGTCTGTGAAACAATGAAAGTTTAAAACCCTTTATTTCCAATACAATATTGAATTTTCACATTCACAATACCCTCAGCCACCATCAAACAAATTCGGCATAGACAAAAAGGCTTCTGAAAGGCAGCAACTAAATACTAGCTGCGCCCCCCATTCACTCAGCCATAGCATGTAGTGTGAAGACTATAAAGCCAGAAATTGCAAGCACTTCCCAAATTACAAATTGTTTCTTTTTTTTTTTGGGGGGGGGGGGGGGTGGGGGAAGCTAAATTCTAGAATAGTGTAACACCTACTCACAAGGAAGACTTGAAAGTCTTTTGAAGTAACAGCTGGACCAGAATTCCCTGTAACAGATCATGAGTTGGAATGATGATCGTCTGAATGAGTCTGAACATTTGAGTTCGGAAAGGTAAATAAATTGGGATATGAGGAATATAAGTCATCATCCATTGAAGGTAAATTCTTAAACCGGAGACTAGATGATTTGTCATCCATTACATGATAACTGGGAAGAGAAGAATCAGAATCTGCCTTTCGTGTGTCAAGTGAAGGAAAACTTGATTGAGGTCCTGGGGAGGCATTATAATCCTGATGGGGTTCCAGATCGTTCATACCATGACCATCAAAGTCACCTGCAGTATTTTTCTCAGTGAAATATCCCCCTTCTGTTGTTGCAGACAGATTCGCACTTCCTGTATAGAATGGATTCTCAGAGATACTATCTCGTTCAAATTGACTATTTTTCTTAATAAGGTCACTATTATGGACTTGTGCAAGACTCGCTGCTGACTGAGCTGCAGCTGCTGCATTATAATCCTGATGAGGTTCCAGTTCATTCCTAACGTTATCATCATAGTCACCTGCAGTATTTTGCTCACTGAAAGGTTCCCTTTCTGTTGTTGCAGACCGATTAGAACTACCAGTATAGAATGGATTCTCAGATGTACTATCTGGTTCATGTTCACTACTTGCCTTGGTAAGCTCATTAATACGAACTTCTGCAAGACTAGCTGCTGAACGAGCTGCAGCTGCTGCACGTTCAGCAGTTTCAGCAGCAGCATGAGCAGCAGCCAGCACATCCTGCAAGTCCATATCAACCTCAGAATTTGCCCATGCAAGGGAGGGAGGGGAGTCACTATGTCTAGTGGAAAATGATGCTGGTGATACTGACTGAGGAGAGATAAATGGCACAAACTGCTTATTTTCCATTCTACCATAGGTTTGAGGTTCATCTTTATTAATGATTGATCTTTTTTCAACTTGCTCCTGCTTTACATATTCAGTAACTCCAGAATGGCCTGATGAGTGAAAATCAACTTCATGGCATGGAAAAACTGGAGGAGTGACCATTTCTGGAGCTGTGGTAACATTTACATTTGATGGCACTGGTACTTGAGGAACTTCAGGAAATTCTAGTGTGTCAGAGCCAGAGCCAGAATTAGAATCAGGTTGTTCTTGGTTTGGTTGGTTGGGAGCAGAGTAAGATGCTTCATTGTGCTTTTCTTCAGGAAGGAGCAATTTAGACCCATCGAAAAATTGTGTTGGGCCATTCTGAAAAGGAGAGGACATGTAAGATAATGATGAAAATGAAAAAGAGGAGTTGCCATACCATAGTTACAAAATTATATTCTTTGGGCCAGTCAATACTGCCAGTTACTTACGAGTAAGTCTTCTTGTTTTTTAAAGAACTCAGTTTCTGAAGCAGCTGGATCCCAATCTAACTCATGCTCAGCTGCAATTTCTTTCAAAAGCTTCAGTTTCTTTTCTGGTGATGGAGCACGAACAGAGAGCAGCTCTATTAGCTGCATTTGCAATTCACATGTAGAATCTCATGGAAAAAAAGTAGCATTACCCTTGACAATAAGTACATAAAAATTGAAAATTCATGGAACCTGGCGATTAACCCCACAATCTGGCATGAGCTCAGTTGCCGCCGATACAAATTCCTTCCCATATTTGGATGCAAATAGCAGTTGAACCTGCAACAACTCTGGCAGATCAGCACATCTTGGCGCAGCAAAACATACACTAGATATTGCTTCCTTCAGATCTAGAGGGCACTCCCTGCACAACATTGAGGGTATGGATACATAATTAGAGAATTTTGGTTGAGTATTCCTAATATAAGTAAAGATCTATAATAAGCATTATAGTTTGATACAGATTCCATAAGCTATTCAAATAACATATTAGCCAAAGAAGGTTGAGTTGCGGCTATTCAGTTTCGATTATAGGTTGAGTTGGTTGGGACTCTTTGGATCCTTTACTCATCATACTCCAAGTGCAAGATTTAGGCTCTGAAAGTTGCCAAAAGAAGGAAGAAGTACACACACTTAAATGAATTGATGTACTGTTAAAACTCCATCAAAACCTTTTTTGGGCTTGTCATGTGTTTCCATTAATAAAATTAAGCAAAATTCCTAATCTTCTCAATACTACTAGTAAGCACAAACTCAATAAATATTGAAGCAGCATCAATAATCATTCAGGAATTGAAACAGTCCACCCAAAAATACTTGCTGGACTGAATATCTATTTATAACAGTCTAATCCAAGCTTCTCACATTCTTCATTACCCTAAGTAACTATTATCAACCGTAGAAATGTTTTAGATTCCATTTGTAAGAATCTGACCAGTATCATATCCAAATGAACAAACATTACAGCTCATACAGCAATCATATGACACAGACTACACTGCATATTTACGAGCAAAATCAGAGCAGTGCACTTAGGTGTCATAAAGTATTCTGATAATAACACAATATTCAATAAATGTCAAAGTACAGACAGATATATATACATATATATATTTTTTTTACTTCACAAAGTTTTTTCATTTTGTATCCTTTTTTTCTTGTGGATAAATGAGGAAGTATTACTAGAGACAATTTGCTTCCCAGTTACTACCGCATATTGCTTCCTAGTTACTACCGCATATTGCTTCTTCATCTTGTAGGCATCCATCAGAGGGAAGCACGGGTGCTATTTTTTCAAAATTAGCAATCTCTTAAGTGAGCACATAATAACTAAAAATTGATAGAAGCAAAATAGAAGAATTTATTTTCATAATGAGAGAATTGAAGTACAGAGCAGGATGATCAGTAAACCCTCCTAGAACAGAGAGCACAGCAAACAAAGAGAGAAAGACCACATTAACTCAAGAGTAATCCTGCTGGTTTGCATATTAGACAAATGCACTATTTTTTTGGAAAAAAAAAACACTGTGAGCTGAAACCCATAATGAACCTACAAAACAAGTTATCCAACAAAAGATGAAACTTACAAAGCATGGACAGACCTATTTTTAGGTGTGTTGATACCAACACTGCCACAACACACTGTTGACACCCATCCAGCACATATACGGATGTGTCATGATAAAAAAATGTTTATTTTTTTCAGCTTGGACAAGTACTTATTGTGGTTTGGACATGCACTGAACACAGCTTGGGAACAAATGAATCCCAGAAACCAATAAAAAAAGAAAAGGAAAAGACAAAAAAAAAAGTATAATGAAAGACATTAGAACCCATCTTGATGAGATCATTAAAGTTCTTTCCCTTTTTTTTTTTTTGGGGTTGTACATGAATAATTTGGATAACAAAGGTTAACAGCTTATGATTTAGAAGATAACAATGTAAGATACCAAAAATATAGCATACTGTCAGTTGTGTTTTTCTATAGAAATATATCACTGATATAAAGTTTAATATACGTATGTGCGCGCACGAGTGATGTTGTGTCATATTCTATATCTTTTTAAGTTTGACATGTCAACGTGATCATGTCAAAGTCCATGTTTCATAAAATGAAGCTTATATTATTCAACTCTATAAGAAGTTGCCAAGCTAATTGACAAAAAAAAAAGGCATATATTGATTCATTATTAGTAGAAAGATGGTGATATGTATGGTAGCAAATTAGCTGTGGTGCTGGTGACAGCAAACCATCAAAGACAGTTATGACTTATTGGCCAAAAAGTGCAGGCAATATGTAAAGATACCTTATATTTGTGGACCTAGTACTGTTTTTAAATTAAGATTAGAAAGATCTTCCTCTCCCAGTTAGTCAGTTAATTAGGTCAACTTTGCCAATCCAGAAAAATAAGCATGCCTTCTGTTTTATTCCAAGTACGTTCTATGTAGGGATAACTATTTGTGCAATCATTGGGATGTCACACAATTTAAAGAAGAACTTAAGCTCTTCTTTTCTAGAATACCTTTGCGATTCAATTATTGGAAGGCGGACAACAATAAGTTCACAAAATAATTCAATTATCTCTTGAGCAGCCATCATGTTCTCCTCTCTGATAATATGCTCCACCTGCATAGGTCATTTCATCAAGAATAGCACTAAAAATAGTTAACTGAAGAGACTTTTTTTTTTTTTTCCTGCTGTCGTGGGCTGTGGGTTCGAAATTCCTTTTTTTTGGGGGGGTGGTGGTGTTGGGGGGAAGGGGAAGCTAAACAATATTTTATGCAAATCAGGTATACCCTAATTCGAGCAGTAGCTTCTTGACCAGTCTCAAGTAGCTTGGCAATGTCACGGCGCATCTGCTTTAACTGAATCTCTCTTCTGTTTCTTAGCAACTTTATACGTGGAATTGTCAGCTTCAGCAGTGTTTTGCTGAAAGTGTAAACATTGGGGGAAAAATCAAATCACTTTAGCAATAAAATTAGACAAGGGGAAAAAGGATAAAACAAAGTCAAGAACAGAAAAGAGCTCTTGTCCAGTTGACCTAATGAAACAAAAATATTAAGGAAATAATGAAATACACTATCCTCATAATTCACATACAAACAATTGAACTCGAAAGAAAAAAAAAAGGAACAACTGCAAGATTCAGTAAGATCTAGTAGACAGCAAAAAGCTCATAATGGAAGATACTAGACGGGCTATTAAGAATAATTCAGGTTAAATTACCAATATTAGTTTAACAAGGTCATCTCACGCAATCGTTTCCTATTTTTACCAGGAAAAAATAAAATCTTGATAAGTCTCTCCTTTCGAAAAGAACACTAAGCTATCACACATTCCAAATAACAACATGAGAGCACACACGCAATCGGAAAACAAAATCCAGAAAAACTAGGACTGAGACAACACATGAATTATCACTGAATAAAATAAACCCAGAAGATATGAATTACCATTTGGAAGCTATAAAACCCCTGTTGAAGAAGGAACCGAGCATCGACATGGTCTGGCTTCCGATCAAACCAGTCTCCTGAATCGCAGAAAATCAAAACCAGAGACCAAAATCGAAATAATATACGGAATTTACGATATTGAAGATAATTTGGCAATTCAGAATTCGGAATGTCAGCGAAATTTGAATAAGAAATGTGAAGGAAAATTGAGAAGGCTTGGAAGGCGATATCAAAGACGACAAATAGCATAAAAAAGAGATAAAGACGAAATTGCAACCGTCACCCACACACCTTCTGGTTGTTCCTTAAGGAGCAAGGATTTAGATTCTGAATGATCGGTAAAACCCAGTTCGTCGATTTTATTGTTCGCTCCGTGTGGATGATACGCAGTGTTGAACGGGGGATTCCAAGTTGGGAGAGGATTTCTGGTGGGGCCAGACAGGAAGAAGAGTAGGTCATGCAGAAGCTGACTGATTGTTCTTGTTTAGATTCACCCATTTTACCGTTATTCCTTAACCCTCACATACTTTATTTTTATTATTTTATTTTTCTAAAACTAACTATCATATAATTTCTGTAAAATTTAAATGTTGTATAAATAATCTCTATTATTAATCAGTATATTATTTCATTTACTGAACAAGAAAATTGAAGAGAATTATCTATATATAATTTAAAATTTAAAAGATTATTTACATATAACTTAAATTTTAAAATTTATTTATACAAAAATAAATAAATTTATGAGATTCATTATTATTAACATGTCACATTCTATCTGTAAAATTACAGATTAATTAACATAAGAACATGTACATGAATTCAAAAGTTCAGAAAATTTATTGTCAAATTTTAAAGATTAAGAAATTATCTTTAAAGAATTTTACATAATTGAGCCATTTTTTAATATTAAAATCTACCCGTTTTTCAAAGAAAAACATTTAGTTATAGAAAAATTTGTATGGATTCACTTAGAAAAATGATCATGTCAATAATATACAATTTCCCACTATGTCCGCCTTCTAAAGTTTCCTTCCCTTGATAAAAATTTAGTATTTTGGCTTGGTTCATAATTATCTTATAAAAGTTTAAGTACGTTTTACACTTGCCTTGTACGAAGAATTTATGTATTAGAAAAAATTAACATGTAACTAGTGTGATACACAAAGCATCTGTAAATTAATCATGTATATAAAAATTAATATATTATTAACATGTACTTATGAAATGAAATGAATAATAAAATATGTATGAATGCTCATTTTTGCGTGAATATGATCTGTTAATATTCATGTACACCAAATGTTTTATATAATAGAATTGCGTATTAAAATACTTAATAAGACTAATGACGCATTCCCATAGTTATACAAGATAACATTCACTAATCGATGTACAATAAGAGGTACTTACATTAATATATTAAACATGAAATAGAAATATTACAAATGGTGTATTGAGTAAGACATTATGGCAAAGGTTTAAAAAATACAATATCTTCATGGAATTTGCACAAAGCTATCATTGAATTTGCTAACGGATATGTAATCTAATGTGCCTTCTAAAACATATTCCTGAAGTATCTCCCATATGGTTTCCTTAATAACATAAGAGTAAATTCAATGGCCTCTCCTTCCCACAAATTTAGTTCAGGAATTGATTCAATGGAAAAATGATACAAATCGCAGCTTGAATCATGAAAATGCCAGAATTGTACATCTGAATCTCTGGAATCTTGCGATTTGCATTGAAAACAGTAATTCGCAACATTTTGATGATTCAAAAAGCTACAAATCTGTTAGGTCTTTGTGACAAGACGCAACCCGACATAAGGAACAAGAAGATGACTTTTTCTTTTTTTATATTTAAGTGACTTATTTAGATTGGAGCGGCGTTTCTTTTAGCCGCTTGGGCTGCTATTTTGTTCTTCAGCCGGGGGCGGGGTACTCTGGTTTGGACGTGGTGGGCTGGGGTGGTGCTAGCCGAGAAGGCCTAAGAGTTTTCCTGTTCCACCCTCAAATGGTTCTTTCTCTTATAGTTTAAGGCTTAAACTTTAAGCTATGGCTTCAAAAAAGACAAACGTTAAATTCTGTGTTTTTTGAGCAATTTTTTTATGGTATATATTATTTATATAATATATTTTATGTATCTCTAAATCATATAATTCGATATAATTTATAATCTACAATTCAAAAATTAACTTCTCAATTTACGATTTAAATTGTACTATATAAACAAAAAAAATACTGTATTTCAAGAAAAAAGAGGAAAAAGTAACACAACCTGCCTAAACAAAAGAAGAAAATAAAGATATAGAAATTACAACTTGTCAACCAATATATATATGTATATTTATATATAAAGAGGAAAATGGCAAAATACTTGAAAATGATTGTTATATACGAAAGGCCATTGCTATTTATGAACAGGAATGCAGATCTTTTTAATAGCTGAAATCAGATTACTTGCAAAGCACATATGAGTATTCAATTCTCAACTTTCTGTATGAGATAAATTAGGATGACTAACACAGAGCCACAGACTACTAGAAAAGTAGAGATAACTACCAATGACAGGATACAGCCCCCATAAGTTCTATAGATATACTAAATTAAATAAAATTTATTGTGAAAGAATAGGGAAAAAAAAAGACAACTGAAAGGTCTCAGTAGAAAATAATAATTACTGATCAACCAAGTGTGCAATAAACATTGATTCTATCTATGTTACGTTTATATTACAGGAAAATATCAATATACTCCCTCAGATCAGGCCTTTCACAATTTGCCCCTAAATAGTTTATTTTGTTTGCATATTACCCTCCCTTTCAGTTAGAATATTTGATGGAAAATAGCTCAAGATGGCAATATACTAATCGAAGAAACCACAGGACGGCAAAGTGCAAATAGGCCAAATTACATGGGGCATGATTTGATATATTCTATTATATTATTTACTACAGACAAGGGACCCCAGACTCCTAGTTAGCCTTGTAAAAATGAATACCCATTCTTGCAAGCAGAAATCTGCATCGAAATAATATATGATCAATTCTGTATCACCTTTTTTCTTTTCTTTGGTTTGAATACACATGCAAATATGGCACTTATAAAGGATGGGAATTCTTTTTTATAGATTGCTTCTGATCTGGTGAGAAGTGAAGGGAGAGAAAGAAACCTATCATCGATTGTTGCAAGTAAGCAATCTCCAACTTGCAAGGGTGCCAATTGGGATGTCACATAATGAACGACATGAGCATGAACTTAAAAACTTTTATATTTAATCTCAAAAGAAGTGAACATAGCTGAACATGGCACATGATCACATAGATACTTAAATATTTGTAAATTATATAAGGTCTGGCAATTAAGTAAAACATGATTCACTTGTAAGGTTGGGACCATGTCTTATTTCTAAGCACCCTTAAGGGATATATTGCTACAATGGCTTCTTTCTGAAAAATCAAAATCTCTGATAAAATTTTAAAAATTCTTATCTAATGAGTACTTACAGAGATTCCTCAAAAAGTGCTAGTTCATATGCTTATCACAGTAAATAGCATACTCAGCATGATCAGAAGTTCAAAATGATCTTAAGTAACCCTCCCTAATCTTCTCATTAATTCATCACCCTCCTGAACATTTTGATTTCCCTCCCACTCTTGGAACCACTATTAATTCACACCTAGGCCAGCCTGTCAGATCTACTGTCATAGCAATTTAATTAAAGTAAAAATCAAAATCTATTACGCTAGAAATAACTTAAAGATTACGAAGCGCTAGAAATCAACCTTCAATGTGAATGAACTCCGCTATGGTACCACCAAATGATTGTTGCCAACACTGCAATAAGAGGTTCTTAAATAAAAATTTGAATATTGCGAGTGGCAAAGATTTTGTAGGGCCAATTCTAGTGGTATTCTTCCATTAAGACACTTTTCATGAAGATAAAAGTAGCAAAACTCTAGAAGATTTGCTAGTAAGTTGGGTGGCAGGCCCCAAAATGGAGACATGATCAGCACCGAGTATAAGAAACCTTGCATTTTTAAGACTAACAAAACATACTATACCATTACCATGAATTCTATTTAACTTCAATACATTATCAAATTATGAGTCACTATTCCAATTTAAAACCTAATTCCATAAGATATTTTTCATTCATGTTGAATTCAAAAGTTCATATCTTTTCCTCAAATCATATTAAATCATACTTAGCATTTTTAAGAAAATCTAACAGAGTTTCTCTTGAATTTGTAACATCACAAATTATCTACAAACAATCAATCCAATCATACAAAACAAAGAGAATTTTACTCTCATAACAACAACTAAACCTAATTATAGGAAACAGGATCCTACGTGTAAACTTGTGGAGCCAAATCTAGATTACACAATTCAAAATATACGTATATTCAAAAGCACAAAATAACTAAGCCCAAGTGAAACAATGTTGGGCTCACCACTAACAACTCTCTAGTCTACACTACAAGAGAAAGATTAGATAAAGCTTGACTATTTACAGCAATAAATAAAGGAATCAGTTGTGATATTTAGTGAATAAGAAAAAAGTACAACAACTAAAGGGACGGGCAAGACATAGTTTTGTTTAAGGAAAATATGTTTTTTTTGTAATAATAAATAACAAAAATTTTAATTAATTATTTATATATAAAAATCAATTTATAAACATTTGAAGGTGAAATGCATGAAATAATTGATATATATAAGTCAGGGAATTAAAGTTAACGGAAACTTCTTTATTTCAGTCATATCATGATAAAATGCAAAGAGCATGCACGGATATAATATTTAAATATTCATTGGAGATAATTACAAAAAATTAACAATTGAGATCAAACATTTAAAAATTAAATGTTGATTAGTTTAATATAAACATCGCATTAGAAAGGTCCTAGTAGAACTCTAATTTTTTACATATATCCTAACAAGGACACACATTTCATGAAGGTAAATAATTATATACACTACAAAAAAGTAGACATTCAGTGACGACTTTTAGTGGCAACCCAAAAAAGTCATCACTAAAAGAACACAATTAGTGGCGACAAGAATAACTTGACACTAAATATCGTTACTAAAACATAATGTCACATTTTGATAGAATTTTTAGTGGCGACAAAAAAAATTGCCACTAAAAATAGTTAGTGACAACTTTAGTGGCGACCTAAGGCTGAAACCAAAAACATTCTATAAATACATTTTATGCCAAAATTATAGTGGCGATAACCAGTCGCCACTAAATACTTTTTAGTGGCGACAATGAGGACTTGACACCGAAAAATACTTTAGCGGCGACCTTCAGTCGTCACTGAAAAGCAAAAAGGGATTGGCTGAAATTTAATAAATTGTTTCAACCAAAGGGAGCTTTTAGTGACTACAAAAAGTCGCCACCAAAAGATTTAAAAGTTTTTGTGGCAACTAAGAAGGTTGTCACTAAAAGGCTGGTGTATAATTTTTTTAATTACCAAATGTTTTAAGAGTTTTAGTGGCGATAATATAGGTCGCCACTAATACATTCATAACAAAAATTATGATTAGTGGCAAGTTATATGTCATGACTAAAAATGTTTAAAAAATTATGATTAGTGGCGATAATATAGGTCGCCACTGATCGCATTGTCGCTAAAAGATTAGGTTGTAAATTTTTAAAATTTAAAAAAATTTCTACCAAAGCTTTTAGTGGCGACGTATATAGGTCGCCACCTAAAACTTTCAGACCTATATACATCGCCACTAAAACAGCTGGTTAAATTTTTTGCCCAATTAAAAATTTTATTCTAAAATTTTTGAGGCAACATAAGCTTGTCACTGCAAAAATCTTAACAATAACTATATGATGCATAGTTCATATATATATATATATATATACTTTTTAAAGAATAATGTAACAAAAGATTATGTATAACATACATATAATATAAGAAACAACAAAACTATGATATATTATTTATACGAATAAATATATTATATACTTGCTTAAGTTTTAATTTTTTTTTATTTTTAAATTTTAAGCCGTTTGTTTTTTTTTTTTAATAATAATGAAAGCTTAATATAATTTAGGAATAATTGAAGAAGTTGAATGTTAAGTATGTTTAAATTTTAAATATAGTTATTTTTTGTTTTTTTAATAAGAAATTTGAATCAATTAATTATGTTATATATTAATAACAAGTTTAAATCAAGTAATCGTGGAATAAGTCATAATACAATAAATTTTTATGATGTATAACATAAAGATTGAGATTGAACATTTAAGAAATATTATATCTTTATATAAAAAAAGTATAACAAAAATAGAAAAAAAAAATTATAACAAAGTAGTAAAACAATAACATAAAGCCATGGTTGAAGGAGGAAAATAATAAGGTCAAATTAATGGTAAAATGAGAAAAGGATGAATGACATTCTCTAGACATGGAAGAGTTTTCATTAGATGTTAAATTATTATTAGGCTTTGTAGAACCTAATCAGTAGGAGATTCATTTTGTTTTAATTAATTTCACTCTTTGCTTCTTGATGACTTGTTTTTAAATTATTGTTAGAATAAATTGAAAAATGTTATAAATTAAAATTTTAATTGATAAATGAGACCAATAGACAAAAAGGAAAAAAGAATTATTGTATTCACCATATGCACATATCCTTACGGGTGAAGAATTAGAATTTCATCTGTACAATAAGTCAATATATATAGATCAAATCTTAATTGTTGACCCATAAATTGTTTGATGAAAATGAGTATCAGTACTAATTTCACAATATAACACCGTACAGGTGAAAGATTCTTATACACAATATAGCTTATCATTTTATTTGCACAACATCCAACAACTTTTATCCCATTGGAGTAATGCGTCCCACGCAATGCAACAATTGTTGTTATAGATTTTGGTCAATTTAGATCCTTTTTATTTGGGAGGATGAATGCATCAATTAAATTTTGAGAGAGATAAAAAAGAAGAAGAGAGAGAGTGAGTGATAATGATACACTTTCGCTTCATCTTATTCTTTTTTCTCAATGTACTTAATGTATCAACGTAGTGTTGACCAATTTTGTCATTGCAAAATTTTGGTTAGAATGACTTTTGGTGTTTTGGCGGCATAAAAAAATTCTTGTTTTCTTTTGTTGTGAGGATTATTTTATTTGACTTAATCTTTTTTCATTAAAAAAGAGTATAAGGGGTGTTATACTCGAAGAATACTATTTTTTTTTTAAAAAAAAACATGTTATAAGATAATTATATGTATTTATTGAACAAGATATTTAGTTAATGTCTTGATTTTTGTTTCCTAATTTCTATTTTTTCCATAAGCATAAATTCACTGAAATTGTCCCGTTTTAGAAAATTAAGAAACCCTTTAAGTCAGATTTGTTCTAATGAAGTAATCTCTATTTTAATAATTTACAATAATAATTTTTACTAAAATATTTTATAATAGTGATAATGCCTGGCATTGTATATTTTGGTGATTTAAATATCTATAAACATATTTATTTTATTTTATTTTATTTTATTTTCACTATACTATTTTAAGGATTTTTAGTTTGCTTTCATTTCACAAACACCACAATTAAAGTAATTTGGATCCTTTCCTATATGTTCAAAGCACTAATTTGATAGATGGAGATAGGAAAAAAAAAGCAATACAAATAAGTGATGACATATATGAAGCTTATTTCTTATTTTTTTTACTTAGTATATTTTTTCCATTTTATTTCTCTTTAACAAAATGAAGGTTTACTAATGCTAAATAAAAGTAAGAGTACAATTGCTAATTAAAGATTTAAAAAATCATATATAGTTCTATATTTTTATTATCAAAATTTTTAATAAAAATATAATAAGTAATAATTTTTATAATCTAAATTATATGATTAAAATTTTAAAAATTTTTATTAAACATGTTAAAAGTAAAAGTAAAAATTTGTTATATAAAAATATAATTTCTTGACTAAGAAATAATACTATTTCTGATTAAAAATAGTTTAAACTATTTTCACACTACTTATAAGTGGAATACTATGCCACCTACTTTAGTGTCCCTAATATAAACTTTTTGCTAGATGCAACCATAAACTCATTTTGTAAAACAATAATGATAGTTTGTTTGGCATTTACAATGAGTAAAGGGAAGACCAATTTATCATGAACAGCATATTGATAATAGTTGGTCTATTTATATTTACTCAATTAAATAGATTAAAACTTTAAATTCAATTTGTTAAGTAAGTTAAATGGGTTAGCATGAAGAATAAGAGGAAGAAGAAGAGACATTTAAGGTTAAAGGTTATAACATATCCTATAGTTCTTGAAGAAGTCAAAATTGCTATTCTCATCAACTCTTGTAAATGTTGTTGAAGATTATAGATTTGTACTTGTAACTGAGGTCAACGGTTAGAATAAATTGGTTGTTAACCAATGAACCATGAGAGAAACATGGATATCTTATTGTAGGGATTTGTGAATAGTAATTGTGTAATAAGTAATTTCTTTCTTATATTTTTTTAACTTGTTAGGCCTAAAGATGAATATAGGAAAGAAATTTAAAAAATAGGTATTTTAATTGTAAAAGATTTTAATTTTAAAAATTTTAGTTGCACCACCTTTAAACGTATAACTCAAAGTTACAATATTGTCTAAATTATATGTACATATATTTATTAATTATAATTTCAGTTAAATTATAGTTTTAAGATATAAATTTTAAAAAAATTATATTAAGTGATATTAAACTTAAAAATTCTTATAAAAAAACTTACGATAAAAAATTTAACTGAGAATATTAAATTATAATTTTTTATACAGATCAACTTTTTAGTGGTAATAACTACAAATTTTAAAAATATTTAATATAAAATTTTTTAATGGAAAATCCTGAATTATAATTCGTAGAATAAAATAAGGAGGAAATGAAGTAGTTTTCTAATACTATTTTTCTCTCTCTTGCTTTTTCCTTTATCCAACTTTAAAATTAATAAAAAGAACAATATGTGATATGCAGTGTAATGTTGAAATTTATAAAGTATTTTTAAAATGAAAAAATATACTTAAATTTGGTCCAGATGAAATTTTGCATTATAAAAAAATTTACTATCACTTAAGTGTCATTTGAATAAGACTTTAAGAAGCATAATAATGCCTTTTTCTTTTTCCCCTTTATTTTAATATCAATTTCTTTAAATTTTTTCCTAAAATTTCCTCATCCTTCTTTTTCAATTACCATAAAAATTTTGTAATTCCCTCATTTTTCTTCTTTATCATCTTATTAAGCCACATTCCCTCTCGTTGGCCTCTAAGCTTAATGCTCATGGAGCAAATTCCTCCATTTTCTCTTCTACAATTTGGGGGCACGATATCAACAATTTTACTTTCTGATAGGATGTCATCTTCTTCTTTCTTTATAATTGTTACGTTCTTATTTCTTCCGTTACTCTAGTCTCTCTTTTGAAATAGATTACTTTATTTAAGAGAAAGCCTAATCCAAAATATGTTCAGATGAAATTGGATAAAGAATAAATTAAAATAAATTATTGATTATCAATATATAGATAAAGAAATATAGCTTTAGGGATAAGTATATTTATTATTTTAAAAAATTTAAATTAAATTAATCATAATTTAATTAAGATAAGTATTAAAGTTTTTTGCAATCTATTATCCACTTGTAGGTTGATTTAAATTAATTTCTTCCATTGCTCTGGTCTCTCTTTATCTTTTCTCTTCTCTTCTTCTAAAATATAGAGTGATTCAACTTTATAATTTTCACAAACTTGTTTTTCTCATGTCATTCTTGTACATAGAAGATATTAATTTAGTTTTGAGGATATGTAATTCTTAATCAAATAAGTAAAATAAACTCATATTTGAAGATAATCAAAATAGATAACCTAATTTAAGATAAAGACTAATCCAAAATAATATATAATGAAAAAAGATAAAGAATAAATAAAAATAAATTACTATATACATAGTATAGCTTTAATGATAAGTATACTAATTATTTAAAACATGTAAATTAAATTATAAATTATTTCTACTAGATAAATATTAAAATTTTTATATTAATTGAAATTTCATACTATGTTTCTATCTTTTGATGCATAAATTTTTTTGGACTATATTTACTTATAAATTGAGCTATATTTATATTGAACCTTTAATTGATTGTATGTTATAATGTAATATTTTTATATTTTAAATGAAATAAATATGGAAAAGAAAAGCACAGACCAAAACGCACCAAAACGCACTCTGTTTCCCCTTCCATTCAGAAAAGCAAGCGAGGACGAGTTCCATGTCCTAGCAGGAGACCCACGCCTTGCAGTAGGGAGAAAGAGACAGCAGATTTGGCCGTTAGTCAAATGTCTACTGAAAGAGACGGTAGGTTCTTCTTCTCCTTTTCCAAAATTTTCTTCTGTAGGTGGATCTAGTTTTTTTATTTGGCCAGGGGGAGGGGGTGTTATGGAGAAAGAATGGTAGAGTGAGTAAGCATTGAGGAATTGACCAGAGGAGGGTTTATCTATATGGGGGCTAACAGTTGTTCGGCCAGATTAGACTTATAAGAGAATAGGGCTCTCCCCTACCCTTGCATTCTCCCCTCCAGTATGCCTTATCCTTGTGGCTTTGTCTCTACGAAGGCGAGCCCAATGTTTCTTTTTACTAAAGATTGGCTTTGTCTCTATGGTTAAGCCTGCCTGTCTGGCAGTACCTTTTCGGGATGCCCAGGTGTAGTATGTGGGGTTAGGTTGCTTGACTCTGTCTTCCTTGCGGAAAAGCAGGAAGGCAAACCTGATCACGGTCGACTAACGATAAGTCATTCTAACTTCGGGTGGGAAAGATGGGGGTTCAAATCCCTCTCGGGATTCAGGCTCGAAGTGAGCCTTCAAAGAGCAGTTTCTTCCCTGATATGTGTGAGCCTCTTTAACGAAGGTAGAGAAGAAAAAGAGATAGGGCATTAGGACACTCTTTCTGAGCTTATTACGAGATAAAGAATGACCCCTTACCTTAAGATCAAAACAGAAATACTAGAAAAGAAAGAAAAAAAGAGCAATTACTATATACCCTGTTAAAGCGAGCTTATGGTGTGTCATTCTTCCCATTGATGCACAGTTGTATACGCTTGCCTCGATCTTGTTTCTGGTTAGGGAAGGGCTGTTTGTCTTGGTCAGGGATCCTGCTTCGCTCTCTCCGTATGGATTGTCTCCTTAGTTGGTCTGCTTTGCTCTCCCACTGTAACCAGCTCCCTGGCCCACCTTCAAGATGGTCCTTTACACACGAGTTGGTCTCGTTAGGGACGGCGAGGAACTTAGGTCAACCAATTTCTTTCTCATTCTGCCACCAATCTATTATGACCATCTTCATTCTTTTCTTTCTATTAGGGATTATGGATGTCTTTGCTCAGACAAAGGAACAGAAGCAACCTGTATCTTTTCTTTTAATTGATTGCATACTAACTTGCTTCTATTTGCCATACCATTAGACAACGTAGGGGTTGAATGTTGGGAGAATGAAAAAATTGAGAGATGAAGACACAAGAACTAAATAGAACATCAAGTTTGAGAGAGACAGAACAGATTTGGTTCTTTTTCAGTTGCTTCCAGAACATATTTGGTTATTATGTATCTCCAAATATGCTAGTCAATTTGGTTGCTTCTTTTTAGTGGGTCAATGTTGAGCTTGGATGAGTTTAGGTAAGATGTTACTTGTCTAGGTGCACCAGAGACACTTCCCCTGTACTTGTCTTAGTGCACTAAATACTTCAAAGACTTATGTTGATGGGCCACCCCCATGTGATTGAGTCCAATGTGTAATAACCGGGAAAAAGAAAGAAGAAAGAAAAGGAAGAAGAAATAAAAAGGAAAAGGAAAGCTGAAAATTTTCAAGGGCTGAAAATTTTCTAAGTCTTCTCGCTACAGCCCGGCTATAGCGAATACACCTGTTCGCTATAGCGAGAAATGGCCTAGCTATAGCGAGAGTGTCTTCTCGCTATAGCGAAAATGCTTCTAGCTATAGTGAGTGCGGGCATCCCATACAAAATCCAAGGAGCTGCTCGCCGTAGCGAACGCCATAGCGAAGGCAGGGGTCTGGGATAGACACGAGTTCGCCGTAGCGAGGGTGATGGCTCGCTATAGCGAGGGTTAATCCGAAAAGTGAAAAAAAAGAGGATTTGACCTATTAAAGCATCCCAATCCCTCCTTTCTTCTTCCAACAGACTCAAGCTCACTTTAAGAGAGAGAAAAGGGCGGAGGAGAGAGAGAGAAGCCTAGAGGATGAAGGAAGAACAAGGAAAGGTAAGAATTTCATAGCTTTTCTCCTAGAAAATTATTCTTCTCCCCTTGCTCTCTTTTCCTTCGGTTTTGATAGTTAAAGTAGCCATGTTTTGAGCTTGGTTCAGAGGAGGGAAAGTAGAAAACCTCTCTTGAAGAAGACTAAGACTCATATATGCCTACTCCTTCCTTGCTTCCTTTCTTGAGAAGCTTGAGAGAGGAAGGAAAGTGGGTGAGCTTCTAGTGAGAGAGAGAAACCCCTAGCTTGACTTGCTTAGTAGGGTTGCTAGAAAGAGACCCCTAGCTTCATGAATAAAGTATTAAGAGTGTAATTCCATGTTCTTGTGTGGTTAGACTCAAGAGAAGCACTCCTATCTAGAGGTGATAGTGAAAGCAACAAGGGAGGAGACAAATTCAAAGAGAAAGTTTGAGATTAGCTAATAAGGTAGCTCTCTCCACCTTCTTTCATGCATAATTGTGTGCTTACATGGTTTTACTTGTGTGTATGTATGATTTGAGTTATGAGAAGTATGTTAGCATGATGATGCCTTATGAATTGAAATGATGATTTATGTGATTGTTTTGGTTTGCTTGAGGAATGAAAAAGCCAACAACCCTTAAGCCATGGTGAGGATGAGCCAAACCCTCAAGTTAGTTGAGACAAAGTAAAGAGTCTTCCAAAAGTGAGGTTGACTCCCAAAGAGTAAGGGTTGAGTCCAAGAACCTCTTAAGAATGGGTGAGGCAAGTCCAAAATCCACAAGTGAGTGGGTGAGGGTAATCCATGTACTTGGCAAGCTTCTATATGTTATGTATGGCCTACTCACATATTGAGAATGTTTTTCTTTTATGCATGGCCAATTCAAATGTTGCAAAGGTTTTATTATGATTTTATATGCTAACATGCCATACATGCATGGTGAGACTTGTTTGCATGCTATGTGTGTATGATTGAATGAGAGATGAGCTATTGAGATTCTTTGAATCTCACCCCCCCTCTCCACCATCCCACATGCTAGGTGGACCAAGTGAGGCAAGAGATGGGAGCCACCAAGCTTGAAGCTAGGGAAAGTCTATGAAGAGTTTGTAAAGAATGATGTTATTATTATTTTGTAGCTAGTCAAGAGATGTAATTTAATGATATGATGTATGATGTAGCACACATGACCATTGTAAATGAATGTACTCAATATATATATATGAGAATTGAGTTCATGGTGCATGATGTAGCAAATTGGCAATGAAAAGCATGAGTTTAGCATTATCCCATGAGTGTATGTGTTAGTGTGGGAGAGTGAGTTTTGAGAATCTAGGTTGTTAGACACTTGAGCCATGTTTGATAGCCTATATTGATGCTATCCCATGTGCTCATAGAGCCTTAGAAGTAGAAGAGGCAAATTTGAACTCTTAAAGTCATAATTAACACATGAAAGTGGCCCTTTTGCCCATGATGTCCAAGTTTGACCAAATGACCTCTTCTTGCCTTGAAATTTGGCATGTGACTAGATCTTATCTAGAGCTTTTTGGGAAGCTAAATATCAAGTCATTTGGAGGTCTATAGAATTTTCTATGATTTTTCAAAGTTGGTATCAGAAATTCGGATTTGTAGATGCACTATTCACTTGGTCAGTTTTGGAAATTATGTCGTCCGAGGGGCAAACGTGGTCCAATGACTACGAAATTTTATAGGCGGAAACTAGATAGTCACAGTGACTTATGGAAACTAGAAGCACCTCATTTGGAGGTCTAGAGAGGAAGATATGCAATTTCGAAGTTCCAGCCCAGAATCAGTCATCTTACCAGACCTGAAGTACTATTTCATCGGTTTCTGGGAGTTTGGCTTGATGAACTGATCTAGAGATATTTTTTCTCTCTAGTTAACATCCACATATTTCCATAGGGATATCTTTTGCAAGCATTGGATTTTTGTGGAATTAGTTAGAAATTTTTGAAGTTCATATCAGTAAACTGTGACAGTAACAGAGCCCCTCCGACCTCCAGATAGTTTCGCGTGTCAAACGCATTATGTGTGGGATTTTATGATTTTCCTATATTTTTCCCATGAAGTAGACAGTATAAGCTTTCCAGAATGACCAAGAGTTCATGTTTCTTATTTTTCTAGATTTAGTTATGAATTTCTAAAGTTTGCCTAGAATTGAGGCCCAGCATGGCCGAAAATAAACATGCATGATTCATATCCACTTTTGATTTCCATGGGCTAAGAGCATGTTTTTATGACATAAATGAGTTGTAACAATGAAATTGAATATGATGGGGAATAGTATGAGCTCACATGGGCCACATGACCCCGAAGTTAATGTTTAGCCATGTTACAACTCTAAGAAAGTATAAGAATCCAATGAGGAAAATCTCACTCTACTCTTCCCATAGATGTCTATGAACATGTAATGCATAATGTTAGAGAGCTAGAGATGAAGGTGTTACACAATGTTTGCAAAGCTTATCAGTAGCAGCTAATAAGGAATTTTAGCCACTCACTACTAGTGAATGATGGGTGCACTGGTTGAAAATTTTGAAGCTCTTCCACATAGATAATACAGTCACACCATTAATGAATTGTCATGTTTTGTTAGGATAACAAATTCGTTAAGGGAAGCATCAAATAAGTGATTTCTAGGCTTTACAATTTCACTACAAATTAATTAGTTATTATTTTCTTTGTCAAGATAATTTATTTTCTATTAATCAATTATCTATTTTTGGGTTATATTATTATTTTCTTGTTATTTCATTTTATTAGCTCCAAGTGTAATTTCAATTGGGTTCAACTTTAATTGGTTATGATTGCTTTTTGAAGCTGTGAAACCATTTTTCTAGGTTCATTCCTTGGCTGCAATGAATTTTTTTTTTCAATTTGATTATGTCCTTTTTGGCCATTGGTGTTCTATTTATGTTTACTCAGAGTAAGTAGAGCCTTTAGGAGATCTTGTATATTCGGTTTTGTTAGGCTTCATTCTTTATTGTCATTTGAATTAACAGGTTGTGAATGATAATAATATCCACAGCATTGTTCTGTCCTATATTATTTCTAATGTCTTGATGTAGTATATTATTCTTACTTGCTTTGCTAAGAAAGTTTTGTGTACTTTCAAGTTTTATTTACTGTTTTTTCCTTGGTTTCATATAGATAATGGTGACTCGGATCAAATTGCATAAGGCAGATATCCATATCCACTACACGAGATAATTATCAAAATACTTTCCTTCAGTCATGTAAAGGGATAAGAGGTGTAGAGTTCAATACTCCCTTTGACTTTTGACAAAATAGTAAGTATATTTTCCTTACCTTTTTGCTTAGTATACCTTTCACAATTCTGGTAAAATTGTCCCTTTGTGTCATTTCTATTGCTAATCAACTTTAAGTCAATTGGGCTTCAAATGAAATTGACCCATTTAAATCTATTGGGGTTTTTTATTGGAAACTGGCTTCTTACTTCATACTCTTTTTTATCATTAAATAATTAGGCTATTGAGATGATTAAGCCTTCACAAACCACTTAGGTCAACAATCCCCTTTTTTTTATGACAAAACCATAAGGAGAAAAATTGATAGTATCGGAATAGAACTATAATTTTTTCAATTGAGATTACAAGAGGTCCTTTAAACGTAAGCTTCCCCTGAAAAATAAATTTCTTGTGATTTTATGATTATTACTGATGAAATCGAACTTCTTAGCAGCAACTTCGGCAACTCGTAATAGAATCTTAAAGGGGCTCAATTTTGGACTCAGCTTTATACCTTTGGAATCTTCAAGACTTAATAAATCGAACATTCTCACTTGAAAGTAAGATACTTCTTTTTTTGCATTTTATAGAGCAATGTTAAATTTCTAGTTAATCAGCGCCTAGGATAGAGTTATATTATGGAAATAAATAAAAGAAAATTAAGGAATAAAATAAAATAAATGTTATCCATCTTGAAATCCGATTTCATGTAGAACAGGATTTGATCTATTATTCTTTGAGATCTTAGCCAGTAGTTCTCCAGACAATAAACCAAGCAAGATAATATTCATCGTAATTAGTCATAAGACGCTGCATTACATAGAAATAAAAACCAAAACTTACCCCTGAATAGAAGAATGAATTTAAACTATATCTCCTGTTGCTTCCTTGGAAAATAGATATTATTGGTAATATTAAACACAGCCAAACGTATGTGTGTAAGCTGTATCTACGTTCCTTTTCCCGTCCCCTTCGCTGGATGTTCTTTTTATGTGATACAAGCATGTTCCTCATTGCATTAGTTGACGAATAAAGAAACAACATAGTGTGTATAATTTTGAATTTGGCATAAGAAGATTTCTCATTATCTTATATAGATATTAAGAAAAGCAAAACTTACCCCTGAACACAGAAGAAAGAATTTAAACTATATCTGTTGTTGCTGCCTCGGGAAATAGGTTGTATATAATATAATTTTTTAAAAAATAGAAAAAAAATAAAGAATGAGTGTAAAAAATGGAAGTAAGTTCTATATACCTTTTCTGTTTGGAGAAAATGCTTGAAGTTATCCTCCAAATGTGTTATATACAATGCCTTGAGTTTTTGTTGAAATCATCTTTAGATGATGCCGTGGCCAAGTTTGTCCAAATTTTTTATTGTAATGATAGAAAAATTTGAATTTTTTCGAACACTATATTAAACTTGTTAAGGATGCTCTTTGGACCAATGGTGTTTATTGCTGTGCTACTAAGTGCGAGTAGGAAAATGAGTAAACATACTATAAATTTGGAAAGACCATATTTTTCAAGTGACTAGATAATACTTTTTTAATATATAGTAATATTTTTCCCATTTTATTTTATTTATTATTTCTATAGTTTTATTAATTAATTACACAGTGATAAATTAATCTTATTATGGTTATTAATCATTAAACAATTGAATATTTTAAGTAATCCTTTAATAAAATCTTATTTTATATTTAGTCAATATTGCATCCTAACTTAAGCATATAATCTTTTTAATTTTATAATATCATCTATCTTTAAATATTTTGATCCGATGTATAACGGCTAACTAGATAAGATATTGTAATATTTGAGTACCGTACCATTTATGTTTGCATTTTAAATGGAAGAGAGGTGCATAGTTTTCAAAAACAAGAAGAGGCCGAATTTCGCCCATTTATCATTTAGCCAATCTCAACATTTTATTCAACCACCTACAGCATCCGACTCATATATATATATGCACACGTCATCGCATTTTGGTTTGCCATTTGGATGACTAATCTTATATCAGTTCTAATGCCCATTCATGCACCATTCGTGGAGAAAAAAAGTTTCTTCAGCCCATGCAACGGATACTTACTAGTTTTATTTTAAAATAGTAAGATATTTAATAAATTTTCACTCATAATTTTACTAAACTATGAAAATATTAAATTGAAAAATAAATTTTTAGTAGTAAAGTTGATACTGTACATGAGCTATATAAAAATAAATTATATGATTGAGAAAAATCACACATTATATTTTAAGCATTAGAATAATACATAATTAATTATGCTAACAAGATTTACTAACTTGTTAATAGAAGTTTAAGGATAAGATTAAAGAAACTTAGTAGCACAATCATTTATTTATAGGAATAAATTTGAATTTAGTTTTCTAAGTATGAGTCTTTAAATATTCTCCTTTACACAAATAATTAAATGTATATTATTTGAATTAAATTTGCAGGGTTCTAAGAGAATTTATCAAAACAAATAATAATGTATGAATTAAACATATCAAGAATTATAATAATTCTTAAATTAAACATGCCAAACATATAATAATATTTTTTAAAATTATTATTATTAAATATTTAATAATAAATTCTTAAATTATTCATACTTAATAATAAAATCCTAAATTACTCTTAATATAGTTACGTTAATTAGGTAATTATATATTTAAATAATTATTTATTAACAAAGATAAATTCTAATAAACTTGGGATACAAATATATATTACAATTTCTTTGAATTTAATGATAAATAATAAATATACTATAAATTTCTGTTTTTATCTATTTGAATGTATTTCTGAATAACACATAAATAAAACTCATGAACTAATATGTTAATTTGGTTCTTTAAACGAATATAAGGATATAATTTATAATTTTCTAAGGTTTCTTATTAAATGAATGAAATTAGAAAAATACCTATTAAATAGTTAACCAATTTGAGCTTTTCATTCCAATAGGCAAGGTCGGTGCACACATATATATACATATATATATAGACCTATAAGTATAAAGGCACACGCGCACACACACACACACACACATATATATATATATACACATGTTGACACAAATGAATTGATGCATTTGTTTCCTTTTCACTTAGAAATCCTTTTGACAATATTTTCCTTTTGGTTTTGGGTGCAGGTCTAACTAGACAAGGTATCTTTGGATCTTGTATTCCTCTTCACAACTCACTACAAGCACTTTTCGGAGCAACCAGGTGATATTTTCTGGTTCATGCCTTTATGATGATAAACATGTGATTTAGGATATATATATAATTTCTGGTTCAATAAGTAATTAAGATTGAATATTTAACAAATGATTAGTGGTGAAAATATTGAAGAGGAAATTGATAGGTAAATACTAAAAGTTAAAGCATAATTAACAATAATAATAACTTTGAAATTTGACAATTACTTGATGGATTACGAGTTAAAAAATAAAAACATAATCAAATAAACTAATAATACAAACAGCTATTTGGTAATTGTTTGATTAAGATAATAATGAAAAGTTAATTCAAGCATAATATATTAAACAATTACTAAATGGGTACTAGAATAGAATAAAGGCGGAGGTTATTTAATAAGTAATTAGGATTGAATATTCAATAAATAATTAATAGTGAACTTTTGCATAAGAAATTAATAGGCAACTACTAAAAGTGAATGCAATTCTTAAAAAATTAATGACTTTGAAATTTGATTAAATGAAATACTAAGTTTAAAATTTAATTAGTGAGTATTGGATTAAGAGTGAAAATGAAAATTTAATTCCAGGTAAATAAAGATGAAGAATATTGAACAAATACTTAGAATTAAAGATTACTTAAATAATTAAATGAAATATTGAATAAGAAATTAACAAGTAAATACTAATAGTCAAAAGTAAAGAAAAATAATACTAACTCGGGAATATGATAAGCAATTGATGGTTAAGGCATAAAAAAAAACATAATTAAATAAAATACAAAGTTTAAAATTTAATTAGTATTTATTGGATTAAGAATAAAAGAAAAATTTTAATTTTAGAATAATGAATCAAATGTTTAATAAATTACTGATAGATTAAAATGAAGATGAAGAACATTTAGCAAATTATTAGGATTAAAATTTCGATCATTAATTAAATAAAAGATTGAATAACAAACTAATAGGTAAATACTAAAAGTGAAAAGTGATTAAAAATAATGATACCTTTGCAGTTTGATTAGCAATGGATAGCAAATATCTAAAAAAGAAAAGCATAATTAAGATTGGGAAATGTTTAAAATGTAATTAGTATGTATTAGATTAAGAGTAAAATAAAAAGTTAAATTCAGAATAGTTGTGGGGTTTTCTTTTTCTGTTGTCATTGATTAGGAAATTTTATCATGTAGGGGAATCTATTATTGCCTTTTTAGTGGGATTAAGTTATGTTACATGGGACGGTTCCCTTCCACATGTGTAAAAGTTCTAGTAGGAATTACTTTTAGGATTTATATGTTGGTATCTTGTGAACTACTTTATGTGGGTGAACCTTATCATATGTAGTTAAATTATTCAAATCTTCTTGGCTGATTATATACAAAATATGTAAGTTGCAACATACCTACTTGTATCGTATATGTCTATTTTTCTACATGCCTTAGATTTACATAGATACATGTTTGCTGTAAGGAAGTTATGAAATGAACTAGTTATTTGTCGAGGATTTCACCTTTGAGTTGGTTTGATTATTCGATGAACCAGATACTTGTGTTCTAGATGATATAAGAGTATATATAGTGTATGCCAAAGAGAAATATATCTGTTTCCTAGTGTTCTATATACTACAGACATGTATAACTACAAATGAGTTATAAAAACTCAATTTGAAAGCATTCATGTTGGATTTAGGGATGGATAAAAGTTGGATGCACATTCGGAATAGAGCTGATATGGCATATAGACAGGGTGTTGATGAGTTTCTCCATTGGGCATTCAGCCAAGTTGGGATGACTGATATGATTCGATGTCCATGTAAGAGGTGCAAGAATACAGCATGGAAGATAAGAAGAGAAGTAAGGGCAGATCTATTTAAAAAGGGTTTCAATGAAAGTTATAAAGTGTGGGACTCACATGGAGAAGCTCGACCTAGTATCCATAGTCCCTTCCAGCATGCAAATGACGAGGCTCCTGCAGATAATGACGAGGATGACGACATCATTGAGATGTTACATGATGCATTCGGTGAAACTTATTCAACTGAGTCGCTTAACTTGCAGGCTAGCCAATTTTTTAAATTGGTGGAAGATGCTCAAACCGAACTGTATCCGGGTTGTAATAAGGTGACAAAGCTATCTTTCATTGTCAAACTCCTTCATCTAAAATGCCTCAACCATTAGAGTAACAAATCTATGGATACATTGTTGAGTTTATTCAAAGATGTCTTACCTAAAGGGGCACTAGTACCTGACAATTACTATGAAGCAAAGAAGGTTGTTAGGGAACTTGGATTAGGCTATACGAAGATTGATGCATGTGAAAATGATTGCATCTTATATTGGCGAGAACATGCAAATGCAGACTCATGCCCTCAGTGCAACATATCTAGATGGAAGTTGGATGGTCGTAAAGGCAAGAAAGTGCCCCGTAAAGTGTTGTGACATTAAAACCTAGGTTGCAACGGCTGTATATGGCTCAACAAACAGCTAAAGATATGAGATGGCACATGGAAGAACGTATTGACGACGATGTGTTACGACATCCATTGGACTCCATTACTTGGAAATCATTTGATAACCAGTATCTTGACTTCTCTCACGATTGCAGAAATGTACGATTGGGTCTAGCTAGTGATGGGTTCCAGCCTTATGGAAATATGAGTACTAATCATAGCATTTGGCCGGTTGTGCTAGTTCCATATAATTTACCTCTGTGGTTATGCATGAAGCACCCGTACTTTATGATGACACTTCTTATTCCAGGCCCTAAATGTCCTGGTAATGACATTGATGTGTATTTGCAACCAATGATTGAAGAGTTACAGGAATTATGGAACGATGGTCTTGACACATATGATGCCTATTCACAGTCCAATTTTAAGATGCGTGCTGCTATCATTTGGACAATCAGTGACTTCCCAGCATATGCGAACCTCTCAGGGTGGTCCACCAAGGAAAAGTTTGCATGCCCTTGTTGCCACAAGGGCACATATTCCACGTCTTTACGGAATAAGTTATGTTACATGGGGCATCATCGCTTCCTTCCTCCCAATCATCCATGGCGTAATAATAGGAGGGCATTTGATGGGAAAGTTGAACATTCACTTGCACCCTTGCCTCTTTCTGGTGATGAAGCACTTACACAGCTTCAAGCATTAGGAGATGTGAGTTTTGGGAAAAGCCAAAAGCGAAAGCGTTACCCCACCAATGATGCTTTTAATTGGAGGAAGAAGAGTATTTTCTTCAAATTGCCCTATTGGAAAACTCTCCTGCTTCGACATAACCTTGATGTTATACATATAGAAAGAAATGTGTTGGATAACATAATGTCGACATTGATGGGTGTCGTTGGAAAAACTAAAGATACATTGAAGAGTCGATATGACTTGGTTGATTTAAGGATTAGGCAACAATTGCATCCCATTGAAGATGGTAACAAAATCCTGCTTCCAGCAGCATGCTATACATTGTCAACACAAGAGAAGGCAAAAGTTTGTGACTTCTTGGCTAAATTGTGGGTGCCTGACTCTTTCTCTTCAAACATTTCGAGGTGCATCAATGTCTATGAGCAAAAAATCTCTGGGTTGAAATGTCACGACCACCATGTATTATTGCAAGACATATTTCCACTTGCAATACGTGGTTTGTTGCCTAATGAAGTGTCAGAACCTATAATGGAGTTGGGAAAATTTTTTAAGAACTTATGTTCAAAGTGCTTGAGAATTGAAGATCTGGATGTCTTGGAAACCCAAATTGCAATCACATTGTGCAAATTAGAAATGGTGTTTCCACCTGCCTTCTTTGATATCATGGTCCATTTCCCTGTTCACTTAGTAAGAGAGGCTAAGCTTGGTGGACCTGTCCAATATCGATGGATGTATCCCATTGAGAGGTAAGGTTGACCTTAAGCTATGATATTTTTTCCATTATTTAAAAAAATGTCTTACCTTATTCATACTAATGCAGGTACTTGCGAACACTAAAAACTTATGTTCGCAACAAGGCTCGTCCTGAAGGTTCCATCGCTGAAGGTTATTTAGCTGATAAATGCCTTACTTTTTGTTCGCATTATCTGAAAAATGTCCCAACTAAGTTCAATAGACCTCATAGGAATGATGATGGACATATGGAACATGATAAGATGTCTATCTTCAATCCTAGTGGACAGGCGAGGAGACGATATGAATTAATTTTTTTATCAAATATAGAGTTCAATCAAGCTTGTATGTACGTGTTTCAAAATTGTGAAGACATCTGGCCATTTATTGAGTAAGTTTATAGGAATTAGCTTACCTAAAAAATTTTCAATTATCATCTTTTAATTAAGTAGATCATACATTGCAAGAAGCATAAGATGGAGACTGAAACACAAGCTTCAATGGTTGCGGAGTTCCCAGAATGGTTTCGTGCACAGGTATGTTTTGACCTTGTGTTTCTATTAGTTAGATTAAACATTAATCTATTCATACATGTTGTCCTTTATAGGTTTCAGAGTTAGGTGCACGGGGTGACGCAAGTGATGACCTTATGAGCCTTGGAGTTAGACTGCTAAAAATGGTCCATCGTTATTCCACATTTATAGTGAATGGATTTAGATTTCACACTCAAGATCGAGCCTCTGGTAGAAGAACACATAATAGTGGAGTCCTTGTGAGGGGTGATGATTCAGATGAGACAAAAGAGTATTATGGTATTTTAGAAGATATATATGAATTGTCATATATTGGGAATAAGAAAGTGTATCTCTTCAAGTGTCATTGGTGGGATGTGGGTCATTTAGGAAGAGGATACAAGGTGGACAAATATGGAATTACAAGTGTCAACACCCGATACTCATTGAACTCAAATGAACCATTTGTTTTGGCATCTCAAGCAGAACAGGTGTTTTACCTAGAGGACAATTATGACCCAAATTGGCTTGTTGTTGTAAAAACAAATCCTCGTGACTTCTTTAATATGCCAGAGATGACTAATGATGGCGTAGCTGGGGACAATGAAGAATTATTAAGCGATGAGGCTTATCAGCAGATTGAAACTGAAGTAGATTTGACTACTAGTGGTGATGTAGGCATTGACCTAGTGGTTTGTCTTCATAGGGATGACATTCAACCAAAAACAACAAACTACTCAAGTGAACGCCCTCGACCAAGTGAGCCAAATGTAATTGCTGAGGTGGATGAATTCATTAATGACAATGACGATGATGTATCCACTGATGAAGAAGATGGAGAAGACATACTTGATGAAGATATGTCCACTGATGAAGATGATAGGGAGGACATACTTGATGATGATGATGCAAGCGACACAAATGATACTACTTATAGCTTAGATTAATTGTTTTATGGTAGTGTACTTACAAACATATTGCCTTATGTTTATATATTCAAGCTAGCATTTGAATTCAAACTATTGTATCTCACATTTTATTTACAATTCTGCAGAAAATGTCAAGTGGTGGACGTGGCAGGGTTGGAGGAAGGGGGGGTAGAGGGAATGGGCATGGCCGTGGTCGGTTGAGACGCGACTACACAGGTGATGTGACATCAACCCCACGACTTGTTATAGGGAATGTTTCTGAGAGTAGAGAGTATACTCCACCCACACTACCACCATTTGTGACACAACAAGAACATGAAGATTCTCCACCCATGCAACCATCACTGAACCAGAGTAGTGTGGGTATAATCACCTTTAGATTTTGATTAATTATAGTTTATTTTTTTCTCCCCCCTTACATGCACACACACACACACACACACATATATGTCTATCTAAGTGTAATGATTTTTTATGACCTACATGTCTTATTCAGCTTCTTGTAGCACTATTAAGAAAGGTCGAGGGAAATATAAGTGTATGTCTGTTGATTTGAAGACAAAACATGGTAGAAAGATTATTATTGACATCCCTGAAGACTTCAAGCGGGCTGTTGGAGATGGCGCTCGAGAGTTCTCCAGTTATTGTGGTTTGGTGGTTCGGACCACTTATTTATTTAAAGATGGTGACTGGCCTGCTCAACAAGAAAAATATGGGGATATTATGTGGTTAAAGGTTAAGGTAATATGTTTGTGTATAGACAATTATATAAACTAAATTGTTTTATTAATTTTAAACCATTTACATATGTAACTATAACTATTTATCTTTGTGGTCTGTAGGATAAATTTGAACAACGAGAGGGTCAAGCTGAGTCGTTGATGAAGTGCTTTACTCTTAGCACTTTACGGAGATTATTTAGAAGTTGGAAGACAAAGTTACATGATCTTGTCAAATTTTTGGATACAGATGAATATAGGCGTGCAGTTCGACCATCTGATATGCATCCTATAGATTGGAAGTGGTTGCTCCAGCATTAGGTTACTGAAGATTTTAAGGTAATGTACTCTTGTTCTACAATATAATTTGACCTTGTTTCCTTATATACAATTCTCATAACTATCTTTAAATAATAATAAATATTTTTATGAACTTGTAGGTGATGACTAATAGAAATAAACTAAATAGAGGAAAGCAAGTAACCAAGCATACATGTGGCACGCGGTCATTTGCGGAGGTAGAGCTTAGTCTGGTAAGGACGGTCTTTTCATTTTTTATTTACCATTGTACTTCTATATAATAATTTTGTTTTCTCTATCATTATACGATGAAATAATGCTATTTACAAAATATTCTAGAGGGATCCCATTACTGGTGAACCAACGGGACCTGACGTGGTGTGGGAGGCGCAACACACTCGTCGTACAAAGGATGGGGAGATAGAGTGGGCTGATCCCAAGTCACAGGAGATTCATGTAACTTTTCAATATTTTTCAATTTTTAATCTTTATCTAATTACAATTTATTGTATGTGTTTTTAATTTGTTAATTAAACTGAATGGTTGTCTACATGAGCTTGTTGTTTGACAACAATCATCTGAAGTTGAATCTCGCATGACTGGAGATGAAATTTTATCTACTATATTAGGTGCACGGTCAGGGTTTGTTCGTGGAAAGGGTTATGGAAAGAAACCTCTAAAAAAGAGACCCATTGACCAAGTTGACGTGGACTATAGGGTGTCATCTGCAATAGAACAAGTTCGGGAAGAAATGGAACGAAAATGGGAAGAAGACCGTGCCCAGATGGCACAAGAACGCGAAGAAATGGAGCAAAAAATGCAAGAAGAATTTAAATGGAAGCTCCAACAAGAGCGATCTCAGATGGCCCAACAAGTGCAGGATGAAGTTCGTGCACAAGTTGTTGCCTTGTTGTCCACATTACAATAGCAGGTATATAACACACTTTCTTTTTTGTTTATAAGAATAAACAATGCTTATCGCTTTTTTAAAAATTCTCATAGGGACATCTACCTTCAAGTAGCAATATTTCAAGTAGGCCAGCTCAATGAATCTAGATAAATAGCGGTATGTCTATAAATCACTGCTTCTTTCCTACTAGTTTATCTATTTATTTAAGCATGGTTCAAAGTTCAAATTTTAATTTAAATGCTATTTGATATTTTAACTGCTATTGTTTTTCTTTTAGCCCAAAGTAATTACTAGTATTAAATTCAATAACACTTTCTTTTTCCTCCTCTTACAGGTTGAGTGGGCTTCAAAGATTAACAGAGCATATTAAATATATTTCACCTCACTAGTTTTTTTTAGAAGTTCAACAACTATTACTAGTGAATGTACAATTTGTTGCTTTAGTTTCCTCATTGTTAATTATGTATTTGATTATGACTTTATTGAGTTTACTCTTTGTCTTTAATTAAAATTTTCTTTTGATGTAATTCAATTTAGTTGTTGTACTTTGAATTTATCATTGCCTTCTCATATCTTCTGAAGTTGATTTTAGAACCATTTGAATTCTGTTATTTTTTTGGACAAATAAAGTGTAATTACAAATAGAATGTTTTACAAAAATTTTTCATCACCTTTAATGGTGACATAAGTAATCACTAAATGCTTAAAAAATTATTACTTCAAAAAAAAAAAATAGAGGCGATAACATAATTAGAATTTATCACTAAAACTGGTAGAATTAGTGGTAAAAATTGGTTGGTAATAAAACTAAAAGAATTAGTGACGACTATCAATTGTCACTAAAAACTAACAACATTAGTGGCGACCATCCGTCACCACTAAAACTATACAAATTAGTGGCGACTATCAGTCGCCACTAAAACTATACAAATTAGTGGCGACTATTCGTCGCCACTAAAATTATACAAATTAGTGGCGATTATTAGTCGCCACTAAAACTATAATTAGTGGCGACCTGTCATCCCACCTAAAACAATGACATTTAGTGGCGATCAAATGTCGCCACTAATTAAAGAAGTCTTCAGTGGCGACAAGTCTTTAGTGGCGACAAGGGTCGCCACTGATTGTTATTTTATTAGTGGCGACTCATTTTGTTGCCACTAAAGCCTTTTGCTAGAGTTGTATTTGTGACAACTTGGCGACGACCTTTTGTCGCCACTAAAATGATTTAGTGGCGACTTGTTTATTTTTAGAGGTGACTTTTGTCGCCACTAAAAGCCTCTTTTTTTGTAGTGATATCTAGACACAAGTGCTTAATTTATAAACCATTAGAGAATATTTAACTTAGTACCATTCCAATACTTGAGCACAGAAACCACGCGATTTTATCTAGGGTGCACCGAAAGTTAATAAGACTACTGTTAGTAATTAACATTATGCACAATCCTACCTCATGTATATAATATCATATAATAAGTAGAATTTATATCCCAGAATAAGATAAATTGATTCACAATAAAATTTTTACAATTTATAATAGAGCATTTCATCACATAAAAGATTTAAGCAGTTCCATGAAAACATATTGAAGCAAACTAATAACTTTTAGAATTTTAGAAGCAACACTTACTTATTATATTAATTCATATTCATGTTGATAACACAACACATATAGTCTATTGTAGTATGGAAAATCTAATATTATTAATAATATATACAAAGAGACTGTACTTGGGATATTTGTCCTAATGGATACTCAAAATACAAACAAAAAGTAGAGAAAATAAAAAAGTAAATTTAAAAATATATCATATTTTATAATTTATTCACAGTACTTACTGAATAATTATCATTTCTTCCACTAATAAACCATTATTACTTTTTTCCATGGAATTACTAAAGATGTTTCTTAGAACAATCATAATAATTCTTTTTAATTTCAAAAACTACATTATTATTATTATTATTATTATTATTATTATTATTATCAGCGTCATCAATAAACCCATTTTAAGTTGAATCCTATTTTTTTCTTTGATTAATTACTTGTTACTTAGCTAATTGATTAAATGCAAGTAACCCAATCTCTATTTTAGTAATTATCCTTGAATCATGTTAGTTAGTACTTTGCCTACTCTTAGTTTTCTAGTATTAATTTAGTTCTTTTAATAAATTTAATTCACTTTCCTTAAGGATTGGAATTTTCTTCAAGATATCAAGGTTATGGAATTGAGCAAATAGGTACCTCATTCTGATGCACTACCACGCTTAAACCCTACCCTTGATATTAATATTAGCCTAGATTACTAGTTAACCACCTACAATTCTATAATAAAGACTACCCATCTTACATACTCGATGGTGAATTTGCCTATGGTACTCTTAAGCAGTTGGTTTAGGCTCTTGCTATATCTTCAAGATTTCTTGAATTGAGTATATCAATTAAAGTTTATAATTCATCTTTCCCACTTGCAGCAAAATGAATTAACTTGGTTCATTCATAAGTGAGGGAAAATTAGACATGAAACAAGCAAGCTTACCTAGAATAAATGATGTTCCCAACTCTTCATCATTCAACTTGCAATCTACTAAGAATCCAAACCCTCACAGCCAAGAGGATGCCAAGCCCAAACCCACAGTCAACTCCCGACTAGAAATTCCACACAATGGGCAAGCCACACTTTTAAAGAAGGAAGGTTACCGAAATTTATGAATAAAAAACTGTGAAGAAATTGGAAAAACTTAGGCATTGAAATGATGGAGAAAAAACTCACAGATTGGAAAAATAGAATACCAAGGTTGTAGCATCACATGGATACCTGATAACTCCCTAATTTATGATATAAAAGGATTATATTTGAGATAAAAATTAGGGAGTCAAATGCTTTCTTCTTGATTAATAGAGTTAAAATGGATTCAATCAAATAAAATAAAGAAAGTGTGTTATTATGTTTTCTTTAGCAGTTTGAGCCTCACTTTTTGATTGATTTCAATTTCAGGAAAGATAGAAGAAGAAAGAAAGGATTGAGAAAAGAGAAGGAAGCTGAGAAGTGAGAAAGTACAAGTGGATCAAGCACTCTCGCTACAGCGAGGATGGAATTCGCTATGGCGAAAACACACTTTCGCTATAGCGAGGGAGGTACTTCGCCACAGCGAAGTCGCGAATCATACAAATTCCAGGAAGAAACTCGCTATAGTGTAGCAGTAGCGAGAAAAGAAGAAATCTGGGAACTCTAAGAGATCTCGTTATAGCGAGAAGCACTCCTCGCCATAGCGAGATCGGACCCTGAAACGCACAGTTTTATTTATCAAGCTATAGAAGCCGGGGAGAATTAGGGTTTCGTCTCATTAAGCAATTGGAGCGAGTTCTGGCCGACTAGGAGTGAAGAAAACACATCCAAGGTGTTGGAGAGCTTCAATTTGATCGGGGAATTCATCGATTCTAGTGATTTCTCTTCCGATTAGGTGTTTCTACTCCATCTCCTCTCTTAGTTGATGATATTAACATGTTTGCTGAACTTGTCTGTGGAATTCAAGCCATGAGCGGCTAGATTTTGTAATCCTTAGGAATTTTATGAACCTTTTATCTGTAGAGATTATTTTCCCTTGTTGATTCTGCAGTTTATTGAGAATAGTATTGTTTAATCTGAATTATATTTCATTCTATTGGGTGGCCTCCTTTAGTTTGATTGTGGATTGAGTAATTAACCTTTGATGGAAGGAAATTGCTTATAGACCATTGGTTAAACAACTTAGGATTGGATATAATCTGATTTGCACTTGAGATAAAAATATTCTCAAGGGCCCTAGGTAGCCAAAAGAAGGTCTGCACGTAATAAAGTATTAACCTCTCCTTGAGACATCAAGCGTGAGTGGATATAAGGGTTCAATTGGATCGAAAGACAATTGCACCTACTTTAACCTTGACTATAAAATTTGAATTAAGCTGTTTAATTAAAAGGGAAATAATTGACATTTGATAAAAAGGGGATTAAAATTCCTAAGGTGTTTTTGATTGCATAAGTCCAATACAACTATCGTTTATTATTTGTTTTTGCATCATTCTCATAAATCCATTTATAATTTGATAGTTTAACTAAAATGAACATGAGAACTCTAATGCCTAATTGTAATTTGTATTGATTCTCTGAGGGAACGACCTTGATTCATCACGTACTACGATTGCGACCCGTACACTTGCGGTGTCATAATTTAGTGAGCATCAAGTTTTTGGCGCCGTTGCCGGGGAATTAAGGCAATTAGTGATTAGAATTAGAGGACTTTGAGTAGTTTTAGCTTAAACATTTTTTTTTTCTTTTATTTACTTTTTCTTTGTTATTTACGCTTCAGTTTTAGCTATTCAATTATTACTTTCTTAGTGATTACCTCTTGATTTTCTTGGCTTAGTGAGATTCTTGATCTGCACTCCTTTGTTTTCGTAGGTACATAGTATATGCCACCTAAATCCAAATCTAACAGAACACCTAGAAAGACAAGGAGTTTAACGGACATTTTGGCTGAAGGGTCTACACTAACTCAAGCGGAGAGTGAGATAACTATTCCTACCACGGATATGGCGAACGAAGATAATCAGAATCGTACTATCAAAGACTTTGTGGGAAGAACTATGAGAACCACTCAGCCGAGCATTGTAGTCCCTGATTTTCAAGCTGCTAATTTTGAGTTAAAACCTGTGATGATCTCCATGCTGCAGCTTAATGGACAGTTTACTAGTGAAAGGTCTGATGAAGATCCCAACCGCCACATTCTATCATTCTTGGGAGTCTGTGATTCTTTCAAACAGAATGGGGTGCCAAGGGATGTGCTAAGACTGAGACTATTCCCACTTTCTCTGCAAGGAAAGGCTAAGGAATGGTTGTTAAATTTACCAGAGGGTTCGATAGACACTTGGGACAAGTTAGAGGCAAGGTTCAGAGCTCGCTTCATTCCAAATAACAGAATAGCAGATGCCCGTCGTGAGCTTATCAACTTCAAGCAAGTTTCAGATGAGCATTTATATGCTGCTTGGCAGAGATACAAAAATTTACTCCGCCAATGCCCGAGTCATGGAATGGATAACTGTGCCATTGTTCAGAATTTCTGCACACGCCTGACTCCACAAACAGACACTATGTTGGACGCTATCTTAAATGGGCGTTGGGATGACATGCCAGTTGATGATGTTATTCTGGCTTTGGACACACTATCTGAGAGTTATGTGCAAAGAGGAGGTGATAGAAGAGTTACTGCTAATGTTGCTAGCACTCAAGAAGATTCATCTGTACCACTAGCAACTATCCTCTCTGCCCTGAACAAGAGGTTTGATATGTTAGAATCTCAAGTGCAACGAAGTCAATAGTTGAATGTTTGCTCTACCCAAGTGACTCCTACTGCATGTGAGAATTATGGAGATCTGCACTCAACTGAACATTGCCCCTTTGCATTACCAGAATCAGTAAACTATGTGGGGAATTTTCCAAAGAATCAGAATCCATACTCGAACACGTACAATCCTGCATGGCGAAACCATCCGAATTTCTCTTGGAAGAATGGTCCATCTCTTAATCAACCATCATCTTCGGGAGTTAGGCCAAATCAACCTCCTGGATTCTCTCAAGTAACAAGGCAGAATGTACCTGTTCAAGAGCCCAAAACGAATCTAGAAGATGTGCTGGCAAAGTTCATGACCACTCAGATAAAAAATAATGAAGAGCAAGCCGGCATCAATGCAAGAGTGGATTCTTCCCTTAAAAACATTGAGGTACAGATGGGGCAATTAGCGTCTGCTGTGAATGCACTGCACCAAAGAGGTTTGCCAAGCGATACAATTCCCAATCCAAGAAGAGAGGGTAAAGAAGAATGCAAGGCTATCACCCTGAGAGGTGGCAAAGAACTTCCTGAAATACAAGTTCAAGTGGAGGAACCAACAGAGATGAATTCTAAGGGTCCATCAGGAAATATTCAGATAGAAAGTGAAGTGTTTCAACAGAAGAAAGAGAAAAAGGCTACTAGTTTGAGCAACAAAGAAGAGGACAAGGAAGGAGAGTCTAAAGTGGAAAAATCCGAAGAAAAGACAGTTCTACATCCTAAAGTGGTACCACTGCCTCCATTCCCACAGAGATTGCAGAAGAAAGTCCTTGATGATCAGTATAAGAAGTTCTTAAGCATGTTTAAACAACTTCACATCAATATCCCTTTCTTTGAAGCCTTGGAGCAAATGCCTAAATATGCTAAGTTCCTTAAGGACATGCTTAGCAAGAAGAAGCGGTTTACTGAATTTGCAACAGTGGCTTTGACAAAGGAGACTACAAATATCCTGAAATCCAATCTACCTACCAAGTGCAAGGACCCCGGCTCATTTTCAATCCCTTGCATGATTGGGGATAAATTTGAAGGTCGAGCACTCTGTGATTTGGGATCTGCTGTAAACCTTATGCCCTTATCCGTTTTTCAAAAGTTACAGATGGGAGAAGCTAATCCAACAACAGTCACCTTGCAGCTAGCCGATAGAAGTCTCTCCTATCCGCATGGAATCATCGAGGATGTGCTAGTGAAGGTTGGGCAGTTCATCTATCCCGCTGATTTTATTGTTCTTGACATTGAAGAGGATAGAGACATCCCATTGATAGTGGGGAGGCCATTTCTAGCTACCGGAAGAGCACTTGTAAATGTGGAAAAAGGGGAGATAATAATGCGATTGGGAGATGAGCAAGTCACTTTCAGTGTGGAAAAAGCCATGAAGCATCTGGGCAGTGTCGAAGAATGCTCACGAGTGTCCATTATTGACGAGATTATTCAAGAAGAAGTAAACTCTTATGCTTTCACTGATCCTCTTGAAGCAGTACTTGTTGGTAAGTCTAATATAGAGGAATTAAAGAAAGTAGAAGTTGAGCACAAGCTTAATGCATTTAGGCCTATGGCTAGGCATAATGGGCATTTTGAATCACTGGAGCTGACTTCACGAAAAACTCATGCTCTACCACCCTCCATCGAGCAGCCTCCATTGTTAGAACTGAAACCTCTTCCACCACATCTGAAATATGCCTATTTGGGAGATGGAGAAACTTTACCAGTCATAATCTCATCTGCATTAACATCCTCCCAAGAGAAGCAGTTGTTAAAGGTGTTAAAAGGACATAAAAGAGCAATTGGTTGGACCATAGCAGATATAAAGGGAATCAGTCCGGCCATTTGTATGCACAAGATTCTCTTAGAAGATGACCACAAGAAATCAGTGGAAAGCCAAAGAAGATTGAATCCGATAATGAAAGAAGTGGTCAAGAAAGAGATCATTAAGTGGCTTGACGCTGGAATTATCTACCCCATTTCAGATAGTGACTGGGTGAGTCTGGTGCAGTGTGTCCCTAAGAAAGGAGGTATGATAGTGGTGCATAATGAGAAGAATGAAATGATTGCCACAAGAATAGTCACAGGCTGGAGAGTTTGTATGGATTACAGGAAGTTAAATACAGCCACAAGAAAGGATCATTTCCCGCTTCCATTCATCGATCAGATGTTAGATAGATTAGCAGGAAAAGAATTCTTCTGTTTCTTGGATGGCTATTCTGGTTACAATCAGATTGCTATTGCACCAGAGGATCAAGAAAAGACCACTTTCACATGTCCATATGGGACTTTTGCATTCAGACGCATGCCGTTTGGACTATGCAACGCCCCTGCCACCTTTCAAAGATGTATGATGTCAATTTTTTCTGACATGATTGAGCATATTATGGAAGTCTTCATGGATGATTTCTCAGTATTTGGCATCACATTTGAAGAGTGTCTGGCTAATTTGACACGAGTCTTACAAAGGTGTGAAGACACTAATTTAGTCTTAAATTGGGAAAAATGCCACTACATGGTGTGTGAAGGAATAGTACTTGGGCATAAAGTGTCTAAAAGAGGGTTGGAAGTGGATCGGGCCAAAGTTTCAGTAATTGAGCAACTACCACCGCCAACTAATGTGAAGGCTATTAGAAGCTTCTTGGGGCATGCTGGGTTCTATCGGCGATTCATCAAGGATTTTTCACAAATAGCAAGGCCTCTCTCTCAATTGCTTGAAAAGGATACTCCTTTCAAGCTAGATGCAAGTTGTTTGAAAGCTTTTGAAGAACTCAAACAGAGACTCATCACCGCACCAATTATAGTGGCCCCTGATTGGTCACTACCCTTTGAGGTCATGTGTGACGCGAGCGATTATGCAGTTGGAGCTGTGCTTGGTCAGAGACATGGTAAGACTTTTCATCCTATTTACTATGCAAGCAAAACCTTAGCTGGAGCACAGGTAAATTATTCAACTACTGAAAAAGAAATGCTTGCTGCTGTGTTTGCTTTTGAGAAATTTAGAGTCTATCTGATGGGTACTAAAGTCATAGTTCATACTGATCATGCTGCTATTAGATATCTCTTATGTAAGAAAGAATCTAAACCTAGGCTAATTAGATGGGTTTTACTATTGCAAGAATTTGATGTGCAAATTGCTGATAGGAAAGGAACTGAAAATCAAGTAGCTGATCATTTATCTAGGCTTATGAATGACTCTGATTATGCGGATAACCTCTTGATTAATGAGAGCTTTCCTGATGAATCTATATTTGCTGTGAATTGTATATCTGTACCCTGGTATGCTGATTATGCCAATTACCTGGTCAGTGGCATTGTGCCTGATGAATTGAATTTTTATCAAAAGAAAAAGTTTTTGCATGATGTGAAATGGTTTGTGTGGGATGAACCATTTTTGTATAGGAAATGTGCTGACCAAATTTTGCAAAAATGTGTGCCTCAAACTGAACAGAATGATATTCTTTATGCTTGTCATTCTGCTCCGTATGGTGGTCATTTTAGCGGCCAACGCACTGCTTACAAAGTGTTGCAATCTGGGTTTTATTGGCCCTCACTGTTTAAAGATGCCTATTTGTTTGTCAGTCATTGTGATGCATGTCAGAGAACAGGTAACATCTCAAAGAGGCATGAAATGCCCCAATCAGGTATTTTTGAGGTAGAATTATTTGACGTGTGGGGCATTGATTTCATGGGACCATTTGTTTCATCTAGAACTCATCAATACATTTTAGTTGCAGTTGAATATGTGAGCAAATGGATTGAGGCTGTAGCTTGCCAATCTAATGATGCCAATACGGTGGTGCGATTTGTTAAAAAGAACATTTTTACTAGATTTGGCACACCGAGGGCAATCATTAGTGATGGGGGGACTCACTTTAACAATAGATTGTTTAAGGGTTTACTTGAAAAATATGGAGTCACCCATAGAATGGCATTGGCTTACCATCCTCAAACCAACGGCTTATGTGAAGTTTCTAACAGAGAAATAAAAAGGATTTTGGAAAAAACTGTAAATCCCACCAGAAAAGATTGGGCAGATAAGCTCGATGATGCTTTATGGGCATACAGAACGGCTTTTAAATCTCCAATAGGTATGTCTCCATACCAATTGGTTTTTGGCAAAGCTTGTCATCTGCCCATTGAGCTAGAGCATAAAGCCTTTTGGGCTGTTAAGAAACTAAACTATGATATGGCTAAGGTGAGCGAAAAAAGATTACTGCAACTTAATGAATTTGATGAGTTTAGATTGCAAGCCTTTGAAAACTCTAGAATTTACAAAGAAAGAACTAAAAGAGTTCATGATAGACACATCTTACCAAGGACATTTATACCTGGAGACCATGTGTTATTATATAACTCTCGTTTAAAGTTGTTTCCAGGTAAGTTGCGATCAAGATGGTCTGGCCCGTTCAAGGTAATTGATGTGACATCTTATGGAGCCATTGAAGTTCAGGATGAGAAATCAGGTGATCAGTTTAAAGTCAATGGTCAAAGGCTTAAGCACTACCTGGGTGGCGACATAGACCGACAAACTACCATCCACACCTTGGCTCAGCCTCCTTAATCGGCTGACAAAGTCCGGCTGAGGACTATAAACCAAGCGCTCCTTGGGAGACAACCCAAGTTTTCTTCTCTTGTTTTTACTTTAATTTATCATTCTTGTGTTTAGTTTTAATTTTGGTGTTTGTGTGTTTTATAGGTTGGGTGGGGTAATGGAATGCTGTTGCTGAGAACTAGGAGTTTGGTAGAGAAGACCGTTGTCCAACATGGTTTTCAGGGAGTTTCTAACTCTTCTTTGCATTATGCGCTTTTATTCTAGTCATGTTGATCAACATTGTTGGTTATGATTTGAGTAAACGGAGTTCAATGAGAGGTAAATCATATAGGTAAAAAAAAAAAAAAAAAGAAGCTAAGTGATCAAGTAGAAAACTGATCACAGTGAACAATAGAAACCTCTTTTAATGAATGTTGAGGATTGAAGCTAGAGTGAATATATGGATTGGTCTTGAAAATTTAATGAGGATATGTTGAAGGTTGCTTGAGTGCTTTTTGAACATCTATCTGTGGAACACACACACACTTAGTCAGGGTGTGGCTATGATTGCATTGTTTGCGAAATTCAATTTGCGTTTTGCTAAAATTCTGTTTCTAGTATTAGTCTCATTCTAAGTGTGGGGGAGAGCTGACTTCTATTTGATTGGGTGATGATTATGCAAAAGAATAAATAAACGATTGCTGTTTGATAATTTTGAGAATTGCTTGAGGACAAGCAAGGATTTAAGTGTGGGGGAGTTTGATAACTCCCTAATTTATGATATAAAAGGATTATATTTGAGATAAAAATTAGGGAGTCAAATGCTTTCTTCTTGATTAATAGAGTTAAAATGGATTCAATCAAATAAAATAAAGAAAGTGTGTTATTATGTTTTCTTTAGCAGTTTGAGTCTCACTTTTTGATTGATTTCAATTTCAGGAAAGATAGAAGAAGAAAGAAAGGATTGAGAAAAGAGAAGGAAGCTGAGAAGTGAGAAAGTACAAGTGGATCAAGCACTCTCGCTACAGCGAGGATGGAATTCGCTATGGCGAAAACACACTTTCGCTATAGCGAGGGAGGTACTTCGCCACAGCGAAGTCGCGAATCATACAAATTCCAGGAAGAAACTCGCTATAGCGTAGCAGTAGCGAGAAAAGAAGAAATCTGGGAACTCTAAGAGATCTCGTTATAGCGAGAAGCACTCCTCGCCATAGCGAGATCGGACCCTGAAACGCACAGTTTTATTTATCAAACTATAGAAGGCGGGGAGAATTAGGGTTTCGTCTCATTAAGCAATTGGAGCGAGTTCTGGCCGACTAAGAGTGAAGAAAACACATCCAAAGTGTTGGAGAGCTTCAATTTGATCGGGGAATTCATCGATTCTAGTGATTTCTCTTCCGATTAGGTGTTTCTACTCCATCTCCTCTCTTAGTTGATGATATTAACATGTTTGCTGAACTTGTCTGTGGAATTCAAGCCATGAGCGGCTAGATTTTGTAATCCTTAGGAATTTTATGAACCTTTTATCTGTAGAGATTATTTTCCCTTGTTGATTCTGCAGTTTATTGAGAATAGTATTGTTTAATCTGAATTATATTTCATTCTATTGGGTGGCCTCCTTTAGTTTGATTGTGGATTGAGTAATTAACCTTTGATGGAAGGAAATTGCTTGTAGACCATTGGTTAAACAACTTAGGATTGGATATAATCTGATTTGCACTTGAGATAGAAATATTCTCAAGGGCCCTAGGTAGCCAAAAGAAGGTCTGCACGTAATAAAGTATTAACCTCTCCTTGAGACATCAAGCGTGAGTGGATATAAGGGTTCAATTGGATCGAAAGACAATTGCACCTACTTTAACCTTGACTATAAAATTTGAATTAAGCTGTTTAATTAAAAGGGAAATAATTGACATTTGATAAAAAGGGGATTAAAATTCCTAAGGTGTTTTTGATTGCATAAGTCCAATACAACTATCGTTTATTATTTGTTTTTGCATCATTCTCATAAATCCATTTATAATTTGATAGTTTAACTAAAATGAACATGAGAACTCTAATGCCTAATTGTAATTTGTATTGATTCTTTGAGGGAACGACCTTGATTCATCACGTACTACGATTGCGACCCGTACACTTGCGGTGTCATAATTTAGTGAGCATCAATACCTCAAGCAATCAATATTGGCTGGAGGAGAAGCTCTCAAGGTGCACAGTTTTAGAGCTGAAATAAAAGCAATTACCATAGCAAAAGCTTGAAAATTGAGGAAAGAATAGGAAAAATACAACTGAAGAATTAAGTAAAAGAGTTGCTGAATCTTACACTACCGATGCTTCCCAACAGCTTTTGAGACGGAACTAAACTTCTCCGACTTGAATGGGCTTTTAGCTGTTGAAGGAGATTCGAAACTTCACATAAAATAGGGAGAGTTCCGCAATTGTACTAACATGGCTACACCATAATTGGACACAAATCAGTGTAACTTTGGAAAAAACTAAGATAATGGTGACTAAGGAGAAAAAGAAACCAAAAAATTCATATGAAAAGAAGGACTCCAACTTGAGAGGTTAGGACTTGAATATTATATATATATATATATATAGAGAGAGAGAGTTCTTAACGTGATGCTAAATGTTTGGCCTCCTGCGCTGGAAGTGACACGTGAAGGGTGAGCTTTTGGCGATTAGCTTCTAGAACTAGATAAGATAATAGGCATTAGGCATTCTGAGCTGGAAGGAGACAAGCAAATGAAGGGAGACATTACGCGAGAGAGAGAGACAGAGAGAGTTCTTAATGTGCTCAGTTATTGATCAAGACAGAAACAAAAGACACCATGAGATCACTATGATTAAGAGAAGTTTGAGAACCAAAACAATAAAGGACAAGTAAAGCTAGAAATTGGAGAAAGTGAAAATGGAAGAACCACTAGAATTGAAGAGAAAAGATGAAGCTACATGGATCACCACCCCCCAATAAGAAAGAAAATTTTCTTTTAGAAGTGAAAAAAGCTGCTGCTAAATACTTTCACAACAACTTTTTGTCATTGTTGAAACCTCCTTAACAAATAGTTTTTCAGTGACCAAAAAAAGCGTCACCAAAAATGATATTTAATGATGACAATAATCACTGTTAAAACTATTTAGTGGCAGCAAGTGCCATCACTCAAACCTTAATTAATTTGGTTTTTATGAAAGGTCACAACTTGGGAGAAAAGAAAAAAAGAATTTTCAGCGGCGACAATGAGTTGCTGCTGAAGGTACCCTTTAGTGGCATCACCGAAAGTTGCTGCCAAAAGGAACTTTCAATAGTGACACCAACAATAATTGCCACTAAAAGCTTTTTTAATCTAAAAATTTTAGTGGTGAGAGTTTTTTAATTTTTCAAAAATATTTAATAATCTTGGTTGGCGAATATAAAATTTGTAATCTTAATATAGACGAGAAGGTCATTTGCTAGGGAACAAGATCGAGTGTATCTTAACAAGTCAACTTTAGTTTAAACAATGAGCAAGGTCATTTCTCTCTGATCATTTATATATTAAAAAACAAAAAAGGAAAAAGGGTTTAGGCTACCTAAAAGAAGTCTCAGATAATTGCTACCACCAGTGTATGTGGTTTGACTGTAAAGCCAAAGCATATTGTTAACAGTTAGTAGTACAAATTGAATTCAATTGTTGAACCCAAAAAAATAAAAAAATAAATTCAATTCATTGCCTTGCAAAGACATCAATCACACGATAGCCAGCATAAAAAATCAAGCATTTTCATCTCACTTTAACAATAATTATTCTAATTGAAAATTTTAAAAATGCGTTACAACAGATTTTTTATATGCCAATTGTTCGTAACGGTATGTAATTAACAAATTTTTATATGAAAGGACATTTTTTATATGTAATTAACATATCATAGTTCAAGAAAAAAAAAGTGTCCATACTTAGAGATGGCAACGTCATTATTCCTTCCAGAGATATCTAATGGATAATGATAATAAAAAAATTTATGATAATAGAAGAAGTAGCAAACCTGCTTCAAGATCAATGAGCAAAAGCAGTTTTGACAAATAGAAGTTAACTGATATTTAAATATTAGTATATTAAATATAAACAAAATTTCCAATGAGTAATGACATTTGTGATGTGCAAAATGAAAATAATAATATAAAAAGTAACTTTTGTTTGCACACCCCAGTGAAGAGGCTAAATGGTAGTTAGTATTTTACATATCTATTTATATTTCAAAATCCCAATAATATTTTATCTGTTTTTGCTGAGAAAACCCATGAATAATTGATATACACCAGTTTCAAGTTGAAAAGGAAGGGATATCTCAAGGTTTAACTATATTAGTTACAAACTACATCTCAAGGTTTAGATTTTCATGGATATAAAACTATAAGCAGCCATATGAGCTTGGGTACTAATAAGTAATCCTCCACTTACCTGATCCCTGCAACAAGACCAGCAGGCATAAACTTAGATTTTTCCATGTATCGCTGTCCCATGACCCAAGCGAAAATGGCTGCACAAACTGTTTTGCAGGAAACCCCTCCAAAGGGTAATATACCTTAGCATTGATTTTCAACAACATATTAGTAAGATATTGATCATTGACCCTTTGTGAACACGTGCACTGATTAACAATTCCAAAATTAGCAAGATTCTCTTACACTTTCTCTTTCTTCCCCCTAATTATGGATGGACCATATCAAAATTTTGTTCAGATAGGACATGAAAATCGTACCTTGTTATTAAAATTCCGTCTCCCATTTCTTGGATTGAAAGCCTCCCCATTGCCAAACTTCAACTATAGGAGATACAACAAAAATCACTTTGTATCTATAACACATAACAATAACAATATTGATAATTCAGCTAAATAATGACAAAGAAAAAAGCAAAAGCTACATACCATGCGTAAAGCCACTATATAATTCAGCTTAAGGCAATTTGCTTCAAAAGCAAAAGCAAGACCATATATAATAAAAATGAATAAGCAACTTAATAATGACACAGATAACAAATAGCGTTGGAGTTGGCAAAACACAGCCCTGCACTTGTGTAAAACCAGTACTTATTGAAATTCAACAATTACGAAGCATAGGTTCGGAATCATACTTGAGAAGAGAGGGTATAAAGCACAGACAGATCTTACCTATGTTGAGAGTTTAATATGCATGCGTTTCAGATAAATTCCAAAATCAACAAATGAGCAGTCATAACATTTTTGTTCTTTTCCTATTCCACATCAGTCAATACTCAATACAGTTAAATTTCAAAACCGTTTAGCCAAAAGAACCATTCCATCTTCTCATTTCAAAAGCCCAAGAACCGTTTACCTATATACAGAACAGAATCAGAAGACTAGATGCAAGCAAATGTTGGGCAAAGCAGAGTCCTCCTTGCAATAACCATTTTAGATTTGCCAATCACTGTTACACTTTGAAAATGCTTACCTTGAGCCATTGAATTCAAGAATTCCAAATTAGATCTTCCTACAACCTTATAAATCATTAACGACTAAAATAAGGTCTAAATCAACAAGAGAGGGAGAAGTTCAACCTTGAACTTGAACCAAGAGAGGCAGAGTGGACAAGAGATGGCTTCGTTCAATTGAGGCAGAGGAATCGAAAATAGGTGAATCTCTCTTGACTCTCTCTCTCTCTCTCCTGCGTCTCTCTCCCTCTCTGATTTTCTTCTATATCTCTCCATCTCTCACTTCTTCGTGTTTCTCTTACTCCTTCTTCTCTCTCTGATTCTTCTTCTCAATCATCTGTTTACTCTCGCTCTCTTTTAGCTCTCTCTCTGCAGTCTAGCCTAGTAACGCTAGGATTTGGTTCATAACCTTTTGCCCGCAGTGGAAAATCTATTGAAATTTTTTTTAAATTTGCAGAAATTTGAACTTATTGCTTATTTTTTTAAAAAATAAGATCAGTTAAATTTTAGAGAGAAGTTACATATAATATTTTTAAATTATACTTTAATTTTAATTTTAACCATGATGTAATATTTAAAATAGGTATTTTTATAATTAAGATTGATTAAATATAACATTTTAAGTTTAAAACATTATAAATATAAATTAATTAGGATTAGGTTATCTAGATTAATTAGGATAAGAAAAAGAGTGATTAATGTCTCAACTATATATCTTAATTTTCTTTTTATTATTTTTTATATTTTTCTTAATTTTTTTGAAATTAAAAAAAATCTAAATGAAATATAATGTCTATAGTCATTAATGTTTTCAGTATATAATTATTATGTTACATAGTTAAATTTTATTTTTAATAATTAAAATTTAGAATTTAAAAACTAATCAAGTGTAGTTTTAAAATTTCTGAATTTTAAGATACCATTTTATCTTTTTTTGCACATTAAATGTTTTTTATTATAGAATTATTATATTTATATAGTCATATTTTATTTTTTAATATTAATATTTATATTAATATTATTACATTATATATAATTTAATAATTTATCTCATAAAATTAATAATTTTCTTTTTGATTAACAATTAAATAATTATAATAAAGTCATTTTTTGTTGGCTTTAGTTTCTTAAAAAAAAAGATTTTTTGTGGCAACAAAAATCACTAATAAAACCACTCTTTTGTTGATTTCAATTTCCCAAAATGAAAAAATATTAGGCTTTTGTGGTTAGAAAAGTTGCCACTAAAAGTGGCTTCAAAAGGTTACCATTAAAAGTTGTCACTTTAGTGGCAACTTTGTGAAATTGCTGCTAAAGTTATTTTTTAAAATTAACTTTATTTTTCCAAATAAAAAAAATTTAGGGTTTTTATGGTGATAAAAGTCAATACTAAAAATGGATTTAATAGCAACTTCACACAGTCATGGTTAAAAGTGGCCTTAATGGTGACCTTATAAGGTTTGTCACTAAAAGGGTTTAAGTGGTGACTTTAATTTCCTAAAAAAAAAAATTCAAAGTTTGTGTGGCATCAAAAGTCATGCTAAAAGTAACTTTAGTGGTGATTTCATAGGGTCATCACTAAAAACTTTTTGTAGTAGGCCTAAAGACACAAAAGCTCTTTTTTTTATGATAATAATTTTGTTGTTATAAAAGATTTTTAATAATGACTTTTATCTTAAGTCATTGTTAAAAAATATTTTGTTGTCACCATAAAACACTTTTAATGATGACTTTTTAATGTTGCAACTAAAAGTTTTGGCGAATGAAAGATATTCTTTTAATAGTGACTAAAAAAATTGCCACTAAAAGTACACTTTTGGTGGCAACTTATTTTAGTCATCACTAAACCTTTTTTTTTTGTTGGGTAGTGTGCTAAGCTGCTATCCTTCTAATAAGCCAAAAATAGAATGTGCAAAACACACAATTGCAAAACCAAGAAAGTGCAAGATATTAGGTAGGTTCCTTTTAGCTACACTTGAAGAAAAGAATGTAGGCACACACAAAGAGAAAGGCTTTAGTTAATCTCTAAAGAAAGGTACAACAATGAAGCAATGTAAGAAGAGTATGGAAGAAACTAAAATGGGACATGTGTGTATATTTTAAGGCTTCTTGGTTAGATGTTTCTTTTAAGTAATAGAAAGGCTAAGTGTAACACCATATTTCTTTAGCTTATCATATCTCATTCATAGGTTCTTTTCTTTTTCCCTCCACCTTTTCTAAGAAAAATGACTAAAAATAATAGATTATTTTGTGTTACATAGCGGATAAAATTTTCATTTCTCGTCCCGTGGACCACATACACTTGATGCAAATTTCAAATATAAAATGCATGTGAGTCAAACATGGATTTCTCAATCATACATAAAGCATTTCATTCATTCAATAAGATAAAAAATAACATATATAGGCTTGCCAAGACAAGGATTTAGCTTCACCCATTCTCTTTGGGACTTTTGAACTTGCCTCACCCATTTTCAAGGGACTTTTAACTAAACCTCACTCTTTTTAGATACTTTTGGCTTTATCTCACCTAACCTTAGGGACTTTTGGTTTCACCAAGTTCAAGCAAACCAAAAACATTCATGAAAACATCTTTCAAGTACATAACATAACAACATGGTACCAAGGCATGTAATCATTCACTAAAAACATATTTCATGGCTTAAACACATCCACCTACACATTCAAGACAAGAAAGACACTCAAGCATGTATGAAGGAAAGTGGAGAGAGCTATCTTGCTTGAAATGACACACTTTTTTCCTTAAAAGTTCTTCTTCTCCCTTGGCCAAATACCCACAAAGAGGTGAAGCTTGATTCCTTTGGACTAGATACATGAAATGGGACCCAATTATACTTTTAGAGTATTCAACAAGGTTGTACACACTCTAAAAAAATTAACTACTCCTAATGTTCCATAATGGATCCATAAGGCATCCAAAGGAGCAACCATTAGCATCTAAGGTCTTGGCTCCATTTTCATCTTATATATAGGTCTCTTGGTTCCAATGTGACTCCTTGAAGTCATCATACACTCAATTCCAAGAGACTAGGACCATATTGCTTCCATAGTTCATATTATGGAACCTATTGCCTCATCTCCCATTCTAAGGCTTCTAAATTTTTTTCAAGGATTTCTCTCATATTATCCCATCATATAAAGTCCCAAGCTAAGGCTAGAATGAATTAAAACATCCCTTACCCTATTCCTTTAGTCTTGGCCGAAAGTGACACACCATTTGGAGCCTATGGAGTTTTTTATTTTTCCTTGACGGGAGAGGCACTTGGGAGGCTTCCTAGGGTTTTAGAAACTCAAATAAATATTTACACATACAAAAAAATTCATGGATTAAATTAGTTTTTACAAAGTGTCCAAGAGCTCTACACTTTCCTAACTTGATTTTCATTAGCTTTTCTTTCAATTTCCTTGCATCTACTAACCCCCATGTTCTAAAACCCACAATTCTTTCTTGTTTATGGACAAAAATCCTCCCCCCAAGATGGTTTTGTTTTAGTAGAACTCCACACACAAAGGGCAAGAAAAAGAAAGCAACCAAGATAGAAAAATCACATTGATTCCAAGCTTATCTCAAGAGCTCTCTTCCTTGCTTCAACCCTCTCCCTGAATTTCAAAATTTCCCCCTCTATTTTGGGCTTAAAAAAGAACCAAATATCTCACTAAATCCATAGGAAGAGAGGAGGAAAGGAGGGGAAGAAATTTTCTAAAAGAAAGAGCAAAAGTTTTCATGAATTTATACCTTTCTCTTGGCTTTTCTTCTTCCCTTGAGCTTGTGCTTGTGCACCACTCTCTAAGTTTCCTCTTTGTTTTTTGGGCAAAAACAGAGCGTTTAAGTTAGATGAGCTGTTGGAACGTGGATAAGAAGAAGTTAAAAGTCACTTTATGCAACTTTTTACTTTTGCATTTTAGTCCATTTCCTTGGCCTTTTCATTTTAGACCCATTTCAACTCCTTTTTGAAAATTTTCTTTTCCATCATAATATTTAGGCTCTTTAACTTATAAAATGCCTTTGGAACCACTCAAATTGAATTTAAAACCATTTCGAACTGTTCGATCAAAGTTTTGATCAACCGACAGTCGAAATTGCTCACTGGAGGAGTTTCAACTATTCTAGAGGTTCTCATAGTTTTTAGAACCTCTAAGAACCCTAGAAATGTCAATTTTTTTTAAAAACCCTCTTGTGAGTTGTTCAAATTGTCCAAAAATTACAAAAATATCGTAGCTTTCTTTTATAAATTTTCTTAGCTTGTTTGGCTCAGGTTTTTGAGTATCTTAGACCTTGGATCCTCATTTTTTATTATTTAGAATTTTGTTCTAATTTTTGTTGATCTTAAATAACTCATCTCAAGGGACTTGCTTTGAAAATTGACTCATTTTGGATGTTTTATGAAAAATCAGACATTACACTAAGTGGTAAATAGCAAAAGTTTAAAGGTAGGTTGCAATTTTTGCAAAATGGTGGCCTTAAATGCAAAGGAAGAAGAATAGTAATAAAAATAAATAAATAAATGGGGTAAAAATGCCTTACTTGGGTTTGAATTTGGGTCCTAAGTTTTAATGGAAAACACAACTATTTAACTAATGAAGCTTGTGATTAACTTTCTCCCTTTTATAAATTTATCCTATACATCACTTAATTTATTTTAATTAAGTTGTTATTGCTTTAAATCTTGATTATTCATGTTCTTAATAATTCTTAATAATTAGGTTCTTAAATTATTACTTTGAATCTTATTTAAACTGTTAGTTGGCATTACATTCCCCTTTTAAGAAATGTGGTCCTTGAATTTAAGATTCACATACTAGCCTAGCCTTTGAACAATTGAGGGTATTTGGTGTGCATCTCCCTTCCTACTTCCCATGTTGTCTCTTCTTGCGAATGATTATACCCAATTAATTTCACTATTGCTACTTGTTTCGGATGAAACTTCTTGACTTGCCTATTTACAATTTTTGCTTGTCTTTGTCATAAGATAACTTTTTATTCAACCAAACCTCTTAAGGCTTAATTACATGAGAAAAATTGGGAAAATACTTCCTTAGTATAGATACATGAAACACAGGATGCTCAAATGGCAATGTCAAATGATATGTAACATGACCAACCTTGTCCAAGATCTTGTTCAGTCCAGTATTCCCTTTCTTACCAAATGTCATTACTCCGTTCAATGATGACACTAGTAAAAATACAAGATCACCCATTACAAACTTTAATTCTCAACACCCTTGGTCTGCATAAGATTTTTTCCTACTTTGAGCTATTTACAATCTTTCTTGATCCCTTCTAATTTGTTAAGTGCATCTTGTACTATATTTGAGCCTTACCAACTTTAAACCATTTAATTAGAGATTCATAGCTCCTACTTTATAATGCTTCAAATGGTATGATTGGTATATTAGCTTAATAACTATTATTATACACAAATTTCACTAGAGATAGATAACTTTCACAACTACCACCAAAACCAAAGTCACATGCCCTTAGCATATCTTCCAGGACATGCATGACTCTTTTCAATTGGCTATCAATCTAAGGATGAAAAGCTATATTGACATTTACTTGTGTGTCCAATACTTCTTGAAAAGCCCTTTAGAAATAAGAAGTGAATTGTGGACCCCTATCAGAGATTACAGACATTAGTACTTAATGCAACTTCACAATTTCATCTATGTAAATTTAAGCATACTTAGCCATACCATAAGTGGCCCTGATTAGGAGAAAATATGCCAACTTAGTCATCTTATTTACAATTATCCAAATAGAATCATATCCCTTTGAGAAAAAAGGTAGATCAGTAACAAAATTTATGGTTATTCTTTCCCATTTTCCACTCCAATATTTCCAATTGTTGAGGCAACCCTATGGACTTCTAATTATTTGCTTCAACTTGTTGGCACATCAAATAATGAGAGACAAATTCAGCTACATCTTTCTTCATACCATCCTATCAATGGAATTGTTTTAAATCCTGATACATTTTCATAGACCCTGGATGAACGATGTATGCAAAATAATGAGCTTCCTCTAAAATCCCCATTTCAAGTCTTCCACATTAGGTGCACACAATTGTTTACTATATCTTATTGTCCTATCAAAGTGTCTATGGTGAATTTACCACTCTTCTCACTCTATACTTTTGTCATTGTCACACTTGACAACCAGTCAAGGGTCAAGCGTAATGCGAATGACTAAAAGGAAAAGAAAAAATGGTTTTCAAAAATCAATTTATTTGGAGTTTCTACCAAAATTTTAATTGAAAGTAAACCTTTGGAAGAAAAATCTTTTACAAAATAGAAATGTGAAATGTAATTTGTAAACCAAAGATGAGTTTGAGATCTATTTATGCCATGATGAAGGTGTTAGATACTCCATTGCAAGAATGGTTACCCTAAATCAATTATGCAAAATATATATAGCCTTAATTTGATTTAAAATTACCTTAACTAAAGCACATGTAAGACAAAATAAGAGAGTATATAACAAAAATAAAATACAATAAAATAAGATAGAATTTATATTTACAAAAGCCAAAGTAATAAATAAAAAATAAAAATGAAATATTTACAAAACTGAACAAATAAAACAAAATATTTACAAAATATAGAAAATAAAATCTTTACAAAAATGGACTTGATTTAGAGATGATACCTAACTCAAATTGGAGTAGAAATGCAAGTCACTTGATTGGGGACTTTTATTTATTCATATTTTTTGGTAAAAAAAGAAAGAAATTAAAACTAATTTGATTTTACAAATAAAATAGGCTTGAAGTTAGTTGATGTATTTTAATTTGTGAAGACTAAATTTATTCTATCTTCTTGCTCTCTTTATTTTCTCTTTCTTCTTTTGGGTATTTTTTCATTTTTCATTTGATTTTTTTAATTTTTGATTTTGAAAAGGTAATTTCAATTAGTTTCCTAAAAATAAATAAAAATAAAACAAATACAAGATGATAGAAATCAAGCTCCAGCACACAAATCAAACATCATGATAGAAATCCAATAATAACTGAGTTCTCACGTCACCAAAGATACATCAAGATTAATCATCAATTGATTGTAAGGCAACAGGACTTCATTCATCGAGCACCCACTCATGCATAGCCATTGCTAATATAATTTAAATCTAACGCAATAAACAAAACGACAGCAAATATATTATTGCCTCACCCATTACATCAAATTTCAATTGATCCCATTATCTACGAAGAGATCAATGCTCCCTCACTTACTACAACAGGACAAACTCGAGCTACGGAAACAATACAAGTAGAAATAGAACCCTAAAACAGAATTTCGAAACTCAAACTCTGCCCTTCTACATGAGACACAACAAAATATCCCTCTACATCAAACTCAATTTATTCGACGCCTCTTATTCAAACTAAAGGGAAAACCGCAAGGGTTAGCCAAAGTTTATTTAAAATTCATCATACAAATTGATACCCATCAAAGTGAATGTGTGCCCAGATTCTATTCAAACCCACTCACACAGAATTACATGGTGCAGCAAGAGAAAAATGCTATCATTTTTGCTAACATTTTCGTACAGCAAAAGGGGTCACCACAGGCTAATAACCCAGCTTTAACAGGTAAGCCTAAATCTCCAAATATAACTTATAAAGAATGGGTAATGCATCAAGCAACCAGCAACGCTCGCTAATCTCAGAATTTTCAGCTATCCATCAACGTTAGGCTACGTAACGTTAGAAAAATCGGAGATAAAGAGCATACAACCAAGCCTACCTCCAATGAAGCTCCAAAATCCAGATTTCACAGCGTCAGTTTCGAATTTTCCTTCTCTTCTCTATTTAGCCGCCTTATTTATTTTTTGCATCCAGTCTCTCAAATTTGTTTCTCACTTTTATAGCCAAATACTAGGGTCTTTTTTACAAGGAAAATTTAAATCATTATTCACTTATTGCCTCCTAAGATGAGAGCTAATCCAATGTTTCCTTTTATAGGAATTTCCTATTTTCTGCGTGCCTTACTTCTTAAGAAAAAATGAGAAGAAAGCCTTTGCTTTTTAAGTAATAGGTTTTGACCCATTTTTTCTTTTTTTCTTTTTCTTTTAAGATGAATTGGGTTTAGAAACAAGGACGATATAACTTTTATCTTGGGCTCTTTTGTTTCTTTTTGTCTTTTTTTAATTTTTTTGAATTATTTTATTAGCTCAAAATTAAGTGAATCATCGAACTCTAGAGTCAATCGTGGGTTTGGTCCTGAGTTTTTCTTGGTTGTGGAGATTGGAGGGATTGTAAGGCTTGAACATCAATTGCTTGGTGAGTTGTACTCTTGGTGGATAAACTTTCAAATTGTGTATAAGAAGACCCATACCATTGTTGCAATCGATATGCCATTGGAAAAAAATTGGAAAATTGGAAGATTTAATTAAATAAACCTGAAAAATGAAATGAAGTAAAATATATACCAAAGTAACTAATGTAAATTGCATATTAAACTAGGCTAACACCAGAATTAGGAATTTATAATCTAATAAATTAATAAGGCTACGTGGGGTAGGGAACGAGGTTGACATGTCTGTTAATTTAATTCTACAATCTTGACCTCCTAAGACAATTTCCTAAACCCTTGTAAATTTGATTAAGCTGAGGTGATAGTAGATTAGGATGAGATCTCTATCTGTTCAATTCCATAACTTCGGTATTTTATTGAGTTTCTAAATCCTTAAAGCTAGGAAATTAAATTTACCAAATGAATTAAAATTAACACTAGGGAATTCAGAATAGGTAAAAGACTTATTGATAAGAATTAAATATTAAACTAGGACAATTACCCAAGATAAAAAATTTATTGATCAAGTAAGATTCATATAAATAAAAAATAATTAATTGAAGTTATGAATTAACTAGGTTCATCTAGGACAAGATAGTAGTAATACTAGATAGAGAGGAAGATAATAAATGTTTTGATGAACCAAAAAATTAAAATAATCAATAAGTAGGCTAGGGTAAATCGACCAAACTTAAACAGAAGAGAAGGAAACATAAATCGAGTTCTCATAATTTAAAGGGTTATTATGATTGTGATTGAAAAAGTTCTAAGTATCTTTGTGAAAAGTGCAATAGTGGTTCAATGATGGAACAACTAATAATCATTTGTCAAGTATTGTGAGTAGATTATAAAGTTTGATGTATTTTTAATTTTGTTTTATTTTACTTTCTTTATTTATTCTTTGAACTTTGTATATTTGTTGGGACGGACATCTTTGGTGGTGACTTCTTATGTATGTAGTATAATAATTATTAAATCTTTTAGACTATGACATGCTGTATATGCTTGTGTTATCAAATTGATATGAACAATATGATGACTAAAATTGTTAAATTTGAACATTCAAAAAGTAATAAGTTGCCTTAATATGTCTTTATAAAATTGCTTGAGTGGTTTATGCTTATAAAATGCCATATTATTATTTGTGAAATTTTATTGCAAAATAATTTATCTAAAGATTTGGCATATAAATTCTACTTAATATATGATATTATATATGAGAAAAGATTGTATAAAACGTTGGTAATTAAAATCATTCCAATAAGCCTTTGGTGCACTTTAGTTATTACTATGTGATTTTATAATTTGAGTACTAAAAAGTAATGAGCTGGATGCTCTCTAGTTGTTTATGGGTCAAGTGCTCAGATTTGGTTTGATTATTTACTGTCATCAATTGCATGCTTATGTTAAAATATAAAATATGTTAGAAATTACAATTTTGTACAAAACCTTCCAATAGAAGGCTTACATGAAATAGTGTTTTGTACTAATATTAAATATTTTCAAATGATAATTAATGAATTCTAATTATTATTTAATAATTTGTTCAAATGAAAAGAATTTAATCTTTATAATTTTCCTTGTATTGTGTTCATTAATTTTGTAACTTGAATGGATTGTAATAGTCCTGGTACTATTTTTAATATTGTCTCATTATAATTATCATTCAACCCTACCAAAAAACTTTTTTACATGCCTTGATTTATTTCTTAATGTATGCTAACTTCCTTATACAAAATTTTATAAATTAACCAACTAAAATATTATAATTGAATTTGTTGGTAATCATGTTCTTTTTTACTTTCATTAATTCTTATTACGACAATAACAATTGAATTTATAACCATGTGTTTATGAATTTCTTTATCCTAAACATTTGAAATTTCATTTTATTTAAGCTCTTCATTTTCAAATTTTCATTTATCTCTTATTGTGTAACATTCTAACAAAAATTATTTTTAATGAAAAAATTTAGTATTTGCTCGTCTCTTTTATTATTATACTTTATTTTCTATTTATTGAGAACCATGGCTTATTACATTTTTTTTTTTTTACAAATAATGAAACAGTATTTGAATGCACAAGAGTGTTGTTGGTAGAGAGCCATTCGATTTATTCAATATTGAGGACCTATGATTTTTTGTGTGTATAAATGTTTATACTGTAGAGTCAATTTCATAAATTATAAATAAGATCCTTACTCTATTGTTTATATTTTGTCATTGATTGAAAAATTAAGAGCAGAGCTTTCATTGTCATGTTGTTTAAGTGAATGTTAGAAGAAAATTTAGTATGCTTGATTTATAGAGGACACTTTGCTAAATTTTCTACAAGCAAGTTAAATACCAATTAATCTTATGATATAATGGATGTGAATGGAATTAAAGTTATGAATGAGGAGGGGAATTTATTTATTTATTTAATTCTTTGAATCATCCGATATCCTGGTTTTATTGCCCGTCCCAAATTAATTCAGACCCTCGCTATATAGGACTTTACAATGGTTCACAGGTATCGATAGGAAGACTTCTTTGAAGCCTTAATTGGAAGGAAATTTATTTTAAGTGTATTGTTTCATTAAAAGAAAGTTAAATGCCAATTAAGTTTATGATATAATGGATGTGAATGGAATTAAAGTTATGAATGAGGAAGAGAATTTTATTTTAAGTGTACTGTTTCATTAAAAGAATAATGTTTTATACATTAGTTAGATTTATGGATGCAAGATCATTTTGTATTACACAGCCGTCTTATTCTTGACTTTAGGACTTGACAACTAGTGCAAAAACAATAAAAATCATTGAAAATAATTGTAGGTCCGTAGAAAAAGCCATAAAAATATGTATCAAATAAAAACTAATCAATCTTCCACCAAGACACTTAAGCATCCTATTATGAAGCCACCACTTTGGCTGGTTGGTCACTTTGGCCTGTGTAATGACCAAATACATCGGAAAACTTAAAATAATAAAGAAATTAATTAAAGCCAATAAATTAAGTTATAAGCCTTATTACTATTGCGAAATTAAATAAGTGATATCAATAATAATAATGAAAGTAACGAATTAACTCAAATAAATTAAGTGAAACCTATGAAAACAAAATTAATTAAAGAGGGACAGGATTCGAGAATTGACCTTCGCTCAACTGGTTGTCTTTGGCAAATCAAAGAACCCATGGTCAAATTCTAACGGGGTCTTCTTTGCCATATAATCATTATTTTTCTTAATCTTTTCTTGCACTTGAGATCCCATTTTGCAAAATTTACAACTCATCCTCGAAATTTCCATTTTGGCGCGGTGGTTCCTCAGATTTTTCTCAGCTGATTACACGTGTCCTTTTCTAAGTTTTTACCGTAACTTATCCTCTAGGCATTCTTTGCCTTTTTTTTTTTTTTCATCTTTTCTTACATTTGAGATCCCATTTTGCAAAATTTACAACTCATCCTCAAAATTTTTGTTTTTACGCGGGGGTCCGTCAGATTTTTCTCAGCTGATTACACGTGTCCTTCTCTAAGTTTTTACCGAACTTGTCCTTCCATCACAAGTTGCCTGCTCTGTTTTTCTTCTGCTCTAAAACGAAAGAGGCTTTTTCCTTTGTTTCCATTTTTCTGCTCTGCATTTGGGTTCCTCGTTCTGGCTGTGCTCTGCGTGGGAGATCAGAACCAATTTCAGCTTCAGCTGGCCGTTCCTCCCCGTCGTGCTGATAAGTGGGGTGTTCTGATTCTTCTTGTGTGCCCTTCCATTGGTTCTGCACACCCAAATCTTCCCGGTTTGCTTTCTCTTTTCCTTCGTTCTATCATTTTTCTTCCCTGCTTTTTCTTCTGTTGTGTATCCAACTCTGTGCGTGACCAAGCTATCATTTTTTTAGCTGGTTCTTTGCCCCAAGGTGGAGGAGGAGTTGGAAGAGTGGAAACGGATTTGCTCATGTCGAGGAGGGAAAATGAGCTGCGAAAATCTCAGCTGTTCAACGGATCCAACGACTCCCAACATGCCACATCGCCTCCAATTTAATGAAACGAAGCGTTTCGTTTGCTGCATTTTTTCTTCTGATTCTTCAGATGAAATCCAAATTGTCCACTTCATCATCACCCATGCTCGTGCCACGCATCCTTCCACCTCCCCCGCGCTATACGCAATGTTTGAAGTGCAGCTTCCATCATCTTCACTTGTGCTCTGTTCCATTATCTTACTTTAGTACTATTGATATAACTGCTGATGTGCCAATGAAATGGTGCTAATTCATATATATATATATATACACACTTATAATTTAAACATAGAAAAATTTTCAAATTCATCTCTTATTTTCTTCACTAAGGTTTAGTCAATACATTTTCAGCATTTCCTTTCATTTGCCTGATGTTATGCATTGTGCGTTTGGGAATTTGACCCTGTCCTTTGAGGTTTTGTTAGTACATTTTCTGCATTTCCTTTCATTTGCCTGATGTTATGCATTCTGCTTTTGGGAATTTGACTGTGTCCTTTGCATGTGGCTATAGACCAAAGTTTTGACAGCAATTTTTTCACTCTCCCCGTCTCCCATGGAGACTTTTTATCTTGGTGGTGTTCATCTAAACTCCCAAAAAAGGAGGTCACCACTAGATGCTGCTGTACATTCTCGTATCGATTGTTTTTGTGCAAAACATTCAAAATTAAAGTCTCAGTTTCTGAAATTTTGGAGAATTCATATATGAGCCTATGTGAAATTATGCTAATTTTGGCTACCACAAATCTCAATGGAAATCGAAGTGGGAAACCAAAATTTTCATTTCCCAACAAAAATTTCAATCTCAATTTACCTGCTTGCCAAATCCCCACTTTTCTGCTGCTTCAATAACGAAGGGTGTGCCATGGAAATTCTTGGATGCCATAGCTCAATAACCTTGCTTGTGTTTGTCTTCCTTGGATTCTGCTTCACGACGAGAAGCGTTTGGTTATAGAACAGAGATCGTGAGGGGGAAATTCCACAAATAGCGAGGCATCTGGATCTGGAAAAGATTTGAGCCGTTGATGACTTTGATGGCTCAGATTCGATTTGCCAAAAAACACAGTAATGTGGCACGCTGTGTTCTGTCGGATTGATCGTGCGGTCCGCATTTTTCCAACATGAGTGCTGATGTTCCTTCCTTAACACGAGGGTTTCCGGAGTTGGAATGCCCAACAACTTGTCCTTCAGTACTGTAGCGCTAATACGTGTAGGGTAGTAAGTTTCACCTCTATCTAAGTTTCCTTTTCAATTTTCTTCTCTATTTTTCCTTTCAATCTTCAAACGTCTCACTGTGATGTTATTGCTCCTGTTTCAGCCCCTGAATCGTGCACACTCGAGCTTTCATCTGGTTTGAAATCATGCTGGTTTGACTCATTTCTTGACTTTTAGTTCTAGTCCCCAAAATCTTCCATTTCGATTTGTTAAATCCATGCATCTCCTTGTGAAATCCATCTTGTTCCATGTCACTTTTTGGGTCCTGAGGTTGAGTTTTGCTTTCACCTGTATGCAATCAATTATTCAGTCATCTTGCTTGGTGCATTTCAAGTTGGTTGATCCGTAGCCTTGGTGTATGATAACAACTGAAATTTTGGGATGTAGGCAATAGTTGTTATTCTTAATTTCTCATGGTTAAATTTTACAACCCCAAATGACTGCAGCTAATTTCTCGTGATGCTACTGACACGTGGTAGCGGACCCTCAAGGAAGCAAATTATTGAGACCATCGGAGTGTAATGATAGGTAATTGGAGAAGCCACAACAAAAAAATTTCCATTCCTCAAGTTAGCCTCCAAAGGTAAGCTTTATCATTACCTTGCAACAATGTAAGACACTAAATTAAACAAATAGGATTAGTGATTAAATTGATAATTAGTAGTTACAATGGAATTGATTAAGTAGTGAATTAAAGAAGCCAAGCTAGAGTAATACTAGCAAGAGAAATTAAATAGGTAAATGATAACAAAGAGTCTGATTGATTCATAGAAAGTTAAAAATAGAAATAGGAAGTAAAAAATTGATTTTGGAAATATTTTTTTTATTTTTATTTTAAAAAATTTGTAAAATGAAATAGATACTATTGAATAATGATTATATAAATATAATGACATTAAGTAAATTTCTTTTTCTTTTTTCTTCCCTTTTCAACTATAAATAAATCTTAAAATGAGTGAAATATTAATTAAGGACAATATTAGAATAGGAGTTTGTTTTTGCAAAATTTATCCATGTAAAAAGTGATGGATTAGGTAGAAGTTACATAAGGAAAAGTTAATAAAGCAAATGGTGGATTAATTAAACTCAACTAGGACAAGTTATTGTAAAGACTAGGAATCACATTGGGTAATAGGATAATTGAACCACACTAGGTATTAAGATAGGCCAAATACTATACTAGGAAACCTTCGAAAAAGATTAATTAAGCTAGGAAGAAATTAAGTTTAAGTAAATTCTATCTTGGGATAAATTAAAAAAAAAAAAAGAGAGAGACTTAACATAAGGCAAGTCGGTCGGAAGGGTAGGATTGAGGCTTAACCTAAGGCATGTTATATTGACTAAGTTTAATATAAAACAAAAGGAAACATAAACTACTTCATCAGTATTGAAAAAATTATTATGATTGTTTTTGGAGACATTTTCAAACATTCTGTTGGAAGGGTGATGGTGTTTGGTAAGAAAATAGCAATAATTAATTGTAAGCATTATAAGTAGAATATAAAAATTTATACTTTGAACTTCCTATTTCATTTTTTCTCTTCTAATTATTAATTGCATTCTATGTGTCTATCGAGATGTGTAACAATCATTAATTTTTATAATAGACTAACTCTAAGATAAAGATAAGAAAAATGATAAAAAGGAGTAAAAGTATAATTAAAATAAAGAAAAAAAGCCTAAAGGTCCACTTAAAGCCCAAAAAAGGGAAAATGAGAGCAAAATGGTAATTATGTGAAAATAGCAACATAATGAAACCCATTAGCATAGTGGTCATTATAGCCATTTTAAGCTTTTGAGAATCCAAAATTTAATTTTCTAATAATGAGAGTAAATAAAATAAATAAATTAGTCGAGTAATTCAAAAGTCCAAGATTCATGGGTTAGATAAGAAAACAATTCAAATCATAGACAAAATTGTTCAAAATGTTTCACTTTCTTACATTGGGAATTGTGTACTTAACATGTATCTTTTGTGTCCTTTCTTCTTCCCCAAACTCGACACTAGTTGTAGCAGTGAGAGAGAAAAGTTTGAAACATGAAGAAAAAAAAGGTGGAGAAAATGGAAGATGAAGGATAAAATTTCACCAATAATCTTAGGTATCATTTAGCCACATTTAGTTTCTCTTCTAGTTATGGAATTTTTTTTTTCTCCTCAGGAACTTCTCATTGATATAATTTTTATCTTGAAATGTTGAGGTTGGTGGGTGGATGTATATCATAAAGATTTCATTTTGAGAAGAATGCAATGGATATAAGCTAATTTTCCCAAGCTTTCCTATAAATTTTGTAGATTGAAAATTTGAGATTTTTTTTAACCCTAGAAAACTTGAATTTTAGGCAAGATAGGTGTTTTGATATATGATGTTTCCCATGGTTGAAAGTGGTATTTAACAATAAGAGCACATGAATTAGATATAATTTTGTTTGGGTTTGATGGAAATTTTTTCCTTTGAAATTTTGAGAGCATAGTTTGGCCATATAAGCTATGTAACGTTTGATTTTCATAAAAATGATAGAAACATATGTTTTAAAAGTAAATTCTCTAAAATAAATTAGTTAATGTTTAAAAAAATTACAATAATGATCTATACATTAAGTAATGAAAATAGGAGGCTAGAGGTGCTCTGAAACAGAAGCTAAAATAATCAGACGAAATTTAACGAAATTGTCACATAACGTAATGACATTTTTGTAATTTCAAGTAATTTTTAAAATACTTATAGGATGAATTTTTAAATAAAAAAATTGAGTTATTCAGGATTCTCAGAGGCCTTGAAAATCATAAGAAACCCCAGGATAATCAAAACCCTTCCAGTGTACATTTTCTAATATCGGTTGACCTGAACTTTGACTCTTTCATTCGGGAAGATTTTAGCTCAAAATTGAGTGATTTCAAAAGCATTTTATAAGATTGAGAACTTAAATTTTATGATGGAAAAGACGGTTCTTAAAAAGGAGTTGAAACGAACCGAAAATGAAAATGCCAAATTTATGGGACATAAATAAAATTTCTTTAGAATAATTTTATTTCTCTACCTATATATAAGTCATGCCCCATCCTTCTCCTCCTTAAACTAACTTCATTTCTGCCCTAAAATAGAGAGGAGACCAAGAGAGTGAGGTGCACAAGGGAGGAGGAAAAAAGAGAAGAAAAACCAAGTGAAAGGTATGAAAATTCATGAATTTTCTTAGTTTATCTTTAGTAAATTCCTTCTCCTTCTTCTTCTCTTCCTTCCCATAGATTTATTGAAATGTTTGAAACTGTTTTGAACTCAGACCAAGGAGGAGGAGTTCAAGTTTCAACAAAGGAAGCCAAGCAAAGAGAAGAGCTCTTGAAGAAATCTAGAAAAACCAAGGAAAAAGGCTAGTCTCCATACTTCGAGTGTGGAGAATAATAATATGCAAAAGAAACAAAGAAAAAATCATAAAATTTTAAGATAGAAAAGTTAGGGTTTTGAGAGCATAATCAAAATTATGATTTTGTCCAAGAGTTTTTAGGCTGATATAAGTGTTGTTATGAGTTTCTAAGATCTTTAAAGAGCCTCTCACATGCATCTCCCATCAAGGAAACAAAGAAAATTTCTTAGTCCCCTTAAAGAAGCATAGTCTCGGCTTAGGGTGAAAGAGGTACCAAGGGATAGTTTTAAATTCTTCCAAATTTGGTTTTGCATTATATATGATGGGAGAATATGAGAGGAAGCTTTGAAAAAATTTTAGGAGTCATAGATAATGAGATGTAGTTATATGTTCTATATTGTGACTTAAAGAAGTAACACCTAATTATGCTCTTTGAAATGATTGTGTGATGGCTTTAAGAGGTTTAAATGGAGTTAAAAATCATATATTAAAGGAAAGAATAAAGCCAAGATCATGTTTTCTCAAGGTTACTTCATTAGGTGCCATATAGAACCATAATTGAACTATATGAGCTATCTAACTTTTCAAATGCATGTGTAGCTTTAGCAATTATTCTAAGAGTGTAATTAGCTTTGATGTGTTATGTCTAGACCAAAAGAATCAAGTCTCATATCCTTGTGAGTGTATGGTCGAGGAAGAGAAAGAGTTTTCAAGGAAAAAAAGTGTGCTTGTGTAATTAAGGTAGCTCTTTCTTCTTTCTTTCATGCATGATTAGGTGTTGTTCTTGTCTTTAAACGTGTGTGTATATTTAAATGCCATGGTACGATGATACTTTTTTAGTATGTATTTATATGTTTTTAGTATGTATTTATATGCCATGGTACTATGATACTTTTTTATGTATTTGAATGATGTTTTATAAACATGTCTTAGTTTGCTTGAGTGTGGTGAAGAAAAAAGCTTTTTAGGTAGGGTGAGGATGAGTCAAAAGCCCCTAAATATAGATGAGACAAAACTAAAAGTCTTTAAAAAGTGAGGCTTAATCAAAAGTCTTTTAAGAAAATGGATGAGGTAAGTCTAAAATCTCCAAAGAGAATGGGTGAGACTAAACCAATGTATTAACAAGCCTATGTATGATTTATGTGACCTCTTGAATGCAAGAAATGTTCTATGTATGATTATATATTCCATGATATCCATGCATGCATTTTTAGACTTGAATTTACATCTTTTATATATGGTTGAAAGGGAAAACATCTATTGTAATTCCTAGAATCTCATTCCTTTCTCCTCATTGCCTAACAAGTCTAGGTGGACCAAGTGAACCAAGGAATGAGAGTCACCAAGTTTGATGGAGAAAGATTGATAAAGAGATGTGTTACTTGTTCTATTTGTAATCATTTTGATGGCATATGATGTAACATGATGATGAATATGCTGTATAATCATTTGAACATGTGTAATTACATCAATACTTGATGTATATATGAGAATTGATGTCATGTGAATGATATAACAACTTATTGACATTGAATGACAAGGAAAGGGTTATATGTTCTTGTGTATACCTTGGAGTGGGAGAGTGAGTTTGTGAAATTTAAGTTTGTGGACTTTTAAGACATGTTTATTAGATCATTTTGATACTTTCCTACATGCTCAAGTAGCCTTGGAAGCCTTGGAAGCAAATTTGGACCCTTTATGTCCTTTAAGAAGCACAAAAATAGCCATTTTGGAACCTTATAACACAATTTGACTAAATGAACAAATTTTCTCATGAAATTTAGCATGCATATAGATCTTATCTAAAACTTTTTGAAAAGCTAAAGACAAGATTATTTAGAGTTATGCAGAATTAATTATGAATTTTTAAAGTTGTCAAATTTCTGCTGTTCTGGTGTAGTTATTGTTCATATTGTCATTTTTTTTCTATGTCATTCGAGAGTCAAATAGTGTCCAATGCTCATAAAAGTTTAAAGACATAAACTAGACATGATAAGCTTTCTATGGCTACTAAGATCACCTCAATTGGATGTCTGAGTAGAGAGATATGAGTTTTTAAAGTTCTGTGTTAGTACTAGTAGCGCCAGCTGAGTTTATGTATTATTCAATCAATTTTTAGTGGCTATATATTCCTATTTTGGTTTGACCTTATTTTTAAAATAAAGTATACATCTATGACTTTTCAGAATAGTATAGTGTACATGATTTCGATTTTTCTAAATTTAGTTGTGATTTTTTAAAGTTGGCACTCAGAAGTTGGCAACAGAACCCGAGACAACTATGTAATATTTTGTGTATATATACTATGAGTTCAAGTTGTTGACCACATTTTGAGTTGTATGTATGTATTTAAATAGGAGAATGAAATGGATAAGTTTATTTGGTCCACGGGACATGAAATGAAATTTTTATTAGTGATGTAACGCAAAAATAATGTAATATTTTAATGGAGTTTTTCTTGAAGCTTACTATATTAAGGGAATGCAATTAGAAATGAGATGAGATAGGTTAAATAAATATGGTGTTACAAGCTATGTCCAGTATGATAAATTGTTTTGTTGAATTATGTAATTAGATGCTCAAATGAGTAAATTAGAGATGGTTTGGAGATTGTATGATGCAAATTTGCTAGGATCATGTTCTCTTGAAAAATTAGCTATACTTGATGTAAGATTTGAGAATTTGATACATGGATTGAATTAAGTATTGTGGTTGCCATTATGAGTTAAATACGATTAAAGAATTGTCACACCCGAAAATGCGATCGCGCGGCACCAAATCGGAATCAAAATTAAAAATAAGTAGAAAGAAAAGTAGAGTCGCTACCAAATTTTTATTTTTGAAAAGGTAAAATTTTAGAAAAAACCTTTTAATTTGGAATATCAAAGAAAAAGTGGTCTGCGAACCAGAAAATAGATTCGGGAGTCAATTGTGAGTGGGGAAGGTATTAGGCACCCCACAATACCCGTTACTAAGAACGGTTACCCTAAGTTAGTTGTGCAAAATTACCATGGCCTTTTAATTTATTTTGATTCTCCTTAACAAATCAGATGCAAAATAAGCAATAGAAATAAAAGAAATGAAATTAAAGAGGAAGAATGAAATTAAAGAAACAAAATTAGAAAATAGAAAAGAAATTAAGAAAATAAAGATTGAACAAAAAATTTTATTTACAAAGGTGGATTTGACCTAGGATGAAAGCTTAGGGCCTACGTACCCTCTAAAGAGGATTAAAGTCCACGTAGTTCGAATAGAGATTGTATTGGTTGGTTTTTTTTTGTTATTTTGTTTTTTTTAAGCTTTTGTTTACTTTTTTTTTAATTTTTTGATTTTTGTTTTTGTTTTTTTTTGTTTTTGTTTTGTTTTTGTTTTTTGTTTTTTTCTTCTTTTTAGTTTTTACTTTTACTTTTTATTTCTTTAGTTTTTTTTGTTATGTTTTTGTTCTTTTCCCTTTTTTTTTACCCATTATTTTTTTTGTTTTTGTTTATTTGTGGTTTTCTTTCACTTCTTTTTTTTGAATTTGGTTCTTGTTTTTGTCTTTCTTGATTTTCTTTTGGATGAAAAGACTAAGAAAATTAATTTTCAAGTGACATGAGTTTTGAATTTGGTAGATGTGTTTCGATTTGTTAAAGATAAAATGAATCTTTCTTTTCTTGTGTTTCCAATTTTTCCTTTTTTGTTTATTATCTCTTTGTCTCTCTTTTTTCTATTTTTTTTATTGCCTTTTTTTTCTTTTTTTTTTTTATTTGCGATTTTCTTTCACTTTTTTTTTTTGAATTTGGTTATTGTTTTTGTCTTTCAATTTTCTGCTCTTTTTTTTTATCACTTCCTTATTATTATTATTACTTTTTTTTAGAATGTTTTTTTTACAACACCAAAAGGACTTTCTTTAATTTTCACTTGGGTCTATCTGGATTTTTTTTTAACCAAAGGAAATTTTTTTTGTATATATATTTTTTTGCTTCTCGTTTGATTGGATTTGAATTTTTGATTTTCTTTCGTTCTGATTTTAGTTCTCTTAGTTTTTGTTTGCTTTTATTGCTATTTTTGTATTTTGAAATCAGACTTTGCCTAAAAAAAAAAAATTCTTATTCTTGAATACTTCTCTTTTATCCCCTTTGAAATATTTTGAACTAACTGTAATTGTTGATTTGATTTTCAGATATATTCCTTGAAATTAAGAGTCTATTCCCTTTTTTCTTTGGGTTAAATTTTTCCAATTTTCGGGCTTCTTTTTTTTTTTTTTTATTTTCTATTTAGTAAGAATAGAAAGGTCACTTTTACATTCGACAAGTGAAGAATATTTAAACGCCAAATCCTTAAAAATCACATACTTACTGAGGCACAAATTTGGGATCCAAACAATGTCAAAGAGGCTTATTGCCACACTTGACTTTGTATTGGCTTCCTTATATTCGAGGGGATGAAAACAAATCCCACACGATTGTTAATGGTAAAAGGTGAAATATGTAAAAGCATAGGCTAGAGGATCCAATGATACAATGGAAAACGCTCTTCCTTTTTTTTTTTTTTTAATATTTCTAATTTAGTATTGCGTCAACTCTATTCGAATTTTGGGTCTTGGTGGAGAGTCCACAATCAGATAATGAAAGGAAACAACTGAAAATTTCCGTTTACACGTCCTGAATTTCTAATTCGTGCTAACGCATCCACATAACAGAGGGCATTGAAATTTATTGGAAGTCATTAATTGAATCAAGGTGGAATTGCGAAAACAAGTCCAAGAAAATGGAAAAAGCAATTTGAAAATGCAATTTTTTTAACTAAGATTTTGCAACAAAAGTCGTATCCCGAATTAACGTACACCCCCTCCCTAACAAGTTCCCCAGTTCTGTGAATCGCTCCCCAGAATACATTCATACCGAATATTTATTCTGAAGCATGCATGTTTATCACAAACCGTAGCAAAATGGAAACCCAAACAGATTTAGTAGTCATTGATGACAATTAGATACAAAGTTTACGCCTAATTTCTCTCAAGCATTTTGTCGAGCACCTATTGTGCATACCTCAAACATACCAGACATATAGTATTTTAGTTCTTAGTCTTCCATTCCGATTACAGATTCTCAGCAACCACAAATGAAATTCATCAGAAGAACAGAGAAAACCAATAACGCTAGTGGTTTACCTGTAAGGATTTTGGGGAAAGAGTGAGCTACTCTTCTGCATCTCCTTCTCAGCCTCCTTCTTCGAGTCTTCTCCTCTCTCGAATCTCCCCCTTAGTCTCTGCCTCTCCTCCTCTTTTATTAGAGAAATTGTTCCTTTCTCCTCGTCTCTCCAGCCCTTTGCCTAGATCCCCTTCGGATCTAGTATATCGGCTTTGAAAACTATCAGCCCAGAACGTCGTCGTTCAGAGATGGGTTCACAGAAATCACCACCAACACTGGATGGGGTTCCGATGAGAGTGACCGGGAAGTTCAGAGGCAGCCCCCCCAGTAAATGGGTTTCACTTGGCGTTTAAAGATGGGGGGGCGGAGCAGAGCAGAGTCTCCCTCTTCTCTCTCCTCTCTCCCTCGCTATCTCTATAGTCTCCTTCCTTCCTCCTTCTTAATCTTCCTTCTCTGTGACTCTGTACGCCCTGTCTCTCTGCCTTTCCTTTTTTGCATTTTTTTTATGTCTCCCTGCCTCTCTGCTTCTTCTGGCCGGAGGCAGACGCCCGAAAGTAGGTCAAAATGAGGTCTGATTTTGACCCTTGTACATTTTTTTTTTGATTTTGATTTTTTTTTTGCCTTGGAGTTAATGGACCGAATTTAGGAAAATTGGGTTGCAGGTCCTTTTGAATTTGGGCTAGGGTTTAGTGACATGGGCCTACGCTAGGGAGGAAAATTTGGGCTTCGGATTGGGCCTATTTTTGTTTCCTTTTATCTAAGAAGTCCTGTTGTGCTTGGGTTTCTAAAATCAAGCTGATAGCCCTGCACACAAATTGTAATCTGAGAGTTTTAAATCTATTTTTTTTGGAAATAAATTCCTTTTTCTTTTCTTTTCTTTTTGAATTTTTGTTTTGATTTTTTTTTTCAAATTTTTTTTGTTTTATTTTCTAAAGCTTTTAATTTAAATTTTTTCATTTTTTCATTTTCGCCTAATTTTCATTTTTTCTTTTTGTCATCATTTTTTTTGGTTTTGGGTTTTTTTCTTTTCTTTTTTTTATTTGTAATTTTTTTAATTTGATCTTGTCAAAAGGTAACTTGTTTAGACAAAATACGGTGTTCACAGTTGCCCCTCTTTACTTGTTTCTTAGGTAATGAGATTGAAAATGTAATTTTTAATATTTTTGTATAAGGAATAATTAAAGATAAGAACACGTATTTTGTCTAAGATGATTTAATTGCCTTTTGACAATAGAACAAGGGGAAAAAGTGACTCAAACAAAATACGGTATTTGCAAGTTGCCCCTCTTTACTTATTCTTTAAGCAAGGAGAGCAAAAATGTAATTTTTGATTTCCTTAGCTTAAGAATAAGTAAAGATGGAAACATGTATTTTATTTGGGGAGCTAATAAATCAAGGAGAATTAACTTACCTAAAGGTACTTAAACAGATTAAAGAGAAAGGAAGTAATGTAATTTCGGAAAGGATGTTTGTTCTAATATAGGACTTTTATTGGTGCCTAACTCGGTGCAAGGTTTCGAGTGCCTATTCTGTGTAGGACTTCAAAAGATGCTTATTCTAGTGCAGAACTTTGAGTGGGTGCCTGTTCTGGAGTAGGACTTTGAAAAGGTGCCTGTTCTATGCAGGATTTTAGGTGCCTGTTCTGTGCAGGGCTTAAAGGCGTGCCTGTTCTGTGCAGGGCTTGGGTGCCTAACGTATGTAGGGCTTGAGGATGCCTAGCGTAGGTAGGGCTTGAAGGTGCCTGGCGTATGCAGGGCTTGAAAATTGTGCCTAGCGTATGTAGGGCTTGAAAAGTGTGCCTAGCTTATGTAGGGCTTGAAGGATGCCTAGCGTATGTAGGGCTTGAAGGTGTGCCTGGCATATGCAGGGTTTGAAAAGTGCCTAGCATATGTAGGGCTTGAGAAGAGGTACCTGACTTGCAGGGCTTTGAGGGTGCCTGGCCTATGCAGGGCTTTGTAAGGGGTGCCTAGCTTGCAAGGCTTTGTAAGGGGTGCCTGGCTTGTAGGGCTTTGAAAGTGCCTGGTTTGCAGGCTTTAAGGGTGCCTGGCTTGCAGGGCTTTGAGAGTGCCTAGCTTGCAGGGCTTTAAGGGTGCCTGGCTTATGCAGGGCTTGAAAAGGGGTGCTTGGCTTGCAGGGCTTTGAGGGTGCCTGGCTTGCAGGGCTTTGAAGGTGTCTGGCTTGCAGGGCTTGGAAGGTGCCTGGCTTGCAGGGCTTTGAAAGTGCTTGGCTTGTAGGGCTTTAAGGGTGCTTGGCTTATGCAGGGCTTGAAAAGAGTGCCTGGCTTGCAGGGCTTTGTAAGGGGTGCTTAGCTTGCAGGGCTTTGAAAGGAGTGCCTAGCTTGTAGGGCTTTGTAAGGGGTGCCTGGCTTGCAGGGCTTTGTAAGGTGCCTGGCGTATGTAGGGCTTGAGAAGAGGTGACTGACTTGCAGGGCTTTGAGGGTGCCTGGCCTATGCAGGGCTTTGTAAGGGGTGCCTAGTTTGCAGGGCTTTGTAAGGGGTGCTTGGCTTGTAGGGCTTTGAAGGTGCCTGGTTTACAGGCTTTAAGGGTGCCTGGCTTGTAGGGCTTTGAGGGTGCCTGGCTTGTAGGGCTTTAAGGGTGCCTGGCTTATGCAGGGCTTGAAAATGGGTGCTTGGCTTACAGGGCTTTGAGGGTGCCTGGCTTGCAGGGCTTTGAAGGTGCTTGGCTTGCAGGGCTTTAAGGGTGTCTGGCTTGCAGGGCTTTGAGGGTGTCTGGCTTGCAGGGCTTTGAAAATGCTTAGCTTGTAGGGCTTTAAGGGTGCTTGGCTTATGCAGGGCTTGAAAAGAGTGCTTGGCTTGCAGGGCTTTGTAAGGGGTGCTTAGCTTGCAGGGCTTTGAAGGGAGTGCCTGGCTTGCAGGGCTTTATAAGGGGTGCCTGGCTTGCAGGGCTTTGTAAGGTGCCTGGCTTGCAGGGCTTTGAGGATGCCTGGCCTATGCAAGGCTTTAAGGATGCTTGGCTTACAGGACTTTGTGGATGCCTGGCTTGTAGGGCTTTGTGGATGCCTAGCCTACAGGGCTTTGAAGGGAATGCCTGGCCTATGCAGGGCTTTGTAAGGGGTGCCTGGCTTGTAGGGTTTTGTAAGGTGCCTGGCTTGCAGGGCTTTGAGGATGCATGGCTTGCAGGGCTTTGTGGATGCCTAGCTTGCAGGGTTTGAAAAGAGTGCCTAGCTTGCAGGGCTTTGAGGGTGCCTGGCTTGCAGGGCTTTGTAAGGGGTGCCTGGCTTGCAGGGCTTTGAGGGTGCCTGGCTTGCAGGGCTTTGAGGATGCCTGGCCTATGCAGGGCTTTGAGGATGCCTGGCTTGCAGGGCTTTGTGGATGCTTGGCTTGCAGGGCTTGAAAAGAGTGCCTGGCTTGCAGGGCTTTGTAAGGGGTGCCTAGTTTGCAGGACTTTGAGGGTTCTTGGCTTGCAGGGCTTTGAAGGTGCCTGGCTTGTAGGGCTTTAAGGGTGTCTAGCTTGCAGGGCTTGGAAGGTGCCTAGCTTGCAGGGCTTTGAAAGTACCTGGCTTGTAGGGCTTTAAGGGTGTCTAGCTTATGCAGGGCTTGAAAAGAGTGCCTGGCTTGCAAGACTTTGAAAGTGCCTGGCTTGCAGGGCTTTAAGGGTGCCTGGCTTATGCAGGGCTTGAAGAGAGTGCCTGGCTTACAGGGCTTTGTAAGGGGTGCCTGGCTTTGAAGGGAGTGCCTGGCTTGCAGGGCTTTGTAAAGGGTACCTAGCTTGCAGGGCTTTGTAAGGGGTGCCTGGCTTGCAGGGCTTTGTAAGGTGCCTGGCTCGCAGGGCTTTGAGGATGCCTGGCCTATGCAGGGCTTTGAGGATGCCTGGCTTGCAGGGCTTTGAGGGAATGCTATTTTTTGGTGAATTTTTATTCAATTTAAAGATTTTACTTCGTTTATCTAAGTTTTATGCAAGGTAATGCACCTATATGAAATGTGGGATGCATGCAAAATGCTTGGCTTTTGAGCTTAGTAACACCCTTTTGCCTTGATATAAATCAGAATTTATATATAGCCATAAGGAGCATGAAACATGAAGCAGGCGTGATGTTACAGTTCAAACTTTCTTTTGTTTTTCGTTTGTCCCGGTAGGAAATCGAGGTCTATATAATGAATACACATGTAAAAAACACAAAGTGCATGAAATGTTCTATGAAATGCAAAATGTTTATTTTGATTGCCTTAATGTGAGTTTAGGGTTCACATGTATGCATGTATGAAATGCAAAACGTAAGCATGATACTTTGCTTCATAAAATGCGAATGTTGACTTTTGCCTTGCCCTAGTGTGAAGCAATATGCACGAAAGAAGCTTTATTTGATGAAATGCCAAAGTTTACTTTTTTTTCATCTCGCTTGCCCCATTGTAAACTGGGGTTCATATGTATGCATGTGTAAAAATGCAAGATTTTGGCAATATATGCAAATGTGGAATGCATGAAGTAAGTGAGGCTTCCTTTCATGAAGTGCTGATTTTTTTTCTTTTCCTTGCCTCAGTGTGAATTAGAGGTTATGTGATGCGTGCAAATGTGAGATGCCTGAAACAGGTGATGCTTCATGTTATGAAATGCAAATATTTGCCTTTCCTTGCCCCAATATAAACTAGAGTTTATGTGAAGTGTGCAAGTATGGGGCGCATGAAACATATGATTCCTTATTTCATAAAATGCAACTTACCCTACTTGCCCTAGTATGAGCTTAGGTTATTGTAATATATACACATATGAGATGCATGAAACATGAGATGCAAGTTGTTCTGTGTTTTGGTGTTTTTTTTGAATTTTTGAGCTTGAAAATTTTTTTTATTTCCAGAATATGGGTAATGTATGCAAGTGAACTTAACCCCCAATGGAAAAAAATGAGAACATTATCTTTAAACATTCTTAAATTGACTTTGAGTTTTGAACCTTTTTTCTTTTACAAGATCACCTAAAAAGAAAGAGAAAGAAAGAGAGCATTATTTCTAAATGTTTTTTTTTGAATTGATTTTGAACTTCACACCTCTTTTTTTTTCCTCTTTTTTTTGTAATCAAAATCATCTCGAAGGGGGAGAGAAGGAGCATTATTATTGTTTTTTATGTCTTGAAACCGATTTTGAATTTTAGTCTCCCTTTTTTTTTGAAAAATGGATTGATGAGGAAAATGTGATCCTCTTTAGTTTTTTTTTGAATTAATGAGACTAAATATGATCCTCTTTTTTTTTTAGTTTAGTTTTTTTTTGTTTTGTTTGTATATAAATTCAATGCAAGCATGTGACGCATGAAAAATCTCAAAATTTGTCAAAATATAAGATTTTTAGCCATTTGTATTTGAAGAAATGTCCCACCCTAGCTCTTTACTTGCCTTGGTGAGAAAAATTGGATCTTTGATTATCCCACCAAATTTGCCTTTTGTGGTTTGGACGGAGGAATTTATTAACGACTCTTGGCTAGCTAGAAATGCCCCTGAAAGAGTATCCTAAGCTAAGAAGACCCCAGACTCTTGCTTTGACTCATTTCTAAATGATTTTTTCTCCGAGTGATTTGTTGGCCATCAACCTTGGACTATTAACTTGATAAGGCAATCTTCTCTTGTCAACTCTTCATCATTAATGCTTGAAAGGTCAATAAGTTAAATCCACACTTACCTTATTTAACAATGCCAATGCAATCATGCATTAAAGGATACAAACATATGAGTTTAAGACAAAAAATAACCCCTTAACATTAGAAGGATGTAAGGGTTAATGAGGAGTGGGGTCATGTAAAATATTTTGGAAGTGGACAAATTGAATGGACAATGATTTGGCATAACGTAACAGAATGGGAAGATGCCTCGGTTTTACACTTGAAGGATTCTCCTTCGAACACTGGGGAAGTGAAATGGTGGGATAGAGAGAAGCTTTACTTTTGGATTCAAACTCCTTTTGAAAGAAACAATGGATGCGGTTAAAAGAATTTGCTTTGAATTAAACTTTTTGCCCCAATTTCAATTATTCTGGTTTTTCTTTTAATCATTCTTTTTGAGAAAACTTGCCCCATTATTTTCCCAAACAAGCTAAATCTCAACAAGGACTTTTGATGCTTGTAGTGTGGCCTTGGTGAATAGGTTTATGAAATAAAAGACATCAGGCTCGAGAATTACCATACCCCCATCAAGTCTCCCATTAGTCTCCTTCTCCTTTTGCTTTAACAAAATTCTATACTCGGAATTCACTTAGCAAGAGAGGATGTCTCATGACTATAATGGGGTCTAATGTGTAAGAAAATGGCTTAAGAAAAGAAGGTGAAAAGGCCCAAATATTCGGTTGAACTTGCAATGAGAAATTTGCCTTAGTGATTAGGCAACCTTGGCAATGTCTATCATGCTGGAGCTTTCTTTTGAAGGATTCCTTTTTTCAATTCTCTTTCAGCCTAATTCCCTTTAAAGGATTTTCCTCTTTTGACTTTTTGTGCAATGTAAAATGTCTCGTTGAGGATTTTGTTCCTGGATTGCACGTTAAGGTGAAGTTCCTTTTTGGAAGCTATTGCTTTTTCAGCCTTTATTCTGAAAGAGATTGCTCTTTGAGCATTTTTTTTCACAATTTTTCTTTTCCTCCTCCAATCTATTTCCCCTTTTTTTATTTGATTTTTTTTTGGATCTATTATTGTGCCAAAATTGCTTCTCTTTATATGGAATTCTCATTGCTTCCCGAATTCAATTCATGTTCTGTATTTGAAGAATTTTTTTTTAAGGCCCAAAGTGGTTAGCAACGGTTAAGAAGTGTTTGGATAATTGAAAGGAGCTTGACCCTCTCTTGATATTTGAATTATCAACATAAAAATCTGTTAAAGACTTTCCATCTCGAATGTTTCATGATTAGGGTGAAAGAAATGAACACCACTCCTGGCTCAATTGAGGTGACTAGAGGTTACTCCTTTGTACTTGGGAAGACAAAGAATGCCTTGTATCCTAGACTTAGTTTGCTTATGGGACATGCATTCATATGTGTAACTTGATCTTTCCTCTTCTTTTTTTCTTAGTAATGGAATTTGGGGCATATAATTAGCTTTAAATTTGACACTTCTTCACATCAATTAAATGTTTTCATAAGGAGTCATGGACATTATATTTGTGACTTTCGGTCATTTAGGAAAGGCATGCGATGAAAGAAATTGTGTCACCATTGCTGATGAAATAGGAGGATGGACAAAGAAGGAGAAACAAAAACATATGATTATTGTATTGACAAAGTTAAATAAAATAGTGTCCAATGGAAAGAATCAACTTCTATTAGCTTTAAATTTTAGTTATATAGAAGGATATTGACCAAATAAGCATTAACTGATTGTGATATGACAAGAAATTTCTTTGAGAGCTCAATCACTGATAAATCCCCATGAAATCTTATTTCCCCTGTCCCTTTATACCTCGTTCGTGAAGAGGTTGCAACTTTTCTTTCCCCCTTTTTTAGAGTGTCCCATTGCCCAAGGTTTAAGTTAACAACTATTTTTTTTAGACAATGCCATTTTGGGTGTGGAGGTTAGAGATTGGTGAAGGAAGCATCATATTTTTGTTAAAGCTGCTAATGCGAAAGTTAGGCAAATGGCTTCGGTCATAATTGAAATGATTTAAGGTGCTTTGTGTGGTCAAGTTTGGTAGGTGTTGATGAGTTTGGAGATGGATGGTTCAACTTTTTTTTTGAAATGGATAGGATGGTGGTGGGTAATAGTCATAGCCTGAAGGATATGGTGATATGGAAGGTTTGGAAGTAATAAGCAACTCTATCAAGACCTTGACAACTTTCCTTTTACCTAATCAATTAGCACCTCATCAATTCTTGCCCCCTAACCTCAATTTCACATTTTAGCTATTCATGAGTACACCTTTCTTTCTTTCTTTTTCAGATTTTGTCGAGTGGATCTTTCCATTGCAGAAGACCAAGAATCTTGTATCTTATAAATCTCAGGATTTTTAACATGGAATGCCTCATGACAATGCATGAATGCGATTTTATTATGTAGTTTTACCTATGAATTGATGGGTGTATTTAGTATGAGAGTCTTTTAAGGTGTGGGACCTTTATTTCTTTTGGGGAATTCGTTGCCCCCAATTGACCTAAGAATAGAGTTTAGAGTTTTCTCACTCAATATTACCCCAATGATAGTCACTTTTTTTCTTTTAAGTTATTTGACCTTTATTTTCCTCAAATGCTTTATTGCATACAGGGATAAATAAAGTTGACAAACAATCGTAAGAGAATATACTAAATTCTACATGGATGATGTCTAAGAAAAAGTCTAGCCAATCTAGATTTCTTTTGACAACTCGTGGGGTCATTTTCAGATCTTCCAACTTGCTTTAGGATTTTATTGTGTTTCCATAAGGAATGAAGTTAACAGTATCGTTCAGCATCAAATTGAACTCTTAGCCATTTCAAGCCTTGTAGCCGATTTGGCCTTTACTTATTTTGGAATGGAATATATGGTATCATGTCAAAATTTGCTATCTTCGTACAGGTCGCCTAAGATTAGCTTTTTTTTTTAATTAATTGGTGGAGCATTAGTTGATATTCTCCCACATTTCTCTAGGAGCTTATTGATCTATAGGAAGTTGTGGCTGATTACTGTGCTTAGGAAGGGATGGTTCGTACACAATTGATACTTATGAGTTAGCTTTGATAATAAAAATGAGTTAATCTAATGGTCCATTGATATATGATGGATTTAGTGTTGCGTACTTGCTCATACACCATTGAGAATAATGTCTTGGTTTAAAAAAAAGAGAAAAACTTTGTACTTCTTCTCGAGAAACTTATTGCTTCATTGAAGAAAAAGTAGTTGACAATCAATTTGAGAGAAATATGCTTTTCTGCATAATAGATGTCCAAAAAATAATTCCAATCTTTACCCAAGACATGATACTCAATTGTTAATGTTTCAAAACTTATAGATATTATGATTTCTCATAATTTAAAAAAAACTTTCTTTTTATTTTTTTTAATGAGAAATTTATCGTTTTACGGAGATGAGAATTTTAAATCGAATTTCTTTTTTAGAAGTAAAACTGAATTGTGTATTATTTATTATTTTATTTCCTTCCTTTTTTTCAATTATGTAGGAAGAAATAAATGAGGGTAAATGTTTCCTTTTCAAGGGATTATGATAAATGTGGTTGTGGTCTATTCGGGATTGGAAACCCACTAGGCAAAGGTTAATTTAATGAGCTCCTACTGTCATTATAGTGAAAGTATGCCTAATTGTGTAGTGACATCTCGTTAGCTACTCCTGTAAACAGTGAGGTGTGTCACCTTCTCTATGGTTTTTATTAGATGCATGGAATTGGTGACAAAACGATTAAAAAAGAAAGAGAAAAAAAAAGCCCTCTTTTATCCTAATACGGGAAAACCTTAGGTTAGGAACACAAGTTTGCCAAAGTGTGGCTCTAACCATCTAGGAGGCATCTAGGGCTTGATTACTGCATTTTTTTTTGGGTAGGTCTATGATTTCTAAAATTGTAGGTCCCTAAATTGCCCCCCATAAGGTGAGGATCTCATTATATAGAATTGACCTTGAGAGGAAAAGGATCCTACATAGGTTAAACTCACATAACAAGGTACAATTTAGGTGAGGTCTTCATGATAACCTCAAGAAGCATGAGGCTTCACAGGGAAATAAGTATAAACCTCTACTAACCTAGGGAGCACTCAGACCCGGGTATAGGGCCCATAACGTGTGTGAAGTGATTGTGTCTTAGTGAGGTGTGTGAGGAGAGCATTTACCTTTTCATCTTATAGACTACCCAATCCTCATCTGCTAGGCAGATTGACAGAACAGAAGGTAGAGAAGCATATATACAGATATAATTAAAACATGCACAAATATGGTTGTCTACCCTAAGGTTTTATTCCACATGTTGTCTATCCTAACACATGATATATATACAATCAATGAAATAAAATAGATGAAGCAAACACGTGAATGACATGTTGTCTACCCTAAACATGTGAGACAAACAACAAACAAAGAGGAGGGCATGATAACTTGCACAACTAACTTAACATTGGGCTTGACTCACAAAATCTCCCCAATGGAGTCGCCATACTATCACACCCGAAAATGCGACCGCGCGGTGCCAAATCGGAATCAAAATTAAAAATAAGTAGAAAGAAAAGTAGAGTCGCCACCAAATTTTTATTTTTGAAAAGGTAAAATTTTGGAAAAAACTTTTTAATTTGGAATATCAAAGAAAAAGTGGTATGCGAACCAGAAAATAGATTCGGGAGTTAGTTGTGAGTGGAAAAGGTATTAGGCATCCCACAACACCCGTTACTAAGAACGGTTACCCTAAGTTAGTTGTGCAAAATTACCATGGCCTTTTAATTTATTTTGATTCTCCCTAACAAATCAGATGCAAAATAAGCAATAGAAATAAAAGAAATGAAATTAAAGAAACAAAATGAGAAAATAGAAAAGAAATTAAGAAAATAAAGATTGAACAGAAAATTTTATTTACAAAGGTAGATTTAACCTAGGATGAAAGCCTAGGACCTATGTACCCTCTAAAAGGGATCAAAGTCCACGTAGTTCGAGCAGAGATTGTATTGGTTGGTTATTTTTTTTTGTTATTTTGTTTTTTTTAAGCTTTTGTTTACTTTTTTTTAAATTTTTTGATTTTTTGTTTTTTTCTTCTTTAGTAAGAATAGAAAGGTCACTTTTACATTCGACAAGTGAAGAATATTTAAACGCCGAATCCTTAAAAATCACATACTTACTGAGGCACAAATTTGGGATCCAAACAATGTCAAAGAGGCTTATTGCCACACTTGACTTTGTATTGGCTTCCTTATATTAGAGGGGATAAAAACAAATCTCACACGATTGTTAATGGTAGAAGGTGAAATATGTAAAAACATAGGCCAGAGGATCCAATGATACAATGGAAAACACTCTTCCTTTTTTTTTTTTTTATATTTCTAATTTAGTATTGCGTCAACTCTGTTCGAATTTTGGGTCTTGGTGGAGAGTCCACAATCAGATAATGAAAGGAAACAACTGAAAATTTCCGTTTACACGTCCTGAATTTCTAATTCGTGCTAACGCATCCACAAAACAGAGGGCATTGAAATTTATTGGAAGTCATTAACTGAATCAAGGTGGAATCGCGAAAACACGTCAGAGAAAATGGAAAACGCAATTTGAAAATGCAATTTTTTTAACTAAGATTTTGCAACAAAGTCGTATCCCGAATCAATGCACACCCCCTCCCTAACAAGTTCCCCAGTTCTGTGAATTGCTCCCCAGAATACATTCATACCGAATATTTATTCTGAAGCATGCATGTTTATCACAAACCGTAGCGAAATGGAAACCCAAACAGATTCAGCAGTCATTGATGACAATCAGATACAAAGTTTACGCCTAATTTCTCATAAGCATTTTGTCGAGCACCTATTGTGCATACCTCAAAGATACCAGACATATAGTATTTCAGTTCCTAGTCTTCCATTCTGATTACAGATTCTCAGCAACCACAAATGAAATTCATCAGAAGAACAGAGAAAACCAATAACGCTAGTGGTTTACCTGTAAGGATTTCGGGGAAAGAGTGAACTACTCTTCTGCATCTCCTTCTCAGCCTCCTTCAAGTCCTCTCTTCTCTCGAATCTCCCCCTTAGTCTCTGCCTCTCCTCCTCTTTTATCAAAGAAATCGTTCCTCTCTCCCCGTCTCTCCAGCCTTCTACCTGGATCCCCTTCGGATCTAGTATATCGGCTTTGAAAACTATCAGCCCAGAACGTCGTCGTTCAGAGATGGGTTCACAGAAATCACCACCAACACTGGATGGGGTTTCGATGAGAGTGGCCGGAAAGTTCAGAGGCAGCCCCCCCAGTAAATGGGTTTCACTTGGCGTTTAAAGATGGGGGGCAGAGCAGAGCAGAGTCTTCCTCTTCTCTCTCCTCTCTCCCTCGCTATCTCTGCGGTCTCCTTCCTTCCTCCTTCTTAATCTTCCTTCTCTGTGACTTTGTGTGCCCTGTCTCTCTGCCTTTCCTTTTTCGCATTTTTTTTGTGTCTCCCTGCCTTTCTGCTTCCTCTGGCCCGAGGCAGACGCCCGAAAGTGGGTCAAAACGGGGTCTGGGTCAAAACGCAGGGTTACCTGCATTTTGGCCCTTGTACACTTCTTTTTTTTTTTTTCTAATTTTGATTTTTGTTTGCCTTGGAGTTAATGGACCAGATTTAGGAGAATTGGGTTGCAGGTTCTTTTGAATTTGGGCTAGGGTTTAGTGACATGGGCTTACGCTAGGGAGGAAGATGTGGGCTTCGGATTGGGCCTATTTTTGTTTCCTTTTATCTAAGAAGTCCTGTTGTGCTTGGGTTTCTTAAATCTAGCTGATAGCCCTGCACACAAATTGTAATCTGAGAGTTTTGCATATGTTTTTTTTGGAAATAAATTCCTTTTTCTTTTCTGTTTTTTTGACTTTTTGTTTTGATTTTTTTTTTCAAATTTTTTTGTTTTGTTTTCTAATGCTTTTAATTTAAATTTTTTCATTTTCGCCTAATTTTCATTTTTTCTTTTCGTCATCATTTTTTTTGCTTTTGGGTTTTTTTCTTTTCTTTTTTTTTATTTGTAATTTTTTTTAATTTGATCTTGTCAAAAGGCAACTTGTCCGGACAAAATACGGTGTTCACAAGAATGTTATTTAAGTTGTGAGAATGAAAATAGAACCAAGAAAAAAAATGAATGACCTTAAGTTTTGTGTAATCTTGAATTTTGAGACTAAAGAGAAAAAAATTAAATTATGCATACTAATGGATGAGTTGAATCAAATGAACATTAAAAGTGTTCTTTTGGTTAATATAAGGAATTTAGAAAGCTTAAAATGTGAAGAAAGAAATTTCATCTAATGAAAGTCTTAATTTTGACCTAAGAAAGGAGAATTTGTGAAAAGTATGTTAACAATAGAATTGTATGAGTTTTGTCTTAGATTGAGTATTGCAAAAGTATATTTTAGGCTATGACATGGTCAAATGTGAAATCCAACGAGTTAAAGTATGATTTAGAGAATTAAAGTGTAGTTGTGGAAGCTTTAAAACATGTTAAACTTAACTTAGGTGTTGAGTTGAGTTATTAAGTACCCTCGTTATTTATGCTATTATCTAATATGATGTTTTAGGCAATTTAAGTGATTAAATATTTTTGGGAGCTTCAGCCAAGAAGAGAAACTTTTTATGCAAGAGTTGGTAGCTTGCTTGATCTTGGCTTGTAACTCCTTAAGGTGGTAATTCTACTCTTCTTTGCTTGCATGATTGTTGCTTAGTGATTAAAATGTTTGTATGGAATTTTATACTTATAATGAAATTTTTTTATGATATGACTTGGTTAAGTATACTATATTTTCATGTGCCATTATGGCTAGAGGTGCCTTACGACATCATGTATCATGAAGTGGGAAATTGAGCACGGTAGTTTTTTCCAAGCCAATATATGTATGTATTCTCATAAACTAGTAGCCATTGACTAATTTATGTAATTGTGTATTCTAATATTTTCATGATAATATTTTAAGCATGCTTGTATTCCATTTCTTAAGTGATGGTTTGTATGCATTTAATGGGAGATTTTTTTATTGAGATTTTCCAATCTCATTACTTAAGTGATGGGTTGTATTCCATTACTTGAGTGATGGTTTGTATTCCATTACTTGAGTGATGATTTGTATGCATTGAATGGTGGATTTTCCTATTAATATTTTTAAAGCTCATTCTTTATGTGTAAACTAGCCCATGCCAGGTGAAGGTAGTGCCATGAAAAAAGGCAAACAAGTTACCTCCTAAAAGGGTTGAGAGTTTGAAGGAGATTATTTTGATATGTTTAGTTTTATTTTGATATAGATAGATGTAAGTGAACATGTTATATTGGGCTAAACATTTTAGTAGATATTGTTCCCTTGAATTATATTTATCTAGGATGATGAATGTTAGCATGAGGAATGTTATTGTAAGCCCTTTTGAGCTCTTAGTTTGGTATAGATACGTATTGTTGAATGGAAATGTATGGATGTGTTAAACCATGTAGCCTTTGGTATTTGAATTATATAACGAGATGGAATTATGTTGAAAAGTAGAGTTATGCCTTGTTCTTCCTAATTTTCTCTTCAATGTTGAGAATATGCATGAAATACTTATGAATTATGTTGGATATAAGGCACCAATAGGGTTAGCTACTAACTTAGCCTTCAAAGTATATACGTATGTCATATAGGGATTTTAAAATGTCATTTTAAGGAAACTTGGTGTGAAATTAAAAAGAGAAGAAATGTGTATATGATTATATAAGTGGTTGAAGCTATGGACCTTTTAAAGTGGTCTGGTAGGTTGAACTATAGTTAATTAGATATGAAATGTGTTATCTCAATTTGATGCTATCATGAATAATTAGGCACTTATTAATTAGGTATATTGGAAAAAGCTTATTACCAAATGTTGCCCACTTGGTAAGTGTGACAAAGAAGCGACTCCATAAGGTTTCACTCTCGCATTTGTAGTGTAACAACATATATTTCTAACTTATTTCATACTATCCCCATGTCTCATGCCATGAATTCCATGAAGAGGCAAGGAAAAATAACATTAAAAAGTGAATATTTTTACATTGTGTAAGGGATAAAAATTTTATTTGATATCACGTGTACTATTCAGTTCTCCAAAAACCAGAGAAAACGTGAGAAACGTAACGTATGATTTTTCTGTAAACGAACAAAATTCACCAGATACAAAAGGAAGTCCCCAGAAATGATGTAGTTAAGGTTTTGAAAAATTTGGGAAGTATTCTAGACTCCTAAAAATGAGAATTTTAGGCTCAGACAGAAAGAAAAAGGGAGCTAGAATGAAGAAATAATTTCTTACGAAAAACTTATGAAACATAATGGCATTTTCATAATTTTGAACAAATTTTAGACTTCACACAGGAAGGCTTTTTAAATGAAAATTTTGAGTTCTCTGGGATTCTCAGAGGCCCTGAAAATCATAGAAACCCTCGGGATAGTTAAAACCCCTCCGGTGGATGTTTTCTAACGTCAGTTGACTCGAACTTTGACTGATTCATTCGGGAAGGTTTTAGATCCAATTTGAGTGATTCCAAAGGCATTTTACTACATTTGGAACCTAAATTTCATAATGGAAAAGAAGGTTCTAAAAAAGGAGCTAAAATGAAGAAAAAATGAAAATACCAAGAATAAAGGGCAAAATAGAAATTTTTGAAAAGTATAACTTATTCCCACCTATATATATGATGCACCATTCTTCTCCCTTCATTATGCGCAACCATGTTCTACCCAAAACTAGAAGAAAACCCTGGGGGATGAGCCACACAAGAGGAGGAAGAAAAGGAGGAGAAATTCAAGGTAGAAAGGTATGGTTTTTCATGCTCTTTCTCTTCCAAACCTCTTCTTCTCCATTCTCATTTGTTTCCTATGATTATAATGAAGTTTATAAATATGTTTTAAGGGAGAAATTGAGGGGAAAATTCGGATTTGAAGAGAGGAGTTCAAAGAACACAAGATTCAAGTGAAAAAAAGCAAGAAAATAAGGTAATTTCTCTTTCTATGGTTGTCATTTTTGGTTCCCTTCTCCACCATTTCGCCCCACTTGAGAAAACCCTAGGAGGAGATGATTTTAGGCAGAATCAAGCATGAATCTAAGGAAAAAGGGTGTGAAGATTAAGAATATGCAAAGGGAATTATAAAAAAACCACTAAATTTCAAGATGCAAATTCTAGGGTTTTGTGTGCACCTTCCAAAATCTGATTTCCTATGATAATTCCTAGGCCTAATTAAGATTTTAAATGAGATCCTAAGATCCCTAAGATGCTCCCCACATGCTTCCTCCTTCAAGAAAATAAAGAGAATTCCAAGGAGGCCAAAAAGGGGCATAGTCTCGACCAAGCATGGATGGAGTAGCTAGGGAGAGTTTTAAATTTTTTCAAGCCCATTTTTGTATCATATATGATGAATGAATATGAGGGGAGGCCTTGGAAAAAATTTAGAACTCATAGAAAGTGATTTGGTGCTTTAGGTTCCACATTATGACCTAAAGAAGCAACATGATGTTAGGCTCTTTGTTTTAATTGTGTGATAACTCCAAGAGGGTTAAAAGGAGTCAAGAATCATATTTGAAAGGAAATAATGGAGCCTAGAAATTGTTTAAGGGGTGTTGCTTCATTAGGTGCATTTATGGACCATAATAGAGCCTATAAAGCAATCTAGTATCTAAGCAAGTTGTATAACCTTAGAGTTTGTTTCATGAACCTAATTGGCTCCCATAAATTGTATCTAGGCTAAGAGAAACCATCTCCACCAATTTGTGGGTGTGTGGCCGAAAGAGGCGGCTTGAATCCAAAGGGAGAAGTGTGTGATTGTGTGCAAGGTAGCTCTCTCCACCTTTTCTCATGCATGGATGTGTGTTTAGCTTATTTTAGAATGTGTGTATATGTATTTTCAAGCTATGAAAAGTATGCTAGCATGCCTTTATGTGCTATGACTCTTGATGCCATGTTATGTTTCTAAATGAGTACATGATGCTTGTTTGAATTTGCTTGAGTATGAAGAGGCCAAGAACTCTTGAGCTTGGTTGAGACAAAGTAAAGAGTCTCCCAAAAGCAAAGTGGACTCCCAAGAGTATGGTTGAGTCCAAAGTTCTCAAAGAATGGGTGAGGCAAGTCCAAAATCCATGAGAAGAAGTGTGAAGCTAATCTAAACACTTGGTGAGCTCTTGAATGTCTTGTATGATTTGTTTATATGCCAAGTTTGCTTTTAAAATATCCATGACTTCGATTTTCTCTATGCATGCAATTGTAAAGCTTGCTTTGCACATATTATATATGATTAAATAGGAGATGAGTTATTGGGATTCTTTGAATCTCATCCCATCCTCTCCAATGATCTAACATGCTAGGTGAACCAAGTGGATATACTAATGGGAGCCAACAACATTAAAGGAAGGAGATTGACAATCATAGGTTTAGCTTTTGTCACTTTAAGACCTTGATTGTACCATATGATGTATATGATGTTGTAAATGGTCTATGACCTTTGAGACATGTATAAATATGCTATTATGTGATGTTTAGATATATGAATATGATGTATGACCTCTTGCATTTACTTGAGTATGTAATGCCAAAGTGTGCAATGTAGGAGTTTAATGGAAATGTGCATAAGTGTGGGTTGAATGGCCAAAATGAGATGCATAAGGTTTGAGACCATTTAGGCAGCTCACACAAGTCTTAAATGTGCTTTTAGACTTGCCCAAAAGGTGCCACAACCAAGGGAAAGCCATTTGGCAATTTTGATACCTCATGTGGAGCCAAAATTGACCATTATGGAATCTTATATCACTTTTTAGCCAAATGAGTTAGTCTTAATATGAGATTTGGCATGCAATTAGGTCTCATTGAGAGATTTTTGAGAAGCTAAAGATCATAATTTTTGGAGATCTACAGAATATTTGATGATTTTTCAAAGTGGGTAATTTTTTTGGTTTTGGTCTGCTGCACTATTCATTTAGTCTGAAATTGAATTGTTTTACAAGGCTCAAATGATTTCTAATTGCCACAAAATTTTATACAAAGAAACTAAATATTAACAGTGATTCATGCCAACTAGAAGCACCTCATTTGAATTCTAAAGAGGGAGATATGAAGTTTTGAAGTTTCTATCTAGTATCAGTAAATTTGCTCGACCAAAACCACTGTTCCATTGAATTCTAAGGTTTGGGTTTGATGAAATGATCTAGAGATATTTTTCCTCTCTAGTTAACATCTACAGATTTTTAGATTGGTATCATTTGCATAGATTGGATTTTTGTGGAATTAATTGGACATTTTCAAATTTTTCTGCAGAATTCTGTATCAGTTCCAGGATGCAGTCCGACCTTTGAATTATTTTGTATGTCAAATGCCCTTTTTGATGAATGTTATGACTTAGGCGTATTTTTAGTGTGAAGTAGACATCCATAGCTTCCCATAATGACCAAGTTTGCATGATTTTGAGTTTTCTAGATTTACTTATGATTTTTCAAAGTTTGGTAAAAAAAAGGAGCAAATCTGACCGAAATTAAACAAGCCCATTTTATGCTTCATTTCGGTTTCTATGAATTGTGGGCATGATTTTATCATGCAAAGGAGTTGTATTGATGTAATTAAATATAGGAAAGTATAGTATATACTCATACGGCCCACGTGATAGATTCATGAAATTTTCATATGTAGCGTAACGCAAATTTAATCCATTATTTATATCCCATTTTCTTACAACTCCTAAGCATAACATGTTATGAAGCATGTGAATTGCACGAGGAAGGCCAGAAAGATATGGTATTACATCACGTGGGTCATGTGAGTTCATATATTATATTCTCATATTTAATTATATAGATACAACTCATTTTCATCACCAAAAGTGGCCTAGAACTCGTGCAAGGCAAGGGAATACATAAAATTCATGATAGTAGCCTCGACCAGAATTTTTCCTTTTCTATCATAACCTTTGAAAAATTATAACTAATTCTAGAAAAATAGAAATCCTATATTCTTTATCATTTTGGAAAGCTACAGATGTCTACTTTATGCTAAAAATATGTTCAGGCCATGAAACATAATACAAAAGACATTTGACATTCGAAAAGATACTGAGGTTCGACTGGCTACTGGTACTAATATAGCATTCTGCTATGAACTTAAAAAATGTCCAATTAATTCCAAAAAAATTCAATTCATGCAAATGATACTAATCTAGAAAGCTACATATGTTAGCTAGAGGAAAAAAATAATTTCAAACCAGTTTAGGCACGATCAGGATTCAAAAACTAATCAAATAGTAACCTAGGTCTGTCTGAATGCCTGATACTAGATAGAAATTTCAAAAATTCATATATCCCTCTCTAGACATTCAAATGGGGTGCTTCTAGTTGTCACAAGTCAGTGGGAGTGTGTAGTTTTTTCATATAAAATTTCATGGCAATTGGACATCATTTGCCCCCTGAGTGACAAAATTTAATTTCAGACCTGAGTGAATAGTACCTTGAACCAAAATCAAAAAATTTTCCAACTTTGAAAACTCATCAAATATTCCATAGACCTCCAAAAATTCTGTACTTTACCTTCCCAAAAATATCTCAACAAGTTATAAATGCATACCAAGTTTCGGACCAAGAAGAGCTCATTTGGACAAAAAGTGATATAAATTTTCAATATGGTCACTTTTGGTCCATATAAGATACCAAATCTGTCCAAATGGTCTCCTTTGATGTTTGGCACCTCTTGGGCATATTTAAAAGCATGAATATGACTTGTATGAATTGCCCAAGTAGTTCCAAACCTCATGCATCTCATTTTGGCTATTCCACTTCCATTTATACATACATTTCCATGATGCAAGTTTGCCATTACATGTCTAAAATGTATATTTCCATACATATAACCTTAAACTTCATTTGTACATGATATAGTAGTATAATTATATATATTCATGTTAGTGATTGTGCCCTAGGCCAATCACTATATTGCAAACATTGTATTTTATTAAGAAATACGAGTTTTCTTTTATTACATTATTATATTATTTGTATATTCTATATAATAATATTCTTGGATAAATCATATTGATTATCCTAAATATCCTTAGTCGATCATCATTGTGGGAATGATGATGAACTAATACTAGTATGATTTTGAATGATGATTATGTGTTAATCATGTATATAAATACGAATCAAAATCATAGGCACTTGTTAGGGAACAAGATGCTAGATTGACCTATTATGAGATAGCTACATGGATTAAGTTATAAGCACATCTCATATATAACCGTATCACCAAGCCCTTAGACTTGAGATCACTATAGTTTCCAACATGAGGAACACTATTTTTTGGCATAGTCAAAAGTCATCATTAACCAGGTGATCATAAAGGCTATGATCAGGTATAGTGAAATTCATGTAGAAGAAAATGAGTAGTCAAGATAGGATTTATCCCTTTGATTAATAGAGAGATATCTTTGGGCCCTTCGATGAGTGAAGACTGAGAAATGCATGGCCGTACTCGAATGGAAGGGTTTCCATTTGTACTACACGTAGATTGAGAAAGTGACGATCAAGTAAAATGAGGATGACATTTCTATATCTCATACTTAATCTAGATCTTGTGACAAAAGGAATGTGATAAGGTTATATGACAGGTTATATCGGATCACCGATCCCTATATGACTTGGGTAGTTACAATGTTTTATTAGAGACCGCTTGTGACTTGTGGGTCAAATAGTGTTATTAGCCCATAGGGTCGTATACAAGAATGAGTCAACTCGAGTTAAAATGTCCAAATTCATTGAATCTGAAATTGCATTTAGATTCAATGAATATCACGTTCAATCTAGGGTGGAAGAATTTTATAAATAAATAAATATATAATTTATAAAATTTGAAATATATATATTTATATATTCAAAATATATATATCCTTTAATTAATTTAAATCAATTAGTTTTAAATTCAAATCTATATGATAGATTTAAATTTAAACTAATATGATAATTTAAATTTAATTTATCTTTAAATAATTAGTTAAAATTTAAATCTATTAGATAGATTTAAATTTAAACTAATCTATTTAATTCAAATTTGATTTGATTTAAAATAATGCATTTTAAATTAATCAAATATATTTGAAACCCTAATAAGATACCTCTATAAAAAAGTAGGAGGCTTGGGTTTCTAGAATTATAGAACAAAAGAAAAATCTTAGAGAGAGAAAGCGTATGGCACTGTAAGGACACCGAGCGAGAGAAAATATACGGACAATGTACGAACACTGTACGGACGCCTAGAGAGAGAGAGAGAGAAAGAGAGAGAGGAAGAGGAGAGCGTTTTCTCTACCAAGAACATGTACGGACGTTGGTAAAAGGCACTAGCATACTATTCGAGTTAAGCAATCATTCGTGTGGATATCGGTATAGAGAGAAGATCTGAAAATCAGTTCTTGAGATCCGACGATAAAAGGTAAATATTTTTAGATCCACTCGATTTAAACAACATTGATAGATCGATGGGAAGGGATTCAGGATTTTAATTTTCTTCTACGTGTCCCAAAAATTCCTAAGAGTGGTATCAAAGCCACATCAATGGTTGTTTAAATTGAGTTTTTGTGTGAAGTTTTGTGACTTTTTCCTTTGTTGTGATTTCACATGGCTATATGTGATGCAATATGTTGCAATGTGATAAAAGTATGCGAACTTAGGGCTCACATGATTAGTGTTTGAATCTGGCATTCATATATGTATTATAGGTTCAAATTAATTTTAAATTTGATTTCATATAAGTGATATTTGAACTCTACAATTCAATATTATGTGCGATATATGTGTGCAAATTACAAAGAGGGTTGAATTTGATTTAGAATCTAATTCTAAATCTATTCAATTCGGACTATAAATTGTTCAATTTGGATGCTTACAAATTTGTTTAACAAGTCTCTTCATGTTTACGTATATAACATGTTATTCTGTACATATATATTTATATATGTTATGAACATGCTTTCATGACATGAATGAACAATCCATATTTGTATATGTATGTAAATATGATTTTAAATATGTGATTTGCATATGATGAAGAAGCTGGATGCGTTGATAGGATATATTTAAATCTGTAATATATGTATGTGATACATGAATCTCAGATATGTATATATGATACATGTTTTTCTGACGAATTTGTCTTGTAAGTATGTGATATGCGGTTTTGACAGATGGAATTTTGAATCTGTTATATGCACATTGTTTATTTGATTATGTGATAAATATTGATTTGAATTTGTGTATATGAAACGTGTTTAGTGTAACCTAATATGATATAACACTAAGATCATAATGCTTACAACCTTTCTTATGAGATGAGATGTTTGTAACTTTATATATGAATTATGTTTGTTTGGATTGGATGGGTATGGTGCATAATATGGCCCTAGGTTTTTATGGTTTGCAATTCTTTAAATACGCCCTACGTGTCGTGCCTCTCTTTATTTATTCTAGATGTACATTCTCTTCTCATCTCACTCCTCTCAAATGTTCAATTGAGGTTTCTCTTTGTAGTTTCTTTTTATCTTAGAAGAATCGTCTCATTGGCTTAGGAGGAGATAGGCTGGATGGGCCATATTATGACACATTTATTTTATATTTCATGATGAGATCATATGTATGTATGAGATACTATCATAGTAAATTATCATGCAATGATTAAATATTTGAATCACAATGAAATAATAACAATAAAATCCCTCGAATCAAATTTTAAGTTAATATGCCACCCATTTATGAACACCTATCAAGGCTTTGATCACCTAAGCGTATGTTCCATCAAAGTGGATACACTTAGGTTATCTTAGTGAGGTAGCTTGGGTAATGGTGATACTCATAAGGTTCATAATGGTTTGACTTAATTGGGACTATCAAAATGGTTTTGGGTTTCAAGGCACTAGATGAGATTAAACATGCCGGATCATATGATAATAGAATCTCATAAAGATCTAAGAGTTACATGTGATGTAATTGGTAAACAAGTTACCTACTGATGATGCCTCAGTTGCTTAAGCACTCAATTAAACTAAGATTGAATTAATGCAGTATAGATCAACCCTAGGTCATTCTTCCCAAAGAGCAATTTATGGGTTAATTTGAATTGATTTTAGGTAATTATTTGATACTTGCTATTTGATGCAAATTCTAAAAAACTATCTCTACGCTAAATGCAAAATTAATTGAACTAAATGCATGCAAATGGGAGGGGGTTTTGAATTAAGAAATTAAATTTCAACTAAAAGAGAAAAACCAAACAAGTAATTAAACTAGATTGTTCTAAATTGAAAGTAAAGTGATTGTGAAAATGCAAAGAACAAACATGAGGCAACCAAGGTTTGGCAAGGGGATTTTGGCTCTCATTACTCACCCAAGATTGATTGAGACCAAGAGAAATGATTGGATAATAGAGTAATGAATTTAATTAACTTAATCCAAAGATAGGAAACCCTAAACTTAAATGCACATCACTTGACTTAACTAGAAATCCCTTAGTTAATTCAAGAAATTTGCAAGTAATTAAGCCGATTAAGCTTATCAAATCCTTCAACAATTGGGTTCAATTAATTCTGGAAATTTGATTTCAATTACCTAATTGAACAATTAAGCAATCATACTACCCAATTCAACAATCAAGTAGCGCAAAAGACCACAATATGCAATTAAAATTATAACATTAATCAAATCAATGCAAGAGAACTCAAACATCAATCCAATCAACATTAATAAGTCCAAAAACCAAAATTCCAACAGCCACAAAACATAAATCCAATCTTAAATACCACCAATTCCAATTACAATTCAAGATAGAATCATTGTCCAACTTAAAACTAGGTCTCAATAGTTAATCCATATAGAAATTCCTAAAACTAGAAAATCTCTAAGTTCTTGAAATTGAAAGAGGAAAAGGTAGGAAAACTAAACTCCCCCAATGGTCTTCAATCCAATTAATTCAAGAGCTCAAGCTTTCCTCCTCCATGCTTCACCTTGGTGCCACCTTTAATTAAGCTTCCATGGATTTTGTACTTCTAAAATCCATCAAGTTTTCTGCCATGAAGAGGAAATGAAGGAAAATAAAGATGATGGTGGTTCAACTGGAAGGGCAACGTGCAGATGAGTAAATGAAGAAGCAACAAATTCTTGGTCTAGGTGCTCTCTTCGGGTGTCTTGCTGTGTAGTTCGAATAATAAAACAATTGAATGAATCAATCAGCAAAATCTCCCTAGCAGCGTTCCTCTCGTCCAGTACAGAGGCAAAGAAAAGTCAAAGCAACCATTCTCCAATCATCTTCTGCCCCGTCAAGTCCAAAGAGCCAAACAAAATGAATAAGCAACAATTCAATCTTCTCTAAGCGCTCTCTTTGTCTTTGCAGTCCCCAAAGAAACCAAAGAAAATCCAATCCAGAATCAGCAGCCTCCAGGTCTATCGTCTCACAACGTCCAGTCTGAAGGAGCTCTAGAAGAATGAATCAGCACAGCTCGTCCTCTGCGTCTTGGGTCTGGCGTCCCTCCGCGTCCTTGCTGCTGTGTAGTCCAGAAAAACCAAAGAAGGATGAAGTAGCAAATCCTTTCCCCCTGGCGCCTCCGTCTCTTTTCGGCGTCTTTTTCCTTCCCTAAACCGAAGAGAAAAATTCCTCCAGCAGCCAAAATTTTCCTTTTTGTTTTTCGGTGCCTTCTCTTGACTCCTCTCACAAGAATACAATAAAATAAAATAAAATAATGAAAACCTAATATTGTATTTACAAAATTGCCATCATTAAATATTTAATAAAAACAAAAATGATGCTCCAATCTTGACCCTTGATCCACTTTAATTCTTCAATTTATTTGCCCAAAAATTATGCACAAATTTAATAAATGTTTTAAAGATTGAAAATATTTAACCCATCAAAGAAATATGGAAAATAAAGTATTAGCAATTTAAATCCAAAAATTCTCCTAATTAATTCAAAATTATATTATTTTCCAAAATTGACCAAAAATTCAAATATTGAATAATAAATCCATTTAAGCCCAAATTAATCATTAAAAAAATAATAAATATGAATAAAAATATATGAAAATCAGCATTTATCACCTACCTAAATAACTTAATTTTAAGCGTCTTGCCAAAGCGGACTTACAATTGAGTGAAATATGGGTTTTAGTCTGCTAAATTAAATTTGGGTTAATTTTTAGTAAGAGATTATTAACTTGACTTTGCATATTTTTGTTGTAGAAAATGTCAACAAATAATTCTGTTACACTATCATTGCAATTCGTCCTTGAGAAGGACAAACTAAATGGGACCAACTTTTTTGACTAGTTTAGGAACTTGAGAATTATTCTCAAGTAGGAGAGAAAGTCATATGTCCTAGATCAACCCATTCCTGAGAAGCCCGTAGCCAATGCTCCAAGAGCCTAAAAGGATGCCCACACTAAGCATCTTAATGACTTTGTGGATGTAGGATGCTTGATGCTAGCCACCATGATCACAGAACTTCAGAGAGATTTGGAACACATGGAGGCTTATGCGATGATTGTACATCTCAAGAAAATGTTCCAGCAATAGGCAAGGCAAGAAAGGTATGAAACTACCAAGGCTTTACATTCTTACAAAATGACTGAAGGCGTATCAGTTCGTGCTCATGTCTTAAAGATGAAAGGCTACATTGATCAGCTTGAAAGGCTTGGATTTCCTATGAGCCAGGAGTTAGCTATAGATTTGATCTTAAACTCACTCCTGGAAAGTTATGACCAGTTTTTCATGAACTATAATATGAACAACATGGAGAAATCAATTTATGAACTGCATTCGATGCTTAAAACTACTGAGCAAAATATCAAGAAAAAGCCAAGCACTATTTTAATGGTTCAGAATGAAAAAGAAAGGCAAAAGCAAGGGAAAGGGAAAGGGCTCAGACAATAAGTCCAAGGACCAAAACAAGCCTAAGCCCAAATCCAAGCTTGAAGCCAAGAAGGCAAAGCCTCCCAAGGAAGGACTTTGTTTCTTTTGCAATGAGTTTGGTCATTGGAAGAGAAACTGCAAGCTCTACCTAAAAGATTTAAAGAATAAGAAGAATAGCAGGGCTATTACTTCAGGTATTTATGTTATAGAAATTAATCTTTCTACTTCTTCTATATAGGTAGTAGATACTGTATATGGAACTCACATTTATACAAATGTGCAGGGTCTTAAAAGGAGTAGAAAGCTGAAAAAGGACGAAATAGACCTACAAGTTGGAAACAGAGCAAGAGTTGCTACTTTAACCATAGGCACTTATGAATTAGTTTTGCCTAATGGGCTTTTGTTAGTTTTGAACAATTACTATTATGTTCTTGCTTTAAGTAGAAATATTATTTCACTTTCTTATTTAGATAAGGAAGGTTTTACTTCAGTTTTTGGAAAAAATAAATGTTCTATTTATTTTAATGACATCTTTTATGCGGACGGTGATTTGCATGGTGGTCATTATTACTTGAACCTTGAAATTCCTAATAATAAAAATATCTATAATGTAATTACCAAGAGGATCAAGTCAAACGATTTGAATCTGACCTACCTATGGCAATGTCGTCTAGGCCATATAAATGAGAAATGCATTTCAAAGCTCTATCAAGATGGACTACTCAACTCATTTGATTTTGAATCATTTGACACCTGCGAATCTTGTTTATTAGGAAAGATGACTAAGGCACCTTTTACTGGGCATAGTGAGAGGGCCACTGACCTATTGGGCTTAATACATACCGATGTATGTGATCCACTAAGTACCGCTGCTAGAAGTGGTCACTTGTACTTCATTACTTTTATAGATGACTATAGTAGATATGTATACATCTATTTAATGAGACACAAATCTGAATCTTTTGAAATGTTCAAAACCTTCCAAAATGAGGTACAAAATCAGCTTGTCAAAACTATTAAAGCACTTTGATTTGATCGAGGTGGTAAATATTTGAGCTAAGAATTTATTGACCATCTTAGAAATTGTGGAATTGTCTCACAATTGACCCCACTAGGAACACCATAATGGAAAGGTGTTTTTGAATGAAGGAATCAAATCCTATTAGATATGGTTCGATCTATGATGAGTCAAATAAATCTTCGACCATCCTTTTGGGCCTATGCATTAGAAATAGCTGCGTTCACACTAAACCGTGTACCATCTAAGATTGTTGAAAAGATCCCATATGAGATATGGACTGGGAAGAAGCCCAGTTGAGGTTTTCTCAAGATTTGGGGATGCGAGACATATGTTAAGCAACAAACCTCAGATAAGTTAGCATCTAAATTTATAAAATGCCATTTTATAGGGTATCCTAAGGAAAATAAAGGATACTACTTTTACAATCCCAATGAGAATAAATTGTTTATTACTCAAAATGGTATCTTCTTAGAAAGAGAATTTATCTCTAAAAGAACTAATGAGAGTAAGATACATCTCGAAGAAGTTTGAGAGCCACAAAATCGCATTGAGCCAGAGATGGAAAAATGAGAAGACTCACAATAAGTTGTTGAGCCTATTCAAGTAACACAAGGCCCACGAAGGTCTGATAGGACATGACATCTACCTCAAAGATATGATTTCTTTTAACTAAAAGTCGTGATGTGTTACTCGTTGATCAAGATGAGGCAACTACCTATCAAGAAGCTATAGTGGGATCAGACTCTGAGATATGGCTAGAAGCCATGAAGTCTGAGATGCAATCCATGTATGATAATCAGGTATAGACCTTGATTGACCCACCTGAAGGTATAAAAACCATTAGGTGCAAATGGATTTTTAAGAAGAAAATCAACATGGATGGCCAAGTGCGTGCCTTCAAAGCATGATTGGTTATAAAAGGATTCAAACAAACCCATGGTATAGACTATGATGAAACCTTTTTGCCAATCGCCATAATTAAATCAATCAGGATCCTTCTTACCATTGCAGCGTACTATGATTAGGAGATCTGGTAGATGGACGTCAAAACAACATTCCTTAATGGAAAGATGCTTGAGGATGTGTACATGACACAACTTGAAGGTTTTGTACATCCAGAGGATTGTGGGAAGGTTTGCAAGTTTCAAAAATCCATTTATAGGTTGAAACAAGCATCCCATAGTTGGAATCATTGCTTTGACGAAGTAGTCAAAGATTTTGGATTTATCCAAAATATCGATGAACCTTGTGTTTACAAGAAGGTTAGTGTGAGCACAGTTGTATTTATAGTGCTTTATGTTGATGACATCCTACTCATTGGAAATGACATTCCTACCTTGCAGAATGTCAAGACTTGGTTAGGAAAATGTTTCTCAATGAAAGACTTAGGCGAAGCCACTTACATCTTAGGGATAAGGATCTATAGAGATAGATCCAACAGGCTAATTGGCCTAAGTCAGAGCACTTACATAGAAAAAGTATTACATAGGTTTAATATGCAAGATTCAAAAAGGGGTTCTATACCTATGTCTCATGGCATCAATCTCAGTAAAACTCAATATCCTAGTACACATGATGAGTGAGATCGCATGAGCAAGATTCCATGTACCTCGGCCATTGGATCTATTATATATGCTATGTTGTGCACTTGATCGGATGTCTTATATGCCTTAAACATGACTAGTAGATATCAGTCAGATCTAGATGAGAGTCACTGAACTATTGTTAAGAATATCCTGAAATACTTAAGAAGGACTAAGGATGTATTCTTGGTATATGAAGGATTGGAAGACGAGCTTGTTGTGAATGGTTACACAGATGTAAGTTTCCAGACCAACAAGGATGATTTTAGATCGCAATCAGGATTTGTATTATATTTGAATGGTAGAGCAGTCAACTGGAAGAGCTCCAAACAAAGCACAGTAGCTGATTCTACAATAGAAGCTGAGTACCTAACAGCATCAGATGCAGCTAAAAAGCTGTTTGGATTAAGAAGTTCATCATTGAACTAGGAGTAGTGCCTACCATCTCAAATCCAATAGATCTATTTTGTGACAACAATGATTTTATATCACAGGCTAAAGAGCCTAGGTCACATCAAAGAACTAAACATATAGTTAGGCGATATCACTTCATTAGAAAAATCATTGATAGGGGTGATATAAAAATATGCAAAGTACCAATTGATGATAATGTTGTTGATCCACTTACTAAACCGCTTGCACAGGCATAGCATGAATGGGTATTAGACACATCAACGATTGGACCTAGTGCAAGTGGAGGTTGTTGGCAATTGTGCCCTAGGCCAATTATTGTATTGCAAACATTGTATTTTATTATATTATTATATTTTTTGTATGTTCTATATAATTATATCCTTGGATAAATTATATTGATTATCCTAAATATTCCTAGTCGATCATCATTGTGGGAACGATGATGAACTAAGACCAGTATGATTTTGATTGATAATTATGCATTAATCATGTATATAGATATAAATCAAAATCTTAGGTACTCGTTAGGGAACAAGATGCTAGATCGACTCGTTATGAGATCACCATAGTTTCCAACATGAGGAACACTATTTTTTGGCATAGTCAAAAGTCATCTTTAATCGGGTGATCATAAAGGCTATGATTGGGTATAGTGGAATTCATGTAGAAGAAGATGAGTGGTCAAGATAATATTTGTTAATCTGATTAATAAAGAGGTATCTTTGAGGCCCTCGATGAGTGAAGACTGAGAAATGCATGGTCGTGCTCAAATGAAAGGGTTTTCATTTGTACTGTCAGTCTACACGTAGATCGAGAAAGCAACAATCAAGTAAGATGAGGATGACATTTCTATGCCTCATACTTGATCTGGATATTGTGTGGCAAAAGGGATGTGATAAGGTTATATGATAGGTTGCATCGGATCATTGATCCCTATATGATTTGGGTAGTTACAATATGTAACATTCGGTTTTCTAAAAACAAGAGAAAGCGTGAGAAACGTAATATACAGTTTTTCTGTTAACGAATGAAACTCACTGGATACGAAAGGAAGTCTCCACAGATAATATAGTTAAGGTCCCAAAAAATTTGGGAAGCATTCTAGACTCCTAAAAATGAGAATTTGAGGCTCAGACAGAAGGAAAAATGGAGCTAGAATGAAGAAACAATTTCTTACGAAAAGCTTATGAAACGTAATGGTATTTTTGTAATTTTGAGTAAATTTTGGAATTCACACAAGAGGGATTTTTAAATGAAATTTTTGAGTTTTTCAAGGTTCTCAGAGGCCCTAAAAACCATGGGAAGCTCTAGGATAGTTAAATCTCTTCCGGTGGACGTTTTCTAACGTCGGTTGACTCAAACTTTGACTGATTCGTTTGGGAAGGTTTTAGCTCCAATTTGAGTGATTCTAAAGGCATTTTACTAAATTAGGAACCTAAATTTTATAATAGAAAAGAAGGTTCTAAAAAAGGAGCTAAAACGAAGGAGAAACGAAAATGCCAAGAACGAAGGACAAAATTAGAATTTTTGAAAAGTGTAACTTCCTCCCACCTATATATATGATGCACCCTTCTTCTCCCTTCATTATGCACGACCATGTTCTCCCCAAAACCAGAATAAAACCCTAGGGGATGAGGCACATAAGAGGAGGAAGAAAAGGAGGAGAAATTCAAGGTAGAAAGGTATGGATTTTCATGGTTTTTCATACTCTTTCTCTTTCAAACCTCTTCTCCTTCATTCTCCTTCGTTTCCTATGATTAAAATGAAATTTATAAATCTGTTTTAAGGGAGATATTAAGGGAAAAATTCGGATTTGAAGAGAGGAGCTCAAAGAACACAAGATTCAAGTGAGAAAAAGCAAGAAAACAAGATAATTTTTCTTCCTATCGTTGTCATTTTTGGTGCCTTTCTCCACCATTTCGCCCCACTTTAGAAAACCCTAGGAGGAGATGATTTTTAGGCAGAACCAAGCATGAATCTAAGGAAAAAGGGTTTGGGGATTAAGAATATGCAAAAGGAATTATCAAAAAACCATTAGATTTCAAGATGCAAGTTCTAGGGTTTTAATTACACCTTGTAAAATATGATTTTGTATGATGATTCCTAGGCCTAATTAAGAGTTTAAATGAGCTCCCAAGATCCCTAAGAGGCTCCCCATATGCTTCTTCCCTTGAGAAAACAAAAAAAGCTCCATGGAACCCAATATGCTTCATAGCCTCGGCCTAGATGGGTTCTCCTAGCTAGGGAGAGTTTTAAATTTTTCTAAGGCATTCTTGAGTCATATTTGATGAATGAATATAAGGGGAGGCATTGGAAAAAATTTACAACTCAGAAAGTGATTTGGTGCCTTAGGTTCCATATTATAACCTAAAGAAGTAACATGGTGCTAGGCCTTTTGTTTTAATGATGTGATGACTCCAAGAGACTTAAAAGGAGTCAAGAATTATATTTGAGAGGAAAGAATGAGGCCTAGAAATTGTTTGAGGAGTGTTGCTTCATTAGGTGCATTTATGGACCATAATGAGGGTTATAGAACAATCTAATGTTTAAGCAAATTGTGTAGCCTTAGAATTTGTTTCATGAACCTAATTAGCTCATAGAAATTGTATCTCGGCTAAGAGAAACCATCTCCACCAATTTGTGGGTGTATAGCTGAGGCAAAGGAAGGAAATTCAAGAAGAAAAGTGTGTAGATTTGTACAAGGTAGCTCTCTCTACCTTCTTTCATGCATGGATGTATGTTTAGCTTGTTTTAGAATGTGTGTATATATATTTTCAAGCTATGAAAAGTTGTTAACATGCCTTTATATGTCATGATTCTTGATGCCATGTTATGTTTTAAATGAATCCATGATGTTTGTATGAGTTTGCTTGAGTGAGGAGAGGCCAAGAACTCTTCCCTTTGGTAAGGATGAGCCAAGAACCCTCGAACTTGGTTGAGACAAAGTAAAGAGTCTCACAAAAGCAAAGTGGGCTCCCAAGAGTATGGTTGAGCCCAAAGTGCTCAAGAATGGGTGAGGCAAGTCCAAAATCCATGAGGAGAAGTGTGAGGCCAATCCAAACACTTGGTGAGCTCTTGAATGATTTGTATGAGTTGTTCACATGCCAAGTTTGCTTTTAAAATGCCCATGGCTTTTATTTTCTCTATGCATGCATTTGTAAAGCTTTCTTTGCATATATTATGTGTGATTGAATGGGAGATGAGCTATTGGGATTCTTTGAATCTCATCCCCTCCTCTCCAATGCTCTAAAATGCTAGGTGAACTAAGTGGATATGCTAATGGGAGCCAACAATACTAAAGGAAGGAGATTGGCAATCATATGTTTAGCTTTTGCTACTTTAAGACCATGATTGTACCATATCATGTATATGATGTTGTAAATGGTCTATGACCCTTGAGACATGTATAAATATGCTATTATGTGATGTTTAGATGTATGAGTATGATGTATGACCTCTAGCATTTACTTTGAGTATGTAATGCCAAAGTGTGCAATGTGGAAGTTTAATGGAAATATGCATAAATGTGGGTTGAATGGCCAAAATGAGATGCATGAGGTTTGGGACCATTTGGGTAGCTCACACAAGTCTCAAATGTACTTTCATACTTGCCTAAAAGGTGCCAAGACTAAGGGAAATCCATTTGGCAACTTTGGTACCCTATATGGAGCCAAAATTGACCATTATGGAACCCTATGTCACTTTTTAGTGAAATGAGTTAGTCTTGATTTGAGATTTGGCATGCAATTAGATCTCATTTAGAGATTTCTAGAAAGCTAAAGATCATAATTTTTGTAGGTTTACAGAATATTTGATGATTTTTCAAAGTTGAAAAAATTTATGTTTCTGGTTTGTTGCACTATTCATTTAGTCCAAAATTGTTTTCATTTACTAGAGCCTCAAATGATGTCCAATTGCCATGAAATTGTATACAAAAAAACTAGGAAATCATAGTGACTTGTGTCAACTAGAAGCACCTCATTTGGAGGTCTAGAGAGGGAGATATGAATTTTTGAAGTTTTTGCCCAGTATCAGTAACCTTGCCCGACTAGAAGTACTGTTCCATCAATTTTTGAGTTCTGGGTTTGTTGAACTGATCTAGAGATATTTTTCATCTCTAGTTAACATCCACATATTTCTAAATTGGTATCATTTGCATGGATTGGATTTTTTTTGGAATAAATTGGACATTTTCAAATTTTTTTGCAGAATTCTATTATAGTTCCCAAATTTAGTCTGACCTTTGGACCATTTTGGATGTCAAACGTCCTGGGTGATGAGTGTTATGACTAGGGCATATTTTTAATATGAAGTAGACATCCTAAGCTTTCTAGAATGACCAAGATTGAATGATTTTGATATTTCAAGATTTAGTTATGATTTTCCAAAATTTTGCCCAGAAATGAGATCGATTCTGGTTTAGAATGAATACTCACTTTCCATGTCTCTTTTCAGTTTCTATGAGTTGTAATCAAGTTTTTATGATACAAATGAGTTATAATAATGTAATTAAATATGAGGAGGTATAGTATGAGCTCATACAGTGCATGTGACACTGAGATGAATTTCTAGATACGACGCAACGCACAAATATTCATTATTTTCCCTTGCTTTTCTATGAGAAACCTACATCCTCCATAATAGTAAGTCATTGAAAGGCATAGGATGAGCTAGAATTTATGGTGTTACACAATGTCTTGTTAGAGACCGCTTGTGACTTGTGAGTTAAATAGTATTATTAGCCCACTACCAATATCATATGGGCTTACAGGGCTGCACACAAGAACGAGTTAACTTGAGCTAAAATGTCTAAACTCATTGAATCTGAAATTGTGTTTAGATTCAATGAATGTCACGTTCAATCTAGGGTGGAAGAATTTTATAAATAAATAAATATATATTTGATATATATAATTTATAAAATTTGAAATATATATATTTATATATTCAATATATATATATCCTTTAATTAATTTAAATCAATTAGTTTTAAATTCAAATCTATATGATAGATTTAAATTTAAACTAATATGATAATTTAAATTTAATTTATGAGATAAATTAAATTTGAATTAAGTTTTAGATTTATATTAAATAATTAGTTAAAATTTAAATCTATTAGATAGACTTAAATTTAAACTAATCTATTTAATTCAAATTTGATTTGATTTGAAATAATGAATTTTAAATTAATCAAATATATCTGAAACCCTAATAAGACACCTTTATAAAAAGATAGGAGGCTTAGGTTTCCTAGAACTACAAAACAAAAGAAAAACCTTAGAGAAAGAGAGCATACGGCACTGTATGGACGCCGAGAGCGAGAAAGCATACGGACACTGTATGGATGCCTCGAGAGAGAGAGAGAGAGAGAGAGAGGAAGAGGAGAGTGTCTTCTTTACCAAGAACATGTATGGATGTTGGTAAAAGGTACTAGCACGCTGTTTGAGTTGAGCAGTTGTTCATGTGGATACTGGTAGAGGGAGCAGATATGAAGATTAGTTCTTGAGTTCGACAGTAAAAGGTAAATATTTTTAGATCTACTCGATTTAAATGACATTGATGGATCCATGGGAAGGGATTCAGGGTTTTAATTTTTCGTTGCATGTCCCAAAAATTCCCAATAGTTTATAACATCATGAGACATATACAACTATTGATTACAACATTTGACATTCATTTGGCCTTAAAGAAACAAAATCTATACCCTTTGATGTCATAATCTCATCTCTCAAGTAGTTGGTTCCTATTTCGTTGTTCTCTTGATCCACCTAGCATGTCAGAACATTGGAGAGGAGGGAATGAGATTCAAAGAATCCCAATAACTCATCTCCCTTTCAATCACACATAAAAGATGCAAAACAAGCCTTACAAATGCATGCATGGGCATATTGACCTGTGCAATCATTCAAGAGACATTTTTAACATTTGAGTAAGTTATACATAACATACATAGGCTTACCAAGTAAGTGGATTAGCTTTATCCATTCACTTATGGATTTTAGACTTGCCTCACTCATTTCTTTAAGAGGTTTTTGACTCAACCTCACTCTTGAGAGACTCTTTCTTTTATCTTAACTAAGTTCATGGGTTCTTGGCTCATCCTTACCATGGCTAGAGGGTTCTTGGCTTTACCACACTCAAGCAAACCCAAGCAAGTATAACAAACATTATTTGAAAATATAATGCATTATCATGGTACCGTGGCATATGAAATCATGCTAGAATACTTTTCATGGTTTAAAACACACATATACACATTCAAAGACAAGCCAAGCATATATTCATGCATGAGAGAAGGAGAAGTGAGCTACCTTGGAAGCAATTATACACTTTTTCTCTTGAATTTGCTCTCCCTTCCTCGACCTCACACACACAAAGGTGTGGGAATGATTTCTCTTGGCCTAAACACAATTTATGAAAGCCGATTAGGTTCATGGAGTTAATTCTAAGGCCACACATCTTCCTTACACACTAACTTTGTCTATAAACCCCTTTATGGTTCCAAGAATGCACCTAATGAAGCAACACCCATCAAATAAATTTTAGGCTTTATTCTTTGCTTTTATATATGATTCTTGACTCTTTTTAAGCCTCTTGGAGTCATCACATAATTGAAACAAAGAGCCTAACTACATGTTGCTTCTTTAGGTCATATTATGGAACATAGGCACTAATTCATTCTCTAGTCTTCCTAAATTTTTCTCAAGGATTTCCCTCATTTTCACTAATCATATATGACTCAAAAATGGGTTTAGAAAAATTTAAAACTCTCCCTAGGTATCCAAATCCTTCTTGGCCAAGACAATGAAATAGTTTTGCCTCTATGGACTTTGCTTTGTTTTCTTGATGGAGGAAGCACATGGGGAGACTTCTAAGGATCTTAGAAGCTCATTTAAACTTTCATTTAGATATAGAAATTAAGGTGTCAAATCAGATTTTACAAGGAGCACATGAAACCCTAGAATTTCCATGGTTATTTGTTAATTCTCTTTGTATATTCTTATTCTCCACACTCTTTTCTCCTAAGATTCACCTTTGGTTCTGCCTAAAATCCAAGCCCTCCTATGGCTTCTTGAGTGGGGCGAACCATGGAGAGAAGAGGAGTAAGGGGTAGCAATCATGGAAGAAGAAATTACCTTGTTTTTCCTTATTTTCTCGCTTGAATCTTCCCTTCTTTAGCCTTCTCTCTTCAAATCCGAATTTTCCCCTTAATTTCTCCTTTAAAATAGATCCATATACTTCAATATAATCACAAGAAAGAAAGGGAAATGGAGAAGAAGAGGTTTGCAAGGGAAAGAGCATGAAAAACTATCAAAAATTAATACCTTTTAGCTTTGATTTCTCCTTCTCTTCCTCTTCCTCTTGTGTGCCACTCTCCTAGGGTTTTTTTTCTTTGGTTTGGGGCAGAAACATATAAAGCTAAATGAATGGGAGAGTAGGGTGCCCTATATATATAGGTGGAGGAATAAAGACTTTTTGAAAATTTCCATTTTGTTTTTCATTTTTGGCATTGTCGTTTCTAATTTGTTTTAGCTCCTTTTTGAGAACCGTCTTTTTCATTATAAAATTTGGTTTCCCAATTTAGTAAAATTCCTTTGGAATCACTCAAATCGAAGTTAAAATCTTCCTGAACGAATCCATTAAAGTTTAGGTATATCGACGTTGAAAAACGTCTACCGGAGGGGTTTTAACTGTCCTGAGGCTTCTTATGGTTTTCAGGGCCTCTAAGAACTCTGAAGAACTCAAAACTTTCATTTAAAAAGCCTTGTTGTGTGAATTCCAAAATTTGCTCAAAATTACGAAAATGCCATTACATTTCGTAAGTTTTTCATTAAATTTTGTTTCTTCATTCTAATTCTATTTTTCTTTCCATCTGAGTCTAGAATTCTCATTTTTGGAAGTTCACAATATTACTCAATTTTTTTAGGACTTTAACTAATTCATTTCGGGGGATTTGCTTTGAAAACACATCCATTTTTGTCGTTTAATGAAAGCCAGACATTCGTAAAAATGACAAAAATGGATACTCTTTTAAAGTAGGTCTTCTAAAATGAATTGGTTATGATCCAGAAAAATTAAAATAATGATCTAGACATTAAGTAATGAATTTTGGAGGCCAGAGGTGCCCTAAAATAGAGGCTAAAATAACTAGACAAAATTTAACGAAATAGCTACGTAACGTAATGACATTTTCGTAATTTTGGACAAATTTTTGAATTCTCATAGGAGGGATTTTTAAACAAAAAATTTGAGTTCTCTGAGATTCTTAAAGGCCCTGAAAACTATGGAAAGTCCCAAGATAGTTAAAACCCCTCCGGTGTACGTTTTCTAATGTCTGTTGACCTAAACTTTGACCTTTTTGTTCGGAAAGATTTTAACTCTAATTTGAGTGATTCCAAAAGGCATTTTATAAGATTGAGGATCTAAATTTTATGATGGAAAAGAAAGTTCTAAAAAAGGAGCTAAAACGAATCAAAAACGAAAATGACAATATTAAGGGACAAAATTAAAATTTTTGGAAGCAAATCTTGAACTCTAGCTATATATATGATCACGCCCCACTCTTCCCTTCACTTAGCTCATTTTATTTTTGCCTTAAACTAGAGAAAAAAGCAAGGGAGTGAGGCGCACAAGAGAGGAGAGAAATTTCATGGATTTTCTTGGTTTCTCTTTAGCAAATTCATTCTCCTCTATCTTTCCTTCTTTTTTATAGTTATATTGAAGCCTTTGGGGTCTGTTTTTAGGTCAAACCAAGGAGGGAATTTTTGAGTTTGGAGAGAAGAAGATAAGCAAAGTGAAGATCAAGCCAAAGAAACTAAGAAACTAAGGTATTTTGCCATGCTTCAAGCTTGATGTTTCTTGTTCTTCTTTTTATATATTTTACCCTATATGAGACCAGCCCTAAGGAGTTCAATTTCTAGCTAAACCAAGAATGAGGAAAATGAGGGAGAAGAACAAGAATATGCAAAGGAAACAACAAAATAACCATTTAATTTCAAGATAGAAAAGTTAGGGTTTCAAGTGTTATTTTAAAATTCTGTTTTGATGTAAGAGTTTCTAGGCCAAAATGAGTGTTTGAATGAGCTCTAGGGATCCCTAAGAAGCTTCCCACATGCATCTCCTATCAAGAAAACAAAGTAAACTCACTTGGTGCCTCCTTAAAGCATAGCCTTGGCCTAGGCTAGATGGAGTACCAAGGAGTAGTTTCAATTTGTTCAAAACTTGATTTTGAGTCATATATGATGGGAGAGGATGAGAGGAGGCTTTGGAAAAATTTTATAAGTCATGGATAGTGAGATGTAGTTATAGGTTCCATATTATGCCTTAAAGAAGCAACACCTAGCTAGCCTCTATGAAATGAATGTGTGATGGCTCCAAGAGATTTCAATGGAGTTAAGAACCTTAGATGGATAGAAAGAATGGAACAAAGATGATGTTTTCCTAAGGTTGCTTCATTAGGAGCATTATGGAATCATAAATGAACCTTAGAAGCTAGCTAGCTTTTCTAATGAGTGTGTGGCTTTATAAATTGTTCCAAAAGTGTAATTGGCTTCCATATGATATGTCTAGAACAAAGAAACCAAGTTCCACTTTCTTTTGTGTGTGTGGCCGAGGAAGAGGAACCAAGTTCAAGAAGAAAAGTGTGCATTTTAACAAAGGTAGCTCTTTTTTCTTTCTCTCATGCATAAGTGGATGTTTATCTTGTTTTTGAATGTGTATATGTATGTTTTGACCCATGAAAAATATTTTAGCAAGTGTTTAAATGCCATGGTACTATGATGTTATGTTATGCATTTAAATGATGTTTTGTGAATTTGCTTTGGTTTGCTTGAGTATAGTAAAGCCAAAAGTCCCTTAGCCATGGTGAAGATGAGCCAAGAACCTTCAAGAATAGTTGAGACAAAGCTAAAAGTCTCCCAAGAGTAAGGCTTAGTTAAAAGCCTTTAAGAAAATGGGTAAGGCAAGTCCAAAATCTCAAAACAAAATGGGTGAGGCTTAACCACTTGCTTGGCAAGCTTATGTATGTTTCATATTACTTCTTGAATGCTAGAAATATTCCATGAATGATTACATGTTCCATGATATCTATGCATGTATTTTTATACTTGAATTTGTATTTTTTATGTATGGTTGAAAGGGAAAAGAGCTATTGGGATTCCTAAAATCTCATTCCTTCCTCCCTATTTGTCTAATATGACTAGGTGGACCAAGTGAATCTAGAAATGGAAGCTACCAAGTTTAAAGGAAGGAAATTGATAACAAAGTGTGTGATTTTGCCATTTTATAGCTATATGAATGGCATATGATGTAATATAATGTTGTATATGATGTATGAGTCCATAAACACTTGTAAATATATGGATATATTATGTTTGTATGAGATTTGATACCATGTGTATGATATTGCATGATTTGGACATTGAATGGCAAGACTTAACTTATGAACTCATGTGTATATCTTGGGGTGAGAGTGTGAGTTTGTGAAATCTGGGTTTGTGCACCTTTAAGACATGTTTAGTAGACCATTTTGGTGCTTTCCCATGTGCTCAAGTGGCCATGGATGTCTTAGAAGCAAATTTGGACCATTTGAGACCCTTAGAAGATACCAAAAGAGCATTTTTGGAACCTAATGTCAAAATTTAACCAAATGAACGAATTTTCTCATGAAATTTGGCATACATATAGATTTCATTTGGAGATTTTTAGGAAAATAAAGACCAAATTGTTTGGAGTTCTGTAGAATTAATTATGATTTTTCAAAGTTGCAATTTTTTTGTTATTTTGGTATAAGCACTGTTTATATGGTCAATTTCTTATACTATGTCATTCAAGGGTCAAATGGTGTCCAATGCTCATTAAATTTTATAGACATAACCTAGACATGATAAGATTTCTATATCCATTAAGATAACCCCAATTGGATGTTTGAACAGGGAGATATAGATTTTTGAAGTTCAATAATAGTACCAGTAGTGATAGGTGATCTTAGTTACTGTTCCATCGATTCCCAGTTGCTAGACATCCTTGTTGTGGTCTAGATTTGTTTTTAGCATAATGTAGACATCTTTATCTTTCTAGAATGATATAGTGTGCTTAATTTTTATTTTTTTAAAATTAGTTATGATTTTTCAAAATTCATGACAAAAAGCTAGACCATGAACCCAAGGCTGCACTTGTGAAATTTATGTATATACTCCATTAGCTCGAGTTCTTGGCCACTTCTTGAGATGGTTATGAATTGTATTTATGTATTTAAATATTAGAATGAGATGGATGAGTTCATATGATCGACGGCTATCACACCTTGTGAATTTTAGCTTCCTCTTACTCATTAATGGTGGATTACACATGTTACAAAGGAATTCCAAGAAAATGCACTAAAAATAATAGATTTAATGGCGTTACATCAGGGTTAAAAATTTAAATTTTGATATGTGGACCCTGAAAACTTACCAACAACATTATCAAGTTATTTTACATTTATACAAATCATAAACATCCTAAAACTTTGCACAAACCACGAACCAAGAGCTAAAAACCACAAATACTCACGTTTTGCCTCAGGTCAGAATTTTAGTTTTCTACTAGCAATTTTGGAAAATCATAACTAAATTTAGAAAAAATAAAATCAAGAAAACCATAACTTTTTGGAAAGCTCTAGATGTTAAATTTTACATTAAAAATAATTCCAAGCTTCGAAAATCTCATATGGACCATGTTTGATAACAGAAAAGGTACAAATATTGGGCTGTCTAGTATTACTAATACAACTTACTGATATAAATTTTGCAAATACATAATTAATTCCAAAAAAATTTAATTCATGTAAAGTATATCAATTTGGAAAGTTATAGATGTTAAGGAGAGGAAAAAAAATAGTTCCAGATCAATCCAAGAGCATTCAGACCTAGAAAATCGATAGAACAATGCTAGAGGTTTAACTGTGCATGTGGAACAGAAAAGAAATTTCAAAAATTTATATCTCCTTCTATAGACATCCAAATAAGGTACTTCTAGTTGGCACAAGTCACTGGGAGGGTCTAGGTTCTTCTTATAAAATTTCACAGTAATTGGACATCATTTGCCCCATGAATGATATAGATCAATTTTTGGACCATATGAACAGTACTAGAGCCAAAACTAGAAAATTTGCCAACTTCAAAAATTTGCCAAAAATTCTATAAAACTTCAAATATTATGCACCTTAGTTTACAAAAAATCTCTTAACAAGACCTAAATGCATGCCAAAATTTAGACCAAGAAGGGCTCATTTGGACCATTTGTGCTATAGCTTACCATTATGGTCATTTTTGCATCACATAAGGAGTCAGCTTGGTCCATATGGCTCTCTTTGGTATTTGGCACCTCTTGGACAAGTTTAAAAGCATGAATATAACTTATATAAACTATCCAAATGGTCCCAAAGCTCATATATCTCATTTTGGTCATTCCACATCTAAGAATACACTAATACATACATGCCATCAAGTGTCAAGTTTTCTCATTTGCATTGATTTTGTGCCACATATGGTCCATACATTATTCATACATAATATTACATTTGTTCAATGATTTACAACTCAAAAATAATATGTACAAGTTTACTTCGATATTCATTTGCAAATACAACTACATAATTGACAAAGTGTAGCTTCTTAAGACCCTTGGCTTGCATTTCTTGCTTCATGAGTGCCACCTAGACATATTAAGATGAAGAAGGGAAGGGGAGTGAGATTCATGGAATCTTAATAGCTTACATACACATCCACACACACATTCATGGTATACATACATCAAAGGCACAAGTATGGAAAGTAACACAACCATAAATCATACAAAATCACATTTCCATGCCACCAATTCACATTAAATTCAAAAATATGCTCTAGGGACTTTTGGTTTTGCCTTACTTCATTTCTAGGAATTTTGGATTTGCCTCACCCTTGGCCTATGGATTTTTGACTTGGCCTCACCCATCCAAGAGACTTTTGGCCTTGTCTCACCCATGCCTTCAGACTTTTGGCATCTCCTCACCCACATTAAGGAACTTTTGGCATCACCTCATCCTTATGAACCATTTTTCACAATTTATTACATTCAAGACAGTACATTGGTACCAATGCAATCTCAAAGCATCAAGTGACATGTTCTCAAGTTACAAAATCATACACATGCACACAATGATATATATACAACCAAGAATGCAAATAGAATGAGGTAGAGAGCTACCTTGGTATTTATGCAAATTTTACTTAGTCTTTTTCCTTCCTTTTTTTGGTTCCACAAGTACATCTAGGTTGGTTGAGATTTTCTTGGCCTAAGCATCCTAAATAGCACACAATTATACTCTTGAAATAAGCCAAGACATTAAATTCATTCTTAAGAGCATACTTGGTTCCATAAGTGACATAATGGTTCCATAAATGGCCTATTGAAGCAACCCTTAAAATTCAAGTTCTAGACTCCATTTTCTTTTCATTTCTAGGCCTTTTGACCTTATTCACTTACAAGAACCTAGACATGTGTTGCTTTATAAGGCTCTATTATGGAAACCATTGTCTCATCTCCCAAACCATGACTCTTAAATTTTTCCCAAGGGTTCCTCCAATCTTCTACCATCATATGAAGTCCCAAACCAAGGCTAAAAAAAATTAAATCACTCTCTAACCTATTCATCTATGCTTAGCCTAGACACCCCTTCAAGGAAGAGTTCATAGAGCTTTTGATTTTTCCTTGATGGGAAAGCCATTTGGGAGGCTTCCTAGAGGTCTTAGGAGATCAATTAAACACTTACATAGCCTAGGAAATTCATAAATCAAAATTGATTTTACAAACCTTTCAAGAATCCTACACTTTGCTAACTTGAAATCTATTGATTTTTCTTACAATTTCTTGGCTTATTCTACTTTCCCATAGTCTAAAACCATAATTTCTCTATATTTTTTGGAGATAAAATCTTCCCCCCATATGGTTCTAGTTTGGGCCGAAAATCACACAAAGAAGGAGCAAGAAGAAGAAGCAACAAGGATAGGAAACTACCTTGGATTTAAGCTTGCTTTCAAGAGCTTTTCTTCTTGGTTTGCTTCTTCTCAAGAATTTTGAACCATCCCCCTTTGTTCTGGACTCAAAATAGAACCAAACAACTCAATAAAACCATGGAAAGAAAGTTTGAAGGGAGAGGAACAAAGTTGGAAGAGGAAGCATGCAAATCCTTGAAATTGCCTACCTTTTTTAGCTTTTTCTTCCTCTAATTTCTCCTCCTCTTGTGCGCCCAAATTTCTGCTCTTCTTTTCTATTTTTGGACAGAACCAAGTTCGCTTAAATGAGAGGGGAGAAGTAGTGTGAATGATATTGAAGGTTCAAGAAGCTACTTTTCTTAAAAATTCCAATTTTGCTCTTCTATTGTGGCATTTTCTTTTTAGCTTCGTTTTAGCTCCTTTTTAAGAACCGTATTTTCCATCATAAAATTAGATTCCCAATTTAATAAAATGCTTTTGGAATCACTCAATTTGGAACTAAAATCTTCTCGAATGATTCTGTTAAATTTCAGACTCATTGTCATTGGAAAATGTATACTAGAGGGACTTTGACTGTCCCAAGACTTTCCATAGTTTTCAGGGCCTCTGATGTGAGAATCCTAACTTCTAATCATTGTAATTAAGGTTAAATATGTGATTAGTAACCATAAATTAGGGTTACAAGACATTACGATGAATTACATTCAGAAAATGCAGGGAAATTTAAACCTTAATATTATTAGAGTCATCAACCAAATAATTACAAGCATTCATGTACACAAGGGAAACAAACACTCATTCATAAGCCTTTGATTCTATTACCCATTAATTTCAACTCACAAGAATCTTCTACCAATGTTTCTAAGTCATCCCTTGAGGTTACCATAGGAAAAACCAAGATTTCTAGGTTAGAATGAGAGTTTGGGATAGTTAGCCGCGGCTAAATGTCTTTGTGCCATGGCCAATTGCTCTCGGGTTCACTCTCTTATCTTTACAGGTTTCACTACGATGAGTTGGATCTTTGCCACGGCTAGCCTACATGGTGCCGCGACGAGGAAACTTCTTGGAGCTTACCTCGCTCGCCTCTCGCTATTGGCTGCGGCCAATTCCCCCTTTTGCCACAGCTAATTCCTCTCTGGAACGCCTGACACATTTTCACAAAAGTTCACTGTAGCCAATTCCCATTTAGCCGGAGCAAATTACCTTCTAGACGACTTCTAGTTTGGCCTCTCACATTTTATCACGGCTAATTCCACTTCTTGCCGAGGTAAATTGCTCTCTGGTACTCTCCCTGGGCAACTTCACCTCTATTGTCCACAGCTAATACTATTTTGGCTATGGCAAAATGCCTTCTGATCTTACACTTCTAAAATCTTGTCTCTAGGTCATGGTTATGTACAAAGGAGATGCCAAGTGAGTTTGATTTGTTTTCTTGATGGAAGATGCATATGAGGATGCTTCTAGGGATCTCAAGAGTTCATCCAAACACTCATTTAGGCCTAGGAACAATTACATCAAATTAGATTTTCAAGGGAGCCTATGAAACCTTAGGTTTGCTATCTTGAAAATTAATGGCTTTAACTTGAATTTCTTTGCATATTCTTACTTTCCTCCCTTAAATTCCTAGAATTCACCCTTGGTTCTACCCAAAATTCAAGCCCTCTTGTAGCTACATATATGGGGCAAAATAGGGAGAAGAAGGGGGAAGGAGTAGCTACCATGGGATGAAGATTTTACCTTATTTCCTTGGCTTTTCTTGCTTATTTCTCACTCTCCTTGGCCTCCCCTCTTCAAATCCGAATTTTCCTCTTTGTTCTTCCTTTAAAATAGAACCAAACAACTTAATGAAACCATGGAAAGAAAGCTTGGAGGGAGAGAAACAAAGTTGCAAGAGGAAGAAGCATGAAAATCTTTGAAATTTCCTACCTTTCTTGGCTTTTTCTTCCTCCAAATTCTCCTCCTCTTGTGCGCCCTAGTTGCTGCTCTTCTTTTCTATTTCTAGACAGAACAAGGCTAGCCTAAATGAGAGGGGAGAAGTGGCATGATTTCTAGAGAAGGTTCAAGAAGCTACTTTTCTCAAAAATTCTAATTTTTCCCTTCGTTCTTGGCATTTTTGTTTCTAACTCGTTTTAGCTCCTTTTTTGAGAATTATCTCTTCCATTATGAAATTTAGGTTCCCAATTTAGCAAAATTCCTTTAGAATCACTCAAATCGGAGCTAAAACTTTCCTGAATGAATCTGTCAAAGTTTGGGCTCACCGCTGTTGAAAAATATCCACTAGAGGGGCTTTAGCTATCCCAAGACTTCCCATGATTTTTAAGGCCTTTGAGAATCCTAGAGAACTCAAAACTTTCATTTAAAAATCCTTCTTGTGAGAATTCCAAAATTTTCTCAAAATGACAAAAATGCCCTTACATTTCGTCAACCTTTCGTTCAAATTCGTTTCTTCATTCTAGCTTCATTTTTCTTTCCATCTGAGCCTGGAATTCTCATTTTTAGGAGTCTAGAATGTTACATAAAATTTTTGAGACCTTAAGTAAGTCATTTTGAGGGACTTTCTTTTGTATCCAGTGAATTTTGTTTGTTTATAGAGAAACCGTATGTTACGTTTCTTACGTTTTCTCTTATTTTCAGAGAATTGGATATTACACCTATAGGCTGTCTTAGGAATATCTTCTTCCTTTACTCAAATTTGATGATATCCAGATCTTAAGTCTATTTTGGAAAATATAGAGGCTTCTCTAAATTGATTAATTAGGTCATCTATTCTTGGGAGAGGATATTTGTTCTTAATGGTTACCTTATTTAATTGTCTATAATCTATACATAACTTAAGGCTTCCATCTTTCTTAGCTACAAACAACAATGGTGCTTCCCAAGGTCAAACAGTAGGCCTAATAAATTTCTTTTCTAATAGTTCATTGGTTTGGCTTTTTAGTTCTTGTAATTCAATAGGTGACATCTTATAAGGAATGATGGAAATTGGTCCTATTCTAAGCATAAGGTCAATGGAAAATTCTATCTCTCTCTTAGGTGGCAAACCTGGAATTTCATTTGGTCAAACTTTAGGAAACTTATAGACTAAAGAGATTTGAGTTATCTTTATTTTGACCTTTGATGAATGCAAAAAGGAAATTTTTGAATTCATTAAATCATTTTCCTTACCATAAGAATTGGTAGAGATTTTTTTGGGGAATAAAAATAGTCTTGATATGGCAGTCAAGGCTAACATGGTTAACAGATAACCAATCCATTCCTAAAATGATAGCAAGATTAGTCATAGGTAAAGAGATAAGGTCAACAATGAAATCTTGTTCACAAACATGGATAAGACAATTTAGACAAGCATGGAAAGTGACTACATTTTAAGAAAGGGTAACCACAACAAGATCATAGGGTAAAATAGAGATAGGAAGTTGCAAATTCCTTATACAATCTACATATATAAATGAATGGGTAGCTCCAAAATCAAACAATACAGGTAAAATATTATTTTTAATATAGCATGTACCTTGTATCAATCAGGACAACTAAGCCACATCTCTTTTATCTAAGAAATAGACTCTCCCTTGATGTTGTGGTTGGGTAGGATTTTGCTCCTTTTTCCATTCTAGAAAATTCCTAATGAAATGTCCCATTTGTAACACCATATTTAACTAGGCTATCCCATAATATTTCAAGCATGGTTCCCTTGGTCTAGCATCATTTCTCAAGAAAATGCAATAAAAATAATGGATTATTTTGCGTTATGTCAAGGATCAATTTTTCATTTCATATCCTTGTGGATTATATGAACTCATTCATCTCATTCTCATATTTAAATTTTCAAATAAAATTCAGAACCATCTCAAGAAGTGGCCAAAAACTCAAGCTTATAGAGCATATACACAAAAATTGCATGTTCAGCCTTAGGTTAGTGTGCCAATTTTCTATCATGAAATTTGGAAAATCATACCTAATTCTAGAAAAATTGAAATCAAGCACACTATATCATTATAGAAATCTACATATGTCTACTTTGTATTAAAAATAAGTCCAGACCAAAACAGGGATGTCTAGCTACTAGAAATCAATGGAACAGTAACCAAGGTCGCCTGACCCTACTGGTACTGTCACAAAATGTTAAAAATTCATATCTCCCTACTTGGACATCCAATTGGGATGATCTTGGTGGCCATAGAAAGCTTATCATGTCTAGTTTATGCCTGTGAACTTTCATAAGTATTGGAGACCATTTGATTCTCAAATGAGATAAGATAAGAAATTGACTATATGAACAGTACCTATACCTAAACAACTAAAATTTGGCATCTTTGAAAATTCATAATAAATTCCACAGAGCTCCAAATAATCTGGTATTTATCTTCCCAAAAATATTTGGATAAGATCTATATGCATGCCAAATATCATGGGTAAATTCGTCCATTTGGTCAGATTGTGCCATAAGGTTGCAAAATGAAACTTTTTGTGTCTTATAAGGGTCTCAAATGGTCCAAATCCACTTCTAAGACATCTGTGGCCACTTGAGTACATGGAAAAGCACAAAAATGGTATACTAAACATGTCTCAAAGGTGCACAAACTCAGATTTCACAAACTCACTCTCTCACCCCCAAGGTATGCACAAAAACACATAAGCTTATCTTTGGCATCTAATGTCCAAATCATGCAATATCATTCATATAGCCCTAATTCTCATACATATACAATATATCCACATATTTACAAGTGTTCATAAGATCATATATTATATAAAATATTAGATTACATGATATGCCATTCATATGGCTATAAAATGGACAATTTCACACACTTTGTTGTCAATCTCCTTCCTTTATACTTGGTGGCTTCCATTCCTTGGCTCACTTGGTCCAACTAGACATGTTAGACAATGGGGGAGGAAGGAATGAGATTCTAGGAATCCCAATAACATTTCTTCCTTTCAACCATATATAAAGAATGCAAATCCAGGTTTAAAAATGGATGCATGGATATCATGGAACATGTATCATTCATAGAATATTACTAGCATTCAAGAAGTCATATGAAACATACATAGGCTTGCCAAGCAAGTGATGTAGCCTCACCCATTCTCTTTAGGGATTTAGATTTGCCACACACATTTTCTTAAAGGGTTCTTGACTAAGCCTTACTCTTTGGGAACTTTTGGCTTTGTCTCACCCATGCTTGAGGGTTCTTAGCTTATCCTTACCATTACTAGGGGACTTTTGGATTCACCAAATTCAAGCAAACCAAAGCAAATCCACAAAGCATCATTTAAATGTATAACATAACATCATGGTACCGTGGCATTTAGACACCTACCAAAATATTTTTCATGATTCAAAACATACATACACACATTCAAAGACAAGATAAACATCCACTCATGCATGAGAGAAAAAAGAGAGAGCTACCTTTATTTCAAATGCACACTTTCTTCCTTGAACACTCTTCCTTTCCCTCGGCTATACACTCACAAAGATGTGAGACTTGGTTCCTTTGGCCTAGACACATAATATGGAAGCCAATTACACTCTTGGAATAATTTATAAGGCTACATATTCATTTTAAAAGTTAGGTGGCTCTTATAACTCATTTATGGTTCCATAATGCACCTAATGAAGCAACCTTAGGAAAACATCATCTTGGATCCATTTTTTCCATCCATTTATGATCCTTGACTCCTTTCAAGCCGCTTGGAGCCATCACACAATTAATTTAAAGCGCCTAGCTAGGTGTTGCTTCTTTAAGTCACAATATGGAACCTATAACTATATCTCACTATCCATGACTTCTAAAATTTTTCCAAGGCTTCCTCTCATTCTCTCCCATCATATGTGACACAAAAATAAGCTTGGAATAAATTAAAACTACCCTTTGGTACTTCTTTTAGCCTAGGCCGAAGCTATACACCAAGAAAGCACTAAGTGAGTTTGTTTTGTTTTCTTGATGAGAGATGCATGTGAAAAGCTTCCTAGGGATCTCTAGAGTTCAAATAAACATTCATTTTAGCCTAGAAACTCTTGCAAAAAATAGAATTTTGGTGGAACACTTAAAACCCTAACTTTGCTACCTTGAAATCTAATGGTTATTTGATTGTTTCCTTTGCACATTCTTGTTCCTCTCCTTCATTTTCCTAAGATTCACTCTTTGTTTGGCTAGAAATTCAACCCTTCTTGGTTGGCCCTATATGGGGCGAAACACACATAAGAGAAGGAACAAAAAGAATCAAACAATATGTGGCAAAATACCTTGTTTCCTTAACTTCCTTTGTTTGTTCTTCACTTTCCTTGGCTTCTTCTCCTTGAATTCAAAAATTTCCTCTTAGGTCTAACCTCAAAATAGCCCTAAATACTTCAATAATTCCATAGAAAAGAAGGAAAGATGGAGGAAAAGGAATTTGTTAAAAAGAAACCAAGAAAATTCATGAAAACCATACCTTTTTCTTACTTTTTCTTTTCCCTTTCTCTCCTCCCTCGTGCACCTCACTCCCTTGCTCCTTTCGTTGATTTAAGGCAAAAATGAAATGGACTAAGTGAGGAGAAGAGTGGGGCGTAGGGTATATATAGGTAGGTTTTACAAGTTGTTTCCAAAAATTCCATTTAGGTCCTTTCAACTTGGGATTTTTTTTTCTAGTTCGTTTTAGCTCCTTTTTTAGAACCGTTTTCTCTATCATAAAATTTAGGTCCTCAATCTTATAAAATGCCTTTGGAATTACTTAAATTAAAGCTAAAACCTTTGTCACCATAAATTCTAGCTCATTTCATAATATTCCTATGCTTCACATCATCATTTCCATGAGAGCACATGAAAAAGGGACCGAAAATAATGGGTTTCTTTGCGTTGCATCATACTTAAAAATTGCAATTGGTGTCACGTGGACCATGTGTGCTTATACTATGCATCCTCATATTTAAATACATCATTATAACTCATTTGAAAATACAAAATCATGCCCACAACTCATGGAAACCGAAATGGAGCATGAAATGAGCTTGTTTAATTTCGTCCAGATTTCCTCCTTATTCTGACCAAACTTTGGAAAATCATAACTAAATCTAGAAAAATCAAAATCATGCAGTCTTGGTCATTCTGGGAAGCTTGGGATGTCTAATTCATGTTAAAAATATGTACGAGTCATAACATCCCACGCACAGAGTGTTTGACATGTGAAATGGTCTGGAGGTCAGACTGGGTCCTGATGCTATCACAGTTTACTGATATGAACTTCAAAAATATCCAATTAATTCCAAAAATATCCAATCCATAAAAATGATACCAATTTAGAAAGCTGTGGATGTCAACTAAAGGAGAAAAATATCTCCAAATCAGTTCATCAAGCCTAGACCTCAGAATTTGATGGAATAATACTTCTGGTCAGGCAAATTTACTGATACTGGACAGGAACTTCAAAAATTCATATCTTCCTCTCTAGACCTCCAAATGAGGTTCTTCTAGTTGGCACAAGTCACTCTAATTTCCTAGTTTCTTTGTATAAAATTTTGTGACAATTGGATATCATTTTCATCTCGGATGACAGAAAACAATTTCGGACCAAATGAATAGTGCAGCAGACCAAATCCATAAAATTTTCCAATTTCAAAAAATCATGAAATATTCTGTAGACCTCTAAAAATTATAATTTTTATCTTTCCAGAAAGCTCTCAATGAGACCTAATTACATGCCAAATCTTATATTAAGACTAGCTCATTTGGCTAAAAAGTGATATAAGGTTCTATTATAATCAAATTTGGCTCCATATGAGGTACTAAATTTGCCAAATGGCCTTCCCTTGGTTGTGGCATCTTTTGGGAAAGGGATAACTCTAAAAGTATATTTAAGACTTATTTAAGCTGCCTAAATGGTCCTAAACCTCAAGCATCTCATTTTAGCCATTCAACCCTCACTTATACACATATTCATCAAACTTTAAATTCTCATTCTATAGCCTTACATACTCAAACTATGGGCTAGTGGTCATACATTATACTCATACATCTAAACATCACATAATAGCATATTTATACATGTCTCAAGGGTCATAGACCATTTACAACATCATATACATCATATGGTACAATCATGGTCTTAAAGTAGCAAAAACTAAACATATGATTGCCAATCTCCTTCCTTTAGTATTGTTGGCTCCCATTAGCATATCCACTTGGTTCACCTAACATTTTAGAGCATTAGAGAGGAGGGGATAAGATTCAAAGAATCTCAATAGCTCATCTCCTATTCAATCACACATAATATGTGCAAAGCAAGCTTTACAAATGCATGCATGGAGAAAATAAAAGTCATGGACATTTTAAAAGCAAATTTGGCATGTGAATAACTTATACAAATCATTCAAGAGCTCACCAAGTGTTTGGATTGGTCTCACACTTCTCCTCATGGATTTTGGACTTGCCTCACCCATTCTTGAGCACTTTGGACTCAACCATACTCTTAGGAGCCTACTTTGCTTTTAGGAGACTCTTTGCTTTATCTCAACCAAGGTCGAGGGTTTTTGGCTCATCCTCACCCAAGGAAAGAGTTCTTGGCCTCTCCTCACTCAAGTAAACTCATACAAACATCATGGATTCATTTAAAACATAACATGGCATCAAGAGTCATAGCACATAAAGGCATGCTAGCATACTTTTCATAGCTTGAAAATACATATACACACATTCTAAAACAAGCTAAACACACATCCATGCATGAGAGAAGGTGGAGAGAGCTACCTTGCACACAATCACACACATTTTTCTTGGATTTTAAGCCTCCTCTTTCTGCCACACACCCATAAATTGTTGGAGATGGTTTCTCTTGGCCTAGATACAATTTATAGGAGCCAATTAGATTCATGAAACATATTCTAAGACTACATAACTTGGTGAAACACTAGATAGCTCTATAAGCTCCATTATGGTCCATATTGGCACCTAATGAAGCAACATCTCAAACAATTTCTAGGCATCATTCTTTCCTCTCAAATATGATTCTTGACTCCTTTTAAGCCTCTTGGAGTCATCACATCATTAAAACAAAAGGCCTAGCACCATGTTGCCTCTTTAGGTCATAATATGGAACCTAAGACACCAAATCACTTTCTATGAGTTCTAAATTTTATCCAAGGCATCCTTTCATTCTCATTCATCAAATATGACTCAAGAATGGCCTTAGGAAAATTTAAAACTCTCCTTCACTACAAGAACCCTCTTTGGCCGAGACTATAGGCTTCCTTGGCCTTCTTGGAGTTCTCTTAGTTTTCTTGAAGGAGGAAGCTTGTGGGGAGCATCTTAGGTGTCTCAAGAACTCATTTAAACTCTTACTTAGGCCTAGAAATCATCATACAAAATCAGATTTTACAAGGTGCAATTGAAACCCTACAACTTGCACCTTGAAATCTAATGGTTTTTTGATAATTCCCTTTGCATATTCTTAATCTCCACACCCTTTTTCCTTAGATTCATGCTTGGTTCTGCCTAAAAATCATCTCCTTCTAGGGTTTTCTCAAGTAGGGCGAAATGGTGGAGAAAGGTACCAAAAATGACAACCATAGGAAGAGAAATTACCTTGTTTTCTTGCTTTTTCTCACTTGAATCTTGTGTTCTTTGAGCTCCTCTCTTCAAATCCGAATTTTCCCCTTAATATCTCCCTTAAAAAAGATTTATAAACTTTATTTTAATCATAGGAAACAAAGGAGAATGATGAAGAAGAGGTTTGGAAGAGAAAGAGCATGAAAAACCATGAAAATCCATACCTTTCTACCTTGAATTTCTTCTCCTTTTCTTCCTCCTCTTGTGTGCCACATCCCCTAGGGTTCTCTTCTGGTTTTGGGCAGAACATGGTCGTGCATAATGAAGGGAGAAGAAGGGCTCATCATATATATAGGTGGGAGGAAGTTACACTTTTCAAAAATTCCCATTTTTCCCTTCATTCTTGGCATTTTCGTTTCTCCTTCGTTTTAGCTCCTTTTTTAGAACTGTCTTTTCCATTATAAAATTTAGGTTCCCAATTTAGTAAAATACCTTTGGAATCACTCAAATTGGAGCTAAAACCTTCCCAAACGAATAAGTTAAAGTTTAGGTCAACTGACGTTAGAAAACGTCCACCTGAGGGGTTTTAACTGTCTCGGGGCTTTCCATGGTTTTCAGGGACTCTGAGAACCTTGGAAAACTCAAAAATTTCATTTCAAAAGCCCTCCTATGTGAATTCCAAAAGTTTCTTAAAATTATGAAAATGCCATTACGTTTCATAAGCTTTTCGTAAGGAATTGTTTCTTTATTCTAGCTCCATTTTTCCTTTCGTCTGAGTCTGAAATTCTCATTTTTAGGAGTCTAAAATACTTGTTAAATTTTTTGGGACCTTAACTATATCATCTGTGGGGACTTCTTTTTGTATCCGGTGAGTTTCATTCGTTAACAGAGAAACTGTACATTACGTTTCTTATGTTTTCTCTCATTTTTAGAAAATTGGATGTTACATTTCTCCCCCCTTAAATAAATTTTGTCCTCAAAATTTGGGGTACACTATCTCTTACTCTTTTCTTTTCTGGCTAACCGCTCTTTTCTTTCCCTTCTTCTTAGCTCTATATGCTTTCTCAGTTATTTCATTCTTTCAAATTTTCTCTTAGCTAGGGAACTTTTATTCCTAGCTCTTAGTAAGGGCTCTATTGCTCTTAAATACTAGTTAGTTCTTTTCATAAGGGAAATAAATTTTTGATTATGGAGGCCTATCTTGGGAGAGCTTACCAATCATGTCGGGTTAATGTTAACCCATTCGCAGGATTAATGTTTCTTTCAGTGGACTCATTTACACGTCTTGGGAGGTAACTTCTTTCATATCACGTCTCCTGTATCCTCTTTGAATGGCTTCTCATAACATCTCATCATCTTTTCTAATCATTATAGCCATCGAAGGTTTCTGTTTGTCTGTTTTTTTATTTACATGTTCCATCTACTATTCGTCTGTGTTATTTCTTACTAGCTCATCCCATGATTATGATTTATATTTCTCTCTGTCATAGGCCTCACATCTTAGTTTCTTATTGGGATTACAACTCCTTTGAGGATTTTCTACTTTTAATGATTCTAGTTTCTCTGTTTACTACTACTATATCTGTCTTTGTAGGCTGGGACTTTTTCTTGCTTTCTTTGCTCACTTATAGTGGCATTCTATAGTCTCTCATTTCAATATTGATAGGCCTAACATGCGTGTCTCACATTGGCACTAAAGAGCTATTACCACTGACTACTACTGGGCTTTGATGGGATGCTAGCTATTCTCATAATTTTACTCATTGGAGATATACTGTACCACTTATCTCATTTAAAAACTCCACCTGACCCTTTTCTAAATACATAAGCTAGCATACGGGGATCTCTCTATCCCTCGATTAGGGCTATTGTCTGCTAGGTAGTAGTTCATCTGGCTCTAACTTTAGAAAGTTAATATCTTGCTTTTCTCATCCTAATCCCATACACTTGCTCATCTCTAAAGAGAGCTAGTCAGTGGTCTAACTATCTGAGTAAAGCCTTCATTTCTCTGTGGCAATGATCTATCAGACTCAGGAGATCTGTAGTCTCTGAGATAAAGGCTAGCTGAAACTGTACTGGTCTCTGAGACTAACTACCCTGTAAAACTATCTCAGGCTATCATCTCTAGCAGAGATCTATCATGCTGTGGCTAGGGCTCTCTATAACTCTGTGGGATCTATTGGGACCCCTAGGTCTACTGCGACCTCTTAAAACCCCGCTAGGGTCTACTGCGACCCATTGCGCTATGCTGAGATCTATTGTGATCCATCTTTGGGAGATGTCAAAGCCTAAGATCACTATATCTAACAGTAAAATACATGCTCACTAAGTCCGATAACCATTGCTTATAATAGCTGAGGCTAAACTCAGAGGCACATCATGCTTTTCGTGCGAAGTAGGTTCTATATCATCTAATTTTCTAAGATCCCGTTATACTGATACTAGGGAGCATTTTAAATTTTCATTCATCGCTCCTTATAAGATCCTCAGATTCCCATTTCAAACCTTTTTTGCTTGGGCTTTCTTTTCTTACTCTATTGACTTACTTACTTACATATACTCATTTTAGCTCCCATCTCATATCCTGCAGTTTCTAGTTATGCCCACGCTTTGTTTTTTAGTGCTTTGGCACTAGGGCATCTCACACATTGAGTGTGGTGAACATCTCTAGTAGGAGAAAGGCTATACACTAGTCCCTATTCATTTCATTTATATATATTATAAGGGACTCAGGTTATGCATGTTGAGTCTGAACATTTTCTACTGGGGATTCCTTTCTACATGCTTTTCTCATTATTCTAATATTACTGGAATCCCTTTACCTTTCTTTTCTGACTCATCTTATTATCTAGCTAACTAGGATACCCTTTGATTATCAGGACACTTTGGTGATTGATGTCGTCGTTTGCTACGCACTTAAGTTACATTACTATTAGGTTGATCAGGGCTAATATCATGAAACCATCGTTGCAAGCAAACCATAACATCAAACACTAATACACAGGCGCCTCATGACGAGCTCAAAGCCATTATCGCCTGTATATTGCAAGTTTCCAAATAATCTAAATTACCCCTGTCTTACTTTTCTCTATTTGCCCTATTCTCTTAGAGTGCTCGGGAAAGTAGGATTCTTCCTCTACTACATCCTGAGATCTCTCTGTATTGCCCGACTATTTTTACTTCGGGCGGTATCATGCTAGAAGGGCATCTATGCCAAGGATAAGTGTGCTTTCTTAAATACTCAAGCACCTTAACTGAATATCTAATATGTCCTCAGCTTGAATACTATCATGTCTTCTCTTTCTACCTTTCTTATCCTCTTACTTAGGAAAAGAAGGTTTTATTACTGGCTATTTCTGTTACTAGTTCAAGTTTTTCTATGCTCGAGTGTACCCACATTTTCTTGGGGTTCCTCCACTGATTTACTCTCTATAACATCAAGGGGGTCTACCTTTTGCTCATACTCTTACTCTGCTTTTAACTAGACCAACCCTTGATGAGAAGGATTCTATTTCATATAATCCCAGGAATTTCATTCTATGGCACTCTCAGCTTACACTCTTTCTCTAAATAATACAAGACTCACCTTCTGAGGTAGTCCCTAACTTCCTCGAGCTTCCCTAAGGGTATTAAGGCACTAACTGTCTGTCTCAGCTTATTTCTATGTTCGGATCAGGGCTAGGTTTTCTCTCTGTATAGCCTCTTTAATTTCATCCCTAGGAGTACAATATATTTTTTCTAGGATTTTGATAACCCAATCCAAGATATGTACTTTCACTGTCTGGATTCTACCTCACTCAAGCTCATACTCTGCTAAGTGCTCTAATCACTCACGTGCCTTAACTCCATATCATTCTCACGTTTTCATGTTGTACGTTATGTTTCTCATATTTTCTCTCGTTTTTAGAAAATTGGATGTTACAACCTTCCCAAACAAAAAGGTCAAAGTTTGGGTCAACTAATATTAGAAAACGTATATTAGAGGGGTTTTAACTGTCTTGGGGCTTCCTATGATTTTTAGAACCTCTAAGAACCGTAAAAAAGTCAAATTTGCCATTTAAAAAGCCCTCGTGAGTGTTCCAAAATTTACCTAAAATTACAGAAATACTATTACGTTATGTAGCTATTCTATTAATTTCCATCTGATTATTTTAGCCTCTATTTCATGGTACCTCTGACCTCCTAAATTCATTACTTAATGTCTAGATCATAATTCTAAGTTTTCTGGACCATAACCAATTCATTTCAGAGGACCTACTTTGAAAACATATATGTTTTCGTCATTTTTATGAAAATCAAATATTACACTATCTGACCACACTTATAACAAGTAGGAGGACCTTATAAGCATGGCTTGCCAGAATGCTGCTTTCTACACCTTTTACACACCATGGTATTATCTGTAATGTCCAGTTTTCGTTAAACGATGAAAATGAGCAATTTTTCAAAGCAAATCCCTTAAAATGAATTAGTTAAGGTTCTAAAAAATTTGAGTGACATTCTAGACTTCTAAAAATGGAATCCAAGCCTCAAATGGAAGGAAAAAGGAGCTAGAATAAAGAAATAAATTTTGACAGAAAACTTACAAAACATAATGGCATTTTTGTAATTTTGAATAATTTTTGGAATTCACACATGAGGGCTTTCTAAATAAAAGTTTTGAGTATTATGGGGTTCTCAAAGGCCCTGAAAACCATGGGAAGGCCTGAGATAGTTAAATCCCCTCCAGTGGACGTTTTCTAATGTTGGTGTACCCGAACTTTGATGGATTTGTTCGGGAAGGTTTTAGCTCCAATTTGAGTGATTCTAAAGGTATTTTACTAAATTGGGAACCTAAATTTTATAATGGAAAAGATGGTTCTGAAAAAGGAGCTAAAACGAAGGAGAAATGAAAATGCCAAGAACAAAGGGCAAAATAGAAATTTTTGAAAAAGTCATTTTTCTCCGCCTATAAATAGGTGGCGCATCCCTTCCTCACTCATTTAGACACAAGTGTTTCTGCCCAATTTCAAAGAAGAAAGGCTAGTGTCACACCCAAAAATGCAACCGCGTGGCGCCTTTAGAAAAGATATTTTGAAAAGAAAAATTTCGATTCAATTTCTGAAGAAAATGAAAACTAAATCTAAATTGTAATAAGTAGAGTTGCCACCAAAATTTTAATTTTTTTAAAGGTAAAATTTTGGAAAAATCTTTCTTTATAAGAAAAACAAAAGTGGTCTACGAATCAGATACGAGTTCGGGAGTCAATTGTGAGTGGGGAAGGTGTTAAGCACCCCACAACACCCGTTACTAAGAATGGTTACCCTAAGTTAGTTGGGCAAAATTTATATGGCCTCTATTTTATCCTAATTCTCCATAATAATTCACATGCAAAGCGAAAAGAAAAACTTAAGGAAATAAAATTAAAAGAAAGACAACTAAGAATAAAGCAGAAAGGAATTCAAAGAGTAAAAAAAGTAAAAGGAAGGAATAAAACTAAAAAGTAAAATAAGATAGAAAGAAATTAAGAGAAAATATTTATTTATGAGGGGCAGACTTGACCTAAGATAAAAGCTTATGGCCTACGTACCATCTAAAAGGGATTACAGCCCACGTAGTTCGGCTGAAAGTTGTATTTGACTTGTTTTTCTTTTTTTTTTGTGTTCCTTTTTTTGGTTTTGTTTTTTTTCTTTGTTTTATTTTTGTTCCTATTTTTTATTTTCATCCTTTTCCCTCTTTTTTTTGAATCGCTTTTTGTTTGCTTTCTTTTTATTATTTTGATTGATTTTCTTTTGGATGAAAAGACTAAAAAAATTAATTTTCCTTTAACAAATAACAGGAGTTTTGAATTTGATAGATGTGTTTCGATTTGTTAAAGATAAAATTAATCTTTCTTTTCTTGCATTTCCAATTTTTCTTTTTTTTTTGTTTATTATCTCTTTGTTTCTCTGTTTTTTTCCTCCTTTTTTTATTGTCTCCTTTTTTGTTTTTGTTTATTTGTGGTTTTCTTTCACTTTCTTTTTTTGAATTTGGTTCTTGTTTTTGTCTTTCAATTTTTTTCTTTTTTTTATCATTTTCTTATTCTTATTATTATTATTATTATTTTCAACACAAAAAGGACTTTCTTTAATTTTCACTTGAGTCTATCTAGATTTTTTTTAACAAAAGGAAATTTTTTTTTGTATTTTTTTACTTCTCCTTGGTTGGATTTGAATTTTTGATTTTCTTTCGTTCTGATTTTAGTTCTCTTAATTTTTGTTTGCTTTGATTTTATTACTATTTTTGTATTTTGAATCTAGATTTTGCCTAAAAACAAGTTCTTATTCTTGAATACCTCTTTTTTATCCCCTTTGAAATATTTTTAACTAACCTTAATTGTTGATTTGATTTTCAGATATATTCCTAGAAATTAAGAGTTTATTCCCTTTCTTTTCTTTGGGTTAAGTTTTTCCAATTTTTGGGCTTTTTATTTTTATTTTTTATTCAGTAAGAATAGAAAAGTCACTTTTACATTCGACAAATGAAAAATATTTAAACGCGAGTCCTTGAAATCACATACTTATTAAGGCGCGAATTTGGAATCCAAACAATGCCAAAGAGGCTTATTGCCACACATGACTTTGTATTTGTTTCCTTATATTTGAGGGGATAAAAAAAAATCCCACACGATTATTAACAATAAGGGCAAAATATATAAAATCATAGCTAGATTATTTTAATGGTGCAATCCTAAGCATTTTATTTCTGATCCAGTACTGCATCAGCTATGTTCAAATTATAGGGAGTACACAAAACAAAATAAAAAAAAATTGAAAATTCTAGGTTATTCGTTTTGCATTTCTAATTTATGCTAATCCATCCATGTAAAAGAAGGCTAACTGAATCAAGGTGTAATAAGAGAAGACGCGTTAAGCCCATAGGTTCGAGGAAATTGAAGATGCAATTTGAAAACACAAACTTTTACTTAATATTTTGCAACAAATTCGTATCCCGAATCAAGACCACTCGCACGCACACTCCTCCCTAACAAATTCCCTAGTTCTGTGAACCATTCCACAGGATACGTTCATGCCGAATATCTGTTCTGAAGCATGCATATTTATCACAAACCGTAACGAAATGGAAATCCCAAACAGATTTAGCAACCCATTGATGATAATCAGATACAAATTTTAAACCAAATTTTTCTCAAACATTCTGTCGAGCACCTATTGTACATACCTCAAACATACAAGACGTACAACACTTTGGATCCCAGCCTTTCATTCCTATTATAGAGGACCAGCAACCACAAGCAAAATTCATTGGAAAATAGAGAAAACCAACAATGCTAGTAGCTTATCTGTGATGATCATAGCAAGGAGAGGGGTTCTTCCTTCAGTCGCAGCTCTTTTCCTTCTATGTATTCCTGGAATGCTGTCTCAGTTCTCGCTGTATCGCTTAATTCAAAAATTCCTCTGCTCCTTTTGTTATTTTGCACCTTCTCCGTTACTCTCCTCCTGATTAGAATCAGAATATCTCCTCTCCCCTTTTCTCGCGTTCTATCCCTAATCCGAAAACCTTTCTCTGCCCCTTTGAATCTCAACTCGCTCTCGCTCTTCCTCCCCTTCGTCCCCTACTCCCGAATTTCCACCTCTACCGAGTGTTGATTCCTCTTTCTCACCCTCAGTCCCTCGAATCTTACTCACTTTCTCCAGCCCTAATTTGAAAGATCCTCCCCATTTTTTTTTCTTTTCTCCTTCCTTTTATCCTCAATTCCCCTTTTCCCTCTTGATGATTCTCTTCTCCCATCGATTCGCTTTTTTCATCCTTCCTTCCATTTCTGTGTTTTCTCTCCTCGGCTTTCGATAGAAAGGGACAGGAGAGGGGGAGGTCAACTCCTCAAATCCACTGTCATCCTTTCGTTCTTCTTCTGATCGACCTTCTGGAACACTGCCAACCCTTCGGCTTTGCAGCTGGCTCTCTGCTCCTTCCCTGATCGACCCTCTGGAGTGATGCCCTGTTCTTTCCATTTTTGTGTTCCTCTGATGCGCTAGCCCTATGCATGGCTTTGACTTGCCTTGCAATAGAAAAGACGAATGGGAGAATGAATGGGCTTAGAGGGAATCCGACGGGTTAAGGAGGATTGGGCCAGGGGTTAGTGGAGTGGGCCTGTGCTGGGAAAAGAAATTTGGGCTTCAGATTGGCCCTTTTGCATTTTTTTAAGGCTTTAGGCTCTCCTCTTTTTCTGAATTTTTCCTTTTAATTTTTTTTATTGTTTTCTAAAGCTTCCAAAATTTTATTATTATTATTATTATTATTTTTTAATTCACTTTTTTTCTTTTTTCTTTTTTTGAATTTTTTTTTGAATTTTTTTCTTTTGATTTTTTTAATTGTTTTCTATAGCTTAAAAATATTTTATTATTTTTTTATTCATTTTTTCATTTTCTCCAAAGTTTCTATTTTTTTTCTTCTTCTTTTTTGAAATTTTTTCCTAATTTGGTTTTGTCATTATTTTTGTAGTTTGTCTGGACGAAATACGGTGTTCACAATTACCCCTCTTTACTTTTTTCTTAGGCAGTGAGATTGAAAATGCAATTTTTAATATCTTTGCATAAGAAACAAGTAAAGATAAGAACACATATGTTGTCTAACAAAAGGAAAAAGCGATCCAAACAAAATATGGTGTTTACAGGTTGCCCCTCTTTACTTATTCTTAAGTAAGGGGATTGAAAACGTAATTGTGATATCCTTAGCTTAAGAATAAGTAAAGATGGGAACAGGTATTTTGTTTGGGGAGCTACCAGATAGAAGTGAACTAACTTATTTAAGGAAGCCAAACTGGATCAAAGATAACAGGTTAAGAAATGTTTGTTAGAGCGAGGTTTCAGAAAGTTCCTGTTCTGACAAGAGCATTTTATGCCAATCCTTATAAGTGACTGTCATCTTGGCAATGATTTTTTTATGTTTTTATTTGCTGTTTTTACGGCCCCATTCATCTGTGGCCAATATGGCACTGAGTTATGGTGCTTGATCTTGAATTACTCACAAAGCTTAGCGACTTCTGCCCCATTTAGGTTTGGGGCGTTATCGGTGATGATTTTCTCTGGCAATTCATAGCGGCAAATGATATTCACCCTGAGAAATTTGCAAAAAGCCTTTTGAGTGATGCTAGTAAAGGAACTAGCCTCGATCCACTTTGTAAAATAGTCAATGGCAACCAAGATAAAACAATGTCCATTTGAAGCTTTAGGGTTGATTGGTCCAATCACATCGATGCCTCACATTGAAAATGGCCACGGTGCTATCAAATTGTGTAGTGAGACCGGTGGTGCATTGATTTTGTCTGAATAAATTTGACATTTATGGCATTTTCGAACATACTCAATACAATCCTTTTCCATGGTTAACCAAAAGTATCCACACCTTTGGATTTGTTTAGTCAAAGTGTGATCATTTGCATGTGTACCGCATATCCCTTCGTGAACCTTTACAACCACTTTCTGGGCCTCCTTCGCATCTACACACCGCAATAGTGTACCGTCATGACTTCTTTTGTATAAAATGCCATTGCTAATGAAGAAAGTCATGGCTAGACACCGAATAATCTTCTTATCACTCTCAGTTGCCTCAGCTGGGTACCCCCTACTTGTTATATAAGTCTTGATGTCATGATACCAAGGTTGCTCATCGCATTCTTCTTCTATGTTTAGGCAATAGGCCGGCAAATCCCTGGCTTCCACTCAAAGTGGCTGGACCTGGACTTCATAGTCGAGCCAAATCATTACCGCTAAAGTAGCCAAAGTATCAGCAAATTGATTTTTATCTCGAGTCACATGATGGAAATTGATTTCTTCAAATTGGCTAATTAGCTGAACCAAAAATTTCTGATATGGAATCAGTTTCGAGTCCTTAGTTTGCCATTCTCCAGTCACTTGATGAATTATGAGGGCAAAGTCCCCAAAAACTTCCAGGTTGCTTATATCAAGGGTTATGGCAGCATTTAACCTTCTGATGCAAGCTTCATATTCCGTCACATTATTGGTACATTCGAATTCCAATTTAATAGCAATTGGGTACTGCTTCCCTTCCGGTGACACCACCACGGCCCTAATGCCGTAACCATGCATATTTGCAACCCCATCGAATACATCTTCCATTTCCCATTACCACCATCCTTATCATCTTCATTGTCCTCTATAGTGAGTATGTCTTCATCAGGGAAATAGAAATTCAATGGTTAGTATTCATCCAGAGGATTCTCAGCCAAATGATCAGCTATGATGCTTCCTTTTATAGACTTTCGAGTCATATACTTGATGTCATACTCAAACAAGATCACTTGCCATTTAGATACCCTTCCTGAAACATGTGGACTTTTGAAGATATACTTGATGGGATCTATTCTAGAAATTAGCTATGTGGTATAATAAAGCATATACTGTTGTAACTGTTTAGTGGTCCATACCAGCCCACAATAGGTCTTTTCGATCAATGGATAACGCATTTCACATTCATTGAACTTTTTACTCAAATAATAAATTGCCTGCTCTTTCTTCCCAAGATCATCATGTTGCCCCAATACAGTCCCTATTGATCTTGGCAAGATTGTCAGATAGAGAATCAAGGGTCATCCTGGTGTTGGCGGAACCAAGATTAGGGGATTCGACAGATGCTCTTTAATTTTATCAAAGGCTTTTTGACAGTTATCATCCCATTTTTTAGTGTGGTTCTTCTTCAACAATTTGAAAATTGACTCTCAAGTAGTAGTTAGATTGGCGATGAATCTTGCTATATAATTGAGTCGGCCTAAAAAGCTTCGTACTTCTTTCGTCGTTTGGGGGGATGGCATTTCTCGAATGGCTTGTATCTTATCGGGATCTACCTCTATTCCCTTTTGACTCACCATGAAACCCAATAATTTTCCAGTTAAAGTCCCAAAAATGTATTTGTTGGGGTTTAACCATAGTTTGTATTCATGTAATCTTTTAAACAGCTTTCTTAGTACCGCCACATGACTCTCTCCTTTTGTAAATTTGGCCACCATATCATCAACGTATACCTTAATCTCCTTGTGCATCATATTATGAAAGAGCACCATCATAGCTCGTTGGTAATTCACCCCAGCATTCTTCAACCCAAATGGCATTACTCTATAGCAATATATTCCCCATGGTGTGATGAATATAGTTTTTTCCTTATGGTCTTCATGCATAGGGATTTGGTTATACCCTGAATAGCCATCCATGAAGGAATACTGATAGGCTCGTGCTGTGTTGTCAACTAAAATGTCTATGTGGGGCAAAGGAAAATCATCCTTTAGGCTTGCCTTGTTTAAGTCCTTATAATCGACACACATGCGGACCCTCCCATCCTTTTTAGGGATAGGTACGATGTTCGGTACCCATTGTGGATACATGGACACCTGAAGGAAACTTGCCTCTAATTGCTTCATAACCTCTTCTTTTATTTTTAGAGACATGTCAGGGTGCATTCGTCTTAATTTTTGCTTCTTAGGTTCAATGTTTGGGAGTAAGGGAATCTCATGAAAAGCAATCGACAGGTCAAGTCTGGGCATGTCCTGATAAGACCATCCAAAGACATCTATATACTCTTTGAAGAGTTGGATCATTTCTACCTTTTTTGGATTATCTACTATTTTGACTTCCTTTTTATATTCTTCCGTCCCTAAATTGACGTTTTCAATTGCTTCTTTGTGAGGGCGAATTCCTTTATCCACAGAATCGAGCAACTTTTTGAAGGTCAAGATCAACTCTTCATTATCAGGTTCAGAATCGTGCATATCTAAGGTAATGTGCAAATCATCCTATGAAGGCTCGGGAACCTCTGCGTTGGGCAAGAGTTCCAAGGAAAACAATTTCTTAGAGGAAGGAACAAAGCAGAATGACCTAAAAGAGAGAAAACGAAAGCGAAAAGGGAGCAGAATATCCAAGCAATTCTCATTTCATTTGTAAAATACCATTGTCATTCACAAATGATCGTCTGAAGTCAAGACACAATAAGAGAAAGAAAGAAAAATAAAAAAAAAAGAAAAGAAAGAGAAAAAGAGAAAAAAAATGATCAAAACAATTACTCTAGTGCTACGATATTGGGGATATCTTCCATTTCCTAATTATCCAATCTTTTCCCCAAATCATCAATTGAAATCCAAGTCTTGACTCCTCGCACAACCTCTTCATCAATTATGGAAATACTTAATTGGTTCATAATCTCCGAGGGAGCCAGGAAAGTTTCTTTGATGTGGGGGATTTGCAGCTTCTCCTGCTTCTTGCTTCCTTTTGCTTTTGGCCACTCCTCTTCTGGGTTTGATAATAAGGATCCGTATCCTAACCCTTGACGATTAGGGTTCTCTGGGAGTGCAATAGGTTATTCAATTCCTTGTAGCTGTATTCCCAATCCTTTTTCAGCTTCGAATCCACTCCTTTCTAGTATTTTCATCACAACCTGATTGACACTTCCCACAGTAGGCTTGGGTTGTCCATTTCTAGACTTTGAAATAGCATTTCCTTATCTCATTCTGTAGCTTCAATGTATGGTAAGGAACTGGGCTTACTTAACATTATCTCCTCTTCTCCCTTGATAGTGATGATTCTCCCATTAACAGTGAATTTGACCCTTTGGTGCAGCGTGGAGGGAACAGTGCCAACAGAGTGGATCCATGGCCTTCCTAACAACATTGTATAGGAAGGGTCGATGTCCATTACCTGAAAGTCCACTGCAAATAGCTTCGGCCCAATCTCCAAGGATAGACATATAGTATCGACTACGGCTCTTTTAGAGCTATCGAATGCTCTGACTACCATATCACTTTTTCCAATATGTGATTTTTCTACTGCCAATTGCTCAAATGTTGTTAACAGTAACACATTTAATGTTGACCCCCCATCAAATTAAAACTTTTGCGATTATAAACCGTTGCATTTTAGAGTAATATGTAGGGCCTTAGGCTGATTAGCCGATGTCCCTATGATTTCCTCTTCAGAAAATGAAATGGCAAAAGTAGATTTGACGATATTCATCACACTAGCTACTTTTTCTGGGGTGACATCAGGCCGCACATATGCCTCCTCTAAGACCTTTTGCAAAGCCCGACAGTGTACTTCAGAGCTCATGACCAAGGACCACATGAAAATTCGGGCATGAGTTTTCTTTAATTGCTCTACCACATCATATTCACTTTGTTTCATGATTCGTAGGAACTCTTCATCCGTGTCATTTTCCTTTCCTTCTTTCTCATTCTTTCGATCATCACCATTAGTTCTTTTCCCCTTTCCATGCTTATCAACATTTGCTAGGAGGTAGGCCCTGCCACTTCGAGTCATCCCTCTTGCTTTAGCTATATTTGTAATAAGCTCTCATACTGACTCGATAACCGCCATTTGATAAAAAGGGTGATCCCAAGTTTCCTCATATCTCCATGGTATGGCTTGACTACTTTGATATGGGAATGGAGTTGGCATGTTGATAACCACTAACGGTTGCCTTCGGGGAAGAGAACAAGATGGCTCCAACGTCGAAAAAGGATCTCCAACAGTTAGGGTAACTGCCTCTAACCGTCTAGTTAGGATAATGATGTCGACATACTTCTCCTCTATTGTTTTGACTTCTTCTTCTGACTTCTCTATGACCATAACCCCTAGTGCCATTAACTTCTTCAAAGCTTCCTGGAACTGTGTGCAATTTTTGATGTCATGGTCTATATTTTGCTTGTGAAAGTCGCAAAATTGTACCGACAGCCTACCAATAGCCCCACTGACCCTTTCTTTTGGTAATTCTAACATGTACCCAGCCAATTGAAGATTAACTAATAGAGTTTTCATTGACAACTTAAGAGCATTAGGATTCTTGGAAAACCTCGATTCTTCTTCAACAACGTTCACTTATCCCCCATGACTGGGTAAAGGGTTAGTGGTAATTGTTGAATCTTCTCTCAGTTTGAGTTGGATGTGGTTGGATTCAATTAGATCCAGCACATTTCTCTTAAAAGAGACACAATTCTCAATTGAGTGCCCCAAAACACCCATATAGTATTCATAAGAGGCATTAGGATCGTACCATGCTGGATATGGTGGCTGTATAGGGTTTGCACGTCGTGGCCTTAAAAGCTTCGTGTCCAATAACTTCTTATACAATTCAGCATTTGTGGAATTAAAATTAGGCTAGGGGCGGTTATCTTTTGGTCGCCCATAGGTCATTTTCTCATGTTGCCCTTGTCTATTCATAATCTGTATGAACGGGGTTTGACCTTGATTTCCTCTATTTACTTGATAAGGAATGGGTTATTATGGATACTTTCTTGCAGGTTGGATGTAATTTATGTCTCCCTCTTTCTTCTTCAACCCTTGGTTCCTTTTGAAGCTGTTTTCTACCTGAGGAGATGAAAGTTTCCCATATCTGATATCTGTATCTATCCTTTCCCCGATTTCAATAAGGTCAGCAAAGTCCGTGACATGGGTTCCTAACATAATTTTATAGAATGGGTCTGAGAGAGTTTGAATGAAATAAGAGCAAAATTCTGACCCAATCATCAGAGGTTAGACTTGGGAAGCCATTAGTCTCCACATTTGAGCATATTCTTTAAACGACTCTATCGATTTCCTACTCATCCTTTTTAGTTGTTCCCTAGTTAGGGCAGTGTCGAGATTGAATTTATATTGCTTCATGAAAGCTTCCATGAGGTCCCTCCTCCTTTGAATTTTTGAGTGGTCTAGTTGCATATACCATAACAAGGCAGACCCCATCAGACTCTCTGAGAAGAAGTTTATCAGAAATTTCTCATCTCTTGACTAGACAGTCATTTTTGTGCAGTATGGTCTCAAATGATATATCAGATTGCTAGTGCCATCGTATTTGTCAAAATCAGGAACTTTGAATTTCTTTGGAATCGAAACTTCAGAATCATACATAATTCCTCCACGTCCAGTGACCCCCAAGTGTTGGGTCCCCATAAATTTCGCAATCGGTCCTTGACCTCCTCTAACTCTTTCTCCCAATCTTCCTTGTCATAGTTAGTTTTCCCTTTTGCCTCTGTAGTTGGGATCTGAAATGTATAGGTGGGGTCATCACCGAGAAATTCTTGTGTATCCCTTACTTTGTCATGGGGACCACGTTTATCGGACATTTTTGTTAGGGGATTCTGGACATTCTTCTGCCTCTGTGCAGCCTTTGCTATTTGGTCAAAGTATGCCTTCGATATGACTACTCCTGGTAAGCTTGTTCCTACCTCTAGGATATTTACAGTGGCATGTGGATGACTGGATACCCTAGGTGAGGAATCAACAGCCTTCCCCTTTAGTGTCTCGATGAGGATCTTCATTGTCTCACTCATCTGAGCTAGCTGATTCTCCATATTTGTCATTCGACTGTTCATTGCAACTGTGTCTTCCTGAACTCTCTACCTTCCACTTGATGTTCTTCCATAAGCCTGGCTCTTAAACGTGTGCTGTATACCTTAGTAGGGCGGGTCTGGCTAAATGGAACGAGTTTCGGGGGTGCAATATTGTCTTCCTTTTATTTCACTCTTTATATTCTTTTCTCTGTAAAGATAAGGCCAATTTAATGATGTTAAAAGAAATTCCCCTTATTTTTATTCTTATTGCCGTTATTATCATTATTATTATTACCATTGTCATTATTACTATCATTGTCATTTTCTTTTTACATATTAACTTGGGTTAATCGCATTGACATAATGGCAGAGGAACATTGGGCCCTCTGATTCTTAGATAACTTTATTAATCCACATAACAAACATCAAAGTTGACCCTTGATACAGGAGGGGATTAAACCCCTACATGATCAGGTCTTTATGTCCACCTAAGGTACTTTTCTTTTAGATGGCAAGACAAAGGGGATGGAATTCTTTCATAATAAAATTCTGAGTGACATATCATATCAGCATTAATACCTATTGAGGTACTTTAACTCGTCTACAACATCATTACACATCATGAAAAATTCAGTCATTTCCTTTGGTGTGCCCAATGGATTAGCTAGACCCTCAGCTACTTTGGGCGAACTCTTAAAACTAGGAAGGATCTCATTGGCCATGAAGATCAATTTCTTGAACCAGGATGTAAACCTTTCCTTTTCTGCGGCTTACTCGATATGGAGTGTCTTCCATATCTCGATTGTCTTGGCTTGTCGATTAAGTTGCTCCACCAAGTTCTGTATTATTGCGGCGTTATCACTCTTGATGATGGATAGTTCATTCACTTTCTTTTCCAATTCCCTTGCTAATTTATCAATTTCGTGTCGAGCCCCACTAGATTCAAGCTTCTGCATTTGTCTTTCTAGTACATCTTTTTCCTTGAGGACTTTCATCAATTGGGCGCTACTAACAAGCATCTTCTTTTCATTTTTGGCTACTCGCTGTTGAGCTTCCTCTATGGTATCCTTCAATCTTGTATTCTCTTCCTTCAATTTTTCCATCTCGATGCCTCCCCTATTTCCCTTGTATCTCTTTGTCCTATTTGCTTCTGCTCGCAGGACTGCACATTCATTTCATATCTGGCTCAAACTCCTTAAGTGTTCTTGCCTTTTTTCTTCTAAAACTTTCAATCTTTCCTTCTTTTCTTTGACTTACTTGGCTAACTGTTCATCAATTACTTGGATGTCATTGTCAAGCATAGGGTTAGGTGGTCCGAAAGAAAGGTTAGCCCCCTTTGTCCTCTCCTTTAACCACTCTCGGTATGCCTCGGTCGTGGCTATGATTCGTTTGCCCAGTTTGCATCTTCCTTTGCATATCACTCAGCTCTATGCGCTTCTCATTTTCTGGCAAAGTATCTTAGCTTCTGGGTCATTGTAGTAAAAGTGAATTAATCGTATTGCCTCCTCAGATGGGACATCTTGCTTATATGCAAACTGTTGATGAATGACTGACAGGTTATAATTAATGCAACCCCGGGGGCCTATCGGTGGTACATTCAAGAATTCTCCACAACAGTATATAATTTCTTCACTTTCCTACTAAGCTAGCTTCCACTAGACTGTATTTTCATCCAATTGACCAAGGGATCGTGCCCAATCATCACGAGTCATTTTTGAAAATAATAGGATAGCACCTTCACGATTAAAGAAGTCCCTAACCAGATGGTGTATAGTATCATGTCATTAACCCAATTGATATTGTCTCCCATAGATATGGTTGAACATCCAAACGGTAAGGAGTTGTAGATAACACTTTAACTTTCCTCCTTTTTCTTGTTGACAGAAATTTAAGGTCAAGAATGTTTCTACTAAGACTGCTAGCATAGGATTTACATGATGATTTTCCACCATCCATAAAATACTCACGGTCGCCAAATCAATTATCCCTACTACTGAGGGAAATAACACTAATTCGTATATGGCTAAGGCAAGAACTCTCTTAAAAGTTGCCCAGTCTTCCTTTTTGGCTAGAATCCTCAAACGCTCCTCTACGTCCTTCCTCGAAAGGCCCTCGGTCTATCCTCTTTGATATAAATGGATTCTACTAGGGTCTTCCCCTAAAACCTGAGCCACTGTACGTTTTGATGGTAGATGTCCCAGATAGTAATAAATTAAGGCATCTTTTCTCAAAGGTGTGTTCATAAAGCTCCCATATTCCTCCAAAGTGGGTGTGATCTGGAATGTAGAGAATGCAATACACATCAATGAACTATCCCAATGTTGGGCCAAGGCTAAAAGTGCTTCTGGTTGTACCGGTATCCACAGCAAGTCTAGAATGTCCCCATAATCCCTTCAAAACTCTCGAATATGTCTTCCATTTAATTTTTCACCCAGTGTAATTAGGCCCTCGACTGATTCTGCTTCTACCTTGATTTTAAGCTTCATTCCAGTCACAATTAGGTCAGTTTGTCTTGAACATAGATGTCGCTTATTGCCCAAGGGTTCCATTGCCTCCATTATGCTAATTAGTACGTATAATCATTTACTGTTTCAAAATATCAAAGCTTATTGGTTAGTGTATCATCATCACTAGCTTAACCATTTTGCCAAATTCTCAAGAAATTTATTATTACATAGAGAATGATAATGCAAGGATCAATTTAAGAAGGAATAACTCCTTACATAATTGACACCGATATTGTTCAGCGAGCTAGTATAACAATCCATTAACATTCATACCATGACATTGGATACAATGTCTCGGCATGAGAAATTATAAAAACTTTATACTCTTTCTTTAGGAGTCTATTACTTTATGGAAAAGAAGAGTTGACAGTTAAATCGAGAGAAATATGTCTTTTTGCATGATCAATGTCTAAAAAAAAAATTAGATCTCTAGCCGAGGCATTGCACATGTTCATTGGTGCAAAACTTCTAGATTCTATAATCCCCAAAGTTTGAAATCACTCCCTTTCTATTAGAAATTCATTGTTTGGTGAGGGATAATTTTTTTGATGAAAATAGATTGTGCATTGTTCATTATTTTAACTTCACCCTTTTTTATATGAATGTGTAAAGCAAATAAATGTATGCCAAAGATTCCCCTTTTTGGAGGGTTATAAGAAATAGGATTATGGCCTCTTCAGGGTCGAAAACCCATTAGGCAAAGGTTGGCATAGTTAATGTAGACTTTTATCATAGTTAATGCATGTCTGATTGTGCCAAGACAGCCCATTAACTACTCTAGTAACATCGAATGCATGGATATGATAAGCAGACGATTAAAAAAATGCTCTCCTTTGTCTTAATAGGGGTAGACCCTAGGTTGAGACCATTGGAGACTGACTCTAATTATTTGGGACGTATCTATGGCTTGACTATCAATGTAAATTTACTAGGTAGATCTATGAATCTTAAACATTGGTCCCTAAATTACCCCCACCATAAGATGAGGATCTCGCTATATAAATTTGACCTTGAGAGGAAAGAAATCCTATGTAGGTCAAACCCATATAACAAGGTACAATTTAGGTGAGGTCTTTGTGATAGCCTCAGGAAGCATAAGGCCTCACAGGGAAATCAGTATAAACCTCTACTAACCTAGGGAGCACTTAGACCCGGGTATAGGGCCCATAATGTGTGTGGGGGAATTGTGTCTTAGTGAGGTGTGTGAGGAGGGCATCTACCTTTTCATCTTATGGATTACCCAACCCTCATTTGCTAGGCAGATTGACAGAATAAAAGGTAAAGAAGCATATATACAGATATATGTAAAACATGCATAGATATGGTCATCTACGCTAAGGTTTTATTTCACATGTTGTCTATCCTTACGCAGGTTATATATACAATTGATGAAACAAAATAGGCGAAGCAAGCATATGAATGGCATATTGTCTATCTTACATATGTGAGGCAAACAACAAATAAAAAGGAGAATCAAAATAAAAGGAGGCCATGATATCTTGTACAACTAGCTTAAAATTGGGCTTGACTCTCTAAATGCTCTCTAGTGGAGTCGCCATACTGTCACACCCAAAAATGCGACCGCGTGGCGCCTTTAGAAAAGATATTTTGAAAAGAAAAATTTTGATTCAATTTCCAAAGAAAATGAAAACTAAATCTAAATTGTAATAAGTAGAGTCGCCATCAAAATTTTAAATTTTTTTAAAAAGGTAAAATTTTGGAAAAACCTTTCTTTATAAGAAAAACAAAAGTGGTTTACGAAATAGCTACAAGTTCTGGAGTCAATTGTGAGTGGGGAAGGTGTTAAGCACCCCACAACACCCGTTACTAAGAATGGTTACCCTAAATTAGTTGTGCAAAATTTATATGGCCTCTATTTTATCCTAATTCTCCCTAATAATTCACATGCAAAGCGAAAAGAAAAACTTCAGGAAATAAAATTAAAAGAAAGAAAACTAAGAATAAAGCAAAAAGGAATTCAAAGAGTAAAATAAGTAAAAGGAAAGGAATAGAACTAAAAGGTAAAATAAGACAAAAAGAAATTAAAGAAAAGAAATTAAGAGAAAATATTTATTTACGAGGGGTGGACTTTATCTAGGATAAGAGCCTAGGGCCTACGTACCCTCTAAAAGGGATCAAAGCCCACATAGTTCGACTGAAAGTTGTATTTGACTTGTTTTTCTTTTTTTTTTTATGTTCCTTTTTTTGGTTTTGTTTTTTTCCTTTATTTTATTTTTGTTCCCTTTTTTTATTTTCCTCCTTTTCCCTCTTTTTTTTGAATCGCTTTTTGTTTTGCTTTCTTTTTATTATTTTGATTGATTTTCTTTTGGATGAAAAGACTAAAAAAAATTAATTTTCCTTTAACAAATAACATGAGTTTTGAATTTGATAGATGTGTTTTGATTTGTTAAAGATAAAATTAATCTTTTTTTTCTTGCATTTCCAATTTTTCTTTTTTTTTTGTTTATTATCTCTTTGTTTCTCTGTTTTTTTTCCTTTTTTTTATTGTCTCTTTTTTTGTTTTTGTTTATTTGTGGTTTTCTTTCACTTTCTTTTTTTGAATTTGGTTCTTGTTTTTGTCTTTCAATTTTCTATTTTTTTATCATTTTCTTATTATTATTATTATTTTTTCACAACACAAAAAGGACTTTCTTTAATTTTCGCTTGAGTCTATCTGGATTTTTTTTTTTTACAAAAGGAAATTTTTTTTTGTATTTTTTTACTTCTCGTTTGATTGGATTTGAATTTTTGATTTTCTTTCGTTCTGATTTTAGTTCTCTTAATTTTTGTTTGCTTTGATTTTATTACTATTTTTGTATTTTGAGACCAGATTTTGCCTAAAAAAAAAAGTTCTTATTCTTGAATACCTCTCTTTTATCCCCTTTGAAATATTTTGAACTAACCTTAATTGTTGATTTGATTTTCGGATATATTCCTAGAAATTAAGAGTTTATTCCCTTTTTTTCTTTGGGTTAAGTTTTTCCAATTTTTGGGCTTTTTTTATTTTTTATTTAGTAAGAATAGAAAAGTCACTTTTACATTCAACAAGTGAAAAATATTTAAACGCGAGTCCTTGAAATCACATACTTATTAAGGCGCGAATTTGGGATCCAAACAATACCAAAGAGGCTTATTGCCACACATGACTTTGTATTTGTTTCCTTATATTCGAGGGGATAAAAAAATCCCACACGATTATTAACAATAAGGGCAAAATATATAAAATCACAGCCAAATTATTTTAATGGTGCAATCCTAAGCATTTTATTTTTGATCCAGTACTGCATCAGCTATGTTCGAATTATGGGGAGTCCACAAAACAAAACAAAAAAAATTGAAAATCCTAGGTTATTCATTTTGCATTTCTAATTTATGCTAATCCATCCATGTAAAATAAGGCTAACTGAATCAAGGTGTAATCAGAGAAGACGCGTTAAGCCCATAGGTTCGAGGAAATCGAAGATGCAATTTGAAAACACAAACTTTTACTTAATATTTCGCAACAAATTTGTATCCCAAATCAAGACCACTTGCATGCACACTCCTCCCTAACAAATTCCCTAGTTCTGTGAATCATTCCACATGATACGTTCATGCTGAATATCTGTTCTGAAGCATGCATATTTATCACAAACTGTAACGAAATGGAAATCCTAAATAGATTCAGCAACCCATTGATGATAATCAGATACAAATTTTAAACCAAATTTTTCTCAAACATTCTGTCGAGCACCTATTATGCATACCTCAAACATACAAGACGTACAACACTTTGGATCCCAGCCTTTCATTCCCATTACAGAGGACCAGTAACCACAAGCGAAATTCATTGGAAAACAAAGAAAACCAACAATGCTAGTAGCTTACCTGTGACGATCATAGCAAGGAGAGGGGTTCTTCCTTCAGTCGCAGCTCTTTTCCTTCGATGTACTCCCAGAATGCAGTCTCAGTTGTCGCTGTATCCCTTAATTCAAAAATTCCTCTGCTCCTTTTGTTATTTCGTACCCTTTCCGTAACTCTCCTCCTGATCAGAATCAGAACATCTCCTCTCCCCTTTTCTCGTGCTCTATCCCCAATCCGAAAACCTTTCTCTGCCCCTTTGAATCTCAACTCGCTCTCACTCCTCCTCCCCTTCGTCCCCTGCTCCCGAATTTCCACCTCTACCAAGTGTTGATTCCTCTTTCTCACCCTCAGTCCCTCAAATCTCGCTCGGTCTCTCCAGCCCTAATTCGAAAGATCCTCCCCCTTTTTTTTCTTTTCTCCTTCCTTTTATCCTCGATTCCCCTTTTCCCTCCTGATGATTCCCTTCCCTCATTGATTCACATTTTTCATCCTTCATTCCATTTATGTGTTTTCTCTCCTCAGCTTTCGATGATGAAGGGGACAGGAGAGGGGGAGGTCAACTCCTTGAATCCACCGTCGGCCTTCTGTTCTTCTTTTGATCGACCCTCTGGAACACTACCAACCCTTTGGCTTTGCAGCTGGCTCTCTGCTACTTCCCTGATTGACCCTCTAGAGTGATGCCCTATTCTTTCCATTTTCGTGTTCCTCTGATGTGCTAGCCCTATGCATGGCTTTGACTTGCCTTGCGACAAAAAAGACGAACGGGAGAATGAATGGGCTTGGGGGGAATCTGACGGGTTGAAGAGGATTGGGCCAAGGGTTAGTGGAGTGGGCCTGTGCTGGGAAAAGAAATTTGGGCTTCAGATTGGCCCTTTTGCTTTTTTTTTAAGGCTTTGGGCTCTCCTTTTTTTTTTTTTCTGAATTTTTCCTTTTAATTTTTTTTAATTGTTTTCTAAAGCTTCCAAAATTTTATTATTATTATTATTTTCTTTAATTCACTTTTTTTCTTTTTTCTTTTTTTGAAAAATTTTTTGAATTTTTTTCTTTTGATTTTTTTAATTATTTTCTATAGCTTAAAAATATTTTATTATTTTTTTATTCATTTTTTCATTTTCTCCTAAGTTTCTATTTTTTTTTCTTCTTCTTTTTTGAATTTTTTTCCTAATTTGGTTTTGTCATTATTTTTGTAGTTTGTCTAGATGAAATACGATGTTCATAGCTAGGGTTTAGGCACACCAAGGGAAGAATAAGAGGAGAAGAAATTCAAGCTTTAAGGTATGCTTTCTTGGTAATTTTTCATGCTTTCTTCCATCCAAACCTCCTCTCCTTCATTCTCCTTTATTTTCTTTGATTAAAATAAAGTTTACAAATCTATTTTAAGGGAGAAACTTAGGGGAAATTTCAGATTTGAAGAGAGGAGCTTGGAGAAAGCAAGATTCAAGTTAGAAAAAGCAAGAAAAAAGGTAATTTCTCCTCCCATGGTTGCTATCTTTGGTTCACCTCCTCCTCCATTTTGCCTAACATAAGAAACCCTAGGAGGACTTGGTTTTTAGGTAGAACCAAGGGTGAATCTAAGGAAAAATGGTGTGGAGATTAAGAATATGCAAAGGGAATTAACAAAAAATCATTAGATTTCAAGATGCAATTTTTAGGGTTTCAAGTGCACCTTATAAAATCTGATTTTGTATGATAATTCCTAGGCCTAAATAAGAGTTTAAATGAACTCCTGATATCCCTAAGAGTCTCCCTACATGCATCTTCCCTTGAGAAAACAAAGCAAGGTCCATGGAAGGCAAAAATCTCTATTGTCTCGACCTAAGGGAGATAGCATAGCTAGGGAGAGTTTTAAATTTTTCTAAACCCATTCTTGAGTCATGTATGATGAATGAAAATAAGGGGAGGCCTTAGGAAAAATTTAGAAACCATAGAAAGTGAGTTGGTGCCTTATGTTCTATATTATGACCTAAAGAAGCAACATATAGCTAGGCTCTTGGTTTTGATTGTGTGATGACTCCAAAAGGCTTAAAAGGAGTCAAGAATCATATTTGAAAGGAAAGAATGGAGCCTAAAAATTATTTGAGCAGTGTTGCTTCATTATGTACAATTATGGAACCATAATGAGGTTTATAAATCAAGCTAGAGTTTAAGCAAGTTGTGTGGCCTTAGAATTAATTCCATGAACTTAATTGGCTTCCATAAATTGTGTTTAGGCCAAGAGAAATCATCCCCATACTTTTGTGTGTGTGTGGCCGAAAAGGGGAGCTTGGATTCAAGAGAAAAAGTGTGTAATTGTGTCCAAGGTAGCTCTCTCCACTTTCTCTCGTGCATGAATGTGTGTTTAGTTTGTCTTAGAATATGTGTATGTGTATTTCAAGTCATGAAAAGTATGTTAGCATGATTTCATATGCCATGGTTTCGTGATGACATATTATGTTTCTACATAATGTTATGATATTTGTTTGTATTTGCTTGAGTGTGGAGAGGCTAAGAACTCTTAGCTATAGTGAGGATAAGCTAATAACCCTTAGAATTGGTTGAGACAAAGTAAGGAAGTCTCCCAAAATGAGATGGACTCCCAAGAGCAAGGTTGAGTCCAAGAATCTCTTAAAGAATGGGTGAGGCAAGTCCAAAATTCATGAGGAAAAGCGTGAGGTCAATCCATCTGCTTGGTAAGCCTTTGAATGCCTTGTATGACTTATTTACATGCCAAGCTCATTTCTTGAATGTTCATGTCATCTATTATATCCATACATGCATTTTCAAGACTTACTTTCCATATGTTATGTGTGATTAAATGGAAGATGAGCTATTGGAATTTTTTGAATCTCATTCCCTCCTCTCCAATGATCTAACATGCTAGGTGGACCAAGTGGACAAGGTAATGGAAGCTAACCACCTTGAAGATGAAAGTATGACATCCAAGAATATGAATTTTGCTACTTTAATGCTATACAAATGGAAAAAGATGTAACCAATGGATGTATGTATTATAATGTTATGAACACATATAATTATGATATTATGTCATGTATGAATGAGAGAATGTGCTATGTGACTATTAGAATGTGAATTGAGTATATGATGGCAAATTACCTTCCTTAATGGTATTATGGAATTATGCATATGTGTGGGTGAGATAGCCAAAATGAGATGCAAGAGGGTTAAGACCAATTGGGCAGCTTACACAAGTCCTATTTATACTTTTAGGTTTGCCCAAGAGGTGCCAAACCCCAAGAAAAGCCATTTGGACATTTTGGTATCCCATATGGAGCAAAAATTGACTAATTTAGAACCTTATATCACTTTTTATCCAAATGAGATTTTCTTAATCTAAGATTTGTCATGCAATTAGAGCTTGTTGAGAGATTTTTGGGAAGCTAAAGTAAATAATTTTTGGAGGTCTAGAGAATATTTGATGAATTTTCAAAATTGGCAAAATTTCTGGTTTTGGTTATGTCACTGTTCACTCAGGTCCGAAAGTGGAATCTATCACATAGGGCTCAAATGATGTCCAATTGCCATGAAATTTTATAAAAAGAAACTAGATATTTCTAGTGACTTGTGACAACTAGAAGCACCTAATTTAGAGGTCTAGAGAAGAAGATATGAATTTTCAATTATTCTGTCCAATACCAGCGTACCATTTGACCTTAGTTATTGTTTGATTGGATTTCGAGCTTTAGAAATGCCTGAACTAGTCTAGAGTTATTTTTTTCCTCTAGTTAACATTCACAGCTTTCCTAATTGGTATCATTTTCATGGATTGGAATTTTTTGGAATTAATTGGATATTTTTGAAATTTACTATAGAATTCTGTGACAGCACAAGTGAACAGCTTGACCTCTGGACCATTTCGAATGTCAAACATCCTTTGTGTTGGATGTTATGGTCAGGACATATTTTTAGCATGAAGTAGACATGTGTAGATTTCCAGAATGGCTAAGAATGTATAATGTTGATTTTTCTAGAATTAGTTATGATTTTCTAAATTTGTGACAGAAATGAGGGCAAATCTGGCAAAAAATATACATATATATATATATATATTTTATGCTTCCAATTGACTTCCATAACTTGTAAGCCACATTTGATGATGGAAATGATTTTGTATCCATGTAATTAAATATGAGGATGTGATGTATGAGCTCACATGGTTGACGTGACACCGAATAAAATTTTTATATGTGATGCAATGCTAAATAATGTATTATTTTAATAGATTTTTCTTACTTCCTTCATGGAATGCATCACATAAAGCATGAGAATGTGGTGAAATGAGTTAGGAAATTATGGTGTTGCATTATCTAATTTGAATTGATAAGGGGCAGGCTTTGTAATAACCATTTTTTTAGAAACTGAATTGAAACTGAGAAATTAATATGGGAACATACTAAAACAAAACAAATTGAGGTAAAATGAGATTAGAATATTAATTGAAACATCTAAAAATTTAGGTGAGAGTTTAAAGATGGCTCAAAATCAGAGCCAAAATGACTGAGCAAATTAAAGGAATAACATAGTAGTAAAATCATAATTTTGGGCAATATTTTGAAAACTCAAAGGAGGAAACTTCAAATAGAAAATTTAAGTTTTTTGAGATTCTTAGAGGCCATAAAAATCATAGGAACCCCTACAATAGCTAAAACCCCTACGGTGTACATTTTAAGTTCTTAGTTGATCGAAACTTTAACCAGACAGTTTGGTAAGATTTTAAATCCAATTTGGGTGAAACAAAAAGCATTTTATGATTTTGAGAGCTTAAATTTTATGATAGAACAAACGATTCTTAAAAAGGATTTGAAATGAGCTTAAAGAGAGAAAATAAAATTTAAGGATATAGTTAGAATTTTTAAATTTGCTATAATTAAGACTTCCTCCTTTCGTATATTGGCATGCCACCTCTTCTTGTGATAACCCTAACTTCTAATCATGGTAATTAAGGTTAAAGACCCAATTAATAATCATCAATCAAGGTTTGAAGTCATTATGACATGACTTACATGAGGAAAAGGTGAGGAAATTTAAATCTTGATGTTGTTAGAGTCATTAACTAATTACTCATAACCATTTATGCATATGAGGGAATCAAACCTACAATTATAAGCTTTTAATCCTATCATCCATTAATTCCAATTCACAAGAACCTCCTACGAGTGCTCTTAAATCATTCCTTATCATTTCCATAGACAAAATCAACATTTTTAGGTTAATATAAGAAATTGAGCACCTTCGACATAGCTAAATTCTCTCACACTGTGCCCAATTACTCTCAGGTTCAACTTTTTACACCTTCACAAATTTCGCACATTTCGCCTCGACCAAATACCCCTTTAGCCGTGGTGAATTAACCTCTGGAACACCACCGGACTTGCCTCTCACATTTCACCGCAGCTAACATCACTCTTCGCCAAGGCCAATTCCTCTCTGTTTCCTTCCTTGGGCAACTTTGTCACATTTGGCCTTGGCTAATTCCATTTTGCCTCGACCAATTCCCCTCTATTCTTGTAACTCTCAAATTCCCTCTTATGCACTTCAATTCTCCCTTTAGGAACACTTTAAGACCATTCTCCCTCAATTTGTAAAACTCTAATGGCATTTATCTACTTAATTTACCTAGCTAATCTATCATTATCTACTTCAAGATTTAAGTGTTGATTTCTACTCACAAAACTATGATACATAAGTGAATTCCATAATTTAGTGACAGCAAAGTGTTTTGACCACAAGGAGCATAGAGCAATGCATAATGTTCATACAAGATCAAGTCACTCATCCATTATTAGCCAATTACAACCATAATGTTCAATTCCATGATAATTATATTACATATACAATCCCTATACTTGGCAATTCATGATGCAATGCAAAAATTTTATAAAAATAGTAATCTAATTACACAATACAATCTGACAAAGTTTCCAAACCTATATGCTACCAAACCATATAATAAGCTTCCATTAATTTCTCCTTGCCATTAAAAGGTCCAGTCCTTGAAAATGTTATCCCACAATCAGGATGAGATATACAATCTTAGTAACAAGAGGAAAATTTCATATATATGTATAGATTAATCAATACAATACAATTTTATATCTTCAATACTAGAATTATCAATTCAATTTGCAAAATAACTAGTTGAGCTACCAATGACTACTGTCCCATACCAACAATCACACACAGGATGTTAATGGCCAATAACACCAAGAGAGGTCCATCCATGGCATCTACTCCATAATGAGCACAACCAAAGCTCAGTGTATCTAAGGTCTAATCACAACCCGGTGCCCGATCAAAGCACATGCATGGGTGGTAGCCACACCATAACTCCACCATGGACTTACAAGTTCCAGTCACAATCGTAATTCAAGTAGTCAGCTAATCATTTAGCATTTCAAAATCAAACATGTGTAACAAATATCATATTAACATAAACATATACATGGAATTAAGAAAAATAACCCTAGTTACCTCAATGAAGCCAATTACTCTTCCTCTAACTACCACGATGATCCAAAGCATACCAAGCCTAACATAAGCATGATTATCATCATTTAACTATCATTAGTAAGAAAATTCTCCCTATCTACAGATTAAACTTAACAAGAAATTATTGAGAACTTCTTACCCAAACTTCCTAATGATCTATTGCACCAATTTAGGGTCTATACATTAAAGCTTACCATGATTCACTCCCCATAACTCCATTTCGTATATGTACAAACCATGTAGCAAAAGTCAATCCAAAATGTGGGAATTCAATACATACACCACACGAGAGAAGAAGGAACACTTACCCATACACCTAAGAAGTCAAATGGACTGAGTTGAGCCTCAACTATTAAGAACACACCATGAGATATTTTAAAATTCGAATTTGAGTCATCAAGCCCAGAAATTTCATTATTTCACCTTCATCTTCTTGTAATTTCGCACAAAATTAATGCCCACACTATAAATCAACTATAGGAATTTCTAATTAGCACAAAAAGCATCAAAATGAGGAGTTTATACTTACCTAACAACACTCCTAGCTTCAATCTCTGAAATTTTACCATGAAAACACCCAACAACAAAGTTTCAGATTTTGGCTATAGGTGAAATGCTCCAAATGAAAAACTAATTAGATCAAAATGTAGAGGAAGAAAAGAGGGTTAAGTTATATAACACTCACCTTGGTTGAATCTTGGTTTAAATAGGGGAAATGGGGCCAAGAAAGTGGTGGAAACCCTAGCCTCCAAGAGACCTCCGAATTTGCTTCTTATGTTTTGTTTTTTTACATAATGGTATGTGGCTAGACTGATTTTTAGGATTTAAGTTGGGTCCTAAATGGGTTATGGGTTGACCTATCAACCCAAGGACCTATTGGGCTCCTACTAGTTGTCGGGCTAAGGTTTTTAATTTGTTAGGCCAACTACAAGGGTTCAGATTTTTAGTTAGGTTGGGTCAAGTTTTAAGAGCCCATTTAGTTTGGGTTTGCATAAGGAATGTTAGGCTAGCTATAAAAGCTCATGTAAATTAGGTATTGGGCCTCTATTTCACTAGGCCAAATTAGGCCATTATTAGATGATCTCTCCCGGTCCAAGTCTCATAATAAAAGGTTGGGTCTGTACTTAAAATCATTGAGCCTCCATTAGTCTCTAACTATGGCCTACTTAAATTAATTTGGGCCTAAATGAGGTTTCTAATTAATTAAATCTCAAACCCATATTAATAATTTATTCTTCTCTAAATTCCCATTCATATGGTTTACCTAATTATTCTGTAATATTATTCTTAATTATATCTAACCCATGATTAATGCCTTAATTAATTTTAGGGTATTACACCTCCTCTCATTTCTATAGACTTGACTTTATCTCAAACCAGAACCTAGACCACCTTCAAGTGGCGCACAAGGAGAGGAAGAAGAAGGAAGGAAATAAGCTTGGAAAGGATAAGAATTGGGAGAATTATAATAAAGGACCAAAAAGTGAAGAAATTTACTCTTAAGGATCTATTACCATTTATTTTAAGATGATTACTACTGAGTTTAGCAACAATCAGTTGAACCTGGTGGTAAAGGTCCTTAAAAATAAATCTTTTCATTTCTTGGTTCTTAAACATAATTTTCCCATAAGAATTTGTCACATTTTCATGCTCTTCCCTTCACTAAAGTTCTTCTCTTTCTCTTCTCTCTTCTCATGATTTTAATGTTCTAAATGGTGGTGATTTATGGTTAGTTCAATAGAGGGAAGGAAGAGTTTGAAGGAAACTTTGGAAGCTTGAGAAAGTTTATTTGATAAGCTTTAAGAAAAGCTATGTTCTTACCATAGGAAACTTGCTTCTTCTTGGCTTTCCCTTGCATGTATGTTTCAACCAAAATTAGAACACCATGTAAGGAGTTTGATTTTGGTCTAAACTTGATAGGAAATAGGGTTTTGAAGCATGGAGAATTATATGAAAAAATTAAAACTTAAAAAGATGCTATAGATAACAAGTTATAGAAATTAGGGTTTTGATTGTACCTAAGGAAATTTAAAGCTTTAAAATGACATTTTAGATTGTGCAAGAGTATGATTGAGATAATAAAAGGTTAAAGAACTCATATATGTGCCAATTTCCTTAGAAAAGCAAGCAAAACTCCATGGGTGGCATTCTTGGTGCATGTCTCAGCCAAGGAGTACTTCAAGTGCCTAGGGAGAGTTTTTCTTAACTCAAAGATTATGAATGGCCTAGATATGAATAATAAACACTAAAGAAACTATTGGTTTAAATTTAGAAACCATATTTTAAAAGTTGGAAGCTTAGGATTCCATTAGGTATAAAAAAGCAACTTGGTGTTAAACTCCTAAATTTGAGTTTATGATAACTCTAATGATTTTAAATGGAATTATGTGACTTAGATTGAGTGAGAAGTTGGAGCCAAGATCATGAATTATATGAGTTGCTTCATTATGCTACAATATGGAATCATATGAATACCTAAAGCTAAGATTAGCTTGTGTAGAGTTTATATGAGGCTTAAGATGGTTCCATTGATGTCTTTGTGTGTTGTTTGATGTTTCTAGGCCAAGCAAAGCAAACCTCTCCCAAGTGTGTGTTTGAGGCCAAGAGAAGAAGCTAAGGAACCAAGGAAGAAAAGTTATACTTCTTGAGAAAGGTAGTTCTTTATCCATTCTTGTATATTTATCTTGGTTATTAGATTATCATTGATTGCTTGTATGTGTGTTTGAACCATGACTTATACCAATTGCAATGGGTTTGATGATGTGATATCATTATGGTTCTTAAAATATTTTTGGAAAGTATATGGCTCTTAATGAGTGAGGTTGTACCAAAAGTGTCTTGAATTGCATGAGGTGAAGCTAAAAGTCCTTAAAAAATTATGAGACAAGGCCAAAAGTCTCATGGAATGAGTGAGGCTAAGTTAAAAGTCCTTAAAATGAGTGAGACTAATCCAAAAGCCTCATATAATTGGGTGAGGTTAGACCAAAAGTCCCTAGAATTTGATTTTGACTTCCATTAATCCATTTAATTTCATAAATATGATTATATTTGATGTTTGTAAGTATCTAATGAATGCTTAATTTCTTTGATATGATAACATGCCATATATGTATACCTAAAATGGTGAATAAGCTATTGGGATTCTTTAAGTATCACTCTATCCTATCTTATCTCTAACCATGCTAGGGAATTCTCAAGGAGCAAGGAATGAAGAACAACAAACATAATTGGTGCTACTTTGACAATGCTTTAGAATTTTGTCATCTAATGTCAAAGTATGTGTGTATATAGTATTTATGATATGTAAACCTACACACATGTATAAAAGTATGACATTATAATGAATGTACCATATTTGGAAGCATATGTATAAGAACATGAATTTTTGACATGTATGTAGCTTGTAAAATGTGTGTATAAATCCAAGTGAGAGAGTGATTTTGAGTTCCATGATGATTTGGACCTAATATGATGGCCAAATATGCTGTAAATTATGTATTAGATGTAGCACCATAATTATATAGCTCATCTCATTCCTTATCTAAGCTCATTTCCAAGAAATTCACAAGCTTCTAAGGTAAGAGTAATAAAATAATGAATAAATTTGCACCACATAGAGGATAAATTTTTCATTCAGTGTCCCAAAAACCATATAAACTCATTCAACTCATTTTCATATTTAATTACACTAATACAACTCAAAACCATCCAAGTAAGTGGCCTAGAACTCGTGCAAGTTCAAGAAACACATAAAATTCCATAGTGTAGCCTCGGGCAGAATTGCAAACTTTCTGTCACAAACTTTGAAACATTATAACTAATTCTAAAAAAATAAAAATTATGAATTATTTACCATTCTAGAAAGCTAGAGATGTATACTTTATGTTAAAAATAATTTTAGGTCATGGAACATCAAGTAGAAGACATTTGACATTCAAAAAGTGCCCAAGATCTCAGCTGTTTGGGTTATTATCATAAGTTACTATCATAAATTTTGAAAATTCATAACTAATTCTATAAAAAATCCAAATCATGTAAATTTAGTAAATATGAGGAGCTATAGGTGTTAACTTTAAGGGAAAAATATCTTTAGACCACACCAAATCCATTTAGGACCTAAATTATGGTGGAACAGTACTAGAGGTCCAGTGGCGCTACTGGTATTGATAGTAAACTTCAAAAATTCATAACTCTTTGCTCAAACCTCCAAATAAGGTGATCTTAGTGGCCACAGAAAGCTTATAACCTCTAGTTTATTCTTGTAAATTTCACAAGCACTATTTGACCATCAGATTACATAGAACATAAAAATGACTATATGAACAGTACATGCACTAGACAACAGAAGAATCCCAACTTTGAAAATTCATAATTAATTTCATAGCGCTCTGATTTTTTTTTGCACTTTAGCTTTCCAAAAATATTTTAATGAGCTCTACATGTCTTCCAAATTTCATGAGAAGATTCATTCATTTGGTCAACTTGTGCCATAGGGTTATGGTTTGGTCATTTTTATGGTTTCAACTAGCATCAAAGTGTCCAATATTGCTTTCCAAGCTTGTGTGGCCACTTGAGTACATGAGAATGCACCAAAATGACGTTTTAAACTTATTTCAAAGGTGTATAAATCCATATTTCTCAAACTCACTCATCCACCCCATGATATACACAAAATTACATATGCTAGCTCTTGCCATTCAATACCCAAAACATGTTATCTTATACATTTGGCATCAAATTTCATTTATACATCATATATTTAGGTAATTACATATGTTCATATGATTACATAATAATTTCATCATGGGATTACATCATATGCCATGTGTATGGCTACAAGAGAGACATAACTAGGCCATTTCATACATTTTGATGTCAATCTCCTTCTCCTTGGCTTGGTGGCTTCCATTGCCTTGCTCAATTGATTCACCTAGAATGTTAAGATATTGGAGAGGAGGGGATGAAATTCAAAGAATCCCAATAACTCATCTCCCTTTCAATCACACATAAAGTATGCAAAACAAGTCTCGAAAATAGATGCATGGTGTAAAGTCCCACATCGGCCGGAAGGGGCCTGTGGCTAGCCTATATAAGTGGGGGAGAATCCCTCCCCACCAAGGTGCGCTTTTCTTGAGAGCTAATGGGAGAAGCCATCTCTCAAGAAGGGACAAACCCCAACGAACCGGGAAGGTAGGGTCTTTGACCCATGAATCGGGAAGGAAGAGACAATACCTTGGTGGCTCTGTATGTGTTAGTATCAGAGCAATCCTGGCCCATGTGTGACCCGAGGACGGGTCAGCCCCTAAGGGAGGTGGATTGTAAAGTCCCACATTGGCTAGAAGGGGCCTGTGGCTAGCCCATATAAGTGAGGGAGAATCCCTCCCCACCAAGGTGCGCTTTTCCTGAGAGCTAATGGGAGAAGCCATCTCTCGGGAAGGGACAAACCCCAACCGGGAAGGTAGGGTCTTTGACCGACGAACCAGGAAGGAAGGGACAATACCCTGCCTTTTAGATTGTACATACAGAGCCACAAAGGTATTGTCCCTTCCTTCCCGGTTCGTGGGTCAAAGACCCTACCTTCCTGGTTCGTTGGGGTTTTTCCCTTCCCAAGAGATGGCTTCTCCCATTAGCTCTCAAGAAAAGCACGCCTTGGTGGGGAAGGATTCTCCCCCACCTATATGGCCTAGCCACAGGCCCTTTCCAGCTGGTATGGGACATTACAATCCACCCCCTTGGGGCCAACCTATCCTCGAGTTGCACATGGGTCAGGATTATTCTGATACCACCACACACAAAACCTTCAACGATATTGTCCCTAAGCGGCACGCTGGCCTAAGGGGTTTTGTTCTTCCTTGCCTTCCGAGTTTGAGGATCTTCGACTTAGCCTTCCTCATTCGTTGGGAAAATGCATCATTAATGGGGAGAGCTTCGCCCCCACTTATATGCACTAGCCTCAGGACCTTCCTATCCTATGTGAGACTTTGCAATCTACCCTCTTTTGGGGCCACCCCGTTCTCGGGTTGCACATGTGGCTAGGCCAGCTCTGATACCACCACACACAGAGCCTCCAACGATATTGTCCCCGAGCGGCACGCTGGCCCAAGGGGTTTTGTTCTTCCCTGCCTTCTGGGTTTGAGGGTCAAAGACCCTGCCTTCCCGGTTCGTTAGGGTTTGTCCCTTCCCGAGAGATGGCTTATTCTATTAGCTCTTAAGAAAAGCGCGCCTTAGTGGGGAAGGATTCTCCCCCACTTATATGGGCTAGCTATAGGCCCCTTCCAGCCGATGTGGGACTTTACAATCCACCCCCCTTAGGGCCAACCCGTCCTCGGGTTGCACATGGGCCAAGACTGCTCTAATACCAACACATACAGAGCCACCAAGGTATTATCCCTTCCTTCCCGGTTAGTGGGTCAAAAACTATACCTTCTCAGTTCGTTGGGATTTGTCCCTTCCCAAGAGATGGCTTCTCCCATTAGCTCTTAGGAAAAGCGTGCCTTAGTGGGGAGGGATTCTCCCCCACTTATATGGGCTAGCCACAGGCCCCTTCCAGCCAATATGGGACTTTACAATACACATACAGAGCCACCAAGGTATTGTCCCTTCCTTCTCGGTTCATAGGTCAAAGACCCTGCCTTCCCTATTCGTTGGGGTTTGTCCCTTCCCGACAGATGGCTTCTCCCATTAGCTCTCAGGAAAAGCGCGCCTTAGTGGGGAGGGATTTTCCCCTACTTCTATGGGCTAGCCACAGGCCCCTTCCAGCTGATGTGGGACTTTACAATCTACCCCCCTTGGGGCCAACCCATCCTTGGGTTGTACATGGGTCAGGATTGCTCTGATACTAACACATACAGAGCCACCAAGGTATTGTCCCTTCCTTCCCTGTTCGTGGGTTAAAGACCCTGCCTTCCCGGTTCATGGGGGTTTATCCCTTCCTGAGAGATGGCTTTTCCTATTAGCTCTCAGGAAAAGCGCACCTTGGTGGGGAGGGATTTTCCCCCACTTATATGGGCTAGTCACAGGCCCCTTCCAGCTGATGTGGGACTTTACAATATCCATACACAAAGCCTCTAACGATATTGTCCTCGAGCGGCATGCTGGCACAAGGGGTTTTGTTCTTCCTTGCCTTCCGGGTTCGAGGGTCTTCGACCCAACCTTCCCCGTTCATTAGGAAAATGCGTTGTTAGTGGGGAGAGCTTCGCCCCCACTTATATGCACTAGCCTCAGGACCTTCCTATCAGATGTGGGACTTTACAATCCACCCCCTTTTGGGGCCAACCCGTCCTCGGGTTGCATATGTGGCTTGGCCAGCTCTGATACCACCACACATAGAGCCTCCAATGATATTGTCCCCAAGTGGCACGCTGGCCCAAAGGGTTTTGTTCTTCCCTGCCTTTCGGGTTCAAGGGTCTTCGACCCAACCTTCCCCATTCATTGGCAAAACGCGTCGTTAGTGGGGAGGATTCTCCCCCACTTATATGGGCTAGCCACAGGCCCCTTCCAGCCGATGTGGGACTTTACAATCTACCTCCCTTTGGGGCCAACCTGTCCTCGAGTTGCACATGAGACTAGGCCAGCTTTGATACCACCACACACAGAGCCTCCAATGATATTGTCCCCGAGCTGTACACTGGCTCAAGGGGTTTTGTTCTTCCCTACCTTCTGGGCTCGAGGGTCTTCGACCCAGCATTCCCCGTTCGTTGGGAAAACGTATCATTGGTGGGGAGGGATTCTCCCCCACTTATATGCACTAGCCTCAGGACCTTCCTATTCGATGTGGGACTTTACAAATACCAACACATACAGAGCCACTAAGGTATTGTCCCTTCCTTCCCGGTTCGTGGGTCAAAGACCCTGCCTTCCTGGTTCGTTAGGGTTTGTCCCTTCCCGAGAGATGGCTTCTCCCATTAGCTCTCAGGAAAAGCGTGCCTTGGTGGGGAGGGATTCTCCCCCACTTATATGGGCTAGCCACAGGCCCCTTCCAGCCGATGTGGGACTTTACACATGGGCATATTGGAATGTGTGAGCATTCAAGAAATATTCTTATCATTTGAACAAGTCATACATAGTATACATAGGCTTGCCAAGTGAGTGGACTAGCCTTACCTTTTCACTTATGGATTTTGGACTTGCCTCAGCCATTTTCTCTAAGAGGTTTTGACTCAACCTTACTCTTAGGAGTCAACTTCACTCTTGGGAGACTCTTTACTTTGTCTCAATCAATTTCAAGGGTTCTTAGCTCATCCTCACCATGGCTAGAGGGTTCTTGGCTTCTCCACTTTCAAGCAAACTAAGGCAAGCACATAAAATATCATTTGAATGCATAAAATATCATCATGGTATCATGGAATAAAAGCACAAGCTAAAATACTTTTCATAGCTCAAAACACATATACACACATTCAAGGACAATGTAAGTACACATTCATGTATGAAAGAAGGTGGAGAGAGCTGCCTTGCTTGTATTTACACACTTTTTCCTTGAACCTTGAGTCCTCTCCCTTCACCTCATACACCTTAAAAGGTGGAGATTATTTCTCTTGGCCTAGACACATCATATGGAAGCTAATTACACTCTTGAATCAAATTCTAAGGCCATATATTCACTCAAAAAGCTAGGTGACTCTTATGCCTTTTTTATGGTTCCATAATGCACTTAATAAAGCAATCTTAAGAAAACATCATCTTGGCTCCATTCATTTATGATTCTTGACTCCATTGAAACCTCTTAGAGTTATCACACAATCAAATCAAGGAGCCTAGCTAGGTATTGTTTCTTTAAGCTATAATATGGAACCGATAATATTATCTCACTATGTAATATCCGATTTTCTAAAAGCAAGAGAAAACACGAGAAATGTAATGTACGGTTTCTCTATAAACAAACAAAATTCATCGGATACAAAAGCAAGTCCCCCAAAATGGCTTAGTTAAAGTCCCAAAAAATTTGAGAAGCATTCTAAACTTCTAAAAATAAGAATCTCAAGCTCAGAAGGAAGGAAAATAGAGTTAGAATGAAGAAACAAAATGTAATGAAACGTTGATGAAATGTAAGGGCATTTTTATCATTTTAAGCAAATTTTGGAATTCTCATAGAAGGGCTTTTTAAATGAAAATTTTGAGTTCTCCAGGGTTCTTGAGGTCCTGAAAACCATGGGATCCCTCAGGACAACTAAAGCCCCTCCGGTTGATGTTCTTCCAATGTTGGTTAACATAAACTTTGACTAGTTCTTTTGCAAAGGTTTTAATCTAATTTGCATGAAACCAAAGGCATTTTATGAATTAGAGGACCTAAATTTTATGATGAAAAAGACGGTTCTAAAAAAGAAGTTAAAATAAGCCTAAATGGAGCAAACAGGCGCGCAGGGGCAAAATAGTCATTTGGAAAAATTGTAAAGGAGGCTTCTTAAGTAAGATTACATCTCATCACCTTCTCCAAGCTTCCATGTGCAGAAAAATGGACAGCAATGGTTTGAAATTAAGAGGGGAGAGAGAGAAGAAGTTTAAGCTTCTGTTTAGGTAAGTAAACGGCCTCGTTTCATCTTGCGCCAGTTAGGAAAGTTATTCCTCTCTCTAAGAGCTCTCTAATGGTGGTTTTCTTTTCTTGAAAATTTGAAGATTCAGGTCTAAGCTAAGCTAAAAAGGAACTCTTTTCAAGAAATCAATCGGTGAAAAATAATCTACATGAAGAGAGCTCTGTTTTAAAGTAAGAATTCACTTGAAACACTTACAAAATCTTATGTTTCCAAGCCATTTAAGCTTCGGTCTAGAGAGAGAAAGTGAGAGTTTTTCTTTATGTATTCTTGATAGAACCCAAGGTTATGGAGTATGAGGATTAAGAATATACAACTAAAATTGAAAATGGAGCTTTAAAACGGAAGTTATGGACTTTAGGGTTTTGATTGCACCTTGAACTCTACCACGAACCCTAGCCATATTTTATGATGTTTAAGTACTCATATGAGTCCCTAAGACACCAAGAGAGCTTCCTCCATGATTCTCCCATCAAAGGAAGCAAAGAAACTCTAAAGATGCTAAGAAGAGTATATGCTTCAGCCTAGAGTAGAAATAGCACCTAAAGGTAGTTTTAATTTGTTCTAAGCTTATTTTTAAGTCATGTATGATGGGAGAGTATGATAGGAAGCCTTGGAAAAGTTTTAGAAACCATAGAAAGTGAGATGGCCTTGTATGTTCCATATTATGGCTTAAAAAAGAAACACCTAACTAGGCTCATTGATTTAATTGTGTGATGACTTTAAGGGGTTTAAATGGAGTCAAGAATCATAAATGAATAGATAGAATGGAGCCAAGATGATGTTTTCTTAAGGTTGCTTCATTAAGTGCATTATGGAACCATAAAAGAGCCTTATAAGTCACCTAGCTTTTCTAGTGAATGTGTGAGGTCAAGGGAGAGGACTCAAGGCTTAAGGAAAAAGTGTAAAATGCAAGCAAGGTAGCTCTCTCCACCTTCTCTAATGCATAAATATGTGCTTACATTGTCTTTGAATGTGTATAAGTATGTTTTAAGTCATGAAAATTATTTTAGCATGAGCTCTTATTCCATGGTACCATGATGATGTTTTATATATGAAAATGATATTTTATGTGCTTGCTTGGTTTGCTTGAGTGTGGAGAAGCCAAGAACCTTCTAGCCATGGTGAGGATGAGCCAAGAACCTTAGAAATTGGTTGAGACAAAGTAGAGAGTCTCCCAAGGGTGAGGTAGACTCCTAAGAGTAAGGTTGAGTCAAAACCTCTTAGAGAAAATGGGTGAGGCAAGTCCAAAATCCATAAGTGAATAGGTGGGGCTAATCCATTCACTTAGCAAGCCTATGTATGCTAACTATGATGTGTTCAAATGCCAAGAATGATTTATGTTTTCTTAAGATGTATATTGCATGCTTTATGTGTGATTGAATAGGAGATGAGCTATTGGAATTCTTTGAATCTCATCCCCTCCTCTCCAATGTCTTAACATGCTAGGTGGAGTAATTGAGCAAGGTAATGGAAGCCACCAAGCCTAGAAGAAGGAGATTGACATCAAAGTATGTGAAAATGCCTAGTTTTGTCTCTCTTGTAGCCATACACATAGCATATGAAGTAATCTCATGATGAAATTGTTATGTAATCATATGATCATATGTAATTACCCAAATTTATGATGTATGAATAAAATTTGATGCCAAATGTACGATATAGCATGGTTTGGGTATGGAATGGCAAAACTAGACAAATGCATTCTTGTGTATATCATGGGGTGGATCAGTGAGTTTGAGAAATCTAGGCTTTTACACTTTGATACAAGTTTAGAATGTCCTTTTGGTTCATTCCCACATGCTTAAGTGGTCATGGTTGCCTTGGAGCTCAATTTGGATGATTTGGACCCTTTGTAAAGCTTAAAAACGATTATTTCACAATTCAATGTCAAGATCTGACCAAATAGATGAATTTGCACATGAAATTTGGCACACATGTAGAACATATCTAGAAATTTTTTGGAAGCTAAATACCAGATTATTTGGAGCTCTATAAAATTAATCATGAATTTCCAAAGTTTCCATTTTCTCTGCTGAATTGATACAGGTACTGTTCATATGGTCAAAACCTTGGGCTATATTATTCATGGGCCAAATGATGTCCAATGCTCATGAAATTTTACAATAATAAACTAGACATATTAAGATTTTCATGACCACCAAGATCACCCTAATTGGACCTCTGAGTAGGGAGATATGAATTTTTGAAGTAAGAGATCAGTATTAGGGATGACAGCTGACCTCTAGTACTATTCCATCAATTTCTAGTGCCTAAAAACCTCTTTTGTGATCTAGATTTATTTTTATCATGAATTAGACATCTATTGCTTTCCATAATGGTATAGTATGCCTAATTTTGATTTTTCTAGAATTAGTTATGATTTTTTAAAGTTTAGCCACATAATCTAGAAAACTGATCCAAGGCTACACTAGTGTATTTTGTGTATTTGCTCCCTTTGCTCGAGGTATGGACCATCTCTTGAGCTTGTTATGAGTGGTATTTAGGTATTTAAATGTGAGAATAAGAAGAATGAGTCTATATGAGCCACGAGACTCCAAGAGAAAATTTTTACCCATAGAGAAAGGCATTTTGATTTATGATTCCCTATGCTATTATGTTGCTTCCCATAGAATTTACATGAGATGAGACATGGGATTTGCATGAGTTGAGCGTTAAAGTTATAGTGTTACATTTATTGGTATCAAAGTGGAGTTTTAGACTCTCTCAAATTGAATTTGGCTTGAGGATATAGCAATAGGGCTATAAAAAGGTTTGTATAGATATGTAAAGCCTTGTATGAGACATTTTGGGCGTGTGAAGATAGTTTGTGACTTTGTTCATGATAAGTAAGTTGTAGAATGGTCTTGGAGTAGATAGTGAGCATTAACAAAGGTTGGCCTCTAGAATAGCTTGAGTAGAATTGATTGCTCCGACGGTCGGAGTTTTATGTGATATGATAGCTCGTCAGGATCAATGGTAAGCCCCAGGTATGAACAATGAGAAAAGATCTCGTTGATATGAAGAGGCTTGCTAGAGAGAGTACGTGAGGCCTAATTCTCCATGGTAGTCATACTCAAACCATTCCAAGATGTCTTATGTAATGTAGAGACAAGTAGGATGCAGCGCAGTATGAGATAAGACTTTAGCTACATAGGATGTAACAACCCTAACTTCTAATCATTGTAATTAATGTTAAATAGGTGATTAATAATCATAAATTAAGGTTAGAAGTCATTACAACTAATTATATTCAGAAAATGCAAGGAAATTTGAACCTTGATGTTATTAGGATTATTAACTAAACAACCACAATTATTCGAATGTGCAAGTGAATTTAATTATCAATGAGGAGCCTTCGATTCTTCCATCCATCAATTCCAACTCACAAAACCTCCTACAAGTGTTTCTAAATCATTCCTTAGCATTACCATAAGAGAAACTAAAGTTTCTAGGTGAATATGAAAAATTGAGAATGTAATATCCGATTTTCTAAAAACGAGAGAAACTACGAAAAACGTAACGTACATTTTCTCCATAAACGAACGAAATCTACCAGATACAAAAGTAAGTACTCCAAAATGATTTAGTTAAGGTTCCAAAAAAATTGGGAAGCATTCTAGACTCCTAAAAATGAGAATCCCAGGCTCAAACAGAAAAAAAATGGAGTTAGAATGAAAAAACAATTTCTTACAAAAAACTTATGAAATATAATGACATTTTCATAAGTTTAGAAAAATTTTGGAATTCACATAGGAGGATTTTTTAAATAAAAGTATTGAGTTCTCTAGGGTTCTCAGAGGCCCTGAAAACTATAAGAAGCCCCGGGACAGTTAAAACCCCTTTAGTAGACGTTTTCCAACATTGGTTGTCTTAAACTTTAACTAATTCATTTGGGAAGGTTTCAGTTCCAATTTGAATGATTCCAAAGGCATTTTATTTAATTAGGAACCTAAATTTTGCAATGGAAAAAGATGGTTTTCAAAAATGAGTTAAAATAAGCCTAAATAGAGCAAATAGGCGCGTAGGGGCAAAATAGTTATTTTGAAAAATTGTAAAAGAGACTTCTTAAGTAAGATTACACCTCATCACCTTCTCCAAACTTCCATTTGTAGAAAAATGGACAGAAATGGCATGACATTAAGAGAGGAGAGAGAGAAGAAGTTTAAGCTTCCGTTTAGGTAAGTAAACGGCTCCGTTTCATTTGCGCCAGTTAAGAAAGTTGTTCCTTTCTTTAAGAGCTCTCTAATAGTGGTTTTCTTTTTTTGAAAACTTGAAGATTTAGGTCTAAGCCAAGCCAAAAAGGAACTCTTTTCAAGAAATCAATTAGTGAAAAATAATCTATGCGAAGAGAGCTTTATTTTAAGGTAAGATTTCACTTGAAACACTTACAAAATCTTGTGTTTCCAAGTCATTTAAGCTTAGGTCTAGAGAGAGAAAGTGAGGAGGAGAGTTTTTCTTTATATGTTCTTGATGGAGCCAAAGGTTATGGAGTGTGAGGATTAAGAATATACAACTAGAATTAAAAAGGGAGCTTTAGAATACAAGTTATGGAATTTAGGGATTTGGTTGCACCTAGGCTAAGATGAAGCTTCCTAGTAGTAATTTAAGTTGTCTAAGAGTATATATGAGTTCCTAAGACACCAAGAGAGCCTTCCACATGGTTCTCCTATCAAAGAAATTAAAACAACTCCATTGGTGCTGTAACATCCGATTTTCTAAAAACAAGAGAAAACGTGAGAAACGTAATGTACAATTTCTCCGTTAATGAATGAAACTCACAGGATACAAAAGGAAGTCCCCCCAGAGAATATAGTTAAGGTCCCAAAAAATTTGGGAAGCATTCCAAACTCCTAAAAATGAGAATTTCAGGTTCAGACGGAAAGAAAAATGGAGTTAGAATGAAGAAATAATTTCTTGCAAAAAGCTTACGAAACCTAATGGCATTTTCGTAATTTTGACCAAATTTTGGAATTCACATAGGAGGGCTTTTTAAATGAAACTTTTGAGTTCTCTGGGGTTCTCAAAAGCCCTGAAAACCATGAAAAGCCCGGGATAGTTAAAATCCCTTTCAGTGGATGTTTTCTTATGTCAGTTGACCCGAACTTTGACTGATTCGTTCGAGAAGGTTTTAGCTCCAATTTGAGTAATTACAAAGGCATTTTACTAAATTAGGAACCTAAATTTTATAATGAAAAAGACGGTTCTAAAAAAGGAGCTAAAACAAAGAAGAAACAAAAATGCCAAGAATTAAGGGCAAAATAGGAATTTTTGAAAACTGTAACTTCCTCCCACCTATATATATGATGAGCCCTTCTTCTCCCCTTATTATGCACGACCAATTTCTGCCCAAAACCAAAGGAAAACCCTAGGGAGAGTGGTGCACAAGAGGAAGGCAAAGAGGAGAAGAAATCAAAAGCTTAAGGTATGGAAATTTAGTAGTTTTTCATGCTCTTTCTCTTCCAAACCTCCTATCCTTCATTCTCCTTTGTTTCTTTTGATTAAAAGGAAGTTTACAAATCTTTTTTAAGGGAGATATTAAGGGGAAAATTCGGATTTGAAGAAAAGAACTCAAAGAACACAAGATTCAAGTGAGAAAAAGTAAGAAAACAAGGTAATTTTTCTTCCTATGGTTGTCATTTTTGGTGACTTTCTCCACCATTTCACAGAACCAAGCATGAATCTAAGGAAAAAGGGTGTGGAGATTAAGAAAATGCAAAGGGAATTATCAAAAAACCATTAGATTTCAAGGTGCAAGTTCTAGGGTTTCAATTGCACCTTGTAAAATCTAATTTTGTATGATGATTCCTAGGCCTAAGTAAGAGTTTAAATGAGCTCCCAAGATCCCTAAGAGGCTCCCCATATGCTTCTTTCATTGAGAAAACAAAGAAAGCTCAATGGAACCCAATATGCCTCACAGCCTCGGCCTAAATGGGTTCTCCTAGCTAGGGAGAGTTTTAAATTTTTTTAAGGCCATTCTTGAGTCATATTTGATGAATGAAAATGAGGGGAGGCCTTGGAAAAAATTTAGAACTCATAGAAAGTGATTTGGTGCCTTAGGTTCGATAAGAAACAACATGATATTAGGCTCTTTGTTTTAATTGTGTGATGACTCCAAGAGGCTTAAAAGGAGTCAAGAATCAAATTTGAAAGGAAAAGACTGGAGCTAGAATTTATTTGAGGAGTGTTGCTTTATTAGGTGCATTTATGGACCATAATGAGGGTTATAGAGCAATCTAGGGTCTAAGCAAGTTGAATGACCTTAGAGTTTGTTTCATGAACCTAATTAGATCCCATAAATTGTATCTATGTCAAGACAACCATCTCCACCAATTTGTGGGTGTGTAGCCAAAAGAAGAGGCTTGAATCCAAAGGGGAAAAGTGGTGTGATTGTGTGCAAGGTAGCTCTCTTCACCTTTTCTCGTGCATAGATATGTGTTGAGCTTATTTGAGAAGTGTGTTATGTGTATTTTCAAGCTATGAAAAGTATGCTAGCATGCCTTTATATGTAATGATTCTTGATGCCATGTTATGTTTTCAAATGAGCATATGATGTTTGTATGAGTTTACTTGAGTATGGAGAGGCCCAAGAACCCTTCCCTTTGGTAAGGATGAGCAAGAACCCTTGAGCTTGGTTGAGACATAGCAAAGAGTCTCCCAAAAGTAAAGTGGGCTCCCAAGGAGTATGGTTGAGTCCAAAGCTCTTAAAGAATGGGTGAGGCAAGTCCAAAATCCATAGGAGAAGTGTGAGACCAATCCAAACACTCAATGAGCTCTTAGATGTCTTGTATGCTTGATTCACATACCAAGTTTGCTTTTAAATATCCATGACTTCCATTTTCTCCATGCATGCATTTGAAAAACTTGCTTTACATATATTATGTATGATTGAATGGGAGATGAGCTATGAAAATTCTTTGAATCTCATCCCCTCCTCTTCAATGATTTAACATGCTAGGTGGACTAAGTAATTATGAAGAAGGGAGCCAACCGTGATAAAGAGAGAGATTGACAACCTTGTGCCTTGTTTTATCTATTTTAGAACCATAATGATAGTTCATAATGTATATGATGTGATCTATGTACCATGAACTTTGAGACATGTGTAAATATACTATTATATGATGTTTAGATGTATGACGATGATATAATGACCTCTAGCATTTATTTTGACTACGTAATGCCAAAGTGTGCATTATAAAAGTTTAATGGAAATATTCAAAGTATAGGTTGAATGTCCAAAGAGATGCATGAGGTTTGGGACATTTGGGCAGCTCACATAGTCTTAAATATGCTTTTAGACTTACCCAAAGGTGCTAATACTAAGGGAAGACCATTTGGCAAGTTTGGCACCTCATATGAAGCCAAAATTTGACTATAATAGAACCCTATATTACTTTTTAGCCAACTGACCTAGTCTTGATCTAAATTTGGCATGCAATTAGGTCTCATTGAGAGATTTTTGGGAAGCTAAAGATCATAATTTTTGGAGGTCTACAAAATATTTGATAATTTTTCAAAGTTGGCAAAATTCATGGTTTCTGGTTTGCTGCACTATTCATTTGGTCTGAAATTGTTTTCTATCACATGAGAACCAAATGATGTCCAATTGCCATGAAATTTTATACAAAGAAACTAAGAAATCATAGTGACTTGTGCCAACTAGAATCACCTCATTTGAAGGTCTAGAGAGGAAGATATGAATTTTTGAAGTTTCTGTTCAGTATCAGTAACCTTGCTCGACAAGAAGTATTGTTCCATCAAATTTTGAGGTCTGGGCTTGATGAACTGATCTAGAGATATTTTTTCTCTCTAGTTAACATCCACATCTTTCCATATTGGTATCATTTACATGTATTGGATTTTTTTGGAATTAATTGGACATTTTTGAATTTCATATCAGTAAACTATGATAGCATCATGACCCAGTCCGACCTCCAAACTATTTCACATGTCAAACACTCTGTGTGTGGGATGTTATGAATTGTACATATTTTTAGCATAAAGTAGACATCCTAAGATTTCCAGAATGACTGAGATTTCATGATTTTGATTTTCCTTGATTTAGTTATGCTTTTCCAAAATTTGCCCAGAAAAGAGGCCAATTCTGGCCGAGAATGAAACCCCATGTTCCACCTTCCAATTCAGTTTCCATGAGTTGTGGGCATGATTTTGATAAGCAAATGAGTTTTAATGAGGAAATTAAATATGAGGATGTATAGCATGAGCTCAGACGGTCCACGTAACACCGAAATGAATTTTTAATCATGATGCAAAGCATGAAAGTGTGTTATTTTAATAGAATTTCTCACTTCTTTCTTACTATATTTCACATGAACATGTAAAGGATGATGGATATAAGCTAGAAATTATGGTATTACAGGTGCCATATGGAAGCATAGCTTCGACCAAGGAGAGTTCATGCACCTAGGGAGTGTTTTAATTCCTTCTAAGCTTAGTTTTGTATCATGTGTGAAGGGAGAGTATGAGAGGAAGCCTTGGAAAAATTTTAGAAACCATAGATAGTGAGATAGCCTTATATGTTCCATAATATGACCTAAAGAAGCAACATGAAGTTAGGCTATTTGTTTTAATTGTGTGATGACTCCAAAAGGCTTAAAAGGAGTCAAGAATCATGTATGAAAGAAAAGAATAGAGCCTAGAACTCATTTGATGGATGTTGCTTCATTAGGTGCATTTTTGGAACCATAAAAGGGTTTATAGGTTAAGCTAGTGTGTGAGGAAGTTCTATGGCCTTAGAATTAATTCCATGAACCTAATTAGCTTCCATAAATTGTATTTAGGCCAAGAGAAATCATTCCCACACCTTTGTGTGTGTGAGGCCGAAGAAAGGGAGGAAATTCAAGAGAAAAAGTGTGTGATTGCATCCAAGGTAGCTCTCTCAACCTTCTTTCATGTATGAATGTATGCTTGACTTGTCCTTGAACGTGTGTATGTATGTTTTAAAGCTATGAAACATGTTCTAGCATGAGCTCTTGTTCCATGGTGCCATGATGATGCATTATATTTTCAAATGATGTGTATTATGTTTGTTTTAGTTTACTTGAGTGTGGAGAAGCCAAGAACCCTCTAGCCATGGTGAGGATGAGCCAAGAACCCTTAAAGTTAGTTGAGACAAAGTAAAGAGTCTCTCAAAAATAAGGTTGACTCCCAAGAGTAAGGTTGAGTCCAAAAACCTCTTAAACAATGGGTGAGGCAAGTCCAAAATCCATAAGTGAATGGGTGAGGTTAATCCACTTACTTGGCAAGCCTATGTATGTTATGTATGACTTGCTCAAATGTTAAAAAGGTTTCTTAAATGATTGCACATGTCAATATGTCCATGCATGCATTTGTAAGACTTATTTTGCATGCTTTATGTATGATTGAATGAGAGATGAGCTATTGGGATTCTTTGAATCTCATCCCCTCCTCTCCAATGTGTTAACATGCTAGGTGGAACAATTGAGCAAGGTATTGGAGGCCACCAAGCCTAGAAGAAGAACATTAGCATTAAAGTATATGAATATGCCTAGTTTTGCTTCCTTTTGAGTCACACACATGGCATATGATGTAACCTTTGATGAAATTATTATGTAACCATATGAGCATGTGTAATTATGTTCATAGGTCATGTGTAAATGAGAGCTAAGGTTATATGTATGAGAATGTGCATTTTGGACATGTAATGGCCAACTAGCATCTTGGAAATACATGTATAAATGGAAGTGGAATGGCCAAATTGAGATAAATGAGGTTTAAGACCATTTGGACAGTTTACATAAGTCATATTTATGCTTTTAGACTTGCCCAAGAGGTGCCAAACACCAAGAAAATCTATTTGGACATTTTGGTATCTTGCATGGGCCAAGAATTGACCAATTTAAAACCCTATACCACTTTTTGTCCAAATGAGATCTTCTTGATTTAAGATTTGACATGAAATTAGAGCTTGTTAAGAGATTTTTGGGAAGCTAAAAAATAGAATTTTTGGAAGTCTAGAGAATATTTGATGAATTTTCAAAGTTGGCAAAAATTCTAGTTTTGGTCTGATGCACTGTTCACTTGGTCCGAAAATAATTTTTGTCACAAAGTACTCAAATGATGTCCAATTACTACAAAATTTTATATGGAGCAACTAGACATTTCCAGTGACTTGTACGAACTAGAAGCATCTCATTTTAATGTATAGGAAGGGAGATATGAATTTTTGAAGATACTGCCTAGTATTAGGTGCTCAAGCTAACCTCAGGTATTGTTAGATTGGGTTTCGAGGTCTAGGCATCCCTGAATTAGTCTGAAGTTATTTTTAAGATCTGTAGCTTTCCATATTGGTATTATTTTCATGGATTGGATTTTTTTTGGAATTAATTGGATATTTTTAAAATTTACTATAGAAACCTGTGACAGTACCAGGGGACAGCCAGACCTTTGGACCTTTTTGAATGTGAAACACCATCTGTATTAGATATTGTGGTCTAGAAATATTTTTAACATAAATTAGACATGTGTAAGTTTCCATAATGACCAAGAATGCATAATTTTTATTTTTCTAAAATTAGTTATGATTTTTCAAAATTTGTGACAGAAGTGAAGAAATTCTAGCCAAAAATGCATGCATGTATTTTAGGCTTCCCTTTGATTTCCATGAGTTATAGGCCACTTTTAGTGATGCAAATGAGTTGTATTAATGTAATTAAATATAAGAATGTGATTTATGAGCTCACATGGCCCACGTGATATCGAATAAAATTTTTATATGTGACGCAACGCTAAAATAATCAATATTTTAATGTCTTTTCTATTGAGAACTTGTATGATTCTTGGAAATGAGTTATTTAAAGGCATGAAATGAGCTAGAAATTATGGTATTATAGAGCATCTTCACCATGGCTAAAATCTCTCACGCTATGGCCAATTACTCTCGGGTTCAACTCTCTATACCTTCGTAATTTTTGCACATTTCTTCACAGTTAATTACACTCTAGAACACCACTAGACCTGCCTCTCACATTTTGCCGTGGCTAACTTCACTGTTTATCGCAGCCAATTGCTCTCTGTTTTCTTCCCTGGCAACTTTATCACATTTGGCCAAGGCCAATTAAATTTTGGCCATGGCTAATTACCCTCTGTTACTCTCCCTGGGCAACTTTGTCGCTTTTGGCTTAGGGTAATTAAATTTTGGTCACGGCCAATTACCTTCTTTTCCTATAACACCTAAATTTGGTCCCATGCACTTCAATTCTCCCTCTAGGACCACTCTCCCTCAATTTGTGAAACTTTAATGGAATTTATCTACTTGATTTACCTAACTAATCTATCATTATCCACTTCAAGATTTAAGTATTGATTCATACTCATCAATCTACCACGTATAAGCAAGTTCCATGTGATACCAATGAATATATAAATTCATAAACAACCAATATTATCATTCAAGTAGAAATCCCAGTAGAAGTTTCATACATCACTAGTTTAAGCTGTCATCTAATGTATCACATAATTATAGTCCCCATGCTTGGCAATACGTGATGCAATGTGACAAAATTACAATGCAACACATAATGCTAAAATACCTACTATACAATCCATTTAAACAAGGCATTTAAGCCTGTACTCTATTAAACCATCATGATAAGCTTCCATTAACTTCTTCTTGCTATTAAGTGGGCGGTCCTTGAAAATGTTAGACCACAACCGAGGTAAGATATAAAATCTCAGTAACAAAGGGCAAATTCCATATACATGTACATATTAATCAATACAATGTAATTTCAAATCATCAATACCAAAATCATCAATTCAATTTGCAAATGAATTAGTTGAGCTACCAATGACTACTGTCCCATCCAGTAATCACACATAACATGTTAATGGCCAATAACACCGAGAGAGGTCCGTCCACAGCACCCACTCCCCATTGAGCATAACTAGAGCTCAGTGCATCTGGGGTCTGATCATAACCCGGTGCCCAATCGAAGCACATGCATAAGTGGTAGTCATACCACAGCTCCACCATGGACTCACAAGGTTCAAACACAATACAACAGATAGCCAACCAATTCATTATCATTTCAAAAACATAATTGTGCAGTAGATATAAAATTAAATTAGGCATATACATGGAATTTAACAAAATCCCCGGTTGCCTCAATGAAGCCAATTATTCTTCCTCTAGCTACCATAAAAATTCAAATGCACATCAAGCCTATAACAAGTATAATTATCATCATTTCTAGCAACAAATCAGATACCCAAAGAGTTGAACTGCTAGTGACTACCTAGAGGTTACTCACCTAACTGCCAATGGATTTTAATTTCGGGTTCCAACTTTCCCACACTAGAAACCATCATAGTTCACTCCAATTTCTGGGTAATTTCACATAAAACCAAAGCCCATATTATAAGGCAACTATAGGGGTCTCAAACTAATAGAAAATGTATCAAAATGGGAAGAAGATACTTACTTAAAACACCCATAACCTCAACCTCCAAAAATCCACCATGGAAGCACCAAACAACAAGTTTCAGTTTTGGGTGGAAGACAAAAATGCTCTAAATAAAAAACCAATCAGTCCAAATTGAAGAGGAAGAAGAGAGGATTAAGTTATATGAAGGTTACCTTAGCTGAATCTTGCTCTAAGTGGGATAAATGGAGCCAAAATAGTGATGGAAACCCTAGCTTCTCCTTAATGTGCGAAAATAGGTTTCTCACTTTTACAGAACCAAGTGTTTTACTCTTCCAAATGGGTATGGCTATTGAACCTTTAAGGTTATCAATGAGAAATGGGCTGAACCATTAGCCTAAGGTCCAATTGTGCTCATTTCTAGTGGTTGGGCTATGGTTTAATGAATAGGTTGTAGAAAATTTAGAGCTAAAAGTGGAATATACTAACCCAAAGGCCCAGTTCCTTGTGAGCTCATATTTTAGTTGGGTTAGGCCATTAATTATAAAGTTGTATGGGTTAAATAAGGGTTGGACCAAGCTTCAAGGGTCTATTATTCCAAGTGGGCTGATGCTTAACATGTTGGGCCATGATATATAGGTTAGTTAGGTTCAAAATGTGTTGGGCTTCCTTAAGAGTAGAGTTGGCTCATAATTAGATGAGATTAGGCATTTAATAATATTCTTGACACACATAATTTAATCGTGGGCCCAAGTCACATTTAAATCCATAAATATTATTATACTTCTTTAAAATGGTCTAAGTAATAATTATTATGTTAAAATACTCAAATTTTTCATTTTCCTCAAGTCCTCTTAATAATTTCATTACCTCTAAATAATTACTATTAATTATTCCCAGGGTGTTACATTCTCTCCTCCTTTTAGGAATTTTGTCCTTAAAATTTGTCATAGCATATTTCCCAAAACACTAGATAATTCTTCATTATTGACTTTATAGTGGGTCCGTGAGTGGCCCTCACTCTCCTTCATATGCATCCTTCATCTTGTCTCCCTTGGTTTCTCAAATAATTTCATGAAAACTTAGTCCTTTCCTTACTATTTTCTTGAAAAAGGCATCCTTATTATGTTACTACCTCCCTTAGTATCCACAATTCTATTTTTTCTTTTCAACCTAGGTCAAATGACATACCAACCTAAATATTCCGTATTCTTTCTTTGTCCACAACTAAAGAGATCCTGACCAGGTTACACTTGATCACCTTATAGCAAGCTCTAGACACAACTCAAATAAATCTTGATTTCTTTTCCCTTCATAGCTTTTGTTTTGTTCTGTATTTTTATTATTATTATTATTATTATTATTATTATTATTTTCTTCTTACTTTTTTCCCTTTCTTTTTTTTTTGAGCACCAACAGTCGACTACTAAATTTTATGTGAACTTCCTTTCCTTATTAACTCTCACTTCATTTAAGGAATAACTCTTAAATGCTTAGTCTAACCCTTCTTAGCAATTAACGTCAAGGGCTACACAAAATTCCACTTAGTTAGTCGTATAGTACTTATCCCATTAATAGTAGCATAGGTAAATAATCTTATTTTATAATAGAGTTTCATTCATTCTTCACTTAGAATATCCTCACATTTCTTTAGCCCAACATTCTTAATTGAAACGGGTCTTACTTCCTATAGGGTCATCTAATTTAAGTTTCTAAGTCTTACATTCAATTATCTCAAAAATTATTGCCTATACTATATCCTCATTTATGGTCCATTAGTAAAAGGTCCATTATCTCCATTAGACATATCAATTCTCCTCTCATCTCTAGTCAGTACCCAAGTTTTCCCTTTCTTTTATTCGTCAAGATTTTTAAAGTTTAGAACAAATATAAAGTTTGATCTTATGACTAATCCATTTAGGGCATTCAAACACTCTAAGGTCACTTTCCACCTAATCGAAATCAAACATAATCTCTTAAGTAAAAGTAAATATGATCCTTCAAGTCTAGGCTTTATTCCCTGATAAGGCCTGATTTCAAGGGTGAAGGTACCTTGTCTAGAGTATCAAGGTAATCTTCTAAGACTTGGAAATGAATATCCTTAAATCTTATAAGCCATAGCTCAAGTGGATGCTTTATTAAGTGACATAGCTTGAACAACTTGCCTATAACACTAGGAATTTCCAATTCATGGTGATGGTTCATTATAGGGAATCTAATCGTTGTCCGTAGGTGTAACCAACATAGGAAAATCCTTAATAGACCCCTTCCCTCTCTCTCTCTTTTTCTTTTTACTGTGGCAAAGGAATCACTGCAATCATATACATGTGATTCTAAAGATTACCACGATCAATAGATCAAAGTGTTTCATCTTAGCTTTCAACTACTACTAGCATTAGTAGTCAACTTAATGACATCTATACTCGTTTGATGTCAATTGTACATCTCTTTGGGTCTTATGCCATTATATAGTCCTAAAGGACTACTCCTTTGTATCCTTTACACTTAACCTAGGTATTTTCACACAAGTATAATCATACTTCAACTAGCATATTACTCACCCTCTCCAAGATGTACCAATTTCCCTCTAACTTCCTCATATATAGCTAAGTTTTTTTTTTCGTAACATCCTACAATTTAGAGGTTCATAAAAATCCCTAAAGAGTAATGAGATAATATCTTGTCTACATAGTCCAAGATCTTGTTAACAAGAACTTACATTTAGTGGTGTGAAAATCCGAGACCTTGTTTACAAGGTTTTCTAACTGTAAGTACAAGGTCTTTTAATAGTAAACTATAGCATATAGTATGTGAGGGTACGATGATTTGTTTTTATCCTTGTATAATGGTCTGTGTTAGCCACAACTAATTCTTTTGCTCCCTAAAAGTTCTTAGGTCTCAATTTATATCTGACTATTGGGAGTTAAACTAATATAACAAGGAGACTTAGTGAGTCTTTTCATGATCAAGCATTCCTTAAATATCAACAAATCAGGTAGGGATTCCCAGTGAGAGAACTCAAGTATCATTTATCACTAGTGTTTCACCCTTCCTTATCAGTCATTATGCTAAGGTTTTATTGTAATAGCATAAGTCGATTACATTACTACCGCCTTTTGTTCACTATCCAAAGCCATTATTCTGGATCAAGGAGTTTTTATCACTAGAGTGAATGCTAGTCCATCTCAGATTCTCAATGTTATCTCTATTACCTTAATCACACCATTAGTGATGCACGACAATAGGGTTACTAACGGCAGAATCAAAATTTGCCTTCAATATTAGCAAGCAATTCTTTCCTGTGGCGATACACATGCTAATCACCCCATGATGATTGTATCTCAACCACTTGTGTAACAACCAGAAAAAGAAAAGAAAAGAAAAGAGAAAAGAAAAGGGGAAGAAAAGAAAAGCTAAAAATTTTCGAAGGCTGAAAATTTTCTAAGTCGGCTAGCTACAGCCTAGCTATAGCGAATGTACCTGTTTGCTTTAGCGAGAAATGGGCTAGCTATAGCGAGAATGCCTTCTTGCTATAGTGAAAATGCTTCTAGCTATAGCAAGTGTAGGCATCCCATACAAAATCCAGGGAGTAGCTCGCCGTAGCGAGAGCTATAACGAAGGCCAAGGTCTGGGACTTGCACGAGCTCGCCGTAGCGAGGGTTATGGCTCGCTATAGCTAGGGTGAGTTCGGAAAAGCGTGAAAAGAGAGATTTTGACTTTTTAAAGGCTTCCAAACTTTCCTTTCTCTTAGAACCGACCTAAGCTTCGACCAAGGAGAGAGAAAAGAGTTGTGGAGAGAGAGAGAAACCCAGAGAAGTAAGGAGATCAAGCAAAGAGGTGAGTAATCTTTAGATTTCCCTAGCTTTTCTCCTTAGCATGTTGTTCTCCTCCTTTTGCTTTCTCTTTCTATGGTTTTAAAAGTTAATATGGGTTAGGTTCAGAAGAGGGAAGTAGGAAAACTACTCTAGAAGGAGGGTAGAACTCATATATCTTCATTTCTTCTTCCTTGCTTTCTTCTTTGAGGGCTTGAAAGGGGAAGGAGAGTGAGTAGAGTTCTAGAGAGAGAATCCCTAGCTTCTTACATGGGTAGTGAGGGTTTACTTCGATGAAGAGCCCTTTAGCCTTATGAGTACTTAATTGAGTTATGAGAGAATGATTTGGTGCTCTTTGTTGTGCCTAGGCTCAAAGAAAGCAACTCCATCTATTTGTGAGTGTGAAATCAAAGAGGGAAGAGAGAAATCAAAAGGGAAGGCTTGTATTATCCGATAAGGTAGCTCTCTACTCTTTTCTTGTTGCATTCTTGGATGTGTAATAGTCATTGTATGTGCTTGTATGATGAGATATGCCATTGATGTTGCCTTGATGCATGGGTACCAATATGCTTTTGATATGAATTGTGGAAATTGCTCAGGTGAGGTGGTGCTGAAAGTCCCTTGAGACGAGTGAGGTGGAGCCAAAAGTCCCTAAACCAAGGGTGAGGCCGATCCAAAAGTCTCAAAGCTCGAGTGAGGCTAGACCGAAAGTCCCTAGAGCTTAATCTTGGCATTGATATGTTATTCATGGCATAAAACATCTATATTGTGTTATGGTGACTTGTGTGCATGCTTGACTAGTTTAGATGCCTTGATTGCATCTTGAATGAGTATGAGCTATTGAGATTCTCCCGAATCTCACCTCCTTCCCCTCCCATCTTAATATTCAGGTAAAGTTCAAGGAGAGTCGAGCATACCTCATGGAGCCTAGTAGAGCATAGTTAGGCAAATGTATAGTTTCTTTTAGTTCTTTTGATGTACAAGGTGCTAAAATGAATATGCACCTATTATTTTTGAGTTGTGAATATGGGAGCACATGTAAATATATGTATAGATGATGTATGGATTGTGTAAAGAGCCAAAGTAATGAGAATATAGAAATTGGCCCTTTAAGGCTTATATGAAATGATGTATTTTCTTCCATAGCATAGTGATTTTGAAATGTATGATGATTTGGATTACTTAGACATTTCATATATGCTATGTTTGTACTTTCAAACTTGCCCAAAAGAGGTTAGAGCATGTGGAAGGTCATTTAGACCCATTTTGAACCACATGGGGTGCCAAAACTACCAATTGGGTGAGCTCCGTCAAAGTATGACCAGATGAGCTCTTCTTGATATGGAATTTGGCATGCCTCTAGAGTCTATTAAGTGGGTAATATTTGGAGGTCTAGAGAATATTTGGTGAATTGTTGAAATTGGGAAATTTCAATGGTTTGGTCATGGTACTGTACAATAGGTCCGAAAATGAAACCATACCATTCATAGACCAAATGGTGTCCAATTGTCATGAAATTTTATGAGCATAAACTAGATATCCACAGTGACCTATACCAACTGGAATCACCTCAATTAGAGGTCTGTAGAGAGAGAAACGACTTGCTGAAGTTCTGTATCAGCATCAGAGAAGTTTCTGACCTTCGTTACTGTTCCATCGGTTTTCGAGGTCAAAGAGCTCCCGAACTGATCTGGACTTATTTTTCTCCTCTATTTAACATCTTTAGCTTTACAAATTGGTATATTTTTCCCTAATTAGATTTTTTTGGAATTAATTACGAATTTTCAAAGTTCATAACAGTAAACTGCACCAGTATCAGGGACAGCCGGACATCTGTGTCTATTTCGATGTCAAAGCCGATCTAAACGTGGATATTGTTGTTGGGAGTTATTTTTAGTGTGAATTTAACATCCCAAGGTTTCCAGAGAGCTATGATTTGCTTGATTCCAATTTTTATAGAATTAGTTATGATTTCCCAAAGTTAGAGCCAAAAATCTGACTTATGGGCCCGTTTGAGAAATTGCATTTTTCTTAGTTTTTGGCTTCTTACCCGTGGTTTGTGAGATGTTTGAGACTATGTACAAGTCTTATAAATGGTGTTTGAGTAAAGAATGTGATTGATGGGTTCACGGGACCCACAGGGCAAAATATGACTGGTTAAACCCCGACTTTAAGTAGTGAAATACCACGGTTTCAGTCCCTGGGAAATCATATGGAATCAAGCCTAGAGGGAGGTTAATTGAAATGAAGTCAGTAAGGTGTTACAACTTGTACACACACGGGTACCATTTTATTCTCTTTTTAGATGAATCTTTACTATTAAGATCTCCTCTTTACCTTTCAGGTAGAAAGTCTACTTAGTCTAGTTTGATGCCAATTTGGTGGTCAAAATTCATCAAATCATATGATAAGTGGCATGCCCTACATGCCCCTAGCACCAAAGTGCTAATAAATGAGCACGTCCCACATGCCTCTAGCACCAAAGTGCTATATAATCTTACCTTACACTCCCCAAGTGTATCATGCTTGTAAAGTGCCTCTAACCACCATCCAAATGCATGTCAACATATAGCATAAGTAAACTAAATTACATAAAAGAGACAACATGCCCAAGCACCCCGTGTCGATGCACTCACCCTTACGAAATTAAGGGGTTGTCTTTCCCCTTATCATAATCTCCCTCTTTTGCCATAATACGCTAAGGGAGAAGCCTCAAAGCTCTTAAGATTCCTTCTAAAACATCATCTCCCTTAATCTCTTGCTTTAAAGTTACTATCCCCCATTTAGAAATGGATTCTACAATCCTATGGGTTTCTTGCCCTCATTTCTTGCATCATTAATTAAAGATGGCTTACCCACTCCAATAGTTTGAATAAAACTATTTGAAATGTTCTTTAACTCTTATCGTCCTTATTCATTAGGCCCAAATTGCGGTAGCTAGGATTGAGTAATTGCATTCTTTATTAACTGGGATCAAGCAAGTGGGTAAGGACCTCTGTACCTATAAAGCCTCAGCCTTGGGGCCTTTCGAAGTCTACATGGTTCTAACTCACTATGGATTGTACATCACTTCAAATATTTAGTCAACTATACTCATTTATTATATAGTAGTTCCCAAACTTCCATGGTCAATTTGGCAATCATAAGTAAGGCCTATATCTTACCCTTCGATAAAAAGGTTTTTTCTTTTAATAGCTAGTTAGGTGTTTTACTCTACTTTGTTGCTTTCTAAGTTCTGAACATCACTCTAGATGGCCCTTGACAGCTTAGAATTTTGCTTAGGTAAATAATTGCCACTCTTGTTGTGTTCAATTGACTACTTCGATAGGCCAGTCAATTGGTCGGCCACACCCAGTTGGCTTGCTTAGTAAATGGTAGTCAACTAGTCATAAATACTATTAGTAGCCTTGTTCATCATCCTCATCAGTTACCTAGTCTTATTCATTTAGTCAACCAATGCCTCACAACGAGTGACTGGTGCATCTACTGTGTAGCCAATCAGCAACAAGCCTCAACTGGTTGTTTATCTAGACTGAAACCAGTAACCCAATCTCAAAAGAAAAGGAGGGACAAAATTCTAGTCTTTTCATTGGCATTAACAACCTCAAGTCTCGAAATTAGTATTGCTGAAGTGTTATGTGATATAATTGCATTACAATCTATTATTCTCAGGGGCATGCTCACATAATTAGCCATTCCTATAAGCTAATATGCCAAGTATGCATCATGATTGCCAAGTTTCTAACCATAAAATATAAAGGGAGAATTATAATAAAGGACCAAAAAGTGAAGATGTTTATTTTTTAGGACCTGTTACTACTTATTTTAGGATGGTTACCACTGAGTTTAGCAACAAATCGTTGAACTTCATGATAATGGTCCTTAAAAATAAATTTTTTCTTTTCTTGGTCCTTAAACGTAATTTTATCAAATAAAAATTAGGACGGTTTTCCTGAACCATTACTCTGATACCAAATGTAACAACCCTAACTTCTAATCATCATAATTAAGGTTAAATAGGTGATTAATAATCATAAATCAAGGTTGGAAGTCATTTCAACTAATTACATACAGAATAGGTAGGGAAATTTAAACTTTGATATTATTAGGGTCATTAACTAAACAACCACAATTATTCGAATGTGCAAGTGAATTTAATTATCAACAAGGAGCCTTGAATTCTTCCATCCATCAATTCCAACTCACAAAACCTCCTACAAGTGTTTCTAAATCATTCCTTAGCATTACCATAAGAAAAACTAAGGTTTCTAGGTGAATATGAAAAATTGAGCACCTTCACCACAGCTAAATTCTCTCGCACTATGACCAATTACTCTCGAGTTCAACTCTCTACACCTTCACAATTTTCGCACATTTTATTGCAGCCAAGTTCCCCTTTCGTCGTGGCTAATTACACTCTAGAAGACTTCTAAACCTACCTCTCACATTTTGTCGTGACTAACTTCATTGTTCGCCGCGGCCAATTGCTCTCTGTTTTCTTCCCTGGCAACTTTGTCACATTTGGTCAAGGCCAATTAAATTTTGGCCACGACCAATTACCCTCTGTTACTCTCCCTGGGCAACTTTGTCGCTTTGGGCTGAGGCTAATTAAATTTTGGCTGTAGCCAATTACCTTCTCTTCCTATAACACCCAAATTTCGTCCCATGCACTTCAATTCTCCCTTTAGGACTACTCTCCCTCAATTTGTGAAACTTTAATGGAATTTATCTACTTGATTTATCTAGCTAATCTATCATTATCCACTTCAAGATTTAAGTATTGATTCATACTCATCAATCTACCACATATAAGCAAGTTCCATATGATACTAATGAATATATAGATTCATAAACAACCAATATTATCATTCAAGTAGAAATCCTAGTAGAAGTTTCATACATCACTAGTTTAAGCTGTCATCTAATGTGTCATATAATTATAGTCCCCATGCTTGGTAATACGTGATGCAATGCGACAAAATTACAATGCAACAAATAATGCTAAAACACCTACTATACAATCCATTTAAATAAGGCATTTAAGCCTATACTCTATTAAACCTTCATGATAAGCTTCCATTAACTTCTTGCTATTAAGAGACCGGTCCTTGAAAATGTTAGCCCACAATCTGGGTGAGATATAAAATCTCAGTAACAAGGGGAAATTCCATATATTTGTACATATTAATTAATACAATACAATTTCGAATCATCAATACCAGAATCATCAATTCAATTTGCAAATGAACTAGTTGAGCTAGCAATAACTACTATCTTATACCAGCAATCACACACAATATATTAATGGCCAATAACACTGGGAGAGGTCCGTCCACGGCACCCACTCCCCATTGAGTACAACCAGAGCTCAATGCATCTGGGGTCTGGTCATAACCCGATGCCTAATTGAAGCACATGCATGGGTGGCAACAACACCATAACTCCACCATGGACTCATAAGATTTAAACACAATATAACAGATAACTAACCAATTCATTAGCATTTCAAAAACATAATTTTGTAGCAGATATAAAATTAAATTAGGCATATGCATAGAATTTAACATAATCCCCCGATTACCTCAATGAAGCCAATTACTCTTCCCTTTAGCTACCATAAAAATCCAAATGCACATCAAGCCTATAACAAGTATAATTATCATCATTTCTAGCAACAAATCATATACCCAAAGAGTTGAACTACTAATGACTACCTAGAGGTTACTCACCTAACCACCAATGGATTTTAATTTCGAGTTCTAACTTTTCCACACCAAAAACCACCATAATTCACTATAATTTCTAGGTAATTTCACATAAAACCAAAGCCTATATCATAAGGCAACTATAGGGGTCTCAAACTAACAGAAAATGCATCAAAATGGGAAGAAGATACTTACTTAACAATACCCATAGCTTTAACCTCCGAAAATCCACCATGGAAGCACCAAACAACAAGTTTCAGTTTTGGGGTGAGAGACAAAAATGCTCCAAATAAAAAACCAATTGGGCCAAATCGAAGAGGAAGAAGAGAGGATTAAGTTATATGAAGGTTACCTTAGTTGAATCTTGCTTTAAGTGGGAGAAATGGAGCCAAAATAGTGATGGAAACCCTATTCTCTCCTCCATGTGCGAAATAGGTTTCTCACTTCTATAGAACCAAGTGTTTTGCTTTTCCAAATCGGTGTGGCTGCTGAACCTTTAGGGTTATCAATGAGAAATAGGCTGAACCATCAGCCTAAGGTCCAATTGGGCTCATTTCTAGTGGTTAGCTATGGTTTAATGAATAGGGTGTAGAAAATTTAGAGCTAAAAGTGGAATATACTGACCCAAAGGCTCAGTTCCTTGTGAGCTCATATTTTAGTTAGGTAAAGCCATTGATTCTAAAGTTGTATGGGTTCAATAAGGGTTGGACCTAGCTTCAAGGGTCTATTATTCCAAGTGAGCTGATGCTTAACATGTTGGGCCATGATATATGGGTTAGTTAGGTTCAAAATGTGTTGGGCTTCCTTAAGAATAGAGTTGGCTCATCATTAGATGAGATTAGGCGTTTAATAATATTCTTGACACACATAATTTAATCATGGGCCCAAGTCACATTTAAATCCATAAATATTATTATACTTCTTCAAAATGGTCTAAGTAATAATTATTATGTTAAAATACTCAAAATTTTCATTTTTCTTAAGCCCTCTTAATAATTTCATTACCTTTAAATAATTACTATTAATTATTCCTAGGGTGCTACATGAGACTAGTTTAAAGGGGAAGTGAGAAAAGAGTTACCCCCTAGCTACAACACCTAAATGTCTAGATAAGTTTCAGAGCTCAAAAGGGTAATTCCCTCAAGCCAGACGTTTAAGTTATAAGCTACCCTCCATAGAGCTTTGACAGCCCGAAGGTGATAGTTTGCTATGCATGAATGAAGCAAGAGGTGAAACCCTTTAGCCTGATGATGGGCTAGGCATAGAGGCAATGAAGCTCAGGTTGTAGCTAAAAAGATGAAGTTCTAATTCATAAAAAAGCAAGTCAATCAAAGGCTATTAGCCACGGACAATTAATTACTTAGCTATGGCCAATTATTTCATGAAGCAATGGGGCAATTTAGAGAATTCCTCGCCGCAGCCAATTAAGAAGTTAGCTGCGACCAATACTTAGATAGGAAACTAGGGTGAACCCAAGGCTAATTAGCTATAGTGAATGATGTGTTAGCTACAGCGAATGGCAGTGAACGATGTGTTAGCTGCGGCGAATGGCAGTATGATAGGCCTTGTTGGTCATATTTAGGCCAACTTAAGAAATAAGTTGATAAAGGATCAGTTGACCCATAGAAAATGGGAACCCCTAGTATCAATAAGGAAAAATAGTAGTAAATGATCATGGAAAGTCAATAAGTAATAGATGATTAGTGGGCCTAGTAGTTGAGACTGAGAAAGAACTCAGCATTAAAGAAAGTTAAACACAGGGACAGTAAGGTTGTTGAGACTCGCCTACGAGGCGTTGACTCCAATCTAGAATGTTAACCTTGTGAATACTATGACGAGCTAATATAATGAGTTTAAAACCATGTAGACACTATTAAGAAAACCTTGTTGACAAGGTCTTGAATTTTGCACGGCAATATATGAGACCTTGTTAACAAGAACCTGGACCCTATTGATAAGATGTTAACGTAGCCTTGAAATTTATATAAGGTAAGACTACCAATAGTGGGAAATATAGTGAGTACCCCTAGAAGGGTATATCTTACAAGTAACACCTAGAGATGAGTATGATTAGCCTAGTGACAGAGACTTAGAACATAATGAGGATGGTTTAAAAAGCACTAAGTTATTGTAAGCTATAGTCCGACGAGATAGCTAGCTCAGATTAAGTATAAGTTGAAGCCTACAGGAAGTGACCAGTAGCATCATCCAGGTGAGATGTATAAAAGGAGAAATTAATTTGACTAAAAGGCTCAACAAAAGTTCTCTCTAGATCGAGGAAGGAAAGATAAGACATCCTGAGTTGGGGAGACCACACAATAGTGGTTAGCAAATTCCCCTAGATAGACCACCTGAATTGTAAGAGTACAGTGATAAGGGAAGTGAGGAAAAGCTAAAAAACTAGCCATAAAAGAGATGCCCTCGCTTTAGTAATGACTAAATAAGTAGATTAAGTCTAGAAAAGTAAATAGATAAAGGTCCAATAGTTAGTTAGACGAGCTCTTTAATATGAGAATGATATAGGGTTAAGGCATTTGAGTGATTAGAATACCCAGTAGAGCATAAGTTCCAGCAAGATATAATCCAAACATTGAGAGTCCATGTCCTGGATTGGGTTAGTAAAACCCTAAAATCAGTATATTGTACGCTTAAGGATGAGGCTAAAGAGGCTGAACAGAGAAAGAAAGCCTAGCTTTGATCTGAATGTATAAACGAGCTAAGCCAAATGATTAGTGCCTTAGTACCCTCAGGAAAACTCAAGGGAGCTAGGGACTGCCTCAGAAGGCGAGTCTTGTATCATGCAGAGAGGAATCCCTAGTGAAGAATAGTAACATAAAAATAAACATACTAATAGTAAAGAATGTTCAGATTCAAATAGAATGAGCTCAGTATGCATAGCCTGAGTCCCTTATAGTATATGTAAATGAAATGAACAGGGACTAGTGTATAGCCTCTCTCCTGCCAAAGATGTTAACTACACTCAGTGTGTGAGATGCCCTGGTGCCAAGGCACTCAAAAGCAGAGTATGGACATAGTTAGAATTTGTAGGATATAAGAGGAAAAGATAGTTGAGTACAACTAGAGTAAGAAAAGAAAGCCTAAGTAAAAAAAGCTGAATGGGAACCTGAGGATCCCATGAGGAGCAATGAACAAAAATTAAAATTCTCTTGAGTATCAGTATAATGGGATCATAGAGAGTCAGATGACATAAAACCCACTTCACACAAAGAGCATAATGTACTTCTGAGTTTAGCCTTAGTTATTATGAGCGATGGTTACTAGACTTAGTGAGCATGCATTTTATTATCAGATATAGTAATCTTAGGCTTTGATGTCTCACAAAGATGGATCGCCATAGATCTTAGCATAACACAGTGGGTTGCAGTAGACCCTAGCATGGCTCAGAGAGGTCACAATAGACCTAGGGGTCGTAGCAGATCCCACGGAGTTATAGAGAGCCCTAGTCACAGTATGATAGTTTTTTGGTGAGATAACAACCTGAGATAGTTTTTACAAAGCAGTTAGTCTCAAAGACCAGTACAGCTTCAATTAACTTTTGTCTCAGAGAGTAGAGACCTCCTAAGTCTAGTAGACTATTGCCGTAGAGATATGAAGACTTTACTCTAACAATTAGACCACTGACTAGATCTTTTAAGAGATAAGCATAGTGCATGAGATGAGGAAAGCAAGAAAGTAGCTTTTTAGAACTAAAGCCAGATGAACCACTACCCAGCAGATATTAACCCTGACCAAGGGACAGAGAGATCCCTACATGCTAGACTATGTATTTAGAAAGAGGTTAGGTGGAGTTCTAAATGAGGTAAGTGGTATAGTATATCTCTAGTGATCGAAACTGTGAGAATAGCTAGCATCCCACTAGAATTCAGTAGTAGTCAATAGTAGTTGCTCTTCGATACCAGTACAAGGAACATATGTTAGGCCTATTAATGTTGAGATGAGGGACTACAAATTGCCCACTCTCATGTGAGAAAAGAGAGTAAGAAAAGTCTCGACCTAAAGAGATAGATGTAGTAGTAAATAGAGAAACTGGGATCATTAAAAGCAAAAACTCCTCAAAGGAGCTATAATCCTAATAAGTAGTTGAGATATGAGACCTATGATAGAAAGAAATGTGAATTGTTATTATGGGATGAGCTAGTAAGAAGGAACACAAAGATGAAATGTGGATGGTACATGTAAATAAGTAAGTAGACAGACAGAAATCTCTAATGGCTATAATGATCATAAAAAGATGATGAGACTTTATGAGAAGCCATTAAGAGAAGATACGGGAGATTTGATATGAAATAAGTCACCTCCCGAGATATGTAAATGAGTCCACTGAAAAGAATATGAACCCCTATAGACAGGTTGAAACTAATTAAATATGATTAGTAAACTCTTCCAGGATAGGCCTCTAAAGCCAGAACTTATTTCCCTTATGAGAAAAACTAACATATATTCTATAACAATAGAACTCTCATTAAGAGTTAGTATGAAAATTCCTTGGCTGAGAAAAACTCAAAGATTGAAATCGCTGAGAGAAGCGTATAGAGCTAAGAAGAAGGCAAAGGAAAGAAGTAGTTAGCTAGAATATAAAAGAGTAAGAGAAAGTGTACCCCAAATTTTGAGAATGAAATTTATTTAAGGGGGGAGAAATGTAATATTCTGTTCTCTAAAAACGAGAGAAAATGGGAGAAACATAACTTACAGTTTCTCCGTAAATGAATAAAGTTCATCAGATACAAAAGCAAGTCCCCTGAAATGGCTTAGTTAAGGTCTCAAAAAATTTAGAAAGTATTATAGACTCCTAAAAATGAAAATCTTAGGCTTGGATGGCAAGAAAATAGAGTTAGAATGAAGAAACAAAATGTAATGAAAGGTTGACCAAATGTAAGGGCATTTTTGTCATTTTAAGCAAATTTTGGAATTCTCCCATCAAAGGAAGCAAAGAAACTTTAAGGATGCCAAGAAGGGTATATGCTTCGGCCTAGAGTAGAAATGGCACCTAGGGGTAGTTTTAATTTGTTCTAAGCTTATTTCTGAGTCATGTATGATGGGAGAGTATGAGAGGAAGCCTTGGAAAAATTTTAGAAACCATAAAAAGTGAGATGGCCTTTGTATGTTCCATATTATAGCTTAAAGAAGCAACACCTAGCTAGGCTCCATGATTTAATTGTGTCATGACTCCAAGAGGTTTAAATGGAGTTAAAAATCATAAATTAATAGATAGAATGGAGCCAAGATGATGTTTTCTTAAGGTTGCTTCATTAAGTGCATTATGGAACCATAAAAGAGCCTTATGAGTCACCTAGCTTTTCTAGTGAATGTGTGGCCTTATAATGTAATTCAAGAGTATAATTAGCTTCTATATGATATGTCTAGGCCAAGAGAAATGATCTCCACCTTTTTGGGTGTGTGAGCTCAAGGGAAAGGAATCAAGGCTTAAGGAAAAAGTATACAAATGCAAGCAAGGTAGCTCTCTCCACCTTCTCTAATGCATGAATGTGTGCTTACATTGTCTTTGAATATGTGTAAGTATGTTTTAAGCTATGAAAAGTATTTTAGAATGAGCTCTTATTCCATGGTACCATGATGATGTTTTATGTATGCAAATGATGTTTTATGTACTTATCTTAGTTTGCTTGAGTGTGGAAAAGCCAAGAACCCTAGAACTTGGTTGAGACAAAGTAGAGAGTATTCCAAGAGTGAGGTAGACTCCTAAGAGTAAGGTTGAGTCAAAAATTCTTAGAGAAAATGGGTGAGGCAAGTCCAAAATCCATAAGTGAATGAGTGGAGGTAATCCACTCACTTGGCAAAATTATGTATGCTAAACATGATGTGTTCAAATGCCAAGAATGTTTTATGAATGCTCACATATGTCAATATGCCCATGTATGCATTTTTAAGAATTGTATTGCATACTTTATGTGTGATTGAATGGGAGATGAGTTATTGGGATTCTTTGAATCTCATCCCCTCCTCTCCAATGTCTGAACATGCTAGGTGGAGTAATTGAGCAAGGTAATGGAAGCCACCAAGCCTAGAAGAAGGAGATTGACATCAAAGTGTATGAAAATGCCTAGTTTTGTCTCTCTTGTAGCCACACACATGGCATATGATGTAATCTTATGATAAAATTGTTATGTAATCATATGAGCATATGTAATTAGCCAAATATATGATGTATGAATGAGATTTGATGCCAAATGTACGATATAGCATGGTTTGGGTATGGAATGGCAAAACTAGACATATCCATTATTGTGTATATCATGGGGAGGATGAGTAAGTTTGAGAATTTTGGGTTTGTGCACCTTTGAGACAAGTTTAGTGTAACATTTGATTTTCGTTAAATGATGAAAATAGGCATTTTTTCAAAGCAAGTCCCCTGAAATGAATTAGTTAAGGTCTCAAAAAGTTTGAGTAACATTCTAGACTCCTAAAAATGAGAATTCTAGCCTCAGATGGAAAGAAAAACAAAGCTAAAATGAAGAACCAAATGTTGACGGAACTCTTACGAAACGTAATGGCATTTTTGTAATTTTGAGTAAATTTTAGAATTCACACAAGAGGGCCTTTTTAAATAAAAGTTTTGAGTTCTCTAGGGTTCTCAGAGGTCCTGAAAATCATAGGAAGCCTCGGAATAGTAAAATCCCCTGCGATGGACATTTTCCAACGTTGGTGTATCCAAACTTTGATAGATTCATTTGGAAAGGTTTTAGCTTTAATTTAATTGATTTCAAAGGCATTTTATTAAATTGGAACCTAAATTTTATAATGGAAAAGATAGTTCTAAAAAAGGAGCTAAAATAAATGAGAAACGAAAATGCCAAAAATGAATGGCAAAACGAGAATTTCTGAAAAAGCCATTCTTCTCCATCTATAAAAAGGAGGTGCCCCACTCTCTCCTTCATTTAGTCTCATATTTGTTTGCCCAATTTCAGAGGAGAGAGCTAGGGTTTAGGCACACCAAAGGGAGAGAAGAAGAAGGAGAAATTCAAGACATAAGGTATGAAAATTTGATTATTTTTTATGCTTTCTCTTAGCCAATCTCTTCTCCTCCTTTTCCCCCTTCTTTCCTATGATTTTGCTGAAGTTTTAGGGGCTGTGTTGAAGGAATAACAGAGGAGAAATTTTGAAATTTAGGTGAGGAAGCCAAGGAAGGTGAAGAACAAGCAAGAAAAACTAAGGAAACACAAGGTATCATGCAATCTTTCCACTTGATCTTCTTCTTCCCCTCTCTTGTGAGTATTTCGACCTATATATGGTCAGCCTTAAGGAGTCAAATTTTCAAATAAACTAAGGGTGAATCTTAGGAATTTGAAGGAGAAGAACAAGAATATGCAAAGCAAATAACAAACTAGCCATTAGATTTCAAGATACAAACTCTAGGGTTTCAAATGTACCTTGTAAAATTTGATTTTGTACAATAATTCCTAGGCTTAAATAAGATTTTAATTGAGCTTCTAAGATCCCTAGAAGTTCCCACATATACATCTTCCTTTGAGAAAACAAAGAAAACTCCATGGAACCCATTATGCTCCATTGTCTCAACTAAGAGAGGTTAGGGTAGCTAGGGAGAGTTTTAAAATTTTCTAAACTCATTTTGAGTCATATATGTTGAATGAATATGAGAGGAAGTCTTGGGAAAAATTTAGGAAGCTTAAAGAATAAGTTGGTGCTTTATGTTCTATAATATGACCTAAAGAAGCAACATGTAGTTAGGCTCTTTATTTTAATTGTGTGATGACTCCAAGAGGCTTAAAAGGAGTCAAGAATCATATTTGGAAGGAAAGAATAAAGCTTAGAATTTATTTGAGGGGTGTTGCTTCATTAGGTGTATTTATGGAACCATAATGAGGTTTATAGATCAAGATAGTGTCTAAGCAAGTTGTATGGCCTTAGAATTAATTCCATGAACCTAATTGACTTCCATAAATTGTGTTTAGGCCAAGAAAAATCATCCCCACACTTTTGTGTGTGTGTGGCCGAAGGAGGGAGCATTAATTCAAGAGAAAAAGTGTGTAATTGCTTCCAAGGTAGCTCGCTCCTCTTTCTCTCATGCATAATTGCTTGCATTACTTACCTGTGAATGTGTGTATGTGTATTTCTAAGCCATGAAAAGTGTTCTAGCATGACTTTGATTCCATGGTGCCATGATGTTATAATATACTTTGATATGATGTTTATGAAGTGTTCTTAGGTTTGCTTGAGTGTGGTAAGGCCAATAACCCTTAGCCATGGTGAGGATGAGCCAAGAATCCTTAAGATTGGTTGAGACAAAGTAAAGAGTCTTTTAGAAGCGAGGTTGATTCCCAAGAGCATGGTTGAGTCTAAGAACCTCTTAAAGAATGGGTGAGGCAAGTCCAACATCCACAAGAAATTGGGTGAGGTCAATCCATTTGCTTGGCAAGCCTTTGTATGCTATGTATGACTTTCTCAAATGATGAAAATACCTCTTGAATGTTTGTACATGTTAACATGATCATACATGCATTTATGAGACTTGTTTGCATCCATTATATATGATTGAATGGGAGATGAGCTATTGAAATTCTTTGAATCTCATTCCCTCTCCTCCAATGATCTAACATGCTAGGTAGATCAAGTGGACATGGTAATAGAAGCCAACCACCTTGAAGATGAGAGTGACATTCAAGAACATGATTTTTGCCACTTTAAGGCCATACAATTAGCAAATGATGTAATCAATGGATTTATATGTACTATTATATTATAAACATATGTATTTATGATAATATGTCATGTGTAAATGAGAGAAAGCATTATGTGACCATTAGAATGCAATTTGGGTATGTTATGACAATGTGACTTCTTGATGGTATTATAGAATTGTGTATAAGTGTGGGTGAGATTGCCAAAATGAGATGTATGAAATTTGGGACCTTTTGGGTAGTTCACAAAAGTCCTAATTATGCTTTTAGACTTGCTCAAGAGGTGCCAAACCCTAAGGAAAACTATTTGGATATTTTGGTATCCTATATGGAGCCAAAATTGACCATAATAGAATCCTATGTTACTTTTTGTCCAAATGAGCTCTTCTTAATATGAAATTTGGCATGCAATTAGAACTTGTTGAGAGATTTTTGAGAAGTTAAAGAATGGAATTTTTGGAGGTCTAAAGAATATTTGATAAATTTTCAAAGTTGGCAAAAATTCTTGTTTTGGTCATGTCACTGTTCACTCAGGTCCAAAAATGGAATCTATCACACAAGGCTCAAATATTTTCCAATTTCCATGAAATTTTATAAAGAGAAACTAGACATTCCCAGTGACTTGTGACAACTAGAAGCACCTCATTTGGATGTCTATAGAGGGAGATATGAATTTTCAAAGAATCTATCCAATACCAGGCACTCCAACTGACCTAAGATACTATTTGATTAGGTTTTGAGATCTAGGCATGCCTGAACTAGTCTAGAGTTATTTTTTTCCTCTAACTAACATCCATAGCTTTTTAGATTGTTATTATTTGCATAGATTGGAGTTTTTTGAAATTAATTGAATATTTTTGAAGTTTGCTATAGAATTCTATGACAGCACCAGTGGACAGCCTGACCTCTTGATTATTTTGAATGTCAAACAACCTTTTTGTTAGATTTTATGATCGGGAAGTGTTTTTATCAATAAGTAGACATGTATAGATTTCCAGAATGCTAATAATGTATGATTTCAATTTTTCTAGAATTAGTTATGATTTTTCAAAGATTGTGATAGAAAAGAGGAAAATCTGGCTGAAAATATATACATGTATTTTATGCTTCCCTTTGGTTTCCATGAAATGTAGGTCACTTTTGATGATGCAAATGAGTTTCATTCATACAATTAAATATAATAATATAATGTATAAGCTCACATGGTCCGCATGACACCGAATGAAATTTTTATACACGACGCAACACTAGAAAAGTTATTATTTTAATCCCCTTTTTATTGCTCCTTCATGAATTATATGATGTAAAGTATGAAAATGTGATGGAATAAGCTAGGAATATAAGATTTTATATTTAGAATGTCATTTTGGTGCATTTCACATGCTCAAGTGATCATGGTTGCCTTGGAGCTCAATTTAGACAATTTGGACCTTTTGTAAAGTTTAAAAATGATCATTTCACATCCCAATATTAAGATCTGACCAAATAGATGCATTTGCTCATGAAATTTGGTACATATGTAGATCTTATCTAGAGCTTTTTGAGAATCCAAAGAATAGATTATTTGGAGCTCTGTAGAATTAATTATGAATTTCCAAAGTTGCCATTTTTTTGTTGAACTAATACACGTACTGTTCATATGGTCAAAAACTTTGGCTATGTCATTTGTGAGCCAAATAATATTTAATGCTCATGAAATTTTACAATAATAAACTAAACATAACAAAATTTCCATGGCCATTGAGATCACCCCAATTGGACCTCTAAGTAGGGAGATATGAATTGTTGAAGTTGGAGATCAGTACCAAGGATGATAGCTGACCTCTGGTATTGTTCCATCAATTTCTGATGCCTAGCAGCCTCTTTTGTGGTCTAGATTTATTTTAACCATAAAGTAGACATATCTATCTTTTCATAATAGTATAGTGTACTTGATTTTGATTTTTTAGAATTAGTTATAATTTTTCAAAATTCAGGAACAGAATTTGGAAAACTGATCCAAGGTTGCACTAGTGTATTTTGTGTATTTGCTCCCTTTGCTCGAGGTATGGACCATTTCTTGAGCTTGTTATGAGTGGTATTTAGGTATTTAAATGTGAGAATGAGAAGGATGAGTCCATATGACCCACGGGACTCTAAGAGGAAATTTTTACCCTTGGAGAAAGGCATTTTGATTTATGATTCCCTATGCCATTAAGTTGCTTATCACAAAATTTACATGAGATGAGGCATGGGATTTGCATGAGTTAAGCATTAAAGTTATGGTGTTACACACTATCTATGGCTTCTAAAATTTTTCCAAGGCTTTCTCTTATCCTCTTCCATCATACATGACTAAAAAATAAGCTTGTAATAAATTAAAACTACCCCTTGGTGCTTCATCTAGCCTAGGCCGAAACAATGCATTATATGAACATCAAGTGAGTTTGCTTCATTCTTTTGAAGGAAGATGCATATGAGGAGCCTTCTAGGGATCTCAAGAGCTCATCCAAACATTTATTTAGGCCTAGGGACAATTGCATCAAATCAGATTTTCAAAGGAGCTCATGAAACCCTAGGTTTGCTATCTTGAAAATTAATGGCTTTTACTTGAATTTCCTTGCATATTCTTGCTCTCCTCCCTTAAATTCATAGAATTCACCCTTGGTTCTACCCAAAATTCAAGCACTCTTGCAGCTACATACATGGGGCGAAATAGGGAGAAGAAAGGGAAGGGAGTAGTTACCATAGGATAAATATTTTACCTTGTTTCCATGGCTTTTCTTGCTTGTTTCTCAATTTCCTTGGCCTCCTCTCTTCAAATAAGAATTTTTCCCTCTATTCTTCCCTCAAAATAGATCCACAAACTTTAATATAATCATAGGAAAGAAAGGGAAATGGAGAAGAGGTTTGCTAAAGAGAAAGCATGAAAAAACGAAGAAATTCCATAGCTTTCTTGCCTTTTTCTTCCTCTTTTTCTTCCTCTCTTGGTGAGCCTCAACGAGCTACTATTTTTTTTTAATTTGGGCAGAGGAAGTCGTGCTTAAGAAGGTGGGAAAATAAGGAGAAGTGTGTGGGAGCTTCTAGAAACACACTTTTTCAAAAATTTCAATTTTATCCTTTCGTAATGTCAATTTTGTTTCGACTTCGTTTTAGCTCCTTTTTTAAAACCGTATTTTCCATTATAAAATTTAGGTTCCCAATTTAATAAAATGCCATTGGAATCACTCAATTTAGAGCTAAAACCTTAGCAAACAAATCTGTCAAAGTTTGGGTTCACCGACATTGGAAAATATACACTGGAGGGGTTTTACCAATCCTGGGGCTTCCCATGATTTTTGGGGCCTCTAAGAACCTTGGGCAACTCAAATTTCCCATTTGAAAAGCCCTTCTATGTGTTTATTCAAAATTTTCATTTATTTATGGAAATGCCATTACATTTTGTCAGTTTTCATCACAAATTATTTTATCGTCCTAGCTCCATTTTTCTTTCTGTCTGAGCCCTGGTTTCTCATTTTTAAAAGTCTAGAATGCTTTCCAAATTTTTAGGGACCTTAACTAAGTCATTTTGGGGGACTTGCTTTTGTATCTAGTGAATTTCATTCCTTTACAGAGATATCGTATGTTATGTTTCTTGTATTTTCTCTCGTTTTCGGAGAACTAGATATTACATTTATCCCCCTTAAATAAATTTTGACCTTGAAATTTAGGGTACACTTTCTCTTACTCTTTTATATTCTAGCTAATTGCTTCTTTTCTTTTCCTTATTCCTAGCTCTATATGCTTTTCTCAGTGATTTCATTCTTTCGAGTTTTTCTTTAGCTAGGGAGTTTTTACTACTAGCTCTTAATGAAGGCTCTATTATTATAGGGTACTAGCTAGTTCTTCTCATAAGGGAAATAAATTTTGACTTTAGAGGCCTATTCTGGGAGAGCTTACTAATCATTTCGAGTTAGTCTTAACCCATTTGCAGGGGTAACGTTCCTTTCAGTGGACTTATTTACACATCTCAGGAGGTAACTTGTTTCATATTTAATCTCCCATATCCTTTCCCAATGGCTTATCATAAAGTCTCATCTTCTTTTTTTGATCATTACAGCCATTGGAGATTTCTGTTGATCTATTTACTTATTTACTTATACTGTCCACTGTCCATCTCTGTGTTCTTTCTTACTAGCTCATCCCATGATTACAATTGATATTTCTTTCTATCACAGGCCTCATATCTTAATTACTTACTAGGATTATAGCTCCTTTGAGGAGTTTTTCACTTTTAATGATCCTAGTTTCTCTGTTTACTACTGCGTTAGCCTCTTTAGGCTTGGACTTTTTCTTACTCTCTTTGCTCACTTGGAAGTGGGCATTTTATAGTCCCACATCTCTATATTGGCAGGCCTAACTTATATTCCTCATGCTAGCATCGAAGAGTGACTACCGCTGACTACTGTTGGATTCTGGTGGGATGCTAACTATTTTCACAGTTTCGATCACTAGAGATATACTATACCACTTACCTCATTTAGAATTGCACCTGACCTCTTTCTAAATACATAGTCTAGCATGCAGGGATCTCTCTATCCCTTGGTCAAGGCTAACATCTGCTAGGTAGTAGTTCATCTGGCTCTAGCTCTGGAAAGCTACTTTCTTGCTTTCCTCATCCCATGCACTATACTCATCTCTCAAGAAATCTAGTCAGTGGTCTAACTGTCTAAGTAAAGCCTTTATATCTCTGTGGCAATGGTCTATCAGACTCAAAAGGTCTCTAGTCTCTACAACAAAAGCTAACTGAGACTGTACTAATCTCTGAGACTAACTGCTCTATAAAAACTATCTCATGCTGTCATCTCACTAAAGAACTATTATACTATAATTAGGAGCTCTCTGTAACTTTATGGGATCTACTGTAACCCCTAAGTCTACTACGACCTCTCAGAGCCCTGCTAGGGTCTACTTTAACCCGTTATGCTACACTAAGATCTACTGTAATTTATCTCTAGGAGACATCAAAGCCTAAGATTATTGTATCTGATAGTAAAACACGTACTCACTAAGTCCAGTAACCATCGCTCATAATACTGAGGCTAAACTCAGAAGTACATCGTGCTTTTCGTGCGAAGTGGGTTCTATGTCATCTAATTCTCTAAGATCCCATCATACTGATACTAAGGAGCATCTTAATTTTTGTTCATCACTTCTCATGGAATCCTCATATTCTCACTTCAGCCCCTTCTTACTTGGGCTTTCTCTTCTTACTCTAGTTGTACTTAACTATCTTTTCCTCTCATATCTTGTAATTTCTGACTATGCTTATACTTTGTTTTTAAGTGCCTTGGCACTAAGGCATCTCACACACTAAGTGCAATTAACACCTCTAGTAGGAGAGAGGCTATACACTGGTCCCTATTCATTTCATTTGCATATACTATAAGGGACTTAGGCTATGTATACTGGACTCATGCTATCTGAATCTGAACATTCTCTACTGGGGATTCCTCTCTGTATGCTTTTCTTATTGTTTTAGTATTCCTGGAATCCCTTTACCTCTCTTTTCTGACTCATCTCGTTCTTTAACTAACTAGAATACCTTTTGATTATTGGGACACTTTGGTAATTTATGCCATCGCTCACTACACACTCAAGTCACATTACTACTGGGTTGATAAGACCCAATATCATGTAACCATTGTTGCAAGCAAACCATAACATCAAACACTAATACATGGGCTCTTTATGACTGAGCTCAAAGTCATTATCACCTGTATATTACAAGTTTTCCAATAATTTATAGTATTCTTCTCATACTTTTCTTTATTTACCCTATCATGTAGGATACTCGGAGAAAATAGGATTCTTCCTCTACTTCATCCCGAGATCACTTTGCATTGCCCAACTGCTTTTACTTCGGGCATTATCATGCTAGAAGGGCATCTATGCCAAGGGTAAGTGTGCTTTCTCAAATACTCAAGCACATCAATTTGATATTTATTCTTAATCTACGATGTCATCGGCTTGAACACTGTTATATCTTCTTTCTATTTTACCTTTACTATCCTTTTACATAAGTAAAAGGATGCTTTACTACTAACTATCTCTATCGCCAGTTCAGGTTTCTTTACACTCAAGAGCATCTGCATTTTTCCTAGGCTCCTTTACTTGTTCACTCTCTGTAACATCAAGAGGGTCTACTTTCTTATACTCTTGCTTTGCTTCTAACTAGACCATCCCTTGATAAGGAGAATTCTATCTCATGAAATCCCAGGAATTATATTATATGGCACTTTCGACTTACACTCTTTCTGCATAATGCAAAGTTCACCTTCTTATGTGGTCTCTACTCCCTCAACCTTCCTCGAGGGTACTAAGTCACTAACTGTTTACCTCAGCTTATTTCTATGTTCAGATCAGAGCTAGGCTTTTTTTTTGTTCAGCCTCTTTAGCCTCGTCTCTAAGAGCATAGTATACTAATTTTTGGGTTTTACTAACCCAATCCAAAATACGTGCTCTACTGGGTACTCTAATCACTCACGTGCCTTAATCCTAAATCATTCTCATATTAGGGAGCTCGTCTAACTAGCTATCGGACCCCTGTCTGTTTATTTTTTTGGGCTCAGTTTACTCATTTTGTCATTACTAAAGTGAGGACATCTCTTTTGTAGCTTGTTTTTTATCCTTTCCTCGCTTCCCTTATCACTATGCTCTACAATTCAGGGGGATCTATTTAAGGAATTTACTAACCACTACTGAGTGGCCTCCCTAACTCAGAATGCCTTATCTTTCCTTTCTCAATCTAGGGAGAACTTTTACTGAGCTTTTAATCAAATTAATTTCTCTTTTACACTGTGTTCTCTTTTTACACATCTGACCTGGATGATGCTATTGGTCACTTCCCTTAGGCTTTAGTTTATACTTAGCCTGTGCTACTCATACTTACCTCTAGGTACTACCTATGAGGTACGCCCTTCTGGGGCACTCACTATATTCTTCACTATTGGTAGCCTTACCTTATGTTAATTTCAAGGATACATTAACATCCTATCATTCAATGTCTCATAGGGTAGCACTTTAGGTTGGATTCAACGCCTTAGTGGTGGGTTTCAACAACTCTTTCATCCTTGTGTCTAACTTTCTCTAATGTTAGGCTCTTTCTCAATTTCAACTACTAAGTCCACAGATTTCTTACTAACCTTCCATAACCATTCACTACTTTTTTTCCTCTACTAATGCTAGGGGTTCCTACTCTTTGTGGATCGAATGATCCCTTAATAGTTTATTTTTCAAGTTGGCTTGAATATGATCAACAAGGCCTTTCATATTGCCATTCGTCATGGCTAATTAGCCTCGAGTTTACCCTAGTTTCCTATCTAAGTATTGGCCATAGCTAACTTCTTAATTAGCCGCAGTGAGAATCCTCTAGATTGCCTCGCTATTTCTTAGAATAATTAGCCATGGGTAAGCAGTTAATTGGCCATGGCTAATGGCCTCTAATTGGCTTACTTCTTCATGAATTGGGAACTTCATTTTTAGCTACAAAACCCGAGCATTATAGCCTCTACATTCAGCCTATCATCAAAGCTAGAGGGTTCTACCTCTTGTTTCATTTATGCATAACTAGTTGTCACTTCGAGCTATCAGGCTCTAAGGGGTATGGCTTGTAACTCAACCTCTGGCTTGAGGGAATTAACCTTTTAGGCTCTAAAACTTATCTAGACATTTGGGTGTCATGGCTAGAGGGTGACTTTCTTTTTCTTACTTCCCCTCTAAACTGGTCTTATGCAATCGTAGTCTCATCTCACACTACACTGCATCAGTACTCGTCTCTACATTATGCAAGACATCTCAGAATGGTTTGAGTATGATCCCTAGGAGAATTAGGCCTCACATACTCTCTCCAGCAAGCCTCTTCATATCAACAAGATCATTTCTTATTGTTCATACCTAGGGCTTGCCACTAATCCCAACAAGCTATCATATCTCATAGAGTTCCAGCTGTCAGATCACTTACCTTTGCTTAAGCTATTCTAGAGGCCAACCATTCCCAATGTTCACTATCTACTTCAAGACTATTATACAACTTACTTATTATAAACATAGCCATAAACTATCTTCAAACACCCAAAATGTCTCATATAGGCTTTACATATCTATACAAGCCCTTACATAGCCCTATCATTACATCCTTAAGCCAAATCCAATCTAAGAGAGCCTAGAACTTTGTTTTGATACCAATAAATATAACACCATGATTATATAACTCATCTCATTCCTTATCTAAACTCATTTCCAAGAATTTCACAAGCTTATAAGGAAAGAGCAATAAAATAATGAATAAATTTGCACCACATAGGGAATGAATTTTTCATTCGGTGTCCCAGGGATCATATAAACTCATTCAAATAATTCCCATATTTAATTACACTAATACAACTCAAAACCATCCAAGGAAGTGGCCTAGAACTCGTGCAAGCGCAAGAAACACATAAAATTCCATAATGTAGCCTCGCCCAGAATTGCTTACTTTCTATCACAAACTTTGAAAAATTATAAATAATTCTAGAAAAATTGAAATCATGAATTCTTTACCATTATGGAAAGCTACAGATGTCTACAACATGTTAAAAATAATTTTAGGTCATGGAACATCAATCAGAAGACACTTGACATTAGAAAAGTGCTCAAGGTCTCAACTATCTGGGCTACTGTTAGAAGTTACTATCATAAATTCTGGAAATTCATAACTAATTCTAAAAAAATCTAAATAATTTAAATTCTATTAGAGCTAATGATGTTGAATTTAAGGGAAAAATATCTCCATACCACGTCAAGTCCATTTAGGAACTGAATTATGATGGAACAATACTAGAGGTCCAGTAGCCCTACTAGTATTGACAATAAACTTCAAAAATTTATAACTCTCTGCTCAGACCTCCAAATAAGGTAATCTTGGTGGCCACAAAAATATTATAACCTCTAGTTTATGCTTGTAAAATTTCACAAGCATTGGACACCATTTGGTCATGGATGACACAGAACACAAAACTGACCTTCTAAATAGTACATGAACCAGACAGTAAAAAAATCTCAACTTTAAAAATTCATAATTAATTATGTAGAGCTCATATTTTTTTGCACTTTAGATTCCCAAAAAATTTTCAATGAGCTCTACATATCTGCCAAATTTCATGAAAATATTCATCCATTTGGTTAGTTTGTGTCATAGGGTTCCAATTTAGTCATTTTCATGGTTTCAACTAGCATCAAAGTGTCCAATATTGCTTCCCAAGCTTGTGTGGCTACTTGAGCATGTGAGAATGCACCAAAATGACTCTCTAAACTTGTTTCAAAGATGCATAAACCCAGATTTCTCAAACTCAGTCATCCACCCCATGATATACACAAAATTACACATGCTAGCTCTTGCCATTCAATACCCAAAACATGTTATCTCATACATCTAATGTCAAATTTCATTCATACATTATACATTTGGGTAATTACATATGTTCATATGATTATATAACAATTTCATCATAGAATTACACCATATGCCATGTGTATGGCTACAACAGAGACATAACTAGGTCATTTCATACATTCCGATGTCAATCTCCTTCTCCTTGGCTTGGTGGCTTCCATTACCTTGCTCAATTGATTCACCTAGCATGCTAAGACATTAGAGAGGAGGGGATAAGATTTAAAGAATCCCAATAGCTCATCTCCCTTTCAATCACACATAAAGTATGCAAAACAAGTCTTGAAAATGAATGCATGGGCATATTGGAATGTGTGAGTATTCAAGAAACATTCTTAGCATTTGAACAAGTCATATATAATATACATAGGCTTGCTAGGTGAGTGGACTAGCCTCACCCATTCACTTATAGATTTTGGACTTGCCTCTCCCATTTTCTCTAAGAGGTTTTGACTCAACTTTACTTTTGGGAGTCAACCTCACTCTTGAGAGACTCTTTACTTTGTCTCAACTAATGTTAAGGGTTCTTGGCTCATCCTCACCATGGCTAGAGGGTTCTTGGCTTCTCCACACTCAAGAAAAAACCAAGGCAAGCACATAAAATATCATTTGAATGCATAAAATATGATCATGGTACTATGGAATAAAAGCTCATGCTAAAATACTTTTCATAGCTCAAAATACATATACACACATTCAAGGACAATGTAAGCACACATTCATGCATGAAAGAAGGGAGATCAAGCTACTTTGCTTGCATTTACACACTTTTTCATTGAACCTTGAGTCCTCTCCCTTGACCTCATACACCCAAAAAGGTGGAAAACATTTTTCTTGGTCTAGACACATCATATGGAAGCTAATTACACTCTTGAATCAAATTCTAAGGCCATATATTCACTAGAAAAGCTAGGTGACTCTTATGTCTGTTTTATGGTTCCATAATGCACTTAATGAAGTAATCTTAAGAAAATATCATCTTGGCTCCATTCTCTTTATTCATTTATGATTCTTAACTCCATTAAAACCTCTTGCAGTTATCGCATAATCAAATCAAAGAGCCTAGCTAGGTGTTGCCTCTTTAAGCCATAATATGGAACATATAATACCATCTCACTATCTATGGCTTCTAACATTTTTCCAAGGCTTCCTCTCATCCTCTTCCATCATACATGACTCAAAAATAAGCTTGGAATAAATTAAAACTACCCCTTGGTACTTCATCAAGCCTAGGCCGAAACTATGCATTATATGAACATCAAGTGAGTTCGCTTCATTCTTTTGATGGAAGATGCATATGAGGAGCCTTCTAGGGATCTCAAGAGCTCATCTAAACATTTATTTAGGCCTAGGGACAATTGCATCAAATTAGATTTTCAAGGGAGCTCATGAAACCCTAGGTTTGCTATCTTGAAAATCAATGGCTTTTACTTGAATTTCCTTGCATATTCTTACTCTTCTTCCTTAAATTCATAGAATTCACCCTTGGTTCTGTCCAAAATTCAAGCCCTCTTGCAGTTACATACATGGGGTGAAATAGACAGAAGAAGGGGGAGGGAGTAGCTACCATAGGATGAAGATTTTACCTTGTTTCCATGGCTTTTCTTGCTTGTTTCTCACTTTCCTTGGCCTCCTCTCTTCAAATACGAATTTTCCCCTCTATTCTTCCCTCAAAAAGGATCCATAAACTTCAATATAATCATAAGAAAGAAAGGGAAATGGAGGAAAAAAGGTTTGCTAAAGAGAAAGCATGAAAAAACCAAGATATTCCATAGCTTTCTTGCCTTTTTCTTCTTCATTTTCTTCCTCTCTTGGTAAGCCTCAAGGAGCTACTATTTTTCTATAATTTGGGCAGAGGAAGTCATGCTTAAAAGGTAGGAAAAAAGGGAGAAGTGTGTAGGAGCTTCTAGAAACATACTTTTTCAAAAATTCTAATTTCGTCCTTCCATAATGGCAGTTTTGTTTCGACTTCGTTTTAGCTCCTTTTTTAGAACTATCTTTTCCATTATAAAATTTAGATTCCTAATTTAATAAAATACCTTTGAAATCACTCAATTTGGAGCTAAAACCTTATTGAACGACTCCATCAAAGTTCAAACTCACTAATGTTGGAAAACATACAGTAGAGGGGTTTTACCAGTCCCAGGGTTTTCTATGATTTTTAGGGCTTCTGAGAACCTCAAGCTACTCAAATTTTCTATTTTAAAAGTCCTCTTATGTGTTTTTCCAAAAGTTACACTTATTTATGAAAATGTCATTAGGTTTCATCAGTTTTCATCACAAATTGTTTTACTATCCTAGCTCCGTTTTTCTTTTCGTTTGAGCCCTGGATTCTCATTTTTAGGAGTCTAGAATGCTTCTCAAATTTTTTGGGACCTTAACTAAGTCATTTTGGGTACTTGCTTTTGTATCAAGTGAATTTCATTCACTTATAAAGAAATTATACATTATATTTCTTGCATTTTCTTTTGTTTTTGGAGAATTGGATATTACATTAGATGTACTCAAATGGTCACTTGCATTATAAAATCTCATTTTGGACCATTTGATGCCACTTGGATACCAAATTGAGCCATAATTTTCCCCTAAACTAAAACCAAACCACATGAAAGAATTTTGTTATGAAATTTGGCATGCATTTGGATCTTATTGAGAGCTTTTTATAGAGTCAAAGAACATAATTTTTGGAGCTTTGTAGAATTTATTATTATTTTTCAAAGCTAATTGAATTATGCAAATTTCCCATGTCATTGTTCATTTGGTCAGTTATGGTTTTCTATGTATTTAACAAGCCAAAAAAACTCCAATATTCATGAAATTTTACAAGCACATAGTTGGTATTATAAACATTCCATGGCCACTAAGATCACTCAATTTGGAGTTGTGTAGCTCATGATATGTAAGGTTAAAATTTCAGGTCTGTATATGGATAAAAATCTAACAGTGGTACTGTTTCATTATATTTTTGTTACCCAAACAACTTTGTTTTGATTTAAAACCTTTCTAACATGTATTTTATGTTTTGAGTTTTCCAGAAAGTGCTCATTTTCTCAATTTGGAGTTTTCTAGCTCAAGTTATGATTTTTTGAAGATTGTGATAGAATTATAGACATGCATGGAATGATGCTTTGATATTAGTTTGGAATGTATGGCCTAATACTTGAATTCCATGCCTCTTTTTGTATGTTCCTACTTGAGCAAGTATATCAAGACTGGATTTTCAATCGTGGAAATGGTGCATTAAAGCTAAAATGAAATAATTGCACCTTTAATGTCAATTATTTTCGTTGCTAAAAGTGTGAAATTTAATTAAAAGGATGCAAATTATGTGTCATTATATTATGGTATGACAAGCTTCTTCTCATTCCATAAGTTCTTATAGAAAGGTTTGAAAGGTCCTCCTTTCTTTTTCCACTAATTTTTCCTAAATTTTTCAGCCTCATCCTCCTTCAGGGTCTTTGCTACCACCCTACATCGATATAACCTTTTCATCTATATCTGTACTCCTAACTCTAATTTTCAATACTTCTAGGCTTCACTCTAGTTATGCCAAAGATAAGAGAACTTAGACAATTCCTCCAATTTTGCCAAGTATTGTTCAAAAGTCATATTTCCTTAGACCAGCCTGAAGTACTCTATTTTCTTGTCCTTGCAGATTTCTTCAGGAAAATAATTTTTTATAAAAGACTTCCTAAAAAAATCGCCCAAGTAATAGAGGTACCTTAGCTTTCCAATAATTGTCTAGTACTCTTCCAGCAATGTTCAGCATCCTCAGAAAGCATATAAACTACAAATGTTACCTTTTGTTCATCTAAAAATCCCAATACTTCAAAAGTTTTCTCCAATTCCCTTATCCACTTATCAACCTTTTTTGGGTCAAAAACTCTAATAAAGGTAAGAGGTTTAGCCTTCATGAAGTTTGATCACCCTCGTTGGTTTGTTGTTTCTTTCCTTATTTCATCCCCATTTCTTCCACTTTCATTTTGACCATTTTCTTGTAGGTGTTGCAGGATTCGGTGTGCAGCAATAGCTTGCTCCTAAATAGTTAAAGCTAATCCTTGCAGAGTCTTGTCAATATTGTTTGAATTTCTATTAGCATTTTATCGAGTCATCATGATTTTCTTGTGTATACAAATAGATATTATTGAGGTGAACAAGCTCAACAGTGAAAATAGAAAAATATAACACCCATATTTATTTCTTTATTTAGACAATACTGACTTAATTAGCATACAAATAAGGAAATACTAGTAATCTCCTACCTATATACTAATCCTAAACCAAGTTTAATCTTAACCTTTTTAGGACTTCACTTAAAGCAATCTTAGTTACCATATCCAAAGGCACCGATAAATTGACCTACTTTGATACCATAAAAATGTAACGCCTCTTCTAATTATCCATTTTTAGTGAATTTTTTTTCTATGAAAAATTTTAATTAATTGAGTTTAATTACTTTTTCCATTTTAATTATTCCATTATGATAAAAATTTCTTTATAGCATAGTAGAATACAAAAATGATGGAAATGAACTATAATTACCACAAACTGTTTAAAGGTTCTAGTATAAGAGAATGGGATCCATATAAATATAGACCAAAATATAACACTGGGGATTTAATCTACACTACCTAAAAAAGAATCCTCAAGTAGTAAAAAGAAACTATAAAGGTCATCCCCTATTCACAAAAAGGTCAATGTTAGTGACTAGGCCACTAATCATGGATATAAAGGAGCAAGAGGTTTAAATCCACCTAATGCAAATGAGTGAGATTCAAGCTCTCTTGAGGCCATAAAGTATACGGGTACAATACGAACAATGTTATCACACGATATGATTCATATGTTGTCGATGACAAAAGCCCATCCCTGAAGTGGGAACTAGATCCATTTTGCCTGAAATGCTATAGTCACTCGATAAATTGGCACCTAAGAAAAATATAAATCAGAACAAAATGAGAAATAATTTTCTCAATAACATAGATATAATTAATATGACATCATATTCATGGAAAAACATCAAGTACGAATTTAACAGAGAACTTTACAAAAAATAATTAATTTATAGAATAATAAAAACAGAGAAATATATTAATTCTATAATATTTAACAAGAATACGAGATAATAAAAATGAATGGTAATAAATGGTATTATACAAACATATAATGAAGTATATCCTATGAATCTCAAGTTTTTGCACGTGTAAACGGAATATGATTTAAACATAGTAAAATATTCATAGATTCAAAGTTCATTATTTGCAAGATATTAATATGCACGGAATAAAGAAAACAGAAAATATAATAGTGAACAATTATCCAGCTTGACCATTAGGCCTTAGAGATTGCTAAACTCCATATCCAAATCATGTTACATAGGTTTGGCAGGCTCAATACCTAGATCATGTTATACTGCCATGACTTAGTAGGCTCACCCCTATTTCCTTTATTGAGGCATCCCTCAATGGATACCCAAGGAAAGTCATATAAAAATATCACAATAATATGACATCCAAACCATCATTTGATGAAGACATAATAGATATATTTAGAAAAGAACTGCCTTGCATAACTCTGTGTATAAATAAAATAATCCCGATAGCATAACAGTGTACTAGAGTTTACAAAAATTATATTTAAATACTTTAAAATTATCTTTTCACTTTTCTAAGTCTAGATTTGTCTTAGGGCCTATTCGATATCTAAAATAGTTCATAAATCAAGGTCCAACATCAAGGTATAGAATAAAGTCTAATGTAGCCCTAAAAGACTCATTCAGGTATACAGAAGGCTTAATAAAGCCCAATAAGTCCGAAATCAGTTCAAAATATTCGAATGGCCCTCACCATTCCTAGTTAGTATTTCAGGTATTTTTAAATGTCTTTCTTAAGTAAAATTGGACATCCAATACAACAACAGCTATTCAGTGGCCAACTCTGACTCACACAGGGCTTATCCTCTGAATATGGCTACTTTACTATATAATATATATATATAGGCTAGTCCTTTACCAAGTAATCCATACTCATAAAATCAAACAGTAAATAGTATACCAGTACAGCAAACAGCACAATGCAGAACATATATTTATCGAATATTCCATTCTTGACATAATATTTCATAAATTTCTAAACTTCACAAATGGGCTATAAAATTTACAAAATAAATATTAGCATAATCCAAATAGCGTATAGAACACATTAGATCACGAAGATCATCCAAAACACATCAAATAACATACATAAAAATTCAACAAGTTCTTGGTCAACACTTCTCTCAAATTTTTCACTTTTTATATACAGATCCTGTAACACCATAATTCTAGCTCATCTCATGCCTTTGAATAGTATAATTATCATGAAACATATACATAATTCCCATAGAGGAAGCATGAAGATTTGGGCTTTTATTTGCATTTCGTCATATCTAAAAATCCATTCGGTGTCATGTGAACCGAGTGAGCTCATACTATGCCCCCTCATATTTAATTACATTATTACAACTCATTTTTATTACAAAAACATGCCTACAACTCAGAAACCGAAAAGAGACATGGAAAGTGAGTGTTCATTCTCAACTAGAATCGGTCTCATTTCTGGGCAAATTTTGAAAAATCATAACGAAATCTAGAAAAATTGAAATCATGCAATCTTAGTCATTATGGAAAGCTTGGGATGTCTATTTCATGCTACAAATATGTACAAGTCATAATATCCCACACACAAAGCGTTTGACATGCAAAATAGTCTAGAGGTCAGACTGGGTCCTGATGCTGTCACAGTTTACTGATATGAACTTCAAAAATGTTCAATTAATTCTACAAAAATCTAATCCATGCAAATGATACCAATCTGGAAAGCTGTGGATGTCAACTAGAGAGAAAAAATATCTCTAGATCAGTTCATCAAGCCCAAACCTTAGAATTCGATGAAACAATACTTTTGGTCGGGCAAGGTTACTGGTACTGGACAGAAAATTCAAAATGCATATCTTCCTCTCTAGACCTCCAAATAAGGTGCTTTTAGTTGTCACAAGTCACTGTAATTTCTTAGTTTCTCTGTATAAAATTTCATGGCAATTGGAGATCATTTGAATCTTAGATGACAGAAAGTAATTTCGGACCAAATGAATAGTGCAGCAGACCAAATCCTTAAAATTTGTCAATTTTGAAAAATTATCAAATATTCTATAGGCCTCTAAAAATTATGATCTTTACCTTCTTAGAAATTTTTTAATGAGACCTAATTTCATGTCAAATTTTAGATCAAGACTAACTCATTGGCCAAAAAATGATATAGGGTTCCATAATGGTCAAATTTGGCTCCATATGAGGTACCAAACTTGCCAAATAGTCTTCCCTTGGTGTTGGCACCTTTTGGGCCAGTCTAAAAGCATATTTAAGACTTGTGTGAGCTGCCCAAATGGTCTCAAACCTTATGCATCTCATTTTCTCCATTCAACCCTCACTTATACACATATTCATCAAACTTTAAATTCTCATTCTATAGCCTTACATACTCAAAACATGGGCTAGTGGTCATATATCATAATCATACATCTAAACATCACATAATAGTGTATTTGTAACACCATCATTTCTAGCTCATACCCATCATGCCTTACATGCTCATATGAGATATGGGAAGAATAAAGAGAGAGCTTCCTCATTGGGTTCCTCCATTTCCTCACATGGCATTATGCATGGTTAAAAATTTACTTTAATGTCACATGGACCGTGTGAGCTCATTCTATGTATCCTCATATTTATTTGCACCATTACAACTCATCTCAATCCCAAAAACATGCTTTAAACCCATGGAAAGCAAAAAGGGATATGAGACATGAATATTCAATTTCGGCCATACTTGGCCTGATTTCTGGGCAAAGTTTGGAAATTCACAACTAAATCTAGAAAAATAAAAAATAGGTGATCTTGGTCATTCTGAAATATTAGGATGTCTAATTCATGCTAAAAATATGTGCAAGTCATAACATCCCACACACAGGACGTTTGACACACGAAATCATCTAGAGGTCAGGGTAGGCTCTGCTACTATCACAGTTTACTGATATGAACTTAAAAAATGTCTAACTAATTCCACAAAAATCCACTACATGCAAATGATACCACTATGGAAATATATAGATGTTAAATAGAAAGGAAAAATGTCTCCAGATTAGTTCATCAAACCAAACTCCCGGAAACCAATGGAACAGTACCTCGGGTCAAGCAAGATGACTGATTCTGGGCAGGAACTTCGAAATTCCATATCTTCCTCTCTAGACCTCCAAATGAGGTGCTTCTAGTTGCTGCAAGTCACTGTGACTATCTAGTTTCTGCCTATAAAATTTCATGGTCATTAGATCACGTTTGCCCCTCGGATGACACGATTTCAAAACTGACCAAATGAACAGTATTTATGGAAGTCCGAATTTCTAATACCAACTTTAAAAAATCATAGAAAATTATACAGACCTCCAAATGACTTGATCTTTAGCTTCCCAAAAAGCTCTAGACAAGATCTAGTCACATGCCAAATTTCAAGGCAAGGAGAGGTCATTTGTTCAGACTTGGACATCATGAGGCAAAGTGTCTATTTCTTATGTTAATAGAGGGCTAATGGGGTCTAACTTTGCTTCTCCTATCTCTAGGACTCTATGAGCACATGAGAAAACATCAATGTAGGCTATCAAACATGGCTCAAGTGTCTAACAACCCAGATTTGCAAAACTCACTCTCCTACACTAACATATACAACCATGTGGACAATGCCAAGATCTTACCATTCATTCCAAAACTTGCTACATCATGTACTATTAGTTCAATTCTCATATATATACATTAAGTACATCCATTTACAAGCACTACATCATGTACATCATTAAATTACATCCTTTAACATAATTACAAAATAGGCCTAAATGGCTCTTTACAATTCTTCATCGAAATCCCTTAGCTTTAAGCTTGGTGGCTCTCATTTCTTGCCTCACTTAGTCCACCTAGCATGTTAGGATGGTGGAGAGGGGGAGTGAGATTCAAAGAATCTCAATAGCTCATCTCTCATTCAAACATACATAAAGCATGCAAACAAGTCTCACAATGTATGCATGGGCATATTAGCATGTGAAATCATAAGAAATGCATTTTCAACATTTGAGTAGGCCATACATCACATACAAAAGCTTGCCAAGTAAATGGATTAGCCTCACCCATTGACTTGTGGATTTTAGACTTGCCTCACCCATGCTTTAAGAGGTTCTTAGACTCAACCCTTACTCTTGGGAGTCAACCTCACTTTTGGGAGACTCTTTGATTTATCTCAACTAACTTTAGGGTTCTTGGCTCATCCTCACCATGGCTAAAGGGTTGTTGGCTTTTCCATACTCAAGAAAACCCAAAAAATCACATAAAACCTCATTGAAATACATGAGGCATCATCATGCTAGCATACTTTTCATGGTTCAAAATATACATACACACAAACAAGACAAAGTAAGGACACATCTATGCATGAGAGAAGGTGGAGAGAGCTACCTTATTGGCTAATCACAAGCTTTCCCTTCCAATTTGTCTCCTCCCTTGTTGGTTTCACAATCACCTTTAGATGAGAGTGCTTCTCTTGAGCCTAAACACATAAGAAGCATGGAATTACTCTCTTAACACTTTATTCATAAGCTAGGGATTTCTTTCTAGCAAACCCTACTAAGCTTATAGAGCTAGGGGTTCTTTCTCTCACTAGAAATTCACCTACTATCCTTCCTCTCTCAAGCTCTCAAGAAAGGAAAGCAAGGAGAAGAAGTAAAGGTATGTCAGTTTTGGTCTTCTTTGAGAGGGGTTTTCCACTCTCCCTCTTCTAAACCAAGCTCCAAACTTAACTATTTGTGCCCGAACTCACTATAGCTAAAAGCATTCTCGCTATAGCTAGAAGGCACTCTTGCTATAACTAGACCATTTTTCGCTATAGCGAACAGGTACATTCGCTATAGCTAGGCTGTAGCTAGCAGACTTAGAAAATTTTCAGTCTTTCAAAAATTTTCAGCTTTTCTCTTCTTTCTTTCTTTTTTCTTTTTCTTTTCTTTTCTTCTTCTTTCTTTTTCCTGGTTGTTACAGTATTTACACATGTCTCAATGTTCATAGTACATATACAACCTCATATACATGATGAACTATCATTATGGTTCCAACATAAACAAAACAAGACACAAGGTTATCAATCTCTTTTCCTCATCGTTGTTGACTCCTTTCACTGTAATTGCTAGGTGGACCAAGCAATTATGGTGAAGGGAGAGGATAAGATTCAAAGAATCCCAATAGCTCATCTCCCATTCAATCATACATAATATGTGCAAAGCAAGCTTTTCAAATGCATGTATAGAAAAATGGAAGTCATGGACATTTTAAAAGCAACCTTAGCATGTGAATCAATCATATAAGACATTCAAGAGTTCCCTAAGTGTTTGGATTGGCCTCACACTTCCCCTCATAGATTTTGGACTTGCCTCACCTATTCTTTAAGAGCTTTAGACTCAACCATACTCTTGGGAGCCCACTTTGCTTTTGGGAGACTCTTTGCTTCTCATTTTTATTGTTATTTCTCAATTTTTCCCAAAAACAAACTCTAAAGGTAAATTTATCTTTGAATCTTTAGAACATTATTTTTCAATCATGTGCAAAATAAACATTAGGAAAGGAGTAGGCAAGTATTTGAAGTTCATTTTTATTCTCAGAACAAGTTTTTTAATCTTTCTTTTTTGCTCTTCTTTTCATGAAATATTTTTTTGAAAAATTATTTGCTGGGGCCATTGAAACCCAAAACACTAAACACATTCAAAACCTAAAAGACACCAAGGAAGCATATTGCCACACATGGCCTTTTGATCCATCCCTAGGTGCCTAAGGGGATATGAAATCCCACACAGCAATTTTAATGTGAAAATTGATGAAAATAAATACAGAAAAAAAATAATGAAAATATTTACAAACCCAAAATAATAGCTTGTAGGTGTGTGTGCTAAGTGTTCAACCAGTTTCATCATGTTCCAATATATTTCAAGTACAAAAAAGGAAAAATATAAATAAAACGTGTAAAATACAGCACAAAACCAATTTGTCTTCCTGGTTGGGTCTTTGTATTTCAGTTTCTTTATGCTTACCACATCACATCCTTCCACTGTCTGCGAATTTGGAAGAGCCCATTTGCAATCCCTTTGCATGCCATTATCTTCATAAACTACTCCATGCTCCTCAGTCACGCTTGATGTAAAATGATTTTGTCTCACATGCAAAGGACATGACACCGGTAAGAACAATTCCAGAATAGCAAGTAAAATAGAGTAATGGACACACTCTTGTGTCTTTCCAGATTTTCATCAACAGGTAAAAAAAAACACACACACACACACAATGTACATTATAACATTGGGATCACATCGAATGAAGAGGCTATTCAATTGTCGGATTCGACTGACAGCTTAACACAGTAGGCAAATTGTGTGGTGCAAACTTGGAACTAGAAGGACAGCATTAAGCAGATTCTTATATCATAAGATGACAAACCTCATATTCAACCAAACTTCCCTACACATCACGTCATTGAAGACTAGGACCTAAAAGGGAATAGTAACTTTAGGCATCTTCACACAACCAAAAGCAGTGGAATAATAGCAAGCTTGAAATAAGTTTAAGATCTAACTGAAGCTTAAAAAAAATGATCCACATGTTAAAGCCGAAAATGATGGGGTAGCAGGCAGTGTTTTATATCGAATCTTTGCACAAACTCATACTGAAAATTAAGGTCAAAACAATTCAAAAGCAAAAAGGCAGCAATCCACATAACAAACCAGATTGAGTCAAAGAACAACATTCCTTATTTTAATAATTGAACCACAATGAAATCCAACTAGAACATACTCCAAAGCTCCCTTGAACTTAACTGATTCTATAGTGCATTCAACAATCTGGAATCCTCTACTGATCATCAAAATCGGGTAAAAATTTTGTCAAAAACCAAGACCCATCGAACTGAGTCTATCCAGATTTCATTCCAAATCCCACAAAATTAGATTATATAATAAAACACATCAATAGCCTACAAAGCTCAGAAGAAACATTAAGGAAGGATCACCTCTAAGAAGTCTCAACTTGTTAAGTTTGCTCTTCTTTTGGTTTTGTCCCTCTCTAAATCTCCCTTCTAGTTTATCATGTAATTAGTCACTACATCTCTCCTTTTGTTTTTCCCAGAACCGAAAATGGTCCCTTCTCGGCTTAAACGGCTGGTGCTCTTCCCTAACAGAAACCTCCCTGCTTTTCTTGCTCCCGGTTCTCCCATAAAATCCTCTCGTATGTCTCTCTCTCAATCTCTGCTTCTTTGTCCTTTCGCACTTGGTCTCCCTCTCACGAATCCCTCTTGCACTCAGTATCCCTCTTTTGGCTCTGTTCTGATTTTTCTCTTTAGCTCTGAAAATTCCCAATTTCTTTTCACCCTCGATCCTCCATCTCTTTTCTTCCCCTCCTCTCGCACGCATACCCTCCTGTTTCTCTGCTTCCCTTCGAATCCCTCAAACCCTCCAAAATCAATCCTCCCCTCTCGAGCTCTCTCGCCCCTTTGAAACTCTCTGCCTCGACTTTCCTTTTTTTTTTTTCTCGATTTCTCGCTTCTTCTCTCGCTCTCTAGTTTTCCTCTGGCCCTCAGACCCCTTCACTCTCCGCTTTTTCTCTCACTCTCAGGGTCCTCTTTTTTGTGCGTTCCTCTATGCGTCCATCCCTCCCTCTGACGCGTCTATCCCTTTGCTTTTGTGCGTCTGTCTGTCTAAAGCTTTTCGTGCTTCCCTTTTCTCCTCTGTGTCCGTTCGTCCTTTCTGTCTGCTTGAGGAGAGGACTGAATAAAAGGGGGACCACAGAAGCCATCGGGTAGGGTTTTCAGGGGATCCGGACGTGTGGGCTGGCTTAACTTGGGGTGAAGGTTATTGGGCTAAGAAGGGAAATGGGCTTCTTCTTTGTTTTTTTTTTTTTGGGTTCTGGTAGTTGGGCCTTAGATTGAGCTGGAAGTGGGCTTCTTCTTTGTTTTTTTTTTGGTTTGGGCTCTTTTGAATTAAGCTCCAATTTTTTTATCTTAAGTTTCCCCTTTTTAAATTTATGTTATTTTGACATTTTTTGTAGTCTTTTTTTTATGAATTTTTTTAATTTAATTTTTTTTACTTTATCTACTTTTAGCCTTTTTTATTTTTATTTTTAATTCATTTTTTTTCTTTCTCTAGTCTCTCTTGATTTTTGATTTTTTTTTAATTCCATTTGTTTTTGGATTTTTGTTACTCCCTCTTTGATTCTTATTTTTGTTTTAACTTTAGATTAATAGGCTTTTACTTTTACTTTTTTTTTTTTAATTTTAATTTTATTTTTGTGTTCTTTCTCCTTTGATTTTTCTTTGAGCTTATTGAACTTAGAATACTTGTTTGATTTTGCAAAAGAAATAAGTAAAGATAAGAACACATATTTTGTCTAGGGCGATTTGATTACCAAGAGTGACCCAAACAAAATATGGTGTTTGCAGGCTGCCCCTCTTTACTTATTCTTTAAGCAAGGAGGTCGAAAATGTAATTTTTAGTATCCTTAGCTTAAGAATAAGTAAAGATGGAAACATATATTTTGTTTGGGGAGCTAATAGGTCAAGGAGAGTTAACTTACTGGATGCGTTGGAACTTGATAAAAGTTGCTTGCAAGTACAAGATCTCTGAAGGTATGCTCAATTTATACAAGATTTTTGGATGCTTGGTGTATGTATGGCTTTTGGGTGCCTATTCTGGTAGGACTTTGGATGCCTATCCGAGCAGGACTTTTATTGGTGCCTGTTCTGACAGAACTTAAAGGTGCCTATTCTGGTAAGACTTTGGTGTCTGTTCTGGCAAGACTTAGGTACCTATTCTGGTAGGACTTTTGGTGCCTGTTCTAGTAGGACTTAGGTGCCTGTTCTGGTAGGACTTTTGGTGCCTGTTCTGGTAGGACGTTTGATGCCTGTTCTGGCAGGACTTAGGTGCCTATTATGGTAGGGCTTTTGTGCTTGTTTTGGCAAGACTTTGATGCCTATTCTGGTAGGGCTTTTGATGCCTATTCTGGTAGGACTTTTGATGCCTATTCTGGTAGGACTTTTGGTATCTATTCTGGCAAGACTTTGATACCTATTTTGGTAGGACTTTGATGCCTATTCTGGTAGGACTTTTATTGGTGCCTGTTCTGGTAGGACTTAGGTGCCTATTCTGGTAGGACTTTTGATGCCTGTTCTGGCAGGACTTAGGTGCCTATTCTGATAGGACTTTTGATGCCTGTTCTAGTAGGACTTAGGTGCCTATTCTAGTAGGGCTTTTGTGCCTGTTCTGGCAGGACTTTGATGCCTATTTTGGTAGGACTTTTGGTGCCTGTTCTAGTAGAACTTTAATGCCTGTTCTGGCAGGACTTAGGTGCCTATTCTGGTAAGGCTTTTGTGCTTGTTTTGGCAGGACTTTAATGCCTATTCTGGTAGGACTTTTGGTGCCTGTTCTGGCAGGACTTTAATGCCTGTTCTGGCAGGACTTTGATGCCTATTCTGGTAAGACTTTTATTGGTGCCTATTCTAGCAGGACTTAGGTGCCTATTCTGGTAGGACTTTTGATGCCTGTTCTGGCAAGACTTAAGTGACTATTCTGGTAGGGCTTTTGTGCCAGTTCTGGCAGGACTTTGATGCCTATTCTGGTAGGACTTTTGGTGCCAGTTCTGGCAGGACTTTAATACCTGTTCTGGTAGGACTTTTGGTGACTGTTCTGGCAGGACTTAGGTGCCTATTCTGGTAGGACTTTTGTGCCTATTCTGGCAAGACTTAGGTGCCTATTCTGGTAGGGCTTTTGTGCCTGTTATGGCAGGACTTTGATGCCTATTATGGTAGGACTTTTGGTGCCTATTCTGGCAGGACTTTAATACTTGTTCTGGCAGGACTTAGGTGCCTATTCTGGTAGGACTTTTGGTGCCTGTTCTGGCAGGACTTAAGTGCCTATTCTAGTAGAACTTTTGATGCCTGTTCTGGCAGGACTTAGGTGCCTATTTTGGTAGGGCTTTTATGCCTGTTTTGGCAAGACTTAAAGGTGCCTATTCTGGTAGGACTTTTGATGCCTATTCTAATAGGACTTTTGATTGGTGCCTGTTCTGGCAGGACTTTGATGCCTATTCTAGTGAATTTTTTTTAACTTGAAAACTTTTCTTCATTTATCTATGTTTTATGCAAGATAATGCACCTATATGAAATGTGTAATGCATGAAAAACGCTTGACTTTGGAATTTAACAACTCAATTTTGCCCCAATATAAATTGAGGTTATTGTAGGTGTCAGAAGTATGAAGCATCGAGGATGCTACAATTTATGGAATGCACACATTTTTTGCTGTGCCCCAATATGAACTTGAGGTCCATATAATGTATGCCCAGGTGAAATGCAAGAAGCATATAAGATGCTTTATGAAATGCCAAGTATTTTTTTTCACTTGCCCCAACATGAACTATGGTCTAAGTAATGTATGCAAATGTAGAGTGCATGAAACATGTAATGCAAATCTTTCTTTTTGCTTGCCCTAGTGTAAACTAGAGGCGATGTGATGTATGCGAGTGTGAGGATAGAGAAAACATGTGATGCTTATTTTATGAGATGCAATTTTTCTTTTGTTTGCCCTAGTGTAAACTAGAGGCTATGTGATGTATGCAAGTGTGAGGATAGAAAAGACATGTGATGCTTTATTTTATGAGACACAAATTTTCTTTTATTTGCCCCAATATAAACTTAGGGTTATATGATGTATGCAAGTGTGAGGATAGAGAGAATATTGGTGCTTTATTTCATAAGACGCAAATTTTCCTTTAAGTCCTCCAATGTAAGCTCAATTTAATGTGGGATATGCATGAGCATGATATTTGAAGCATATGAAATGTAAATTGTTCTTTCTCTCTTTTTTTTAAAGTGCAGAATATATTTTTTCCTTGTGTCCATGTGAACTTGGTAATAGGTGATGTATATAGGATACAATTTTTTTTAAATGAAGAAGAGAGAGAAAAATGAGGGCATTATCTCTAAATATTCTTAAATTGATTTTGATCACCTCAAAAGAAAGAGGAGGAGAAGGAACATTACTTCTAAATGTTTTTATATTGATTTGGGACTTTGAAATTTTTTGTAAATGAAATCATATCAAAGAGATGTTATTTTTTTGGCGTCTTTGACTTGGTTTTGAATTTTGAATTTTTTGGATTTTTTTTTAATGAATTGATGAGGAAAATGTGATTCCCCCTTTTTTTTGGTTCTTTTTTTATATATTTAATGTGAGTTAGAAAGGAAAAAAAATGCTTTGTCTATGTACAAAATCAATACAAGCACATGATGTATGAAAACCCCAAAATTTATAAAATGTAAAATTTTTAGCCCTTTGCTTGTGGAAAATCCCACAAATTAGCTTTTCACCTGCCCTAACGAAAAAAAGTTGAACTTATGATTATCCTACCAAATTTGCCCTTTGTCATTCTGATGAAGGAATTTATTGATGGCTTTTGGATAGCCAAAATACCCCTGAAAGAGTATCTCAAGTTAAGAAGACGCAAAGCCCTTGTTTTGACTTGTTTCCAAATAATTTTTTCTCTAGGCGATTTGTCTGTCATCAACCTTGGACTATTAACTTGGTAGAGCAATCTCCTCTTGTCAACTCTTTATCATTAATGCTTGAAAGGTCAATAAGTTAAATTCACCCTTATCTTATTTAACAATGTCAACACAGTCATACATTAAGGGATACCAACACATGAGCTCAAGAAAGGAAGAAAATATATATATATCCTCAACATTAGAGGGGTGTAAGGGTTGATGAAGAAAGTGATCTTGTAAAATGATTTGGAAATGGAGAAGTAGAGTAGATGATGGCTAGACACAATGTACAGAATAAGAAGATGCCCCAGTTCTACACTTGAAGCATTTCTCTCTGAACAATAGATAATTGAAATGCTAAGAAAATTAATATGGTATGTCAGAGAGAAGTTTCACTTTTAGATTCGAACTCCTTTTGAAAGAAGCAATTGATGTAATTCAAAGCACTTCTCTGAATCAAACTTTTTGTCCCCAATTTCAATTATTTTGATTTTTTTTAATCCTTCCCTTCAAGAAAATCTGCCCCATTTTTTTTTCAAACAAATTGAACCTTAACAAGGACTTGTGATGCTTGTAGTGTGGCCTTGGTGAATAGGTTTATGAAAGAAGAGATATTAGGCTCAAAAATTAAAATACCCCTGTCAGGTCTCTCATTAGTCTCCCTTCTCCTGTTGCATTAACAACATTCTATACTTAAAATTCACTTAGCAAGAGAGGATGTCTCAGGGCAGTAATGGGGTCTAATGGGTAAAAGTGCAACTTAAGAAAGGAAAGTGAGAAGGCCTAAATATTCATGTAAGTTTACAATGAGAATATTGATCTAGTGACTATACCATCTTGGCAGGACCAATTGGCTCATGGCAATTAACTCAATCTTTTCTTTTAAAAGATTCTCTTTTTCTTCCTTTTTTTTATTTATTTTTTGTTTTTTTTTGTGCAGCTCAACTCTTTTCTGGAGACTTTCTCCTCTCTTTTTTTTTGGACCTCTTATGCCACATAAAACTCTTCTTTGAGAATTTTGCCCCTTGATTGCATTCTAAGGTAAAGCTCCCTCTTAAAAGCTTTTGCTTTTTTCAAGATTTAATCTGTGGGAGCTTTCCTTTTTTATAATTTCCTTTCTCCTACAATTTTTCATTTCTTCCTTCAATTTGCTTCCCCCTTTTTTTATTTAATTTTTTCTTACAAGGACTCTACTATGGTGCCAAAACTACTTTTCTTTATATAAAATTCTCATTGCTTCTTGGATTTGATTCATGTTTGGTATTTGAAGAATTTTTATAAGGCCAAAAGTGGTTAGCAATAGTTAAAAAGTGTTTGGATAATTGAAAGAACCTGATTCTCTCTTGATATTTGAATTACCAGCATAAAAATTTGTTAAAGATTTCCCATCCCAAAGGTTGCAATTAAGGTGAAGGAAATGAACATCACTCCTGGCTCAATTAAGGTGACTAGAGGTTACTCCTTTGTATTTGAGGAAGACAAAAAAAAAATGCCTTGTATCCTGGACACAGTTTGCTTGTGGGACATGTATTCACATTTGTAATTTGGCCTTTTTCAGTTCTTCTTTTTTTTTGTAATTGAATTAGAGGCATGTAATTAATTTCAGATTTAACCCTTCACATCGATTAACACTTTTCATAAGAAGTTCTGGACATTATATTTTTGGATTTTTGGTTATTTAGAAGAAACATGCAGGGAAAGAAGTTGTGTCAACATGATTGATGGAATGAAAGGGTCCATAAAGGGTGAGATGGAAGCATATGACCAATGTATTGACAAAGTTAAATCAAATAAGGTCTAATGAATCAACTTCTAGTAACCTTGGATCTTAGCCAGACAGAAGAATATTGAACAAACAAGTATTAACTGATTATGATATGACAAACAACTTCTTTAAGAGTTCAATCACTAAGAAATCTCCTTAAGATTTTATTTCTTATGTTCTCTTGCACCTTATTCATGAAGAGGTCGCAACCTCTTTTTTTTGGAATGCCCCATTGTCTTAGGATTAAGTTTGCAAATTCTTTGGACAGTGTCATCTCGGGTGTGAAGGCTAGAGGCTAATGAAGGAAGTAGCTAATCAGTTGCAAATTAGGTAAAGGACAAAGGTCCCAATGTAGGCAGATGACAAGTGTCTTGATTGATATGATTTGTGGTTCTCAAGGTGGTCGAGTTCAATGAGTTTAGAGATTGATGGTTTGAGTTTTTTTTTAGATGATAGTGGGTGGAAAGTCATAATTTGCAAATAAAGGGGATATGAAAAGTTAGGGAGTAATGAGCAACTTTATCAAGACTTCTGAGAGCTTCCTTTTGCCTAATCAAATGACACACTTTTATCTTTTGCACCTATACCTCAATTTCTCACCTTGGCTATTTATGAGTGTAGCTTTTTATTTGAACTTTTGGATGAAACTAAACTTTCCATTACAAAGGGCCAATAATCCTATATTTTATGAATTTTCAGGTTTTTGTCAGGAAATGCATTATGACAATGCAAAGATGCAATTTTATTACATGTTGGATTTATGAACTGATGGGTGTAAGTAGTGTGGGAGTCTTTCAAGGTATAGGACCTTTATTTCCTTTGGGGAACTCGTTGCCCCCAATTAACCTAAGAATAGAACTAATAACTTTCTCACTCAATATTATCCTGATGATAATCCCTTCCCTCTTTTTTTTTTTTAAAGTTATTTGACCTTTATTTTCCTCAGACGCTTTATTACATACAGGGATAAATAAAGTTGACGAATCATCTTAAGGGAATGAGCTAAATTCCACATGGATGACATCTATAGAAAAGGCTAGCCCATTCAGATTATTTTTTTTAACAATTTGTAAAGTTGTCTTCAAATTCTCCACTTTCCTCTAGGGCCTTATTGTTTCACCCTGAAGGGTGGAGTTAGCAAAATCAACTTGTAAGGAATTTCAAATTTTGGCAAGCAATTCAAATTGGGCTCTTGACCAGCCCAACTCATGTGTCAGTTTGATTTTTATTTATCTTGAAAATAGCCACTGATATGGTGCCAAAACTTGCTATCCCTGTGTAAGTCACCCAAGATTGGCTTTTTTGATTAATCAAGGGATTACTAGTGTTAGTTGCTGTTTTCCTACATTCCTCTAGAAGCTTATCTCGACCTATTAAAAGTTGTGGCTTATTGCTCAATTTAAGAAAGGGTAGTTCCTACATAATTGATGTTTAGAACTTTGGCTTTCATTGTATTTTAATAAAAATAAGCCAATCTTTGATTCCCTGATGTATAATGGACTTATTATTGCATACTCGCTTGTACACCATTGAAAATTATGCCTTGGTCTAGGAAAGAGAGAAAAACTTTGTACTTTTGCTTGAGAAACTTATTGTTTCATTGGAGAAAGAGTAGCTGACAATCAAACCGAGAGAAATATGCCTTTCTACATGATTTATGCCCTAAAAAAATGATCCCAATCTCTAACCAAGACGTGATACTCAATTGTTGATACTTCTAAACTTATGGATGTTATGATTCCCTAGAATTTTGAAAGCATTCCTTTTCTATGAGAAGCTTGTTATTTTGCAGGGATGAAAATTTTAAGGAAATAATATTTTCTTTTTCATGTATGTGTATAAAGAAAATAAATGTATGCTAACAATTTTCCTTTTTTAGGGATAATGATGAATTTGGTTATCGCCGTTTAAGGGTTGGAAACTTGCTAGGCAAAGGTTGGTTCAATTTACTCATGCCTGCATCATAGTTATGGTATGTCAAATTCTGCAATGACATATCATTAATTATTCCAGTAAATAGAGACGATGTGTCGCTTTTCATATTGGCTTATTAAATGCATGAATGTGATGATGAAATAGTTAAAAATGCCCTCTTTTGTCCTATTATGGGTAAACCCTAAGGTCACAAGTTTGCAATGGACTAATCCCAACTATTTGGGGAGGCATCTGTGGTTCAACTATCAGTGCATTTTTCAAGGTAGGTCTATGACTCCTAAGACATGGGTCCCCAAATTGCCCCCACCATGAGATGAGGATCTCACTATATGAGCTTAACTTTGAGAGGAAAAGCATCCTACACAAATCAAGCCCATATAACAAGGCACAATTTAGGCAAGGTCTTCATGATAGTCTCAGGAAGCACAGGACTTCACAGGGAAATCAATATAAACTTCTACTAACCTAGAGAATGCTCAGACCCGGGTATAGGGCCCATAACGTGCGTGATAGTTTTGTGTCCGTGACGTGTGTGAGGAGGGCGTTTACCTTTGCATCCTATGGGCTACCCAACCCTCATCTGCTAGGCAGATTGATAGGAAAAGAGGTATAGAAATATATACAAAGATATAAGCAAAAAGGAAATAAAATCTATACAAATATGGTCGTCTACCCTAAGGTTTTTTTCCACATATTATCTAACCTAAATCATATTATGTACACAATCAAGAAAATAAAGAATATGGAGCCAGCATGTAAAAGACATGTTATCTACCCTAATCATGTGAGGCAAACAACAAACAAAAAGGAGAACCAAAATAAAAGAAGGTTATAACATTTTGCACAACTAACCAAAATTGCGCTTGACTCTCAAACTATCCCCAGTGGAGTCGCCAAACTGTCACACCCGAAAATGCGACCGCGTGGCACCTTCGTCAAAGAAATTCGATTTTCAAATGAAATTGAAAAATGAAATCAAACTTGAAATAAGTGTAAAGGGTCAGGAGTCCCCATCAAAATTTTATTTTTAAAAAGGCAAAACTTTGGAAAATCCTTTTATTTGGAAAATGTTCTACAAACCAGAAATTGAATCCGGGAGTCGATTGTGAGTGGGGAAGGTGTTAGGCACCCCACTACACCTATTACTCAGAACAGTTACCCTAAATTAGTCGTGCAAAAATAAAATGGCCTTAATTTTATTTCAATTCTCCCTAACAAATCACATGTAAAATAGGAGTAAAAAAATTAAATGAAATAAAGTTAAAAGTAGAAAAAGAAAGAAAATCAATATTAAAATAAAACATAAAGAAATTCAAGAATTAAAATAATAAAGAAATGGATGAAATTAAAAGAAAAATATTTATTTACAAGGGCGGACTTGACCTAGGATGAAAGCTTAGGGCCTACGTACCTTTAGAGGGATCAAAGTCTACGTAGCTCGATTGGAGATTTGATTGATGTTTTATTTTTTTTATTTTGTTTTGTTTTGTTTTGTTTTTTGTTGTTTTGTTGTTTTTTTTTATTTTTTTATTTTTTTATTTTTTTTTATTTTTTATTTTGTGAAAACACAAAGAAAATAAAAATTGCTTTTTCTTTTAACAAATAAAACAAGTTTTGAAATTGGTTGATGTGTCTTAATTTGCTAAAAGGAAATTTAATTTTACTTTTCTTATCTTTTCAATTTTTTCTCTCTTGTCCTTATCATTTTTTTTGCTTTTCATTCGATTTTTGTTTTTGTTTTTATTATCCCTTTTTTGTTCTTTGTTTTTATTTTGTTTTTGTTTTTATTATCCCTTTTTTGTTCTTTGTTTTTATTTTTTGTTTTCTTGATTTTTGATTCACTTTTCCTCTTTTTGGTTGTTCCTTTTTCCAATTCTATTTTGTCTTTGTTTTGAATTGTCTTTTAATTTTTTGGTTTTTATTATTATATTTTTTTTGAAAAGACAAAGAAAATAAAATTTACTTTTTCTTTTAACAAATAAAACAATTTTGAAAAGGATTGAGGTGTTTTAATTTGCTAAAAGTAAATGTAATTTTACTTTCTTTTTATATTTTCAATCTTTTTCCTCTTTTCCTTTTATCCTTTAATTTTTTGTTTTCTTTTTCTATGTTTTTTTCCTCGGTTTTGTTTCATATTTTCTTTGTTTTGTTTTGTCTTATTTTATTTCTTGTTTTTTTTTCTCTCATTTTTCTTATTTTGTTTTGTGATATTAAAAGGATTTTCATCCTTTTTATCATTTTTCCTTGTATTTTGATTGGCTTTCTCTTTTTTTGAAATTTTGGTTTTAATTAATTTTTTTATTTCTCATTGTTGATTGATTTCTTTTTATTTTTCCACTTTTGTTAGATTTTATTCTTTACACATTTGTTTTGATCCCCCCTTTTTGTTATATATATATATATTTATAAACGAGAATAAAATTTTTTTTTAGTTTATGAAATATATTTTTATTAAAAAAACATAAGCTTCAAAAAAGTTTAATTTCTATTTACTGTATCTTCCCTTTTTATGTATTTTTTAAAAATCTTTTTATTTTTACTTCTCAATTTTTCCCAAAAACAAACTTTGAAGGAAAATTTATCTTTGAATCTTTAGAACATTATTTTTCAATCATGTGCAAAATAAACATTAGGAAAGGAGTAGGCAAGTATTTGAAGTTCATTTTTATTCTCAGAACAAGTTTTTAATCTTTCGTTTTTGCTCTTCTTTTCATGAAATATTTTTTTTGAAAAATTATTTGCTGGGGCCATTGAAACCCAAAACACTAAACACATTCAAAACCTAAAAGACACCAAGGAAGCATATTGTCACACATGGCCTTTTGATCCATCCCTAAGTGCCTAAGGGGATATGAAATCCCACACAGCAATTTTAATGTGAAAATTAATGAAAATAAATACAGAAAAAAAATAATGAAAATATTTACAAACCCAAAATAATAGCTTGCAGGTGTGTGTGCTAAGTGTTCAACCAGTTTCATCATGTTCCAATATATTTCAAGTACGAAAAAGGAAAAATATAAATAAAACGTGTAAAATACAGCACAAAACCAATTTGTCTTCCTGGTTGGGTCTTTGTATTTCAGTTTCTTTATGCTTGCCACATCACATCCTTCCACTGTCTGCAAATCTGGAAGAGCCCATTTGCAATCCCTTGCTTGCCATTATCTTCATAAACTACTCCATGCTCCTCAGTCACGCTTGATGTAAAATGATTTTGTCTCACATGCAAAGGACATGACACCAGTAAGAACAATTCCAGAATAGCAAGTAAAATAGAGTAATGGACACACTCTTGTAACAACCAGAAAAAAAAAAAAAGAAAAGAACAGAAAAGAGAAAAGAAAAGGGAAAGAAAAGAAAAGCTGAAAATTTTCAAAGGCTAAAAATTTTCTAAGTCTGCTAGCTATAGCCTAGTTATAGCGAATGTACTTGTTCGCTATAGCTTAGCTATAGCGAGAGTGCCTTCTCGCTATAGCGAAAATGCTTTTAGCTATAGTGAGTGCGGGCATCCCATACAAAAACTAGGGAGTTGCTCACCGTAGCGTACGCTATAGCGAAGGCAGAGGTCTGGGACTTACACGAGCTCGCCGTAGCGAGGGTTATGGCTCGTTATAGCGAGGGTTTGTCTGAAAAAGCGTAAAAAGTGAGATTTTGACCTTTTTAAACTTCCAAACTCTTTCTTTCTCTGTAAACCGACCTAAGCTTCGACTAAGAGAGAGAAAAGGCTGTAGAGAGAGAAAGACCTAGAGAAGGAAGGAGAACAAGCAAAGAGGTAAGCAATCTTGAGATTTCCTTAGCTTTTCTCCTTAACATGTTATTCTTCTCTCTTTGCCCTCTCTTTCTATGGTTTTAGTGATTGATTTGGGTTTGGTTCAGAAGAGAGAAAGTGGAAAACCACTTTTGAGGAAGGGTAGAGCTCATGTAGCTTCCCTTATTCTTCTTTGCTTTCCTTCTTGAGAGCTTGAGAGAGGAAGGAGAGTGAGTGGAATTCTAGAGAGAGAGAATCCCTAGTTTCTTACATGTGTAGTGGGGATTTGTCTCGATGTAGAGCCCTTTTAGCTTGGTGAGTACTTGTTTGAGTTATGAGAGAATAATCCTATGCTCTTTGTTGTGCTTAGGCTCAAAGGAAGTAACTCCATCTAGTTGTGAGTGTGAAATCAAGATGGGAGAAGAGAAATTGAAAGGGAAGATTTGTGTTAGCCGATAAGGTAGCTTTCTACTCTTTCTTGTTGCATTCTTGGATGTGTAATAGAAATTGTATGCTTGTCTATGTGCTTGTATGATGAGATATGCCATTGATGTTGCCTTGATGCATTGGTACCTATATGCTTATGATATGAATTGTGAAAATTGCTCGGGTGAGGTGGTGCCGAAAGTCCCTTGAGACGGGTGAGGTGGAGCCAAAAGTCTCTAAACCAAGGGTGAGGCCAATCCAAATGTCCCAACGCTCAGGTGAGGCTAGACCGAAAGTCCTTGGAGCCTATTCTTGGCATGGCATGAAACACATTTGTTGTGTTATTGTGACTTGTTTGTATGCTTTGACTGGTTTATATATCTTGATTGCTTCTTGAATGAGTATGAGCTATTGAGATCCCCTAAATTTCACCCCCTTCCCTCTCCCATCCTAACATCTTAGGTGGAGCTCAAGGAGCATCAAGTGCACACCAAGGAGTTTAGTTGAGAATGTTTAGAGAATTGTATAGTTCTTTTAGTTCTTTTATTGTAAAGAGGTGCCATAATGAAGATGCACCTATTATTTTTGAGTTGTAAATATGTGAGCATATGTAAACATATGTATAGATGATGTATGAATTGTGTAAAGAGCCAAAGCAATGAGAATGTAGAATTTGGCCCTTTTGTGGCTTACATGAAATAGTGCATTTTGTTCCGTAGCATAGTGATTTTGAAATGTATGATGGCTTGGATCACTTGAGTAATTCATATATGCTATGTTTGTACTTTCAAACTTGCCCAAAAGATACTAGAGCATGTGGAAGGTCATTTGGACCCATTATGAACCATTGTGGGTGTCAAAACCGCCAATTGTGCGAGCTCCGTCAAAGTGTGACCAGATGAGCTCTTCTTGATACGAAATTTGGCATGCCTCTAGAGTCTATTGAGAGCTTCTTAAAAAGCTAAAGTGGATAATATTTGGAGGTCTAGGGAATATTTGGCGAATTGTTGAAATTTGAAAATTTCAATGGTTTGGTCATGGTACTGTGCATCAAGTCTGAAAATGAATCCATGTCATTCATAGACCAAATGGTGTCCAATTGTCATGAAATTTTATGATCATAAACTAGATATCCACAGTGACCTATACCAACTGGAAGCACCTCAATTGGAGGTCTGTAGAGAGAGAAACGACTTTCTAAAGTTCTGTATCAGCATCAGTGAAGCTTTCTGACCTTCGTTACTGTTCAATCCTCCCCCCTCGAGCTCTCTCGCCCCTTTAAAACTCTCTGCCTCGACTTTCTTCTTTTTTTTTCTCGATCTCCCGCTTCTTCTCTCGCTCTCCAATTTTCCTTCGGCCCCCAGACCCCCCTCACTCTTTGCTTTTTCTCTCGCTCTCAGGGTCCTCTTTTCTGTGCATTCCTCTGTGTGTCCATCTCTCCCTCTGATGCGTCTGTCCCTTTGCTTTTGTGCGTCTGTCCATCTAAAGCTTTTCATGCCTCCCTTTTCTCCTCTGTGTCCGTTCATCCTTTCTGTCTGCCCGAGGAGAGGACTGAATAGATGGGGGACCACAGGAGCCATCGGGTAGGGCTTTCAGGGGATCCGGACGTGTGGGCTAGCTTAACTTGGGCTGAGGGTTATTGGGCTAAGAAGGGAAATGGGCTTCTTCTTTGTTTTCTTTTTTGGGTTTTGGTAGTTGGGCCTTGGATTGAGTTGGAAGTGGGCTTCTTCTTTGTTTTTTTTTTTAGTTTGGGCTCTTCTGAATTAAGCTCCAATTTTTTTTATCTTAAGTTTCCCCTTTTTAAATTTATATTATTTTGACATTTTTTGTAGTCTTTTTTTATGAATTTTTTTAATTTATTTTTTTTACTTTATCTGCTTTTAACCTTTTTTATTTTTATTTTAAATTCATTTTTCTTTTCTTTCTCTAGTCTCTCTTGATTTTTGATTTTTTTTAATTCCATTTGTTTTTGGATTTTTGTTACTCCCTCTTTGATTCTTATTTTTGTTTTAACTTTGGATTAATAGGCTTTTACTTTTACTTTTTTTTTTTAATTTTAATTTTATTTTTGTGTTCTTTCTCCTTTAATTTTTCTTTGAGCTTATTAAACTTAGAATACTTGTTTGATTTTTTTTTTATTAGTTTAATTTTGTTATTATTTTTGGAGTATGCCTGGACAAAATATCGTATTCACACTTAGCTCTAGGAATTATCATATAAATTCAGAATTTGGAAGGTGCACTAAAAACCCTAGATTTTGCATCTTGAATCCTAATGCCTATTTCTTGGTTTTCTTTGCATATTCTTATTCCTCTCCATCAAATACCTAAAAATCACCCTTGGTTTGGTTAAAAATCTGACTCCTTGGGACAGAACACATGTGGGTCGAAATGGAGAAGAAGGGCCATGGAAGATATCAACCATAGGATGCATTTTTACCTTGTTTCCTTAGTTAGTTTGGCTTAAATCTTGATTTATCTAAACTCCTCTCTTCAAATCCGAACTTTCCCTTGAATATCTCCCTTGAATTAGATTTATAAACATTATTTTAATCCAAGGAAAGAAAGGAGAATGAAGGAGAGGTGGTGGAGATGAAGAAAAGCAAGGAAAAACACCATGAAAGCATACCTTAAGCTTGGATTTCTTTCTCCTTCTTCTTCCTCTCTTGGGCGCCTCTCCCTTAGGGTTTTGCTTCTGGTTTGGGGCTGAATTTTCTGAAGTGAAATGAGGGCAAGTGTGAGGCGCCACCTATATATAGGTAGAGAAAAGTGACTTTTTCAAAAATTCTAATTTTGCCCTTTATAATTTGCATTTTTGTTTCTCCTTTGTTTTAGCTCATTTTTTAGAACCATCTTTTCCATTATAAAATTTAGGTTCCCAATTAAGAAAAATGGCTTTGGGATCACTCAAATTAGAGCTAAAACCTTTTCGAACGGACCTATCAAAGTTCGGGTAAATCGACATTGGAAAACGTCCACCGGAGGGGATTTAACTGTCCTGGGGCTTACCATAATTTTCAGGGCCTCTGAGAACCCCAGAGAACTCAAAAATTTGGTTTAAAAAGCCCTCCTGTGTGAATTCCAAAAATTACCTCAAAATTACGAAAATGCCATTACGTTTCATAAGGTTTTTGTCAAAATTTATTTCTTCATTCTAGCTTTATTTTTCCTTCCATTTGAGGCTAGAATTCTCATTTTTAGGAGGCTAGAATGTTACTCAAATTTTTTAAGACCTTAACTAATTCATTTCGGGGGACTTGCTTTGAAAACGTGCCCGTTTCCGTTGTTTAACGAAAATCAGACATTATAGATCCATAATTCACCAAAATTTCACCATAAACCTTATTTTAAGTGTAGATTAACCTAATTTAGTTGGATTTTAGAAAATTCTCCCCTAAGCATCTCTAGGGGTCTTGGCCAAACCTATGTACCAAGAGAAATATATGATTTTGCTTCATTTTCATATCACAAAATGATGATACATACATATTCAAGGGAGATGAACAAAAGCCCTTAATCAATTTGTAGAAATTCCATACATATATATATTCTACAATTTTCTCTGAATAAAATTCAAGGATTTCTTGCCAATTACTTCTTGAAAATCAAAGTAATATTAATCTATCTATTCCTTAGGCTTCCTCCCATTATTCTCTCATTTATTTTCTCTCCAATTTCTTCCATGGCTTCTTGAAATACAAAGTTTAATGATTTGTAGAAAAATTGCTAAAATAAGGAATTTTCTTGAATCACATGAATCCATAAGCCATATATATATGATTTCTCCATCTTTTCTTAGCTCGAATTCATGGAAACAACAAAATTTCTACTTTGTTTTTGCCATGGCCAAAACATTAAAAAGAAAAGAAGAGAAGATTAATGGGAGAAAATAGAAGAAAAATTAAGAAGAAGAGAGTTTATCTATGTTACCTTGCTTCTATGGTGTTTGTTTTCCCCCAATAGCCTTTCTTTCCTTCTTCCTCCTTCCTTCTCCTCCTCCCTTGGCCGAGCTCTCCTTCCCCCTTTTTCTTTTTGTCTTGGCCAAATTTGTACATGTGTTTTTTATAGTATGTGTGTCTGGCGTGTAAGTGTGTCTGTGTTTCATGGGAATTTTATTTCTAAATGGACAGTTAGGATTAAATTACTTTTAAGATGAAATGTCTTAGCCTTTAGATTAAATGGATGGTTATGATTTAGTCTTGAAATGGGAGTTTAAATGTGAGGCTTTAGGCTAGATCAAGGGTTATGATTTATCTAAGCCATTGGATTGCATCAACGATTAAGATTGCATCACATTTTACACATAAATATTAGCCGTTGGATTTTAACTATGGTTAAATTTTAACTATGGTTTTTTTCTTGTAACTTGTGAAGATAAGATTGCATTCATTATTGTTTGAGTTAGCATTTATGTTATCTTAATATCAATAGTACCTTTTTTGTAAAACGTGAGATTTACTAAGATTTGCTGGCAAAAGCTTATGTCATTGCTTTGTAGTTCGTGCAGCCTCTAGAATCTTCTTCACATATGGCGCCACATGTCCTACTCCTTGCCCATGTCACCACATTAGCTTTCCTCTGCCCTAAATTTACAAAAATACCACTATTTTGCTAATATCTTCTATCATAGGTTTTCCATAATATTTTATTTATTATGCGCTCTCTGAGTTCTTCGTTATATTTTAATATTATTTAACGTATGTGGGTCTCATTTAATGTCTCCAACCATGTACTTTATTATTATTATTATTTATTTTTTAATATTTTATTATTTTATAGTCCAAATGACCATTTTGCCCCTAATAATAACATAACAGACAAGCACCTCTGTTCATCTTATCTCCACATCTTTGGATTTTGTCCCCACCATCCAATAGATCTTTCTACATAAAATCTCTTGAGATAGTTAACTCAAGCTTAGGGATTTAGTTTATCTCCTTAATCGTTTGTAGCCATTTTCTTATTCTAACAATTTTAAAATTTCACGGAATGAATTTTATAATTTTTTGTGCATTATTTCCTAACTATTGATATATATATATATATATAGGGTTGGTTCTTAATTCTTCTTTCTTCCAAAAAAATTATCAAAGTTCCTCTAGGTGATAAATGACGATTTTGCCCCTAAGCCCCCTTGACCCCTCTAAAATCTTAGATTTTCTTATGGGTCTTATTCATCTTATACTTTTCATATACGAGATTACTTCGTTCAAATTCACCTTATTAAAGTTTAATAAATTTATTTCATAAAATACTAAATAATTAGAAAATTCTAATTTTTAGGGATGTTACATAATGCTAAACAAGCTTCCAACCTTTGCAAAAAATAAAAAATAAAAAAAGTTCCTCTTTTTAGCCAAAAACTCCCAAAAATACTTAATCACTAAAATTGCATAAAATATCATATTAAGTAACAACATAAATAACTAGGGCATTTATTAACTTAACTCAACACTTAAATTAAACTTAACATGTTTTAAGGGTTTCACAACTACATTTTAAGGCTCTGAATTATAATTCAACTTGCTGAACTTCAAATTTGACCATATCATAGCCTAAGATATACATTTGCAATATTTAATTTAGGCCAAAACTCATACAATTTCATTGCTAACACACTTTTTGCAAATTCTCCTTTCTTAAGCCAAAATTTAAGACTTTCATTAGATGATTTTTTTTTTTGCATCTTAAATTTTCTAAATTTCTTATATTAGGTCAAAAGAAAACTTGTAATGTTCATTTGGTCTAACTCATCAATTAGCATACATAACTCAATTTTGGCCTCTAGTCTTAAAATTCAAGATTACACAAGGCTTAAGGCCATTCATTTTCTTTCTTACTTCTAGTTTCATTTTTACAACCCAAAATGGTAGCCACAAACTGAGTACATTGAAGCTAGCTTCTTGGTTGTACCATGCTTGAGCTTCCCATCTTCAACTGAGTGCAACAAATAATGCTTTATAGAATTTCGTTGTTCATTTGTCAAGAACTTTCGTTCCTTACATGTTAAGCCAACCACAACCTCTCCTGCCATTGACAAGGAAAAAAAGTCACTATTTAATTGCAAATCATTAAAAATATTATTCAATATCAGAACAGAGGCCAACACCAGTACTTATCTCAGTTGCTACTTCCAGTACATCCATGTCTTCTGTCGTTTCTTTATCATGTGCCTCAATATTTTCCACAGTCATTTCTTCTGAAGCTTGAGGGGATGAGTGATGTTCATGAGTGGCATCTTCATTGTCTCCTTCAAACTTTGGTTCACTATTTAAATCAAAGGATAATACCTTGGCTTTCTTTAAACCCACATTTTCCTAATGATAGAGCATGTATGTGACCCTGTTATACACTGGTTCAAGTTCTCGACGTCATTTGTGTAGGTTGGACAATGGTTTAAGTTGTCAACGTCATCTGTGCAGGTTGGAAACTGGTTTAAGTCTACCATTACTTTTAGAGCCTTCGTCCTTGCACCCTCCATGGACATGCACAAAGAAGCTAGGAAAACAAGGGGCTGAAGTTCATGAGATATTGGTTGGAGATACAAACCACATTGGAATTACTCACTGTGCATCCAAGTTTAAATTCTCATCCTTATATGGTTCACTATGATTGTTCATATTCTCACCTACCAATTATCTTCATTTTGGTTTTGAATTCATGTTTTCACAATGGAAATTGGCTTTTCCATCTGATTGGTTAAGTTAGTCACGTAAATACAAATGGTTTGAAAATAATATTCAATCATTGGTCATTTAGGAGGAGAAGAGATTGACAATGTCATTTAGTGGAGACTAATGCAATTAATCTTGATAATGATGATTAATAATTAAATGTAACATAGTGGGTGTCTAAGAAAATAAATGTAATTTGTAGCATTAACACAAGCTACAGGGGCAAGGCTAGAAAGACATAGTAATATTTGAAAATTTTAAGGATGTAACTAATTTTTCTTAAGAAGCGTGAATATATTAAAAGTGACTTATAATTTGGACTAGAGGGAGTATATCATAACATTGTGTCACTTTTACATGCATGGATATGTAGGTATGTATATTAGGTCATGTGGTAACTATTCATTAGCTGTGGATAGCATGAGTTAAAACTTACATAAATCTTAGAGTGAGTCTTTAAACTATGGATGCATGCAAGACCGAATAAGGTGACAAAAAGAAACTAATGAATTAAAGGAGAATATGGAAAAATGATGACACCTTGGTGTTCTATTCATTCATAACACCATTAGCTATTCGGTCACTACACTACAATCCATATAGCCATGAATGACTAATGAGGAATTACATGAAATTGAAGATAACTTAAACAATATAGAAAGGGGCACTTAGTGGGATGGTAATGTGGGACTAAAGAGAAGGAAATTCAATAACAAAACAAGACACCTCATGCTTCACTAGGCAAATGCATCTAAGTATGTATATGGATGACATTTGGTGATATCAATTGTAATTGCAGCCATGGGATAACTAGGAAGGGAGTGTAGGATGCACTGCGTAATTGTAGACAAGGAGAGGAAGACACCTAGCTAAGCCACTGATTAGGAGCATGAAGTTAAGAAAATTTAACAAAACATCCTTGCCACACCATGCTTGCACTGTCCACCCATATATATATATATACATATACATTCAATTAGTATTTGGTTAGTGCTCTCAATTCTACATTATCGTGGGAGTCAAATGCCATATGCAATATATGTATTATGTCATACCTTATATTTCCTCTCATTTTATCCATCCATTTAAGATAATCATGTGCATGTTCATAGGAAATTATCAAGAAAAGCCACATTTTCATGCACTTTATCGCATTACATTAGGGTAAAATTTTTTCAATTTGCATTACGTGGGCCCCGTGGATTATCCAACAACACTCTCTAGTCATTTATCATTGGTAAAAATCATAAACAACTTAAATTATCAAGCAATCCATGATTTTCAAGTCAAGAACCCTGAAATTTTCCTTCATCCTTCACGGCTGTACAGTGATAGATTTTAAGGGAAACTTTGAAAAATCATAACTAAATGTAGAAAAATTGAAATCATGCAAACCATAGCTTTCTGGAAAGCTTTGGATGACCTTTACATAAAATAAGTCCCAAACATGAAAATCTCATCTAGATCACATTTGACAATAAAAAAAGCAGGGAGGTCGAGCTGTCCAAAAATCTGATATAGCTTACTAATATGAACTTTGGAAATTTATAATTAATTCTAAAAAATCTAATTCATATAATCTATACTAATTTGAAAAGCTATAGATATTAAATAGAGGGTAAAAATAGTTCCAAACTAATCCAAGAGCATTCAGACCCCAAAAAGTAATCAAACAATAACACAGGTCTGGAGGTGCACTTGGAACAGAATTGCAACTTTAAAAATTCATATCTCCCTCTCTAGACATCCAAATAAGGTGCTTCTAGCTGACACAAGTCACTGGGAAGGTCTAGTTTCTCCATGTAAAAGTTCACTGCAATTAGACTTCATTTGCCTATGAGTAACAGAGATACAATCCAGACCAAATGAACAATGACAATAGCAAAATCTGAAAATTCAGCCAACTTCAAAAATTTATCAAAAATTATGTAGACCTCCAAATAATACCCATCTTATCTTCTCAAAAATATCTCAACAAGCTTTAAATGCACGCCAAATTTTAGACCAAGAAGAGCTCATTTGGATAGAAAGTAACATAGGCTCACAGTATGGTCAATTTTGCCTCTCATAAAGCATCACTTTGGTCCAAATGGCTTTCTTTTGGATTTGGCACCTATTGTGCAAGTTTAAAAGCGTGAATATGACTTATAGGAACTGCCCAAGTGGCCTCAAACCTTATGCATCTTATTTTAGCTATCCCACACTCAAAAATGCATATATTCAAGCATGCATACAAGGGTTCAAGTTTCCAATTTCTATTGTCTTAGCACCATACAATGTTCATACATCATTCATACATAATATTATATTTGTTCAAGGGTTTACAGCTCAAAAATATCCTGTACATTATCAATTTGGTATCTAGGTGCAAGAAAAACTACATAATTGTCAAAGTGTAGCTTCTCAAGATCTTTGGTTTGCATTCCTTGCTTCTTGAACATCACCTAGGCATTTCAAGACAATGGAAGGAAGGGGAGTGAGATTCATAGAATCTCAATAGCTCACACACCCATTCACACACACATTCAAGGCATACATACTTTCATGCTCACCAATTCATTCACAATTCAAAAACATGCTCTAGGGACTTTTGGTTTTGCCTCACCCAAATTCTAGGACTTTTGGATTTGCCTCACCCTTGGTCTAGGGACTTTTGACTTGGCCTCACCCATTCAAGAGACTTTTGGCCTTGTCTCACCTATGTCATGAGACTTTTGGCATTTTCTCACCTTCATTAAGGGACTTCCAACATCACCTCACCCTTATGAGCCAATTTCACAACTAAAACCATTCAAGAACACACATTGGTATCAATGGAAACTCAAGAATCAAGTGGCATGTTCTCAAGTCACATAAACACATGCATGCACACAAAGACATACACATGCACAAGAATGCAAGAAGAATGAGATGAGGAACTACTTTTAACTTAATGCAAGCCTTACTTGGTTTGCTCCTTCCCTCTTTAAACCTCACAAGAACACTTGGGTGGTTGGATGTTCTCTTGACCTAAACATCATAATTAATACACAATTATGAACTTGAAGTAAGCTAAGACATAAACTCACTCTTAAATACACACTTGGTTTTATAAGTGGCATAATGGCTCCATAAATGGCTTATTGAAGCAACCTTCACAATTCAAACTCTAGGCTCCCATTTCTTTCCATTTCCAGGCCTCTTGGCCTCATTCAAAGTCCTTAGAGTCCTTACACAACTATTTGCACAAGCTTTATGTAACACCATAACTCTCTAGCCTTTCTCATGCAAATTCTATGTCTCATGCCATGCACTTCTCAAGAGAACAAGGAAATGACATTAAAATAGTGAATATTTTTGCATTACATATCATATGAAGTCTTTATTCGATGTCTTGTGGACCATATGAACTCATTCAACTCATTCTCATATTTAATTACACTAATAAAATTCAAAACCATCCAAGGAAGTGGCCTAGAACTTGTGCAAGTGAAGGCATTACATGAAATTCAAGAGTGTAGCTTCGACCAGAAATCTTAATTTACTGTCGTGAACTTTGAAACTCATAACTAATTCTCGAAAAATTGAAATCATGCATTCTTTACCATTCTAGAAATACAGATGTATACTTTATGCTAAAAATATATCTAAGCCACAATAAAGGCTGATAACCATCGAAAAGTGATGGAACAATACCAAAGGTCGACTGTCATACCTAGTACTAACCTCCAACTTCAAAAATTCATATCTCCCTGCTCTGAGATCTAATTGGAGTGATCTTAGTGTCCATGAAAAGCTTATAATGTCAAGTTTATGCTTGTAAAATTTCATGAGCATTGGACATCATTTGACTCATGAATGATGTAACATCCAGTTTTTTGAAAATGAGAAAAAACGTGAGAAACGTAATGTGCAGTTTCTCCGTTAATGAACAAAACTCATCAGATACAAAAGGAAGTCCCCCCAGATGATATAGTTAAGGTCCCAAAAAATTTGAGAAGCATTCTAGACTCCTAAAAATGAGAATTTCAAGCTCAGATGGAAGGAAAAATAGAGCTAGAATAAAGAAACAATTTCTTACGAAAAGCTTACGAAATGTAATGGCATTTTTGTAATTTTGAGAAAATTTTGGAATTCACATAGGAGGGCTTTTTAAATGAAAATTTTGAGTTCTCTAGGGTTCTCAAAGGCCCTAAAAACCATGGCAAACCCCGGGACAATTAAAACCCCTCAAGTGGATGTTTTCTAACATCAGTTGACCTGAATTTTGACTGATTTGTTCGAGAAGGTTTTAGCTCTAATTTGAGTAATTCCAAAGGCATTTTACTAAATTGGGAACCTAAATTTTATAATGGAAAATATGGTTCTCAAAAAGGAGCTAAAATGAAGGAGAAACAAAAATGCCAAGAACGAAGGGCAAAATAGAAATTTTTAAACAGTGTAACTTCCTCCCACCTATATATATGATGCACCCTTCTTCTCCCTTCATTATGCACGACCATGTTCTGCCCAAAACCAGAAGAAAACCCTAGGGGATGAGCACACAAGAGGAGGAAGAAAAGGAGGAGAAATTCAAGGTAGAAAGGTATGGATTTTCATGGTTTTTCATGCTCTTTCTCTTCCAAACCTCTTCTCCTTCATTCTCCTTTGTTTCCTATGATTAAAATGAAGTTTATAAATCTGTTTCAAGGGAGATATTAAGGGGAAAATGATATGAACCAGATTCATGTGGGGAAGGATGCTTGTGTGGAGAAGGACTTGATGATAGATGGCCCAATGACAAGAGGAAGAGTTAAGCGTCTATAAAGAGCCATTGGGCTTCAATTTGCTGAATTAGAAGCTCATAATATTAGTGCATGCATTGAGGAAGCAAATGAAGCCTTAATCATGCTTATTCAAGCCCAAGTTGATGCTTAAAGAGCCCGAAGCTAGAGGATGTGAATAGTACTTCAAATGCAAGATGTCCAGCCCATTAATATTAATTAGTTTCTATTAGGCTGATTATTTTTCTGTTTTCAAAAAGATTTGATTTTGTATCCCTATTTTTTAGATCTTTCAGTTAGGATTATGTAGTTAGTTTCCTACTTTTCCTCCAGTAGATAGGTTTGAGCTACACTATAAATATATATATTCTGCCTTCATTTGAAACACAATTGGAAGTAATAGAATTATTTTGAGTGTTTCTCTAATTGTGAGAATCTTATCTTTTCTTTGTTCTTGTGAAACATTTGTTTTGTCAACCTATCTTTAGGTTGGTGATTCAAGTTCACAAAAGCCCCCAATTCGTGCTTCGATCCAAGTGCGTCGTTGTGTGGGTTAGTTTATTGTGTTCGTGGTTAGGCGGGTTGTCTAAGTAGCAAGTCAACGTTCTTATAACGTTGGTTGGCTATTTGCTTCCGTCGGGTCTTGAACCATCATCTATCCATCAACCTACGTCGTGAAGATTGGGCCACCCCTTGATTTCGCATCATTTGGTATCAGAGCTTCATTTACACGGTAGGTTGTCTATCATACATTCATCATCCACCATTCTACTTTCTTTCTAGCCTCCATATTTTTTTTCCCTTTTCCATATCCGTTCATTGCTACCTTTTATTATAAAAAAAAAATACTAAACTTTCTACCTTCCCTTGTTTCCAGATTTGATCCTTAGTGTGCAAGATTTGGTTTTTATGCTACAAGAGCCATTCATTTTGTAATCTGGAAAATTTTTGTTGTTCAGGACATTGTTATTTTCCCTTATCTGTTCAACCCCTTTTCTTTTGAGATTTTGGACGATTAATAGGTCAATCCTAAGTTTTAGAATCTCAAATTTCATTTCATTTTAGAATCATCAAATTCAGAGTTCTCTAGAGAAAGTTATTGTCATTTTTAGTAGTAACGTTTTCTGATCTGATTTGTTTCCTATTGTGTGATCTTGTGATTCTCTTTCATCTGATCCAAAAAAAAAGAGGCTAAAAAAAAAGATAAAAAGAAAAGGAATAGAAAAGAAAGGCAAAAAAAAAGGGTTCGCCAAAAAAAGAGTGAAAAAAAAAATGAAAAAAAAAATTTGATCAGATTTCTCTCATTTATGATCAGCATTATTTCCTCTTCCATTTGTTTCCTAATTTTTGTGATCCATTTTCCTATTCCTTTGATTTGAACATTCCTAATCTAATCCTCTATTGATTTCTCATATCTTGGGTTTGTAGAATCATTGCAATTGGCTCTTTGGTATTTTAAACTTGATTTTGCATTGCTAGGTGGTTAAATCTTACCTTTTTTGTATTGAAACCCTAGCCTAACCAAACCCTTACCTTTACTTGTGACTTGTATGCGCCAATCATAACTTTTCATACCATCCACCAGCATATACTTTGGTGAACCGAGAATTGGCAGTCCTTGATCACTTGACGAGGTCTTAGGTAACATAAGAGCTTGGGATTTGATATTGAGAGGTAAAAGGCAAGAGTGGATAAGATCATTGTAGAAAAAGCCAATAAGAGAGAGTAAACACGAGTGAGAGTGTTATATCTCAATTGAGTGAAACACGTGAGGAAATATTTGTGAGGTCCTACTTTTGTTTCTTTTTCACTAACATGGCAGATAATCGAGAAAAGGGAGTTGCACATGAAAGTGATAATGATGATCACAATTCATTTGGAGTAGCACCTTTGCAAATGAAAGCGCTAGTGAGTCATTTTGAAAGGATGCTTGATAAGAAGTTGGAAGGACTCCATGAACGCTTAGATCGAGTGGAGAGTAGAACCTCTAGCCAAAGGACTACTCAAACTAATCAAAGACAAGTGCAAGAGTTACTGGAAAAGGGATATGTGAGGGAGAGCCTTAGCCCATGTGCAGTACCAGTGTTGCTCGTGCCTAAAAAGGATGGCACATAGAGAATGTGCATTGATCGTCGAGCCATCAATAATATAACCGTAAGATATCGTCATCCTATCCCTAGGTTAGATGATATGCTTGATGAATTAAATGGCTCCACTATCTTCTCTAAAATTGATTTAAAAAGTGGGTACCATCAAATTAGGATGAAAGAAGGAGATGAATGGAAAACTGCATTTAAGACTAAACATGGACTTTATGAATGGTTAGTTATGCCTTTTGGTCTCACTAATGCACCTAGCACATTTATGAGGTTGATGAATCATGTCTTGCGTGCATTCATAGGTAAATTTGTGGTAGTTTACTTTAATGATATCCTTGTGTACAGTAGGACTTTGCATGAGCACGTAGATCACTTGAGACAAGTCCTAGAGGTTTTAAGAAAAGAAAGATTGTTTAGCAATTTGAATAAGTGTGATTTCTGCATTAATAAAGTTATTTTTCTTGGTTTTGTTGTGAGTGCTGAGGGGGTTGAGGTTGATGAAGAGAAAATTAAAGCCATTCAAGATTGGCCAACCCCTACCACCATCGGACAAGTGAGGAGCTTCCATGGACTTGCAAGCTTTTATAGGAGACTCGTGAGGGACTTCAACTCACTGGCAGCCCCTTGGAATGAGTTGACAAAGAAGAATGTTCCATTCAAGTGGGGAGAAGCTCAAGAGAAAGCCTTCCAAACCATCAAGGAGAGGCTCATACATGCACCTTTATTAGTCCTTCCAGATTTTGGTAAGATTTTTGAGGTTGAATGTGATGCTAGTGGAATTGGCAAAGGAGGTGTACTCATGCAAGAAGGTAAGCTCATTGCATATTTTAGTGAAAAGCTAAGTGGTCCTAGTCTTAACTATCGTACATATGATAAGGAGCTATATGCTTTAGTTAGAGTGTTGGAAACTTGGCAACATTATTTGTGGCCTAAAGAATTTGTCATACATTCTGACCATGAGGCTCTAAAACATATTAAGAGCTAAAACAAATTGAATCGAAGACACGCTAGTTGGGTTGAATTCATTGAATCTTTCCCATATGTGATTAAGCATAAGAAAGGTAAGGAGAATATTGTTGCTGATGCACTTTCACGTAGGCATGTTCTTCTTTCCATGTTAGACTCTAAGGTTCTTGGTTTTGAGTTCATCAAGGAATTATATACTAATGATGTTGATTTTGGTGAAGCTTTTAACTATTGCAAGCCTGGAGTTGGTTGGGACAAATTTTACTTGCATCAAGGATTCTTGTTTCGTGTTGATAAGCTTTGCATTCCTAATTGTTCTCTGCGCATGTTATTAATGAAGGAAGCACATTCAAGAGGTTTAATGGGACACTTTGGCATTATTAAAACCTTTGATATCTTGAATGAGCATTTTTATTGGCCTAAGATGCGTAGGGATGTTCAAAAGCTTGTGGGGAGATGCGTTGTATGTCATAAAGCAAAATCTAAATTAAATCCCCATGGACTGTATACTCCCCTCCCTATTTCTAGTGTACCTTGGGAAGATGTTTCCATGGATTTTATTGTTGGATTACCTAGGTCTAAGAGGGGGAGGGACTCTATTTTTGTTGTGGTGGGACAGGTTTTCTAAAATGGCACACTTCATTGCATGTCATAAGGTTGATGATGCTTCTAATATTGCTAATTTATTCTTTCAGGAAGTTGTGAGGTTTTATGGGATTCCGAGGACTATAGTGTCAGATCGTGATGCTAAGTTTCTAAGCTATTTTTGGAAGACTTTGTGGAGCAAGTTTGGAACTAAATTGCTATTCTCTACTACTTGTCATCCACAAACTGATGGACAAACTGAAGTTGTTAATAGGACACTATCTTCTTTGTTACGAACTGCGGTTAAAAAGAACCTGAAGAATTGGGAGGAGTGTCTCCCACATGTTGAGTTTGCATACAATAGGGCTGTTCATTCCACTACTAAATATTCACCATTTGAGATTGTATATGGTTTTAATCCTCTTGCACCCATTGACTTAGTTCCTTTGCCTTTGCAGAAAAGAATCAATATGGATGGACAGAAACGTGCTGAGTTTGTTAAGCAAATCCATGAGAAAGCAAAAAAAAACATTGAGAGGATGACTCAACAATATGTAGAATGTGCTAATAAGGGGCGAAAGAGGGTTGTCTTTAAACCAGGAGATTTGGTTTGGTTGCACCTTAGAAAAGAGAGGTTTCCTGACAAAAGAAAGTCTAAACTTATGCCTCGTGGAGATGGGCCTTTCCGCGTGCTAGAGAGAATTAATGATAATGCCTACAAGATAGATTTACCAGGTGAGTATGGTGTAAGTGCTACTTTTAATGTTTCTGACCTTTCCCCTTATTTTGGTGCAGACTTTGAAGAGTCGAGGACGACTCCTTTTCAAGAGGGGGAGGATGATATGAACCAGATTCATGTGGGGAAGGATGCTTGTGTGGAGAAGGACTTGATGATAGATGGCCCAATGACAAGAGGAAGAGTTAAGCGTCTACAAAGAGCAATTGGGCTTCAATTTGCTGAATTAGAAGCCCATAATATTAGTGCATGCATTGAGGAAGCAAATGAAGCCTTAATCATGCTTATTCAAGCCCAAGTTGATGCTTAAAGAGCCCATTGAAGCTAGAGGACGTGAATAGTACTTCAAATGCAAGATGTCCAGCCCATTAATATTAATTAGTTTCTATTAGGCTGATTATTTTTCTATTTTCAAAAAGATTTAATTTTGTATCCCTATTTTTTAGATCTTTTAGTTAGGATTATGTAGTTAGTTTCTTACTTTTCCTCCAGTAGATAGGTTTGAGCTACACTATAAATATATGTATTCTGCCTTCATTTGAAACACAATTGGAAGTAATAGAATTATTTTGAGTGTTTCTCTAATTGTGAGAATCTTATCTTTTCTTTGCTCTTGTGAAACATTTGTTTTGTCAACCTATCTTTAGGTTGGTGATTCAAGTTCACAAAAGCCCCCAATTCGTGCTTCGATCCAAGTGTGTCGTTGTGTAGGTTAGTTTATTGTGTTCGTGGTTAGGTGCGTTGTCTAAGTAGCAGGTCAACGTTCTTATAACGTTGGTTGGCTATTTGCTTCCGTCGGGTCTCGAACCATCATCTATCCATCAACCTACGTCGTGAAGATTGGGCCACCTCTTGATTTCACATCAGAAAATTCGGATTTGAAGAGAGGAGCTCAAAGAACACAAGATTCAAGTGAGAAAAAGCAAGAAAACAAGGTAATTTCTCTTCCTATGGTTGTCATTTTTGGTGCCTTTCTCCACCATTTCGCCCCACTTGAGAAAACCCTAGGAGGAGATGATTTTTAGGTAGAACCAAGCATGAATCTAAGGAAAAAGGGTGTGGAGATTAAGAATATGCAAAGGGAATTATAAAAAAATATTAGATTTCAAGATGCAAGTTCTAGGGTTTCAATTGTACCTTGTAAAATCTGATTTTGTATGATGATTCCTAGGCCTAAGTAAGAGTTTAAATAAGATTCTAAGATTCCTAAGAGGCTCCCCATATGCTTCTTCCCTTAAGAAAACAAAGAAAGCTCCATGGAACCTAATATGCTTCATAGCCTCAGCCTAGATGGGTTCTCCTAGCTAGGGAGAGTTTTAAATTTTTCTAAGGCCATTCTTGAGTCATATTTGATGAATGAAAATGAGGGGAGGCCTTGGAAAAAATTTTGAACTCATAAAAAGTGATTTGGTGCCTTAGGTTCCATATTATGACCTAAAGAAGCAACATGATGTTAGGCTCTTTGTTTTAATTGTGTGATGACTCCAAAAGGCTTAAAAGGAGTCAAGAATCATATTTGAAAGAAAAGAATGGAGCCTAGAATTTATTTGAGGAGTGTTGCTTCATTAGGTGCATTTATGGACCATAATGAGGGTTATAGAGCAATCTAGGGTTTAAGCAAATTGTGTAGCCTTAGAATGTGTTTCATGAACCTAATTGGCTCCCATAAATTGTATCTAGGCCAAGAGAAACCATCCCCATGAATTTGTGGGTGTATAGCTGAGGCAAAGGAGGGAAATTCAAGGAGAAAAGTGTGTAGATTTGTACAAGGTAGCTCTCTCCACCTTCTCTCATGCATGGATGTGTGTTTAGCTTATTTTAGAATGTGTGTATATGTATTTTCAAGCTATGAAAAGTATGCTAGCATGCCTTTATGTGCTATGACTTTTGATGCCATGTTATGTTTTAAATAAATCCTTGATGCTTGTATGAGTTTACTTGAGTAAGGAAAGGCCAAGAACTCTTCTCTTGGGTGAGGATTAGCCAAGAACTCTCAAGCTTGGTTGAGACAAAGCAAAGAGTCTCCCAAAAGCAAAGTGGGCTCCCAAGAGTATGGTTGAGTCCAAAGTGCTTAAGAATGGGTGAGGCAAGTCCAAAATTCATGAGGAGAAGTATAAGGCCAATCCAAACACTTGGTGAGCTCTTGAATGATTTGTATGAGTTGTTCACATGCTAAGTTTGCTTTTAAAATGTCCGTGGCTTTTATTTTCTCCATGCATGTATTTGTAAAGCTTGCTTTGCACATAATATGTGTGATTGAATGGGAGATGAGCTATTGGGATTCTTTGAATCTCATCCCCTCCTCTCCAATGCTTTATAATGCTAGGTGATCTAAGTGGATATGCTAATGGGAGCCAACAACACTAAAGGAAGGAGATTGGCAATCATATATGTAGGTTTTGCCACTTTAAGACCATGATTGTACCATATGATGTATATGATATTGTAAATGGTCTATGACCCTTAAGACATGTATAAATATGCTATTATGTGATGTTTAGATGTATGAGTATGATGTATGACCACTAGCCCATATTTTGAGTATGTAAGGCTATAGAATGAGAATTTAAAGTTTAATGAATATGTGTATAAATGAGGATTGAATGGCCAAAATAAGATGCATGAGATTTGGGACCATTTGGGCAGCTCGCTTAAATCTCAAATGTACTTTTAGACTTGCCCAAAAGGTATTAAGACCAAGGGAAATCCATTTGGCAACTTTGGTACCTTATATGGAGCCAAAATTGACTATTATGGAACCCTATGCCACTTTTTGGCCAAATAAGTTAATCCTGATATGAGATTTGGCATGCAATTAGATCTCATTGAGAGATTTCTGGGAAGCTAAAGATCATAATTTTTGAAAAATTTTTCAAAGTTGGCAAAATTTATGTTTCTAGTTTGTTGCACTATTCATTTAGTCTAAAATTAATTTTTGTCACTCGAGCCTCAAATGATGTCCAATTTTCATAAAATTTTATATAGAGAAACTAGGAAATCACAGTGACTTGTGCCAACTAGAAGCACCTTATTTGGAGGTCTAGAGAAGGAGATATAAATTTTTGAAGTTTCTGCTCAATATCAATAACCTTGCCCGACCAGAAGTACTGTTCCATCGATTTCTAAGTTCTAGGCTTGTTGAACTATCTGGAGATATTTTTTCCTCTTTAGCTGACATCCACATCTTTCTATATTGATATCATTTACATGGATTGGATTTTTTTGGAATTAATTGGACATTTTTGAAGTTCATATCAGTAAACTATAACAGCATCAGGACCTTGTCCAACCTTCAGACTATTTCGCGTGTCAAACACTCTGTATATGGGATGTTAGGACTTGTACATATTTTTAACATAAATTAGACATCCGTAGCTTCCTAGAATGACTAAGATTGTATGATTTCAATTTTTCTAAATTTAGTTATGATTTTCCAAAATTTGTCCATAAAAGAGGTCAATTCTGGCTGAGAATGAACTTTCATTTTCCATGCCCCATTTCAGTTTCCATGAGTTGTAGGCATGTTTTTGGGATGAAAATGAGTTGTAATGATGTAATTAAATATGAGGATGCATAGCATGAGTGCACACGGTTCAAGTGACACCGATTGCAAATTTTTAGATATAATGTAAGGTAAAATTAATCCCATTCTCCTTACTATTTCTATAGGAAGGCTACATGAATCATGATAGAATGCTTAAGAATGACATAAAATAAGCTAGAGTTTATGGTGTTACATTTATTGGTATTAGAGCAAATTTCCAGGCTATCTCGGGTTGGATTTGGCTTGAGGAGGTAGCCATTGGGCTTGGTAAAAGGCTTGAATGGATATGTAAAGTCTTAGATGAGACATTGTGGGTGTGTGAAAGTAGTTAGTGGCTTTGTTCATGATGAGTAAGTTGTAGAATGGTCTTAAAGTAGGTAATGAATACCGAAAAAGAGTAGCCTCTAGAGTAGCTTGAACAGAGTTAAACTTGAGCAGAGCTAAGGGATTCGACAGCTAGAGCTTGATGAGACGTGATAGCTCGCCGGGATCAATGGCAAGCCCTAAATATAAACTATGAGAAATGATCTTGTTGATATGAAGAGGCTTGCTATAAAGATTATGTGAGGCTTGATCCTCCCTAGTAGTCATACTCAGACCATTCCGAGATATCCTGCTTAATGCAGAGACAAGTAGTGATGCAGCGCGGTATGAAATGAGACTACAGCTGCACAAGACCAGTTTAGAGGGGAATGAGAAAAGAGTCACCCCCTAGCCACAACACCCAATTGTCTAAATGAATAGGGCTAATTCCCTCAGGCCAGAGGTTTAGTTACAAGCTACACCCTAAAGCCTTGACAGCCTAGAGGTAACAGCTCAGCCCAAAGGTAACAGTTAGCTATGTACGAATGAAGCACGAGGTAGAACCCTCTAGCTTAATGATGGGCTAGATATAAAGGCAATGAAGCTCAAGTTGGTAACTAAAGATGAAAGTCCAATCTATGGAAAAGCAAACCAATCAAAGGCTGTTAGCCATGGCCAATTATTTCATGAAGTAGCGAGGTAATCTAGAAAGTTCCTCGCCACAGCCAATACTCAAATAGGAAAATTAGGGTGAACCCGAGGCTAATTAGCCACGGTGAATGATTTGTTAGCTGCGGCAAAGGGCACCATGAATGCCTTGTTGGTCATATTCAGGTCAACTTAAGAAAGAAGTTGATAAGGGGTCAGACAACCCATAGAGAGCGAGAACCCCTAGTATAAGTAGAGGAAAAGAATAGTTATGAAAGATTAGTAAGAAGTCCGTAGGCCTAGTAAATGAGACTGAGGAAAGAGCTCAACACAGAGGAAGTTAGACACAAGGATAATGAGGTTATTGAGAGTTGCCTATGAGGCATTGACTCCAACCTAGAATTCTACCTAGTGAGACACTGAATGATAGAATACTAGTGTAGCCTCGAAATGGCATAAGATAAGACTACCAGGAGTAAGGCACATAGCGAGTGGCCTAGAAAGGTGTACCTCATAGGTAACACCTAAAGGTAAGTATGAGTAGCCAGTAACAGAGACCCAAAAAAAAGAATGAAGATAGTTAGTAAGCTACAAGTCCAATAAGTGACTAGCCAGGCTGAACATAAGCTAAAGCCTGGAGAAGATGACCAGTAGCATCGTTCTAGTTGAGATATATGAATGAAAGGCTCAGTGAAAGTTCTCCCTAGATTGAAAAAGGAAAGATGAGACATCCTTATGTCGAGAAAACCACCCAGTAGTGGTTAGCAAATTCCCCTAGATAAAACCCCTGAGTCGTAAAGTATAGTGATAAAGGAAGCGAGGAAGAGTCAAGAAATTAGCTACAGAAAAGATACCCTTGCTTTAGTTATGATTAAATGAGTAAGCTAAACCCAGAAAGGTAAATAGATAGGGGTTTGAAAATTAGTCAAATAAGCTCCCTAATATGAGAATGATATGGGATTAAGGCACATGAGTGATTAGAGCACCCAGTAGAGCATGAGTTTCAGTGAAGTAGAATCCAGAGATTGAGAGTATGTGTTATGTATTGAGTTAGCAGAACCCTAGAAATAGCATACTGTGCTCCTAGGGATGAGGCTAAAAAGACTGAATAGAGAGAAAGCCCAACTCTGATCCAAACATAGAAATAAGATGAGACAGACAGTTAGTGCCTTAGTACCCTCGAGGAAGCTCGAGAAAGCTAGAGACCGCCTCAGAAGGTGAGTCTTGCATTATGTAAAGAAATGGTGTAAGCCGAGAGTGCCATAGAATGAAATTCTTGGGATTATATGAAATAGAATCCTTCTCACCGAGGGATGGTCTAGCTAAAAGTAGAGTAAGAGTATGAGCAAAAGGTAGACCCCCTTGATATTACAAAGAGTAAATCAGTGGAGGAACCCCAAGAAAATGTAGGTACTCTCAAGCATAGAAAAACTTGAACTGGCAACAAAATCAGCCAGTAGTAAAACCTCCTTTTCTAAGTAAGAGGATAAGAAAGGTAGAAAGAGAAGATATGACAGTGTTCAAGCCGAGGACATATTAGATATTCAGTTAATGTGCTTGAGTACTCAAGAAAGCACACTTGTCCTTGGCATAGATATCCTTCTAGCATGATACTGCCCGAAGTAAAAATAGCCGGGCAATACAGAGAGATCTCAGGATGTAGTAGACGAAGAATCCTACTTTCCCGAGCACTCTAAGAGAATAAGGTAGATAGAGAAAAGTAAGAGAGGGGTACTTTAGATTATTGGGAAACTTGCAATATACAGGCAATAATGGCTTTGAGCTCAGTCATAAGGCGACCGTGTATTAGTGTTTGATGTTATGGTTTGCTTGTAACGATGATTACATGATATTAGGCCTGATCAACCTAATAGTAATGTAACTTGAGTGCATAGCAAACAATGACATCAATCACCAAAGTGTCCCGATAATCAAAGGGTATCCTAGTTAGCTAGATAATGAGATGAGTCAAAAAAGAAAGGTAAAGGGATTCCAGTTATATCAGAATAGTAAGAAAAGCATGCAAAAGGGAATCCCTAGTAGAAAATGTTCAGATTCAATATGCATAGCCCGTGTCCCTTATAATATATATAAATGAAATGAATAGGGACCAGTGTATAGTCTCTCTCCTGCTAGAGATGTTCATCAAACTTAGTGTGTGAGATGCCCTAGTACCAAGGCACTTAAAAGCATAACGTGGGCATAGTGAGAACTGCAGGATATGAGAGGAGGGCTAAAATGAGTACATGTACATAAGTAAGTCAATAGACTAAGAAAAGAAAGCCCAAGCAAAAAGAGGCTAAATTGGGAATCTGAGGATCTTATGAGGAGCAATGAATGAAAATTAAAATGCTCCCTAGTATCAGTATAATGGGATCCTAGAAAATCAGATGATACAGAACCCACTTCGCACGAAGAGCACGATGTACCTATGAGTTTAGCCTCAGCTATTATGAGCGATGGTAACCGGACTTAGTGAGCATGTATTTTACTATTAGATACAGTGATCTTAGGCTTTGACTTCTCTTAGAGATGGATCGCAGTAGATCCCAGCATAGCACAATGGGTCGCAGTAGACCCTAGTAGGGTTCTGAGAGGTCGCAGTAGACCTAGGGGTCCTAATAAATCCCACAGAGTTACAGAGAGCCCTAGTCACAACATGATGATCTCTGGTAGAGATGACAGCCTGAGATAGTTTTATAGAGCAGTTAGTCTTAGAGACCAGTACAGTTTTAGCTAACCTTTATCTCAGAGACTACAGATCTCCTGCGTCTGGTAGACCGTTGCCACAGAGAAATGAAGGTTTTACTCAGACAGTTAGACCACTGACTAGCTCTCTTTAGAAATAAGCAACTGTATGGGATGAGAAAAGCAAGATATTAGCTTTCCAGAGTTAGAGCCAGATGAACCACTACCTAGCAGACAATAGCCCTGACCGAGGGATAGAGAGATCCCCACATGCTAGCTTATGTATTTAGAAAAGGGTCAGGTGCAGTTTTCAAATGAGATAAGTGATACAATATGTCTTTAGTGAGCAAAATTGTGAGAATAGCTAGCATCCCACTAGAACTCAGCAGTAGTCAGTCGTAGTAGCTCTTCAGTGCTAGTATGAGATACATATGTTAGGCCTATCAGTGTTGAAATAAGGGACTATATAATGCTACTGTAAGTAAGCAAAGAAAGTGAGAAAAGTCCCGGCCTACAGAGACAGATGTAATAGTAAATAGAGAAATTAAGATCATTAAAAATAGAAACTCCTCAAAGGAGTTGTAATCCCAGTAAGTAACTAAGATGTGAGGCCTATAATAGAAAGAAATGTGAATTGTAATAATGGGATGAGCTGGTAAGAAAGAACACATAGATAAACAGTGGACGGAACATGTAAATAAGTAGACAGATAGAAACCTCCAATGGCTCTAATGATTAGAAAAGACGATGAGATATTATGAGAAGCCATTCAGAGAGGATCCGAGAGACATGATATGAAATAAGTTACCTCCCGAGATGTGTAAATGAGTCCACTAAAAGAAATGTTAATCCTGCGAATGGGTTAACATTAACTCGACATGATTAGTAAGCTCTCCCAGGATAGGCCTCCAGAGTCAGAAAATTATTTTCCTTATGAAAAGAACTAACTAGTATTTAAGAGCAATAGAGGCCCTTACTAAGAGCTAGTAATAAAAGTTCCTTGGATAAGAGAAAATTTGAAAGAATGAAATCGCTGAGAAAGCGTGAAGAGCCAGGAAGAATGGAAAGAAAAGAGTAGTTAGCCAGAAAAGAAAAGAGTAAGAGAAAGTGTACCCAAAATTTCAAGGACAAAACTTATTTAAGGGGGGAGAAATGTAACATCTGATTTTTTGAAAATGAGAGAAAACGTAAGAAATATAACGTACAGTTTCTCCATTTATGAACGAAACTCACCGAATACAAAAGGAAGTCCCCCCAGATGATATAGTTAAGGTCCTAAAAAATTTGAAAAGCATTCTAGACTCCTAAAAATGAGAATTTCAGGCTCAGATGGAAGGAAAAATGGAGCTAGAATAAAGAAATAATTTCTTACGAAAAGTTTACGAAACATAATGGCTTTTTTGTAATTTTGAGTAAATTTTGGAATTCACACAGGAGGGCTTTTTAAATGAAAATTTTGAGTTCTCCAGGGTTCTCAGAGGCCCTGAAAACCATGGAAAGCCCCGGGACAGTTAAAACCCCTCCAGTGGATGTTTTCTAACGTCAGTTGACCTAAACTTTGACTGATTCGTTTGGGAAAGTTTTAGCTCCAATTTGAGTGATTCCAAAGGCATTTTACTAAATTGGGAACCCAAATTTTATAATGGAAAAGATGGTTCTCGAAAAGGAGCTAAAATGAAGGAGAAACAAAAATGCCAATAACGAAGGGCAAAATGGAAATTTTTGAAAAGTGTAACTTCCTCCCACTTATATATATGATGAGCCCTTCTTCTCCCTTCATTATGTACGACCATGTCTACCCAAAACCAGAAGAAAACCCTAGGGGATGAGGCATACAAGAGGAGGAAGAAAAGGAGGAGAAATTCAAGGTAGAAAGGTATGGATTTTCATAGTTTTTCATGCTCTTTCTCTTCCAAACCTCTTCTCCTTCATTCTCCTTTGTTTTCTATGATTAAAATGACATTTATAAATCTGTTTCAAGGGAGATATTAAGGGGAAATTTCGGATTTGAAGAGAAGAGCTCAAAGAACACAAGATTTAAGTGAGAAAAAGCAAGAAAATAAGGTAATTTCTTTTCCTATGGTTGTCATTTTTGGTGCCTTTCTCCACCATGTCGCCCCACTTGAGAAAACCCTAGGAGGAGATGATTTTTAGGCAGAACCAAGCATGAATCTAAGGAAAAAGGGTGTGGAGATTAAGAATATGCAAAGGGAATTATCAAAAAACCATTAGATTTCAAGATGCAAGTTCTAGGGTTTCAATTGCACCTTATAAAATTTGATTTTCTATGATGGTTCTTAGGCCTAAGTAAAAGTTGAAATGAGCTCCTAAGATCCCTAAGAGGCTCCCCATATGCTTCTTCCCTTGAGAAAACAAAGAAAGCTCCATGGAACCCAATATGCTTCATAGCCTCAGCCTAGATGGGTTCTCCTAGCTAGGGAGAGTTTTAAATTTTTCTAAAGCCATTCTTGAGTCATATTTGATAAATGAAAATGAGGAAAGGCCTTGGAAAAAATTTAGAACTTATAAAAAGTGATTTGGTACCTTAGGTTCCATATTATGACCTAAAGAAGTAACATGATGTTAGACTCTTTGTTTTAATTGTGTGATGACTCCAAGAGGCTTAAAATGAGTCAAGAATCATATTTGAAAAGAAAGAATGGAGCCTAGAATTTATTTGAGGAATGTTACTTCATTAGGTGTATTTATGGACCATAGCGTTTTCAAAGCAAGTCCCCTGAAATGAATTAGTTAAGGTCTCAAAAAAATTTAAGTAACATTCTAGACTCCTAAAAATGAGAATCCTAACCTCATATGGAAGAAAAAACGGAGCTAGAATGAAAAAACAAATTTTGACAAAAATCTTACGAAATGTAATGGCATTTTTGTAATTTTGAGTAAATTTTGGAATTCACATAGGGGGCTTTTTAAATGAAAGTTTTGAGTTTTTCGGGGTTCTCAGAGGCTTTGAAAATCATGGGAAGCCCCGGGACAATTAAATTCCCTTCAGTGGACATTTTCCAATGTCAGTGTGCCTGAACTTCAACGAATTCATTCGGGAAGGTTTTAGCTCCAATTTGAGTGATTCTAAAGGCATTTTACTAAATTGGGAACCTAAATTTCATAATGAAAAAGACAGTTCTAAAAAAGGAGCTAAAACGAAGGAGAAACAAAATTGCAAAAAATGAAGGGCAAAATAGGAATTTTTGAAAAATGCTTCCTCCTCCCCCTATATATAAGTGGCGCCCCACTTTCTTGCTCATTTAGACTCAGGAATTTTTGCCCAATTTTAGAGAAGGGAGATAGGGTTTTAGGCGCATGAGAGGAAGAAGAAGAAGGAGAAATGCAAGCTTTAAGGTATGTTTTTTTGGTAGTTTTCATGCTTTCTTCCATCCAAACCTCCTCTCCTTCATTCTCCTTTTTTTCCTTTGATTAAAATGAAGTTTAAAAATCTAATTTATGGGAGAAACTTAGGGAAAATTTCGGATTTGAAGAGAGGAGCTTGGAGAAAGCAAGATTCAAGCAAGAAAAAGTAAGAAAACTAGGTAATTTCTCTTCCTATGGTTGATACCTTTGGTTCCTCTCCTCCTCCGAGCATGAGAAACCCTAGGAGGACTTGAATTTTAGGCAGAACCAAGGATGAATCTAAGGAAAAAGGGTGTGGAGATTAAGAATATGCAAAGGGAATTAACAAAAAACTATTAGATTTCAAGATGCAATTTCTAGGATTTTAATTGCACCTTGTAAAATCTAACTTTGTATGATGATTCCTAGGCCTAAATAAGAGTTTAATTGAGCTCCCATGATCCCTAAGAGGCTGCCCACATGCTTCTCCCCTTGAGAAAACAAAGAAAGCTTCAAAGAGGCCAAAAATGCTCCTTGTCTCGGCCTAAGTAGGTTATGGTAGCTAGGGAGAGTTTTAAATTTTTCCAAGCCCATTTTTAAGTCATATATGATGAATGAAAATGAGGGGAGGCCTTGGAAAAAATTTAGAACCCATAGAACATGAGTTAGTGCTTTATGTTCTATATTATGACCTAAAGAAGCAACATGTAGTTAGGCTCTTTGTTTTAATTGTGTGATGACTCCAAGAGGCTTAAAAAGAGTCAAGAATCATATTTGAAAGGAAAAAATAGAGCCTAGAATTTATTTGAGGGGTTGTTGCTTCATGAAGTGCAATTATGAAACCATAATGAGGTTATAAGCTAACCTAGTGTCTAAACAAATTGTATGACCTTAGAATTGAGTTCATAAACCTAATTGGCTTCCATAAATTGTGTCTAGGCCAAGAGAAAACATCCTCACACTTTTGTGTGTGTGTGGCCAAAAAAGGGAGCATTCTTTCAAAGGGAAAAGTGAGTGATTGTGTGCAAGGTAGCTCTCTTCACCTTCTCTCATGCATGGATGTGTGTTTAGCTTGTCTTAGAATGTGTGTATGTGTATTTTCAAGTTATGAAAAGTATGCTAGCATGATTTTATATGCTATGATTTCATGATGACATATTATGTTTCTAAATGATGTTATGATGTTTGTTTGAGTTTGCTTGAGTGTAGAGAGGCCAAGAACTCTTAACCATGGTGAAAATGAGCCAAGAACCCTTAAGATTGGTTGAGACAAAGCAAAGAGTCTCCCAAAAGCAAAGTGGGCTCCCAAAAGCATGGTTGAGTCCAAGAATCTCTTAAAAAATGGGTGAGGCAAGTCCGAAATCTATGAGGAAAAGGATGAGGCCAATCCATCCACTTGGCAAGCTCTTGGATATCTTTTATGACTTATTCACATGCCAAGCTTGTTTCTTGAATGTTCATGACATCTATTTTATCCATGCATGCATTTTCAAGATTTGCTTTGCATATATTATGTGTGATTGAAAGGGAGATGAGCTATTGGGATTCTTTGAATCTCATTCCCTCCTCTCCAATGATCTAATATGCTAGGTGGACCAAGTGGACAAGGAAATAGAAGCCAACCACCTTAAGGATGAGAGAATGACAACAAAATGTAAAATTTTTAGTTCTTTAAGACTATATTTATGTCAAATGATGTAATCCATTGATGTAAATGGTCTATGACCTCTTGTACATGTGTAATTATGATAATGTGTGATGTATAAATGAAAGAATGAGATATGTGAATGCTAGAATATAAATTGAGTATGTAATGCCAAGTTGTATTTCTTGAAAAGTTTATGTAAGTATGCATATGTGTCGATGAAATAGACAAAATGAGATACATGAGGTTTGAGACCATTTTGGCAGCTCACAAAAGTCCTAATTGTGCTTTTAGACTTGCCCAAAAGGTGCCAAAACTTAAGGAAAACCATTTGGATATTTTGGTACCCTATATGAGGCCAAATTTGACCATAATGGAACCCTATATCACTTTTTAGCCAAATGAGCTCTTCTTGATTTGATATTTGGCATGCAATTAGAGCTTTTTGAGAGATTTTTGAAAAGCTAAAGAAAATAGTTTTTGGAGGTCTACAGAACATTTGATGAATTTTCAAAGTTGGCAAATTTTCTGGTTTTGGTCATGTCACATTCATACTGGTCTGAAAATGAAATCTGTCACACAGGGCTCAAATGATGCCCAATTGCCATGAAATTTTATACAAAGAAATGAGACCTTCTTAGTGACTCGTGCCAACTAGAAGAACCTCATTTGGACCTCTAGAGAGGGAGATATGAATTTTCAAAGAATTTGTCCAGTATTAGGAACTTCACCTGACCTCAATTACTATTTGATTGGATTTTGAGGTCTGGCATGTCTGAACTAGTTTGGAGTTATTTTTTTCCTCTAGATAACATCCACAGATTTCTAGATTGGTATTATTTGCATGGATTGGATATTTTTGGAATTAATTGGACATTTTTGAAATTTGCTGTAGAAATCTGTGACAGCACCAGTGGGTAGTTTGACCTCTAGACTACTTCGAATGTCAAACGTCCTCTGTGATTGATATTATGGTCTGAACATATTTTTAGTATGAATTAGACATCTTTAGATTTCCAAAATCGCTAAGAATTTATTATTTGATTTTTCTAAAATTAGTTATGATTTTCCAAATTTGGAACAGAAAAAGGGCAAGAGCTGGCCGAAAATATGTGTTTATTTCATGCTTCCCTTCGAGTTTCTTGAGGTTTAGGCCACTTTTGATGATCCACATGAGTTGTATTCATGTAATTAAATATGATAATGTGTTGTATGGGCTCACACGGTCCACATGACACCGAATGAAATTTTTATACACAACGCAACACAAAAATATTCATTATTTTATTGCTCTTTTCATTGGAAACTCATATGATTCATGGAATTGAGTTAATTAAAGGCATGAGATGAGTTAGAAATTATGGTGTTAGAATATTGTTCTGCCCAAATTCAGAAAAGAAACCCTAGGAGAGTGGTACACCAAGGGAGAGAAGAAGAAGGAGAAATCAAGGCAAAAAAGTATGGATTCTTGGTAGTTTTCTATGCTTTCTTCCATCCAAACATCTTCTCCTTCATTCTCCTTTGTTTCCTTTAATTAAAATGAAGTTTACAAATCTGTTTTAAGGGAGAAAATTCGGATTTGAAGAGAGGAGCTTGAAGAAGACAAGATTCAAGTGAGAAAAAGCAAGAAAACAAGGTAATTTCTTCTTCCATGGTCGTTATCCCTTCCTCCTCTTCCTCCACCATTTTGCCCCACTCAAGAAACCCTATGAGGGTTTGATTTTTAGGTAGAACCAAGAGTGATTCTTAGAAAAAAAAAAGGTGTGGAGATTAAGAATATGCAAAGATAATTAATAAAAAATTATGGAATTTCAAGATGCAATTTCTAGGGTTTCAAGTGTTCCTTCCAAAATTTGATTTAATCTCTTAATTCCTATACCTAAATAAGTGTTTGAATGAGCTCTTAAGATCCCTATAAGTCTCCCCATGTGCTTCTTCCATCAAGGAAACAAAACAAACTCCATGGAAGCCAAAATCTTCCATAGCCTCGACCTAAAGGGGTTTATGTAGCTAGTGATAGTTTTAAATTTTTCTAAACCCATTTTTGAGTTATATATGATGAATGAATATAAGGGGAAGCCTTGGAAAACATTTAGGAAGCTTAGAGAATGAATTGGTGCTTTATGTTCCATAATATGACTTAAAGAAGTAACATGTAGTTAGGCTTTTTGTTGTAATTATGTGATGACTCGAAGAGACCTAAAAGGAGTCAAGAATCATATTTGAAAGGAAAGAATGGAGCTTAGAATTTATTTAAGAAGTGTTACTTCATTAGGTGCATTCATGGAACCATAATGAGGTTTATAGATCAAGTTAGTGTCTAAGCAAGTTGTGTGGCCTTACAATTAATTCCATGAAGAGCAAGGATTGACAAGCCTATGTGTTATTTTAGCCATTTTGGAACCATAATGATAGTTCATAATGTATATGATGTTATATATATACCATGAACCATAAGAAATGTGTAAATATACTATTATATGATGTTTAGATGTATGAAAATGATATATGACCTATAGCACTTATTTTGAGTATGGAAGGCCAAGGTGTGCAATATGGAATTTTGATGAATGTATGCATAAGTGTGGGTTGAATGGCCAAAATGAGATGCATGAGATTTGGGACCATTTGGGCAGCTCACTTAAGTCTCAAATGTACTTTTGGACTTGCCCAAAAGGTGCCACAACCAAGGGAAGGCCATTTGGCAAATTTGGTACCTCATATGGAGCCAAATTTGACCATAATGGAACCCTGTGTCACTTTTTAGCCAAATGAGTTAGTCTTGATCTGAGATTTGGCATGCAATTAGGTTTCATTGATAGATTTCTAGGAAGCTAAAGATCATAATTTTTGGAGGTCTACAGAATATTTGAGGATTTTTCAAAGTTGGCAAAATTTATGTTTCTGGTTTGCTGCACTATTCATTTGGTCCGAAATTGTTTTCTGTCACTCAAAATCCAAATGATGTCCAATTGCCACGAAATTTTGTACAGAGAAACTAGATAATCATAGTGACTCATGTCAACTAGAAGCACCTCATTTGGAGGTCTAGAGAGGGAGATAAGAATTTTTGAAGTTTCTATCCAGTATCAGTAACCTAGCCCGAAGTACTGTTCCATCAATTTCTGAGATCTGGGCTTGATAAACTGATCTGGAGATATTTTTTCCTCTAGTTAACATCCACAGCTTTCCATATTGTTATCAGTTTCATGGATTGGATTTCTATGAAATTAATTAGACATTTTTGAAGTTCATATCAGTAAATTGTGACAGCATCAGAACCCAGTCCGACCTCCAGACTATTTCACATGTCAAGCACTCTGTGTGTGGGATGTTATGATTTGTACATATTTTTATCATGTAGCAGACGTCCCAAGCTTTCCAGAATGACCAAGATTGCATGTTTTTCTAGATTTAGTTATGATTTTCCAAAGTTTGTGACAGAAAAGAGGAAATCCTGGCCGAAAATGCAAACACGGATTTCATATGCTCCTTTGCTTTCCACGAGTTGTAGGCCAAATTTGATGATGGAAATGAGTTATATTCATGTGTTTAAGTATGAGAAAGTGATAGATGCTTTTATATGGCCTATGAGACTTCAAAAGAAAAAATTTACCTGCAGAGAAATGCATTTTTATTCATAACTCCCTATGCCACTATATTGTTTCCATAGAACAAACATAAGATGAGGCATGGGAATTGTATGAATTGAGTCCTAGAAGTATGGTGTTATAACGTGACACCAAATAAAATTTTTATACGTGATGTAACGCTAGAAAATGTATTATTTTAATCCTCTTTTTCTTGCTCCTTCATGGAATGTATGATGTAAAGCATGGAAATGTAATGGAATAAGCTAGAAATATAAGGTATTACATAAATTTTGTTTTGTAATTCCCTATTGTGCATCTGTAGGATAATTATAGGTATATGACTTCTAGTATACGCTGACAATAATATTTAACTGAAGTATTGCTTGATATGGAAAAGTAGCTTTAATTACTATTTTGCAGGAAATTGATTATTATTTTCATGGGATTTCTATGTCCAAATTTTTATAATGAGCTCTCCATCCTTTGGATAAAAGGTCTGGAAAGTTACAGGATTGTTGGAACAGGTTAAATTGAGGAAATAGTGTACTAATTTGACTTAGCTTCTGCATGGGACAACTCTAAGCATATTTCATAATAAATCTTGTTAAATAGGTAAATGAAGGAATCATTGCATGAAATTTCATGGGAAGGTAGCTAAGACATACAAACTTAGGCCTGCAAAGTTTTAGAATTTTTTGAACTCTTTTGATATAGTAGTGAAGGCAGAAAATAGAAGGGATAGTGTGAAGTAATTCCAAAAAAGGTAGTAGTCTAAGTGGCTTAATTAAGGGGTCATCCATAGGGGTTTTTGAAAACTGTTTTAGTGGCTTACAATTAATATAATAAGGACTCATTTCACTAATTTTTATGATTTTGTAACATCATTTGATAGGGGAAACAAATTTCACAAAAACATATGCAAAAACTTAAATGAATTGTAATTATGATAGTTTTTGTTTCTTCACAACAGGATGCTAAATTGTATGGTAGTTAGGAGAACAAAGTTATGAATCTGCATTTCCATGAAAATAAGATAGAAATCCCCTAGGTATGCTAATAGAAATCTCCTAGGTCTAGGATCTTGTTGATAGGATCTTAAATTTTTGCACTATGGAATTAAAGACCTTGTCAACAAGGTCTTCTAATTGTAGTACAAGATCCTTTAACACCATAAGTTAGAACATGTGAGAGATGTAGGTACAACATTAGTCTTACATAAATTACTGATTGTTACATTTCACTCCCTCTAATAAAAATGTTGTCTTCAAAATTTAGACATACCTTATAAGAATAACTTTGAATACTTTTCCTTCATTTCATCTTCCATCTCTTTGATTGTCTTATCAGATAATAGATCTTGCTAGACCAGTTTCACTAAAGAAATGCTTTTTTTCCTTAGCTGATTGACCTTGGAGTCTATTATTTTCTTTGGTACAACAACAAAAGAAAGATTGTCTTGTAAATATACATTTTCATATTCTATAATATGTAAGGGGTCTGGCTAATATTTCTCATGCTGGGAAACATGAAAAGCATCATAGATTTAGGCCAAATTAGGAGGCAAAGCAATTTTATAGGCAACTGGTCCAACCTGAGCAAGGATTTGGAATAGACCAAGGTACTTAGGACTGAACTTCTTTAACTTTAAAGACCTACCAATACTAATGACTGGATATACCTTAATGAATGCATGGTCTCTTACTCCAAACATTAATGGCCTCCTTCTTTTATCTGCATATCTTTTCTGTCCACTTCAGGCGATTAAAAACTTCCTTTTAACAAGCTTAATCTGTCTGGATGTTTAATCCACTATTTTTGAGCTTATAAGGCTCCTCTCTCCTAACTCAACCTAAAAGATGACCTACACTTTCTCCTATATAAGGACTCATAAGACACCATTTAGATACTTGAATGATAACTATTATTGTAAGCAAACTCTATTAAGCGTAAATATGCATTTCAATTCCCTTTCATATCTAACATATAAGCCTTCAACATGTCCTTTAGGATCTGAATAATCCTCTCCCTCTGACCATTAGTATGGGGGTGATAGACTATAGTAAATCTTAACTTGGTGCCAAGGCCTTCCTATAAAGATTTTTAAAATTAAAAGTAAACCTAAGACCCTTATCTAAAATAATACAATATAAAGTCTCACAATTTCTTTAACATATGACTAGGCTAACTTATCCAGGTTATAATTGGCTTTCATTAGCAAAAAGTGGACAAATTTGGTCAGTCTATCTACTATTACCCATATTACATCATACTCCAATGACATCTTCGACAACCTTATGATAAAATTCATAGAAATACTATTCCATTTCCACTCAAGAATGTTTAAAGACTAAAGTAACCTATTTGGCTTTTAATGCTCTATTTTGACTTTTTGACATATTAAACACTTTGCAACATATTTAGCTATGTCACTCTTCATCTTAGGCTACTAAAACATTTTATTTTAAATCTTGGTACAGCTTTGTGGTACTGAGATGAAGATTATACTTACTCTTGTGAGCTTCTTTTAAACTCCTGTCTCTTAACTCAAGCTTATAGGATACACATAATCTATCATGGTATCTCATGATACTATCCTTAGACATTAAATTTTATGGCTTATAACCTCACTAATATATTCATCTTCACTTTAGGCTTTTTTTATTTGTGTTATTAAATCATTCTCAATTTCGGTTTCACTCATAAGCAATTTGTAACATCCGAGTTTTCATAGAAACAAGGACTCAAGGTTTGAAAATTTTTCTAAGTCTCCTCGCTATAGCTAGGATATCTATTCGATATAACCAGGGTGCCAGTTCACTACAGCGAGGATGCCAGTTTGCTATAACGAGTTCTTGGCCCATACAAAATCTAGGAAATTTTTCACAATAACACCAGCTGTGGCGAGAACAGCCGAGAAGCTCTAGCAATAGCGAGAGCTGTCTCTCGCTATAGTGAAATCTATTTAAGAGAACACCAAGAAGGGATTTTTAAATGGAAAGTTTGAGTAGCCCGGGGTTCTCAGAGGCCCTAAAAACTATAAGAACCCCTTAAATGATTTAAACCCTCTTCGGTGTACGTTTTTAAACGTTGGTTGACCTGAACTTTGAACATTTTGTTCAGGAAGGTTTTAAATCCAAATTGAGTTATTCTAAAGATATTTTATAAGATAGAGGACATAATTTTATGATAGAAAAGATAGTTCTAAAAAATGAGCTAAAATAAACCTCAAATGAATTAGCTAAAAGGCAGGACGTAAACGTCATTTTTAATAACCAATTTCTTCTTTTTATTCCTTATAAGAGGTGTTCCCCCTTTTGCTTTCCATTCTAACCAACTTTGGTCTATCCAAAAGAGAGAGAGAGAGAGAGACTAAGGGAGATAGACATATAAGAAAAAGCTCCAAGGGAGAAGAAAATTAAGGCAAAAGGTATGAAAAATTAAGGTTTTTCTTAGTTCTTCCTTTACAACTTCCCTTCTCCTCCTTCTTCTCTCCCTTTTCATGGTTTTGGTGGATGATATGGGACTGTATTGGCCTTGGTTTAGCAAGGAAAGATTAGGCCTTTTATGGAACTAATATGTGACCATGAGGCCAAGTATGCTTCCTTGGTGTGTATTTAATGTTGTGGCTTACTTTAAAAGTGTAATTAGATCCTATTTGTTATGTCTAGACCAAATAAATCAAACTCCATTTATTTGTGGGTGTGAAACTGAAAAGGGAAGACAGTAATCAAAAGGAAAGCTTATGTTAGATTGCAAGGTAGCTCTTTACTCCTTTTTGTTTACATTCTTAGATATGTAATTGTCATTGTATGCTTGTATATGCATTTACATGATGAGACATGGTATTTGATGTTGCCTTGTGGCATTAGTACTAATATGTCTTTTGAATTATGTTTTAGGTTATGAAATGTGCTCTTAAGAGTGAGGTGGTGCCAAAAGTCCCTTGAAATGGATGAGGTGAAACCAAAAGTCCTAGGTATGGGTGAAATAAGGCCAAAAGTCTCATGGATGAGTGATGCCAAGTCAAAAGTCCCTAGACCAAGGGTGAGGTTAATCCAAAAGTCCCAAAAATGCGGTAAGGCTAGACCAAGAGTCCCTAGAGCTTATTTTTGGCTTTGATATATTTTCATGGCCTGTAAATTATATGTTGAATGATTCTTAATGGTGTGGGATGCCTACTTATATACTTTGACATTTTTATATGCCTTGATTGCTTACTTGAATGAGTATATGAGCTATTGAGATTCTTTGAATCTCACCCCCTTCCCTCTCCTATCTTAACATGTCTAGGTGGAGCATAAGAAGCTAAAGATGGAAGCTAAGGAGTTTGATGGACTATCTTTTGACATTTGCTTAGTTTTGATGTAATTGAATGTTAAAGTGTATATGTACATGTTATTTTTAAAATGTAAATGTTTGAGAAAATATAAAAGTAGGTATATGTAATGTATAAACCAAAATTGGAACCAAATCAATGAGAATGTATGTTTTGGGTACTTGAAGGACCACTCTTGAATGTATATTCTTGCATATGGCATAGTAAGATTATGATGAATGGTAGTTTGGACCATTTATGAAGGTTTTACATGCCATGTTTATGCCTAAAAACTTGCCTAAGAGGTGGTAGAGAAATTAGAAAGCCATTTGGACCAACTTTGACCCTTATATGGTGCCAAATTTGCCAAATTCGTGGGCTACATCAAGATCTAACCAAACGAGCTCTTCTTGGCCTAAACTTTGGTATGCATATAGATCTCATTTAGAGCTTTTTGAGAAGCTAAAGTGTATATTATTTAGATCTCTAAAGAATTTTTGGTGAATTTTCAAAGTTGAAAAATGTTGATAAAATTGGCATTGTTACTATGTAAATGGTCAAATCTTTTTCCTTTGTTACTTATAGGTCAAATGGTGTCCAATGGCTATGAAATTTTATAGCATAAACTATACATGATAAGCTTTTTGTATCACTTGAGAGTACCTCATTTGGATTTATATAGAGGGAGAAACAAATTTTTGAAATTCTAGATTAGTATCAGGGGTGCAGCCAGACCTCCATTACTATTTCATAGGTTTTCATGCCCTAGTTACTTCTTTTTTAGTCTGTACTTATTTTTCCCCTCAATTTAACATTCATATCTTTCTATAATGGTATGGTTTTCTAAGATTTTATTTTTTTAGAGTTAGTTATAAATTTTTAAAATTCATATTAGTAACTTTTGACAGCAAACCTGGGTAGCCAAATCTTTTAAGTTTTTCTAATGTCAATCATGGTTCAGCTGGGGTTTCATGGCCTAGAATTATGTTTAACTCATAGTTGACATCTAGAGCTTTTCAAAAAGCTATCATTTTCTTGATTTTAATTTTTATAGAATTAATTATGATTTTCTAAATTTGGTGTCAGAAACCTGAATTTTGGACCTGTGAGTAAATTACAAATATTCTGGTTTTTGGCTTCAAATACATGGTTTATGAATTGTTTTATGATATGTATGAGTTGTATAGATGTCGTATGAGTGGAGAATGATGTTGGTGTATTTATATAGCCCACGTAACATGAAATGGGAATTTTAGGCCCTACGTAATGTGATAAAATACTATTACTTTATTCCTTTCTTGGAAATTAAATGAAATCAAGCATGAACACTAGTCTAATGAGGCCAATGCATTACGGTATTACACAATCTACCCATTTGCACCTAGCAAAAGAGACTCATGTCTCTAAGACTCTTAATAAACTCTAGTTTTCTTATCATTATAATGGCCACATGAATGGATTTCTATTAAGTGTATTGATCACCACATTGGTCATGCCTAGATGGAATTTTAAGGTGTAATCATAATATTTTAAAAGCTCTAACCATCTCCTCTGAATCATATTTAACTTTTTTTATTAAACAAATATTTAAGTATTTTTTTTGTCACTAAAAATTTCTAGAATGACACAATACAAGTAGTACCTCCAAATCTTAAGAGTAAACATCAATACAACTAGCTCTAGGTCATGTGTGAGATAATTTTCCTTTTGTGGCCTCGAATACTTAGATACATAGGCTACCACTTTATCCTATTACATAAGAACACACCCTAACCCCTTTTTGATACATCACTTCAAATCACAAAGTTCTCTTTTGGGTCAGGTATTATCAATGCTGGACTAGTGACTAACCTTAGCTTTGACTCCTGAAAACTTTTCTCATTGTTTTGCATCCCACATAAAAGGCTTATCTTTTCTAATGAGTTTAGTTAATGATATGGCTATCTTAGAAAACCTATTATGAACCTTCTATGGTAGCCTATCAAACCTAGAAAACTTTTGATTTTTGTAATTATCTTGGTCTATCCCATTGTAAAACTATTTCTACTTTATTGGGATCTACTGTAACCCTTTTTTGAGAGATCACATGACCTAAGAATCTCGCTTTTATGAGCTAGAACTCACAACTAAGTTTGCTAAACAATTATTCCTTTATCAAGATAGACTAATCTCAAGTGCCTTTCATGTTCTTATAAGGACTTAAAATAAATGAGAATATCATCTATAAAGACTACAACAAACTTATCCAAATATAGCTTAAAAATTCTATTCATGTAATCCATGAATATGGTAGATATGCTGGTTAATCTAAAGGACATGTGTAAGAACACATGATGCCTATACCTAGACCTAAAAGCTATTTTAAGGCTGATCTCAGCTTTAATCCTCACTTGATGATACCCTTACCTTAAATCTATTTTAAAAAACAATGATGCCCCTATTAGTTGACCTAGGATATTATCAATCCTAAGCAAAGGGAATTTGTTTTTCACTATGACTTTATTCAATTCTCTATAATCTATACATAATCTCAAGCTCTCATCCTTCTTCCTTACAAATAAAATAGGAGCACCTCAAGGTGAAATGCTTGGCCTTATAAATCCCTTCTCTAAAAGCTCTTATATTTACTTCTTTAACTCAACTAATTCAATAAGGCCCATCCTATAAGAAGCTTTAGACATGAGTCCAGCACCAAGCACTATGTTTATAGAAAGCGTTATGTTTCTATTAAAGGGTAAACAACTATTTTCTATAAGGAAAAGTTTTGGAAATTCCCTAACCATTGGTATACACTCTAATCCTTTTCTATCTCAACCTGAACTGAGTAGAATATTAAAAATCCTTGACATCTACTTTCTAAGCATCTCTTAGCTTAGGTGATGGACAAGAAAACTAGCTTGGTTTTAGCATAAAGGATGGTTCCATAAACAAGTAATGAAATAGATTTATTCATACAATCAAGAAGGACATTATTTGCGATAGTCCATACCAATAATTATATCAATTTTATCAAAGGGCATACATATGAGATCAAGTGTGGTAAAATAATGATTAAACTAAACAAGAGAATTCAAACATACATGTAAAGTTACTACTTCACCTCCAATAAGAGTTGAAAAAGATAAATTAAAAGGCAAAGTACTAGTTCTCAAACTTAATCTCCTAACAAAGTTATAAGATATAAATGAGTTACTAGCACTCGAATCAAACATAACATTTACATCACAATCATTAATTTTAAATTGAATCAAGCTAGGTGACTTGCTAGCCTCCTGTTAAGTATGAGCAAAAGCTCTCTATTAGGTCTATGGCCTAGGAATTAGAACTATTTTTTTCTATTATAGGCAATCCTTGGAAATATACCCTCACTTACCACACTAATAACATACACTTTTGCCTTGATAAACATGGCCTTGTCCAATAATTCTTGCCACATAGTTTGCAAACTATAGGAAGGAAGCTTCTTTGACTAAATGGAGTTTATTTCTTTCCCTTTCTATTAGATTTCTTGTTCCATGGCTCCTTTCCACCTCTTTTGTTACTTCCATTAAAAGTTCCCCTGTAGTCTCTTCAATTCTAGGGTCACTTTCTTTGTCCCTTGCATCTTTTTCAAGTTATTCTCAATAACCCAACACTCCTCTTTCTCTAATTGTAGGTTTCAACCCTCTTTCTAACTTCCTTAATGTCCATCTTTTATCATCCTAACTCTGGAGATAAGAGGAGTGGTAAGAAAGCTTAATAAATTTTGGTACATATTGGTCAATTAACATGTCTTCTTTCTATCTTAACATGATAAACACTGATTCTTTTTCATCCTTCACCAAGCAATGAGAACACTTTTTATAAAATTCCACTAGGAATGTCTCTTAATTTATTAGAGTATTCCTAACTTGCATAATAAGCTCTATATTTTTCCACCAATAACCTACTTCTTTTTCCAACATAAAAGTGGCCAACAAGGCCTTTTGCTCCAAAGTGCATCCCATAACTGTAAATTAACTAAACCACCCCTGTACTTTTCCACCAATAATTCACTTCAGCTTTTTCTATATTAAATTCACTATCAAAGGTTGAGGGGTGGTTTTTCCTAAACTAATTTAGATCTTACTATTTGGTAAGCCAAAGTTGAACAAGATTTGGTAGTGGTACATGAGGAGGATTTAGGTTTGAATGATAGTTCTGGGGGATGTTTGGGTGAAGTGCCTAAAGAGATGGGACATATAGAGGTGGCGTATAAGGAAGGTTTTTCCTCTTATTATCTCTCTTGGCTAAAGTTTCCTAAGGCTATTGTACTAGTGTTTGCTAATGACCTAGATGGTTCATAATAGCTTGTAATATAGCCATCATCAAGTCCATAGGGTTTTCCCTCTTGATATTCACCATTTTACTAAAAATAACCATAAATCTTTGGGAAATTTTTAATACATACTTCAAGCAATTATTCACATCAACCAAACATCTTTAAACATATTCTTAAGCACTTAATATGCATAATACTTATTCATTAACCATAACATATATCCATGAATCATACATAGAGTTAGGTTGCTTAAATCTTTACTCTGATGCAAAAAATGACATAACTTGCTACATAGCGTACTTATCTTATATGATTAGTCTCCAAAATAAAAGGGAGTCCTTGCTTGAATCATAATATGCAAATAATTTTGAACTTTTTCTTTTCATCAAGCATAAACTAAATGCATTCATTTCTTTTCATACCTCATAATTGAACCATTTCCATAGGAATCATACATATATAATCTAAAACTTATAAGTCCACAAGAATGGTTCATAGATGGCACCAACTATGACTGACTCCATATCTCAATAAAATTTACTATAAACTAGCCATTTACAATGACTCTTGTCAATGCTACATGTAATACCATATTCATTAGGCTCGTCTTACATCATTGCTAAACTCATTTCCTTGGAATTACACAAGTTCTCAAGGAAAAAACCATTAAAAAAATTCAATTAAATTGCGTTACGTCGTGTATGAATTTTTCATTTCGTGTCCTATTATAACAAACAGTAAAACGGAGCTAGGACAGTGAAGTAAAATGAAGAAATAAGTTGCATAAAAGCAAGTCTCTTGTAATGAACTAGATAATGTTCTGAAAAATTTGGATAGTGTCCTAGGTTCCTAAAAATAATAATCCTAAGCTCAGACAGAAAGAAAAACAGAGCTAGGACAGTGAAGTAAAATTGTTATGAAATTGATGAAATGTAGTGGCATTTTCATAAATACGTTTAATTTTTGGAAAAACCCATAGGAGGGCTCTTTAAATGGAAAATTTAAGTTGCCCAAAGTTCTCAAATGTAACACCCTAAACTTAATAAAGGTGTTAATCATGGATTTGGGTTAATTAAGAATAATTAATATGGAGAAATTAGGTAAATTATGTGAATGGAAATTTTAGATAGATAAATTATTAATATGAGTTTGAGATTTAATTAAGTTAGAAACCCCATATAAGCCCAAATTAAATTAAGTAAGCCAAGGTTAGGAACTAATGGAGGCCTAATGATTTTAGGTGCAAACCCAACCTTTTGATGTGAGACTTGGCTTAAGAGAGAGCACCTAGTGATGGCCTAATATGATTTAGTGAGATACGGGCCGAAGACCCAACTTATATAAGCCCTTGTAATTGGCCCAATACTCCTTATGCAGACTTCAACTAAGTGAGCTCTTGAAAACTTGACCCAACCTAACTAAAAGTCTGAATTGTTGAAGTTGGTCCAACAAATTACTACTTAATCCCAACAACTAGTGGGAGCCCAATAGGTCCTTGGGCTGATGGTTAGGGTTAACCCATAACCCATTTAGAACCGAACTTAAAACCCTAAAAACTAGTTTAACCACCCCCATTCTGCAGAAACATAAGAAACAAAAAGGAAATTCGGAGGTCCAAAGGAGAGGCTAGGGCTCTTGACACATTTCCACTATTTTCCATTTCTAGAGTGAGATTCAGCCAAGGTAATAGTTATATAACTTAATCATCTCCTCTTCCTCTTCAATTTAACCTAATTGGCTTCTCATTTGGAGCATTTTCACCATACCCAAAATCTGAAATGTGGTTGTTTGGTATTTTCTTAGAGGATTTTCAAAGGTAGATGTTAGGAGGGATATTGGGTAAGTGTAAACTCCCTATTCTAATGTATTTTCTGCTGGTTTAAGACCCCCATGGTTGATTTGTAGTATAGGTATTAATTATGTACGAATTTGCTTAGGAATTAGGGTGATATATTGAAGTTTCTTGTAGAGGACATATTCAATCCAAATTTGGGGATTTGTAATGGCTAGGTAAGTGTCCTCTGGGTAGCCATTAGTATTTTAATTCTTTAGGTACTTGTTGCTGCTGTACATGATGATTTAAAGTAGTAATTGTTTGATGTTATGGTTATAAGGAGATTTTGGCACTACTGGTGGCTTTTCAATTATCTGCAGAGTGAGGTAATCGGGGTTCATGCTATTTCTATGCATATATTTGTTTTAATTTTGTATTAGCTACATGATTATGATTTTGATGCTAAATGAATTGGTTAGCTATCTATTATATGTGATTGGACCTTGTGAGTGCATAGTGGAACTGTGGTGCGGCTGCCACTCGTGCATGTGCTTCGATCGGGCACCGGGTTGTGATCAGACCCCAGATGCACTGAGCCTTGGTTGTGCTCATTGGGGAGTAGGTGTCATGGATGAGCCTTTCCCAGTGTTATTGGCCTTTAACATGTGGAATTGTGATTGCTAGTATAGGATAGTAATCATGGATAGCCTAATTATTTCATTTACTGATACAGTTAGTATATTTTCTGATGCTTATATGAAATCATGTATATTTGTTAATTAAATTAGAATATATGAATAGAATTTACCTTGGTTACTAAGATTTGCATCTCATCCTATTTCATGGGATCATACTTTCAGGTGAAGGCCCTTTGGGTAAGGATAAGGGGAAGCAAGTGGATGAAAATCCATGAGCTCCAGCCATGTGTGGAGGAGGCTATGCTTGAGCTGATTTGAGTAGAATAGATGCAATTTTGTTATTTGTTTATATAGCATCATCATATAATCATGTTGCCAAGTGTAAGTGTTTATATTTTGATTGCTTAGGATGTACCTATTGAGAAGTTAGGCCTTATCTTAACTTGGTATTGGATGTATGAACTTATAACATCTTATGTATGAACTTTGTTGAATTTATGATATGACCTATTGTTGGAAATGTAATCATGTGATACATTAGATGTTCATATGAACCAGTGATGTATGGAATCTCTAATGGATTGTGTATCGAATGATAATTGTCGATAGTTCATGAATTTCTCTATTATTACTTTATAAACTTGCTAATATAGAGTAGTTAGAGGGGTAAAAATTAACACTCAAGTTTTAAACTAGTAATGATAGATAAGCTGGGTAACTAAGAGGTAGTTTTTATTTGTTCCAAGCTTAGTTTTAAGTCACGTATGATAGAAGAGGATCAGAGGAAGCCTTAGAAAAATTTAGAAGCCAGAGAAAGTGAAATGGTATTATAGGTTCCATATTATGATTTAAAGAAGCAACACCTAACTAGGCTCCTTGATTTGATTGTGTGATGACTCCAAGAGATTTAAATGGAGTCAAGAATCATAAATGAATGGAGAGAATGGAGCCAAGATGATATTTTCTTAAGGTTGCTTCATTAATTGCATTATGGAACCATAAAAGAGCTATTTTAACCACTTAACTTTTTTAGTGAATGTATGGCCTTATAATCTGATTCAAGAGTATAATTGGCTTCCACATGATGTGTTTAGGCCAAGATAAATGATCTCCACCTCCTTGGGTGTGTGAGATCGAGTGAGAGGACTCAAAGCTCAAGGAAAGAGTATGTTTGTATGGCAAAGGTAGCTTTCTCCACCTTCTTTCATGCATGAATGTATGCTTACATTATCTTTAGATGTGTGTATGCATGTTTTAAGCCATGAAAAGTATTCCAGTATGATTTCATATGCCATGGTACTATGATGATATTTTATGCACTCAAATGATGTTTTATGTGCTCACCTTGGTTTGCTTAAGTGTGGAGAAGCCAAGAACCCCCTAACCATGGTAAGGATAAGACAAGAACCTTTGAACTTGGTTAAGACAAAGTAAAGAGTCTCCTAAAAGTGAGATTGACTCCCAAGAGTGAACTTCTTAGAGTAAATGGGTGAGGTAAGTCCAAAATTCATAAGTGAATGGGTGAGGTTAATCCACTTTCTTGGCAAGCCTATGTATACTATGTATGACTTGTTCAAGTGCTAAGGATGTTTTCTTAAATGCTCACACATTTCAATATGCCCATGCATGCATTTTCAAGGCTTGTATTGCATACTTTATGTGTGATTGAAAGGAAGATGAGCTATTGGGATTCTTTGAATCTCATCTCCTCCTCTCCAATGTCTTAACATGCTAAGTGGAGTAAATGAACAAGATAATGGAAGCCTCCAAGCCTAGAAGAAGGAGATTGATATCAAAGTGTATGAAAATGCCTAGTTTTGTTTCTTTTGTAGCCCTACACACGGTATATGATGTAATCTCATGATGGAATTATTATGTAATCATTTGAACATGTTTAAATACCCATATCTATGATGTATGAATGAGATTCATTACCAAATGTATGAGATAGCATGATTTGGGTATGGAATGGCAAGAGCTAGCATGTGCAATCTTGTGTATGCAATGGGGTGAGAGAGTGAGTTTGAGAAATCTGAGTTTATGCACCTTTAAGACAAGTTTAAAGAGCCATTTTGGTTCATTCCCACGTGCTCAAATGGTCATGGTTGCCTTAGAACTTGAAATGGACCATTTAGACCCCTTTAATGACATAAAATAAGCCATTTTACAACCTAATGTCAATATCTGACCAAATGGATGAATTTGCCCATGACATTTGGTACACATGTAGATCTTATCCAGGTATTTTTAGGAAGCTAAAGACTAAATTATTTGGAGCTCTATGGAATTAATTATGAATTTTCAAAGTTGTCATTTTTCTACTGAACTGAAACAGGTACTGTTCATATGGTCAGAAACTTGGGCTATGTCATTTATGCAACAAATGATGTCTAATACTCATGAAATTTTACAGACATAAACTAGACATGATAAGATTCTCATGTCTATAGAGATCACCCTAATTGGACCTCTGAACAAGGAGATATGAATTTTTGAATTTGGAGGTTAGTACTAGTAATGACAGTCAATCTCTGGTACTGCTCCATCAATTTCTAGTAGCTAACAGCCTCTTTTATGATCTGGCTTTATTTTTAGCATAAAGTAGACATCTGTAGCTTTCCAGAATGGTTAGTGTGTTTGATTTCAATTTTTTTAAAATTAGTTATGATTTTTCAAAGTTTAAGCACAGAATATGAAATTCTACCTGAGGCTGCACCATTATATTTTGTGTATCTACTCCCTTTGCTTGAGGTATAGGCCACTTCGTGAGCTTGTTATGAGTTGCATTTGTGAATTTAAATATGAGGATGATATGAATGAGTCTATATGGTCCACGGGACTCTAAAAGAAAAATTTTATCCGTGACATGATGCAAATATATTCATTGTTCTAATGTCATTTTTCTTGCTTCCTTATGAAATACATGGCATAAGACCTAGAATTAGCATGAGGCAAGCTAGATAATTACGGTGTTACAGTAGGACTAGATATTGTCATTATGAGTTCTTGGTAATGCCATTCAGACTCATTAATGCACCTGCAGTATTTATGGACTACATGAATAAGATTTTTCAACCTTACCTATATCAATTTATGGTAATGTTTATTGATGATATTCTAGTTTATTTTGGGAGTAGGGAAGAAAATGACGAGAACTTAAGACTAGTTTTGCAAATCCTTAAAGAAAAGCAATTGCATGCTAAACTAGAAAAGTGTAAATTTTGGTTGTCTGAAGTGAAATTTTTAGGCCAGGTAATCTTTAGTCAAGGCCTGTTAGTTGACTCTAGTAAAGTAGAAGTTGTGCTTAAGTGGGAAAGACCAAAGATTGTCACTAAAATTAGAAGTTTCTTAAGTTTAGCTAAGTATTATCATAGATTTATAAAATGATTCTCCCAAATAGCTTTACCTTTGACCAAGTTGATTAGAAAAGGAAGTCTTTTCATTTGGACCACTAAGTGTGAGCAAAGTTTCCAAACTTTAAAAGAGAAGTTAATCACTACTCTAGTTTTAACCATACCTAATCCTCTAGGAACCTTTAAGGTGTATAGTGATGGATCAAAGAAAGGGTTAAGATGTATGCTAATGCAAGATAAGAAAGTGGTGGCCTATACTTCTAGGCAATTGAAACCTCATGAAGAAAATTATCCTACCCATGACCTATAGTTAGTAGCTGTAGTATTTACCTTAAAAATTTGGAGACATTACCTGTACAGGGAAACTTTTCAAATCTTTAGTGACCATAAAAGCCTTAAATACTTATTTGAGTAGAAAGAACTCAATATGAGGCAAAAAAGGTGGATAGAATTGTTGAAAGGCTATGACTTTGAGTTAAAATATCATTCAGGAAAGGCTAACGTAGTGGCGGATGCTCTAAGTAGGAAGTCTTTACATGTATCATTCCTAATGGTAAGAGAAATAAATTTAATAATGCAAATTAGAGATTTACCTACTTTTCTCACTAAGTCACCTGAGGATTATAGATTGAATAGGCTTGAAATCTCTTGTGGGTAAAGGAATCAAACTAGAAAAGCTAAGAGTTTGACATAACTTACAAGCTCAAAGTAGACAACTTGGATTCACCAAAGTCGAGGATGAAACCATAACATTCTAAGGTAGATTTTGTGTGCCTAATGGAGAATTAAGGAAACTAAATCTGGAAAAAGCTCACAAAAGTAAATATACCATTCATCTTGGATCCATAAAGGTGTACCATGATCTTAAGAAATTGTATTAGTGGCCAGGAATGAAGAAAGACATAGCTGAATTTGTGTCTAGATGTTTAGTATGTCAGAAAGTGACATTAAATAGGATCCACATAGGCCTAAATAATATTAAGATATAACGGAGAACTCAGAGAATGCAGAATAACTAAAATATTATGGAAAACCTACGATAGGAGATATTGGCGAAATAGTGGTATTTTTGTAAATTTAGGCTAGAGGAAGGCTAATGTGGTGCCATATGTGATGAAGATTCTGGAGACTGCAGGAACTATGAAGTAATGACATAAGCTTACATCAGCAAATTTGAGTAAATCTTATGTTTTACGAAAAAGTTATCACTGACATCAGGATGACATAGACGTTGACTCAAATAGTAATAAATGCAATCTTATCTTTACAAGTTATGAGAAAGTAACCATGGTTAAAATTTAATTATAGTTAAAATCCAACGGCTAATATTCATCATAAAACGTGATGTGATTTTAACCATTGATGCAATCTAATGACTTAGATTTCCTTATTTTTTAAGATCAAATCACAATCCTTGATCTAATCCAAAGGCTCAATTTAATCTTCCATTTTAAGGCTAAATCGTAACCATCCATTTATGCTAAAGGCCAAGATGTTTCATCTTAAAAGTAATTCAATCCTAACCATCTATTTATAAATAAAATTCCTATGAAACACATACACACTTACATGCCACACACACTCCAAAAGACACGCACACAAAAATTCAGCCAAAACAAAAAGAAAAGGGGGAAAGGAGAGCTTGGCCAAGGGAGGAGGAGAAGGAAGGAGGAAAAAGGAAGGAAAGGCTAGCAAGGGAAAACAAACACTGCAGAATCAAGGTAATATAGATAAACTCTTTTCGTTTTGGTTTTTCTTCTATTTTCTCCCATTAATCTTCTTTTGTTTTCTTCTTTATGTTTCGGCCATGGCAAGAACAAAGGAGGAATTTTGTTGTTTCCATGAATTCGAGCTAAGAAAAGATGGAGAAATTATATATATGGCTTATGGATTTATGTGAATCAAGAAAATTCCTATTCTTGGCAATTTTTCTACAAACCATGAAACTTTGTATTTCAAGAAGCCATGGAAGAAATTAAAGAGAAAATAAATGGGAGAATAATAGGAGGAAGCCTAAGGAATAGATAGATTAATATAATTTTGATTTTTATGAAGAAATTGGCAAGAAATCCTTGAATTTTATTTTGAGAAAATTGTGGAATATATATATGGAATTTCTAGAAAATGATTGAGGGCTTTTGTTCATCTCTCTTGAGTATGTATGTATGTCCATTTGGTGACATGAAAATGAAGCAAAATCATATATTTCCCTTGGTACATAGGGTTGGCCAAGACCCCTAGAGATACCTAAGGAAGAGTTTTCTAAAATCCAACTAAATTAGATTAATCAGCACTAAAAATAAGGCTTATGATGAAATTTTGGTGAATTATGGATCAGTATATAAAAAAAGTGAAATTTTTGAGAAAAGTGTTGACTAACTTCTTGAATTTTTGTGTATGTTGTTTGATGTGTTTTAGAGCCTATTTGTGATGTTTAGAAATTTATGAAACATTATGTCAAGAATGGAATATTCAATACATATATGTTCTACATTGTGTTGTTTGTTGTACTAGTATACTGTTTATTGTTTGATTTTATGAGCATGGATTATTTGGTAAAGGATTAGCCTATATATATATATATATTATGGTGGAGTAGCCATATTCAAAGGATGAGCCCTATATGAGTCAGAGTTGGCCACTGGATAACTGCTGTTGTATTGGATGTCCAATTTTACTTAAGAAAGACATTTAAAAATACTTGAAATACTAACTAGGACTAGTGAGGGCCATTCAAATATTTTAAACTTATTTTAGACTTATTAGGCTTTATTAAGCCTTTTGTATATCTAAATGAGCCTTTTATCACTACATTAGACTTTATTTTGTACCTTGACTTTAAACCTTGATTTATGAACTGTAATACCCGATTGTTCTAAAAAGACCTAAAACTAAGGAGATTATAAAAGGAAGTCCCCTAATTCAAATGATTTGAGGCAAAACAAAATTAGGGTAATAATCTAGACATCTAAAAATAAAAAATACAAAACAAAGGGTGCCCTGAAAAACAGAGCTAGAATAGCTAAATAAAATTTGGCAAAAAGGCAATGGCATTTTGTAAATTTAGGAAACTTTATGAAAACTCAAAGGAGAGATATTTAAATGGAGAAATTAAGCTTTTTGAGGTTCTCAGAGGCCCTAAAAATCATAAGAACCCTTAAAATGGTTAAAACTCTTTTGGTATGCATTTTAGAGTATTGGCTAACCAAAACTTTGACCGGATTATTTAGTAAGATTTTAAATCTAATTTGGGTCAAACCAAAGGTATTTTATGAATTAGAGGACCTAAATTTCATGATGGAAAAGATAGTTCTAAAAAATGAGTTAAAATGAGCTCAAATGGAAAGAATTAAGAAAAAGGACAAAATGGGATTTTAGGAAATGTTATAATTAGGCCATTTTGCTTCTTAAAGTCACACCCCATCTCCTTCTTATTTCTTAATCGACCTTGTTCTACCTCAAATCAAAATTTCACTCACCTTGAAGTGGCGCACAAGAAGGAGAAGAGAAGGGAGGACAAATTCAAGCAAAAAGAGTAAGAAATAATCACTTTTTCATACTTCTCCCTTTACTAAACTTCTTCTTCTCTTTTTGCTCTTTTCTCTCATGGTTTTGATGACTTATTTGGGGCTATTTCATGGATAATCCAATAAGAGGAAAAGAGGAATTAGAGAAAATCTTAAAAGCATTAGGAAGCTTTCTTGAAAAGGCTTTGAAACAACGCAAATACCATGGATTTGCTTACTTCTCCTTGGTCGCTCCTTAAGGGTGAGTTTAGGCTAGACCTAGGCCCATCTATAAGAGGATGAATTCTGGTCATAACAAGGTAGGAACAAGGGTTCTAGAGCATGAGGAATAAGAATATGTAATTGGAACCAAAAGAGAAGCATTAGAATTCAAGTTATGTTACCTAAGGTTCTTGTTGCACCTAAGAATTTTTAAAACTTTCTAATGATAATCTAACTTAAATAAAACTATGTATAAGTTCATAAGAGGTCTAGGAAGCTTCATGGATGCTAAAACCCTTAGGAAATTGAATGAAACTCTATGGGCACCTTACTTGCCACATGTTTCAGCCAAGGAGAAGAACAAACATCTAGAGAGAGTTTTCTTTAATTCCAAGGATAGAAATGGTCTAGATATGAATAATAAACACCAAAAGAATTATTTGTTTGAATTTAGAAACCATGGTTTGAAAGAAGGAAGTTTAGGTTCCTTTTTAGGCATAAAGAAGCAACTTGATGTTTGGCTCTTTGAATTGAACTTGTGATGACTCTAATGAGTTTAAATAAAGTCATGAGACTTAGATTGAATGAGAAATTAGAGCCAAGATTATAAATTATATAGGTTATGCCATTATATGGAACCATAAGCATGTTATAAGCTGGAATATGTTTATGTAGAGATTATGTAAGGCTAGAATGGGTTCCAATGATATGTTTGTCTTATTTGATGTATCTAGGACAAGTAAATCAAGCTCTTCCTAGGCGTATGTGTATATGAGGCTGAAAAGGGGAAGGAAAATTCCAAGAAGAAAGTTTATGATTATTGACTCAAAGTAGCTCTCCATCCTTTCTTGTATACATTTCTTAGTTATTTGACTATCTTAGAATGCTTGTATGTATGTTTGAACCATGAAATATATTTATAGCTATTGGTTTAATGCTTTGGTACTATTATGTTTCTTGAATGATGATTTGAATGTGTATGGCTCTTAATGGGTAAGGTTGTGCCAAAAATCCCTTATAATAGGTGTGAAGAAGCCAAAAGTCCCTAAGAATAGGTGAGACAAGGCCAAAAGTCCCAAGAGTGAGTGAGGTTAAGTCAAAAGTCCCTAAAAGTAGGAGAGGCTAAACCAACAATCCCTAAAGCTTATATATAATATGAAATGACTTCATGTGACTTGAAAATATAATTATGTATGTTTACTAGAAGTTTTGATGCATGCTTGCATTCTTTGACATGAAAATGTGCCATATATGTATACTTGAAAGGGTAAATGAGCTATTAGGATTCTTTGTGTCTAACCATGTCTAGGTGAGCCTTATAGAGCAAGGAATGAAAGCTAAGGACCATGAATGATGATACTTTGACAATAGAATATGATTTTATGTAATTTAATATCAAAGTATATATGTACATGATGTTTATGAGATGTAACCCTTTGATCATATGCTACTATATATGAATATGATGTATGTAATGGATATGGAGTCAAATGTATGAGAATATGAGTTTTTGACATTCTTGAGCCTTAGTGTGCATGTGTATAAAGACCAGTGGAATGATAGTTTTGAGTTCCATGATGAATGGCATCTATTAGGATGCTTCTATATGTTGTACTTAAAATGTTGGACGTGTTCAAGTGGTCATGGTTCATATGGAAAACTATTTCAGACTATTTGATGATATAAGGTAACCATTTTGAATCATAAACTTGTCCTAAACCAAAACTAGAACAAATGAATGAGTCTTAGCATGAAATTTGGATGAAATTTAGATATCATCTAGATCTTTTGATAGAGCTAAAGGACAGAATTTTTAGAGCTCTAGAGAATTTATTATGATTTTTCAAAATTGACCAAATTATGTAGAAACTACCACTGGTACTATTCATTTGGTTAATCTAGTTTTTGGTGTATTTGAGGGACAAATGAAGCCTAATACTCATAACATTTTATAGGTACATAGTTAGCATTATAACCTTTCCATATCCATCAAGAGCATTGAATTTGGATCTATGTAGAGGGAGATATGAATTTTTGAAGTTCCAGGTCTACTATTGTCTAAAATCTCAACCTAGTTACCGTTCCATTAGCATTTCATAGGCCAAATGAAATTGTTTTGATCTAAAATTTTAATGGTAGTTATATCATATCCTGAGATTTCTAAAAACCTATAATTTGTGTGATTTTGACTTTTCTAGAATTAATTATGAATTTTCAAAGTTTGCATCAGAATATGAAATATGTAAAAAATGCAAGTGTGATATTCAAATTAAGATATATGCCTTAAACCCAAAATTCATGATTCAAAATGGAATATTTCTAGTTAAATAAGTGTGTTATGGATGGAAGATGAGTTTGGTAAGCTCTCATGGCCCATTTAGCCAAAGATGAATTATTTTGGCTCTCAATAATGATACTTTCCACTGCTAAAGGTGCTAATTTCACAAAAATGACTATTTTACACCATTTGTAATGTAATTTAAGTAGTAACTAGATATGGTATTACATGAACTATTTTGTATATTAGATGGGCTCCAAGACAAATTTGGACTTTGAAAAGTGAAAAGATAATTTTAAATATTTAAATATAATTTTTTTAGATTTCAATATGTTGTTATACTATCGGGATTATTTTATTTATGCACAGAGTTATGCAAGGAAGTTCTTTTCCAAATATACCTATTATGTCTTTATTAAATGATGGATTAGATAATATATTATTGTCATATTTTTATATGACTTTCCTTGGGTACTTACTGAGGGACACCTCAATAAAGGAAGTAGGGGTAAGCCTGCTAAGTTATGGCAATGTAACATGATCTAGGTATTGAGCTTGTCGATCTCTAAGGCCTAATGGTCAAGCTAGAAAATCGTTGACTGTTATGTTTTTTTTTTCTGTATTTTGTGTATATTAATATCTTACAAATAATGAACTCTAAATCCATGAATATTTTACTATGTTTAAATTATATTCTCTTTACGTGTGCAAAACCTGAGATTCACAGGATATACTTCATTTTTGTTATCTTGTATTCTTGTTAAATACTATAGACATAATATATTTTTCTATTTACATTATTTGTAAATTAGTTATTTTTCATAAAGTTCTTTGTTTATATTATCCGTTATTTGTTAAATTTGTACTTGATGTTTCTTCATGAATATTATGTCATATTAATTATATCTATGTTATTGAGAAAATTATTTCTCATTTTGTTGTGGTTTATATTTTTCTTAGATATCAATTTACCGAGTGACTCTAGAACTTTAGGTAAAATGGTTTAGTTCCCACTTTGGGGATGGGTGTTTGTCATTCATAATATATGAATCATATCATGTGATGATGTTGTTTGTGCTATAACCGTGTATTTTGTGACCCCTAGAGAGCTTGAATCTCACTCATTTCCATTGGGTGGATTTGAACCTTCAACTCCTCCATATCTATGATTAGTGGCCCAGTCACTAACATTGACCTTTTTATGAATAGGGGATGGCTTTATAGTTTCTTTTTGTTACCTAGGGATTCTTTTTGGGTAATGTAGACTAAATCCCTAGTGTTATATTTTGGTCTGTACTTATATGGATCCCACTCCCCTATGTTAGAGCTTTTAAATAGTTTATGGTAATTATAGTTTATTTCCATCATTTTCATATTCCGCTATGCTATAAAGAAATTTTTATTGTGAAAGAACAATTATAATAGAAAAAGTAATTAAACTCAAATTAATTAGAATTTTTCATAGAAAATAAAAGTTCACTAAAAATGGGTAATTAGAAGAGGCGTTACACATTAGGTTTTGATTCCTTGAAATAGTAATTCTACCATTCTTTATATGCATGATTGTTGCTTGGTGATTAGAATGCTTATATGAAATTATATGCTTATAATACAAATGTTTTATGATACGAGCTGGTTAAGTATGCTATGTTTTCATGTCCCTTTATGGCTAATGGTGCCTTATGGCATTAGGTATGATAAGGTGAAGAATTGAGCATGGTAACTCTTTCTAAGCCAAGATATATATGTATTCTTATGAATTAGTGGCCATTGACTAACTTATGTAATTGTCAACTATAATATTTCCATGGTGATGCTTTAAGCATAATTGTATTCCATTACTTGAGTGGTGGTTTGTATGTATTGAATGATGGATTTTACTACTAATATTTCCTAATCTCATTCTTTATGTGGAAACCAACCCATGCTAGGTGAAGAAAATGTCAAGGATAACAGTAAACAAGTTGCCTTCTAAAGGGTTGAAAGCTTGACAGAGATTATTTTGATGTGTTATATCTTATTTTGATATGGATGGATGTAAATGAACATGATGAATTAGGGTAAACATTTTAGTTGACATTGTTCCCTTGAATTGTATTTATCCAGGATGATGAATATTAGTATAAGGGATGTTGTTGTAAACCCTTTTGAGCTCTTAGTTCAACAGAGACATGTATTGTTGAATAGAAATATATGTGTAATAAATTATATAGCCTTTGGCATGAATTATATAATGAGAAGGAATTATTTTGAAAGGTTGTTTTATGCCTTGTTCTTCTATATTTTCTCTTGAAGGCCAAGAATACGTATGAAATACCCATGGATTATTTTGGATTTAGGGCACTAATAGGGCCTGCTACTGATTGAGCCCTCAAAGTGCATATGTATTTCATACAAGGATTTTAAGATGTATTTTGAGGTCACTTGATATGTAAAATTAAAAAGAAAAGAAATGTATGTATGATTGTATAGGTGGTTGAACCCATAGGCCTTTTGAAGTGGTCGGGTAGGCTGAAATATGGTCAATTATATATGAAATGTTACCTCAATTTGATATTATAATGAATAATTAGGCACTTATTGGATTAAGTATGGTGGAAAAGGCTTAATACCAAATATTGGCCATGTGGTAAGTATAATAGAAAGAAATATGTAGGTTTAGCAAGAGTTGTTGTAAATGGTTGGTATATGGTAAATTTTATTGAGATATAGTGTAGGTAATAGTTGGCACCACCCATGAACCATTCTTATGGACTTATGATTTTTAGATTATGAATGTATGATTCCTATGGAAATGGCTTAATTGTGAGGTATAAAAAGAGAGGAATGTATTTGGTTTATGCTTAATGAAAAGAAGAAGTTCAAATTTTCACATTTTATGATTTGGCCAATAACTCCTTTATAATTTAAAGACTAATCATATAAGATAAGTACTCAAGTTGTATTAGGATGGGCCTTTCTAAGTAGTTTCCTACTATATGCTAGTATCACATAATACTAAATCTTCTAGGTTATGATGTGTGAAATCTTGTTTATGCTATTGATATGAATACAAAATGTGTATGAAAAATCAGCATACCAAATTAAACAATGGTTAAAGGGATACTTATGATATTTGTATAAGTTTATAAGAATTGCTAATGACTTAATTATAAGAAACATAAGGGTTAGGATATAATGATATGTGATAATATGTCTATCTTGTTTAATGTTGTAGAATCAATTTGAATTTTATTAATTAGTATTGATTTTTGTAATGATAATTATGGATAATACTCATATGAGTTATGTATATGAAGGAAATAGTAGTATATGTATAGTTCTGCTGTGGACATTATATTTAAAGGGTTTTGGATGTACTTATGATATCTCCACATGAATTTGTAGACAACTACTTGAAGGTTACTAAGCTAAATTGTTCTTTGAATTTTTATAGGTTGTGTGCTCATATTTGAATATGTGGTTCCTTACCCTTATGCATTGTATGTCCAAATTAATAATTAGAAATGAGAGTTTTGCACAAACTTTTCAATAGAAGGGTATGTAAAATTGTTTTCTAGAACAATATTGAATGATTTTCAAATGAAAAGTAATGATTTCCCATTCATCATTTATTAATTTGTTCAAAAGTAAGAATTAATTATAATTTTTCTTGTGCTTTCTTGTTATTCTTTGGTTGGATAACTGGTGGTAGATAATTTGAGATGTCCTCAATTTTAAGGGAAGCATTGTTGAATTTTCTACAATATGTCAAATGTGATCTTAATTTGAATGATCACAAAAGGTGAACCTTTGAATTTGATATGAATAAATAGAATTAATATAATTATGCTTTAAATTAAACTTGTTATTTATAATCTTTGTATTTGGAATTAAATAAGTATGTGTGTTTATTAGGCTTACAAATATAAGGTCTCTTCATATTTTGTGCCAACTATGTCTCCATTGGGCTTGAATACTCAGCCACTAAGCCTATAAGAATCATTAGCTCAATGTGTGGTTGATCTAATTTATCAACTTTTTTAGCCAAAGATATTTTCCACGATGCAGGAGAAAGGGATATCACTTCCACCCCATATATGTCTTACTCAGGGAGTCTTGTGGTCCTACACCTTTACTACATCCATACAATCCTATGACTTTATGTTTACCTTGGACTTTATTATGACCCTTCAGAGATAAGACTATGTAACGAATGTAATTTTCATAAAATGATGAAATGAGCCATATAAAATTAAGTCCTCTGAAATGACCTAGATAATGTCCCAAAAAATTTGAGTTGAGTCCTAAACTCTTAAAAATGATAATTCTAGGCTCAGACGGAAAGAAAAACAGAATTAGGATGGAGAAACAATTTGCAACAAAAATTGATAAAACGTAATGGCATTTTCGTAAATAAATCCAACTTTTGGAAAAATACATAGGAGGGCTTTTAAAATGAAAGTTTTGAGTTGCCCAAGGTTTTTAGAGGCCCCAAAAACTATGAGAAGCCCCGAGACTGGTAAAGCCCCTCCAGTGTATGTTTTTCAATATTAATTGACTCGAACTTTGACCGGTTCATTTGGTAAGGTTTTAGCTCCAAATTGAGTAATTCCAAAGGCATTTTATAAAATTGGAAACCTAAATTTTATAATGGAAAAGACGGTTCTAAAAAAGGAGCTAAAATGAAGTTGAAACAAAATTGCCATTACAGAAGGACAAACTTGAAATTTTTGGAAAAGTATGCTTCTAGAAACTCCCACACACTTCTCCTTTCTTCTTCCACCTTCTTAAGCACGAAATTTTCTGCCCAAAATATAGAAGTTGATTTGATCTCTTAGGTGCATCAAAAAGGGGGAGAAAAGGAGGAGAAAAATCAAAGAAAAGGTAAGGAAACTTATAGATTTTCATGCTCCATCTTCCTCCAATCTTATTCCTCTCCTTTCCTCCTCTCTTTTTGTGGTTTAGTTGGTTCTATTTTAGGTCCAGAACTAAGGGGAGAATTTCAAATTTGCCAAGGAGAAGAGAACCAAGGAGAAAGACACTTGAAAGATCATTTGAATCCTAGGTAATCCTTGCTTTTTGTTGCATCTTCTCTTCCCTCTCCCTTTGTGTGTATTTTGGCCAAAAACAGAACCAAGGGAGGGGAGGATGTTATGTCCAAATACAAGGAAGGAATAAGGGTTTTAGGCCATGGGGAGATGGAATATGGCAAGAAATTCCAAGAAAAACTAATAGAAAACAAGTTAGAAAAGTGTAGTGTTTTCTAGGGTTTTGCAAAATCTGATTTTGTATGAATATTTCCTTGGCTATTTGAATGTTCCCTTGAGTTCCTAAGACCTCTAGAAAGCCTCCCAAGTGGCTCTCCCATCAAGGAAAAATCACAAAGTCCATGAACCTCCATTATAGTGCATATTTCGGCTAAGTTAGGTTCATTGGGCTAGGGGATGTTTTAATTTGTTCTAGCCTTGGTTTGAGAATTTATATGATGTTAAAAGATGAGAGATACCATTGGGAAAAATTTAGGAGCCATGGATTGGGAGATGGGACAATGGTGTCCATAATGGTGCTTTGTGAAGCAACTAGGTTTTCCAATTGTACAATTGAATGTGTGATGGCTCCAAGGACCTTAAATGAGTCCAAGAAGTCTAGAAATAACAAGAGAATGGACACTAGAGCTTGAAATGCAAGAGTTGCTTCATTAGGCCAATTATGGAACCATATTGCCAAGTATGAAACCAAGTGTGGCTTTAAGCTTTAGTTTAATGTCTTAGCTTGCTTCAATTATATGATTGTGTACTCCTTGTGATGTCTAGGCCAAGAGAAGAATCAAACACCTAAGTGCTCTTGTGAAATCAAGGAGAGGAAGGAATCAGTAAAGTAAAGCTTGCATTAATTGAAAGATAGCTCTCCACCTCAATTTCTTGCATTCTTCTGTGCATATGTATGTTTTTGTGTGCTTGTGTATGCTCTTGTGATTGAGAACATGCCACTTGATGTCTTGAGATTGCATTAGTACCAATGTGTTATCTTGAATGCCGTTGATTGTGAGAATGGCTCTCAAGGGTGAGGTGATGTCAAAAGTCCCTTAAAGTGGGTGAGGATGTGTCAAAAGTCTCAAGACATGGGTGAGACTAGACCAAAAGTCCCTTAGATGGGTGAGGCTAGGTCAAAAGTCCTAAGACCAAGAGTGAGACAAATCCAAAAGTCCTAGAAATGGGGTGAGGCAAAACCAAAAGTCCCTAAAGCATGAAAATGGCTTGATATGGAAATGTGGTATTATACACTTTATATTTGCACGCTTGAGATTTTGATGTATGTATGTTTTGAATGTATGTGTGAATGGGTGTGTGAGCTATTGAGATTCTAAGAATCTCACTCCCCTTCCTTCCATTATCTTGAAATGCCTAGGTGATGATCAAGAAACAAGGAGTGCAAGCCAAAGACCTTGAGAGATTGCATTTTGTATATTATGTAACCTTATTTGTATTTGAATGTCAAATTAAGCTTGTACATATTATTTTTATGATGTAAGACTATGAACAAATGTAAAATGATGTATGAATATAATGTAGACCTTATGTGACACTAAATCCATAGAATTATGCAAATTGGCTCTTGGATGGCTTGATGCAACTATGCATTCTTAGTTGTGGAATGACCAAATTTAGATGCATGGAGTTTGGGACCATTTGGGCAGCTCCTACAAGTTATAATTATGTTTTTAAACTTGCCAAAGAGATGCCAAATTCAAAAGGAGGCCATTTGGACCAAAGTGACTCTTGGTAGGGAGCAAAAATGACTATTTAATGAGGCTATGCCATTTTTTATCCAAATGAGCTCTTCTTGGTCTAAAATTTGGCATGCATTTAGAGCTTATTGAGAGATTTTTTGTAACACCTCAAAAATTAATTAAGGTGTTAATCATGGATTAGATTAATTAGGCATAATTAATATAGGATAATTAGATAAGTTAAGTGAATGGAGATTTTTTAGAAATAAATTATTAATATGGGTTTGAAATTTAATTGGGAGAGAAATTTCATCTAGGCCCAAATTAATATAGGAGATCATGATAAGAGGCTAATAGGGGCCTAATAAGCTAGGTGCAGGCCCAATATAATTCAATGTGATAGAGGCCCAAGATCCACCTTGTATAGGCTCTTATAATTGGCCCCAATAACCCTTGTGCAGACCCAAAACCTTTGAGCTCTTAAAACTTGTTTTGGCCCAATGGAATTTCAGTAGCCCAATGTATAAGAGTTAGCCCAACAAGCTAAAATCTGAAGCCTAAATGGAGATGGACCTTGGAGCAACTCATGACCCATATTTGACCTAACTTAAACCTAACTAAAACCCTAAATGCTTAAGCCACTATCCCATTTTTCTAAAACACAAAGGAGAAAATCGGAGGTCCAAAGGGGAAGCTAGGGTTCTTGGCCTAAATCCACATTTTCTCACATTTAGAGCAAGATTCAACCAAGGTAATAATTATATAACTTAATCCTCTCATCTTTCTCTTCATTTTGGTCCAATTAGTTTTTCATTTGGAATATTTTCACTATACCCAAAATTTGAAATGTGGGTGTTTGGGGATTTTCTTGATGAAATTCGTAGGTTGAAGCTAGGGCTGTCATCAGATAGGTATGAACTCTTCTTTTTTAGGTAATTCTACTGATTTGAGACCCTAATGACTTGATTATAATATGGGTATTAATTTTGTATGAATTTAATTAGGATTTTGGATGAAATATTGACCTTTTCTGGTAGAGAACACTTCAATCCGAACTTGGGACTTATAGTGGTTGGGTAAGTGATTCTTAGGTAGTCATTAGCATTTTAAATTTTTTAGGTACTGATTGCAACTGTTAATGATGAATTAGAGTAGTAATTCTATGATGCTATGGTTATAGGGAGATTTCTGCACCATTGGTGACTGTTGCAATTGCCTACAAGTGAGGTAACTGGGTTTATATTAATTCCATGTATATATCTAATTTAATTTCATATGTTGCTATACATTAATGATTTAAAATGTTGAATGAATTGGTTGGCTATCTATTGAATTATGATTGGACCTTGTGAGTCCATGGTGGAGCTGTAGTGCAGCTGCCACCCATGCATATGCTTCGATCGAGCATCGAGTTATGATCAAACTCCAGATACACTGAGCCTTAGTTGTGCTCAATAGGGAGTAGGTGTCGTGGACAGACCTCTCCAGTGTTAATGGCCTTTAACATGTGAAAATATGATTGCTAGTATGAGATAGTAATCATGATAGCCTAATTGTTTCATTTACTGATATAACTAGTATTTTGCTGATGCTTATGTGAAATTATACATGTATGCTAATTAAACTAGAATATATGATGGAATTGCCTTAGTTACTGAGATTTATATCTCACCCCATTTTATGGGATTAAACATTTCAAGTGAAGGTTCTTTGGGTAAGGATAAAGGTAAGCAAGTGGATGAACATCCATGAGCTGAGGGCGGGTATGAGGAGCTACACTTGGTCTGAGTAGAATAGAGTAGATGCTAATTTTTGTTAACCTTTGTATAGCATCATCATGTATCTGCATTACCAAGTGTAGGGGATTGTATTTTGTTAACATGGAATGTAACTAATGAGTAATAGGCTTTACATTAGCTGTTGATAGATGTATGAATCTTGACACTCATTTTGGCTAGCGAATCTATGATATATTGATGTAGACTTGAATTGTTGATGCATGAAATACTCAATAAAAGTATGATTGAATGGCCATTGTGAGAAATTTGTAAATCTGTTGATATAAGACTAATGAATGAGTAGGAGAATCCATCTTTAATTGTGGGATGGGTAATGATCTAATGGCTAGGGAATTCAGTAGATAAGTGCTAATAGAACCTTATAACAAGTGGGAGAGTGGCCTTAGAGAGTCCTTAGATAGAGAGTGGAGAGTATGAGGCAAAGTTTTAAGAGTAGTATGTAACATCCAGTCCCTCCATAAACGTGAGAAACGCAATGTTTGGTTTCTCCGTAAACGTCATAAATGAGCCAGATACAAAAGGAAGTCCCTGAAATAGAAGAAATTGGGGCCAAATAAAATTATGATAAAATTCTAAATAATAGAAAATGAGGATTTGAACCTTGAGTTGCTCAGAAATCAAGACCAAGGTGATTTGATAAATTTGTTGAAAGGCCAGTGGCACTTTCGTAAATATGGGTACTTTTTGAAAAACTCATAAGAGGGCTTTTTAAATGAAAGTTTTGGGTTCTCCAGGGTTTTCAGAGGCCCCAAAAACCATGGGAAGCCCCGGGACCAGTGAAGCCCCTCCGGTGTACTCTTTCCGATGTCGGTTGACCTAAACTTTAACCGATTCGTTCGGGAAGGTTTTAACTCCGATTTGAGTGATTTCAAAGGCATTTTATTAAATTGGGAACCTATTTGTTATGACGGAAAAGACGGTTTTCAAAAAGGAGCTAAAACGAAGGAGAAACGAAAGTGCTAAGAACGAAGGGCAAAATTGGCATTAAAGTGTTAAAGGAAGCTTCTTTATATACCACGTTCTTTCTCTCCTCTCTAAGACCGCCTTAATTCTGCCAAAAACCAGAGGAGAAGCTGCCTTCTTAGGCGCACAAGAGGAGGAAGATTTTGGAGGAAAAAATTCAAGAAAAAGGTAAAAATCTTTGAGAAATTCCATATCTTTCCTTCTTGAAACTTGCTCTTCTCCTCTCAAGCTTTCTTTCTATGGTTTTAATGGAGAGTTTGGTGCTGTTTTGGGGTCAGAACAGAGAGGAAAAATTTGTGTTTGGAGTGAGGCAACCAAGGAAAGTGAAAAGCAATCAAGAAAGAGCAAGAAAACAAGGTAAAACTTTCATTCTTTGGTAGCTTCTTTCTCCCCCTTCCTCTTGCACGAATTTGACCACCATGAGCCCAAGTCTTATGGGCTGATTTTTGTCCAATTTGTGGAGGGATTAGAGGTTTTAGATGGCAAGGATTAAGAAGGAACCAATAGAATCAAGAAAGGAGCATTAGGAGACAAGATAGAACTATTAGGGATCCAAATGCTCCCTTGTAAATCTGATTTTATATGAATGCTCTTAGACTTAATTGAATGTTTAAACATGCTCCTAAGACCCCTAGAGAGCTTCCCATATGCACCTCCCATCCAAGAAAGCAAAGAAATTGCAAGAAAAATTAATAAACTCTAAGTAGAAAAAGTGTAGTGCATTTGAAGGGATTATAAAAACTGATTTGATTCATGCATTCCCTAGCATATATGAGTGTTTGATTGAGCTCCTCAGACCTCTAAGAAGCCTCCCAAGTGTGTCTCCCATCAAGGAAAAATCAAGAAGGCCATGAACTCTTCTTCCCCCCATAGTCTCGGCCTAGGCAAGTTCTTATAGCTAGGGAGAGTTTTAAATTTTTCTAAGGCTATTCTTGAGTCATATGTGATGAGTGGAGATAAGTAGAGGCCTTAGAAAAAATTTAGAACTCAAAGAATGTGAATTGGTGCCATAGGTTCCATATTAGGACTTAAAAAAGCAACATGATGCTAGGCCCTTTGTTTTAATGATGTGATGACTCCAAGAGGTTTAAAAGGAGTCAAGAATCATAATTGAAAAGAAAGAATGAGGCCTATAAGTCATTTGATGGATGTTGCTTCATTAGGTGTGATTATGGACCATAATGGAGCCTATATAGCAATCTAGTGTTTTATTAAGTGATGTAGCCTTAGAATATGTTTCATAGACCTAATTGGCTCCCATAATTTGTGTCTAGGCCAAGAGACACTATTTCCACCAACTTGTCGGTGTGTGGCTAAAAGAGGAGGCTTGAAAGCTAAGGAAAAAGTGTGTGCTTGTATACAAGGTAGCTCTCTCCACCTTCTCTCATGCATGGATGTGTGTTTAGCTTGTTTTAGAATGTGTGTATGTGTATTTTCAAGCTACGAAAAGTATGCTAGCATGCCTTTATATTCCATGATCCTTGATGCCATGTTATGTTTTAAATGAATCTACGATGTTTGTATGAGTTTGCTTGAGTGAGGAGAGGCCAAGAACTCTTCCCTTTGGTGAGGATGAGCCAATAACCCTTGAGCTTGGTTGAGACATAGCAAAGAGTCTCCTAAAAGCAAAGTAGGCTCCCAAGAGTATGTTGAGTCCAAAGCTCTTAAAGAATAGGTGAGGCAAGTCCAAAATCCATGAGGAGAAATGTGAGGCCAATCCAAACACTTGAGGAACTCTTGAATGTCTTGTATGATTGATTCACATGCCAAGGTTGCTTTGGAAATGTCCATGACTCCTATTTTTTCATACATGCATTTGAAAAGCTTGCTTTGTACATACTATGTGTGATTGAATGGGAAATGAGCTATTGGGATTCTTTGAATCTCATCCCTTCCTCTCCAATGATCTAACATGCTAGGTGGACCAAGTAACTATGGTGAAGGGAGCCAACATCAATGAAGAAGGAAGAATGACAACCTTGTGTCTTGTTTTGTTTATTTTGAGACCATAATGATGGTTCATCATGTATATGAGGTTGTGTATGTACTATGAACGTTGAGACATGTGTAAATACACTATTATGTGATGTTTAGATGTATGATTATGATATATGACCACTAACCCATGTTTTGAGTATGTAAGGTTATAGAATGAGAATTTAAAGTTTGATGAATATGTGTATAAGTGACGGTGGAATGGGAAAAATGAGATGCATGAGATTTAAGACCATTTGGGCAGCTCATACAAGTCTTAAATATGCTTTTAGACTTGCCCAAAAGGTGCCAACATCAAGGGAATACCATTTGGCAATTTTGGTACCCGATATGGAGCTAAAATTGACCATAATGGAACCCTATGCTATTTTTTAGCCAAATGAGTTAATCTTGCCCTAAAACTTGTCATGCAATTAGGTCTCAGTAAGAGCTTTTTGAGAAGCTAAAGATCATAATTTTCGGAGATCTAGATAATATTTGATGAATTTTCAAAGTTGGGATTTTTCATGGATTCTGGTATGGGTACTGTTCATACTGGCAATTTTGAATTCTGTGTCATCTGATGGACAAATGGTGTTCAATGCTTATGAAATTTTACATGCATAAACTAGAGGTCATAAGCTTTCTGTGGCAACCAAGATCACCTCATTTGGAGGTCTGAGCAGTGAGTTATGAATGTTTGAAATTAACTGTCAGTATCAGTAGTGCCCCATGAGTCTAGTTACTGTTCCATAGGGTCCAGCTGACTAAACGTACTTGTTTCATTCTGGAATTATTTTTACTATCAAGTTAACATTTCTAGCTTTCCATAATAACCAAATGTGTATGATTTCAATTTTTATAAAATTAGTTATGAATTTCAGAAATTTGTATCAGTAAACTGAACAACAGCCCAGGCAGCCAGCGACTCTGTAGCTTTTTGGATGTCAAACGTCCTGTGTGATGAATTTTATGACCTGGGCGTATTTTTAGTGTGAAGAAAATATCCTAGATTTCCATAATGACAAAGATTGCATGATTTCTAATTTTCTAGATTTAGTTATAATTTTCCAAAGTTGGGTCAGAAAATGGAGCAAATCTGGCTGAAAATGTGCTTGTTTATTTTGAGCTCCATTTCGGTTTCCATGGGTTGTAGGCATGTTTTTGTGATACAAATGAGTTTTAATAATGAAATTAAATATGAGGACGTATAGTATGAGCTCACACAGTCCACGTGACACTAAATTGAATTTTTTTGACATAGCGCAACGCGAAAAAAGTTTATTATTTTCATCCCCTTTTCATATGATCTTGTGGGATCGATAATACAAAGCTTATAAATGGCATCAAATGAGATATAAGTTATGGTGTTACATAGTAAGATCAGAAGGCATTTGGTTGCGACCAAAATATTGTTAGCTGCAGCCAATAGTGGCGAAGTTGCCCAGGGAGAGCACCAGAGAGCAATTCGCCGCAGCGAATATGGAATTGGTCGCGGTGAAATATGAGAGGCTAAACTAGGAGTAGTCCAGAGGGAAATTAGCTGTGGCGAAGTGGGGAATTGGCCACAGTGAAATTTCATGAAAATGAGCCAGGAATTCTAGAGAGGAATTGGTCGCACCAAAAGGACGTATTGGCCGCAGCCAATAGCGAAAGGCGAGCGAGGGAAGTTCCTGGAGGCTTCTTTGCTGCGGCGCCATGTAGGTTGGCCGCGATGAAGGATAGCCGTGGTGAAATTAGTAATGATGCGAGGGGTGAAGCCAAGGGGAATTGGCCATGGCTAAGGGGGAATTGACCACGGCGAATGTCCTGAAACTCCATATTGACTAGAAAATATTGGTTTTCCATATTGTAACCTTAAGGGATGACTTGTAAATATTAATAGAAGATAAATATGAGTTGGAAATGATAGGTAATAGAACCAAGGCTCATAAATGAATGTTTGTTTCCCCTGATGTACGTAAGTATTGGTAATTTTATGGTTGATGACCCTAATGAAATTAAGGTTCAATTTTTCCCATATATTCCACAATGTAATTAGTTTTAATGATATGTAACCATGGATTATGGTTGTTAATCACATATTTAACCTTAATTACAATGAGAAGAAGTTAGGGTCGTCACATTTTTGGCAAGCTAAATTTGGTAATTTTTGGAGGTCTTTGGAATATTTGGTGAATTGTTGAAGTTGAAAATTTTTCTAGTTTTAGTCATTGGTATGGTACTATAGCACTGGTCCGAAATTAAATTCGATCACTCATGAGGCAAATGATGTCCAATTGCCACGAAATTTTATACATAGAAACTAGACATTCCCAGTGACTTATGAAAACTAGAAGCACCTCATTTAAAGGTCTAGAGAGGGATATATGAATTTTGAAAGATTCTATCCAGTATAAGGAACTTCACCCGACCTCGGTTACTGTTTGATTGGATTTTGAGGTCTGGGCGTGCCTGGACTGGTCTGGAGTTATTTTTTTCCCTCTAGCTAATATTCATAGATTTCTATATTGGTATCATTTGCATGGATTGGATTTATTTTGAATTAATTGGACATTTTTGAAGTTTTCTGTAGAATTTTGTGATAGCTCCAGGGGACAATTTGACCTCTTAGCTATTCTAGAATTTTGTGATAGCCTCAACCATCCTTTGTGATGGATATTTTGATCTGGATATATTTTTAGTATGAAGTAGACATCTGTAACTTTCCAGAATGACCAAGAATGCATGATTTCAATTTTTCTAGAATTAGTTATAAGTTTCCAAAATTTGTGACAGAAATGAGCCAAAGCTGGCCGAAAATGAATGTCTATATTTTATGCTTCATTTCAAGTTTCTTGAGATGTAGGCTACTTTTGATGATCCAAATGAGTTGTATCCATGTAATTAAATATGGGAATGTGTTGTATGAGCTCACACGGTTCATGTGACACTGAACAAAAATTTTATACGTGACACAATACAAAAATAATCAATATTTTGATACCATTTTCTTGCCTCTCATATGAATTAATTGATATGAGGTATAAAGATAATATGGAATGAGCTAAGAAATTATAGTATTACAGACTACAAGGTGGGTGAACACCTTGTCAAATGCTTCATACTTTACAGTTATCTTAGTGACCAATCCTAGGTAACATCTTACTATATAGAACAAAGAAACTTATTCATGAGAACTTGCAACAGGCAAAGATGTGTTTTGTAGATAGGAAATGTAACAAACGTAATTTTCGTAAAACGACGAAATGAGCCGTATAAAAGTAAGTCCTTTGAAATGACCTAGATAATGTCCCAAAAAATTTGAGTTGAGTCCTAGTTTCTTAAAAATGATAATTCTAGGCTCATACGGAAAGAAAAACGGAGTTGGGATGGAGAAATAATTTGCGACGAAAACTGATGAAACTTAATGGCATTTTCGTAAATAAGTGTAAATTTTGGAAAACCATATAGGAGGGCTTTTTAAATGAAAGTTTTGAGTTGTCCAAGGTTCTCAGAGGCCCCAAAAACAATGGGAAGCCCCGGGACTGGTAAAGCCCCTCCGGTGTATGTTTTTCAATGTCAGTTGACCCAAACTTTGACCGATTTGTTCGGTAAAGTTTTAGTTCCAAATTGAGTGATTCCAAAGGTATTTTATTAAATTGGGAACCTAAATTTTATAATGGAAAGGACGGTTCTCAAAAAAGACCTAAAACGAGGCCGAAACGAAATTGCCATTACGAAAGGGCAAAATTAGAAATAAAAGCTTCTAGAATGTCCTAAACACTTCCACACTTTTCTTCCATCTTCTCCCTTTTATTGAGCACGAATTCTTCTACCCAATTTACGAAAAAAATAGCAGCTCCTTAGGTGCATCAAAAGGGGAAGAAAAAGAGGAAGAAAACTAAGGAGAAACTAGGTAATTTCATAGATTTTCTTGCTTCATCTTCCTCCAATATTGTTCTACTCTCTTCCTTCTTTCTTTCCATAGATTTTTTGAATGATTTGGTTCTATTTTTGACCCAAACCTAAAGGGAAAATTTCGAAATTGCCAAGGAGAAGGGAACCAAAGGGGAAAGGCTTTGAAAACAAGCTTGAAACTAAGGTATTTTTCTATTCTTGATGCTTCATCTTGGTTGCTCTTCTTTGTGGTAGTTTCAGACAGCCTAGGGGGGATAAAAGGAGATGAATTTTGGGCAGAACCAAGGGAGAAACCTAGGAAAAAGAGTGCAAAGATTAAGAATATGGCAAGAAATTCAAGTAAAAACCAATGGAAATCAAGATAGAAAAGTGTAGGCTTTCTTAGGGTTTTGTAAAATTTGATTTGGTGTGAGTAATTCATTGACTATTTGAAGCTTGAGCTCCTAAGACCCTTAGAAACCTTCCCAAGTGGCTCTCCCATCAAGGAAAATTTTGAAACTCCATTATGTGCTTGTCTCAGCCAAGAAGGATTTATAGAGCTAGGGAGTGTTTTAATTTGTTCTAGCCTTGGTTTGGGACTCCATATGATGTTAGAAGATGGGAGGAACCATTGGGAAAAATTTAGGAGTCATAGGTTGGGAGATGGGACAATGGTGTCCATAATGGTGCCTTATGAAGCAACTTGGTCTTCCAATGGTGCAATTAAATATGTGATGGCACCAACGACATTAAATGAGTCCAAGAAGTTTAGAAATAATAAGAGAATGGAGCCTAGAACTTAGATGATATGAGTTGCTTCAATGGACCATTTATGGAACCAATTTGCCCATTATGGAACCAAGTGTGTGTTTAAGAGTGAACCTAGTGTCTTGCTTACTTCAAGTGTGTAATTGTGTGATGTTTGTGATATCTAGGTCAAGAGAACCCTACTCCACCTAAGTGCTCTTATGAGACCAAGAAGGGAAAGGAAGTGGCAAAGTAAGCTCACATAAATTAAAAGGTAGCTCTCCACCTCATTCTCTTGCATTCTTGTGTGCATATGTATATGTTGTGTGCTTGTATATGCTCTTGTGATTTGAGAACATGTCGCTTGATGTCTTGAAATTGCATTAGTACCAATGTGTCTTCTTGAATGACTATGGTTGTGGAAAGAACTCATAAGGGTGAGGTGATGCCAAAAGTCCCTTGATGAAGGTGAGGAGATGCCAAAAGTCCCTTGAATGGGTGAGGCTAGGTCAAAAGTCCCTAGGCCAAGAGTGAGGCAAATCCAAAAGTCTTAGAAATAGGGTGAGGCTAAATCAAAAGTCCCTAGAGCATGAAAGTGGTATTGACATGTTAATGTGGCATGAAATGAGATTTATTGCACACTTTATGCTCGCATATTCATATACTTGATGTGTGTATGCCTTGAATGTGGTGTGAATGGATGTGTGAGCTATTAAGATTCTTGAATCTCACCCTCCTTTCCCTCTCATGCTTAAAATGTCTAGGTGGTGCCCAAGGCCAAGGAAATGAGCCAAGAACACTAAATGGCTACACTTTGTGTAATTTGTAATGTAAATTGTAATGGAGTGTCAAGAAGCATTGTACATTTTATTTTTGGTTGTGTAATACCTTGAGCATATGTAATATGATGTATAGACTATATGTATAATGTATGAAGTATTAAATCAATGAAGATATGTAAGTGGACCCTTGAATGGCATGTGTGTTTAGTGCATAAATGAATGTTGAGAGACCAAAATAAGGTGCATGGGGTTTGGGGACTATTTGGGCAGTCTCTACATGTCATATTTGTGCTTTGAAACTTGCCCAAGAGGTGCCAAACAATTAAGAAAGCTATTTGGACAAATTGGTTACCCATATGGAGCAAAAATTTGCAATTTTTAAGAGGCTATACCACTTTTTATCCAAATGAGCTCTTCTTGGTCTAAAATTTGGCAAGAATCTAGAGCTTATTGAGATATTTTTGGTAAGCTAAATTTGGTAATTTTTGGAGTCTGTGGAATATTTGGCGAATTGTTGAAGTTGAGAATTTTTTGGTTTTGGTCCTTGGTATTGTAGCACTGGTCCAAAATTAAATTCTGTTCATTCATAGGGCAAATGATGTCCAATTGACACAAAATTTTATACAAGAAAACTAGACATTTCCAGTGATCTGTGTCAACTAGAAGCATCTCATTTGGAGGTCTAGAGAGGGAGATATGAATTTTGAACATTCTGCCCAGTATCAGGATCCTTACCCGACCTGAGTTACTATTCTATTGAATTCTGAGATTTGGGCTACCTGAGCTAGTTTGGAAATATTTTTTCCTCTAGATAACATCTATAGCTTTCTATATTGGCTATCATTTTCATGGATTGGATTTTTTGGAATTAATTGGACATTTTCAAAATTTGCTACAAAATCTGTGATAGCATCAGGAGGTAGTTTGACCTCTGGACCTTTTTAGATGTCAAATACCCTCTATGATGGATTTTACGGTCTCTTCATATTTTTAATATGAAATAGACATCCGTAGCTTTCTAGAATAGCTAAGAATGTATTATTTCAATTTTTCTAGAATTAGTTATGATTTTTCAAAGTTCAGCTAGAAAAGGGGTCAAATCTGGCCGAAAATAAACCTCCATATTCTAGATTCCATTTCAGTTTTCATGAGTTTTGGGCATAATTTTATGATGCAAATGAATTGTATACATGTAATTAAATATGATAAAGTATAGTATGAGATCACTCGGCCCACATGGCACTGAACGGAATTTTTAGACGCGACGCAACACAAAAATAATCAATACTTTAATGCCATTTTCTTTCCTTCACATGAATTGATTGATATGAGTATAAAAATAGCATGGAATGAGCTAAGAAATTATGGTATTATAGGAAATATGTAATACCATATTATTTCTAACATTGATCCTCTTATGTGCATGTGGGATTATACCATTCTTCAAGAAATCCCAAGAAAATGCATTAAAATAATGAATTAAATTGAGTTACGTAGGGGATAAATTTTTCATTTCGCGTCTCCAGGACCCCATGAACTCACCAATAACATTTTATAATTATTTTTCATTCATACAAATCATAAAATTCTTAAAAATTAGCACAAACCACAGATTAAGAGTCAAAAACCTCAAATAATCACATTTTGCCGCGAGTTCCAAGATAGCAGAATTTAAGGCAACATTGAAAAATCTTAACTAAATGTAGAAAATTAAAAATCATATGAACCATAGTTTTCTAGAAAAGCTTTGAATGTCAACTTTACATAAATAAGTTCCAAACACAAAAATCTCATCTGGACTATTGAGCTGTCTAGAAATCTGATATATCTTATTGATATAAATTTTGAAATTCATAATTAATTTCACAAACATCCAATCCATGCAATCTATACCAATTTGGAAAGCTACAAATGCTAACTAGAGGAAAAAAATATTTTTAGACCAATCTAAGCGCATTCAACCCTAAAAATAATCAAACAGTACCATGGGTCTAGAGGTGCATCAGGAATAGAATAGCAACTTCAAAATTCACATCTCCCTCTTTAGACATCCAAATGAGGTGCTTCTAGTTGGTACAAGTCACTGGAAAAGTCTTGTTTCTCCCTATAAAATTTTGTGACAATTGGACATAATTTGATCCATGAATGATAGAGAACAAATTTCAGACTAGATGAATAGTGCATTGACCAAAACCAGAAAATTTGCCACTTCAAAATTCAATTCTGTAGACTTCCAAATAATACCCACTTTTACTTCCTAAAAATTTCTCAATAAGCTCTAGATTCATGCCAAATCTTAGATCAAGAAGAGCTTATTCGGATGAAAAGTGGTATAGCTCACCAAAATGGTCATTTTTGCTCCATATGAAGTACCAACTTTGTCCAATTGGCCTTCTTTAATGTTTGGCACCTCTTAGGCAAGTTCAAAAGTATGAATATGACATGTGTGAACTGCCCAAATAGTCCCAAACTCCATGCATCTTAATTTGACCATTCCACATCTAAAATACATATGTAACTCTAAGCCCTCAAAGTACCAAGATCCACATTTATATTGATTTCATGCCACCTGTGGTGCATACAAGATTTATACATCATATTACAATTGTTCATAGTCTTACATCACAAAAATAATATGTACAAAGTAACTTTGATATTCCATTACAAGTAAGGTTACATAATAAACAAAATCAAACTTCTCAAGGTTCTTAGCTTACATTCCTTGTCTCTTGAATTTCACCTAGACATTTTTAAATGATGGAGGGAAGGGGAGTGAGATTCCTAGTATCTCAATAGCTCACACACCTATTCACACACACATTCAAGGCATATATACATCAAGTGTGCAAATAAACAAGCTACTAGAACCATAAATGCTCATTTACAAAATGTTCATGCCATACTTTCACATCAAGCCATCAAGAAGCTCTAGGGACTTTTGGTTTTGCCTTACCTATTTCTAAGACTTTTGGATATACCTCACTCTTGGCCTAGGGACTTTTGACCGAGTCTCACCTATCCAAGAGATTTTGGCCTAGCCTCACCTATGCTTTGAGACTTTTGGCACTTCCTTATCTACATTAAAGGGCTTTTGGCATCACCTTACCCTTATGAGCTATTCTCGCTATTAATAGCATTCAAGACAACACATTGGTACCAATGCAATCTTAAGACATCAAGTGGCACATTCTCATATCACAAGAGCACACACAAGCACACAAAGACATACATATGCACACAAAAATGCAAAGAGAATAAGGTGGAGAGCTACCTTGAATTTATGCAAGCTTTCTTAGTCTTTCTCCTTCCCTTTTTCGGCTTCACAAGTACACCTAGGTGGGTGGTGTTCTCTTGACCTAAACACTATAAATAACACACAATTATACACTTGAAGTAAGCCAAGACATTAAACACACACTTGGTTCCATAAGTGGCATAATGGCTTTATAAATGGCCTATTAGAGCAACCTTCACAATTCAAGCTTTAGGCTCCCATTTCTTTCCATTTCTAGGAGATGATGTTAGAGAGTCCATAGGGTTTATGAGGAAAAATTTGAATAGTTACAGTGCTACACACACTATAATGAGCCATGATTTCAATCCATTTTCTTCTTGAAACCCATGTATGAAGCATGTATGGAATATGATATATGGGAAAGTAAGGCTAAAGTGATATGGTGTTACACCTTGAATATTTTGTCATGCCAATATAGATTATCCAAATATCTTATGTCATAGTTCTCATTTAACAACAATTAATTAATTTCACACTTTCAACAGTAGAAATTACTATTATTAAAGCCTCAAATGAGCCAATTGTGCACAGATAGAGAATTCCATTATTTTATCCTCCAAATTCATGCTAAACAATTTCATTGTGCTTAGGATATCACAATAAGAAGCATAAATTTTGTGGTTTGCTTTGATGTACAATTTCCCCACTTTAACACATATTAGGGGGAAAATTTTGAAAAATCATAACTTGAGCTACACAATTTCAATTTTTGCAAACTCAGTGGCCAAGAAAAGTTTATAATGAGAACTACATACTATAAAAGTTTTAGGCCAAAGCAAGTTCATTTGGTCTCTCAAAACCTGGAAAATAGAAATTGAACCATATGAACAGTAACCAGCAAATTTTGAAAAATAGCTAATTTCAAAAATTTATAGAATATTCTACAAAGATTTAAAAATTGTGTTCTTTATCTTTGTGAAAAACTCTTAATGTGCTCTAAATATTTGCCAAATTTTAGCCTAAAATTCGTCCATTTTTTTTGTTAATGGTTTATGGACATTTTATAACTCAAAGAATAAAAATTTTGGTCCAAAATAGTTATAAATGAGCCTTATTATGCCATGTTTCCATTTTGGCATATTTTAAATGATAATTGCATCATATTTAGCTAGCTCAATGTAATACATTAACCTCCTTATCCTTTCATTTCTATTACAAGCTTTAGTTTGAAGCAATTACATGGGGAAAATAGCATATTTAATGATATATAATTGCATTACGTAAGGCCCAAAGATTTCATTTCATGCTTTATGGACCATATAAACTCATTCACATCATTTTCTACACATATTACATCCATACAAGTCATAAACATCACAAAATGTCTCATCCATCTTGGGTTGGAACCATACATTAGAAAAATAGTAGTTTGCTCTCAAGTTTTGTTGTCACCATTTTCTGATATAAACTTTGAAAATTCATAACTAATTTTAGAAAAATCAAATTACATATATGATAGCTTTCTAGAAAGCTCTAGATGTTACATTACAACTTAAAATGGTTCCAAAGTAAGAAAACTACATTTACCTTAAGAAAATTAGCGAAATAGTAACTTAGGTCGCCTTTCAAATAGCTCCAGGACTTGAAACTTTAAAATTCATTTCTCTCTCTACAGAGCTCTAAATGAGGTGATCTTGGTGGTTATGGAAATCTTGTGATGCCTAGTTTATGCTTGTACATAAGCATTGGACTTCATTTGGGCCATGAGTGATATAGAAATATAAACTAACCATATGAACAATGCTCATACCATTTTTGTGTAATTGGGCCTACTTTGAAAAATCATAATAAATTCTTTGGAGCCCAAATTAAGTGCTCTTTGGCTCTATAAAAATCTCTAGATGAACCTTACTTGCTAGCCAAATTTCATGAAAAAAATCATCCATTTGGTCAGAATTTACTTTAGCTCAAGAATTGGTCACTTTAAGGTTCAAAGTGGGTCATAAGGCATCAAATGGCTCTCTTATCATTCCATAGCCACTTGAACACATCTGATAACACAATCACAACTGAGGGAAGTGTAATATCTGGTTCTCCAAAAATGATAGAAAACATAAGAAACGTAATATACAGTTTCTCCATAAACAAACGAAATTCATCGGATACAATAGGAAGTCCCCTGAAATAAATTAATTAAGGTCCTAAAAAATTTAGGAAGCATTCTAGACTCCTAAAAATGAGAATCCCAAGCTCAGATGAAAAGAAAAATAGAGCTAAAATGAAGAAATAAAATGTAACAAAAGGTTGACGAAACATAAGGGCATTTTCGTCATTTGAGAAATTTTGGAATTAACACAGGAAGGCTTTTTAAATGAAAATTTTGAGTTCTCCAAGGTTCTCAGGGGCACTGGAAACCATAGGAAGCCTAGGGATAGCTAAAGCCCCTCCAGTGAATGTTTTCTAATGTCGGTGTACCTGAACTTTGACGGATTCGTTCGGAAAGCTTTTAGCTCTGATTCAAGTGGTTCTAAAGGCATTTTACTAAGTTGGGAACCTAAATTTCATAATGGAAAAGAAAATTATCAAAAAGGAGCTAAAACGAGTTAGAAATGAAAATGCCAAGAATGAAGGGCATAATAGAAATTTTTGAAAAGTCCTTCTTAAACCCTTTATATATATGAGGCACCCTTCTTCTCCCCTCATTTAGGTAGACGAAATTCTACCCCAAAACCAGAGAAGAGAGACAGCTCCTAGGTGCACCAAGAGAAGAAGCTTTAGAGGAAGAACAGGCAAGGAAAAGGTAAGGATTTCTTGGTTTCTCTTTAGCAAATCCATCCTCCTCCACTTTCCCTTCTTTCCCAAAGAATTTTTTATGTATTTGGGACTATTTTGAGGTTAGACCAATGGGAAAAAATTCTGATTTGAAGAGAGAAGGCCAAAGAAAGTGAAAAAAAGCAAGAAAACAAGGAAAAATAAGGTAAAATCTCCATCTTATAATAGCTACTCCTTTCCCCTCCTTCTCCCTATTTCGCCCCATATATGTAGCTACAAGAGGGCTTGAATTTTGGGCAGAACCAAGGGTGAATTCTATGAATTTAAGGGAGGAGAGTAAGAATATGGAAAGAAATTCAAGAAAAGGCAATTGATTTTCAAAGTGGCAAACCTAGGGTTTCAAGGGCTCCCTTGAAAATCTGATTTGATGTAATTATTTCTAGGCCTAAATGAATGTTTAAATGAGCTCCCAAGATCCCTAGAAGTCTCCCCATATACATCCTCCATCAAGAAAATAAAGCAGACTCCATGGAGGCCAAAAAAAGGCATAGGCTTGGCCTAACATGGTTGAGACACCCAAGGAGAGTTTTTAATTTTTTCAAGCCCATTTTTGAGTCATATATGATAAATAAAAATAAGGGGAAACCTTGGAAAAAATTTAGGAGGCCTAGAGAATGAATTGATGTCTTAGGTTCCATTATATGACCTAAAGAAGCAATATGTAGTTAGGCTTTGTTTTAATTATGTGATGATTCCAAGAGACATAAAAGGAGTCAATAATCATATATGAAAGGAAAGAATGGAACCTAGAACTCATTTGATGAGTGTTGCTTCATCTTGGAACCATAAAGGGATTAATAGACTAAGCTAGTATTTAAGGAAGATGTGTGGCCTTGGAATTAACTCTATGAACCTAATTGGCTTCCATAAATTGTATTTAGGCAAAAAGAAATGATCTCCACCTTCTTAGGTGTGTAAGGTCAAGGGAGGGGACTCAAAGCTCAAGGAAAAAGTGTGGAAATGCAAGCAAGGTAGCTCTATCCACCTTCTCTCATGCATAAATGTGTACTTATATTATCTTTGAATGTGTGTATATATGTTTTGAGCTATGAAAAGTATTTTAGCATGAGCTTTTATTCTATGGTACCATGATAATGTTTTATGGATTCAAATGATGTTTTATATGCTTACTTTGGCTTGCTTGAGTGTGGTGAAGCCAAGAACTCTTAGTCATGGTGAAGATGAGCTAAGAACCATTAAAGTTGTTTGAGACAAAGTGAAGAGTCTCCCAAAAGTAAGGTTGACTCTTAAAAGTAAGGTTGAGTCAAAAACCTCTTAAAGAAATGGGTAAGGCAAGTCTAAAATCCAAAAGTGAATGGGTGAGACTAGTCCACTTACTTGGCTAGCCTATATATGCTATTAAGACTTGTTCAAATGTTAAAGATATCTCTTGAATGATTGCACATGTCAATATGCTCATGCATGCATTTGTAAGACTTGGTTTGCATACTTTATGTGTGATTGAAAGGGAGATGAGCTATTGGAATTCTTTGAATCTCATTCCCTCCTCTCCAATGTTCTAACATGCTAGGTGGGCCAAGAGAATAATGAAATGGGAGCTAACCATTTGAGAGATGAGAGCATGGCATCAAAGTATATAGATTTTGTTTCTTTAAGGCCATATGAATGACAAATGTTGTAATATATGGTTGTGTATGTCTTATGATGTTATGAACATATATAATTATGCTAATGTATCATGTATAAATGAGATTTAAGGTTATATGTGTGGAAATGTGCATTTTGGACATGTAATGGTAAAACTAGTGTCATGGAAATGCATGTATAAATGGAAGTGGAATGACCAAATTGAGATGCATGAGGTTTGGAACCACTTGGGCAGTTCACACAAGTCATATTAATGCTTTTAAACTTGCCCAAGAGGTTCCAAACACTAAGGGAAGTCATTTGGACACATTTGGTATCTAATGTGGAGCAAAATTTACCATATTGGAAAGCTATATCACTTTTTGTCTAAATGAGTACTTTTTTATCTTAGATTTGGCATGCATTTAGAGCTTATTAAGAGATTTTTGAAAAACTAAAGTACAAAATTTTTGGAGGCCTATGGAATATTTGATGAATTTTCAAAGTTAAAAAATTTTCTAAAATTGGTTTATTGTACTATTCACTCAGGTCTGAAATTAAATTCTGTTACTCATGGGAAAAATGATGTCCAATTGCCACGAAATTTTACAAGATGAAACTAGACCTTCCCAGTGACTTATTCCAACTAGAAGCACCTCATTTGGATGTCTAAAGAGAGAGGTATGAATTTTTGAAGTTTCTATCCAGTATCGGGCTTCCAAATAGACCTAGGCTACTGTTTGATTGGTTTTTGAGTCCTAGACGTGCCTGAACTGATCTAAGTAATTTTCCACTCTAGCTAATATTTGTAGCTTTCTAGATTGGTATCATTTTCATGGATTGGATTTTTGTGAAATTAATTAGACATTTTTGAAATTCATAGCAGAAATCTGTATCAGTATCAGTAGCTAGTCGAACCTCTACACCTTTTTGAATATCAAACATCTTTTTTGTAACGTTTCATGGCCTGGATATATTTTTACCATAAAGTGTACATCTGTAGCTTTCTAGAATGGTAAATAATGCATGATTTCAATATTTCTAGAATTAGTTATGATTTTCCAAAATTTGTGACAGAAAGTGAGAATTTCTGACTGAGGCTACATCATGAAATTTTGTGTGTCTCTTGCCTTGCACGAGTTTTAGGCCACTTTTAATGATGGAATTAAGTTGTATCTATGTAATTAAATATGATAATATGATATATGAGCTTACATGATACACAGGATATCGAATTTGAAAAATCTATACGCTACACAACGCTAAAATATTCATTATTTAATGTCATTTTTCTTGCCTCTTATGTGAGTTACATGGTTTAAGACATGAGAATAGCATAAGACAAGCTAGAAATTTATGGTATTATAGGAAGCATCTCAAATGGTATACAAAACATTATGGAGCTCAATTTCACTATGTCACTCACATTTATACACATACATACATAGGCTCATGGGTGTCAAAAACTTGCATATTCATTCATGCAATTTTAAATTCTATTCATACATCATATTTACATACATTTGATTATACTCAATGGTTTACATCACATAGATACAATTCTTGACATCAAAATGCTATCAAAGTGACCATTTAGCTACTCCATTGTCAAAGTCTTGCTTCTCAAGGTTGTTGGCCTCTATTTCTTTGTCCATTTGGCTCACCTAAACATAATTAGGCATATGGAGGGAAAGAGAGAGATTCAAAGAATCTCAGTAGCTCTTTACCCTTTCAAACATACATAATGGATGCATATACATGTAAAAAAATGCATGCATGACTTTCAAGCTACTAGTGAACATATATATAGCATTTTCCATGTTCAAAAAACTCATACATAGCATACATAGACTCTTAAGGGTATCAGTCTAGCCTCACCCATTTTCCTTGGGACTTTTGGATTTATCTTACCTATTTTCAAGGGACTTTTGACTAAGTCTCACTCTTCTTGAAACTTTTGGCTTTGTCTTACCCAATCCTAAGGACTTTTGGCTCATCTTCACCTATGCTAAGGGACTTTTGGCATCACCATACCTATTCAAGCCAAAACACATTCATAAACTCATTTCAAAATGCATAATGGTACCATAGCAAGTATGCAATAGCTAGCAACATGTTTTATAGTTCAAAAATACATACAAGTACTCAAAGACAAGCACACATTCAAGCCACACACTTTTCCCTTACACTTGTCTTCCCCTTTCTGGCCAAGCTCATGGAATTAGGTGGCACTTGATTCTTTTGGTCTACACATATCAAATGAGGCATGAATCACTCATAAGAACAATTTTTAGCTTCTCACAAGCTCTATGTTATGCTACTTTCTCATATGTCTCCATATTGCTTCCATACAAGACACAATGAAGCAATTATTGGAATTCAAGATCTTGGCTTTATTTTCTCCTTCAATTTAGGTCTCTTGACTCCATTTAGACTCCTTAGAGTCATCACAAATTCATTCTAAGGAGCCTACCTATAAGTTGCTTCTTTATATCTCATTATGGAACCTACACTTCTATTTCACAATCTATGGCTTCTAAATTTTTTTCAAGACTTCCTTTGATGTTCTTCCATCATATCTGTAATGTCCGATTTTCGGCAAAATGATGAAAATGGATACATTTTCAAAGAAAGTCCTTTGAAATGAATTATTAGAGGTCCAAAAAAATTAGAATAATAATCTCGACATTAAATAATGAATTTAGAAGCCCAGAGGTACATTAAAACAAAGGTTAAAATGGCCAGATGAAATTTAACGAAATTGTTACAAAACGTAATGGCATTTTCATAATTTTGGGCAAATTTTAGATTTCCCATAGAAGGGATTTTTAAATAGAAAATTTGAGTTTTTCGAGATTCTTAGAGACCCTAAAAACCATGGGAAGCTTTAGGATAGTTCAAACCCTTTTGGTGGATATTTTCTAACACGATTGACTCGAACTTTGACTTTTTTGTTCAAGAAGGTTTTAGCTCCAATTTGAGTGATTCCAAAGGCATTTTATAAAATTAGGAATCTAAATTTTATGGTGGAAAAGACAGTTTTCAAAAAGAAGCTAAAACAAAGCTAAAACAAAAATGCCAAGATGAAAGGGCAAAATTAGAATTTTTGGGAAATGGAAGTTTCTTGAATGCTCTTTATATCTCTCACCTCTTCTCCCTTTTCCTAGATTAACTTGTTTCTACCCTTAAACCAGAGAAAGAAGCCAACTCTTAGGTGCACAAGGAGAGGAGATTTTGAAGAGAGAGAAAGCAAGGAAAAGGTAAGAAAATTCATGGAAATTCAAGCTTTCTCTTTTGCAAGTTGCTTTTCCTTCTTCTCCTCTTTATTTTCATGGATTTGATGAAGTTCTTGGATCTATTTTGAGGACAGAATAGAGGGAAAATTTTGAATTCAAGGAGAGGAAGCCAAGCAAGGTGAAAAACAAGCAAAGAGAACTAAGAAAACTAAGGTATTTTGTCATCTTCATACTTGATTCTCCTTCTTACTTTTCTTCCATGTTGTTCGACCTAGGTAAGGCCAGCCCTAAGCGGTTGAGTTTATAGCTAAACCAAGAATAAATCTCAGGAAAATGAGAGAGGAGAACAAGAATATGCAAAGAAAACAACAAACTAACCATTGGATTTTAACATAGAAAAGTTAGGGTTTCAAGTGTCCCTTTAAAATTTTGATTTGTTTCAAGGATTCCTAGGCCTAAATGAGTATTTGGATGAACTCCTAAGATCCTTAGAAGGCTCCTCACATGCATCTTCTATTAAGAAAACAAAGCAAACTCCAAGGGTGCCAAGAAAGGAGCATGTCTCGCCCTAAAGGATTCAAGGCACCTAGGGGTAGTTTTGAATTTTTCCAAGCTTATTGTTGAGTCATATATGATCGGTGAAGATTAGGGGAAGCCTTGGAAAAAATTTAGGAGGCCTAGGGAATGAATTGGTAGTGTAAGTTCCATATCATGTCTTAAGGAAGCAACACCTAGTTAGGTTTCTTATCTTAATTGTGTAATGGCTTCAAGAGGTCTAAATGGAGTTAAAAACGATAGATGGAAGGAAAGAATGGAACCAAGAATTTGAATTTTTGATGTTGCTTCATTAGGCACATTTTGGAACCATAAATGAACCATAAGATAAATCTAGTGTTCCAAATAAATAGGTAACTTTAAGAATGGTTCCAAGAGCATAATTGGTTTCTATTTTATGTATTTAGGCCAAAGGAAACAAACTTCACGTCATTGTGAGCATGTGACTAAGGAAGGGAGTGCATTTCCAAGAGGGAAAGTGTGCTTGTGTGACAAAGGTAGCTCTCTCTTCTTTCTTTCATGCATAGATGAATGTTTGTCTTGTCTTTGAATGTGTGTATGTATGTTTTAAGCCATGAAAAAGTATTCTAGCATGTATTCATATGCCATGGTACCATGATGTTGTTTTATGCATTCAAATGACACTTGTGTACTTGCTTTGGTTTGCTTGAGTGTGGTGAAGAGAAGAATCCACTAGCCATGGTGAGGATGAGCCAGAACCCTCAAGAATGGTTGAGACAAAGTTTAGAGTCTCCCAAGAGTAAGGCTTAGTTCAAGGCCTTTAAGAAAAAGGGTGAAGCAAGTCCAAAATCCTTGAAGAAAATAGGTGAGGCTAATCCACTTGCTTAGCAAGCCTATGTATACTTTGTATGACTTCTTGAATGCCAAGAATGCTTCTTGAATGCTCATATGCTTCATAATGTTCATGCATACATTTTTAGACATGGATATGCATTCTTTATGTGTGATGGAAAGGGAGATGAGTTATTAGAATTCCTAGAATCTCATTCCTTCCTCCCCACATATCTAATATGTCTAGGTGGACCAAGTAAGCCAAGAAATGGGAGCCACTAAGCTTGAAGAGGAAAGTTTGACAACCAAGTGTATGAAAATGCCAAATGGTAGCCATATGAGTGGCATATGATGTAATCCTTTATTATATATATTGTATGACTTCATGAACATATGTAAATATGTAAATGTATGATATATAAATGAGATTTAATGTCATATGCATGAAACATCTTGAATTACTACTAGGAAGCTTCATCTTGGCCTAGGTGCAAGTAAATCCCTAGGTTTGCTAACTTGTTTTCTAATGCATCTTAATTGAATTTCTTTGCATATTTTTGTTCCTCACATTCCAAAACCTAAGTTCCCTCCTTGGTTGGGTTAGAATTAATCTATTCTTGGCTAGGCCTATAGTTGGTCGAAACATGCATGCAAGAGAAGCAATAAGGAAGTGCAAGAAGAGCCATGATTCTTACCTTATTTCAAAGTTTTTTCGAGATTCTTTTCATTGCTTCAAGCTTCTCCTTGAGATTTTAAGCTCTTTCCTCTGGACCAGCCACAAAATAGCCCCATATGAATCACTAAAACCATAGGAAGGAAGAGGAGAAGGAGGGGAACAATTTTACTAAAGGAAGAACTATGAAAATCTAAGAATTTCCTTACTTTTTCCTAGATTTTTCTTCCCTTTCTTCCTCCCTTCTTAAGCGTGCTTCTTTGTCAGTATCTCTTCTGGTCTTACACATAAGCAAAGTTGGTTTGGAAAGGGAGAGGAAGGAGGACATGTTTTGTAACACCATATTTATTTAGCCTATCTCATCTCATTTCTAATTGCATTCCCTTGATATAGCAAGCTTCTAAGAAAAACGTTATTAAAATATTACATTATTTTTGCATTACATCACAAATAAAAATTTTACTTTATGTCTCGTGGACTATATGAACTCATCCATCTCATTATCCTATTTAAATACATATATACAACTCAAAAACATCTCAAAATGTTGCCAAAAACTCAAGCTCATAACACATATATGTAAAAATCACATGTTCAGCCTCGGGTTGGTGTGCTAAGTTACTATCATAAATTTGAAAAATCATAACTAATTTCAGAAAAATCAAAATCAAGCACACTATACCATTCTAGAAAGCAACAGATGTATACTTTATGATAAAAGTAAGTCCAGACCAAAATAGAAATGTCTAGCTACGGGGAATTGATGAAACAATACGTAGACTCAACTAGCACTACTAGTACTGACACAGAATTTCAAAAATTCATATCTCCCTGCTTAGACATCCAATTGGTGTGATCTTAGTGGCCATAGAAAGCATATCATGTCTAGTTTATGCTTGTAAATTTCATGAGCATTGGACACCATTTGACCCTCAAATAACATAGGAGAAGAAACTAACTATATGAACAGTAATCATACCATAATAGCATAAATTTGGCAACTTTAAAAATTCATAATTAATTCCACAGAGTTTCAAATAATCTAATCTTTAACTTTTTAAAAATCTATGGATGAGATTTATATGCATGCCAAATTTCATGAGGAAATTCATTCATTAGATCATATCTTGATATTGGGTTCCAAAATGGTCCAAATTTGCTTCCAAGACCTTTATGGTCACTTGAGCATGTGGGAAAGCACCAAAATGGTATATTAAACATGTCTTAAAGGTCTACAAACCCAAATTTCATAAACTCACTCTCTCACTCCATGTCATACACAAGAGCATACAAGCTTTATCTTGCCATTCAATGTTAAGAAATTGCTATATCATTCACATGACATCAATTCTCATATATATATATATATATATATATCAAGTATCCATATAATTACACATATTGAAATGGGTATACAATATATTCATCATAAGGTTACATCATATGTCATCAAAATGGTTACAAGTAAAATAAATAACACATTTCTTGGTCAATATTTCTCCTTCAAGCTTGGTAGCTTCCATTCCTTTGTTCACTTGGTCCACCTAGACATGTTAGGTAATAAGGAGGAAGGAATGAGATTCTAGGAATCCTAATAGCTTTTCTCCCTTTCATCATATATAAGGATGCAAATTCAAGTCTAAAAATACATTTATGGATATCATGGAATGCATGATCATACATGGAACATTTCTTGCATTCAAGAAGTCACAATAAGCATATATAGGCTTGCCAAGAAAATGGTTTAACTTCACCCATTCTCTTTGGGATTTTGGACTTGCCTTACCCATTTTTCTTAAGGGACTTTTGACTTAGTCTCACTTTTTAGAAACTTTTGGCTTTGTCTCACCCATTCTTGGGGGCTTTTGGCTCATCCTCACTCTAGCTAGGGGACTTTTAGCTTCACCACACTCAAGCAAACCAAAACATATTTATAAAGCATCATTGAAGTGCATAACAAAGCATCATCATACCATGGCATATAGATACATGCTAGAAACATCTTTCATAACTTAAACATACACACACATATTCAAAGACAAGAACAACACCCAATCATGCATGAGAGAAAGAAGAGAGAGCTACCTTCATTACACAAGCACACTTTTTTCCTTGAAAACTCATCTTTTCCCTTGGCCACTCACTCACAAAGATGTAATACTTGATTCCTTTGGCCTAGACATATCATATGGAAGCCAATTACACTCTTAGAACAATTTCTAAAGCTACACATGTACTTGAAAAGCTAGATGGCTCATATGGTTCAATTATGGTTCCATATGGCACCTAATGAAGCAACCTTGGGAAAACATGATCTTGGTGTAACACCATAGTTTCTAACTTACTTCTTATCATTTGTAAGTCTCACATCATGAATTACACAAAGGGAATGGAAAAATGGCATTAAAATAATGCATTATTTAGCATTATGTTGCATATAAAAATTTTATTTGGTGTCACGTGGATCATGTGAGCTCATAAATCACACTCTCATATTTAATTACATGAATATAACTCATTTTCATTATCAAAAGTGGCCTACAACTCGTGGAAATCAAAGGGAAGCATAAAATATGTGTGTGCATTTTCAGACAGAACTTTACCATTTCTGTCACAAATTTTGAAAAATCATAACTAATTCTAGAAAAATTGAAATCATGCATTCTTGGCCATTCTAGAAAGATACACATGTCTAATTTATGCTAAAAATAAGTCTAAACTATGAAATACAACATAGAAGATGTTTGACATTCGAAATTGTCCAGGGGTCTGGTTGTCCACTGGTGCTGTCACAAAATTATGCAGCAAACTTCAAAAATGTCCAATTAATTCTAAAAAAATCCAATCCATGCAAATGATACCAATATGGAAATATGTAGATGTCAGATAGAGGTAAAAAATAACTACAGATCAGTTCAGGCACACCCAGACCTCGATACCAATCAAATAGTACCTGAGGTCAGTTAGAGTACTTGGTACTAGATAGAATTTTTGAAAATTCATATCTCCCTCTCTAGACCTCTAAATGAGGTGCTTCTAGTTGGCACAAGTCACTAGTAATGTATAGTTTTTCCATATAAAATTTTGTGACAATTGGACATCATTTGGGCCTTGTGTGATAGAAATCATTTTCAGACCTGAGTGAACAATGACATGACCAAAACCAAAAATTTTGCTAACTTTGAAAATTCATCAAATATTCTCTAGACCTCTAAAAATTCTTTTCTTTAGCTTTGCAAAAAATCTCTCAACAAGATATAATTACATGCCAAGTCTTAGATCAAGAAGAGCTCAATTGGACAAAAAGTGATATATGGTTCTATTATGGTTAATTTTTGATCCATATGGGATACCAAAGTGTCCAAATGTTCTCTCTTAATGTTTGGCATCTCTTGGGGAAGTCTAAAATCATGATTATGACTTGTATGAACTATCAAGTGGTCCCAAACCTCATGCATCTCAATTTGGCCATCTCACTTGCATTTGTACATACTTGCATCAAACTTTGAAGAAGCACAATTTTCCATTACATACTCAAATTACATTCTATCATTCACATAACATATTCTCTCATTTCTACATCACATCTTAACATAATTACATATGTTTCAAAGGTCATAGACCATATACAACAATGGATTACATCATTAGACATTAATATGACCTTAAAGAACTAAAAACTATGCACTTTAATGTCAAACTCTCATTTCTCATGTGGTTGGCTTCCATTCCCTTGATATCTTAGTCCACCTAGCATGTTAGATCATTGGAGAGGAGGGAATGAGATTCAAAGAATCCCAATAGTTCATTTCCCATTCAATCATATATAAAAGATGCAAAAATAAGTTTTATCAATGCATGTATGGCATGTGGACATGTGTAATCATTCAAGGAACATTCTTGGCATTTGAAAAAGTCATACATAGCATACAAAGGCTTGCCAAGCAAGTGGATTATCCTCACCTATTTACTTGTGGATTTTGGACTTGCCTCACCCATTCTTTAAGAGGTTTTTGGACTCAATCTTACTCTTGGGAGTCAACCTCACTTTTGGGATACTCTTTACTTTGTCTTAACTAATTTTAAGGGTTATTGGCTCATCCTCACCATGGCTAAGTGTTCTTGGCCTCACCACACTCAAGCAAACCAAAGCAAGCATCATAAACATCATTTGAAAACATAATGCATCATCATGATACCATGGAGTAGGAGCTCATGCAATAACATTTCTCATAACTTAAAATGCACATACACACATTCAAAGACAAGTAAAGCAAACAATCATGCTTGAGAGAAGGAGGAGTGAGTTACCTTGGAAGCAAACACACACTTTTCTCCTTCAATCAATGCTCCTTTTCTCGGCCTCACACACACAATGGCGTGGGAATGATTTCTCTTAGCCTAAACATAATTTATGGAAGCTAATTAGGTTGATGAAATTAATTCTAAGGCCACACAACTTGCTTAGACACTAACTAAACCTATAAACCCCTTTATGATTCCAAAAATGCACCTAATGAAGCAACACCCATCAAGTAAATTCTAGGCTCTATTTTTTTCCTTTCATATATGATTCTTGACTCCTTTTAAGCCTCTTGGAGTCATCACACAACTAAAATAAGGAGCCTAACTACATGTTGCTTCTTTAGGCCATATTATGGAAAATAAAGCACTAACTCATTCTCTAAGCTTCCTAAATTTTTCCCAAGGCTTCCCCTTGTATTCATTTATTATATATGACTCAAAAATGGGCTTAGAAAAATTTAAAACTCTTCCTAGGTATATGAACCTCTCTTGGCCGAACCTATGTTAGGTTTTATACTCTATGGACTTTGCTTTATTTTCTTGATGGAGGAAGCACATGGGGAGACTTCTAAGGATCTTAGGAGCTCATTAAAACACTTATTTAGGCATAGGAATTAAGAAATCAAATCAGATTTTGTGAGGAACACTTGAAACCCTAGAAATTGCATCTTGAATTTCCATGGTTTTTTGTTAATTCTCTTTGCATATTCTTAATCTCTACACCCTTTTTCCTAAGAATCACCCTTGTTTTTGCCTAAAAATCAAACCCTCCTAGGGTTTCTTGAGTGGGGCGAAATGGTGAAGGAAGAGGAGCAAGGGTAGCAACCATGAAAGAAGACATTACCTTGTTTTCTTGCTTTTTCTCACTTGAATCTTGTCTTCTTTGGGCTCCTCTCTTCAAATCCGAAATTTTACCTTAATTTATCCCTTAAAATAGATTTATAAACTTCATTATAAACAAAGAAAATAAAGGAAAATGGAGGAGAAGAGGTTTAGATGGAAGAAAGTATGAAAAACTACTAAAATTCCTTACCTTCAAGCCTTGATTTCTCCTTCTTCTTCTCTCCCTTTGGTGCGCCTAAACCCTAGCTCTCTCCTCTGAATTAGGGCAGAAAAAATTGTGTCTGAATGAGTGAGGAGGTGGGGCGCCACTTATATATAGGTGGGAGAAAGAAACACTTTACAAAAATTCTCATTTTGCCCTTCGTTTTTGGCATTTTTGTTTCTACTTTGTTTTAGCTCCTTTTTTAGAACTATCTTTTTTATTATAAAATTTAGGTTCTCAATTTAGTAAAATACCTTTGGAATCACTCAAATCGGAGTTAAAACCTTTCCAAACGAATCTGTCAAAGTTCAGGTACACTAACATTGAAAAACATTCATTGAAGGGGATTTAACTGTACCGAAGCTTCCCATGGTTTTTAGGGCCTCTGAGAATCCCAAAGAACTCAAAACTTTCATTTAAAAAGCCCTCCTATGTGAATTTCAAAATTTGCTCAAAATTACAAAAATGCCATTACGTTTCATAAGTTTTTTGTCAAAATTTGTTTCTTTATTTTAGCTCCATTTTTCCTTTTGTCTTAGCCTAGAATTCTCATTTTTAGGAGTCTTGAATGTTACTCAAATTTTTTGGGACCTTAACTAATTCATTTCAGGGGACTTGCTTTGAAAATGCGCTTGTTTTCGTCGTTTAGCGAAAATAGGACATTACACTTGGCTTCATTCTTTCCTTTAATCTATGATTCTTGACTCCATTTAGACCTCTTGGAGCCATCGCACAATCATTTTAAGGAGCTTAGCTAGGTGTTGCTTTTTTAAGTCACAATATGGACCCTATAGCTAAATCTCATTATCCATAACTTCTGAAATTTTTTCAAGGCTTCCTCTTATACTCTCCCATCATAAATGATGCAAAACCAAGCTTAGAAGAATTTAAAACTATCCCTTGGTGCCTCTTCTGCCCTAGGCCTAGACTATACTTCTTTAAGGGGACCAAGGAGTTTTCTCTGTTTCCTTGATGGGAGATGCATGTGGGAGGCTCTCTAGGGATCTTAGGAGCTCATACCAACACTTATATTAGTCTAAAAACTCTTGGAAAAAATTAGAATTTTGATTATGTTCTCAAAACCCTAACTTTTTTATCTTAAAATTTCATGGTTCTTTCTTTGTTTCCTTTGCATATTCTTATTCTCCATACTCTAATTCCTAAGATTCATCCATGATTTGGTACAAAATTCAACTCCTCTTGGCTATCCATACATGGGGAAAAAACACACTCTTACAAGAACAAAGAAGAAGAAGAAACATGGAGACTAGCCTTTTACCTTAGTTTTTCTAGGTTTCTTCCAGAGCTCTTCTATTTGCTTGGCTTCCTTTCTTAAAACTCGAACTCTTCCCCTCTGGTCTTTCACATGGATTTTCTTCTTCTTTTTCCTCATCCCTTGTGTGCCTCACTCTCTAGGTCTCCTCTTTGTTTTAAGGCAAAAATGAAGTCAGTTTAGGGAGGAGAAGGATGGGGTATGATTTATATATAGGTGGAGAAATAAAATTGTTCTAAAGAAATTCCATTTATGTCCTGTAAACTTGGCATTTTTGCTTCTAGTTTGTTCTAGCTCCTTTTTTAGAACTGCCTTTCCATCATAAAATTTAGGTCTCAATCTTATAAAATGCCTTTAAAATCACTCAATTTGGAGTTAAAACCTTCCCGAACGAAAGAGTTAAAGTTTGGGTCAACCGATATTAGAAAACATACACCGAATAGGTTTTAACTGTCTTGAGGCTTTCTCATTGTTTTCAGTGCCTCTAAGAACCCTAGAGAACTCAAATTTTTCATTTAAAAAGCCCTCCTATGAGTATTGTAAGATTTGTTCAAAATTACAAAAATGTCATTACGTTATGTGACAATTTTGTTAAATTCTGTCTAGTTATTTTAGTTTCTGTTTCAGAGTATCTCTAGCCTCCTATTTTCATTACTTAATGTCTACATCATTATTATAATTTTTCTGGACCTTAACTAATTCATTTTAGAGGACTTACTTTTAAAATGTTTTTTATGAAAACTATACGTTACATGTTTTATAAGGAGGCTTCTTGAAAATTCCTTTTTCAAAATTCCATCAATGTCCCCTTTTCTTGGTTTTTTTTTATTCTCATTTTATCTCCTTTTTGGGAACTATATTTTTCATCATAAAATTTGGATTCTCTAAGTTATAAAATGTTTTTGGAATTACTCAAATTGGATCTAAAACCTTCTCGAATGAAAATGTCAAAGTTTGGGTCAATTGTCATTTTAAAACATCAATCAGAGGGGTTTTAATTGTTCTGGAGGTTCTTATAGTTTTTAAAGCCTCTGAAAACCCAGAGAAATGCATTTTTCTCATTTAAAATATTCCTCCTTTGACTTTTCTAAAAAGTACCCAGAATTACGAAAATGCAGTGGCATTTTCATCAAATTTTGTCTGGTTATTTTAGCTTTATTTTTAGGACACCTCTGGCCTTTGATCCTCATTATTTGAGGCCTAAATTATTGCTCTAATTTTATTGGATCTCAAATCTTTTTATTTAGGGGCTTCCTGCTATATCTGGTGAGTTTCATATGTTTACAAAGAAAATGAATGTTACACTCAACATGTCTCAAATGCCATACAACTCAAAATCATCTTCCCACTTGCAAATTTATACATATTCATCTAGGAACTCAAGGTACCATTTTACAAGATATCACATATTTCAATCCATAATGTGTCTATATATTATAATCTAGTACTTTTAGACATATTTGCATGACTATACTTCATCAGGTACAAATACATATTCATAGTTATGAGAATATGCCTTAACATAACATGAATGTCAAAGTAGCTCTTCTAAATCTTTTTTATCCTTATTCTTGCTTCCTTGAGCACTACCTAACTGTGATTAATGGAAATAGGAAAAAAGTGAGATTCAAAGAATCTTAATAGCTAATCCAACATTCAAGCATACATATATAGCTTAGTCAAGGTCCAAGATGCATGTATGCATGTCATACAACCATGTATAACCATATTTATGCATTAGGGATCCCATGGCTCTATTTAAAGCAATCTTATGCTTTAGGAACTTTTGTAACAAATGTAATTTTTGTAAAATAATGAAATGAGCCATATAAAAGCAAGTCCTCTGAAATGAGCTAGATAATGTCCCAAAAATTTTGGGTAAAGTCCTAGGCTCCTAAAAATAATAATCCTAAGCTTAGACAGAAAGAAAAACCAAGCTAGGATGGTGAAACGAAATTATAACAAAAACTTATGAACGTAATGGCATTTTTGTAAATAAGTGAAAATTTTAGAAAAACATATAAGAGGGCTTTTTAAATGGAAACTTTGAGTTGCCCAAGGTTCTCAGAGGCCCCAAAAACCATAGGATGCCCCAAGACTGGTAAAGCCCTTCCAGTGTATATTTTCCAACATCGGTGATCCCAACTTTGACGGATTTGTTCGAGAAGGTTTTAGCTCCGATTTGAGTGATTCCAAAGGCATTTTATTAAATTAGGAACTTAAATTTTATAATAGAAAAGGAGATTCTAAAAAAGGAGCTAAAATGAAGAAAAAACGAAATTGCCATTATGGAAGGATGAAACAGAAATTTTTGGAAAAGTTTGTTTCTTAAATGTTCTACATTATGCACACCTTTTCTCCTCCCATTTAAACCAGCATACCTTCTACCCAAAATATAGAAAAGAAGCATCTCTTTTCTGAGCATCAAGAGAAGGAGAGAAGGAGGAGAAAAATCAAGAAAAAGGTAAGAAAATTTGTTGAATTTCATGCTCCTTCTTCTTCCAATCTTGGTCCCCTCCTTCTATGCTTTCTTTCCATGGTTTTCTAGAGTGGAATGGTTCTGTTTTTGGTCTAGAAGAGAAGGAGGATAGTTCAAAAATTTAGGGAGAAGCATACTAAGGAGAAAAGCTCTTGGAAACAAGTTGAAATCCAAGGTAATCCTTTGCTTTTGTTGCTTCTTCCTTATTGTTCTTCCTAGTGGGTGTCACGCCTTAAAACAGAATCATGAGAGGGGAAGGGTGCTAGCTAAAAACAAGAGAGAACTAGGGTTTTAGACCATGGAGAAGAGGAATATGCCAAGGAAAACAAATAGAAATCAATGTAGGAAAGTGTTGAGTCCTTGAAAGTTTTGCAAAATCTAATTTTGTGTGAGTGTTTCCTTGGCTATTTAAGTGTTCCCTTGAGCTCCTAAGACTCCTAGAAACCTTCCCAAGTGGCTCTCCGATCAAGGAAAATTTTGAAACTTCAAGAACCCCTTCCATGGTGCTTGTCTCGACCTAACTAGATTCCATGGGCTAGGGAGTGTTTTAATTTGTTCTATCCTTGGATTAAGACTTTATATAATGTTAGAAGATGGGAAAAACCATTGGAAAAAATTTAGGAGCCATAGATTTAGAGACGGGACAATGGTATCCATAATGGCGCTTTATGAAGCAACTTGATTCTAAGCTTATGCAAATGATTGTGTGAGGACTCCAAGGACTTTGAATGATGCCAAAAGGCCTAGAATTGGAAAGAGATGGGATCCTAGAGCTTGAATTATAAAGATTGCTTCAATAGGCCATTTATGGAACCATTGTGCCACTTATAGAACTAAGTGTGTGTTTAAGAATGAGTTTAATGTCTTGGCTTGCTTCAAGTGCATAATTGTGTGTTAATTGTGATGTTTAGGTCAAGAGAAACTTACTCCACCTAGGTGCTCTTGTGTAACCAAGAAAGGGAAGGAACAAACCAAGTAAAGCTTGTATCAAGTTAAAGGTAGCTCTTACCTCATTCTCCTTGCATTCTTGTGCATGTGCATGTCTTTGTGTGCATGTATGTGTTTAGGTAAATTGAGAACATGCCACTTGATGTTGAGTTTGTATTGGTACCAATGTATGTTCTCAAATAGCTTTGCTTGTGAAAATTGCTCTTGAGGGTGAGGTGATGCCAAAAGTCTCTTAAAGTAGGTGAGGAGATACCAAAAGTCTCATGGCATGGGTGAAACTAGGCCAAAAGTCTCTTGGATGGTTGAGGCCAAGTCAAAAGTCCCTAGACTAAGGGTGAGGCATATCCAAAAGTCCTAGAAATGGGGTGAGGCAAAACCAAAAGTCTCTAGAGTTTCTTGATGACATGATTATGAAAGTGTGGCATGAAAATCTTGAAAATGTGCATTCATGATCTAAGTAGCTTGTTTACTTGTACACTTGATGTATGTATGCCTTAAATGTGTGTGTGAATGGGTGTGTGAGCTATTGATATTTTAGGAATCTCACCCTTTTTCCACTTTCCTCTTGAAATGTTTAAGTGGTGCCCAAGATCAAAGGGATGCAAGCCAAGCATCTTAAAGAGACTACACTTGACTTTTTGTAGCTTTTTGAGTATTTAGTGATCAAATGGATATGTATATATTATTTTTGACTTATGAATCATTGAACATTTGTAATGTTATATGCAAATGATGTATGAACATTGTATGGTGCCAAGACAATGGGAATGTGAAATTTGAAACCTTGTGTGCATACTTAGATATATGCATTCTTGAGTGTGGGATAGCCAAATTGAGATGCATGGTGTTTGGGATCACTTAGGCCATGTCTACAAGTCATATTTGAGCTTTTAAGCTTGCCCAAGAGGTGCCAAACAATAAAGGAAACCATTTGGACAAATTTGGTACTTTATATGGAGCAAAATTGGCCATCTTGGTGAGCTATACCACTTTCTATCCAAATGAGCTCTTCTTGGCCTGAAATTTGGCATGCTTCTCTTTTTGGAAAGCTAAAGTGGATAATATTTAGAGGTCTATGGAATTTTTGGCAAATTTTTGAAGTTGGAGAATTTTTTGGTTTTGGTCAGAGTTACTGTTCATATAGCCCAAAATAAAACTCTATCACTCATGGGGAAAATGAAGTCCAATTGCTATGAAATGTTACAGGAAGAAACTAGACCTTCCCAGTGACCTGTGCCAACTAGAAACACCTCAATTGGATGTCTAGAGAGGGAGATATGAATTTTTGAAGTTATTATTTGGTTCTAGGCACACCTCTAAACCCGTGTTATTGTTTGATTGATTTTCAGGGTCTGAATGCTCTTGGATTGGTATAGAGCTATTTTTTTCCTCTAGTTAACATCTGTAGATTTCAAAATTAGTATAGATTGAATGGATTAGATTTTTCTAGAATTAATTATGAATTTCCAAAGTTTATATTAGTAAGTTATATCAGATTTCTGGACAGCTCAACCTCTCTACCTTTCTTGATGTCAGGTGTGGTCCAGATGAGATTTTCATGACTGGAAATTATTTTTACTGTAAAGTTAATACTTAGAGATTTCTACAAAGCTATGTTATAGTAGATTTCAATTTTTTTACATTTAGTTATGATTTTTCAAAGTGCCCTTTAGAATCTGCCACTGTACAACTATGAAGAATGAAGGTAATTTCGAGGTTCTTGACTTGAAAACCATGGATTGCTTAATATTTTGAGTTGTTTATGATTTTTATGAATGATAAATGACTAGAGAATGTTGTTGGATAATCCAAAAGGCCTACGTAATGCAAATTGAAAAATTTTACCCTTGTGTAACGCGATAAAATGCATGAAAATATGGCTTTTTCTTAATAATTCCCTATGAACATGCACTTAATTATCTCAAATGGAAGGATAAGATGGAAGTAAATATATGGTATGACAACTGTTGGTTTAACTTCACTCACAATTGAGACTTTTGACTTTGTTTCAGCCACATTTAAAGATTTTTGACTTCACCTCACCCATTTTAAAGGGCTTTAGGCATAAACCAATTCCAAATGCAATCAAATGTTATGTAATTACATATAATCATCAAGCAATCAATAATACACATAAATTGCAAACAACACATATAAGCAATCCAAGACACTCAAGCAAGCATACATACACAAGAATGAAGGAAAAGCTACTTTGTTACATGAATTTCCATTAATTCCCCTTGGTCTCTTCTCTTAGTTCCATGGACATATGGTTTTGCTTGGATATGCTCTCACTTGTTTGGACTAGACACATTAAATAGAGCATAAAACAATTAATGAAACCTTACTAAAAATCATTCTAGCCTTATATATACAATTTATTGTTCTAGTTGTGCTTATGGCCATACCTTTGTATCTTAAGAAGTAACCCATATCATTTCACTTCTTGGTTCCAAAATCTCATTTAATATAAGTCGTATGATCTTAATGGAACTCATTAAAACCATCATATGTATAATTTAAGGAGTTTAGTACTAAGTTGTTTCTTTAAAAATAATTGAACCCTAAATTTTCACATTTCAAAAGAAGGGTTCTAAATTCAAACCAATAGTTCCTTTAATGTTTATATTTCATATCTAGATCACTTATTCCTTTGGAATTATCAAAACAACTTCCTAGGTACCTAATCTTAGCCTTGGCCAAACCATGCTTAAGAATGGGGTTCCATGGAATTTTGTCTATTTCTTTGGGAATTTCAAAGTTCTAGCATATCCATGATTCACATCTCATTCAATTATGATATTAAAGAGCTTAATTGACTCTCTTAAGGCTTTGAATCTTCTTGGGGTCCATCTAAATCTTAAATGAGCCATAAGCCATTCTTTAGTTTTTTTGTTAATTCTAATGGTATAATATGAATCCTCACCCTTCAAAACCCCTAATTGTATTATGTTTTCATCAAACTAAAGCCTCTCTCTCATCCCCATTATCTTGGCCAAACCTAAGAGAGACAAAAATGCCAAGGAAAAGCAAGCTTTTGATATAGCACCATACCTTGTTTAAATCTTTATTCAATAAGGATATTTGTGGTGCAATTGGTTACTTCAAACTCTTTTTTTCACTCAAGTATTTAGTAATCAATTTCATCTTTTCAAGGATCCAATACCACCATTAGAAAAAGCAAGAAGAGTATAACAAAATTTCATGCAAATGGCATGAAATTTTGCATATTTCCTTACTTTTTTGGCTTCTTTTATCTCTCTCTCTCCCCTTCCATATTTGGGACGCCATGTGATAACCATGATTTTTATATGTTTTAATTTTCCTAACTTAAGTGTAACATCCGGTTCCTTGAAAACCAGAGGAAACGTGAGAAACGTAACATACAGTTTCTCTGTTAACGAACGAAACTTACCGGATACAAAAGAAAGTCCCCCAAGATGATGGAGTTAAGGTCCCAAAAAATTTGGGAAGCATTCTAGACTCCTAAGTATGAGAATCCCAGGCTCAAATGGAAAGAAAAATGAAGTTAGAATGAAGAAACAATTTCTCACGAAAAACCTACGAAACGTAATGGCATTTTCGTAATTTCAAACAATTTTTGGAATTCACATAGGAAGGCTTTTTAAATGAAAATTTTGAGTTCTCTGGGGTTCTCAGAGGCCTTAAAAACCATGGGAAGCCCCAGGGACAGTTAAATCCCCTTCGGTGGACATTTTCCAACGTCGGTGTACTTGAACTTTGACGAATCCGTTCGGGAAAGTTTTAGCTCCAATTTGAGTGATTCCAAAGGCATTTTACTAAATTGGGAGCCTAAATTTTATAATGGAAAAGAAGGTTATCAAAAAGGAGCTAAAACAAAGGAGAAACGAAAATGTCAAGAACAAAGGACAAAATGGGAAATTTTGAAAAGTGTAACTTCCTCCCACCTATATATATAATGAGCCCTTCTTCTCCCCTCATTATGCACGACCAAGTTCTGCCCAAAACTAGAGGAAAACCCTAGGGAGAGTGGCGCATAAGAGGAAGGCAAAGAGGAGGAGAAATCAAAGGCTTAAGGTATGGAAATTAGTAGTTTTTCATGCTCTTTCTCTTCCAAATCTCTTCTCCTCCATTCTCCTTTGTTTCCTATGATTATCATGAAGTCTATAAATCTGTTTTAAGGGAGAAATTGAGGGGAAAATTCGGATTTGAAGAGAGGAGCTCAAAGAACACAAGATTCAAGTGAGAAAAAGCAAGAAAACAAAGTAATTTCTCTTCCTATGGTTGTCATTTTTTGTGCCTTTCTCCACCATTTCGCCCCACTTGAGAAAACCCTAGGAGGAGATGATTTTTAGGCAGAACCAAGCATGAATCTAAGGAAAAAGGGTGTGGAGATTAAGAATATGCAAAGGGAATTATCAAAAAATTATTAAATTTCAAGATCCAAGTTCTAGGGTTTCAATTGCACCTTGTAAAATCTGATTTTGTATGATGATTCCTAGGACTAAGTAAGAGTTTAAATGAGCTCCCAAGATCCCTAAAAGGCTCCCTATATACTTCTTCCCTTGAGAAAACAAAGAGAGCTTCATGGAACCCAATATGCTTCATAGCCTTGGCCTAGATGGGTTCTCCTAGCTAGGGAGAGTTTTAAATTTTTCTAAGGCCATTCTTGAGTCATATTTGATGAATGAAAATGAGGGGAGGCCTTGGAAAAAATTTTGGACTCATAGAAAGTGATTTGGTGCCTTAGGTTCCATATTATGACCTAAAGAAGCAACATGATGTTAGACTCTTTGTTTTAATTGTGTGATGACTCCAAGAGGCTTAAAAGGAGTTAAGAATCATATTTGAGAGGAAAGAATGGAGCCTAGAAATTGTTTGAGGGGTGTTGCTTCATTAGGTGCATTTATGGACCATAATGGAGCCTATAGAGCAATCTAGTATCTAAGCAAGTTGTATGACCTTAGAGTTTGTTTCATGAACCTAATTGGCTCCCATAAATTGTATCTAGGCCAAGAGAAATTATCTCCACCAAATTGTTGGTGTGTGGCCGAAAGAGGAGGCTTGAAAGCTAAGGAAAAAGTGTATGCTTGTATACAAGGTAGCTCTCTCCACCTTCTCTCGTGCATGGATATGTGTTTGACTTGTTTTAGAATGTGTGTAAGTGTACTTTCAAGCTAAGAAAAGTATACTAGCATGCCTTTATATTCCATGATCCTTGATGCCATATTATGTTTTAAATGAATCCGTGATGTTTGTATGAGTTTACTTGAGTGAGGAGAGGCCAAGAACTCTTCCCTTGGGTGAGGATGAGCCAAGAACCCTCGAACTTGGTTGAGACAAAGTAAAGAGTCTCCCAAAAGCAAAGTGGGCTCCCAAGAGTATGGTTGAGTCCAAAATGCTCATGAATGGGTGAGGTAAGTCCAAAATCCATGAGGAGAAGTGTGAGGCTATTCCAAACACTTGGTGAACTCTTGAATGATTTGTATGAGTTGTTCACATGCCAAGTTTGCTTTAAAATGTCCATGGCTTTTTATTTTCTCCATGCATGCATTTGTAAAGCTTGATTTGCATATATTATGCATGATTGAATGAGAGATGAGCTATTGGGATACTTTGAATCTCATCCCCTCCTCTCCAATGATCTAACATGCCAGGTGGACTAAGTACTTATGGTGAAGGGAGCCAACAACCATAAAGAGCAAGGATTGATAAGCTTATGTATTCTTTTGCCTATTTTGGAACCATAATGATGGTTCATAGTGTATATGATATTGTATATGTACCATGAACCTTGAGACGTGTAAATATACTATTATGTGATATTTAAATGTATGAAAATGATATAGGACCTATAGTACTTATTTTGAGTATGGAAGGCCAAGATGCGCAATATGGGATTTTGATGAATGTATGCATAAGTGTGGGTTGACTGGCCAAAATGAGATGCATGAGGTTTGGGACTATTTGGGCAGCTTACACAAGTCTCAAATGTACTTTTAGACTTGCCCAAAAGGTGCCACAACCAAGGGAAGGCCATTTGGTAAATTTGGTATCTCATATGGAGCCAAATTTGACCATAATGAAACCCTATGTCACTTTTTGGCCAAATGAGTTAGTCTTGATTTGAGATTTGGCATGCAATTAGGTCTTATTGATAACTTTCTGGGAAGCTAAAGATTATGATTTTTGGAGGTCAACAGAATATTTGAGAATTTTTCAAAGTTGGCAAAATTCATGTTTATGGTTTGCTTCACTATTCATTTGGTCTGAAATTGTTTTCTATCACCCGAAATTCAAATGATGTCCAATTGCCACAAACTTTTGTACGAAGAAACTAGATAATCACAGTGACTCATGCCAACTAGAAGAACCTCATTTGGAGGTCTAGAGAGGGAGATATGAATTTTTGAAATTTCTGTCCAGTATCAGTAACCTAGCCCGACCAGAAGTACTGTTCCATCAATTTCTGAGATATAGGCTTGATGAACTGATCTGGAGATATTTTTTACCTCTAGTTAACATCCACAGCTTTCCATATTAGTATCATTTGCATGGATTGGATTTTTGTGGAATTAATTGGATATTTTTGAAGTTCATATCAGTAAACTGTGATAGCATCAGGACCCAGTCCGACCTCCAGACTATTTTTCGTGTCAAACGCTCTCTGTGTGGGATGTTATGGTTTGTACATATTTTTATCATGAAGTAGACGTCCCAAGCTTTCCATAATGACCAAGATTGCATGTTTTTTATTTTTTTAGATTTAGTTATGATTTTCCAACCTTTGTGACAGAAAAGAGGAAATCCTGGCCGAAAATGCAAACATGAATTTCATATGCTCCTTTGCTTTCCACAAGTTGTAGGCCAAATTTGATGATGGAAGTGAGTTATATTCATGTGTTTAAGTATAAGAAAGTGATAGATGCTTTAATATGACCTATGGGACTCCGAAAGAAAAATTTTACCTGTAGAGAAATATATTTTTATTCATAACTCCCTATGCCACTATATTGTTTCTATAGAACAAACATAAGATGAGGCATGGGAATTGTATGAATGGAGTCCTAGAAGTATGGTGTTACATTAGGTAAAATTCAATTTTAGTAGCCATTTTCTGCACTTTTGGAATTTAACTGCAAAATAATTGATTTTAATGCATAAATCATTTTGAATGAATTTTGTGAATATTTCGATTTCATCCTTTTCATTCTTTTGTGCAAATTTTAATTGGCCAACAAAGCTTGAATGAGAATTTGATTTGAAGAAGTGTGAAGGCTATGGTTGAATGGAAGAAGATGCACAACTCATTCATCCACATAAACTTTCACCCACTCACACTTTCAGCTTCGTCCAATCACATATGGCACTTTCACAAGACTAACATGTAGCATGCATCCACCTTCAAGAACTCAAGTCCTTCCTTTCTCTCACTTCAATACACTTACACTTAATCATTTATCCATTCTCCATGTTGATTCACTTCAGCCACGTTAATACATTCATACAAGGGGTAGCACGTAGTTATCACATTCTCATGAGTCAATGCTATACACTCCACTAACTCACCCATTCCACGTAGACAACTTCTTCACAAGATTACACACACAATGCCATGAGCTTTATACACTCTCCAGCCACGTCTACACATTGCAGCACCTTCACACAAGAAGTATGCATCATCACACTTTCACTCACAAATCACTCGAGCACACCACTACTCATGGGTTCACATTCAAGGAGGAGCCCTCACGTCGTTCATGTGGCACAAACATATAAATGAAGAAGCTAGAGCTAAGTTAAACAAAGGAGCAGCTGCATGAGCAAGAAACAGTACAAGCTACAGTTTTTACGTGGAATAAAAGAAGAGTAACTTGTGAACAGTAGAAAAAAAGCTGAATAGGGAAGAAGCCACGAGTTTAGAACGATGGAAGAAACACATGGGTTCAAGCAAGAAGCAAAATGTGGGATGACAAAAAAAAAAGAGAAGCAGAAACAGAGAGAAGAAGCTTGCACGAGCTGCATGGATAAGCTATGGGTAGAGATGAGAGAAGTTTGACGTGTTTGCTATAGGCTCAAGGAAGTGAAGAAGACGTTGGAGTATAGATAAAGAAAAGAAGCATGAGGGGAACCAATATGGAAAATGCAGAAGAACAACACGAGGATGATTAAAGAAGCTGGCTGGAGGAGAAAACATGTTAGAAGCAAAAGAAGTGGAATAAAGGACTTGAGTAAGGAGCAGAACGAGCTGAGAAACGAAGAGCTACAGGTTAGCGAGCAGAAACACACACACACATGCAGAATTGAGAACAAAAAGGCTGAGCATATGGAGCTAACATGAATAATAACACGAAGGAAAAGAAGAGCAAGTAGTTAAAGTTAACTCAAAGAAGGAAACAAAAAGTCATGTGAAGGCTGCATGTGATTCATTAAAGAGCACGTGAAGAACAAATGGGAAGCACGTATAAGGGCTGAACTCAGGCAGAGGTAAAATCACTCATCCAGAATGCATACATCCGGGCACTCTGTGATTCCACATTTTTCACTCCATCCTTCGTCCATTCCATTTCGTCCAGCAGCCTCTCATCCTCCATTCCCACTCCATTTCCTTCCATTCAAATGCAACTCTAATTCCCCTTGAGGCTAGCTAGGAGGAAGACCTTTAGAGAAGCTTGAATCCATAGAGAAAAACACAGAATTTTGACTAAGATTTTCTTGATTTCCTACACTTTTTCTCTTTCATATATTATCTTGGTTAAGTTGTATTTGATGGGGAATTTGTGTAATTGTAATTAGTGGCTAGTTAGACACTAATTAGGATACCTTTTGTTGATTAATTGATTGGATTAAATACTAGATTTTTCATTATTCTCTAATTTCCCATGTATGCCATGAAGGTGTTCAATGAAATGCATGAGTGAAATTATGTGCTTACTTGTTTGATTTGAGGATTCCTTGGTGTTTAGATGGTTAATTAAATATCTTTGGATGATGATTCAGAGGCTAATTAATCGGTTAATCAATCAAATTAAGTGTTCATTGATCTTAAAGACAAGAATTGAAGATTTAATGCAAGATTGAGGTTTCAATGCAACATTACTTTGTTAATCTCTTGATTCTTGAGTGGTAACCCAAGATGTCTTGTTATGGACATAAATAGGGACTCTTAGACCATAATTAATCACAATTGGATTAGGATAAGGATAGTGGATACCAAGGGATGAATCCAAAGCTAGTCACAAGACCATCATTCAACCATAATTCACACAATTAGGTAGTAATTAGGAGTTTTAATTTGGTTTCATTTTAACTAGTTTAAGTCAATCCCCTTAGTTTAGAAAATTTTAGAGTCTTTTAACACTTAAAAAACCTAATTAAACATTGAACTCCAATTCCAAGTGAGATGACCTAGGTTGTGCCACTAACTATAAATTTAATCCTACCTAGTTTATTTTAAAGGTTGCGCGACAAGACAACTCTCACCATGGCTACTGGTTCAAAAGCTTTTAAGTTGGTTTAAAGGGGATAAGGAGGTGGCATGCCACAAAAAAGGGTGGAAGGGAGATATTTTAAATAATTTTGATAATTCCTTGTACATCCTAAATCTTTTATTTCTTCATTTGAACTCATTTTATGTCTTCTTTAGAAACTGTCTTTTCCATATAAAAATTGAGACTTTCTAGTTTATTAAAAACATTTATTTGAAAATTCAAAATCTTATTGAACTGTTCAATTAAAATTTTGGTCAACTTATAACCAAATTTGCAAACCGAAAGGGTTTAACCATTCTAATAGTTCTAATGGTTTTCTAGGCCTCTAAAAATCCTAATGAGCTTAATTTTACCATTTAAAACTTCTTCCTTTAAATTTCTCAAAATTTTCTTGAAATTACAATTTTGCCACTACAATTTTGATTTATTCCATTTAGCCATTTTGGCTTCGATTTTGGGCCATCCTTGGTTTCCTAATGTCATTTTTAGATGCTCTATTTATCATTCTAGTATTAATTTGCCTCAATTTATTTTGGTCTGAGGTCCTCTTTCATTAATTACATGGCTTAAATTTTGGTTTCTCTTAATTCCTACAGCCCTTTTTTAGGCCCATGACCTCACTTAAATAATTTATTCCATTCTTGAGGAACTATTTTGAATTACCAAATCATACAATATTACATTTTCCATGGCAATACTTAAGGCTTATAGTCTCAATGGGGTCTTAACACATGGATCATTTTAGATGGTGCATACGTAGGACCTTAGACTCATTGGAGTTATAGCACATCAATTGTTCTTAATAGCACAAACTTAAAGGCCTTGGCCCTATCGAGGTCAATACACATTGATCATTCTTAATGGTACGTGTTACACCATTATACCATATGCCTTTAACACACTATTTTAGAAAACCTTGTACTTAGTGGTAGAAAAACCTAGTTGACAAGGTCTTGGATTTCCTATTGTAAAATACAAAATCTTGTTAACAGGATCCTAGACCCTGTTGACAAGATGTTATCTCAACCTCTATATCAATATGGTTTAATGCTAATTCAGTCATAGTATGTTTGTTCAACTAGACCCATCACCAAGTAAGGCATAAAATATTTATTTTCATGATATTCATATCTTTAGTAGTGGAAATATCCATCATCAAAGGCTAAAATAATTCATTATTGGCTTAATGGACCATATGAGCTTACCATATTTATTTTCCATCCTTAACACATTTGTTCAACTAGAACTAACATAATTTGAAGCACCAAATTTGGGTCCAAGCCATACAAAACGAAATGGCATCATCCTTTGCATTTTTCAAGAATTCTATAATCTGATATGAACTTTGAAAAATCATAATTAATTCTAGAAAAATTGAAATTATACATACTATAGCTTTTTGGAAAGCTTAAGATGTCCTCTGACTACCATAAAAATTCAGATCCATCTAATAACAATTAACCTACAAAATTTAATAGAATAGTAACATTAGTCATTGATGCATCCAGCAATTGAACCTAAATTTCAAAAATTTATATCTCCTTCTATAGAGCTCCACATGAGTTTCTCTCAGTGGCTATAGAAAGCTTATGATGTCTACTATATACCTACAACATCTCATAGGCATTAGACTTCATTTGGCCCTTGAATTACATAGAAAACTAGATCAACCATATGTACAATAACAGCAATAGTTTTTGCATAATTTGGCCACATTTAAAAAATCATAATATATTCTCTAGAACTCCAAAAATAATATTCTTTGACTCTATAAAAAGCTTTATATGATACCTATATGTCAACCAAATTTCATACATAAACTCATCCATTTGGAAAGTTTGTGGTTCAGCTCAAGATTTGGTCATTTTTGGAATCATAAAGGGGTCAAAGTTGTACCAAATAGTCTCCTACTCATTCCACAACCATTTGAGCACATCCAAAAGCATAAACACAACCTATGAAAGGATTCCAAATGATCTAAATCATCATGCATCTCACAACCACTATCTTACTTGCATATATATATACATAATCATTTCAAGGCTCTAAAGTACCAAAATCATGCATTCTTATACATATGGCTTCAAATTATGTTCAAACATCATAATTACATGCTTTTTTACATGCTCAATAATTTACATCTCATAAACATCATTTAGATGCAAACTTTGATATCAAAGCACATAATTTCCTATTCTGTTGTCAAAGTCTCATGTTTCAAGGTACCTAGCTCCCATTTCTTGTTCCCTAAATTTAACCTAGATATGGTTAGACATATATAGGGAAGAGTGAGATTCAAAGAATCTCAATAGCTCTTTTCCCTTTCATACATACATATAAGATGTATTTCCATGTCAAAGAATGCAAACATGCCATAAAAGCTTCGAATGAACATACATAAGCATATTTCCATGTCACATAAACTCATATAAGTCAAACATAGGTTCTAAAGGATGTTGGTCTAGCCTCACCTAATTTCCTTGGGACTTTTGGATTTGCCTCACCCACTAAGGCGTAATTTTCTTGTGAGCTAAGCGGGATGGGACAATACCTTAGTAGCTCTGTGTGGTGATGGTATCAAAGCAATCCTAGCCCATGTGCAACACAAGGACGGGTGGGCCCCAAAAGGGGGTGGAGTGTAAAGTCCCACATCGGTTGGAAGGGGCCCGTGGCTAGCCCATATAAGTAGGGGAGAATCCCTTCCCACCAAGGTGCGCTTTTCCCATAAGCTAAACGGGAGGGGACAAACCCCAACGAACCAAGAAGGAAGGGACAATATGGGATAACCTATCCTTAAGTCGCATATAGGCCAGGATTGGTCTGATAGTAACACTACACAAAGCCACTAAGGTATTGTCCCTTCCTTCTCTGTTCGTGGGTCTTTGACCCTGCCTTCCTGGTCTGTTGGGGTTTATCCCTTCCCACTTAGCTCACGAGAAAAGTGCGCCTTGGTGGGGAAGGATTCTCCCTTACTTATATGAGCTAGCCATAAGACCCTTCCAGCCGATGTGGGACTTTACACTAGGCACGTCTAAGCCTAAAAAACTAATCAAATTGTGACATAGGTCTAACTGGATGCCTAATACTAGACAACAACTTCCAAAATTAATATCTCCCTCTCTAGACGTCCAATTGAAGTGCTTCTATTTGGCATAAGTCACTGGGAAGATCTAGTTTCTCTTTTAAAATTTGGTGGCAATTGGACATCATTTGCCCTACAAGTGATAGAGTTTCATTTCGAACCAAAATGAATAATACATTGAACTAAAACCAGAATTTTTGCCAACTTCAAAAATTCATCAAATATTCTGTAGACCTCCAAATAATACCCACTTTAGCTTTCCAAAAAGCTCTCAACAAGCTCTAGATTCATGCCAAATTTCATACTAAGAAGAGCTCATTTGGATAAAAAGTTACGTAGCTCACCAATTTAGTAAATTTTACCTCTCATAAGGTATCACTTTGGTCCAAATAGCCTTCATTTAAGTTTGACACCTCTTGGGCAAGTTTAAAAGCATAAATATGACTTGTAGAAACTGCCCAAGTGGTTCCAAATACCATGCATCTCATTTTGACTACCTCACACCCAAGAATACATACATTCAAGTGTACACCCAAGTATTCAATTTCCATATTTCCATTGTCTTGGCACCATACAAGGTTCAAGTATCATTCATACATAATATTACATTTGCTCATGGCCTTACATTACAAAAATAATATGTACAATACCACTTTCACATTTATACACAAAGAAAACTACAAAAGGTCTAAGTATAGCCTTTCAAGAATCTTGGCTTGCTTTCTTTGCTTCTTGTGAGCCACCTAGACAATTCATGATAGAAGGGGGAAAAGGGAGTGAGATTCCAAGAATCTCAATAACTCACACATCCATTCACATACACATTCAAGGCATATACACATCAAAGCATATGTATGGAAGGTATGGCAATCATAAAGTATGCAAGGTCACAATTTTCATACCACTTATTCACATTCAAGCCAAGACCATGCTCTAGGGACTTTTGGTTTTGCCTCACCCTATTTTTAGGACTTTTGGATTTACCTCACTCTTGGCCTAGGGACTTTTGACTTGGCCTTACCCTTCTAAGAGACTTTTGGCCTTGTCTTACTCATGCCATGAGCTTTTGGCATTTCTTTACCTTCATTAAGGGACTTTTGGCATCACTTCACCCTTATGATTCATTTCCACAACCATAGTCATTCAAGTGGACACATTGGTACCAATGTAATGTCAAGGCATCAAGTGGCATATCATCAAGTCACAAGAACACACACAAGCATACAATAACATACATATGCACACAAGAATGCAAGGAGAATGAGGTGGAGAGCTACCTTGGATTTATGCAAACTTTTCTTGATCTTTTCCTTCCCTCTTTTTGGCCTCACAAGTGCACCTAGGTGGGTGGATGTTCTCTTGGCCTAGGCACCATAAACAACATATAATTACACACTTGAAGCAAGCCAAGGCACCAAACTAAAGCTTGAATACACACTTGGTTTCAAAAGTGGCATAATGATTCCATAATTGACCCAATGAAGCAACTCTCATATTTCAAATTCTAGGCTCCATTCTCTTATTATTTCTAGACTTCTTGGACTCATTTAAGGTCCTTGGAGCTCTCACACATTCACTTGCACAATTGGAAACATAAGTTGGTTTATAAGGCACCATTATGGACATCATTGCTCCATCTCTCATTCCATGGCTCCTAAATTTTTTCCAATGATTTCTCCCATCTTTTAACATCATATAAAGTCTGAAACCAAGCCTGGAACAAATTAAAACACTCCCTAGCCCTTTGAACCTAGCTTGGCCGAAACTAGTACCATGGAAGGGCTTCTTGGAGTTTCAAATTTTTCCTTCATGGGAGAGCCACTTGGGATGGTTTCTAGAGGTCTTAGGAGCTCAAGGAAACATTTAAATAGCCAAGGAATTACTCACACAAAATCAGATTTTACAAAACCCTAAAGAAACCTACACTTTTCTATCTTATTTTCTATTAGTTTTCCTTAGAATTTCTTGTCATATTCCATCTCCCCATGGCCTAAAACCCTTGTTTCTCTCTTGCTTTTGGACAAAACTCCCTCCTTCTAATGGTTTTATACAAGGCTAAAATCATACACGAGGAGAAGCAAGAGGAGAAAGTAACATAAGCAAGGATTTACCTTAGGTTTAAGCTTGTTTTCAAGACTTTTTCTCCTTAGTTGGCCTCCTTTCAATTAATTCAAACTCTCCCCTTGTGTGCTAGACCAAAAATAGAATCAATCATCTCAAGAAAACTATAGAAAAGAGGAGGAGAAAAGAGGAACAAGATTGGAGGAAGAAAGGGTGTAACAACCAGGAAAAAAAGAGAAGAAAGAAAGGAAAAAGAAAAAGAAAAGAAAAGCTGAAAATTTTTGAAGGGCTGAAAATTTTCTAAGTCTGCTAGCTACAGCCTAGTTATAGCGAATGTACCTGTTCGCTATAGCGAGAAATGGTCTAGCTATAGTGAGAGTGCCTTCTAGCTATAGCGAGAATGCTTATAGCTATAGCAAGTTCGGGCACCCCATACAAAAACTAGGGTGTTGCTCACCGTAGTGCGCGCTATAGCGAAGGCAGAGGTCTAGGACTGATTCGAGCTTGCCGTAGCGAGGGTTATGGCTCACTATAGCGAGGGTTAGTCCGAAAAAGCGTAAAAAAAGAGAATTTGACTTTTTAAAGTGTCCCAACTCTTTCTTTCACTCTGTAACCAACTTAAGCTCCTTCTAAGATGGAGAAAAGGGCGGAGGAGAGAGAGAGAAGCCTAGAGGAGGAAGGAAGAACAAGAAAGGTAAGGATTTCCATGGCTTTTCTCTTAGCATGTTGTCCTTCTCCCCTTATCCTCCCTTCCCACGGTTTTAGTAGTTAAAGTAGCCATGTTTTGAGTTTGGTTCAGAGGAGGGAGAGTAAAAAACCCCTCTTGAAGGAGACCAAGACTCACATATCTTTACTTTTCCCTTGCTTCCTTCTTGAGAGCTTGAGAGAGGAAGGAGAGTTGATGAGTTTCTAGTGAGAGAAAAAAATCCCTAGCTTATGAATCAAGTGTTAAGAGAATAATTCCATGCTTCTTGTGTGGTTAGGCTCAAGAGAGGCACTCCCATCTAGAGGTGATTGTGAAACCCTCAAGGGAGGAGACAAATTGAAGGGGAAAGTTATGAATAGCCAATAAGGTAGCTCTCTCCACCTTCTCTCATGCATAAGATGTGTGCTTGCATTGTCTTGCTTGTGTGTATGTATGTTTTGAACCATGAGAAGTATGCTAGCATGATGATACCTCATGTATTTCAATGATATTTTATGTGATTGTTTGGGTTTGCTTGAGTATGAAAAAGCCAATAACCCTCTACCATGGTGAGGATGAGCCAAAAACCCTTAAGTTGGTTGAGACAAAGTAAAGAGTCTCCCAAAAGTGAGGTTGACTCCTAAAGAGTAAGGGTTGAGTCCAAGAACCTCTTAAAGAATGGGTGAGGCAAGTCTAAAATCCACAAGTGAGTGGGTAAGGCTAATCCATTTACTTGGCAAGCTTTTATATGTTATGTATGGCATACTCACATGTTGAAAATGTTCCCTTTTATGTATAGCCAACTCAGATGTTGCAAATGCTTTTCTTATGATTTTATATGCTAACATGCCCATGCATACATTGTGAGACTTGTTTGCATGCTTTATGTATGTTTGAATGAGAGATGAGCTATTGAGATTCTTTGAATCTCACTCCCCCTCTCCACTATCCCAACATGCTAGGTGGACCAAGTGAGGCAAGAGATGGGAGCCACCAAGCTTGAAGCTAGGGAGTTTAGTGAAGGATTGTAAAAGAGCCTTTGTATTTATTTTGTAGTTAAGTCAAGAAGTGTAAACTAATGATGTATATGATGTAGCATCTATGAATCCTTGTAAATGAATGTATTTACCATATATGTATGATAATGAGCACCATTTTGAATGACGTAGCAAGCTTGTATGAAAAGCATGATTTTAGCATTGGCCACATGGGTGTATAAGTGAATGTGGGAAAGTGAGTTTTCTAAGTCTAGGTCATTAGACACTTGAGCCATGTTTGGTAGCCCATATGGATGCTTTCTCATGTGCTCATAGAGCCTTAGAGGTAGGGAAACCAAAGTTGGACCCCATTAGCCTCTCTTAACACAAGAAAGTGGCCCTTTTGCATATGATGTCCAAACCTGACCAAATGACCTCTCCTTGCCTTGAAATTTGGCATGTGACTAGATCTTGTCTAGAGATTTTTGATAAGCTAAAGATCAAGTCATTTGGAGGTCTGTAGAATTTTCTATGATTTTTCAAAGTTGGTATCAGAATTTCAAATTTTCATAAACACTGTTCATTTGATCAGTTATGGAATTGTGTCATCCGAGGGGCAAACGTGATCCAATGACTACCAAATTTTATAGGTAGAAACTAGATAGTCACAGTGACTTGTAGCAACTAGAAGCACCTTATTTGGAGGTCTAGAGAGGAAGATATTCATTTTCGAAGTTCCTGCCCAGCATCAGTCATCCTACCAAACCCGAGGTACTGTTTCATCAGTTTCCGGGAGTTTGGTTTAATGAATTGATTTGGAGAAATTTTTCATCTCTATTAAACATCCACATATTTCCATAGTGATATTATTTGAATGAAATGGATTTTTGTGGAATTAGTTAGACATTTTTGAAATCCATATCAGTAAACTGTGACAGTAGCAGAGCCCCCTCCGACCTTCAGATGATTTTTCATGTCAAATGCATTATGTGTGGGATGTTATGACTTGCACGTATTTTTAGTATTAAGTAGACCCCTTAAGATTTCCAGAATGACCAAGATCACATGTTTTCGATTTTTCTGGATTTAGTTGTTAATTTCCAAACTTTGCCCAGAAATGAGGCCAAGGCTGTCGAAAATGAATCTACATGTCTCATATCCCTTTTTGCTTTCCATGGGTTTAAAACATGTTTTTAGGATTGAAATGAGTTGTAATGGTGTAATTAAATATGAGGATGCATAAAATGAGCTCACTCGGTCCATGTGACATTGAAATGCATTTTAACCATGCTAAAGTATAAAGAAAGTGCAAGCATCTAAGGAAGGGAGATCTCACTTTAGTCTTCCTGGATGTATATGAGCATGTAAGACATGATGAGTATGAGCTAGAAAAGAAGGTGTTACAAAGGGCATGAAATTCTATAGATTTACCTACCTTTTCCTTAATTTCTCCTCCTTTTCTTCCCCTTCTTGTGTGCCTAAGAGAGTAGATTATATTCTATATTTTGGGAAGAAAATTTTGTGCTTAAGAAGGTGGGAGAAGGGAGAAGTGTGTGGGAACTTCTAGAAACATACTTTTTCAAAATTTTCAATTTCATCTTTCCATAATAGCAATTTCGTTTCACTTCATTTTAGCTCCTTTTTTAGAACTGTCTTGTTCATTATAAAATTTAGGTTTTCAATTTAATAAAATGCCTTTGGAATCACTCAAATTGGAGCTAAAACTTTTCTGAACGAATCCATCAAAGTTCAAGCTCACCGCCATTGGAAAATGTACACCGAAGAGGGTTTACCAGTCCTGGGGCTTCCCATGGTTTTTGGGCCTCTGAGAACCCTAGGCAACTTAATTTCTTATTTGAAAAGCCCTCCTATGTGTTTTCCTAAAAGTTGCACTTATTTACGAAAATACCATTATGTTTCATTAGATTTCGTCACAAATTGTTTATCCATCCTAACTCTATTTTTCTTTCTATTTAAGCCTAGAATTTTCATTTTTAGAAGTCTAGGACTCTATCCAAAATTTTTGGGACATTATCTAGCTCATTTCAGAGGACTTGCTTTTATATGGCTTATTTTGTCATTTTACAAAAATTACGTTTGTTACACTAATTCTTAGCCTTTTAGCATAAACTAATTGAAATGTACTTTCTTAATGATGCTTAGCTCATTAATGTTTAAATATTAGGTGGAGCTAAAAGTGATGCTAGGTTCAAATATGATTTTCCTTGACATGAAATACCATTTTTATAAATGACATTGGTCACAATGACAATATAGTTGAAATATAGTTTCCCAAATCAACTGAAGTAGGGTTCATTTTCCTAAAAAGGGAAAACATTGTTTAAATAAAACCTTAAAATTGACTAAAATATGTTTTTATAAGAGAAAAAAGTGAGAAAACAGATATCTTGAAGTAATGTTGTTAAAGTTTAAAATATGGTTTTAAAACTCAGTGAAATACAATTTTTCTTAAAAAAGATGAGTCAAAACATAACTTTGCCACAAAGAAATGATAAGATTGTAAGTACTAATATAGTTTCTGTGACACCTTAACCTCTAGCTCATACCCAACATGCCACTAGCCCATATGGCAGTGCGGAACTCACAAGGGAGACACTTTCTCTACCTTATGCTTACTCTCTCTGCTGTGACACTATGTGTGGGTAGAGCTCCACTTAGAAGTAACATGGACGGGTTGAGCTCTCTCTCTGATTCCTCATGCTCAATTACTCTATTGAGACTTATTTCAATCCCCACTATATGCTTAAAACTCATGGAAAGCAAAAAGGAATTGGAGACATGCATTTTCGCTATTGGCAGATTTTGCTTCTTTTCTGGGTTAACTTTGGAAATTCATAACTAAATGCAGAAAAATCATAACTGCATGATCTGGGTCATTCTAGAAAGCTTGAGACGTCTAATTCATGTTAAAAATACTTAGAAGTCTCAATCTCTTACTAATTCTGCGTTTGACATCGAAATAGTTTGCTGGTCAGAGGGGGCTTCTTTGCTGTCACAGTTTACTGATATGGACTTTGAAAATGTCTAACTAATTCCACAAAAATCCAATGCTCATGAACTATATCTCTATGGAAATATGTGGATGTTAGCTAGAGGAGAAAAATATCTTCAGATCAGTTCACCTAGCCAATTTCCCAGAAACTGATGAAACAGTACCTCGGGTCTGGTTGGGTGTCTGATTCAGGGCAGGAACTTCGAAATTGCATAACTTCCTCTCTGGACCTCTAAATGAGGTGCTTCTAGTTCCTACAAGTAACTGTGACCATCTAGTTTCTGTGTATAAAATTTCGTAGCCATTGGACTACGTTTGCCCCTCGGATGACATGATTTCTAAACTGACCAAATGAACAGTGATTTTCTGAAATCCGAATTTCTGATGTCAACTTTGATAAATCATAGAAAATGCTATAGACCTCTAAATGACATGAACTCTAGCTTCCCAGAAAGCTCTAAACATAATCTAGCTACATGTCAAATCTCATAGCAAGAAGAGGTCATATGGCTATTCTATGACATCATGTGCAAAAAGGCCCTTTCTTGGCCAAAAGTGGGGCTCATAGGGTCCAATCTTGGCTTTTCTACTTCTATGACTCCTTGAGCATATGAGAAAGCATCTTTAGGAGCTATCAATCATGCCTCAAGTGTCTAATAACTTAGATTAGGGAAACTCACTACCCCATGCCCACTTATGCACCCATATATTCTAGGCTATCATTAATCATTTCATATCAAAGCATGCCTTTTCATTCATCATGAATCTCATTCTCATACATACATCATCTTACATACATTGTGTTACAACATTTATCATTGCTACATCATATACATCATTTACATCTCACATCTCATGTACAATTCTCATATACAACATATGGCAAAAAGCCTTTACACTCTTCTTTATCTCTATCCCTAGCTTCATGCTTGGTGGTGGTTGCTCCCATCCCTAAGCTCACTTGGGCCACCTGGCATGGTTGGATGGTGGAGAGGGAGGGTGAGATTCATGGAATCTCAGTAGTTCAACTCTCATTCAAACATACATATATTGCATGCAACAAGTCTCATTATGCATGTATGGCATGTTAGCATATAAAAAACCATAATGAAAAACATTTAAAACATATGAGATGGCCATGCATAACATTCAAGAGCTTGCTAAGTACTCGGATCGGCCTCACCCATTCCCTTGTGGCTTTTGGATTTGCCTTCCCATACTTTAGAGGTCCTTAGACTCAACCCTTACTCTTTGGGAGTCAACCTCACTTTTGGGAGACCTTTTTCTTTTGTCTCAACCAACTTAGGGCTTCAGCTCATCCTCACCTTGGCTATAGGGTTATTGGCTTTTCCATTTCCTCAAGCAAACCAAACAATCATTTAAAACATCATCTCAATCATAACACATAATCATGCTAACACACTTCTCATAACTCATATCATTCATACACACAAGCAAGACAATGTAAACACACAATTATGCATGAGAGAAAGTGGAGAGAACTACCTTGCTAGCTATTCACTACTTGCTCTGTCAATGGTCTCCTCCCTTGTTGGTTTTACAACAACTTCTAGATGGGAGAGCTTCTCTTGAGCCTAACCACACAAAAGCATGGAATTAATACCTTAATACTCAATTCTTAAGCTAGGGATTACTTCTACTCAGCTCTACTGAGCTTCTCACTCTAGGTCTTTTCTTCTCACTAGGGTCCATCAGTTATCCCTCTCTTTTCTCAACTCTTAAGAAAGGGAAAGCAAGAAAGAGAAGACTATCTACTTCTAATCTCTCTCAAGAATGGTTTCCCACTCTCTCTCCTCTGAACCAGACTCAAGACCTAACCATTTCTACCATTTAAACCGTAGGAAAGAGGGGAAAAGGGAAGAAGGGTAACATACTAAGAGGAAGCCATGAGGATTCATACCTTTCTTGTGCTTTCCTCTTCTCTTCAGCTTCTTTCTCTCTCCTAAGACGAGTTTGAGTCGGTTAGAAGAAGAAAGAAGAGATTTGGAAGCTTTTAAAAAGTCAAATTCTCTTTTTCTCGCTTTTCTGGACCACTCTCGCTATAGCGAGTTAGTGTCCTCGCTCCGGCGAGCTCGTGTCTGTTCCAGACTTCTGCCTTCGCTATAGCTTCGCTACGACGAGATCGTGTCTATTCTCGACCTTCGCTATGGCGTCGCTATAGCGAGATCGTGTCTGTTCCAGACCTCTGCCTTCGCTATAGCGTCGCTACGGCGAGCAACTCCCTGGTCTCTATATGGAATGCCGCACTCGCTATAGCTAGGAACAATTTCGCTACGGCGAGCAACTCACGGGTTTCTATATGGAATGCCGCACTCGTTATAGCTAGGAACATATTCGCTATGGCGAGGAGGCATTCTCGCTATGGCGATTCCATTTCTCGCTATGGCGAGAAGACTTAGAAAATTCTCAGCTCTTCGAAAATTTTCCAGCTTCTCTTTTCCTTTCCTTTTTCTGGGTTGTTACAGTTTCCCTACCTTGAGTGAGATTATCCTTCTTGCTTGTGATATTACTCATGTAATAATAGGGTTTTCCTACTTCAGGTGAGGTTATCCTTCTTGCCTACCCTTAGTGAGTTTATTGTTGCACTATCATAAAGATTGTATAAACTAATTACTATGCTATCTCATAGCTAATGTTATACCTAGCTTTCTTCAATCTATTCATGCCATTCTTAAAATTAGAAGCACATTATTATACTTTTAAACACAAACATTGGTACATTTACATGCCAAATAGAGTTATAGGGGTTCAAATTTAGTTCTTTCTTTTCCTTTATTCCTATTTATCATAAACAAACTTAGCTCAACCCATGGGATCAGAAAATATGTATTGGAAGCCTAAGGAAACTCTCTAGCCCAAAATGGTACCTTAAACCATATCATGCATCAAATATAAAAAATTTATAACTCAAGCTACTTAACTCCGATTGGTGCAAGTTAGATGTCTATAAAAACCTTAGGATGTTAACTATATTTCACAAAAATTTTAAATGCCAATGAATCTATTTGGTCCCTCAACACCACAAAGAATAGAACCTAGACAAGATGTATAGTGCTAGACAAATCATAACCAAACCCCAAATTTTTGAGATGCATAACTTTGACTATACAACTTCAATTTATGCAAGTGTAGTGACTATGGAAAGTTTATAATATAAAAATTTATGCCTGTAAAATCTCATGAGCAATTGAATTCATTTGATCAGTTAAAGATACAAAAAACCAGAGATGGATAGAAGGAACTATACCAGGGACCAAATTGCATAATTTGCTAAACATTGGAAATTCATGAAATATTCGATAGAGCTCCAAAAATCCTTACTCTTAGCTAGTTAGAAAGCTCTATTAATGGTCCAATTGCATGCAAAATCTTAGACTCAAACTATGTCATTTGGGTCACTTTTGACATAGGTATAGTTTATGTTCTTTTTAAGACCATTTTTGGGTCCAAAATGGACCAATTGGTGTCCAAATGGAATTCTTTCACTTTGAACAAATTTCAATCAACATTAACTTTATTTTCATCAATTCCAATACATACAAGATGGCTTAGATCAAAATATGACCTCGTTGCACCCATAATTGCATTCATACAATATGGCTAAACATAGGCCAATTTTCACATACATGGTCTTATTATTCTAGAAAGTGCCATATGTTCATACTCTCATGCTTATATATAAGTTACTGTTATAAAACATGGTAATCTACATTATGTTGCATCAAAAGTCATCATAGATACATTAAATACACTATCCATACCATTCTTGATACATTGACCAAATTTATGGACATAACATATTTCTAATACCTCAATTCTAGTATTTATCTTCTTTCAACATCCTTGCCTTTACTTGGTGATCTTGAAATGGTTAGTGGGAATACATGGGTGAGATTCTAGAAAGAAGCTTAGTAGCCAATTTCAACCAATCAATGCACACATGAATTATAACATCCGGTTTTCTGAAAATAAGAGAAAGCAATGTTTTTAAAACTGGATCGATCATTGAACCGGTAAAGGCACTGGTTCATGGTTCATTGGTTTGACCGTGGTTAAACCAGTAGTAATTATATGTTTATATTTTAATATTAAAAATTTAATATAATAAATAAATATCAATAAAATTTAAAATATTTTATTACTAACTATATATAAAAATAAATTAAATATAAAATAATTTTTAAATTTAGTTAAATTTTTAATTTTAAAATTTGAATCTAAAATAATTTATCTATTAATAAATATAATCATCAAATATTAATTTATAAAAATTAATTATTTAATATATTAATTTTTATTATTATATTTAAAAAAAATTGGAATACTAAAATTTATTTGATTAGAAAAGATTTGAACATAATGTAAAATATAATAATAGTTGATTAAATATTGTAAAGTTTAAAGGAAATTGTATAAGTATATTTATATAATACTATGCATACATTTACATGAAAGTGCAATGTGGTGGAATGGTTGAAGTGTTGAGAGCTTCCTTCCAGATCACGGGTTCGACGCTACTGGAGACTATTTTTATGAAAGAAATGCAAACCATTTATACTCTATATATATAACAATTTGAATATATCAACTGAAGATGCTTTGAAGTCTGGTGGCAAATGAATATTTTGGATGCATGAGGTCCCTAGTTTGAGCCTTGCAGGTGACGTTCGATATTCACTAGAGAGAGCCGGTCCAAACCAGTCCATGCACACCGGTTCTTGGTTAAAACAGGTCGGTCAAACTCAGTTTTTGACTGAGTTTGACCGGTTCTTATAACCACCAGTTATGAGTGTTCTCCGAACTGGACCAGGGTTTGGTTTTCGATCCAACCGGTTGAACCGGCTGGTCTGGTCCGGTTTTAATAACCTTGAAAGAAAGTATGAGAAACGTAATGTATGATTTCTCCGTAAATGAATGAAACTCACCGGATACAAAAGGAAGTCTGTCAAAATGATGTAGTTAAGGTCCCAAAAAATTTGGGAAGCATTCTAGACTCTTAAAAATGAGAATCTCAGGCTCAGACGAAAAGAAAAATAAAGTTAGAATGAAAAAATAATTTCTTACGAAAAGCCTACGAAATGCAATGGCATTTTCGTAATTTTGAGTAAATTTTGGAATTCACACAACAGGATTTTTTAAATGAAATTTTTGAGTTCTTCGGGGTTCTTAGCAGCCTTGAAAACCATAGAAAGTTTCAGGACAGCTAAAACCCCTCCTGTAGATGTTTTCCAACATCAGTGTACTCGAACTTTGACGAATTCGTTCGAAAAGGTTTTAGCTCTGATTTGAGTGATTCCAAAGGAATTTTACTAAATTGGGAACCGAAATTTCATAACGGAAAATATGGTTCTAAAAAAGGAGCTAAAACGAAGGAGAAACGAAAATGGCAAGAATGAAGGGCAAAATGAGAATTTTTGAAAAGTGTAACCTCCTTCCACCTATATATATGATGTGCCCTTCTTCTCCCTTCATTTTGCATGACCAAGTTCTGCCCAAAATCAAAGGGAAACCATTTGGACATTTTGGTACCCTATATGGAGCCAAAATTGACCATAATAGAACCCTACGTCACTTTTTGGCCAAATAGACTATTCTTGATCTAAGACATGGCATGCAATTAGAGCTTATTGAGAGATTTTTAGGAAGTTAAAAAACATAATTTTTGGAGGTCTACAAAATATTTGATGAATTTCCAAAGTTGGCAAATTTTCTGGTTTTGGTCTAATGCACTATTCATCTAATCCGAAAATGAAATTTATCGCATAGGGCTCAAATGATATTCAATTACCATAAAATTTTATACAGAGAAATTAGACATTCACAGTGACTCGTATCAACCAGAAGCACCTCATTTGAATATTTAAAGAGGGTGATATGAATTTTTGAAGATTCTGTCCAATATAAGGAGTTTTACCTGACCTTAGTTACTATTCTATTGAATTTCGAGGTCCGAGCTACCTGAACTGGTCTGGAATTATTTTCTCCCTCTAGCTAACATCCACAGCTTTCTAGATTGGTATCATTTGTATGGATTGGATTTTTTTGGAATTAATTGGACATTTTAAAAATTTACTGTAGAAATCTATGATAGCACCAATTGACAGTTTGACCTTTGGACCATTTCAAATGTCAAATGTCCTCTGTGATGTTATGGTCTAGACATATTTTTAGTATGAAATAGAAATCCATATCTTTCTAGAATGGCCAAGAATGAATCATTATGATTTTTCTAGAATTAGTTATTAATTTCCAAATTTGGTTGGAAAAAAGCTAAATTCTAGCCGAAAATATACATGAGTATTTTGAGCTTTCCTTTGAGTTTCATAAGTTGTGGGCCACTTTTTTATGATGGAAATGAGTTTTATTCATGTAATTAAATATGAGAATGTGATGTATGAGCTCACATGATCCATGTGACACTGAATGAAATTTTCATACACGACGCAACACAAGCAAATGCATTATTTTAATTTCCTTTGTTGCTTTTTCATGGAATTTATGAATGTAAAGCTTTGGAATGTTGTGAAATGAGCTAGAAATAGATGGTGTTACATTTATTGGTATCAGAGCAAAGTTCCAGACTCTCTCGGATTGGATTTGTCTTGAGGATGTAACAATAAGGCTATGTAAAAGGTTTGAATAGATAGGTAAAGTCTTAGATGAGACATGTTGGGTGTATAAGGATAGGTTGTGGCTTTGCTCATAATGAGTAAGTGGTAGAGTGGTCTTGGAGTAGTCAGTGGACACTGGGAAGGAGTGGCCTCTAAAGTAGCTTGAGCAGAATTAAGCTTAAGCAAAGTTAAAGGATCCAATGGTTAGAGCTTGATGAGATGTGATAGCTCGCGGAGATCAGTAGCAAGCCCTAGACATAAACAATGAGAAATGACCTCGTTGATATGAAGAGGCTTACCAGAGAAAGAGGGTATGTGTGGCCTAATTTTCCCTGGTAGCCATACTCAGGCCATTCCCAGCTGCCTCGTGTAATGTAAAGACGAGTAGTGATGCAGCGCAATATGAGATCAGACTACTGTTGCACAGGATTGGTTTAGAGGGGAAGTAAGAAAAAGAGTCACCCCTTAGCCACAACACCCAAATGTCTAAATAAGTTTCAAAGCCCAAAAGGCTAATTCCCTCAGACCAAAGGTTTGAGTTACAAGCTACACCCTAGAGCCCTGACAGCCCAGACGTAATAGCTAGTTATGCATGAATGAAGCAAGACGTAGAACCCTCTAGCTTAATGATGGGCTAGATATAGAGGCAATGAGGCTTAGGTTTGTAGCTAAAGGTGATGTCCTAATCCATGATAAAGTAAGCCAATTAGAGGCCTTTAGCCGGGGCCAATTCATTGCTTAGGTGCAGCGAATGGTAGTATAGATGCCTAATTGGTCATATTCAGGCCAACTTGAGGAATGAGTTAATAAGGGATCAGTTGACCCACAGAGAGCAGGAACCCCTAGTATAAGTAGAGAAAAAGGTAGTGAATAGTTACGGAAGATTAGTAAGAAGTCCATGGGCCTAGCAAATGAGATTGAGAATAGAGCTCAACAGAGAGAAAGTTAAATATAGGGATAATAAGGTTGTTGAGACCCACCTTTAAGGCATTGACTCCAACCTAGGGTGCTACCCTGTAAGACACTGAATGATAGAATGTAGTGTAGCCTCGAAATAATGTAAGGTAAAGCTACCAGTAGCGAGGCACACCGTGAGTGGCCTAGAAAGGTATACCTCATGGGTGACACCTAGAGATAAGTATGAGTAACCCAATAACAGAGGCTTAGAAAAGAATAAGTATAGTTAGTAAGCTACAAGTCTAATGAGATTACTAGCCTAGGCTGAGCATAAACTAAAGCCTGGGGGAGATGACTAGTAGCGTCATTCCAGGTGAAATACGTGAATGAAAGGCTCAGTGAAAGTTCTTCCTAGATAAAGAAAGAAAAGATGAGACAACCTCATGTCGGAGAAACTACCTAGTATTGCTTAGTAATTTCCCCTAGATAGACCCCCTTGAGTCATAAAGTATAGTGATAAGAAAGCAAGGAAAAGCTGAGAAACTAGCTATAGAAGAGATGCCCTCGCTTTAGTAATGATTAAATGAGTAAGCTAAGCCTAAAAAAAGTAAATGGATAAGGGTTTGATAGTTAGTCAGACTAGCTCCCTAATATGAGAATAATATAGGGTTAAGGCATGTGAGTGATTATAGTACCCAGTAGAGCATAAAATTTCAATGAGGTAAAATCCAGACATTGAGAGTACGTGTTCTGGATTGGGTTAGCAGAGCCCTAGAAATAGTATACTGTGCTCCTGGGGATTAAGCTAAAGAGGCTGAACAGAGAGAAAGCCTAGCTCTGATACGAACATATAAATGAGCTAAGACAAATAGTTAGTGCCTTAATACCCTCAGGGAAGCTCGAGGGAGCTAGAGACTGCCTAAGAAGGTAAGCCTCGTGTTATGTAGAAAAAGAGTGTAAGCCGAGAGTGCCATAAAATAAAATTCCTGAGATTATACAAAATAGAATCCTTCTTACCGAGGGACAGTCTAGTTAAAAGCAAAGCAAGAGTAAGAGTATAAGAAAAAGTAGACTCCCTTGACGTTCTAAAGAGCGAATAAGTAGAAGAACCCTAGAAAAAATACAGGTGCTCTTAAGCGTAAAGAAATCTGAACTGGCAACAGAAAAAAGCCAGTAGTAGAACATCTTTTTACCTAAGTAAGAGGATGAGAAAGGTAGAAAAAGAAAATATGACAATATTCAAGCTAAGGACATATTAGATTGAGATTAGATATTCAGTTAATGTGCTTGAGTACTTAAAAAAGCACACTTGTCCTTTGCATAGACGTCCTTCTAGCATGATAGCACCCAAAGTAAAAATAGCCGAGCAATACAGAGAGATCTTAGGATGAAACGGAGGAAGAATCTTATTTTCTCCGAGCACTCTACAAGAATAGGGCAGATAGAGAAAAGTAAGAGAGGGATACTTTAGATTGTTAGGAAACTTGTAATATACTCACAATAGTGGCTCTGAGCTTAGTCATGAGGTGCCCATGTATTAGTGTTTGATGTTATGATTTGCTTGCAACAATGGTTACATGATATTAGGCCTGATCAACTTAATAGTAATGTGACTTGAGTGCGTAGCAAATGACAACATCAATCACCCAAGTGTCCTGATAATCGAAGGGTATCCTAGTTAGCTAGATAACAAGATAAGTCAGAAAAGAAAGGTAAAGGAATTCCAAGAATATTAAAATAGTAAGAAAAGCATATAGAAAGGAATCCCTAGTAAAGAATATTCAAATTTAGTATTCATAGCCAGAGTCTCTTATAATATATGTAAATGAAATGAGAAGGGACTAGTGCATAGCCTTTCTCTTACCAGAGATGTTAACCACACTCAGTGTATGAGATGCCCTAGTGCCAAAGCACTTAAAACCAGAATGTGGGCATAGTTAGTAACTACAGGATATGAGAGGAGGGCTAGAATGAGTATATGTAAAGTAAGTCAATAGAGTAAGAAAGAAAGCCCAAGCAAAAAAAGGTTGAATTGAGAATCTAAGGATCCTATAAGGAGCGATGAGTAAAAAATTAAAATGCTTCTAAGTATCAGTATGATAAGATCTTAAAAAATGAGATGACACAGTACCCACTTCGCATGAAAAGCACGATGTACTTTTGAGTTTAGCCTCAACTATTAGGAGCAATGGTAACCGGATTTACTGAGTATGTATTTTATTGTCAGATACAATAATATTAGACTTTGACATCTTCCAGAGATGGATCGCAGTAGATCCTAGCATAGCACAATAAGTTACAACAGACCCTAGCAAGGCTCTAAGAGGTCGCAGTAGACCTAGGGGTCACAGTAGATCCTAAAGAGTTATAGGGAGTCCTAGCCACAGCAAGATAGTTCTCTGGTGAGATGACAATCTAAGATAAATTTTACAGCGTAGTTAGTCTTAGAGACTAGTACAGTTTTAGTTAGCTTTCATCTTAAGGACTAGAGACCTCCTAAGTCTGGTAGACCATTGCCATAGAGATATAAAGGCTTTACTCAGACAGTTAGACCACTAACTAGCTCTCTTTAGAGATAAGTATAATGTATAGGATGAGGAAAGTAAGAAATTAATTTCCAAAGTTAGAGCTAGATGAACTACTACCTAGTAGATATTAGCCTTGATCGAGGGATAGAGAGAGATCCCTATATGCTAGGCTATGTATTCAGAAAGGGGTCAGGTGCAGTTTTTACATAAGATAAATGGTACAGTATGTCTCCAGTAAGCAAAACTATGAGAATACATAGCATCCCACCAGAGCTCAATAATAGTCAGTGGTAATTGCTCTTTGGTGCCAGTATGAGATATGTATGTTAGGGGTATCAGTATTGAAATGAGGGACTATAATATGCCACTATAAGTGAGCAAAGAAAATGAGAAAAAGTCCCAGGCTATAGAGACAGATGTAGTAGTAAACAAAGAAGCTGGGATCATTAAAAGTAGAACTCCCCAAAGGAGTTGTAATCCCAGTAAGTAATTAAGATGTGAGGCCTGCAACAGAGAGAAATTTGAATTGTAATTATAGGATGAGCTAGTAAGAAAGAATAGAGAGATGACTAGTGGATAGTATAAGTGAATCAGTAAACAAACAAACAGAAACCTCTGATGGCTATAATAATAAAAAAAAGATTATGAGACGTAATGAGAAGCCATTGAAAGAGGATACAGGAGATGTGATATGAAATAAGTTATCTTCTAAGATATGTAAATGAGTCCATTGAAAGAAATATTAATCGCTACGAACGGGTTAACATTAACCCGATATGATTAGTAAGTTCTCTCAGGATAGGCCTCTAGAGTTAGAAATTTCCTTCCCTTATGAAAAGAATTAGCTAGTACACTATAGTAATAGAGCTCTCATTAAGAGCTAGTATGAAAATTCCCTGGCTGAGAGAAAATTTGAACGAGTGAAATCGTTAAGAAAAGTGTATAGAGCCAGGAAGAAGGGAAAGAAAAAAGTAGTTAGCCAGAAAAGAAAAGAGTAAGAGAAAGTGTGCCCCAAATTTCGAGGATAAAATTTTTTTAAGGAGGGGAGAAATGTAACATCTGATTCTCTGAAAATAAGAGAAAGCATGAGAAATGTAAAGTACGATTTCTCAGTAAACAAACAAAACTCACTGGATACAAAAGAAAGTCCCCCAAAATAATGTAGTTAAGGTCCCAAAAAATTTGGCAAGCATTCTAGACTTCTAAAAATGAGAATCCCAGGCTCAAATGGAAATAAAAATAGAGGTAGAATGAAAAAATAATTTCTTACAAAAAGGCTACGAAAAGTAATGGCATTTTCATAATTTTGAGTAAATTTTGGAATTCACACAACGAGAAATTTTAAATGAAAGTTTTGAGTTCTCCAAGGTTCTCAGAGTCTTTGAAAACCATGGAAAGCCCCTGGATAGCTAAAACCCCTCCGGTAGACGTTTTCCAATGTCAGTGTACCCGAACTTTGACAGATTTGTTCGAGAAGGTTTTAGCTCCTATTTGAGTGATTCCAAAGTCATTTTACTAAATTGGGAACCTAAATTTCATAATGGAAAAGATGATTCTAAAAAAGGAGCTAAAACAAAGGAGAAACGAAAATGCCAAGAACGAAGGGCAAAATGAGAATTTTTGAAAAATATAACCTCCTCCCACCTTTATATATGATGTGCCCTTCTTCTCCCTTTATTTTGCACGACCAAGTTCTGCCTAAAACCAAAGGAAAACTATTTGGACATTTTGGTACTCTATATGGAGCCAAAATTGATCATAATAGAACCCTATATCACTTTTTGGCCAAATAAGTAATTCTTGATTTAAGACATGGCATGCAATTAGAGCTTATTGAGAGATTTTTGGGAAGCTAAAGAACATAGTTTTTGGAGGTCTACAGAATATTTGATGAATTTCCAAAGTTAGCAAATTTTTTGGTTTTGGTTTGATGTACTATTCATTTGGTCCGAAAATGAAATCTATCTCATAGGGCTCAAATGATGTCCAATTGCCATGACATTTTATACAAAGAACTAGACATTCATAGTGACTCGTGACAACTGAAATCACCTCATTTGGATGTCTAGTGAGGGAAATATGAATTTTTGAAAATTTCGTCCAGTATCAGGAGTTTTACTCGACCTCAGTTACTGTTCCATTGAATTCTGAGGTCTGAGCTACTTGAACTTGTATGGAGTTATTTTTCCATCTAGCTAACATGCACATATTTCTAGATTGGTATCATTTGCATGGATTGCATTTATGTGGGATTAATTGGACATTTTCAAATTTTACTGCAAAAATCTATGACAGCACCAGTGGACAGTTTGACCTTTAGATCATTTTGAATGTAAAACATCCTATGTGATGGATGTTATGGTCTGGACATATTTTTAGCATAAATTATACATTCGTAGCTTTCTAGAATATCCAAGAATGCATAATTTCAATTTTTTTAGAATTAGTTATGAATTTCCAAACTTTAGTAAAAAAAGAGCCAAATTCTGGCCGAAAATATACATGAGTATTTTGAGTTTTCCTTTGAGTTTCATGAGTTGTGGGCGACTTTTTATGATGGAAATAAGTTGTATTCATGTAATTAAATATGAGAATATAATGTATGAGCTCACATGGTCCACATGACACTGAATGAAATTTTCATACACGACGCAACGCAAGGAAATGTATTATTTTAATTCCCTTTGTTGCTTTTTCATGGAATTTATGAATGTAAAGCTTTGGACTGTTGTTAAATGAGCTAGAAATAGATGGTGTTACATGAATACTATAAGGAAATGCAATATATGTGGTATAATAATGTCATTCATAGGTCTCATGTAATTCAAATGCAACTTCAAGCATAAAACCTCATTCCTTAATAAGCCATGGTATCAACATAAACTAGCTAAACTTAACTACACTCAACCTAGGGTTAAAGAAGAGCTATTATGCTTAATTCCATGCCTTAGGGAGCTAGGAGCCAAAATACACGTCAACTCATGCATAAAACTCATTATGGAAAACATATCAAAACATAGCTCAAGAATGCATTACGTAACAACACATAAAAGTATTTCAATTTAATCAAGCATTTAAATGCATACAAGAGAGGAAGATAAAGCTAGTTTAGGACTTAGGAGGCTTCAAGATACCACTAACCCACTTGTTCTTGGCTTTTCTCTTATCTTTCTTTCACTTGACACCTACACTTTGGTGAATTTGGGCTAGCTTGGCCTACACATAGCAATTACAAAGCAAATTAATCCATTTGGATTCATTCTAGGTCTTGAAAATCATCACTTAATCCCATTAGAGCTTAATATAGAATTTAAAACTAGTTTAGGTCATATAAGAAGCAACCCTTGGTTTTCACTTTCTAAACCTCAAATTCTCACTTGCTATAAGTCTTATAGCTTTAAGGAAACTCATATGAATTATTATATGCTTGGTTAAAAAGGTTTAAGACTAACTTGCTTCTTTAACCTAATTTAGTCCCTAAAAATTCAAATTTCAATTTAAGGCTCCTAAATTCAATCCAATGATTATATAATTATTTATTCATCATATCTAAGTCTCTTAAATCATTTAAACTCAAGAAAACACTCCCAGAGTGCTTTCAACCCACCTTGGCTGAGGCTATGTTTGTTTGGAAGCCTAATGGAGTTTTCTTTCTTCTTTTTAGGAATTTGATTATGTGGAGGATCCTTACCTTCTCTATAGTTTAATTGTATTCTCATATAGCTTAAAATATCCTTCTAAAGTTCTAAAATTCTCAAGGTGGAATCAAACCCTAACATCTCTATCTTGCATCGTATAGGCTTTTAATGAATTCCCTTGGTTGCATCTTATTCTCCTCACTCCTAAACCTCTAGTTTTGCCATGTTTTAGTCCAAATCATATTCCCTTAGTGATGTTCTAGGCCTAGTTGAATTGAAGAGCAAGTGGCAGAGCAACAAAAAGCATGGTTTCTAATAACTATCATACCTTGTTTCAATGCTAGTCAAATGGAGAATCTTGTGCCATAATGGAGTTCCTCAAATCTTCCCCTTTTCCCAAGTGACCAACCACCTAAATAGTCCTCTTTAAAAACCAAAAACCATCAATAGAGAGAGCTTAAGAAGAAAGAGAAGCTTTCTAACTACCATGAGATAAAAATTGCAAGTTTTCCTTACCTTTTTTTAGCTTTCTTCCTCTTCTTCCTCCTCCTTCTTGGATGCCTCTTAGGTTCTATTTTTGAAGTGTTTAAGTCAATTTTTGGGTGCTTTTCAGGTGGCGTGGCTGATATAAGAGAAGGAGGTGATATTTTATAACGATTACAAAATTTTTGTTATGTCCTATAATTCCAATTCTTTCTTTTGAGATCGTTTTAGATCTTTTTTGAGAACCATCTTTTTCATATGAAAATTTAGGTCCTCTAGTTTATTAAAAACATTTACTTTTAATTTTATTGGGTTCAAAACTTTTCGAGTTGGTTGGTTAAAATTTGGGTCAACCAATAGCCTAAAATGCATACCAAAGGATCTGACGATTCTTATGATTTTAAGGCATTTAAAAACCCTAGTGAACTTAATTTTACCCTTAAAACTTCCCTTTTTGAGTTTTTAAAAAGTTGTCCAAAATTACATTTTGGCCATTGCCTTTTTGGTTTAATCTACTTGTCTATTTTGGCTCAAGTTTTAGGCTATCTTTAACTTTATACTCTCATTTTTAGATGCTTTGTTTACCATTCTATCCTTACTTAACCCTATTTTCATTTTATTGTAGGGCCTCATTTATTATCTGATAAGTTTCAGTTTAAATTTAAGGAGACTGGATATTCCAGCTAAAGATCATACAAACTAGTTATTGTGCTATTTTATCACCCTAGCACTAAAGACCATTAGTTAAAGATCATACAAACTAGTTCTTATGCGATCCTATCATCTTAACACAAAAACTAAAGACCATTACATTATTATACCTATATATGCTTTTCGAGGTAGTTGGATTGAAGGAAACTATTCTTTCTTGTTTGTGATGGCTTTTTGAAATAGAACAACAAAAAAGAGGATTAATGCCCTTATTTGGTGCACCAAATGTTTTGGTTTGAAAGGTCATGATGTAGACAAAGAAGGAATTAAGGATTTGAGACATCGAGGTAACAATGATTTATCAAGTATGAAGGTATTTCTAGGGAAGTATAATGGCAAAACAAAGTGAAGGATGATGTCTCTTACAAAGATTCAAGCAATTGCCCACGTCAACTTATTGATCTTTTCCTTTTATTTAGTAATGTTGTAATGCCATCTCTTTAGACATCCAAATAGGGTTCTTCTAGTTGGCACAAGTCACTAGGAGTGTCTAATTTCTTTTTATAAAATTTTGTGGCAATTGGACATCATTTGCCCCCTGAGTGATAGAATTTATTTTTGAACCAGTGTGAACAATATCATGAACCAAAATTAGAATTTTTTTCAACTTTGAAAATTCATTAAATATTTTCTAGACCTCCAAAAATTCTATACTTTAGCTTCCCAAAAATATCTCAACAAGCACTAAATGCATGCCAAGTCTCATATTAAGAAGAGTTCATTTGGATACAAAGTGGCATAGGTTTTCAATGTGATAAATTTTTGCTCTATATAGGATACCAAAATGTCCAAATGACTTCCCTTGGTGTTTGGCACCTCTTGGGCAAGTTTAGAAGCATGAATATAACTTGTATAAACTTTCCAAGTGGTCCCAAACCTTATAAATCTCAATTTGGCCATTCCACTTCCATTTATACATGCATTTCCATAAAGCTAGTCTAGCCATTCTATACTCAAATTGCACCATACCATTCATACAACATTCAATCTCAATTGTACATGATACATTAGCATAATTATATATGTTCATAATGTCATAGGACATATACAACAATAATTTACAACACTTGCTACTCATATGGCCTTAAAGAAGCAAGATTCATGCACTTTGTTGTCAATTCCTTATCTTCCAAGGTGTTGGCTCCCATTACCTTGTTCTCTTGATCCACCTAACATATTAGAACATTGGAGAGGAGGGAATAAGATTCAAAGAATCTCAATAGTTCATCTCCCTTTCAATCACACATAAAGTATGCAATATAAGCCTTGAAAAATGCATGCATGGACATATTAACATATGTAAGCATTCAAGAAATATTCTTGGCATTTGAACAAGTTATACATAGCATGCATAGGCTTGTCAAGTAAGTGGATTGACCTCACCCATTCACTTGTGGATTTTGGACTTGCCTCACCCATTTCCTTAAGAGGTTTTTAACTCAACCTTACTCTTGGGAGTCAACCTCACTTTTGGAAGACTCTTTACTTTATCTTAACTAACTTTAAGGGTTCTTGGTTCATCCTCACCATGGCTAGAGGGTTTTTGGCTTCTCCACACTCAAGTAAACTAAGGCAAGCACATAAAACATCATTTGAATGCATAAAATGTTATCATGTTACCATGAAATAAAATCTCATGCTAAAATATTTTTCATAGCTCAAAATATATATACACACATTCAAAGACAATGTAAGCACACATCCATGTATAAGAGAAGGTGGAGAGAGCTACCTTTGTCACATTTGCATACTTTCTTCCCTGGACTTAGTTCCTTTCCCATGGCCACACACTCACAAGGAGGTAGAGATCATTTCTCTTAGCTTAGACACATCATATAGAAGCCAATTATACTTTTGAATCAAATTCTAAGGCCACATAATCACTAGAAAAGCTAGGTGACTCATAAAGCTCTTTTATGGTTCTATAATGCACTTAATGAAGCAACCCTTGGAAAACATCATCTTGGCTCCATTCTCTTCATCTATGTATGATTCTTGACTCCATTTAAACCTCTTGGAGTCATCTCACAATCAACTCTAGGAGTCTAGCTAGGTGTTGCTTCTTTAAGCCATATTATGGAACATATAAGGCCATCTCACTATCTATGATTTCTAATTTTTTTTCCAAGGCCTTTCCTCATCTTCACTCATCATATATGACTCAAAAATGAGTTTGGAACAAATTAAAACTATCCCTACGTACTCCAACTATGCTAGGCTGTGGCTATGGAGCAAAGGGATACCAAGGGAGTTTGCTTTGTTTTCTTGATAGAGGAAGTGCATAGGGAGACTTCTAGGAATCTTTGGAGCTCATTTAAACTTTCATTTGGGAATAGAAATTAAGGTATAAAATCATATTTTACAAGGAATATATAAAACCCTAAAATTTGCACCTTGAATTTCCATAGTTATTTGTTAATTCTCTTAGCATATTCATATTCTCCACAACCTTTTTCCTAAGAATAACCCTTGGTTCTGCCTAAAAACCAAGCCCTCCTATGACCTCTTAAGTGGGGCAAACCATAGGGAGAAGAAAAGCAAGGGGTAGCAACCATGGAAGAAGAAATTACCTTGTTTTTTCTTGTTTTCTCACTTGAATCTTGTCTTCTTTGCCCTCATCTCTTCAAATCAGAATTTTTTCCTTAATTTCTCCCTTAAAACAGATTCATATACTTTAATATCATCATAGGAAATAAAGGAGAATGGAGGAAAAGAGGTTTGGAAAGGAAAAAGCATGAAAAACTACCAAAATTCCATACTTTCAAGCTTTGATTTCTCCTCCTCTTTCTCTTCCTCTTGTATGCCACTCTCCTAGGGCTTTTTCTCTGGTTTAGGGTAGAAACATATGAAGATAAATGAATGGGAGAGTGGGGTGCCCTATATATATAAGTGGAGGAAGGAAGACTCTTCAAAAATTTCCATTTTGTCCTTAGTTTTTGGCATTTTTGTTTCTAATTCATTTTATCTCCTTTTTGATAACCTTCTTTTCCATTATAGGTTCCCAATTTAGTAAAATACCTTTGGAATCATTCAAATCGAAGCTAAAACCTTCCCAAACATATCAGTTAAAGTTCAAGTTAACTAATATTAGAAAATGTCCACCGGAGGTGATTTAATTGTCCCAGGGCTTCCCATGATTTTTAAGGCCTCTAAGAACCTTAAGAAACTCAAAACATCCATTTAAAAAGCCCTCTTATGTGAATTCCAAAATTTACTCAAAATTACGAAAATGCCATTACGTTTCATAAGTCTTTCGTTAAATTTTGTTTCTTTGTTCTAGCTCTGTTTTTCTTTCCATTTGAGCCTGGGATTCTCATTGTTAAGAGTCTAGAATGCTTTTCAAATTTTTTAGGACCTTAACTCAGTCATCTCGGGAGACTTCCTTTTGTATCTGATGAATTTCATTTGTTTATGGAGAAACCATACATTACATTTCTCACATTTTCTCTCTTTTTTGGAGAATTGGATATTATAGTTTAAGCCTGAGATTCTTATTCTTAGGAGCCTAGGACACTACCCAAATTTTATGAGACCTTAACTAGCTCATTTCAGGAGACTTACTTTTATACAGCTCAATTCTGACGTTTTATAAAAAATTCGTTCATTACATAAATGCTCGAGTACATAAACGCTCGAGTTTATTAATTTTAATTACTAGTATACTTGCTATGATGTGAGGTCATATTATTAAATTCAATTACTAGGCATGAAACTACATATAAGTATCACCCAAAGTCCTCACTAATGTACATTTTTGGTTGGTTCCTAGTTCAGCAATAACTTCTTATCCTCCCCAGTAAGAGTCATGATCGCTCATATTAATTGCCTAAATATTTGTATCTTTTTGGTTTACTTATGATCATCACTTATTTCTAATTAATCTAAATCATTTGCAATAGTTACAAAATGTGGAGTTGGAAAGAGAAGTGAATGGGTGTAGACCCCATACAGGTGAAGGTCATTGCATATTCTTTTCTCTCCCCTATTGCGCATTGTGCAGAAGGAGAGAGAATCCTGAGGCATTTCCATTGTCTTCTTTGATATGCATAGCTTATGGTAATGTAAGGAAACAGGTGGACGATGTGATACCATAGCTATCTTAGCTAGCCTCTTTACATATATAAGTCTCATTCATGGATTTCCCCAAGAAAACAAAGAAAATAATACAATTTAATTGCGTTACATCATCTATAATTTCTTCGTTTTGGCTAGTGGGCCTTGGGGACTCTCTCATATCATTCTCAAATTTAATTACACCAATAAAACTCAAAACCATCACAAAACATTGCCAAAAACCTGAGCTTACATCAAGCATACATAATTATTAATGGTTTTACCTCAGGTTTAGTCTGCAGATTCTGTGCATCAACTTTGAAAATTGGTAATTAAATGTAGAAAACTTGAAATCTGCCATGCTATAACTTCCTGGAATATTCTAAGTGTTAAATTTACACTAAAAATAATTTCAAGTCATGAACATAGCATCTGGATCACGTTTGACATAAAAAAAAGCACAACGATCTGACTGGTTACTGATACTAATATAGATTTCTGATATAAACTTAAAAAATGTCCAATTAATTCTAATAATATCCAGTTTATGCAAATGATACCAATATGGAAAGCTATGGATGTTAGCTTAATTTTCAAAATAAATTCAGACCAAAACAAACACAGTTATCTATTGGAATTCAATGGAACAATGAGCAAGGTCATGCTACACTACTGATGCTGTTCCAGAATTTCAAAAATTCATAACTGTTAGGTTAGACCTCCAAATGAGGTGATTCTAGTTTCTATAAGTCATTGTGAATGTCTAGTTTATGCTTACCAAATTTGGTAGCCATTGGACCACTTTTTCCCCTTGGATGACACAAAATCACAATTGACCAAATGAACAGTAATTTTGCATATCTGAATTTCTGATACCAACTTCAAAAAATCATAAAAAATTCCAAAGACCTCAAAATGACCTAGACTTTGGTTTCCCAAAAATCTATGGGCAAGATCTAATTGCATGCTAAATTTTAAGTCAAGAAGAGGTCATTTGGTCAGACTTTTCTATAACTCAAAATTATGGCACTTTTGGCTCCTAAAAGGGGCAAATTTGGTCCAAATGATCCATACATTTTCCCACACCTATTTGAGCAACTTAGGAAGCATAAATACAGCATAAATAAGTCTCTCATAAGGTCTGATCCATCATACAACTCAAATTCATCATGACACATCCATAAACATACACACACAAGTGGGCTCTCAATTGGTCAAATTATACATTTCCATTCATTTAGCTCCATTCTTGATACACACACTATCATTACATATTTTTACACTTGTTCAAGGTTTCATGGCTAAAAAATAACTTATACATATATACTTTGACATTCTAGTACATCAAAAATAGCAAGATTGCTAAGAGATGGATATCTAAGCTCCTTGGCTTCCATCCTTTGGATCTTGAACTCCACCTAGGCCATATAAGATAAAAGAAAGGAAGGGGCAAGATTCATTGAATCTCAATAGCTCTTACACCTATTCAAGTACATTTTCAAGGCATACAACATGTCAATGGTACAAGTATGAAACTAATCAATCTATAAAACATTCAATTTTATATTTTTATGCCACAAACTCATGTCAAGCATAAGAATGAGCTTTAGGGACTTTTGGTTTGACCTCACCCCATTTCTATGACTTTTAGATTTGTCTCACTCTTAGTTTAGGGACTTTTGACTTAGTCTCCCCCATCCAAGGGACTTTTGGCTTTGTCTTACCTATGCCATGAGACTTTTGGCATCTTCTCACCCACATTAAGGGACTTTTGGCACTATCTCATCCTTATGAGCCATTTCCACAATTCAAAGACATTCAAGGAGACATATTGGAACCAAAATAACAATATAGCATCAAGTGGCATATCTAAAAAAATATAAATATACACACAAGCACACAATGACACATATGCAACAAGAAATCTACCTTAGGGAATTTTCAAGCTTCACTTGGCTACGCCTTCCCTTTCTTGGCTACACACTCACAATGAGATGGAGCTTGGCTTCCTTGGCCTAAATACCATAAATGGCATTCAATTACTTTCTTGAAGCAAGCTAGAACATCAAACTCACACTTGAGACACACACTTTGCCTAATGGTCACATAATGGTTCCATTGTGGCCTAATGAAGCAACTACCATAATTCTAGTTCTTGGCTCCAATACACCTACTCTCCTAAGCCTAGATATATGTTGCTTCATAAGGCTACATTATGGAAGCCATTATCTCATCTCCCAATCTAAGGCTCCTAAATTCTTCCCAAAGGTTTCTCTTATCATATAAAGTCCTAAATCAAGCTTGGAACAATTAAAAACATCCTCTAGTTATTTTTATAGGTCTTGGCCAAAATATGCCTTCATTAGGAACCCATGGAGTTTGTAATTTTTCCTTAATGGATGGGGCACTTGGGAGGCTCCCTAGGAGTCTGAGAAACTCAAACAAACACTCACATATGCTAGGAAATTCTTGAATCAACCCAGATTTCAGATTATGTTCAAGAACCCTACACTTTCCTAACTTGCATTTCACTAGTTTTTCATGCAATTTCTTGGTATTTCCCAACTCCTTATGGTCTAAAACCTCAATTCTCTCTTATTTTAGAACAAAATCTCCTCCTCTCTCATGGCTTTGGTCTGACTGAACACACACACTAAGGGAACAAGAAAGAGAGGTGATGGAAAGGGAAGAATTTACCTTAAATTAAGCCTTCTTCAAGAGTTCTTCCTCTTCCCTCTTCCTCCTTCTTAAATTTTGAATTTATCTCTTCTGGTTTGACCCCAAACTAATACCAAAAACTTCATTAAAACCATAGAAAGATAAAGCAAAAAAAGGATAATGAAGCTTCAAGAGGAAGAAGTATAAATATCCTAAACTTTCTCACTTTTCTTTAGCCTTTTTGTTCCTCCTTCTTGGTTCCTTTTGTGCGTTCTTGTCTTTAGCTCTCTTCTCTAGTTTGGACACTGCAGCAAGTCAGTTAAGGAGAGCCAAGTATGGAACACCACATATAAAGGGAAATTAAGAGAGAATTATTCCAAAAAAAATGACGATTTCGTCTCTTGCTCGTGGCATTTCCGTTTTAGGCTCGTTTTAGCTCATTTTTTAAAACTGTCTTTTCCATCATAAAATTAAAGTTATCTAATTTATAAAATGGCTTCGGAACCACTCAATTTGGAGCTAAAACCTTCTCGAATAAAAAGGTCAAAAATCTAGTCAACCGATGTTTAAAAATCGACACCAAAAGGGTTTTAACTGTCCTGGGGTTTTTTATGGTTTTTAAGGCCTCTGAGAACCCCAGAGAACTCAAATTTTTCATTTAAAAGCTCTCTTGTGAGTTTTCCAAAAATTTTCTGAATTTACGAAAGTACCATTAGCCTTTCAGCCAATTTTTTGAATCACTCTGTGTACTATTTGGTTTTTGTTAAACAACGAAAACGGGTGTGTTTTCAAAGCAAGCCCTCGAAATGAATTAGTTAAGGTCCCAAAAAATTTAAATGACATTCTAGACTCCCAAAAATGAGAATTCTAGGCTTAGATGGAAAGAAAAAATGGACCTAAAATGAAGAAACAAAATTTAACAAAAAACTTATGAAACATAATGACATTTTCGTAATTTTAAGCAAATTTTGGAATTCACACAAGAGGGCTTTTTAAATGAAAGTTTTGAGTTCTTTGAAGTTTCCAAAGGCCCTGAAAATCATGGGAAGTCGTAAGACAATTATAACCCCTCCAGTAGAATGTCGATATACCTGAACTTTAACGGATTTGTTTGGGAAGGTTTTAGCTCCAATTTGAATGATTCCAAAGATATTTTACTAAATTAGGAACCTAAATTTTATAATAGAAAAGATGATTCTCAAAAAGGAGCTAAAATGAATTAGAAACAAAAATGTCAAAAATGAAGGGCAAATGGAAATTTTTGAAAAGCATTTCTTCCTCCCACCTATAAATAGATGGCACCCAACCTCCTCACTCACATAGCTTCATATGTTTCTGCCATAAACTAAAGAGCAAACCCTAGGAGAGTGGCATACAAGAGAAAGAGGAAGAGGAGGAGAAATCAAAGCTTGAAGGTATGGATTTTTGGTAGCTTTTCATGCTCTTTTCTTTCTAAACCTCTTTTCCTCCATTCTTCTTTATTTGCTATGATTATATTGAAGTATATGGATCTATTTTAAGGGAAAAATTGAGGAGAAAATTCGGATTTGAAGAGAGAAGGCCAAAGAAGACAAGATTCAAGTGAGAAAATAAGGAAAAATAAGGTAATTTCTTCTTCCATGGTTGCTACCCCTTGCTCCTCTTCTTTCCATGTTTCGCCCCACTCAAGAAGTCATAGGAGGTCTTGGTTTTTAGACAAAACCAAGGGTTATTCTTAGGAAAAAGTGTGTGGAGAATAAGAATATGCAAAGAAAACAACAAAAGAACCATGAAAATTCAAGATGCAAATTCTAAGGTTTCATATATTCCTTGTAAAATCTGAATTGATACCTTAATTTCTATGCCTAAATAAGAGTTTAAATGAGTTCCTAAGGTCCTTAGAAGTCTCCCCATGTGCTTCATCCATCAAGAAAATAAAGCAAAGTCTATGAATGCCTAAATGCTTCCTAATTTCAGCCAAGAGGGGTTTAGGTACCTAGGGATAGTTTTAATTTGTTCCAAGTCCATTTTTGAGTCATATATGATGAGTGAAGATGAGAGGAGGCCTTGGAAAAAATTTAGAAACCATTGAAAGTGAGTTGGCCTTATATGTTGCATAATATAACCTAAAGAAGCAACATGTAGTTAGGCTCTTTATTTTAATTGTGTGATGACTCCAAGAGGCTTAAAAGGAGTCAAGAATCATGGATGAAGAGAAAGAATGGAGCCTAGAATTTATTTGATGGGTGTTGCTTCATTAGGTGCATTCTTGGAACCATAAAAAGGGTTTATAGCTCAAGTTAGTGTTTAAGAAAGATGTGTGGCCTTAGAATTAATTCCATGAACCTAATTGGCTTCCATAAATTGTGTCTAGGACAAAAGAAATCATTCCCACACCTTTGTGTGTATGAGGCCGAGGAAAGGATCATTGATTCAAGAAAAAAAGTGTATAGTTGCTTCCAAGGTAGCTCACTTCTCCTTCTCTCATGCATGAATGTATGCTTGGCTTGTCTTTGAATGTGTGTATGTGTGTTTTAAGCCATGAAAAGTATTCTAGCATGATTTCATATGCCATGGTACCATGATGATGCATTATGTTTCTAAATGATGTTTATGTTGCTTGCTTGGGTTTGCTTGAGTGTGGTGAGGCCAATAACCCTTAGAGTTGGTTAAGACAAAGTAAAAAGTCTCCCAAAAGTAAGGTTAACTCCTAAGAGTAAGGTTGAGTCCAAGAACCTCTTAAAGAATGGGTAAGGCTAATCCACTTATTTGGCAAGCCTTTGTATGTTATGTATGACTTGTTTAAATGCCAAGAATACTTCTTGAATGATTTCATACTTTATGATGCTTATGCATACATTTGTAAGACTTGTTTTGCATCCTTTATGTGTGATTGAAAGAGAGATGAGCCATTGGGATTCTTTGAATCTCATTCCCTCATCTCCAATGTTCTAACATACTAGGTGGATAAAGAGAACAAGGAAATAGAAGCTAACCTTTTGAAAGATGAGAGCATGCCATCAAAGTACATGGAATTTGCTTCTTTAAGGCCATTTAAGTAGCAATTATTGTAACCTATTATTGTATATGACCTATGACCTCTTGATCATGTATAATTATGTTAATATATCATGTATAAATGAGAGCTAAGGTTTTATGTATGGAAATGTACATTTTGGACATGTAATGACAAATTTACATTATGGAAATGTATGTATAAATGGAAGTGGAATGGCTAAATTGAGAGGCGTGAGGTTTAGGACCACTTGGGCAGCTCATATAAGTCATATTCATGTTTTTAAACTTGCCCAAGAGGTGCCAAATATCAAGGGAAGTCATTTGAACACTTTGGTATCTTGTATGGAGCAAAAATTTATCATATTGGAAATTTATACCACTTTTTGTCCAAATGAATTCTTCTTGATCTAAGATTTAGCATGCATTTAGAGCTTGTTGAGATATTTTTTGGAAGTTAAAGTGCATAATTTTAAGAGGTTTATGAAATATTTGATGAATTTTCAAAGTTAAAGTGCATTCAGACTAGTTTAGGCACATCCAGGCATCGAAAACTAATCAAATAGTAACTTGGGTCAGTCTGAATGCCTGATACTGGACATAAACTTCAAAAATTCATATCTCTCTCTCTAGATATCCAAATGGGGTGTGTCTAGTTGGCATAAATCTCTAGGAGTGTCTAGTTTGTCTTTATAAAATTTTGTGAGAATTAGACATCATTTGCCTTCTAAGTGATAGAATTCATTTTTGGACTATTGTGAACAGTACCATGAACCAAAATCAGAATTTTGTCACATCCGTAGATAACATCCGTAGCTTTCTAGATTGGTATCAATTGTATAAATTTTATTTTTGTGGAATTAATTTGACATTTTTGAAATTTGTAGCATAAACCTATATCAATACTAGTAGCTAGTCTGACCTCCACACCTTTTTGAATGTCAAACGTATTTTGTCTTATGTTTTATGGCCTAGAAATATTTTTAGCATAATGTAGACATGTGTAGTTTTCCAGAATGGTAAAGAATGCATCATTTTGATTTTTCTAAATTAGTTATGATTTTTTAAAATTTGTGATAGAAATGATAAAATTCTGGTTGAAGCAACTATCATGAAATTCATGTGTTCTCTTGCCTTACACGAGTTGTAAGCCACCTTTGATGGTGGAAATGAGTTGTATCTATGTAATTAAATATGAGAATATAATACATGAGCTCACATGGTCCACAGAACACCGAAAGAAAAATTTATATGTTATGCAATGTAAAAATATTCATTATTTTATTACCTTTTTCTTGCTCCCTATGTGAGATGCATGATTTGAAGCACGAGAATAGCATAAGATAAGCTAGAAAAGTATGGTGTTACACTCTGGCCTCGGTTCTTGGGAAACTCAAAGTTTAAATCTTCATTTTCTATTATTTAAAATTTTATCCAAATTTTATTTGGCCTTGAATCACTCATCTGAAGGAACTTGCTTTTCAAACTGTCATGTTTTGGTGTTTTTACAACATATCAGATGTTATAGATGATACCTTTTCTTTGAGAGTTTAGGCATAGAAGTTAGTTAATAAGCAAAAACACAAAAGATTTGAACAATAATTGTCACTACTTATGACATGGTAAATGAGATCTAAGCTCAAGTGGGTTACGAATTGCTTGGTTTGAATTCACTAATTTAGGACATAATTTTAGAAGAAAAATAAAATCTAATTAGGCATTACAAAGGATAAAAAATAAAAAACAAGACAAGTATAAAATTTGGGGGTTGTGATGTCAAGATCACTTAAAAAGAAACTTAATTCCGATTGATATACAAGCTAATTTGAAGAATTCCTTACTATATAACCAAAAATATTAGTCTACCAAAAAATATTGCAGCAGTCTACATAAGAAAGTTTCAAGATAGGTTTGGACAATTTCCCCTATTAAACATTAATAATTCCTAAGTCGCTAATTGACTCGCATAAACTTTCTATTTCTTCTCTTCATCTCACCTTTATCATTGATACATATGCATATTTTTTATATGCAAGTTTGTGAAGTTTAGTTAATACCTTTTGTGGAAAAATGACCTTTATTTTATTGTGATTTATTATTATTATTATTATTTACTATTTTGTATGGTGTCAAAAGCAGTTATTTGATATAAGTTTTCAAATAATATTATTTAACTATAATTTGATAACTAGTAACTAAACACTTGATTCAATGAACTTGACTTACTAATGAATGATATTTATTGGATGAACATTTGTGCTTATTCGTATTAGATTGACATTGGAAGTTGTAGCTGTTAAAGAAAATAAGAGAAAGAAAGAAAGAAATAACTAAAAAATTATTACTTCTTCTAATTCTAAGGGTCCAGCAGCATAGATAACTTATAAGTTAAAAGCCTCAGAAATTTTCAAACTGACTTTAAAAGAGAAATACACACACACACACACACATTACAATTTTACAAGATATAAAACTTGACTTTTTAAAATTGCAAATCAATCCCCTAATTGATTTTTTGCTTTTCCATTGTTTTACTTGGTTTCCTTTTTATATTCAATAATATCAAACTTGAAAATCTTATTAAAATTATTTTTGTTTCATTTTATTTTCAAAAAATTATACTAATAAATTATAGTATTTATATGTTGATGTTTAATTAACTTATATATTCTTTTGATTAATCATTAATGATAATTTTTTTAGATTATATTATTTAAAGTTAAGCTTTTTTAAAGAGAATCAAACCTTAGTATTCACTTGTCATGATGACCTTTACTCATTACCATGGCATTTTCTTTCCTTTCATGTTTGTTATGCTAAAAAAATATGTTGAACATTTTTTAGAAAGAATTATTTAAATAAAAATCTAAAGATAATGACATTTACTAATAAAGCTCAAATCAAATGAGATGAATAACTAGAGGGTTAACTTAATTGAATTGAGTTTTTTTATACTTTCAAGGACTATTATGTTCCAACAAAAAAAAGGGAAAGCAAAGGTCGAAAAACTTATGTAAAGTAAGACATATAATATGATTATATCAGAATTAGACAAAAGTTCATATGACATATGGTTAGCAGGCCCATGATTTGAAGTACTAGACTCATAGAGTCACTCATCCTTACACTATGTAGTTGTAATGATTCTACTTGGAAAATAGAGATGAGATATATAGAGATCATATATCAATAAGGCAATGTGATTAGAGTAAGGTTATGGAAACTTGCGCTATTTAAAGGTATAGATTACTTGAATTTGATTCAATAGAAACGTTCACAAGATCAAAATTGTGTAGACAAAATTTAGCTAATGATCACAGAGGTATGATATTAGGAGTGCACTATATGTGGATGAATCAAATTACATCTTATCAAGTCGATGTAAATATTTGAATTTGATTTTAGTAAAGTTCATATCAAGCAAGTGGTATTTTGTAGTGTGAATAAGTTTGTCATATGATAAGAGATCACTCTTAGGTCTAGCAAGGCACATTATAAGGTTGCTAAAAGATCACTTTTAGTTCTAGCAAGGCATATATGATAAGAGATACTCAAGCATGTACCTTGAGAAATATTCAAAGTACCTTGATTGAGACCTTAATAGTCTAAGAAAAATAGGTTTAAAGCAGTTTAGCAAAATTTTGAAAGGATTTCAAAGGAAGAAAGTATGCCTTTGTAACAAGAAATTAATTAAAAGATCAAGGATACTTTTCCTATATGTAAGATGCATCTTTCCTTTTTTGCAAGATGTTATGAACAAGTTTCTTTGTTCTATATAGCAAATTTTTACTTAGGATTGTTCACTAAGAAAACTATAACATATGAGGCATTTGACAGGGTGTTCACCCATTGTAACATCTGATTTCTTCATAAACGTTGAAACTCATTAGGTATAAAAGGGAGTTCCCTAAATAGGATGATTTGATGTCAAATAAAATTAGAGCAACAATCTATACCTTAAATAATGAGGATCCAAGGCTAGAGGTGCCCTAAAAACAAAGTCAAAATAACCAAATGAAATTTGACGAAAAGGTAGTGGCATTTTTGTAATTTCATATATTTTTTTAGAAAACTCATAGGAGGAATTTTTAAATGAAAAAAAGAGTTTTCAGGGTTCTCAAAGGCCTTAAAAACTATAGGAACCCCTAGAATAGCTAAAATCCCTTCAGTTTACGTTTAAGAATGATGGTTGACCTAAGCTTTGACTTTTTAGTTCGAAAAGGTTTTATATTCAATTTGAGTGACTCCAAAGGTATTTTATAAGTTAGAGAACTTAGATTTTATAATAGAAAATATGGTTCTAAAAAAAAAGTTGAAATGAACCTAAAAAGCTAAAGCTAAGAAAAGGGGACATAAAGGAAAATTTTAAAAGACAATTTTAAGGACACTTGTCTTATAAGTGGCATCCCATCTCACCTCCTCATTCCAACCAACTTTGCTTCTATCCAAAATAGAAGGAGAGCTCAGCCAAGAAGCATGCACAAGAAGGGAGGAAGAAGAGGAAGAAAAGCCTTATGAAAAGGTAAGAAAACCTTAGAATTTTATAGTTTTTTCTTTATTAATCTTGTTCCTTTCCTTCTCCTCTTCCTTCCTATAGTTTTTATGACTCATATGGGACCATTTTAGGTCTAGTTCAGAGGGAGGACATTAGAATTTCAAGGAGAAGCCTATAGCAAAAGAAAGGGTTCTTAGAAAAGTCATGAAACAAGGTAACTATCATGGTTTGTCTTGCTTCTTCTGTAACGCCCAGTACGTTGTACAATCGTTGGAACGGGCCGATTTGAAAAGTAAGTCCCCTGAGATGAGTGATTCAAGGCCAAATAAAATTCAAATAAAATTTTAAATAATAGAAAACGAGGATTTGAGCCTTGAGTTGCCCAAAAATTAGGGTCGGAGTGATTCGAAAAATTTGCCGAAAGGGCAGTGGTATTTTCGTAAATAAGTGTAATTTTAGAAAAACACTTAGGAGGGCTTTTTAAATGGAAATTTTGAGTTGCCCAGGGTTCTCAGAGGCCCCAAAAACCATGGGAAGCCCTGGGACTGGTAAAGCCCCTCTGGTGTACTCTTTTCGACGTCAGTTGACCTAAACTTTGACTGGTTCATTCGGGAAGGTTTTAGCTCCGATTTGAGTGATTCCAAAGGCATTTTATTAAATTGGGAATCTTAATTTTATGATGGAAAAGATGGTTCTCAAAAAGGAGCTAAAACAAAGCCAAACCGGAAATGACATTATGGAAGGGCAAAAATGGAAATAAAGTGCATAAAAGAAGCTTCCAAACTCCCTTTTTAAGCCACGTTCAGCTCCCCCCTCTCTAAACCGACTTTCTTCTGCCCAAAACTCAGAAATGGAGCTGCTGTCTTAGGCGCACAAATGGAGGAAATTTTGGAGGAAGAAAAGCCAAAGAAAGGGTGAGAAAGTGTAAGGTTTTCATGCTCTTTCCTCTTGAAACTTCATCCTCCCCTTCTTGCTTCATATTTCCATGGTTTTAATGTAATTTTGGTGCTGATTTGGGTCTAGATCAGAGGAGGGAAATTCGAAATTTAAGGAGGAGAAAGAGGGAAGAGGAAGGGCTCTTGAAGGAAGCTTGATTGCAAGGTAGTTTCTCTCCCTTTGTTGCTTCTTTTTCTCCTTCTCATCTTCCATGGTAGGATGTCTCAACCAGAACCATGAAGAGGGAAGAGTTTCTGTTTTATAATCCAAAAGAATCCATCAAACTAAGCCATGGGAAGATGGATTATACCAAAGAAATGCATGAAAAACTAGTAAAACTCAAGTTGGAAAAGTGTAGGGTGCTTGAACATAAATTAAAATCTGGGTTGATTCAAGACTTCCCCATCATATGTGAGTATTTGTTTGAGTTTCTAAGACTCCTAGGGAGCCTCCCAAGTGCCCTATCCATTAAGGAAAATCCCAAACACCATGGGTTTTTAATGGAAGCATAACTAGGTCAAGACCCTTAGAGATAGTTAGGGAGTATTTAAATGGTTCCAAGCTTGATTTGGACTTTATATGATACAAGAAGATAGGAGAAACCCTTGGAAAAATTAGAAGCTTTAGGTTGGGAGATGAGGCAATGGCTTCCATAATGTAACCTTATGAAGCAACATGGACCTAGGTTATGAAAGTGAGTGTGTGATGGCTTCAAGGACCTTAAATGAGGTCAAGAGGTCTAAATATGGCAAGAGAATGGAACCAAGAATGTTAATTATGGTAGTTGCTTCATTAGGTCCTTAATGGAACTCTATTGTGACAAATAGACCAAAGTGTAGTCTTAAGAGTGAGTTGGATGTCATAATTGTTCCAAGAGTATAATTTAGTGTTGTTTATTGTGAATAGGCCAAAGAAAACCAACCCCACCTTCTTGTGTTTGTGGAACCAAAAAGGAGAAGAAACAAGCAAAGTAAAAGCTTAAATCTTGCACCAAGGTCAGCTCTCCACCTTTTCTTATTGCATTTTCTTGTTGCATATGGTGTCATTGTGTGCTTGTGTGTATGTTTATATGTTTGAGACATGCCACTTGATGTTATGTTGCTATTTTGGCACCAATATGATTTCTTGAATGTCTTTGAATGATGGAAATGGCTCATAAAGGTGAGGTAGTGCCAAAAGTCCCTTAATGTGGGTGAGGAGATGCCAAAAGTCTCATGGCATGGGTGAGACAAGGCCAAAAGTCCCTTGGATGGGTGAGGCTAAGTCAAAAGTCCCAAGAACCAAGAGTGAGGCAATCCAAAAGTCCTAGAAATGGGGTGAGGCCAACCCAAAAGTCCCTCGAGCTCGTTCTTATTCTTGACATGTGTTTGTGACATAAAAAATGTGGAAATTGAATGCTTCATCGATTGAGTAGTTGCATACTTGTACCCTTGACATGTTATATGCCTTGAAAATGTGATTGAATAGGTGTATGAGCTATTGAGATTCAATGAATCTCACCCCCTCCTTTCTCTCATCTCATATGATCTAGGTGGAGTTCAAGATCCAAAGGATGGAAGCCAAGGAGCTTAAATTTCTATCTCTTGGCAAACCTTTCTATTTGATATACTATGATGACTAGAATGTAAAAGTAGATATGTAAATGTTATTTTTGAGCCATGAGACTTTGAACCAAGTTTAAAACTATGTAAAGTTAGTGTATGTATCAAGAATAGAGTCTAATGAGTAGAATTCTGTATTTTGACCACTTAGGAGCCCATTTGTGTATGTATGTTTATGGAAGTGGCATGGTGAATTTGAGTTGCATGAGAGTTTCAGACCCTATGAGGGACTTATTTATGCTATATTTATGCTTTCTAAGTTGCTCAAATGTGTGTGGAACCATGGATGGCTCATTTGAACCAAAGTTGCCTCTTGTTGGGACCAAAATTGCCATAAGCTTGAGTTATAGTAAAATCTGACCACATGACCTCTTCTTGACTTGGAATTTTCCATACAAGTAGATCTTGCCTAGAGATTTTTGGAAAGCCAAAGATCAGGTCATTTGGAGTCTGTGGAATTTTCTATGATTTTTCAAAGTTGGTATCAGAATTTCGGATTTGCACTGGTACTGTTCATTTGGTCAGTTTTGAAATTGTGTCATCCGAGAGGAAAACGTGGTCCAATGGCTACGAAATTTTTACAGTTAGAAACTAGGCAGTCACAGTGACTTGTAGCAACTGGAAGCACCTCATTTGGAGGTCTGAACTGAGAGATATGAATTTTGAATTTCTGGGACAGTAGCAGTAGGCTCAACATGACCTGAGTCACTGTTCCATTGAATTTGGGTAGCTAAGCGTGCTGTCTCTGGTCTGAGTCTATTTTTACCATAAATTTAACATTCATATCTTTCCAAATTGGTATTATTTGCATGGATTGGATTTTTGTGGAATTATTGGACATTTTCGAAGTTCATAGCAGATACTTGCATCAGTACCAGTAGCTGTCCGAACCTTAACCCCTTTTCGCGTGTCAAAAGTTTTATGTGTTATGTTCATGGCCTGGCATATTTTTATAATAAATTAGACATGGTAGCTTTCCAGAATGGCCAAGAATGAACCGATTTAAATTTTTTTAGAATTAGTTACAAATTTGAAACTTCCTATCAGTAACTGAACCAGTGGCCCAGACCAGCAGTAACCCCAGTGGCTTTTCGGATGTCAAATGTTCTCCCCTTAATGATTCATGAGCTAAAACTATTTTTATCATGGGGTAGACATCCAGAGATTTCTGGAATGGTAAATTTTGTTGGATTTCGAATTTGTGGATTTAGTTATGAATTTCCAAAGTTGTGACAGAAAAACTAAAATTATGGCCGAAAATAAGAGTGTGAATTTGATGGTCCCCTTTGAGTTCCACGAGTTGTGGGCCAACTTTGGTTATGCAAATGAGTTGTATGTATGTAATTAAATATGAGAACGTGTTGTATGAGCTCATATGGTCCGTGTGACACCGAATGAAATTTTTATACACGATGTAACGCGAAATAAGGCATTATTTTAATGTCATTTTCCATTCCCTTTTGTTCAACTGATCATGTGAGACTTAGAAATGATCGGAAGCATGCTAGAAATATATGGTGTTACATCTTAGTTTTTTCTACATGAACATTTCATCCCATCTAGAGCCCATCTAAAAGGGGATAATTTCTGACCCAAATAAGGAAGAATCATAGTTTTTGGAGTATGAGGAGTAAGAATATGCAAAGAAATTCAATTAAGATGCATTAGAAAGCAAATTAGCAAAGTTAGGGATTTTGTTGCACCTTGATGAGTAGGAGACTTTCTAATGATAATTGAGTTGTCTAAGAGTATGACTGAGTTCTCAAGACACATAGAAAGTCTCCCATTTGGCAATTCCATAAAGAAAACAAAGCAAAGGCATGGTGCAAAATCAAAGAGGTGTCTTGGCCAAACCATGATGAGCCACCTAAGGAGTGTTTTAAATTGTTCTAAGCCTAGAATGGGAGTAGATATGATGGAAGAACATCAAAGGAAGCCTTGAAAAAAAATTTAGAAGCTTTGGTTTGTGAGATGGAGGTGTAGGCTCCATAATGAGACATAAAAAAATAACTTATAGCTAGGTTTCTTAAATTAATTTGTGATAATTTCAAGGAGTTTAAATGAAATCAAGAGAATTAAATTGAAGGAGAAAATGGAGCCAAGATCATGAATTCCCATAGTTGCATTATTATATCTTGTATGGATCCATAATTGAATCTTAGAACAAAGTGAGCTTCCATAATGTATGTGTGATGCTAAAGCTTGTTCCTATGAGTGATTCATGTCTCATTTGATGTGTCTAGGCTAAGAGAATTAAGTGCCACCAAGTTGCAAGTGTGGTGGCCAAAAAGGGGAAGAAGTGCTAAAGGAAAAAGTTTGTTTTCTTGCTTCAAGTAGCTCTTTAACCTTTTTCACATGCATGACTTAGATGTGTGCTTGTCTTTGAGTGCTTGTGTATATGTTTGAACTATAAAATGTGTTATAGCTATTTTTTACTTGCTATGGTAACTTATACATCTTGAAATAAGTTTATGAATGTGTTTTAGCTTAAATATGTATGGTTAAACCAAAAATCCCTTAGTATGGGGTGAGAATGAGCTAAAAGTCGTTAAGATTGGGTGAGACAAAGCCAAAAGTCTCAAGAAGAGTGAAACTTAGTCAAAAATTCCTTAAAAAGGTAAGGCAAATCTAAAAGTCCTTAGAAAGTTGGATGAGGCTAGACCAATGCCCTTAAAGGCCTATATTTGATATGTATAAGTTCGCATGACCAAGAAAATATTTTATGTATATTCATGAGAAGCTTGTATGACATGCATATATTTTTTGACATGTTTTACGCATCCATTATGTATGTTTGAAAGGGTAAAGAGTTATTGAAATTCTTTAAATCTCTCTTCCCCATTTCTATCTAACCATGCCTAGGTGAAGTTCAAGAAGCAGAATGGAGCCCAAGAAGCATGAGTTGCCACACTTTGATAATAAAATAGCTTTTAATATAATGTAATGTCAAAGTATGTATGTATGAGTAGTTTATGACATGTAAACTATTAAGCATGTGTAAAAATATGTGAATATCATGTATGAATGAAAATTTAAACCAAATGTATGTTTATATGGATTTTTGCCATCCATGTGCCTTGAGGATTATATGTATAAAGGCAAGTAGAAGTGATTTTGAGATTTATGGTGATTGGACCATTTGAGATACTCTTATAGGCTGCATTTGTGCCATAGAATATGCCTAAATGGTTGTGAAGTTATTAAAAAACCAGTTGGTGTAACTTTGACCCATTTATAGTGTTAAAATTTGCATAATCTTGAGTTGAACTACAAACTAACCAAATGGACTAGTCTTGGCATGAAATTTGGCTTACATATAGAGCTCATCTAGAGCTTTTCATAGAGCTAAAGAACACCTAATTTGGAGCTTTAGATAATTTATTATGATTTTTTAAAGTTGGCCAAATTATACAGAAATGGTATGGTTATTGTTTATATGGTCAATTCATGTTTCTATGTCACTTATAGTCTAAATGAACTAGACACCATAAGCTCTCCATAGCCACCAAGATCACCTTATTTGGAGTTTTGTCTAGGGAGAACCAAATTTTGAAGTTGCATGATAGTACCAGTAACTCAGCTCAACCTTTGGTATAGTTCCATTGTTTTCCATAAGCTAAATGCCATTACATTAGTTTGGAACTATTTTTAGTCTTTAGTTAACATCTATAGATTTTCAAAAAGCTATAATATACATGATTTTGATTTTTTTAGAATTAATTATGAATTTCCAAAATTCATATCAAATATTTGGAATAGGGAACCCGAAACCAAATTCTAGTTTTTGTGATATATGGTTCCAAATTGGAAATAAATGAGACCAAATGTGATTTTTCTAACTTGTGTGGATGTGTTATAGATAGAAAATGATATTGATGAGCTCATATGGTCCATGAAGCATCAAATGAATTAATGGGGCTTACATAACACAATTAAATGTGCATTAAATGTGATATTTTCATTTAAGTGTTTTAAAGTTACGCCTTGTAATGGACTAAGATGGTAGAGAATTAAGGTGTTACACCCACCTTGTAATCCCATCTCTAAGGGGTCAAGATAGATCTAACATCCCATAGTATTAAATTAATTACAATAACTAATTAAGGAAATTATTAATGGTTTTATATTAATTATTTATTATTCAATAAGAGGTGTGATTTATGTATGAGTTTTTATTGGGTATTTTATTACTTTAGTGATCATGGAATTATTGAGATTTAATTTGGAGTAGAGGAATTTAATGCATTTGAAAAATAAGATAAGTGGGCTATTATATTTCATATTTATTTGGGTTTAGATAATGATAAGTAAATAAATAAATCACCTAATGATTTAGTTTAATTAAAATAAGTAAATAATGATCCCTATAGCATATTTAGAGTTACTAAAGCCCAATAGTTGATTTTAGGTGAACTTGACTCATGACCCAAAGATCAAAGCCCAACTAATGTTATATCCAAGTCATAGAAATTATTAGATTTAAGTGTATTTATCCTAAATTTCCTATAGAAGTTGATGCAATATTGGAGACAAAAATGTGAGACGTCATTTGTGAATTAAGGAGAGAGAAAGTAGGTCTAAAAATGGAAAAATTCTATGCAAGACTTTGAGCCTCAATTTAGATAGCTTCTTGTTCAAATTAGTGTAAGGTGAGTGAAAAAACAATTAATCTACTCCTAAGCTTTCATTTAAATTGATTAGAATTTGAATTAGATGATGTTAGTTTTGTATTATGGAGGACCTTGTTGATTTGTGTTGCTTGGGAGAGTAATTAGATGTTTGGATGCTTATTTAGATATCTGGAGGTATAATTTCTATCCTAAATAGTAAATTATATTTATTTAATGTTGGAATATTAAATTTATATTTTAATTTATAGTAGACTCAAGGTGTTTGATAAAATTTCCAAGAAACTTGAAAGTGTGCTAGGTAGTGAGTTAAGGCATAGTTCATATCCTATAATTTTTATTTCATATATTTGATGGATTATATTGGGTAGTTAGATGTATTATTGTTGGTTATGCATGATTGAAAGGTATTAAAGTAAGGTTCAAGTGTTGACTAATGTGACTTTTGTGGAAGAGTGGCCTAGAAGTGTTTGATTAGTGGTAAGTAGTTGAATTATAATGATTTAATTAATGAATTATGTAATATTGAAAATTATATATTTATGTATTTATTATTTTAATTTACTATTGTAAATTGTTAGCTTGTGATTAATTGGAATTGCCTTGGCACCTTTGTAAAGTAGCTAGTTTCCATATACATAATTTTAAATGCTTTCTCATATTTTTATGAAATGAGATTTTTATCTCATCTATACCTTTTATTTTTCTAACATTTCTAGGTAGAACAATGGATACCGATAAAGGGAAGAAATATAATAAGTACCTTAGTTAAGCAGCATTATGTAGCATTAATGTAATAGCTAGATTATGTTATTTCAGGTTGTAATCATAGATTTATGTTACGTAATATTTTATTTGAAATATTTTAGTTGTTATGTGACTTGATTGTTTTTGTTTGAATAAAATATATGGATTTATTATATACTCTTGGTAATAGATCTTTACAGAGTAAATGTGAGTTAGGATGTTGATCTTGATGATTTAGTTAGGTAGTTAGTCTTTTAGGAATGATGATTATTTTATTAAATATCTATTAGAATATTTAATATCTTCCACAAATAAATATTGATTATTATTTATTCAAGTTGGCATTTGAATGTGGAAATAAAGCTAGGTATTGTAATAAAGCCTAAGGTAAAAGTAGAGACATTGGATATTATGGATGTAGTAGAGGTGAAGGACCATAAAACTCCCCAAGAAAGACATTTGTGGGGTGGAAGTGATGCCTTGTTCCCCCAAATCATGGAAAACATCTTTAGCTAAAAGAGTTGATAAATTATAGCGAGTACATTGAGTTAATGATTGTTGTAGGCTAAATGGGTGAGCAGGTTAAGGTGACCAACCACCCAAGGTGGTGGCACCATAATAGGATGCTTAAATGTATTATTAAAAGATCTATATCCTTATTTGATACATACTTTTATGGCTTTTTCTAAGGGGTTATCAATTGTTTTCAATGCTTTTTACCTCTTTTACAATTGTTTTGATATTATTTTATGTTTCATATGGTTCAAGTGTAATTAGTTGGATTTATGTGCAAGACTCCTAAGCTTAGGTCTTATGTGTTTCAATTGTGTTACTTGATTAAGATCTTACTCCCAAGTATTCTTAGTTATTTGGTTGGTTTTACGTTGGTAAATCAAGTCTAGTTCATTCTTGTAGTTAAGTTTAACTAAGAGTAGTTACTTTGTAATTTGGTTGTATATCTTGTTTTGATTTATCTTGGTTTATGATTTTGTGTAGTTTTTTTTCTCTATTTTGTGTTTCCATAGGTCATTATGCAATAAACTAAGAGTTGTAGAGCTTAGAGTTGATACCTAAAGCGTTTAGGGGCTTATATTGCGATTTAGTTATATTGAAGGGCTAAAAAGGAGATCAAGGTACGAGCAACAATTATGGAGATCATATTTGGTTACTAAGACCAAAGACAAGAATGTTGCATCTTAGTGAATAGGTCCGCCATGGCACCAAGTCCTAAAATATTTATAAATACCAAAACTTGGGGAGAATTTGGTACTTTTGAACAATTTTCTGACTTTTACACTTTTGGTTAGGAAAGAGCACTTGAAAAGTGTAACACCATATTCATTGGCTAAGCTACTTTCTCAAGGAAAATACAATAAAAACAATGGATTTTTTTCACATTACGTTGTAGATAAAATCTTTGTTTCATGTCCCATGGACCATATGAACTTATCCATCTCATTTTTACATTTAAATACAAAAATACAATTTAAAACCATCTTAAGAAGTGGCCAACAACTTGAGCTTATGAACCATATACATAAAATTTACATGTGCATCCTCGGGTTCATGGGCCATTTTTCTATCATCAACTTTGAAAATTCATAACTAATTCTAAAAAAATTGAAATCAAGCACACTATACCATTCTAGAAAGCTAAAAATGTCTAATTTATGTAAAAATAATTCTAGACAACAAAAGGGATGTGTAGCTATTAGAAATCAATAGAATAGTAACTAAGGTCGCCTGATGCTACTTGTACTATCTCAAAACTTTAAAAATTCATATCTCCCTACACAGACATCCAATTAGTGTGATCTTAGTGGGAACAAAAAGCTTATTATGTCTAGTTTATGTTTGTAAAATTTCATAAGCATTGGACACCATTTGTCTCTCAGATGACATGGGAGATAAAACTGACCATATGAACAGTAACTATACAAGAATAATAAAAATTTGGAAACTTTGGAAATTCATAATTAATTCCATAGAGTTCTAAATAATATATTTTTAGCTTCCTAAAAAGCTCTAGATGAGATCTATATACCTGCCAAATTTCATGAGAAAATTCATTCATTTGGTCAGACTGTGCTATAGGGTTGTAAAATGGCACTTTTTATGTCTTCAATAGGTCTCAAATGGTCCAAAATTGTTCCCAAAGCTTTCATGGCTACTTGAGCACATGGTAAACTACCAAAATAGTCTACTAAACATGTCTCAAAGGCGTACAAACCTAGATTTCACAAACATGAACTCTCACCCCAAGGTATACATAAGGACACATATGTTTCATCTTGTCATTCAATGCCCAAAAATGGCTATATCATACATATGACATCAAATCTCATTCATACACAATACATTCATATCTTTACAAGTGTTCATGAGGTCATACATCATATACAACAAGGGATTACATCATTTTCCATTCATATGGCTACAAAATAGACATTTTCACACACTTTGTTATAAAACTCTCTTCTTTCAGCTTATGGCTTCTATTTCTTAGTTCACTTAGTCCACCTAGTCATGTTAGACAAATGGAGAGGAAGGGATCTTCTCCCTTTTAACCATACATAAAGAATACAAATCCATGTCTAAAAATTCATGCATGAATATCATGGAACATGTAATCATTCATAGAGCATTTCTAGTATTCAAGAAGTCATATAAAACATATATAGATTTGTCAAGCAAGTGGTCTAGCCTCACCCATTCTCTTGGGAGTTTTAGACTTGCCTCACCTATTTTCTTAAAGGCTCTTAACTAAGCCTTACTCTTGGAAGACTTTTGGCTTTGTCTCAGCCATTTTTGAGGGTTCTTAATTTCACCATACTCAAGCAAACCAAAGCAAATTCACAAAGCATCATTTGAATGCATAACATAACATCATGGTACCATGGCATTTAAACACTAAAACATTTTTCATGACTCAAAATATATATATGCACATTCAAAGACAAGATAAATATCCATTCATGCATGAGAGAAAGAAGAAAAAGCTACCTCGGTGCACAACAACACACTTTTCTCCTTGAAAATGGTTCTTCTCCCTTGGCCAAGCACTCACAAGAAGGTGAAACTTGATTCCTTTGGCCTAAACACATTACATGGAAGCCAATTACACTCTTGGAATAATTTCTGAAACTACACATGCACTTGAAAAGCTAGATGGCTTAAATGGTTTAATTATGGTTTCATAAGGCACCTAATGAAGCAACATTAGGAAAATATAATCTTGGCTCCATTCTTTCCTTTAATTTATGACTCTTGACTCCATTTAGACCTCTTAGAGTCATCACACAATCATTTTAAGGAGCCTAGATAGGTGTTGCTTCATTATGCTATAGTATGGAACCTATTTCTCCATTAGACTTTTTAAGCTTTCTAAGATTTTTCCCAAGGCTTCCTCTTATACTCTCCCATTATACATGATACAAAACTAAATTTGGAAGAAATTAAAACACTCCTTAGGTGCATGAACCCCTTTAGGCTGGGGCTATGCATCCAATTGGCACCAATGGAGTTTGTTTGATTTCTTTGGTGGGAGAAGCATGTGGGAGGCTTACTTGATGTCTTAGGGCCTCACACCAACTCTTATACACCTTAACTCATAGCTAGAAAGCTTCCTACAAACTAAGGTGCAAGTAAAACCCTAGGCTAGACATCTTGCAAATCAATGGTTCTTTCTTGGATTTCTTTGCATATAATTGTTCCTCATACTCCATAACCCTTGGTTCCATAAAAGAAAAATGAAGAAAAACTCTCCTCCTTACTTTCTCTCTCTAGATCGAAGCTTAAATAGCTTGGAAACATAAAATCTTGCAAATGTTTCAAGTAAAGTCTTACCTTAAAATGAAGCTCTCTTCGCGTAGATTATTTTTCACTAATTAGTTTCTTGAAAAGAGTTTCTTTTTGGCTTGGGTTAAACCTAAATCTTCAAGTTTTTAAGAAAAGAAAACCACCATTAGACAACTTTTAGAGAGAGGAACAACTTTATTAACTAGCATGGGATGAAATGGGGTCGTTTAGTTACCTAAATGGAAGCTTAAACTTCTTCTCTCTCCCCCCTCTTAATGTCACACTGTAACACCATATATTTCTAGCTCATATCACAATATTTACATGTCTCACATTCATAATTTCCATGAAATAGTGAGAAAAAGGAGTTAAAATAATACAATTTCTTACGTTGCATCGTATGAAAAAAAATTTCATTCCATGTCACGTGGACTATGTGAGTTCATACCATATATTTTCATATTTAATTACATGGGTACAACTCATTTGGATCATAAAATGTGGCCCACAACTCATGAAACTTAAAGGAAGACTTAAAATAGACATATTAAATTTTGGCTAGATTTGACCCCTTTTTTGACCAAACTTTGGAAATTAGAAAAATCAAAATCATATATTCTTGGAAATTCTGGAAAGCTATGGGTGTCTAATTCATACTAAAAATATTTCTAGACCATAACATCCATCACAGAGGACGTTTGACATCCGAAAATATTCAGAGGTCAAACTACCTTTTGATGCTATCACAGATTTCTGTAGCAAATTTTGAAAATATCCAATTAATTCTACAAAAATTCAATCTATGCAAATGATACCAATATAGAAATCTTTGGATGTTAGCTAGAGGGAAAAAATATTTCCAAACTAGCTCAGACAGCCTAGACCTTGGAATGCAATAGAATAATAACTCAGGTCGGGTAAAACTCCTAATATTGGGCAGAATGTTCAAAAATTCATATCTTCCTCTCTACACCTCCAAATGAGGTGATTCTAGTTGGAACGAGTCACTGTGAATGTCTAGTTCCTTTGTATAAAATTTTATAGCAATTAGACACCATTTGAGTCTTGTATGACAAATTTTATTTTTAAACCAAATGAGTAGTGCAACAGACCCAAATTAGAAAAAAAATGTCAACTTTAAAAATTCATCAAATATTTTGTAGACCTCTAAAAATTATAGTATTTAGCTTCCCAAAAATTTCTCAATGAGACCTAATTTCATGTCAAATCTCAGATCAAGAAGAGCTCATTTGGCTAAAAAAGTTACAGGGAGTTCTATTATGGTCAATTTTGGCTCCATATAAAGTACCAAAATTGCCAAATGGCTTTCCTTTGGTTTTGGCACCTTTTAGGAAAGTCTAAAAGTACATTTAAGACTTGTGTGAGCAGCCCAAATGATCCCAAACTCCATGCCTCTCATTTTAGTCATACCATATGCAATTATACACATACACATCAAGCCTTCAAGAAACATTCCCTTGCATTACATGCCTAATTTGTAACACCATCATTTCAAGCTCATATTTATCATCATTTACAAGTTCATATGATATGTTCCATGAAGGAAGTAAGAAATTCCATTAAAATTAATAGATTTTCTTGCATTGCTTCATATGTAAAAATTTCATTCAGTATCACGTGGACTATGTGAGCTCATACCATTTATTCTTATATTTAATTACATAGATATAACTCAAATCCATCACCAAAAGTGGCCTATAACTTGTGGAAGTCAAAAGGAAGCATAAAACTCATGCTTACATTCTCGGCCAGAATTTGCCATTTCTATCACAAACATTGAAAAATCATAACTAATTCGAGAAAAATCTAAATAATATGTTCTTGGCCATTCTAAAAAGCTATACATGTCTACTGCATGTTAAAAATATTTCTAGACCATAAAATCTATCATAGAAGGAATTTGACATTCGAGAAGATCCATAGGTCTGGTAGTCACCTAGTACTGTCATAGGTTTCTATAGAAAACATCAAAAATGTCCAATTAATTTCACAAAAATTCAATCATGCAAATGATACCAATCTAGAAACCTGTGGATGTTAGCTAGAGGAAAAAAATAACTCCATACCAGTTTAGATACTCTTAGAACTCAAAATCTAATAAAAAAATGACTGAGGTCGGGTGGATTCCTTAATACTAGATAGAAACTTAGAAAATTCATATATCTCTCTCCAGACATCCAAATGAGGTGTTTTTAGTTAGCACAAGTCACAAGGAACATCTGGTTTCTTTGCATAAAATTTTGTGGCAATTGGATATCATTTAAGCCCTATGTGACAAATTTCATTTTCGGACCAAGTGAAGAGTATATTAGACCAAAACCAAAAAAATTACCAATTTTGAAAATTCATCAAATATTCTAGAGACCTATAAAAATTACATACTTTAACTTCCCAAAAAGATCTCAATGAACTCTAATTACATGCCAAATTTTAGATCAACAAGAGTTCATGTAGGTAAAAAGTAACATAGGGTTCCCATTTGGTCATTTTTTGTCCCATATGGGATATCAAAGTACCAATTGGTCTTCCATGGGGTTTGGCACCTCTTTGGAAAGTCTAAAAGTATAATCAAGACTTATCTAAGCTACCCAAATGGTCCCAAACTCCATGCATCTCATTTTGGCTATTTAACCCATACTTATGCACATTTCCATAAACTCATTCATGAAGCAATTTTTGCCATACATACTCCATTCATATTCTATCATTCACATAACACATACTTTCATTTCTACATCATATATTATCATAGTTACATATGTTCCAAAGGTCATAGACCATATACAAGCATGGGTTACATCTTTTGACAACAATATAACTTTAAAGTAACAAAATTCAAGCACTTTGTTGTTAAATTCTTTCCTTCAAGGTTGTTGGCTCCCATTGCCTTGTTCTTTTTGTCTACCTAGCATGTTAGATCATTGGAGAGGAGGGAATGAGATTCAAAGAATCCCAATAGCTCATCTCCTATTCAATCACATATAATGGATGCAAAACAAGTCTTATAAATGCATGCATGGCATATGGACATGTGAAATCATTCAAGAAGCATTTTTAATATTTGAAAAAGTCACTCATAGAAAACAAAGGTTTGCCAAGCAAGTGGATTGGCCTCACCCATTTTCTTGTGAATTTTGGACTTACCTCACCCATTCTTTAAGGAACTCTTAGACTCAACCATGCTCTTGGGAGCCATCTTGCTATTGGGAGACTCTTTGCTTTGTCTCAACCAATCTTAAAGGTTCTTGCTCATGTTCACCATGGCTAAAGGTTCTTGGCCTCACCACACTTAAGCAAACCCAAACAAACATCTAACATCATTTAGAAACATAATATGTCATCATGAAATCATGGCACATGAATTCATGCTAGCATACTTTTCATGGCTTGAAAATACACATACACATATTCTAAGACATGCTAAGCACATATCCATGTATGAGAGAAGGTGGAAAGAGCTACTTTTGATACAATTACACACTTTTCCCTTGAATCCAAGCTCCCTTTTTTGGCCACATACACATAAAAGTGTGGGGATTATTTCTCTTTGCCTAAACATAATTTATGAAAGCCAATTAGGTTCATAGAATAAATTCTAAGGCCACACAACTTGCTTAGATTCTAACTTGGTCTATAAACCTCATTATGGTTCCATAATTGAACCTAATGAAGCAACACCTCTCAAATAACTTCTTAACTCCATTCTTTCCTTTCAAATATGATTTTTGACTCCTTTTAAGCCTTTTGGAGTCATCATACCATCAAAACAAAAAGCCTAACTACATGTTGCTTCTTTAGATCATAATATGGAACCTAAGGCATCAATTCACTTTCCATGAGTTCTAAATTTTTTCCAAGGCCTCCCCGCATATTTATTAATCATACATGACTCAAGAACGGCTTTAGAAAAATTTAAAACTCCCCCTAGCTACCCCAACCTTGCTTGGCCAAGACTATGCCCTTTTTTGGCTTCCTTGGAATTCTCTTTGTTTTCTTGAAGGAGGAAGCATGTGGGGAGCATCTTAGGGATCTTAAGAGCTCATTTAAACTCTTAATTAGACCTAGGAATTATCATATGAAATCAGATTGTAGAAGGTGCACACAAAACCCTAGAATTTGCATCTTGAAATCTAATGGTTTTTTGATAATTTTCTTTACATATTCTTAATCTCCACACCCTTTTTCCTTAGATTCATACTTGGTTCTGCCTAAAAATCAAGTCCTCCTAGGGTTTTCTCAAGTGGGGTGAAATGGTGGAGAAGGGAATTAAAGATGATTACCATAGGAAGAGAAATTACCTTATTTTCTTACTTTTTCTCACTTGGATTTTATGTTCTTTGAGATCCTCTCTTCAAATCTAAATTTTCCCCTCAATTTCTCCTCTAAAATAGATCCTTATACTTCATTATAATCATAGGAAATAAAGGAGAATGAAGGAGAAAAGGTTTTGGAAGAGAAAGAGCATGAAAATCCATACCTTTCTACCTTAAATTTCTCCTCCTTTTCTTACTCCTCTTGTGCACCCCATCCCCTAGGGTTTTCTTTTAGGTAGAACATGGTCATGCATAATGAAGGGAGAAGAAGGGTGCATCATATTCATAGGTGGGAATAAGTTACACTTTTCAAAAATCTCCATTTTACCCTTCGTTCTTGGCATTTTTGTTTCTCTTTTGTTTTTGCTCCTTTTTGAGAATTGTCTTTTCCATTATGAAATTTAGGTTCCCAATTTAATAAAAGGCCTTTCAAATCACTCAAATCGGAGCTAAAACCTTCCCTAATGAATCTGTCAAAGTTTGGGTATACTGACGTTAGAAAACATCCACCGGAGGGGCTTTAACTGTCCCGAGCCTTCCCATAGTTTTTATGGCCTTTGAGAACCCTAAAGAAATTAAAAATTTCATTTAAAAAATCATTATATGTGAATTCCAAAATTTGCGAAAAATTACGAAAATACCATTACGTTTTGTAAGCTTTTCGTAAAAAATTGTTTCCTCATTCTAGTTCTATTTTTCTTTCTGCCTGAGCTTGAAATTCTCATTTTTAAGAGTCTAGAATGCTTCTTAAATTTTTTGAGACTTTAACTATCTCATTTCAGGGGACTTCCTTTGGCATCCGGTGAATTTCATTTGTTTGCAGAGAAACTATGTTTCTCACGTTTCCTCTAGTTTTTAAAGAACTGGATGTTATATTTCTCCCCCCTTAAATAAATTTTGTCCTCAAAATTTGGGGTATATTTTCTTCTTATTCTTTTCTTTTTTGGCTAACTGTTCTTTTCTTTCCCTTCTTCCTGGCTCTATACACTTTTCTCAGCAATTTCACTCGTTCGAATTTCTCTCAGCCAGGGAATTTTCATTGCTAGTTTTTAATAAGGGCTCTATTGCTATAAAATACTAGCTAATTCTTTCTGATTAGGGAAAGAAATTTTTTATTCTGGAGTCTTATCCTAGAAGAGCTTACTAATCATATCAAGTTAATGTTAACCCGTTCGCAGGGATTAATGTTTCTTTCAGTGGACTCATTTACATATCTTGGGAGGTAACTTATTTCATATCATATCTCTCATATCCTCTCTCAATGGCTTCTAATAACGTCTCATCATCTTTTTTGATCATTACAACCATCGGAGGTTTCTGTCTGTCTACTGTTTTAAAGTATATGTCCACTATTCATCTTTGCGTTCTTTCTTACTAGCTCATCCCATGATTACAAATCACATTTCTTTCTATTATAGGCCTTATATCTCAATTGCTTACTGGCATTACAGCTCCCTTAAAGAGTTTTTACTTTTAATGATCTCAGCTTTTCTGTTTGCTACTACATCTATCTCTATAGGCTGAGACTTTTTCTTACTTTCTTTGCTCATTTATAGTGACATTTTGTAGTCCCTTATTTCAATACAATAGGCCTAATATGCGTGTCTCATACTGGCACCGAAAAGCTACTACCACTAACTACTGGTGGGCTCTTATGGGATGCTAGCTAGTCTCACAGTTTTGCTCACAGGAGATATACTGTACCATTTACCTCATTTAAAACTACACCTAACCCCTTTCTGTACACATAAGCTAGCATGTAGGGATTTTTCTATCCTTCGGTTAGGGCAAATGTCTGCTGGGTAGTGGTTCATCTGGCTCTAACTTTGGAAAGCTAATTTCTTACTTTCCTTATCCCATACACTATGCTCATCTCCAGAGAGATCTAGTCAGTGGCCTAACTGTTTGAGTAAAGCCTTCATATCTCTATGGCAACGGTCTACCTGACTTAGGAGATCTCTAGTCTCTAAGCCAAATGCTAGCTGAAACTGTACTAGTCTCTGAGACTAACTGCTCTATAAAAACTATCTCAGGCCATCATCTCACTAGAGAACTATCATTCTATGGCTAGGGCTCTCTATAATTCTGTGGGATCTACTGTGACCCCTGGGTCTACTGCGACCTTTAAGAGCCTTGCTAGGGTCTGCTACAACTCCCTGTGATGTGGTAGGATCTACTGCGATCCATCTTTGGGAGACATCAAAGCCTAAGATCACTATATCTGATAGTGAAATACATACTCACTAAGTCCGGTAACTATTGCCTATAATAGCTTAGGCTAAACTCAGAGGTACATCATGCTCTTCATGCGAAATGAGTTTTATGTAATCTGATTCTCTAGAATCCTGTCATACTAATACTAAGAAGCATTTTAATTTTCACTCATTGCTCCTCACAAAATCCTCAGATTCCCACTTCAGCCTTTTTTTTTACTTAGGCTTCCTTTTCTTACTCTATTTACTTACTTGCTTACATATACTCATTTTAGCCCTTTTCTCATATCCTGCAATTCTCACTATGCAAACGTTCTGCTTTTAAGTGCTTTGGCACTAGGGTATCTCACACACTGAGTGTGGTAAACATCTTCAGTAGGAGAGAGGCTATACATTGGTCCCTATTCATTTCATTTACATATACTATAAGGGACTCGGGCTATACATACTGAATTTGAACATTTTCTGTTGGGGATTCCTTTCTGTATGCTTTTCACTTTATTATGATATTACTGGAATTCCGTTACCTTTATTTTCTGACTTATCTTGTTATCTAGCTAACTAGGATACTTTTCTATTATCGGGACACTTTGATGATTGATGCCATCATTTGCTACGCACTCAAGTCATAGTACGACTGGGTTGGCCAGACCCAATATCATGTAACTATTGTTGCAAGCAAACCATAACATCAAACATTAATACACGAGTGGCTCATGACTGAGCTCAAAGCCACTATTGCTTGTATATTACAAGTTTTCTAATAATCTAAAGTATTCATCTTTTACTTTTCTCTATTTGCCCTATTCTCGTAGAGTGCTCTGGGAAAGTAGGATTCTTCCTCTCTTACATCCTGAGATTTCTCTGTATTGCCCAGCTATTTTTACTTCGAGTGTTGTCATGCTAGAAGGACATCTATGCCAAGGACAGATGTGCCTTTTTAAGTATTCAAGCACATTAACTGAATATCTATTCTTAATCTAATATGTCCTCGGCTTGAACACTATCATATCTTCTCTTTTTATCTTTCTTATCCTCTTGCTTAGGTAAAAAGATGTTTTACTACTGGCTGTTTCTGTTGCCAGTTTAGGATTTTCTATGCTCAAGAGCACCTACATTTTCCTGGGGTACCTCTACTTATTTACTCTCTGCAACATCAAGGGGGTCTATTTTTCACTTATACTCTTACTCTGCTCTTAGTTAGACCATCCCTTAGTAAGAAGGATTCTTTTTCATATAATCCCAGGAATTTCATTCTACGACGCTCTTGGCTTACACTTTTTTCTCTACATAAAACAAGGCTCGCCTTCTTAGGTGGTCTTTTAGTTCCCTTGAGCTTCCCTGAGGCTACTAAGGCACTAATTGTCTATCTCAGCTTATTTTTACATTCGGATCAGAGGTAGGCTTTCTCTCTGTTTAACCTCTTTCACCTCATCTTTAGGAGCACAGTATACTATTTCTAGGGTTTTGCTAACCCAATCTAGAACATATACTCTCAATGTTCAGATTCTATCTCATTAAAAACTTATGCTCTACTGGGTGCTCGAATTACTCACGTACCTTAACCCTATATCATTCTCATATTAGGGAGCTCGTCTAACTAACTATCGACCTCCTATCCATTTACCTCTCTGGCTCAATTTACTCATTTAATCATTACTAAAGCGAGGGCATTTTTCTATAGCTAGTTTCTCAGCTCTTCTTCGCTTCTCCTATCATTATACTTTATGACTCAGGTGAGTCTATTTAGGGGAATTTGCTAACCATTATTGATTAGTCTCCCTAACTTTGAATATATCATCTTTCCTTTCTCGATCCAAGGAGAACTTTAACTGAGCCCTTCATTTAAATATCTCACCTAAAACGATGCTATTGATCATCTCTCCCTAGGCTTTAGCTCATGCTCAGCCTGGGCTAATCATCTCCTAAAACCTATAGCTTACTAACAATCCTCATTCTTTTTTGAGCCTTAGTTACTGAACTAGTCATACTTACCTTTAAGTATTACCTATAAGGTATACCTTTCTAGGACACTCACTATGTGCCTCACTGTTGGTAGTCTTATCTTATGTTATTTCGAGGCTACACTAATCTTCTATCATTTAGTGTCTCATAGGGTAGCACTCTAGGTTGGAGTCAACGTCTTAAAGGTGAGTCTCAACAACCTTATCATCCTTGTGTCTAACTTTCTCTATGCTGAGCTCTTTTCTCAGTCTCATTTACTAGGCCCACGGATTTCTTACTAACCTTCTATAATTATTTATTACTCTTTTCTCTACTTATACTAGGGGTTTCCGTTCTCTGTGGGTTGTCTGACCCCTTATCAACTCCTTTCTCAAGTTGGCTTGAATATGACTAACAAAGCATTTATGGTGCCATTCGCCGTGGATAATTAGCCTTATGTTCACCTTAATTTTCCTATCTGAGTATTGGCTGCGACTAACTTCTTAATTGGCCGCGGTGAGGAACTCTCTGGATTACCTCACTACTTCTATGAAATAATTGGCTGTGGCTAACGGCCTCTAATTGGCTTACTTTTCCAAGAATTAAATTTTCATCTTTAGCTATCAACCAGAGCCTCATTGCCTCTATATCTAGTCTGTCATCAAGCTAAAGGGTTCTATCTTTCACTTTATTCATGCATAGCTACTTATCATCTTTGGGCTATGGGACTCTAAGGTGTAGCTTATAACTCAACCTCCTGGCCTGAGGGGATTAGGGCTCTAATACTTATCTAGACATTTAGGTGTTGTAGCTAGGGGATGACTCTTTTTCTTACTTCTCCTCTAAACTAGTCCTGTGCAGCCGTAGTCTCATCTCATATCGTGCTACATCGTTACTTGTCTTTGCATTAAGCAAAACATCTTAAAATGGCCTGAGTATGACTATGAGGGAGAATTAGTTCTCACATACTCTCTCTAGCAAGCCTCTTCCTATCAATGAGATCATTTCTCATTGTTCATATCTAGGGCTTGCCATTGATCCCGGCGAGCTATTATATCACATAAAGCTTTAGCCGTCAGATCTCTTAACTCCGCTCAAGCTTAGCTTCGCTCAAGCTTAGCTCTACTCAAGCTATTCTAGAGGCCAACCTTTCCTGGTGTCTACTAACTACTCTAAGACCATCATTCAACTTACTTATCATGAATAAAGCCACAAACTACTTTCACACACCCACAATGTCTCATAAAGGTTCTACCTATTCATTCGAGCCTTTATATAGCCCTAATGCTACTTCCTCAAGCCAAATCTAATCCGAGAGAACCTGGAACTTTGTTCTAATACTAATAAATGTAACACCATCATTTCTAGCTCATATTTATCATCATTTACAAGTTCATGTGATATGTTCCATGAAGGAAGTAAGAAATTCCATTAAAATTAATATATTTCCTTGCATTGCGTCATATGTAAAAATTCCATTCAGTGTCATATGGACCGTGTGAGCTTATACCATCTATTCTCATATTTAATTACATAGATATAACTCAAATACATCACCAAAAGTGGCCTAGAACTCATGGAAGTCAAAGGGAAGCATAAAACTCATGTTTACATTCTTGGACAGAATTTGCCATTTCTGTCACAAATTTTGGAAAATCATAACTAATTCTAGAAAAATCAAAATCATATGTTCGTAGCCATTCTAGAAATATAAACATGTCTACTTCATGTTAAAAATATTTCTAGACCATAACATCTATCACAGAAGGAGTTTGACATTCAAAAAGGTCCAGAGGTCTGGCTGTCACCTGGTACTGTCACAGGTTTCTGCAGAAAACTTCAAAAATGTCCAATTAATTTCAAAAAAATCCAATCCATGCAAATGATATCAATCTAGAAAGTAATGGATGTTAGCTAGAGGGAAAAAAATAACTCCAGATCAGTTCAAATACTCCCAGACCTCGAAATCTAATCAAACAATGACTGAGGTCGGGTGGATTCCCTGATATTGGATAGAAACTTAGAAATTTCATATCTCCATCTCTAGACATCCAAATGAGGTGCTTCTAGTTGTCATAAGTCACTGGAAACATCTAGTTTCATTGTATAAAATTTTGTGGCAATTGGACATCATTTGGCCCTATGTGACAGATTTCATTTTTGGACCAAGTGAACAGTACATCTGACCAAAACCAAAAAAATTGCCAACTTTAAAAATTCATCAAATATTCTGTGGACCTTCAAAAATTTCATACTTTAGCTTCCCAAAAATATCTCAATGAACTCTAATTTTATGCAAAATTTCATATCAAGAAGAGTTCATTTAGGTAAAAAGTAACATAGGGTTCCCATTTGATCATTTTTGGTCTCATATGGGATATCAAAGTGACCAATTGGTCTTCCATGGGGTTTGGCATCTCTTGGGTAAGTCTAAAAGCATAATCAAGACTTATCTAAGCTACCCAAATGATCCTAAACTGCATGCATCTCATTTTAGCTATTTAACCTATACCTATACACATTTCCATAAACTTATTTATGAAGCTATCTTTGCCATACATACTCCATTCACATTCTATCATTCACATAACACATACTTTCATTTCTGCATCATATATTATCATAGTTACATATGTTCCAAAGGTCATAGACCATATACAAGCATGGGTTACATATTTTGACAACAATATGGCTTTAAAGTAACAAAATTCAAGCACTTTGTTGTCAAACTCTTTCCTTCAAGGTTGTTGGCTCTTATTGCCTTGTTCCTTTTGTCCACCTAGCATTTTAGATCATTAGAGAGGAGGGAATGAGATTCAAAAAATCTCAATAGCTCATCTCCTATTCAATCACATATAATGGATGCAAAACAAGTCTTATAAATGCATGTATGACATATGGACATGTGAAATCATTCAAGAAGCATTCTTAATATTTGAAAAAGTCACTCATAGCATACAAAGACTTTCCAAGCAAGTGGATTGGCCTCACCCATTTTCTTGTGGATTTTGGACTTGCCTCGCCCATTCTTTATGGAACTCTTGGACCCAACCATGCTCTTGGGAGTCCATCTTGCTATCAGGAGACTCTTTGCTTTGTCTTAACCAATCTTAAGGGTTCTTGGCTCATGGTCACCATGGCTAAGGGTTCTTGGCCTCACCACACTTAAGAAAACCCAAACAAATATCATAACATCATTTAGAAACATAATATGTCATCATGAAACCATGGCATATGAAATCATGCTAGCATACTTTTCATGGCTTAAAAATACACATACACACATTCTAGGACATGCTAAGCACACATCAATGGATGAGAGAAGGTGGAGAGAGCTACCTTTGATACAATTACACACTTTTCCCTTGAATCCAAGCTCCCTTTTTGGCCACATACACATAAAAGTGTGGGGATTATTTCTCTTGGCCTAAACATAATTTATGAAAGCCAATTAGGTTCATGGAATAAATTCTAAGGCCACACAACTTGCTTAGATTCTAACTTGGTCTATAAACCTCATTATGGTTCCATAATTGCACCTAATGAAGCAACACCCCTCAAATAACTTCTTGGCTCCATTCTTTCCTTTCAAATATGATTCTTGACTCCTTTTAATCCTCTTGGAGTCATCACACTATCAAAACAAAGAGCCTAACTACATGTTGCTTCTTTAGGTCATAATATAGAACCTAAGGCACTAATTCACTTTCCATGAGTTCTAAATTTTTTCCAAGGCCTTCCCTCATATTCATTAATCATACATGACTCAAGAATGACCTTAAAAAAATTTAAAACTCTCCCTAGCTACCCCAACCTTAGAATTTTCTTTATTTTCTTGAAGGAGGAAGTATATAGGGAGTATCTTAGGAATCTTAGGAGCTCATTTAAACTCTTAATTAGACCTAGGAATTATCATATGAAATCAGATTTTGGAAGGTGCACACAAAACCCTAAAATTTACATCTTAAAATCTAATGGTTTTTTGATAATTCCCTTTGCATATTCTTAATCTCCACACCCTTTTTCCTTAGATTCATGCTTGGTTCTGCTTAAAAATCAAGTCCTCCTAGGGTTTTCTCAAGTGGGGCGAAATGGTGGAGAAGGGAACTAAAGATGATTACCATAGGAAAAGAAATTACCTTGTTTTCTTATTTTTTCTCACTTGGATTTTATGTTCTTTGAGCTCCTCTCTTCAAATCTGAATTTTCTCTTCAATTTCTCCTCTAAAATAGATCCCTATACTTCATTATAATCATAGGAAATAAAGGAGAATAAAGGATAAGAGGTTTGGAAGAGAAAAAGCATGAAAATCCATACCTTTCTACCTTGAATTTCTCCTCCATTTCTTCCTCCTCTTTTGTGCCTCATCCCCTAGGGTTTTCCTCTGGTTTTGGGTAGAAAATGGTTGTGCATAATGAAGGGAGAAGAAGGGTGCATCATATATATAAGTGGGAATAAGTTACACTTTTCAAAAATTTTCATTTTGCCCTTCATTCTTAGCATTTTTGTTTCTCCTTCGTTTTAGCTCTTTTTCTAGAACTATATTTTCCATTATGAAATTTAGGTTCCCAATTTAATAGAATGCCTTTGGAATCACTCAAATCGGAGCTAAAACCTTTCTGAATGAATCCATCAAAGTTAAAGTACACCAACGTTGGAAAACGTCTATCGAAGGGGCTTTAACTATCTCGGGCCTTCCTATGGTTTTCAGAGCCTCTAAGAACCCTGGAAAATGTAAAATTTTCAATTTAAAAATCCTCCCATGTGAATTCCAAAATTTTCTCAGAATTACAAAAATTTCATTATGTTTTGTAAGCTTTTCGTAAGAAATTATTTCTTTATTCTAGCTCCATTTTTCTTTCCGTCTAAGCTTGAAATTCTCATTTTTAGGAGTCTAGAATGCTTCCTAAATTTTTTGGGATCTTAACTATGTCATTTCAAGGGACTTCCTTTTGTATCCAGTAAATTTCATTCGTTTATGGAGAAACCATATGTTACATTTCTCACGTTTCCTCTAGTTTTCAAAGAATTGGATGTTACACAATTTACATTCTAGGATTCACATATCATATCCATTCATTTATACATTACATATGACCATAATTATACTTGTCCATGAGGTCATGGGCCATATACATCATTGGATTACAACAATTGACACAAATATGGCATTAAAGTGACAAAACTTAAACACTTGGTTATCAAATTCTTTCCTTCAAGGTAGTTGGCTTCTATTACCTTGTCCACTTTGTCCACCTTGCATGTGAGATCATTGGAGAAGAGGGAATGAGATTCAAAGAATCCCAATAGCTCATCTCCCATTCAATCATACATAATATATGCAAAGAAAGTCTTGAAAATGCATGCATGGATATCATGGAAGTCATAAACATTCAAGAAGCAAGCTTGGCATGTGAACAAGTCATACAAGACATTCAAGAGCTCAATAAGTGGATGGATTGGCCTTACACTTTTTCTCATAGATTTTGTGTAACAACCCAGACAAAGAAAAGCAAAGAGAAAAGAAAATAAATGAGAAAAGGAAAGGAAAAGAGAAGCTGGAAAATTTTCGAAGAGCTAAGAATTTTCTAAGTCTTCTCGCCATAGCGAGAATGCCCCTTCGCCATAGCGAATATGTTCCTAGCTATAGCGAGTGCGGCATTCCATATAGGGACCAGAGAGTTGCTCGCCATAGCGGCGCTATATCGAAGGCAGAAGTCTGGAATAGACACGAGCTCGCCATAGCGAGGACACTAACTCGCTATAGCGAGAACGGTCCAGAAAAGCGAGAAAAAGAGAATTTAACTTTTTAAAAGCTTCTAAATCTCTTATTTCTTCTTCTAACCGACTCAAACTCGTCTTAGGAGAGAGAAAAAGGCGGAGGAGAGAGAGAGAAGATGAAGAGAAGAGGAAAGCACAAGAAAGGTATGAATTCTCATAGCTTCCTCTTAGTATGTTGCCCTTCTCCCCTTTTCCCCTCTTTCTAACGGTTCAGATGATAGAAATGGTTAGGTCTTGAGTCTGGTTCAAAGGAGAGAGAGTGGGAAACCATTCTTGAGAGAGATTAGAAGTAGATAGTCTTCTCTTTCTTACTTTTCCCCTTTCTTAAGAGTTGAGAAAAGAGAGGGATAACTGATGGACCCTAGTGAGAAGAAAAGACCTAGAGTGAGAAGCTCAGTAGAGCTGAGTAGAAGTAATCCCTAGCTTAAGAATTGAGTATTAAGGTATTAATTCCATGTTTTTGTGTGGTTAGGCTCAAGAGAAGCTCTCCCATCTAGAAGTTGTTGTGAAACCAACAAGGGAGGAGACCATTGACAGAGCAAGTAGTGAATAGCTAGCAAGGTAGTTCTCTCCACTTTCTCTCATGCATAATTGTGTGTTTACATTGTCTTGCTTGTGTGTATGAATAATATGAGCTATGAGAAGTGTGTTAGCATGATTATATGTTGTGATTGAGATGATGTTTTAAATGATTGTTTAGTTTGTTTGAGGAAATGGAAAAGCCAATAACCCTATAGCCAAGGTGAGGATGAGCCAAAGCCCTAAGTTGGTTGAGCCAGGTCTCCCAAAAGTGAGGTTGACTCCCAAAGAGTAAGGGTGAGTCTAAGTACCTCTAAAGTATGGGAAAGCAAATCCAAAAGCCACAAGGAAATAGGTGAGGCCAATCCAAGTACTCAGCGAGCTCTTGAATGTTATCCATGGCCATTTCACATGTTTTAAATGTTTTCATCATATTTTATATGCTAACATGCCATACATGCATAATGAGACTTGTTGCATGCAATATATGTATGTTTGAATGAGAGTTGAACTACTGAGATTCCATGAATCTCACCCTCTCTCTCCACCATCCAACCATGCCAGGTGGCCCAAGTGAGATTAGGGATGGGAGCAACCACCATCAAGCATGAAGCTAGGGATAGAGATGAAGAAAAGTGTAAAGATTTTGTAATACATTGTACATGAGATATGAGATGTAAATGTTGTATATGATGTAGCATTTACAAATGTCGTAAGACAATGTATGTATTAATGATGAATGTATGAGAATGAGGTTTATAATGAATGAAAGAGCATGGTTGAATGAGAAAGAATCCATGATAGCCTAGAATATATGGGTGCATAAGTGGGCATGGTGTAGTGAGTTTCCCCAATCTAAGTTATTAGACACTTGAGGCATGATTGATAGCTCCTATAGATGCTTTCTCATGTGCTCAAAGAGTCATAGAAGTAGAAAACTTAAGATTGGACCCCATGAGCCACACTTTTGGCCAAGAAAGGGCCTTTTGCACATGATGTCATAGAATAGCCATATGACCTCTTCTAGCTATGAGATTTGACATGTAGCTAGATTATGTTTAGAGCTTTCTGGGAAGCTAGAGTTCATGTCATTTAGAGGTCTATAGCATTTTCTATGATTTATCAAAGTTGACATCAGAAATTCGGATTTCAGAAAATCACTGTTCATTTGGTCAGTTTAGAAATCATGTCATCCGAGGGGCAAACGTAGTCCAATGGCTACGAAATTTTATACACAGAAACTAGATGGTCACAGTGACTTGTAGGAACTGGAAGCACCTCATTTAGAGGTCCAGAGAGGAAGTTATGGAATTTCGAAGTTCCTGCCCAGAATCAGACACCCAACCAGACCCGAGGTACTGTTTCATCGGTTTCCGGGAATTTGGCTAGGTGAACTGATCTGGAGATATTTTTCTACTCTAGCTAACATCCACATCTTTCCATGGAGATAGAGTTTATGAGCATTGTATTTTTGTGGAATTAGTTAGACATTTTCAAAGTCCATATCAGTAAACTGTGACAGCAAAGAAGCCCCCTCTGACCAGTGAACTATTTCGATGTCAAACGCAGAATGAGTGAGAGATTGAGACTTCTAAGTATTTTTAGCATGAAGTAGACGTCTCAAAATTTCTAGAATGACCCAGATCTTGCAGATACAATTTTTCTGCATTTAATTATGAATTTCCAAAGTTAGCCTAGAAAAGAAGCAAAATCTGCCCATAGCAAAAATGCATGTCTCCAATCCCTTTTTGCTTTCCATGAGTTTAAAGCATATAGTAGGGATTGAAATAAGTCTCAAAGGAGTAATTGAGCATGAGGAATCAGAGAGAGAGCTCAACCGGTCCATATTACTTCTAAGTGGAGCTCTACCCACACATAGTGCCATAGAGAAAGTAAGCATAAGGTAGAGAAAGTGTCTCCCTTATGAGTTCCGCATTGCCATACGGGCTAGAGGGCACGTTGGGTATGAGCTAGAGGTTAAGGTGTCACATTTTGGACTTGCCTCACCCATTCTTTAAGAGATTCTTAGACTCAACCATACTCTTGGGAGCCCACTTTACTTTTAGGAGACTCTTTGCTTTGTCTCAACCAAGCTTAAGGGTTCTTGGCTCATCCTCATCATAGTTAAGAGTTTTTGGCCTCTCCACACTCAAGCAAATTCAAACAAATATCATAGCACCATTTGAAAACATAATATGTCATCATGAAATCATGGCATATAAAATTATGCTAGCATACTTTCATGGCTTGAAAATACACATACACACATTCTAAGACAAGCTAAACACACATCCATGCATGAGAAAAGGTGGAGAGAGCTACCTTGCACACAATCATACACTTTTTCTCTTGAAGCTCCCTCCCTTGCTTCGGCCACACACCCATAAAATTATGAAGATGGTTTCTCATGGCCTAGATACAATTTATATAAGCCAATTAGGTTCATGGAACAAATTTTAAAGCCACACAACTTGCTTAGTCACTAGGTTGTTCTATAAACCCTATTATAATCCATAATTGCACCTAATGAAGCAACACCCCTTAAATAATTTTTAGACTTCATTCTTTCTTTTCAAATATGATTCTTGACTCCTTTTAAGCCTCTTGGAGTTATCACACAATTAAAACAAAGAGCCTAACTACATGTTGCTTCTTTAGGTCATAATATGGAACCTAAGGCACCAATTCACTTTCCATGAGTTCTAAATTTTTTTCAAGGCCTCCCCTTATATTCATTCATCATATATGACAAAAAAATAGGCTTGAAAAAATTTAAAACTCTCCCTAGCTATGGAATCTCATTTTGGCCGAGATTATAGAGCTTAATGGCTTCCTTGGAATTTGCTTAGTTTTCTTGAAGGAGGAAGCATATGGGGAGGATCTTAGGGATCTTATGAGCTCATTTAAACTCTTAATTAGGCCTAGGAATCATCATATAAAATCAGATTTGGAAAGGTGCTCACAAAACCCTAGAATTTGCATCTTGAAAACTAATAGTTATTTTGTTGTTTTCTTTGCATATTCTTGTTCTTCTCCCTCAAATACCTAGGATTCATGCTTGGTTGGGCTAAAAAATCAGATCCTCCTATGGTTCCTAGGGTTAGGCGAAATGGATAAGAAGGGTGGGTGAAGATATTAACCATAGGATAAAATTTTACCTAGTTTCCTTGCTTATTTTTGCTTGAATCTTGCTTTCTCCAAGCTCCTCTCTCCAAATCCGAAATTTCCCTTGAGTTTCTCCCTTGAATCAGATTTATAACTCCATTTTAATCAAAGGAAACAAAGAAAAAAGGAGGAGAGGAGGTATGGATGAAGAAAAGCATGAAAAACTACCATGGAAACATACCTTAAGCTTGGATTTTCTTCTCTTCTTCTTCCTCCTTTGGTGCACCTTTCTCCTAGGGTTTTTTCTTCTGATTTGGGGCAAAATAATCTAAAGCTAAATGAGGGAGAGTGTGAGGTGCCACCTATTTATAAGTAGGAAGAAGTGACATTTTCAAAAATTTCAAGTTTGCTCTTCATTCTTTGCATTTTTATTTCTCCTTCGTTTTAACTCCTTTTTGAGAACCTTCTTTTCCATTATAAAATTTAGGTTCCCAATTTAATAAAATACCTTTGGAATCACTCAAATCGGAGCTAAAACCTTCCTGAACGAATTCGTCAAAGTTCGGGCACAGCAACATTAAAAGACATTTACCAGAGGAGATTTAATTGTCTTGGGGCTTCCTATGGTTTTCAGGGCCTCTGAGAAGCCAGAGAACTCAAAACTTTCATTTAAAAAGCCTTCTTATGTGAATTCCAAAAATTGCTCAAAATTACGAAAATGCCATTACATTTTGTAGGATTTCCATCAAAATTTGTTTCTTCATTCTAGCTTCATTTTTCCTTCCGTCTGAAGCTAGGATTCTCATTTTTAGGAGCCTAGAATGTTACTCAAATTTTTTGAAACCTTAACTACTTCATTTTAGGGGACTTGCTTTGAAAATGTGTTCGCTTCCATCATTTAACAAAAATCGAACATTACAATTCTCCCCCCTTTAATAATGGAAAATGAGGATTTGAGCCTTAAGTTACCCAAAAAACTAAGGTCAGAGTGATTTGAAAAATTTGTCGAAAGGCTAGTGGCATTTTTGTAAATATGGGCACTTTTTGAAAAACTCACTGGAGGGCATTTTAAATGAAAGTTTTGAGTTTTCCAGGGTTCTCAGAGGCCCTGAAAACCATGGGAACCCTCGGGGCAGTTGAAACCCTTTCGGTGAGTGATTTCGGCTGTCGATTGACCGAATAGTTCAGAATGGTTTTAAATCCAAATTGAATGATTCCAAAGGCATTTTATAAATTAGAGAACCTAAATTTATGATGTAAAAGATGGTTTTAATGAAGCCATAGATAGTGAGATGTTGGTGTAGGCTCCATAATGTAGTATAATGAAGCAACTCCTAGCTAGGCTCATTAAAATAATTGTGTGATGACTCCAAGGGGTCTAAATGGAGTCAAGAATCATAGATTAAAGGAGAGAAGGGAGTCAAGATCATGAATTTTTGTAGTTGCTTCATTAAGTGCCTTATAGAAGCATAATGAGCCATAAACCAAAGTTGCATCATGTAAAGTGTGTATAATGCCAAGGCTTGTTCCCATAAGTAATTCATGTTTTTTTTTTGGTGTGTCTAGGCCAAGAGAAATGATCTCCACCTTCTTGGGTGTGTGAGGTCAAGGGAAAGGACTTAAGGCTTAAGGGAAAAGTGTGTAAATGCAAGCAAAGTAAATCACTTCTCCTTCTCTTATGCATGATTATTTGCTTTACTTGTCTTTAAATGTGTATATGTGTATTTTTAAACCATGAAAGTGTTCTAACATGAATTTAATTCCATGGTGCCATGATGTCACCATATGCTTTCATATGATGTTTATGATGTGTGCTTGGGTTTGCTTGAGTATGATGAGGCCAAAAACCCTTAGTCATGGTGAGGATGAGCTAAGAACCCTTAAGATTGGTTGAGACAAAGTAAAGAGTCTCCCAAAAGTGAGGTTGACTCTCAAGAGCATGGTTGAGTCTAAGAACCTTTAAAGAATGGGTGAGGCAAGTCTAAAATCCACAAGTAAATGGTTGAGGTCAATCTACTTACTTAGCAAGCCTTTGTATGTTATGTATGACTTTTTCAAATGATGAAAATGTCTCTTGAATGTTTACACATGTCAATATGACCATACATGCATTTGTAAGACTTATTTGCATCTTTATGTATGATTGAATGGGAGATGAGCTATTAGAATTCTTTAAATCTCATCCCCTCCTCTCCAATGCTTCAATATGCTAGGTGGACCCAAGGAGCAAGGCAATGGGAACCAACCACATGAGAGATGAAGGAATGACATTAAAATATAGAGATTTTGTTACTTTAAGGCCATAAGAATGACATATGTTGAAATTCATGGTAGTATATGTCTTATGAAGTCATGAACATGTATAAATATGTTAATATGTCATATATAGATGAGAGAAAGCATTATGAAACCATTAGAATGCAATTTAAGTATGTTATGACAATGTAGCTTCTTGAATGAGTTTATGTGATTGTGTATAATTGCAAGTGGCATAGAAAAAATGAGATGCATGAGGGTTGGAACCATTTGGGTAGCTCATACAAGTCCTATTTATGCTTTTAGACTTGCCTAAGAGGTGCCAAACCCCAAGGAAAGCTATTTGGACATTTTGGTATCCTATATGGAGCCAAACTTGACCATAATGGAACCCAATATTATTTTTTATCCAAATAAGCTCTTCTTGATATGATATTTGACATGAAGTTAGAGCTTCTTGAGAGCTTTTTGGGAAGCTAAAGAACATAATTTTTGGAGGTCTACAAAATATTTAATGAATTTTCAAAGTTGGCAAATTTTCTGATTTTAGTTTGATGCACTGTTCACTTGGTCCAAAAATGAAATCTATCACACAAAGCTCAAATGATGTCCAATTACTACGAAATTTTATATAGAGAAACTATACATTCCCATGACTTGTGCCAACTAGAAGCACCCTAATTGGATGTCTAGAGAGGGAGATATGAATTTTCAAAGAATCTATCCAATATCAAGAACTTCACTTGACCTCAGTTATTTTTTGATTGGATTTTCAGGTATGGGCATGCTTGAATTGATCTGAAGTTATTTTTTTACTCTAAATAATATCCACAGATTTTTATATTGGTATCATTTGCATAGATTAGAGTTTTGTGGAATTAATTGGACATTTTCAAATTTTGCTATAGAATCTATGACAGCACTAGTGGATAGCCTGACCTCTAGACTATTTCGCATGTCAAACATCCTTTGTATTAGATATTATGGCTTGGACATATTTGTATCCTAAAGTAGACATGTGTAGATTTTTAGAATGACCAAGAATGCATGATTTCAATTTTTGTAGAATTAGTTATGATTTTCAAAATTTTGGTAAAAAAAGAGCCAAATCTGGCCGAAAATGGATCGAGTTTCTTAAGATGTGGGCCACTTTTGATGATGCAAATGAGTTGTATTCATGTAATTAAATATGAGAATGTGTTGTATGAGCTCACATGGTCTACATGACATCGAATGGAATTTTTATACATGACGCAATGCCAAATAATGTATTATTTTAATAGATTTTCTTACTTCCTGCATGGAATCTATGTTGTCAAGCATGAGAATGTTATGAAATGAGCTAGAAATATATGGTGTTACAGTATAACTCCTACTTGGAAGATAGTTAGATTTGTAATACGATAAAATCTCAGTAGATAACAATTTATTCAAGAGTATACATATAAATAGCATTGAATACTATCTAGGATACATTTGATGCACAATTCAATGTTAGAGAATGTAATATCTAGATAGAAGCATATATTCATTTGTTAGGCTAATGTGCTTAGGTCATTGGCCAATAATAGTGATCTAATACTCATAAGAGTCACTTTAGTAGACATACATGCAACCGTACACAGCAGAAGAAATTCAGGAATCATTCAGTGCAATTACATATGTAAACAAAAAGAATACAGTGTTAACTGTAACATCCGATTTTTGTTAAACGACAGAAATGGATGCGTTTGCAAAGCAAGTACTTTGAAATGAATTATTTAAGGTCCCAAAAAATTTGAGTAATATTCCAGACTCCTAAAAATGAGAATCCTAATCTCAGACGGAAAGAAAAATAGAGCTAGAATGAAGAAATAAATTTTAACAAAAATCTTACGAAACGTAATGGCATTTTTGTAATTTGGAAAAAATTTTAGAATTCACATAGGAGGGTTTTTTAAATAAAATTTTTGAGTTCTTTGGGGTTCTCAGAGGCCTTGAAAACTATAGGAAGTCCTGGGACAGTTAAATCCCCTCCGATGGATATTTTCCAACGTCAATGTACTCAAACTTTAATAGATTCATCCGAGAAGGTTTTAGCTTTGTTTGAGTGATTCCAAAGGCATTTTACTAAATTAAGAACATAAATTTTATAATAGAAAAGAAGGTTCTCAAAAAGAAGCTAAAACGAAGGAGAAACAAAAATGCCAAGAACGAAGAAAAAGCTATTTTCCTCCCCCTATAAATAGGTGGTGCCTCACTCTCACACTCACATAGGTTCAGATTGTTTTGCCCAAAATTAGAAGAAAAGCCCTAGGAGAGTGGTGCACCAAGGGAAGAAGAAGAGGAGAAGAAATTCAAGCTTTAAAGTATGGTTTCTTGGTAGCTTTTCGTGCTTTCTTCTATCAAACCTCCTCTCCTTCATTCTCCTTTATTTTCTTTGATTAAAATGATGTTTATAAATCTGATTTAAGGGAGAAACTTAGGGAAATTTTCGGATTTGAAGAGAGGAGCTTGGAGAAAGCAAGATTCAAGTGACAAAAAGCAAGAAAACAAGGTAATTTCTCCTCCAATGGTTGATACCTTTAGTCTCCCTCCTTCTCCATTTTTCCTAGCCTAAGGAACCCTAGGAATATTTGATTTTTAGGCAGAACCAAGGGTGAATCTAAGGAAAAAGGGTGTGGAGATTAAGAATATGAAAAGGGAATTAACAAAAACCCATTAGATTTCAAGATACAATTTCTAGGGTTTCAAATGCACTTTGTAAAATTTGATTTTGTATGATGATTCTTAGGCCTAAATAAGAGTTTACTTGAGCTCCTAAGATCCCTAAGAGGCTCCCCATATGTATCTTCCCTTGAGAAAACAAACTAAACTCCATGGAAGCAAAAAATGCTCATTGTCTTAGGTAAGAGGGGTTTTCATAGCTAAGGAGAGTTTTAAATTTTTCTAAGCCCATTTTTGAGTCATATATGATGAATAAATATGAGAGGAAGCCTTGGAAAAAATTTAGGAAGCTTAGAAAATGAGTTGGTGCTTTATGTTCCATATTATGACCTAAAGAAGTAATATGTAGTTAGGCTCTTAGTTTTGATTGTGTGATGACTCCAAGAGACTTAAAAGGAGTCAAGAATCATATTTGAAAGGAAAGAATGGAGCCTAGAATTTATTTAAGGGGTGTTGCTTCATTAGGTGCAATTATGGAATCATAATGAAGTTTATAGGTCAAGCTAGTGTCTAAGCAAGTGTGTGGCCTTAGAATTAATTTCATGAATCTAATTGACTTCCATAAATTGTATTTAGGCCAAGGGAAATCATCATCCCCATACTTTTTTGTGTGTGTGGCTGAAAAAGGGAGCTTGGATTCAAGAGAAAAAGTGTGTAATTGTGTATAAGGTAGCTCTCTCTACCTTCTCTTATGCATGGATGTGTTCCTAGCTTGTCTTAGAATGCGTGTATGTGTATTTTCAAGTCATGAAAAGTATGCTAGCATGATTTCATATGCCATGGTTTCATGATGACATAATATGTTTCTAAATGATGTTATGATATTTATTTAGGTTTACTTGAGTGTGGAGAGGCCAAGAACTCTTAGCTATGGTGAGGATGAGCCAAGAACCCTTAGAATTGGTTAAGACAAAGTGAAAAAGTCTCCCAAAATGAGATGGACTCCCAAGAGCAAGGTTGAGTCTAAGAATCTCTTAAAGAATGGGTGAGGTAAGTACAAAATCCATGAGAAAAAGGGTGAGGCCAATCCATCCACTTGGCAAGCCTTTAGATGCCTTGTATGACTTATTCACATGCCAAGTTTACTTCTTGAATGTTCATGTCATCTATTATATCCATGCATGCATTTTCAAGACTTGCTTTGCATATGTTATGTGTGATTGAATGGGAGATGAGTTATTGGGATTCTTTGAATCTCATCCCCTCCTCTCCAATGTTCTATTATACTAAGTGGATCCAAAGAGCAAGGCAATGGGAGCCAACTGCATGAGAGATAAAAGAATGACATTAAAATGTGGAAATTTTGTTACTTTAAGGATATAAGAATGGCATATGTTATAATTCATAAATGTATATGTCTTATGAAATTATGAACATGTATAAATATGTTGATGTATCATGTATAAGTGAGAGATTATGGCATATGAATATTAGAATGTAAAATGAGCTTTTTATGGCAATGTAGCTTCTTGAATAATAATATAGAAATGTGTATAAGTGTGGATGAGATGGCCAAAATGAGATGTATGGAGTTTGGGACCATTTAGGCAGCTCAGACAAATCCTAATTATACTTTTAGACTTGCCTAAGAGGTGTCAAATCTCAAGGAAAGCCATTTGGACATTTTGGTATCCCATATGAAACCAAAATTGGCTAATTTAGAACCCTAGTCACTTTTTGTTAAAATGAGCTCTTCTTAACCTGAGATTTGGCATCCAATTAGAACTTCTTGAGAACAAAATTTTTGGAGGTCTACAGAATATTTAGTGAATTTTCAAAGTAGACAAATTTTTTGGTTTTGGTCATGTCACTATTCAGTTTGGTCCGAAAATGAAATCTGTCACATAAGGCTCAAATGATGTCCAATTGTGACAAAAATTTTATACAAAGAAACTAGACATTCATAGTGACTTGTGCCAATTAGAAGCACCTCATTTGGATGTCTAGAGAGGGAGATATAAATTTTCAAAGAATCTATCCAGTATCAGGAACTCCACCCAACCTCAGTTACTGTTTGATTGAGTTTCGAGGTTTAGGCATACTTGAACTAATCTGGAGTTATTTTTGTCCTCTAGCTAACATCCACAAATTTCCAGATTGATATCATTTGCATGGATTAGATTTTTGTGGAATTAATTAAACATTTTGAAGTTTGCTGCAGAATTTTGTGATAGCACTAGTGGACAGCCTGACCTCTGGACCATTTCAAATTTCAAACATCCTCTTTGTTAATGTTATGGTCTGAAAATATTTTTAATATAAATTAGAAATGTGTAGCTTTCTAGAATAGCTAAGAATACATGATTATGGTGTTACATTAACTACCTATTTTGTTTATTATTGTTTCGTCCAGTTATTCCTCAGCTCTTGTTTGTTCCAATTGTTTCCTTAAAATTTCAATCACATTTTACCTTAAATAAGAACAATTCATGATCAAAATTTAAGTTATAACTAAGCTACTAACTTTCTTTATGGTAGGTCCTAATTTTCTTCTATTAGTTGTAAAATTGAGTTACAAATTTGCAAGTGATTGCAATTTCATTTTCTTTCTTCTCATTGATTAATTACCATCTAAATTATTTGTGTGGAGTCCCAGGCCTTAACGTTCAATCCCAATTCCTTCTTTATATATCAATTTAGTCCCTAGTTATTAATTTCCTAGCCTTAATATATTCATTTTTCATTGTGACAATCCTCTTCGTACACTTTCCTTGATGTCTTGTTGTATAATTCCATTTAGTGCCAACACACCCCTTTTATTTTTTGTCCTTGTTGTGCTATTTTTCCTAACTCATTTAAAGGTATTTCCATGGCAAGATATCATGGCTAACACAGTCTTATACATGTATTTCTTTCATTTCATCCTCTCGGTCTCATTTGAATTCAAGGAAGAAAATTCAATTTCTTACTATTAATTGTAACACCATATATTTTTAACTCATTTCATAATAATCTCATGCCTTAAACCATGCTACTTACACAAAAGATTAGAACAATAGCAATAAATAATGGATTATTTTCATGTTGTGTCGCGTTTGAATTTTTCATTCGTTGTCTCGTAGACCATGTGAGCTCATGTATCACATTTTCATATTTATTTACATAGATACAACTGATTTTCACCATCAAAAGTTTCCTATAACTCGTGGAAAGTAAAGGGGAGCATAAAACTCATACTTGTATTTTTGGCTAGAATTTTGCCATTCTTGTTACAAACTTTGGAAAATCATAACTAATTCTAAAAAAATCAAAATTAGGCATTCTTTGCCATTCTAAAAAGATACACATGTCTAATTTATGTCATAAATATGTCTAGACCATAAAACATAAAACAAAGGACATTTGACATTCAAAAATGTCTAGAGGTCTGGTTGTCCACTGGTATTATCATAGGTTTCTGTGGCAAATTTAAAAAATGTCCAATTGATTCCACCAAAATCTAATCTATGTAAATGATAAAAATCTAGAAAACTGTAGATGTTAGATAGAGGAGAAAAATAACTCTAGACCATTTTAGGCATGCCTAGACCTCAAAACCTAATTAAACAATACCTGAGGTCAGTTGGGGCACCTAATACTGGGTAGGAATTTTAAAAATTCATATCTCCCTCTCTAGATATCCAAATGAGATGCTTCTAATTGGCACAAGTCACTGGGAATTTCTACTTTCTTTGTATAAAATTTCATAGTAATTGGATATCATTTGCCCTATGAGTGATAAAATTTAATTTCGGATTAGTGTTACAGTACCAATGACCAAAACTAGAAAAATTTCCAACTTCAATAATTCACCAAATATTCCATAGACTTTCAAAAATTACCAACTTTAATTTCCTAAAATGCTCTCAATAAGCTCTAGATGCATGCTAAATTTCAGCCTAAGAAGAGCTCATTTGGACAAAAAATGATATAGCCTCATGAAATAGTCATTTTTGCTCCCTATCAAGAGTCACTTTGGTTCAAATGGCCTCCTCTTGAGTTTGGCACCTCTTGGGTAAGTTTAAAAGCATAATTATGACTTATGGGAGCTGCCCAAGTGGTCCCAAATCCTACACATCTCATTTTGGCCATTTAACATCCATTAATACACTAAACACACATGCCATTCAAGGGTCCAAATACATAATCTCATTGATTTAATGCTATATAAAGTTTACATAGAGTCTATACATCATATTACATGTGCTCAAGGTCTTACATTATAAAAATAATATGTACAAAGCTTCTTTGACATTCCATCATAAGTTAGACTACAAAATGAACAAGGTGTAGCCATTTAATGTTCTTGGCTTGCATTTCCTTGGTTTTGAATACCACCTAGACATTTCAAGAGTAAGGGGGAAAAGGAAATGAGATTCCAAGAATCACAATAGCTCAAACATCCATTCACACATACATTCAAAATATACATACATCAAAATCATGAGTGTGTAAGCATAAAGTATTATACTACATTTCCATGCCACATTTCCACATCAAGCCATTTTCATGTTCTAGGGACTTTTGATTTTGCCTCATCCCATTTCGAAGACTTTTAGATTTGCCTCACTCTTGGCTTTGGGACTTTTGAGCTAGCTTCACCCATCCAAGGGACTTTTGGTCTAGTCTCACCTATGCCTTAAGACTTTTAGAACATCCTTATCCATTTTAAGGGACTTTTGGCATCACCTCACCCTTGAAAGACATTCTCGCAATCAATGGCATTCAAGATAACACATTGGTACCAATGCAACCTCAAGACATCAAGTGGCATGTTCTCAAATCACAAGAGCATACACAAGCACACAAAAACATACATATGCACACAAGAATGTAAGAGAATGAGGTAGAGAGCTACCTTAGATTTACGCAAGCTTTTCTTGATCCTTTCTTTCTCTTTTTTCGGCCTCACAAGTGCACCTAGGTGGTTAGATGTTCTCTTAGCCTAGCTACCATAAACAACACACAAGTACACACTTAAAGCAAGCCAAGATATTAAACTAAAGCTTAAACCCACACTTGGTTTTATACTTGGCATTATGGTTCCATAATTGGCCTAATGAAACAACTCTTGCATTTCAAGTTCTAGGCTCCATTATCTTCTTGTTTCTAGACTTCTTGGACTCATTTAAGGTCCTTAAAGCTATCACACGTTCAATTGCACAATTGGAAAACTAAGTTGCTTTAGAAAGTATCATTATGGATACCATTGTCCCATCTCCTAATCCATGGTTCCTAAAATTTTCCCAATGATTTCTCCCATCTTCTGACATCATATAAAGTCCCAAACTAAGGTTAGAACAAATTAAAACACCATCTAGCCCATCCTAGCTTGGTTGAACCTATGAGCAATACTAGGGTTCTTGGAGTTTTAATTTTTTTCTTGATGGGAGAGCCATTTGGGGAGGTTTCTAAGGGTTTTAGGAGCTCAAAGAAACATTCACACAAAATCACATTTTGCAAAACCCTAGAAAGCACTACACTTTTCTAACTTTTTCTCTATTAGTTTTTCTTAGAATTTCTTGCCATATTCCATCTCCCTATGGCCTAAAACCCTTGTTCCTTCCTTGTATTTGGATAGACCATCCTCCCCTCCTTTGGTTCTATTCTTGGCCGAAATGCACACAAAGGGAGGGGGAAGAGAAGATGCAACAAAAAGCAAAGATTACCTAGGATTCAAGTGAGCTTTCAAGTGTCTTTCTCCTTAGTTCTCTTCTCCTTGGTAAATTCAAATTTTTCCCCTTCTTTCTAGACTAAAAACAAAACCATTCATCTCCAATAAACCATGGAAAGAGAGGAGGAAAGGAGAGGAACAAGATTGAAGGAAGATGGAGCATGAAAATCTACAATTTTTCTTACCTTTTCCTTGATTTTTCTCTTCCTTTTCTTTTCCTTTTGGTTCACCTAAGAGAGTAGATTGAGTTTTATATTTTGGGCAGAAAATTTTGTGCTTAAGAAGGTGGAAGAAAAAAGGAGAAGTGTGTGGGAGTTTCTAGAAACATACTTTTCCAAAAATTCTAATTTTGTCCTTTCATAATGGCAATTTCATTTCCCTTTCGTTTTAGCTCCATTTTGAGAATCATCTTTTCCATTATAAAATTTAGGTTCCTAATTTATTAAAATGCCTTTGGAATTACTCAATTTAGAGCTAAAGCCTTATCGAATGACTCTGTCAAAGTTCAAGCTTGTCGACGTTGGAAAATATACACCAGAGGGGCTTTACTGAGCCTAAAATTATCCTTTTTAGGAGTCTAGGACTCTAACTAAATTTTTTAGGACACTATCTAGGTCATTTTAGAGGACTTGCTTTTATACCGCTCATTTCGTCATTTTACAAAAATTACGTTCGTTGCATTTTCCTCCGCCCTTAAAATAATTTTCGTCCTTAAAATTATATATATTCCTTAAGGAAATAGTTTTAGATATTTCTATCTCATCTCATTCTCCAACTTCCAGGTTGTCTCCTCAGATGTCAGACTCTTCCAGACCACTTTCACCAAAGGGATGCTCTTATTTTTCAACTGTTTCAGCTTGGCATCCACAATCCTCTCTGTTTTCACTTCATAGGAAAGATTTTTCTACAATTGAATATGCTCATATTCTACGACATGTGAGGGGTCTGGTAAGTACATTTTTAGTTAGGAGACGTGAAAAATATTATGGATTTAGGCTAAGTTTAGAGGTAAGGTTATCTAGTAAGCCAAAGGTCCAATTTTCTCAAGGATTTCAAATGGACCAATAAACTTAGGGTTGAGCTTCTTTACCCTCATAGACTAACTTACACCAATCACTGGAGACACCTAGATGAATACATAGTCTCCAATCTCAAACTCTAATGGCCTCTTTCTTCTATCGGTATAACTCTTCTGTTTACTCTGGGCTGTAAGAAATTTCTTTCTAATCATCTCTATTTGCTGGGTGGTCTGGTCAACTAATTCATGTCCTAGTAAGCTCCTCTCACCTAGCTCAATCCAACATAATGGAGATCTATATTTTCTCTCATACAGAGCCTCATAAAGGGCCTTTTGGATATTGGAATAGTAGCTGTTATTTTAAGCAAACTTTGCTAGTGGCAGATACGCATCCCAGTTACCCCTTGTCTCTAATACACATGCCCTCAACATGTCTTGTAGGGTTTAGATGGTCCTCTCAGTTTGACCATCTGTCTGGGGGTGATAAGTAGTGCTAAACCACAACCTGGTCCCTAAGGCGTGCTGTAACGACCTCTAGAAGTTCGATGTGAATCGAGGGTCTCTATCAGATATTATGTTACTAGGTACTCCTTGAAGTCACACTATCTCACATATATACAACTGAGCTAATCTATCTAATAAATAAGTAGCCCTGATCACTAAAAAGTATGTAGACTTCGTTAATTTCTCTACAACTACCCAGATAGCATCATGTCCAGAGGATGTCCTAGGTAACCCCACAACAAAATCCATAGCTATTCTATCCCATTTCCACTCAGGGATATCTAAGGTTTGCAATAATCCAACAGGTCTCTGATGCTCTATCTTAACGCTTTGGCACACTAAACATCTTATCACGTAATCTGTGATGTCATTCTTCATTCCTGGCCACCAGAAATTTCTTTTTAAACCTTGGTACATCTTGGTGGCCCCTAGGTGGATAGTATATTTACTCTTGTGTGCCTCCTCTAAAATTCTCTCTTTCAAATCATTATTACTAGGCACACAAATTCTATCTCAATATACTATCACACCATCCTCAGATATTCTGTAATATGAGATTCTATCTTGGGAAATTTCGCTCCTAATTGTCTCAAGAATTCATCATCTTTCTGGGCATCTAAGATTTGGGCTCTCAACTCATTCTCAATATAGGTCTCACTCAAATACAATCTACCCAGTGCCAGTTGACAAGAGAGGTTCAATTTTCTAAATTTCTCTAGGAGCTCCTACTCCCTGATCATCATATGGGCAATGTGGAAGGATTTCCTACTCAAGGCATTAGCCACCATGTTGGCCTTACTTGGATGATATTTCAATACCTAGTCATAATCTTTCAGGAATTCCATCCATCTCCTCTGTCTTATATTAAGTTCCTTCTGATCGAATAAGTATTTTATACTCTTGTGGTCACTATAGATTTCTATACTCGCACTGTATAAATAATGCCTCCAAATCTTAAGAGCGAATACTACTGTGGCTAACTCTAGGTCATGTGTGAGATAGTTCTCCTTGTGAGGCCTCAACTATCTAAAGGCATACGCCACTACCCAACCCTGCTGCATCAACACACATCTTAACCCTCTCCTCGAGGCATCATTATATACCATAAATGGTAAACTAGGGTCAGGAATAACTAGCACAGGGGCAGTCATCAATAAGAGTTTCAACTCTTGGAAACTCCTTTCACATCTATCATCTCACACAAAAGGTGTATCCTTCTAAGTCAGCCTCGTGAGTGGCAAGGCCATCTGAGAAAATCCCTGAATAAATTATCTGTAATATCCTGCCAAACCAAGAAAACTCTTAACCTCAATGATAGTCCTAGGTCTATCCTACTGTAACACAACCTCAACTTTATGGGGATCTACCGCAACCTTATCTCGTGAGATCACATGACCTAAGAATTTTATCTTGATTAGCCAAAACTCACATTTACTTAGTTTGACATATAATCTCTTATCTCTCAAAGCCTTTAGGACTAATCTCAGATATCTCTCATGCTCCTCAAAAGATCTAGAGTACACTAAAATATCACCAATAAAAACTGCCATAAATTTATCCAGATACGATTTGAATACTTTGTTCATATAATCCATAAATACAACAAGCGCATTTGTTAGCCCGAATGGCATCACAAGGAACTTATAATGCCCATATCTAGTTCTAAAGGCCATCTTTGGGACGTCTTTAGCTCTTACCCTCAGCTGGTGATACCTATATCTAAGATCTATCTTAGAAAATACTGATGCCCTAGCTAACTGATCTAACAAGTCATCTATTCTAGAGAAAGGATACTTATTCTTAATGGTAACTTTATTCAATTTTCTATAATTTATGCACAATCTTAAGCTACCATCTTTCTTTTTCACAAACAATACTAGAACTCCCCAGGATGACACACTAGGGCGTATGAACCCTTTCCCTAACAACTCCTCTATCTATTTCTTTAACTCAACAAGCTCGGTGGGAGCCATCCTATAGGGAGCCTTGGACACTGGTCCAGCCCCAGGAACTATATCTATAGGGAACTCTGACTAGTTGCGTATCGCAACCCTTAAAATAAAACTACGTTGGATTAAATTTTATAGTTAGTGGCACAACCTAGGTCATCTCCCTTGGAAATGGAGTTTAATGTTTAATTGGGTTCTCTAAGTGTATAAGAGCTTTAAAAATTTCCTAACTAAAGGGGTTTTGATTGACTTAAACTAATTAAAATGAAATCAAATTAAAATTCCTAATTGCTACCTAATTGTATGAATTATGGTTAATAATGGGCTTGTGACTAGCTTTGGATTCATCTCTTGGTATCCACTATCCTTATCCTAATCCAATTGTGATTAATTCTGACCTAAGAGTCCCTAATTATGTTCATGTCAAATGTACCTTGAGTTACCATGCAAGAATCAAGAGATTAATAATCTAATGTTAAATTGAAACCTCAATCCCGCATCAAATTGTCAATTCTTGTCTTTAAGATCAATGAACATTCAATTTGATTAATTAGCCTCTTAATCATTACTTTAAGATGTTTAATTAACTAACCAAACACTAAGGAATCCTCATATCAAACGATCAATCACACAATTTCACTTATGCATTTCATCGAATACCTTAATGGCATACATGAAAAATTAGAAAATAATGAAAATCTAGCACTAAATTAATTAAATAATCAGTCAAACAATATCCTAATTAGTGTCTAACCAACCATTAATTACAATTACACAAATTTTCAATCAAATATATCTTAACCAAGAATGAACAAGAAAAAGAAAGTGTAAAAAATTAAGAAAATCTTAGCCAAAATCTTGTGCTCTTTTCCATGGATTCAAGCTTCTCTAAGATCCTTTTCCAGGCTAGCCATAAGGAAGAATTAGTACTTCATGGTGGTAAGATGGTGAGGGAGAATGGATGAGACGAATGGAATGGTGTGGTCACTGGATAGAGTAGACACGGATGTAAATGATGATGGATTCAAATGGAATGAATGACAATAAAAAAAAAAAGTGCATCTGGATGATGTGTGGAGTCCTTTTTTTTATGCTTCCTTGATCATTTCATGTGCTTTGCACTCTTAGCTCCTCATCCTTTGGATGAATACATATGAATAAATGGAGTAGATGAATGTGTGGGATATGATAGATGGAGTCTAGATTCTCGCATGAATATCACAATGCATTCATCCCTCGATTATGTATTTTGGATGATTGAAATATGCTCCCTCTCATGTGCCCCCCTTTTTTGTATGATTCACATACTCTTCATGTGCCTGCTGTTTACTTTATTTCTATCATTCCTAGCTAAATATGTGTTCTTCCTATTGCCTTCTCACGTGAGAGTCTCCCATTTATTCATTGTTCATATGTTTATTTAAATATTCCATGTCAACCCGTAGCTTAACATTGCACTGTACACATGGGAAGCTCAATCACGCATTCTGCTTAGTATTTGTTTTCTTCATGCAACTTACTATACATGTTATATTATAGCTTCATTTATTTCCATTTCCTACTGCTCTTTAGGTGCTTCTTAATTACCCTTTACTTCCCATGTTCAGCTTGATGAACCAGTGCTTCATGCATTTGTCCCTAAACTCAAGGCCTACTCTACGTGTTTGTTTGCTTTATTCTCAGGTCTAGCTTACTTTTTCTCAAGCCCCTCATTCCACGTATCTTTTTCAACTCGAGTTGCATGCTTCATGCTACCCTTCATGTTCTCCACACTTATGTTCTTCTCTTTTACACGCATTTAAGCTTCTTTTATTTTTTTTTCTTTACATATTTTGTAGCTTACAAAACCTAGCACGTTCTGCCTAGTAACTCGTAGCCATCCACCCAAGCTCGAGACCTCACTTCCATGCAAGCTTCTCCATGTCTCGTGTTGTCTCTTGAACATGTTGCTTCTTTGTGTTGTTCTTCCCATAGGTTCTTCTCTATTCAGCAGCTTTTCCACGTAACTTATGTATGTTTTCCATATGATTCCTCCTTCTTCGCATTCTGCTTCTAGCTCATGCCTCCTTTCAAGCTTCTTTTCCTTTACCCATGGCATGTATGTTTCTTTTCTTTCCTTGCTTCTTCCTCCCACACACACACTTTGCCTCTTAAGCCTTCTTCTTCTCCCACCATCCCATGTTGCCCTTAGCTAGAACCCATGGCTATTCTTCTCTATTTCTCCCTCAAACAGAATATGATGATTGATGGGTTGCTACATGAAATTTATGCTACATGTGTGTGTGTATAATCTGTACCCAAGTTCCTTTCCACGTAGAATCCAAGTCTCTTTCTCCTTTGGATATAGTGGCTGCTCATGAGTGTGTGGGAGCTTGTGAATGAAGTGGAGTGCCTACGTGGAATGTTCATGAATAAGATGGATGATGATGATTGTGTTGCCTTCTATTCATTCTCTTATTTTTAAATTTTATTTTCTAAGAAATGCACACTTGAAGCTCCATTTCTCCTTCAATTTAATTTCCCATTCAAGCTCCAATTTTTCATTAAAAATCTACATAAAAAATAAAATAAAATATAGAATAAAACAAAACAAAATATTAAGAAAGAAGAATTTACAAAGGAAATATTTTAAAGAAATTTATGCATTAAAATTCTAAAATTTTGCAAATTATTTTCTGAAGTGTAAAAAATGGCTACTAAAATCAAATTTCACCTAATTAAATCCATTAAGCCTTATTTAACTATTAAAATGCTTAAATTAAGGAGAATAAACTATATAAAAATCATACTTATCAAACACTATCTCTCTCTCAGGGGGCAGGCCACTAAAGTCAAAATCTTTAGAAAAGACCTATGGAAGTCCCTAACTATTGAGATCTCCTCTATCCCTTCTTCTACCTCGACCTAAATAGAGAAAAAGACTAGAAACCTATGACATCCATGCTCTAGGTGTCTTTCAACCTAGGTAGTAGTCATAAAAGATAACTCGGCCCCTATCCTAGGTATGGTCCCACAAGATGGTACAGATATGATTTAGTGTTCACAATCAAGGACAACATTATTAGCAGTCATCCAATTCATGCCAACAATCAAATTAATATCATGAACTGGCATACAAATTAAATCAATGGTAGTGTAGAAATGGTTAAACTATACAGTGACATTCAAGCAAGCGTGGGGAGTAATCATGTGGCCTCCAGTGGGTGTGGTGACAGACAAATCAAATGGTTGAGTACTAATGGCCAAACCCAAATGTCTCACATAGTCATAAGATATAAACGAGTGACTAGCACCTGAATCAAACATTGCAATCACAGGAAAATCATTTACTGTGAGCATACCTCTAATAAGATTGGGAGACTTACTAGCCTCTTGCTGAGAAAAGGTAAACACCCTGCCCTGGGTCTGTGGTCTGGAAGGAGGCGGTCTAAATGGAGGTGTTGAATTCACTTGGGGACAATTTCTGGCAATGTGCCACGACTTCCCACACTTGTAGCACGTCACCGTGGATTGCTGTGGGGATGACTAAGTCCTCTAAGGCTATACTTTCTTTCCTTTTGGTGGCCTTCTGCTTCACTGCACCTTGCTTTCTTTTTGCTAAAAGGTGCAGAGCTGGCTCCTTCCTCTGGTCTTAGTCTCTTTAACTCCAGGATTCCCCTCTGCCCAGATGCTGCGACAGCAAGCATAATTTCTCTCAAATTATTCTTGATTACCCTACTAATCTCCACAATAGCATTGAAGTTTCGGATTCTATATGGAGTCACTCTATCTCTAATCTGGGGTTTCAACCCGAGCTCAAACTGTTCGCACTTCTAAGGCTCATCATTATATCTCTGAAGGTAGGAATAATACTAAGACAATTCTATAAATTTAGCCACATACTAGTCTACAGTTATGTCATCAATTTGCTTTAGCCCTATAAATTGCACCTCATTTGGTTTTCTCACAGAACTAGGAAAATACTTCTTATAAAACTCTACTAAGAAGTTCTCCCAAGAAATCTACAAATTGCTAGTCTCTATTAAGGACTTCGCACTAAGCCACCACTTATCGGCTTCTTTTCATAACATAAAGGCAGCTAATTGAGCTTTTTGTTCTCAGGTGCAATCCATCACTGTGAAGATTTTCTCTATCTCCATCACCTAAGCCTTCACCTTGTTTGCATCTAATTCCCCATCAAACATTGGCTGGTTATTCTTCCTGAATTGATTTAATTGTTTCTGATTCGAAAGCGGAGTTTGGATTGGCTCTTGGGCAGGTGGGGGTGGAACACCTGAGGTGAAAGGTTGTGGGTGCTAAAAGTAGAAGGCTAAGACTGAGGTGGAGGGGCTTCTCTCCTAGCTTCCTCTTGTCTAGCCAGAGATTCCTACAGCCGCACGATCATCTCATGCTACTGCTGGATCATATACTGTTGTTGGGCCATTACATTTTTGAACCTATCGAGCCATTTTTCAACCATTTTCACTGAAAAGGAATCACAACCTTAGCCCACAAACACAATTCAAGCACATATACACAAACATTCCACTAGAAAACAAGGCAATTTCACCACTCAAGAGCCAAATATAGAGCAAAAGTGCTTGAACCTTCGCTCTGATACCAATAAATGTAACACCATATATTTTTAACTCATTTTATAATAATCTCATGCCTTAAACCATGCTACTTACACAAGAGGTAAGAAAAATAGCATTAAATAATGGATTATTTTCACGTTGCGTCGCATTTGAATTTTTTGTTCGATATCCCGTGAGGCATGTCAGCTCATGTATCATATTTTCATATTTATTTACATAGATACAACCCATTTTCATCATCAAAAGTGCCCTATAACTCATGAAAAGCAAAGGGGAGCATAAAACTCATACTTGTATTTTCGGCTAGAATTTTGCCATTTCTATCACAAACTTTGGAAAATCATAACTAATTCTAAAAAGTTTGAAATTATGTATTCTTGGCTATTCTCAAAAGCTACACATGTCTGTTTTCTATTAAAAATATTTCCAGACCGTGAAACACAACATAAAGGACGTTTGATATTTGAAAATTTCTAGAGGTCTGGTTGTCCACTAGTACTATCATAGGTTTTTGTAGCAAATTCACAAATGTCCAATTAATTCCACAAAAATTCAATCCATGAAAATGATATTAATATGAAAATATGGTGATGTTAGATAGAGGGAAAAAATAAATCTAAACAAGTTCAGGCACGCCTATACCTCAAAACCCAATCAAACAGTACCTGAGGTCAGTTGGGGTGCCTGATACAAATCAGGAAATTTTAAAATTCATATCTCCCTCTCTAGATATCTAAATGAGGTGCTTCAAGTTCGCACAAGTCACTAGGAATGTATAATTTCTCCGTATAAAATTTTATGGCAATTGGACATCATTTTCCCCATGAGTGATAGAATTTAATTTCAGACCAGTGCTACAGTACTAATGACCAAAACTAGAAAAATTCTCAACTTCAACAATTCGCCAAATATTCCATAGACCTCCAAAAACTACCAAATTTAGCTTCCTAAAAAGCCCTCAATAAGCTTTAGTCTCATGCCAAATTTCAGACCAAAAGAGCTCATTTAGATAAAAAGTGATATAGCATCATTAAATGGTCATTTTTGCTCCCTATCAAGAGTCACTTTGGTCCAAATGGCTTCCTCTTAAGTTTGGAACCTCTTGGGCAAGTTTAAAAGCATAATTATGACTTGTGGGAGCTTCCCAAGTGGTCCCAAATCCCATACATCTCATTTTGGCCATTTAACATCTATTAATACACTAAACACACATGCCATTCAAGAGTCCAAATACATAATCTCATTGATTTAATGTTACATAAAGTTTATACATCATATTACATGTGCTCAAGGTCTTACATTACCAAAAATAATATATACAAAGCTTCTTTGACATTCCATCACAAGTTAGACTATGAAATGAATGAGGTGTAGTCATTTAATGTTCTTGGCTTGCATTTCCTTAGTTTTGAATACCACCTAGACATTTCAAGAGTGAGGGGGAAAAGGGAGTGAGATTCCAAAAATCTCAATAGCTCATACACCCATTCACACATACGTTCAAAACATACATACATCAAAATCATGAGTGTGCAAGCATAAAGTGTGTTATACTACATTTTCATGCCATATTTCCACATCAAGCCATTTTCATGTTCTAGGAACTTTTGATTTTGCCTCATCCCATTTCTAGGACTTTTGGATTTGTCTTACTCTTGGCCTTGGGACTTTTGAGCTAGCCTCACCTATTACAGGGACTTTTGGTCTAGTCTCACCTATGCCTTAAGACTTTTGGCACATCCTCACCCACTTTAAGAGACTTTTGGTATCACCTCACCCTTGCAAGCCATTCTCACAATCAATGGCATTCAAGACAACCCATTGGTACCAATGCAACCTTAAGACATCAAGTGGCATATTCTCAAATCACAAGAGCATACAAAAGCACACAAAAACATACATATGTACACAAGAATGTAAGAGAATGAGGTGGAGAGCTACCTTAGATTTACACAAGCTTTTCTTGATCCTTTCCTTTTCTCTTTTTAGCCTCACAAGTGCACCTGGGTGGCTGGATGTTCTCTTGGCCTAGCCACCATAAACAACACACAATTACACACTTGAAGTAAGCTAAGACACTAAACTAAAACTTAAACCCACACTTAGTTTCATACTTGGCATTATGGTTCCATAATTGGCCTAATGAAGCAACTCTTGCATTTCAAGTTCTAGACTCCATTCTATTATTGTTTCTGGACTTCTTGGACTCATTTAAGGTCCTTGGATTCATCACACATTCAATTGCACAATTGAAAAACTAAGTTGCTTCACAAAGTATCATTATGGACACCGTTGTCCCATCTACCAATCTATGGTTCCTAAATTTTTTCCAATGGTTTCTCCCATCTTCTAACATCATATAAAGTCCCAAACCAAGGCTAGAACAAATTAAAACACCCTCTATGCCATCCATCCTAGCTTAGGCAAACCTATGAACAATAATGGAGTTCTTGGAGTTTTAAATTTTTCCTTGATAGGAGAGCCATTTGGGGAGGTTTCTAAGGGTCTTAGGAGCTCAAGGAAACATTCACACAAAATCGAATTTTACAAAATCCTAGAAAACACTACACTTTTCTTACTTGTTTTCTATTAGTTTTTCTTGGAATTTCTTGCCATGTTCCATCTCCCCATGTCCTAAAACCCTTGTTCCTTCCTTGTATTTGGATAGAACATCCTCCCCTCCTTTGGTTATGTTCTTGACCGAAATGCACACAAAGGGAGGGGGAAGAGAAGATGCAACAAAAAGCAAAGATTACCTATGATTCAAGTGAGCTTTCAAGTGTCTTTCCCCTTAGTTCTCTTCTCCTTGTCAAATTTGAAAATTTCCCCTTCTTTCTGGACCAAAAGTAGAACCATTCATCTTAAATAAACCATGGAAAGAGAGGAAGAAAGGAGAGGAACAAGATTGGAGGAAGATGGAGCATGAAAATCTACAAATTTCCTTACCTTTTGCTAGATTTTTCTTCTCTTTTTCTTCCCCTTTTGGTGCACCTAAGAGAGCAAATCAATTTCAATATTTTGGGCAGAGAATTTCATGCTTAAGAAGGTGGAAGAAAAAAGGAGAAGTGTGTGGGAGTTTCTAGAAACATAGGGCCTGTTTGAAATTATTTTTGTTTTAATGTTTTCAAAACATATGTTTTTAAGAACAAATTTTTAAGAACAAAAAAATTAAAAAATCTATTCGAATCATTATTTTGAAAAGTAATTGTTTTCTGTTTTTTACCTAATTCTGTACAACAAAAATTACAGAACACTTAAAAGATGTTCTAAGTTTTTTGTTTTTGAAAACAAAATTTTGTTTTTTTGTTTTACAAAATACTTCATTAAAAATACATTATCAAACAAGTTTTTTTGTTTTTTTATTCTTGAAAACAAAAAAATTGTTTTACAGAATTGAATCAAACAGGGCCATACTTTTCCAAAAATTCTAATTTTGTCCTTTCGTAATGGCAATTTTGTTCCAGCTTCATTTTAGCTCCTTTTTGAGAATTTATTTTTCATTATAAAATTTAGGTTCCCAATTTAATAAAATTCCTTTGGAATCACTCAATATGGAACTAAAACCTTATCGAACAACTCTATCAAAGTTTAGGCTCGCCAACATTGAAAAACATACACCGGAGGGACTTTATTGGCCCCGGGGCTTCCCATGGTTTTTTAGGGCCTCTGAGAACCTTGGCCAACTTAAAAATTTCATTTAAAAGGCTCTCCTATATGTTTTGTCAAAAGTTGCATTTATTTACGAAAATGCCATTATGTTTCATTAGTTTCCGTCATAAATTATTTCTCCATCCTAACTCTATTTGTCTTTCTGTCTGAGCCGAGAATTATCATTTTTAGGAGTCTAGGACTTTACCTAAATTTTTTGGAACATTATCTACGTCATTTTAGAGGACTTGCTTTTATACGGCTCATTTTGTCATTTAACAAAAATTATGTTCATTACATTAATTGTCCGTAGTTTCTTGCCAAGCTTCTCTCATATTTGTTTCCTTTAAGTTTTATGGCCTAGATGAAGTCTCTTATACCTATGATCTATTCCTTTCTCATCCTTCCCTTCTCGTGGCTATCCGAGTTCTTTCCTCTTCTTATCACACTTTCTCTCAGCCTACTTGAAGCTAAGGTGGATGAAGAGCATTACAATGGATAGCTCATGCCTCTTAGACTACCATGGATGCACTTAAGGTAATTATAAATCCATTTCCTCTTATTTCCTATTAGGTGCTAGGCAAGGTGCCAATGTGTATGTATTTCTTTCCTATCTTAAGCATGATTTGTAATTGGTGTTTAATTCCCACGTCCAAAAGGAAGCAAGCCATAACTGAATACCATATGTATATATATCTTGCACGATGAAAACATAAGATGTAGATTTGTTTATTAAAGTTTCTTTCCTCTATGGCCCCACACACCATCCATTCCATATTGTCTAAGCTATTAATCCACATGAATGTCATGGCAAATTCCCACAGCTAAGAGAATGTGAGCAATAACACAGTGAAAGCATTACCAAATGGTAGTTGTGATTTGCTTATTATGTTTTTCTCCTATGGCCCACACCATTGTTTATGCTTAATGTCCCATTCCTATCTCATTGATTTTAAATGAAACTTATGGCAATCACACAATTAACTATTTTGGACTGCAGAACTGAACATGGATGCATATATTTTAATGAGTAATGGCTTCATAAAGTGCTCGGTTCCAACGTCCTAAGGTACCACTTAATTATGCATATATATATCACTCTAAGATGTTAAATCATCCCTTTTTCCTATGGTCTCTTGGCATACGTGGCTAGCTTAAGAGGATGCCACATCACCCAACACCCCCATATCATTAACAAACATGATTCCTATTGATGTCTCCTTATTTACATGGCCAAGGTTCCTACAAGTTAACCAAGTACACATATGTATATATGTTAACATAAGCATGGATAATGGGATGTCAACATAACCAATATTTGAGTTTTGATTCCTCAGTTGTTTACTACATGCATATAAGTCACTTAATATGTAACTATTACGAAATGCCTTTCTTTATGCTTCTACCTTAGACGAAATACATATTAATGTCTCATTAAGGCTTCTTAACGTATAATCTCCTCTTAGTACTAATTAAATTAACTAACTCCTAATTACATGGGTTAGTTCCCTAATACTCATTAGAGATTGTTCTTGGATGTTCCTCTGTAATTAATTTAATTATAGTAACATTTAAAGAAACTTTAGAATATGACATTATAAATATTTCACATCCATTTGGAGTAAATAATAAAGTTAATTAATTAGATTGATGGATTAAAGTTATGCAATTGACACTCAATTTGCTAAGGCAAACTAATGATTTGTAAAAACTAATTATTTTGACCACTACATGTGTGATAATATATGACTTAGGAAAATTAATGTGTGATCACATCCAATTAGAGTTAACTTACCATAATTAACCTAAAATTTACTAAACCTAATGCTTCTATTAACTAATGGAACTTAGGTTGATTCAATTTGACACCTTACAATTACAAGAAAATTGGGAAATAGAGGCAAAAAATTTTTCATCTCAAATACAAGGCATACCCATCTTAATTCCATCTTTGAAAGTTGTTTTTTGAAAAATAAAAAAAGAAAATTTTATAGACAGAATTAGAGACAAAATAACCCTACCCGAAGTAACTGTCTCTAATTTTGTCTCTAGTTTGTTGTAATAATTAAGAGTAAGAAAAGTATTATGCATGCAAATTTAGAGATGAAATTATATCTTCCAAAATCCTTCTTAGAGTGAAAATTATTTTTATAGTAATCAACAGATAATGGAGACAAATTTAGAGATAATTTTTTTGTCTCAAACTTTTCCATCCTTAGTTTTTCCTCTAATCTATCTATCAAGGCTTTTTTTTTACGGAAAATTAGCTATAAATTGTAAATGGAAATGTCTATCTCAAACTAGGTTATTTGAAATTAAAGATGAAATTTTCTATCTCTAATTCATCTCTAATATATGTTTTTATAAATTAAAAAGTGGTGATAAAATGGATGGAATATTGCGGCCTTGAAGTATTTAAAATGAATGATTTTTTGTAAACTAATAGAAAAGAAAAAAAAGGTTTCACCTTGTGAAAATTTAGTTTGCATAGAGCAAAAGATTAATTTAAATTGCTTTTCTAGAAATTAATTGGGGTAAGATGTTAGTGTTTTTGTCACTTTTATAAATATTGACCACCTAATTCACTACTTACAATTAAATTCATCACTTTGGCTCTACTTTCCTACCTGATTCCTTCCCTATAAATAGAGGAGGACAATTAATTAATGCTTCAACCCTCCACATTAATTTATGTGATCTATTAACGTTATTCATTCATAGGCTCTTCAAAAATGTAATCAGGTTTAAGGCCCTCATATTATAGGGGTTAGCATAGGAATTAATGTTTTTCTTCGGCAATTGTGAATTAGTGAGCTATGCTATTTGTTTTAGTTACTTCTTTAATTTGCTAGAGGACCTAAGAAGAAAGATAGAAGAATTTATAATGTAAAATATATCGCATAAGAATTTATTACTTGCATTTTATTTTTTTAAGTATAGATTTTAAGCTATAAAGATTTGGTAAATCTAATAATTTTATTATTAATTAGTGGTGAGAAAAGATTTTTGATTTACTGAAAGGAAATGGAGATAGAAATTTCCATCTCAAATTTCGTCTCTGAATAGGTAAAATGATTTCATCTTGGAAATTTTGTATTAAAGACAAAAATTTCTATCTAAAAGTCTATGTGTTTGGAAAAATTACGTCATTCAGTGTCTCATTAGAGATGGAATAATATCTCTTAAACTATCTTTAAATATAAGGAATGAGATGGCACCTTTCTTATAAAATTTGGAGATGGACATTCATTTTTGTTTCCAAATCCTGCTATTGTTACAAATTTCATTTTCCAATTCGAAGATAGTTGCTTCTAGAATTTCTACTTCATTTTCCTTTGCCTATGAAACCATCACTCTTGACTCCACTCTCCTATCATTTTTGACCACAACATGACAAACATCCACTGTGTCTAACCTTCTCCAACACCTTACAAAGATATGTTTTGTTCTTTTCTATTTGCTTTCACCTCTTGCTCTACACACTATGCAATCTTTAACCTCTTTCTCTATAGATTTGGGTTCCCCCCCCCCCAAGTTGTTCAACACCCATACCCTTTGAGAAACTTTAGTTTTGTTTAACTATTATGCTCCTCAACTATTAAGAAACTTTAGCAGGACAAAAAAACAACTCCTTAGGCCCTTTATTCTCTACATGGCCTAATGGGTGTCTTATATGCCCTAACTTGTCATTTTCATGGATTCAAGTGCAATTAAGCATAGATTCATAATCATTACACCTTAGAACATCTAAATATATCAAATGTACATCAAAATAGCATGAATTTCCAACCCCACACAACTAGGTCAAATTGATACTTAATGTGTCATAACTTAATATTATGAAATATTCAAATGAAATGGAAGCTAGAATCATGTTCCTCATGCTTGACAACATCTAAATGGATCAAAAGAACATCAAAACATCATGGATTTTAGATTCTCTTTTACTAGGTCCCTAAGTCTAGAAACTTAAGATTTCTTAAGTGAAATTCATGAAACTTTACATTAATACAAAGCACTCTTTGTGTAGATCTTTTTCCACTAATTGAAATCTTAAAGAGCTCTTTTTCTTGTGGGTTTAGACCTGAACTTCCTCTTTTGAAGAAAATAAAACCACTAGTGGAAGGCCCATTTAGTATAGATAAACATTCCTAACTGTAACTGGATAAACAAAGTATGTTTATTTACCTAAATGGGTCCTTGAACTTTATCTCTCTCCTCCTTCAAAAAGCACGTCCATGGTTGGTCTTAGAGTTGTAGATTTTTCATCCAAATAGGCTGAGGAAGAAGGAGGCTTATTAAGGAAGCCTCTTTGTAATTTTTTTAAATTGACCATTTTGCCCATGAGTATAGTTTTATTTTGTTTGGGCTCATTTGGCAGGCTTTTCAGGATTTAACTACTCCATACAAAATTTTGAATATGGTTTCACATAAATCATCATTTTTTTAGGTCTCAATGGCTTAAAATAGTAAAAAGTGGCTTAGCTTAAGTCACATAACTGTTTATCATGTTTTTATGTAGAAAAGGGTTTTAACCGATTTTAACTTTTCTTATGGTTTTCAAGGCCCTTAAAAACTCTAATGAGTTGATTTTGATATTTAAAAATATTTTCCTTGAGTTTCTAAAATTTTGCTCAAAATTATGATTTTGCCACTGGTGTGCCATTTAACTACATATAGTCACTCTAGCACCATTTTGACATTGTAAGTGATCTGATAACCTTATTTATTGTTATCTCAGTTGTTTCTCTACTCTTAGTATACTTTATCTCATATTATATTGGGATCCAGTTCAGTTAAAATACTAGATACGACACTTTTCCTAAAAATTACTATTTTTCCCTTTTTTATATTATGGCTAATCCAATACCCTTTTTTTTATACTTTGAACCAACGGTGGCCTTTATTTCTTATTCTAGTTAAGCTTTTGGCCCTTTATATCTTAGCATTAACCCTAGTCTTAGGGTTTAGCTCAGTCTAAGGATACCAAATGTTACATTTCACCCTCGGTAAAGAAAAATTTTGTCCTTGAAATTTATACATACCCTAGAGGTGTTACTTCTTTCACAACTTGTCTTTCCATCTCTTAGGTAACATATCTTGGAGATAGGCCTCTTTCTAGACTACTTACATTAGAAGAACATTGTTATTGCTGAACTACTAGACCTTGTGACTTATTAGTCTCTCTTAGGTTATGTCAACTTAAGTTATTCATCGATTCTTATTATTATTATCTTTGTCATGTGAGGAATCTAACCACCATTTTCTCATACTAGAAACATTATGTCATCCTAGGTTTAGGCCTATTGTGGGAGTCAAGGCTAACTTGTAAATGATTGGTTCAAGAATGTGTTCTCTTGTCTCAGTGGATCTACTATTACTAGTGATTTGAAAACACTCTATTGTATACGTGGTCTCTAACTACTACTAATGACCTCCTTTTCTTATTTATATACCTTTCTTTAGCTACTACAAGCTATTAAAAGCTTCTTACTAACTCTTTGAATCTGCCAAAAAGTTTAGTCCACTTGCTTAGCTAATGAATTTTTTTTTATTTTCACTTAGCCCATCCCATATTAACTAGGCTTTTGCTTTCTCCCATACAAGGCATTGAAAACACCTATTGGGTACTAAGATAATAGTGGTCATTAAGCAGAAAATCTATTGAGGTGACTTATAATCTTGGCTTCTTATTACTTAAGCCCTTCACATGTTCTTTGTGTCTAGGCCATTTCCTTAATCTGACTATCTATCTAAGGGCACTATATTGTCCTAGTCCTTACTATTAAGACCTTCTATGGTCTCTATATCTTTATCTCTTAAGAGCAAAGCCACTGAAAAATGACTCTAAATTCTATGTGGGATAGTTTTCCTCATCTAGTCTCAACTACTAGGGACATATACTACTGCTTCCTTTGCCACATGAGGATACACCTGGATCTTTCTCTAAAAACATTACTTATATACATAAAAGTCTCTTTCTCTTAGGTCAAGTATGATTAATATTGGGTAGTGGTGATTTCAATTTTTGCTCTTGGAACTATTCCTTATATTTCTCATCTCACAAAACTCACTTATCCTTCTAGTGAGTTTAGAGAATGGCTTACCTATATGAGAAAAGTATATGTTAATCTTCTTGAATCAATCTACCAAACCTAAAAGATCTCTAATCTCTGGAGTTATCTTAGGCTTTCATCTTCCCTAAGAACTGTTAAATCTCTGTAAGATCTACTATGACCCCTGGGATCTACTATAATCCCTCTGTACTATATCATGATCTACTATGACCCTTTTATATTCTAATAAGACCTATTGTGATCTTCCTTTGGGAGATATTGAAGCCTAAGGATACTTATTTATGCAAGATAAAACTCATGCCTCCTAAGACTGGCAAACCACATTATGGAATCTTTAACATGATTCTCAAATGCTCTTAATGCTCTTTTAAGGCTTTTGAAACTGTCTATATCTAATGGGACTTATAGAGCATTCTTCTCCTACTGTCCCTTTATTGTAGTGCTCTCTAGGCACTTACTCATTGCTTAACTATGGTATCATTAGATACTAACTTCTAACTTTACCTTGCTCTTATTGACTTGCCTTGTTTGCTATGCTCTAGTGATATACTATTTGACTTACACTTAATATGTCACTAAGTTGACATAACTCTTATCCTACAACCTCAAGCTAGATTTCTCACATTGAAGTGCCTTTAATACCAATGTACTACTTATCCCAGAGGGCATCTCTTGCACCAAAGTGCATCTAAACTAATCTTGCATGATATTCATCTTTGCTAGTCCCCCTAGATAACACCATTTTCTCCTTAGCTAAATTTTGTTGGGAACATATGTTAATAGGCATGATAAATTCATGCTACTTTAGCCTTACCTCTTGTATAATAGGCACATTTTATCTACATCATCTGTAGCTAGACTCCCTTTTAGTGACCTTTTTCTAAAATCTAGTCACTTAAGAATCCTTTTAGTTGCTTTCTCTTTAACTTAATTTCTACCTTAATTAACTTGGATACTCTTTGATCTTCAAGAAATTTTGTATGATTGATACTAGCTTTGGATGTGTACTTAGGTCACATTAGTATTAAGTTGGCCAGACCCAATCTCATTTAACCACCATAATAAGCAAATACAATATTAGTCATCAATACACAAGTGCATCATGACTGAGCTCAAGCCACTATCACCTATGTATCACAAGAATCCCTACAAACCTAGAATATCCTGCCCCTTACTTTATTATAAGAGTTTTCCCTCTTTGTTATTTGATAATGGAGTAATGAAATACCCCCAGTAACATATACTGCTAATGCTTATTAAATATTAGGATTATCCTTATCTGTTAAATCTCTCTTCCTTAGAACACTAGACTACAGTGTCTAGTGTGCTAAAGACTTTGGTGTATTCTAACACTTTTCTCTTTACTCTTTTGTACTTGTCTATTGACTTCACTATGTCTTTAGCACTAAGCTATCACTTTCTTTTAGGTCTTCCTTGTTGTTCTATCTTACCTCATTCTATTCCATAAAGGATGAGGGGTGTAAAATGTGTCTCTTGCACTTCCTTTAATTTTATGACAACTTTGTAAGAATGTCTTGCTACTATTACTTTGCATAACTTATCTTTCTTGAAACTCTTGAGCTTACTCAATTATTTATCTGTGCTTTAGGACATATCAACCAAGTTGGTTTTCAACTTTCTATAGCTTCCCAAGGTACATTTTAACTTTAGTTGTTTACATCAACTCTTACCTTGACTCTCCTTTAAGGATGGAGCCTTATTTACTTTAAAGCTTTTGATCTCACATTGAGATCATACACCATTCATCTTAGGGTTTTACTACCCTTCTTAGGTTATACCTATAGGTATCCTAAGTTTACTTCATTAGTAAGTTTTAACTTCATCATATTAGCTCCACTACTACAGCATCTTTTCACTGAATATATTATATGAAAGGAAAGCTTATTTGGCCTAGAGGTGGATTTCCTATCACTCTAGTTAGTTGAACTTAACTGCTTACTTTATTATTGCCACTGCCAAACACTCAATCAGCTAACCCTTCACTAACCTTTCTAGGACCTAAGACACCCTTCTCTTATGCCCTATCTTTTAGTCTTCTTTCTTTTCCTTTATATTTTGCTGATATTGAGTTAGGGACTTATCTGTTAAAGGATTTTACTAGCCATCATTTGATGGTTCCTTTGCTTTTTACATCTTTTCTATCCTTTCAAGTTCTCCTTATCATAAAGAATTTGCTTTTTAGACTATCAACACTAGTCTAGCTACTTACTTGCTTAATATTTCCTTTGCTCCTCTTAGGTTAGAAGTATCAACCTCTTATTACCCCTCTTGATTCACTCCTTAGATGGACTGGGTTTTCTTTCTACACTTACTTATAGCATATTTGCCATCTGAACACTGGGTTTCTGCTCACTACCTCACTTAGGCTATGCACTTACATATGAGCCAAATTACTTCTCTTGCTAAGATTTCCCTTAAACTTTTCTACATCTGTCCTTTGTTATCCTAGACAATTCACCTTAACTTTAGAATTAGGATCATTTTTGGATCCTTAGGGTTTCTTTTTCTTGTTCTCTTCCTTCTCACTAAACAAGAACATAAACCTTAGCAACTAAACATCTTATAATCATTACTAGATCCCCAAAAATGCCTTTACCAAATTGGCTATGACATATTTAAGTAATTACAACTTCTCTTACTTACATCTGGGGCTTATACTTTTAGCCCACTAACTATTATTATATTGGGTAGTCATTAAAATTGGAGTCAACACCCTAAAGGGAGATCTTTTGTAATCATACTTCTCTTATATACTTTATCTATCACTCTAAGCTACTCTTTAACATCATGTACTTGGGCTTCCCAATATAAACTTATGCTTCAAGCCCACTCTACTCTATCTTTCTTTTCTTTCCTACTAGGGATCACTAATACCTTTATCTAAGGCTTTTAAGGATAGAAACTATTCTTAGGTTCCTATACTTAAACTTCAAACATCATCATCCCCTAAATTTCTCTAGGTAAACCTATGGTTGTTATTCCAAAGCATACCATACGCTTTTGAATCTTTAGACATTCATTCCTGCCTCTTATCTATGGGTAATTGTCTTGTCTTGGGTATTCGATACCCATCTTACTCATCTTCTATTCTTAATCTATATCTTTAAGTCTTTCATAGAGTTAGGCTACTTGAACTATTGCTCTGATACCAAATAGTGTTATAACCTACTATATCTCATTTTCTTAGAAATGCATACCCATTTATATGAAAGTACACATTATAAAAGCTTAGAATAATAAAACAATTCCCTAGGCCTTTTATTCTCTACATAGCTAAGTGGGTGTCTTATGTGCTATAGCTTGAGGTTTTCATATATTCAAGTGCAACTAAACCTATATTCATAATTCTTGCACCTTAAAACATCTAAATACAGCAAATGTATATCAAAATAACATGAATTTCCAACCCTACACTCACTAGGCCGAATTAATACTCAGTGTGCCATAACTTGATATTTTCAAAGATTTAAATGAAATAGAAACTATAATCATGTTTCTTATGCTTGAGAACATCTAAATGGATTAAAAGAACATCAAAACATCATGGATTTTAGATTCTCTCTCACTAGGCCAAAAATCTCTAATGCTTAAGATTTCTCAAGAGAAATTTATGAAACTTTACCTAATGTCAAACACTCTTCATATAGATCTTTTTCCACCAATTGGAATCTTAAAAAAAGTTTTTTTTTTGTGGGGTCAAACCTAAACCTCCTCTTTTTAAGAAAATAAAACCACCATTAGAAAGCCTGTAACACCCTAAAATTAATTCAAAATAATCATGATGAATTAGGGAATTAATCTAATTAATTAATAAAGTTAATTAAGTGGAAAGGGATATAGATATTTAATTTTGGCCATATAACTTACCTAAATCCATTTCTTAGCAGCCCAACCTTGGTTATTTGTAGACCCAATGTTATAGTTAGCTTAACAAATCAAAAATTAGAACCAAATGGATTTTATACCTTTGGGTTAGCATATTTCTTCCCAACTTTTAGAGTTTCTGTAACCCACCTCACCTAGCTTTAGCCCAACAACAAAAAGTAAACCCAAATGGACCTTGGACTGATAGGTCAACCTATTTCTCACTAAAAACCCTAAGGATTTAGCAAACTCATCCTTTTGTTAAGAGCAAAACACTTGGTTTTGCAAAGGTAAAACTCATTTTCGCACCTTAAGGAAAGGTTAGGGCTTCCATCACCAACTTGGCTTTATTTTTCCCTTCTAGAGTCAAAATGAGCCCAAGTAACCTTTATGAAACTTAACCCTTTCTTCTTTCTCTTCAATTTGACCTGCTTGGTTTCTCATTTAGAGCATTTTCATCTTCCACCCAAAATCGAAACTTGTTATCTGGTGCTTTCATGGTAGAATTTTGGAGGTTGAGGTTAGGAGGGTGGTTAAGTGAGTATCATCCTCCTATTTTAATGCATTTTCTACTAGTTTGAGACCCTTATAGTTGCCTTATAGTGTGAGCCTTTATTTTCTGCGATTTTGCCTAGAATTTGGAGTTGTATTCTAAAGTTTTTAGTGTGAAGATAACCAAACCCAAACTTAGGGTCTTGTAGTAACTGGGTAAGTGTCATCTAGGTAGTCATTGGTAGTTTAATTCTATGGGTATCTAGTTTGCCACTATAAATGATAATTTAGAGTAGTAATTGTCTGATGTTGTGAATCATAGGGTGATCTTGGTACTGTTGGCAGCTTTCAAAAAAATTATCCATAGAGTGAGGCAATTGGGGTTAATTTTTTTTATTCCTTGCATATATTCAATATAATCTTATATTTACTACACATGTATGATTTTGAATACTAAATGAATAGTTGGCTATCTGATATGTTGTGATTGAACCTTTTAAATCCATGGTGGAGTTGTGGTGCGGCTACCACCTGTACATCATGCTTCAATCGAGCACCAGGTTGTGATCAGACCCCTAAATGCATTGAGCCCTGGTTGTTCTCAATTGGGAAGTGCCATTGTAGATAGGTTTTTTTAGTGTTATTGGCCTTTAATATGTTGTATGTGATTGCTAGTATGAGATAGTGGTCACTGGTAGTTTAACTATTTCATTTGCTAATACAATTGATGTTTCTGATGCTCATTCGATTTAATGCATATACTTTAATTAATTTGGTACATATGAATGGAATTTACCTCTGGTTACTGAGATTTGCATCTCACCCCATTTCATGGGCTAATTATTTCAAGTGAAGGCTCTTCAGATAAGGATAAAGGGAAGCAAGTGGATGAACATCCATGAGCCAAGACCATATGTGGGGAATGCTACACTTAGGTTAATCTAACTTTTAGTAGATGCTAATTTTGTTGTTCTTTTGTATAGCATCATCATGTAATCATATTGCCAAGTGTAGGTGCTTTGGTATTTGGCTAACAATGATGTAACTAATAGGGAGCTAGACCTTATACAAATTTGGAATATGATGTATGCACTCATTTACATCTGATATGGAACCTTGCTCATCTTGATATATGACTTATTATTTGAGATTATAATAATGTGTTGCCTTAAATGCTGATTTAGACTAATAATGTATGGAACCTCTGTGGGAGTTACATTTGAATGATAATAGTAATAGCTTTTGCATCCTTTGATGTCAAGGTTTGTGATTTGCTAATATATGGTAGATGGATGGGTAGAAAAAACCCTTATGTTTTGAATTTGGTTAGAAATATATGCTGAGTAATTTGGATAGTAGGATGCTATTAGAACCTTACAAATTAAGGTAAAATGACCCCAGGATATTGCCAGAGGGAGGTCTAGTATAAGTAGGATGAAATTTAAAATGCTTAAATGCAGAAAAGGGTAGAGCCATGGCTAGAACCACTTAAGTCATGCCCAAGGGAGTTTCAGAAGCTAGTCGTGCCACAACGTGAGATGCCTCACCATGGCGCAAGTCCATGATTTTCACCTAGGAGGCTAATAGAGAGCAAACTCGCCACAGTCTAAGGGAAGCTTGTGGTGAGCATTAGGAAGCAAGCTTGGAGAGTTTCAAGAGGCCCTTTCACTACGACGAGAATCGTGAAAATTTGAATAGTAGGTTCCTGAGAGCACTTACGCCGCAGCGCGAAAAACTTAAGTCGTGGTGTAAGGTGGAAAATATTAGTTTTGAGTTCTAATAGCCATTTATGCCATGACACAGGTATACTGGGTCCTGGCGGGAATCTCCAAACTTAGCTTTTAGGTTCAGTAATCAACTTAGCCACAATAGGGAAGGTCCAAGTCATGGCGAAGACTCCCACACTCTTATTTTAACTGAGAAACCTTGGATTCCCTCATGATAATGTTATGTGATGACTTAGAAACACTTATAAGAGGATTTTGCAAGGTGAAATGAATGGTTAAATGAATCAAAGGCTTTTAATTAATAATTGGAATCACCTGTGGACTAAATGGTTTTGATTGTTTGGCTAATAATCCTAATAATATCAAGATTCAAATTCTCTCTCTTTTTCTTAATTTAATGAATTATAATGGCTTTAGATCTTGAGTTACGATCATTAATTATGCAATTAAGCCTAATCACTATAGTTAAGAATTAGGGTTGTTACAAAGCCCATTCAGTATAGATAAATATTCCTAATTACAGCTAGATGAATAGAGCATGTTTACTTACCTAAACGGGGCCTTGCACTTTATCTCTCTTCTCTGTCAAAAAGCACATCCATGGCTGGTCTTGGAATTGTAGATTTTTCATTCAAGTGGGCTAAGGAAGAAGGAGGCTTATTAAGGAAGCCTTTTTGTAATTTTTTAAAATGACCATTGTGGCTCTAAGTACATGTTCGCTTTGTTCGGGCTCATTTGAAAAGCTTTTCAGAATCTAATTGCTCCGTACAAAATTTTGAATGTCTTTCACATAAAACATCATTTTTTTGGGTCTCAGTGGCTTAAAATAGTAAAAAATAGCTCAACTTATGTTAGATCATTGTCCATCTTGTTTTTTGTGCAATGAGGGTTTTAATTGATTTTAATAGTTCTTATGGTTTTCAAGACCCTTAGAAACCCTAATGAGCTTTATTTTGGCATTTAAAACCCTTCTTTTTGAGTTCCTAAAATTTTACTCAAATTTACAATTTTGCTACTAGTATGTCATGTAACTACATATAGTCACACCATAAGTGATCTCACAACTCCATTTCTTGCATTTCAATTGTTCCTCTTATGATACTTTATCTCATATTATATTGAGCTCTAGTTTAATTAAAATATCAAATACCATACTTTTCCTAAAAATTACTATTTTGCCTTTTTTTTGTACTACAGCTAATCCAATACCCTTTTTCTTCATACTTTGTACTAGCAGTGGCCCTTATTTCTTGTTTTAATTAAGCTCTTAGCCCTTTATATCTTAGCCTTAACCCCTTCTTAAGGTTTAACCCAATCTAAGGTTAGTGTAGGTTTAGCATAGTCATTTTAATCTTATTATGTTGTAGTTAGGTTCTAATGAGTTAGAATAATGTAATAAGTAATTTAAACCTATTTTTAAGTTGTTTTATTGTGGATTAGATGTTAAATGGTCGTGTAGGTTAGGGTATGGGAGGTTCATAGTGTACATTGTTTGATGTCAAAATTTTCTAGATTTTATGATGTAACTTTAGTTGTCCCAGGTTGTAATTCTAGGAAGCTATGGGTGTAACTACTATGATTTTTGGACACCAAAGCTATATAGCAGGGCAACTACTAAAATCTAAGTGTTTCAAGGAGCAAGCCCTTTTCAAATAGCTTGAAACTTTATAACAAGCTGGTTGACATATTGTACTCATACCATACTAAGTTTTATCAAATTTGGAGTAAGTTTAAGGTACTGTATGCAAGTTTGTCCTTTTTTTTATTTTGACTAATCATATCTTTACAAAAATTTAGCAAATTAAAGGATCTTTTAAGAAACCTTGGGACTAAAATTTTAGGTTGCAAATACATACTATGAAGAGTTATTTTTAAGTTAACCTTACCCTTCTAAGTAAGAGATTTGAAGAGTTCATAAGTAAGACTAAAGTATTAAAAAGTAGTTGACTCTAAAGCACTTGTGATCAAATCTAAGAAAAATGTAGTCAGCCCACACTTGTGATAATCTTTAATGGAATAGCTTAGTGAGACCTTATCTATGGAATAAAAGTAAACTATTCAAAGTTTAGTGTAGGTAACCTAAAGCTTAAGTATAGAGATTATGCTAAATCGAAAAGGTTCAAACTAACCCATATTTTTGTATGGTTTGCAAATTAAGTCAAACTTTATGTTAATTGTATTTCGATTAGGTAGTTAAAGGTTATGTTTAATGCTACTAGAGAGAGGTTTTACATCTACCCCTAATAATTCCTTTTTACAATAATAAATATTATTAAGCTAATATCGAGAAACTATTAATTGAATTTTTGTAGGAAAGATGATTTAGGTTTTTCATTTAGTGGCTTGAAGTGGATAATGTTACTTTTAAGACTTGAGAATAATGCAACTTGCCTATGAGGAATAGATGTAGTTAAGAAAACTTTTATAAATAATCTATTTTATATATATAACTCCTGGATCTAGTTTTTTGTTCATTTTGCACTGTTTATATACTATTTATAACGCCACATCACTGATACACTATTCATGTACTATACATTACTATTTAAACACTATTCATAATACTTTTTTGTGTTTTTTGCGGGACCCACATTTTCTTTCTTTTTCTATTTTTTTTGGGTTGTGGGATCCACATTTTTTTAAAAAAACCACTAGATATCCAAGGGATTATGCTAGTAGTAATAATAAATTATATGTTGACTAAAGTAAGATTAAGGACACCATTAACCAATTCAATGGATAATGTTAGTACAAATTATGTACATATTGTAACACCCCAAAAATTAATTAAGGTGTTAATTATGGATTAGGTTAATTAGGAATAATTAATATGGGATAATTGGGCGAGTTAAGTGAAAGGAGATTTTAGAAAGATAAAAATTATTGATATGGGTTTGAGATTTAATTAGGACAAAAATTTTATCTCGGTCCAAATTAATATAGGAGATCATGATAAGAGGCTAATAGAGGCCCAAGAAGCTAGGTGCAGACCCAATTTAATTTAATGTGATAGAGGCCTAAGATCCACCTTGTATAGGCTCTTAGGAATAGCCCAATAAACCTTGTGCAGACCCAAACAATGGAGTTCTTAAAACTACGTCTGGCCCAATAAAATTCTGCAGCACAACACCTTAAAATTAGCCCAACAAAGCTAAAATCTAAAGCTCATTTCGAGATAGACCTTGGAGCAACCCATGACCTATCTTAGACCCAACTTAAACCCTAAATACTTCAGCCTCTTCCCCATTTACTGAAACACAAACACACATCTCCAAATTCGGAGGTCCAAAGGAGGCTCTAGGGTTCTTGGCATAAATCCACCATTTCTCACTTCTAAGCTCAAAATCAGCCAAGATAATAGTTATATAACTTAATTCCCTTCTCTTTTTCTTTAATTTGATCTGATTGATTTTTTATTTGGAGTATTTTCACCTACACCCAAAATCTGAAACTTGCTATGTGATGTTTCCATGGTGAAAATTCGTAGGTTGAGGTTAGGGCTGTCATTAGGTAGGTATGAACTCTTCTTTTTGAGGTAATTCTGCTGATTTGAGACCCTAATGACTTGATTATAGTATGTGTATTAATTTTTGACGAATTTGCTTAGGATTTAGAGTGATATATTGAGGTTTCTGCTAGTGGACAACTCCATTCCGAATTTTGGGAATTAATAGTGGCTAGGGAGATTTTTGTACTACTGGTATCCTTTGCAAATTTGTCTACAAGTGAGGTAATCAGGATCATATTAATTCCATGCATATTTCTGTTTTAATTTCATATTTATTGTACATGAATTATTTGAAATGGTGAATAATATGGTTGGCTATTTATTGTGTTGTGATTGGACCTTGTGAGTCCATGGTGGAGCTGTGGTGCGACTGCCACCCGTGCATGTGCTTCGACCGGGCACCAAGTTATGATCAAAGCCCAGATGCACTAAGCCCTGGTTGTGCTTAATGGGGAGTAGGTGCCGTGGACGGGCCTTTCCCGGTATTAATGGCCTTTAACATGTGAAAATATGATTACTAGTATGGGATAGTAATCATGATAGCCTAATTGTTTCATTTACTTATATGACTGGTATTTTTCTGATTCTTATGTGAAATTATACATGTATGCTAATTAATTTAGAATATATGATCGAATTGCCTTGGTTACTGAGATTTGTATCTCACCCCGTGTTATAGGATTAAACATTTTAGGTGAAGGTTCTTCAGGTAAGGATAAGGGCAAGCAAATAGATGAACATCCATTAGCTGAAGCCTGGTGTGAGGAGCTATACTTGGTCTGAGTGGAATATAATATATGCTAATTTTTGTTAACCTTGTATAGCATCATCATGTATCTATATTGCCAAGTATAGGAGTTTGTATTTTGATAACCTAGAATGTAACCATTGAGAAATAGGCTTCATATTAGTTGTTGATAAATGTATGAGCTTTGACACTACTTATGGCTTGTGAACCTATAATATACTGACTATTTGAATAATGAAATCCTATGATATATTATATTGTTGATTTGAATCAGTGATGTATAGAATCCTTAATGGAATGTATACTTGAATGTTAATTGTTGGGAGCTTATATAATTCTGCTATTATCAATCTATGAAATTCCTAATATATGGTAGTTGGTTGAGTAGGAATTCACACTTAAGTTTTGAATTGGTAATGGTAGAATAGCTGGGTAAATAAGGTACATAAACACCACTATAGTTGTATAATTTAAGGTAGAGTGGTCCTAGGGAGTTATTAGAGGGAGAGTGGAGAGTATGAGACAACGTTTTGAGAATAATAGGATCAGAAAGCATTTGGTTGTGGGCAAAATATTGCTAACCACAGCTAATAGTGGCAAAGTTACCTAGGGAGAGTACCAGAGAGCAATTCATCGCGGTGAAATATGAGAGGCAAAACTGGGTGTCATCCAGAGGGTAATTCATCGTGGCTAAATGGTAATTGGTCATGGCAAACTTTTGTGAAAATGAGTTAGTCATTCCAGAAAGGAATTAGCCACAGCAAAAGGAGGTATTGCCCACAGCCAACAATGAGAGGCGAGCGAGGTAAGTTCCAGGAGGTTTTTTCCCATGTAGGTTGGCTGCGGCAAAATTAGTAACGATGCAAGGGGTGAAGCCGAGAGGAATTGGCCACGGCTAAGGGGAAATTGGCTGCGGCAAACATCTTAAAACCTTCACTCTAACATAGAAACCTTGGTTCTTCATATGGTAACCCCCAAGGGTGACTTAGGAATATTGGTAGAAGATTTTTGGTAAGTTAAAACTAATCAGTAATAGAATCAAAGGCTTATAAATGAAGGTTTATTTCCTTGATGTACATGAGTGCTTGTAACTATATAGTTGATGGCTCTAATAACCTTAAGGTTCAAATTTACCCGCATTTCCAGAATGTAATTAGTTGTAATATCTTGTAACCCCCGATTTATAGTTATTAATCACGTATTTAATCTTAATTACAATGATTAGAGGTTAGGGTCATCACACATATGATTCAATGGATAAATTTACAAGGTCAAATGTATCATACAAATCATAACTAGTGATCTAAAATGAAATAATTATAGTAGGAATGCACTTTGAGTAAGAAATTGAAGTTGTAGATAGGCAAGTTAATATAAAGCTTTAAAATATAACATTAGAATGATCACCTTAAGTAGATAGTATTGTAGTATGAAGAATTTTGCACATGATAATACATTACCATAATTTGATCAAAAATATAATAAGGTAGTTACTAAAATTGATATTAAGTTGGTGCCTATAAATAGAATGCTCATCTAATAAAAAGAGATATCTTGAGTAATGAATTTTAAACTAGGAGATAAAGTTAGAAGAAACTAGACCTAGCAAGAGTTTTCTTAATAAGTAATTTTAGCATATTTGAGGGCACTTAGTAAAATAAAAATTAAGGTGATCTTAGAAAATAAATTGCCTATATAGATGATTATTATTTAAAGGTGGTAAGGTTTGATGTCAAGAAAGAATCAAATATGTAAACATGGAGAGATCAAAGTGGGGCACTATATAAGTTTATTTATTTATTTATCTTTTACCATAAAAGGTAAGGTGATTAATAAGAAAAAGGTGTCAAAAAAATCTTTTGAGGTAAGCCTTAAGGCATAAGATGTAAGCTCATGCTATGTGCGAATGATTAATATGGAGCACTTCTTATGGTCTTAAGGTTATGGACATGGGCTAGTCTTGTCTTTAACTCAAGGTGGTTCCTAATTAATGGAGATAAATAACTGGTTATCCAAGTAACTGAACTTTAGTCTTGTCTTTATCAAACACAAATGTTATGTTGAATGGGTCCGTTACGCTGTGGGTTGTTGAGCACAAGCTAGGGTGGCTTCTAATGTGAAATGGGGTTTTATACTATAGAAATGTGCTATGGCATTTGGTGGAGAAGGGAAATCATGGAAGGCTATCCTTAGCACACCACAAGCAAATTTTGGTTGCACTCATACTCAATCAAACATGATGCTAGTAGAAGACGCTTAACAAGGTTAATTTTAATCTTGAATAGCATGGAAGCCAACTAGAAGGCTTGGTGATTGTCTTATGAAAAAAGAACTAGTTGCAATTAAAGATGGTCTAGTTAAGAAGCTTTGCTTATGGAAGCAATGACAATGAAGACCATATAATTCACACTAAATACCCTTACTTTTTCTAATTATGATAGTTAAAGCTAAAATCAAAATTTGGGGATCGATTTGTTTTAAGGGGGAGAATGTAACAACCCAAAAAATAAAAACATATGTATATATTATATAACTAGTTTAGAATGTGAAGGAAACTAAATTAGAAAATGAAATATTTGCTTTAAATGACTTATATTAGGCATATCAAGGTTAACTCAAATTTTAGGTGACCCAAATATTTTGGGATTTAAATTTTTTTTAAGAAGAAAAAGAAAACCATATATTCATATAAATAATAGGTTTAAATAGAAAATAATCAAGATTCTTATTCTACTTTATACATTTAAAATGAAAGATGTGTTTTAAAGGTTCGGCTGAGCACAAATGGAAAATGAGTGTCTATTGGCTCCATGATGTCTAGCGTTTAAGCCCCAAGAAGAACCATCTTTGTATTTCTTTAATAATCTTTTCTAGCCATTTCTTGTAATCCTTAAGTTAACATTCCTTGGTTGATTTGAGACTGGTTTTTTGGTCTTTTCTCACTAGCTTTTCCATAGTAAAAGCTGACCATAGCTTAGGGCAGAAAAGCAAAGCAATATCAAAGTAAAAGAAGATCTGAAACGTTCCTTGCAGCCTTCCACTTTTTCTGTGCACATTGATCCTTCCTTTTTAAAGCTCTTGGAATGAATTTTCTTTATCAATTTTGTGGTGCAAGTAAACTTCTTTTCACTCTCTTTAACCCCATTGTTTTGTGGCTAACATTTTCCATTCTAGCTTTTCTTGGACCAATAAACTCTACTCGTTACCTTGTTGTTTTGCTGCTTTCTTCTTCGTTTGGTTGGGTGCTTAAATGAATTAGCTCCTTACTCTAAATTTCTGTTGGTTTTTGTTTTGGTCACTATATCCTTTGGTTTTGTACTTAGGTTGATTATTAAGGTGAGTTAGCCAGTATTTCCATCCTCTATTAATTTGATTCTACACCATAGGATTTCTAAGGTTTGGGATTTTAGGAATTGTTATTGACCAAAGCTTATATTTTACTCCACTTTCTTAGGGTTGTCTATTTTGTGGGGGTTTTCAAAGGGAAAGATGGGAATTTAAATTAATGAACCTCATTGTTTATTCTTAAGGAGGTGCCTATGGTGAATGTGTAGTTGGGCCTTTTTTTTACCTCTTAATTTAAATGGGCATTTGTTACAGCTTTAATAAGAGGTTTTCTTCTTCTTAGGAGGAATTATTGTTGTGAAAAAAGGGTATTTCAAAAGAAAGTCCTACATTGCTTAGAATAGAGGATTGTAAGTGCTTATATATGAAGAAGCTACATTGGGCTTGCAAAGAGCTTGGAAGAAAGGTGGGTTAGCACGCACGTGATTGGGCCAAATTGTCCAAACATAGTGTAAATTGTAGATTTGGCCCCCCATGTGCACGAATTTATCATGTGGGCTAGCTTTTTACAAAATATTATTTTTTACCTATCCAAAAAAAATTATTTAATTTAAATTAATTAATTGTGGCTACATTTGAAGTAGTCAAATTCAGTTCCTATTTTTTGGATAAAAGACTCCTCTAATATCTGAGTATTTTCAATTTTTGAATTTAAATTTGTCCCACATTCTTATATTATCCCCTATTGTCTACTCCATTATCTCCTTAACATTAATATTCAAACATTATTTTAATGATAAAAAGAATTACGTCCAGATACATTCCTCTGACTACTCCCTTCCTCCCATAACTGACTACTGGGTTACACATAATTAGCTACTGTTCTATTACCTGATTTATTTTTTCAGAAGAGCTTGTTTAATCTTGGGGAACTTTCGCATTTAATATACACTGTGGCAAAATAGTTCTTAAGGACAGCATGCATCCACGTGACTCAAGCTACTGCGTTCTAGATAATTCTTGTGTTCATCATACTTTGCCAACAATCTTAAGAACTATTCATTGAGCCTCATGTTAACACCGCTACTCTCACAACCACTGCCGCTAACAACTCCTCTAACATTGCCACTACCATAGCTGTCATTAATGCTGCTGTCCATAGTCCACCCAAGCCTACTGTTCCAATTGTTTCTGCTGTCCCTTATGCTAAACCATTTCCAGATATCTACAAAATCGAGATATTTAAAGAACAACATTTTTGAAGATGGCAAGAACGTATCCTCTTTGTTCTTGACTTGCATGGTGTTGATTGTAACATTTAAGTTTTCACAGAAACAAGGACTTAAGGTTTCAAAATTTTTTAAATTTCCTCGTTATAGCTAAGATACCTATTCACTATAGTTAGAATGCCAATTTGCAATAGTGAGGATGCCAATTCACTATAGCAAATTTGTATCCCATACAAAATCCAAGGAATTTCTAGCAATAGCACAAGCTGTGGCGAGAACAGTTAGAAAGCTCTTGCAATAACGAGAGATGTCTCTCACTATAGTGAAACCTATTTAAGAAAACACCAAGGAGGGATTTTTGAATGAAAATTTTGAGTTGTTCGAGGTTCTCAGAGGCTCTAAAACCCATAGGAATCCCTAAAATAGTATAAAACTCCTCCGGAGAGCGATTTTGGCAAAGAGTTGACCTAAACTTTGACCAAACGGTTCGAGAATGTTTCAAATCCAAATTGAGTGGTTCCAAAGCATTTTATAGGTTAAAGAACATAAATTTTATGATGGAAAAGATGGTTTTTAAAAAGGAGTTAAAATGAGCCTAATTAGACCAGTTTGCAATAGTGAGGATGCCAATTCACTATAGCAAATTTGTATCCCATACAAAATCCAAGGAAGTTCTAGCAATAGTGCAAGCTGTGGCGAGAACAGCTAGAAAGCTCTTGCAATAGCGAGAGATGTCTCTCACTATAGTGAAACCTATTTAAGAAAACACCAAGGAGGGATTTTTAAATAAAAATTTTGAGTTGTTCGCGGTTCTCAGAGGCTCTAAAACCTATAGGAATCCCTAAAATAGTATAAAACCCCTCCAGAGAGCGATTTTGGCAAAGAGTTGACCCAAACTTTGACCAAATGGTTCAAGAATGTTTCAAATCCAAATTGAGTGGTTCCAAAGCATTTTATAGGTTAAAGAACATAAATTTTATGATGAAAAAGATGGTTTTTAAAAAAGAGTTAAAATGAGCCTAATTAGACAAAACCAAGAAATAGGGACTAAAGTGCCAAATGGAAAGTGGCAAAAAGTGGAACCCCAACTTCTTAAAACATCCAAAATTTGCTCCTCCTTCTAACTAATCTCATTCTGCCCAAACAGAGAGAGAAAGACTCAGGAGAGAGACGCACCAAAGGAGGAGGAGAAAAGGAAGAGAAACAGGGCAAAAAAGTATGAAAATGGATGGAATTCCATGGTCTTTCCTCTAGCAACTTGAATCTCCTCCTTCCTACCTCTCTTTCTATAGTTTCATTGATGGGTTTGGTTCTATTTTGAGCTCTGTCCAGAGGGGAGAAGTTCAAAATTCAAGGGAGGGACCAAAGCAAAGGAAAGAGTACTTGAGAAAAACTAAAATTCAAGGTAAGTTTGTTGTTTTTCATGCTTCTTCTCCCTGACTCCCATATGTGTGAGTTTTGGCCACTATTTGGACAACTAAGAGGAAATTGTTTTAAACCAAACCAAGAGTGAAACTTATGTTTTAATGGGTGGAAAACAAGATGGTGCAAAGGAATCCAAGAAAGAACCATTGAAATTCAAGATAAAATCTCTATGGATTTAATTGCACCTTAACTTGTAGGAAACTTTCTAGCCATAGTTTAAGATGTCTAAAAGTTTATATGGGTTCCTAAGACATCAAGAAAGTCTCCCATATGCATTCCCATCCAAGAAGCAAAGAAAAGTCTATGGGTACTCCTAGGCTTCCTATGTCTCAGGCAAAGAGGGTTCTCCCACCTAGGGAGTGTTTTAATTTCTTCTAAGCCTAAATTGATATCATATATAATGGAAGTATATGAGAGGAAGTCTTAGAAAAATTTTAGAAAGCCTAGAATGTGAGACGGAGGTGTAGGTTCCGTAATGTAGCATAATGAAGTAATTTTTAGCTAGGCTCCTCCAAATGAGTATGTGATGGCTCCAAGGAGTCTAAATGGACTCAAGAGACTTAGAATAAAAGAGAAAATGGAGCCAAGATCTTGAATTTCAATAGTTACTTCATTATGTCTTATATGTAAGCATTATGGAAATAAGTGGAAAAGTGAGCATGCATAGGAGTTGCATAAGACTAAGGCTCATTCCAATGACTTAAGCATGTCTCATTTGATATGTCTAGGCCAAGAGAACTTAGTACCTTCAAGTGTCAAGCCTTGGCTGAGAAGAGGGAGGAAGGTTTCAAAGGAAAAGTATGGAACATTGGCTCCAAGGTAGCTCTCTCTCCTTTCTCTCATGCATTCTTGAGTGGTCTCTTATCTTTTAGATGTTTATATGCATGTTTATGCTATGTAAAATGTTTCTAGCAATTGTCCATATGCCATGGTACCATGTTTCTCTATCTATACTCTTAAAAGATGTTTTATAAATATGTTTTAGCTTGCATGAACTTGGTGGAGCCAAAAGTCCCTTAGCTAGAGTGAAGATGAGCCAAAAGTCCCTAAGAATAGGTGAGACAAAGCCAAAAGTTTCTACAAGAGTGAGATTTCATCAAAAGTCCCTTGAAAGTGGGTGAGGCAAATCCAAAAGTCCTAAAGAGAATGGGTGAGGCTAAACCATTGCCTTGGCAAGCCTATGTGTGATGAGTTTGTTTTCTTGAATGAGAAAAATGCTTTCTATATATTCATGAATTGCTAAATTTCCATGATTAAAAAAGGTAAAGAGCTATTGGGATTCCTAGAATCTCACTCTTCCCTCCCCATTGCCTAATATGCTTAGGTGAACAAAGGGAGCCAAGAGATAGAAGTCACCAAGCTTGAAAGCTAGAAGATTGATAAAGAAATGGCTAAATACTTGTATTGAACCAATATTGTTGTCAAATGGTATAATCTCATTATGTATATGATGTATAATCATTTGAACATATATAAATGTATGGATTTATGATGTATGTATGAGAACTAGTAGCCTATGAACAAGATTTAATGTTTTTAACATTGAAATGCAAATATGTGCATGTAAGATCTCTTATATGTGGGCAAGTAGGAGAGTGAATTTGTGATGTATGAGTATTTTGACCCTTTGAGCATTTTAAGAGGGTTGTTTTTATACTTTTCCATGTGCTCAAGTGGCCTTAGTTAGATCAGAAGAGTAAATGGCCCATATTTAACCCCTTTCGAAGGCATGAGAGTGACATTTTGGTACCCTATATCACAAACTAACCAAATGAAGGAATTTTTTCATGAAATTTGGCATGAATATAAGTATCATCTAAAGCTTTTTGTAGAGCTAAGAACCATATTATTTAGAGCTCTAAAGAATAAATTATGAATTTTCAAAGTTGGAAAAATTTTTAGATTTGGCATATGCACTATTTATATGGTCAATTTCTTCTCTTCTATCATTTGTGGGGCAAATAAAGTTAGATTGCCCTGAAATTCTATAAGCATAAACTAGATATTATAATATTTCCATAGCCATAAAGAGCACCCCATTTAGATTTACATTGAGGGAGATATGCATTTTTGAAGTTAGGACTTACTATCAATAATGCAGTAGGACCCCAAGTAATATTCCCTCATTTTTTGTTAGCTTCTAGATCTGGAGCTATTTTCCCTTAAATTAGACATATATAGATCTCTATATTGGTATAGTTTGATTGATTTGGATTTTTTTAGAATTAGTTATGAATTTGTGAAATTCATATCAGTAAACTGTATCAAAATTCCAGGACAACCAACCTATGCTACCTTTCTATTATCAAACATGGTCCAAATGATGTTTTTATGGCCTAGAAGTACTTTAAGCATAAATTTAACATTCAGGGCTTTCTAGAAAGCTATGGTTTGTTGGATTTCAATTTTTTTAGATTTGAGAATGAATTTTCAAAATCTATGATAGAAAACTAGAATTTAAGCCCAAAAATAAATATGCATTTTCTTATGTATGAGGCTCTAAATCCGAATTGCATGAGATGTTTTATTATATTTATGACTTGCATAGATGGATTATGAGTAAAGGATGATGTTTAAGATTTCATGGGGTCCATGGAAGGTAAAGAAACATTTTGAATCCCACATAACGTGGAATATTGTATTGTTTAATGCTTTTTCTCTGAGAATTGCTATGCTAAGGGTGTAGAATCATTAAAAAGGCATACAGTAGGCTAAAGTGTTAATTGCTATTATTCTCACTTATTGGACACTTGCACAAACAGCTGATCCAGATCAAGCAGAGGCATGGAAATATGAAAATAAGGTATGTAGACATATGATTATTAGCACCTTGTCTAAAGATCTTTTTTATGCCTATTGCACATACAAAGAGGCCAGCAAAATTTAGGAGTCATTAGTTACCAAATACACTACTGAAGATACTGGAAAGCAGAAATTTATGATTGGAAATTACTACAGATGGGAGATGACTGATGATAAGGATATAAAAGTATAGATCAATGAGTACCACAAATTATTGAAGGACTTACGAGCTGAGAATATCATCCTGCCCAACAAATTTGTTGCAGATATTCTCATTGAAAAATTGCTTAACTCATGAAAGGACTATAAATAATAACTCAAATATAAACACAAGTAGCTATCTCTGTCAGACCTAATTACTCATATAATCATTAAGGACAGCAATAGAAGGGAACTTAAAGTAGCCAAAGCAAAAGAGATGACCTCAAAGGCAAACTTGATGCAAGAGAAATCCCATAAAATAAGGTATGACAAATAAAAATCTAGTTACAGGTCTAAAGTTAATAACCCCACCTTCAAAAAGAAAGGAAATTGTTTTGTTTGTAGTAAGTCAAGTTATCATGCAGCTCAATGAAAAAAGAGAGCAAGAAGTGATCTTAAACTAAATGGAAATTTGGTTCAAAGAGATGATATTATTGCTGTAGTCATTTTTCAAGCTCTCCTTGTGGCCAATGTGAAAGAATAGGTGGTAGACTCAAGGGCTACCAAACAAATATGTGCAAATGGAGATGTGTTTACCTCTTACATGCTAATAGGGGATGGAAAAGAATATCTGTATCTTGGAGATTCTAGGACTACTAAGGTCCATGGCAAAGGAAATGTTCTTCTGAAGCTCACATCTAGAAAAGACCTTGGTTTTAAATGAAGTACTTCATGTGTCAGAATTAGAGCAAATTTGATTTTAGTTGCATTGTTAGGAAAAGTTAGGGTTAAATGTGTCGTTTGAATCTAACAAGATTGTAATAACAAAAAATAATATTTTCATAGGGAAAGGCTATTATAATCAGGGACTTTTTGTACTTAATGTTTTTGAATCAATTAATGAAAATGCATTTGCTTCTGCTTACTTAATTAATTCTATTGATATGTGGCATGCTAGATTAAGATATGTTAGTATTTCTTATATTAAGAAAATGCAAACTCATGGTCTAATTTTTGGAATTAGCAATACATATTTGACTAAATGTGAAATTTATGTAGAATCTAAATTAATTAAGCCTTATCATACTATACAAAAAGAAACTAAATTACTTAATTTAATTCATATTGATTCAGGAGATGCAAAACAAATAATGACTAGAGGTGGTAAAAGATATTATATAATATTTATTGATGATTTGTAACACCTTCATTTTATGCTCATGCTCTACATGACTTATCTACTCATATGCACCTAGGAAGACTAAAGTGAGATCTCCTTTCCTTAGATGCTCACACTTATTTAAACATTATGGCATGGTTAGAATGCATTTCTATGTCACATGGACTAAGTGAGCTCATTCTATGCATCCTCACATTGAATTACACCATTACAACTCATTTCAATCTCAAAAACATGCTTAGAATCCATGGAAATCGAAAAGAACCATGGAACATGCATATTCTTCCTTGGCTAGACTTGGCTCCATTTTCCAGGCAAATTTTGGAAATTCATAAGTAAATCTAGAAAAATCGAAAACATACAATCTTGATCACTCTAGAAATCTTAGTCTATCTACTTCATGGAAAAAATATATGCAAGTCATAAAATCCCACACATAACATGTTTGACATGCGAAGTCATCTAAAGGTCAGAGGGGTTCCTGCTACTATCACAATTTACTGATATGGACTTCAAAAAAATCTAACTAATTCCACAAAAATACAATGCTTGCAATTGATAACACTATAGAAATATGTGGATGTTAACTAGAGAAGAAAAATATCTCTAGATCAGTTCATCAAGCTAAACTCCCAGAAACCGATGAAACAGTACCTCGGGTCTGGTAAAATGACTGATTCTAGGCTGGAACTTCGAAATTGCATATCTTCCTCTCTAGACCTCCAAATGAGGTGCTTCCAGTTCCTATAAGTCACTGTGACTATCTAGCCTATAAAATTTCATAGTCATTGGACCACGTTTGCCCCTCAGACGACACCGTTTCCTAATTGACCAAATGAACAGTGCATGTGGAAATCTGAATTTCTAATACCAACTTTGAAAAATCATAGAAAATTCTATAGACCTCCAAATGACTTGATCTTTAGCTTCCCAAAAAGCTCTAAACAAGATCTAGTCACATGCCAAATTTCAAGGCAAGAAGAGGCCATTTGGTCAGACTTTGACATCATGTACAAAATGACCCAATTTATATGTTAAATGAGGCTTTAAGGGTTCAAATTTTGCCTCTTCTACCTCTAAAGCTCTATGAGCACGTGGGAATGCATCCACATAGGCTATTAAAAATGACTCAAATGTCTAACAATGCAGATATGCAAAACTCACTCTCCCACACCAGCACATACACCTTGTACAAAATGGCAAAATCTTACTATTCATACCGAAAGCTTTCTACATCCCTAAAGATGGTTCTAATTTTCATACATACATGTTATATACATTCATTTACAAGTATTTAGACTTGCTACATCATATACATCATTACATCATTAGAGTACATCCTTTAGCTTAACTACATAATAGTGGCAAATGGCTCTTTTACAATTTCTTCACTAAATCCCTTAGCTTCAAGCTTGGCGGCTCCCATCTCTTGCCTCACTTGGTCCACCTAGCATGGATGGATGGGGGAGAGGAGGAGTGAGATTCAAAGAATCTCAATAGCTCATCTCTCATTCAATCATACACACAAAGCATGCAAACAAGTCTTACAATATATGCATGGGCATGTTAACATATGAAATCATAAGAAAAGCATTTGCAACATCTGAGTTGGCCCTACATAAAAGAAAAAGTATTCTCAACATGTAAGTAGGCCATACATAACATATAAAAGTTTGCCAAGTATATGGATTAGCCTCACCCACTCACTTGCGGATTTTGGACTTGCCTCACCCATTCTTAAGAGGTTCTTAGACTCAACCCTTACTCTTTGGGAGTCAACCTTACTTTTGGGAGACTCTTTACTTTTTCTCAACCAACTTGAGGGGTTTTGGGTCATCCTCACCATGGCTAGAGGGTTATTGGATTTTCCATACTCAAGTAAACCAAACAATCACATAAAACATCATTTAACTTCATAAGGTATCATCATGCTAGCATACTTCTCATGGCTTAAAACATACATACACACAAGTAAGACAATGTAAGCACACCATTATACATGAGAGAAGGTGGAAAGAGCTACCTTTTTTGGTTATTCAAAACTTTTCCTTTCAACTTGTCTCCTCCCTTGTGATTTTCACAATCAACTCTAGATGAGAGTTCTTCTCTTGAGCCTAGCCACACAAGAAGCATAGAATTATTCTCTGAACACTTATTCATGAGCTAGGGATTTCTTTCTAGCAACCCCACTAAACATGTAAGAGCTAGAGGTTCTTTCTCTCACTAGAAACCCATCAACTCACCTTCCTCTCTCAAGCTCTCAAGAAGGAAGCAAGGGAGAAGTAAAGATATGTGAGTCTTGGTCTTCTTCAAGAGGGGTTTTCTACTCTCCCTCCTCTGAACCAAGCTCAAAACATGGCTACTTTAACTACTAAAACCATGGGAAGAGAGGATAAGGGGAGAAGAGCAACATGCTAAGAGAAAAGCCATGGAAATCCTTACCTTTCTTGTTCTTCCTTCCTCCTCTAGACTTTTCTCTCTCTCCTCCACCCTTTTCTCTATCTTAGAGTGAGCTCAAGTCAGTTACAGAGTGAAATAAGGAGTTTGGACGCTTTAAAAGGTCAAATCCTCTTTTTTCACGCTTTTTCAGACTAACCCTCGCTATAGCGAGCCATAACCCTCGCTACGGCGAGCTTGAATCAGTCCCAGACCCCTGCCTTCGCTACAACGTGCGCTACGGTGAACAACTCTCTAGTTTTTGTATGGGGTGCCCGAACTCGCTATAGCTAGAAGGCACTCTCGCTATAGCTAGGTTATAGCGAACAGGTACATTAGCTATAGCTAGGCTGTAATAGCTAGGCTGTAGCTAACAGACTTAGAAAATTTTCAGCCTTCAAAAATTTTCAGTTTTTTCTTTTCTTTCCCTTTTCTTTTCTTCTTCTTTCTTTTTCCTGGTTGTTACATGATTTCTCTAGATACACTAAGATTTATTTACTTAGAAATAAAGATGAGGCATTCGACATATTTCTTTTATACAAAGCTAAAGTAGAAAATTAAGTAAATAAAAAAATTAAGAGTTAGGTCAAATAAATGGGGTAAATATACTTTATTTAATGAATTTTGTGAAAAAGAAGGAATAATTCATGAAATTACACCACCCTATTCACTTGAATCTAATGGAGTAGCAGAAAGAAAAAATAGGACCTTAAAAGAAATAATGAATGTTATGCTAATTAGCTCCTCTACACATGATAACTTTTGGGGTAAGGCCTTATTATTTACTTGTCACATACAAAATAGGATTCCTTATAAGAAAACTAATAAAACCTTATATGAATTATGAAAGGTTCATGCACCTAATTTAAAATATTTGAAAGTGTGGGGATGCCTTACAAAGGTTATGTTACCTAAATCTAAAAAAAGGAAAATAGGCTCAAAAACTTCTAATTGTATGTTTATTGGATATACTTAACATAGTGTTGCTTATAGATCCCTTGTCTTGAAAAGTGATGTGCTTGATTGTAATACCATAATAGAAACAAAAAATGCTAAATTCTTTGAATATATTTTTTCTTATGAAAACTAAAATTATTTCTTATGTGCCTGCAAAAAATAATTTTGAAAATTTATCTGAGGATTTGAGAAGAAGCAAAAGACAAAGGAAAGAGACTTTTTTTGGAGATGATTTTTATACCTTCATTGTGGAAGATGAACTTTCAACTTATTCTGAAGCTATTGCATTATTTGATGCATCTTTTTGGAAAGAAGCAATTAAAACTGAAATTTATTCAATTAACAAAAATAATACATCAGTTTTAGTAGATTTACCCCCAGGAGTGAAAACTATTAGTTGCAAATTGATTTTTAAAAGAAAATATAACCCTAATAGGTCAATTGAAAAATACAAAGCAAGGTTAGTAGTAAAAGGTTTTACTCAAAAACAAAATATTGAATCAAGTTTTAATTGCTTTAGTTTTGGTGTATAAACTTTTTATTCACCAAATAGATGTCAAAACAACATTTTTTAAATGGTGATTTAGAAAAAGAAGTTTATATGGTATAACCTAAAAGTTATGTTATTCCTGGACAAGAAAATAAAATTTGCAAACTTCTTAAATCCTTATATGGCTTGAAACAAGCTCCAAAACAATGGCATGAGAAATTGGATCAAACATCAATGGATAATGGTTTTTCTTCTATTGAAGTTGATAAGTGTGTGTATACAAAATTAGAAAATGATGAATGTGTAATTATTTGTTTGTATGTTAATGACATGCTTATTTTTTGTACTAGTTTAGACATTGTACTTGAAACTAAACATTTTCTTACATCTAAATTTGATACAAAAGACATGGGTGAAGTAAGTGTGATTTTTGATGTTAAAATAATAAGAAATGGTGATAGTATATCACTATCACAAGAATATTATATTAAGAAACTTCTTAAGAAGTTTGGTCATTTTAATGATAAACTAGTGCATACTCCTTATGATACTAACACTCAACTAAAGAAAAATAAAGATGAGCCTGTTGCTTAATCTAAGTATGCACAAATTATTAGGAGCCTGTTACATTTAATGAATTTCACCTGACCTAATATAACATATGCTGTGTGTAGATTGAGTAGGTATACACATAGTCCCAATCGTGATTATTGGATAGTGTTTATTAGACTAATGAGATATTTGAGAGGTTTTATGGATTATGGTGTCATATATAGTGGATTTCCTATTGTATTAGAAGGATATAATGATGCTAACTGGATCTCTGATTTAAATGAGACAAAATTTACTAGTGGTTATGTATTTACCTTTAGTGGTAGTGCAATAACTTAGATATCAGCTAAACAAACAATGATTGCTAGATCAACTATGGAGTCAAAGTTTATTGCTTTGAAATAGGCTGGTAATGAGGCTAAGTGGTCAAGAAACTTCTTAACAAATATTCCATTGGGTATAAAACCAACACCGTTTGTGTCTATACACTATAATTGTGAAGTGGCAATAGTCTTTGCAAAGAATACAACTTTCAATAGTAAAAGTAAACACACACGTTTAAGACATAATATAGTAAAGTAGCTATTAAAAGATAGAATTATATCGATCAATTATGTAAGGTCAAAAATAAATTTGGCAGATCCTCTAATTAAACCTCTGGGAAGGAAATTAATCCTTGAAACATTGAGGGAATGAGACTTAAACCAATTTGAAATTAACAATAATGATAACCCAACTTTTATGATTGGAGATCCCATGAAGAAGGTTCATATGGGTAATAACAACTCATTTGTTAATTCTCCTAGCACCATTATTTTTAACCCCTTCTTATGATGTGAGAAAGTGCTAGAATGCATTGAATGAGAGGATGAACGAAATGCTTTTAATGATTTCTATATCCCTTATGGGTGGTGTATTCATTACAGATACACTTAATGAAATCACCTATATAAGTGTATAGTGGGGTTGCTCCTATGAAATTATGGCAAAATCTCTAAAGCACTCATGAACTACTAGGTGGGCATATAGCCTATTAGCACAAAACAACATTAACAACAAAAATTGTGGGGGTGAAATGCTATTGATAAGACCTTTAACATACTTAAGAGTTCTTGGTTCATAAAATTTGTAAATTTTAATAATAACTCTATATGTTTAAGTGTTTTTCTGTCTAGGTTTAGTTCATAGTTCAAAAGACACCATATTTGAAACATTTTTCTTCATGTGTATAACCTAGTAAAACCTTTTATCTTCACTTGACCTTTTGAAATATGTGGGGGATTGTTGTGAAAAATGGGTATTTCAAAAGGAAGTCCCATATTGCTTGGAATTGGAGAAGATACATTAGGCTTGTAAAGGACTTAGAAGAGAGGAAGGCTCGCGCATACGAGATTGGGCCAAGTTGTCCTAATGCAGTGTAAATTGTAGATTTCCCCCCCCCCCCCAAATGTGCATGAATTAATCGTGTGGGTCAGCTTTTTACAAAATATTATTTTTACCTATCCAAAAAAAATTATTTAATTTAAATTAATTAATTTTGGTTACATTTGAACTGGTCAAATTCATTTTTTATTTTTCGGATAGATGACTCCTCTAATATCTGAGCATTTTCAATTTTTGAATTTTAAATTTGTTCTACGTTCTTAGATTATCTCCCATTATCTGTTTTATTATCTCCTTAACGTTAATAATAAAATGTTATTATTTTAATGATAAAAAGAATTATGTTCAGATACATTCCTCCGATTACTCCTTTCCTCCCGCAACTGACTACTAGGTTACATATAATTAGCTGCTGTTCTATTACCTGAATATTTTTCAAAAGAGTTTGTTTAATCCTGGGAAACTTTTGCATTTAATGTACACTATAGTGAAATAGTTCTTAAAGACAGCATGCACCCATGCGACTCAAGTTACTGTTTCCCAAATAATTCCTATGTTCATCATAATTTGCCAACAATTATTGGGTTAGCTAACTTATTAGAAATCTTAGAATTTAATGGAGGAACTAAATGAACTACATGTTATGGATTCCTTGTTAAGGGGTGCTTAATAAATTGCTAAATGTTGGTTTTGCTTTGTCTCCTAGCTAGACCCTTGAGCCAAGTGTTGTTGATGGAGGACACTTAAAACGAAACATGGATCAATGATCAATTATGGAAATTCTTGATCGGGATTCTTTGGAAATGAGTTAACATCTTTTAATGTACTAAATCTGGAGTTTTATAATAATAATAATAATAATAATAATAATAATAATAAAGGGTTTATGTAGTAGCAATTAGAAACACTTGGTTTTAAGTCATTGAATTACTATTATTCTTCATGAATTAGTAAACTAAACAATAATAATATCTTTACGTTGGGTATTTAGAAGACTTGAGTTAATCCCATATTCAAGATTGTTGAAGGAGGCAAAAAGTATCACCACATCTTCCATTATGTAAGTAAATACTCCCTTCAATCCAAAATATAAGTCATCTAAGGAGAAAAATTTTGGTCCAAAATGTAAGTCACCTAGTAATGATTATTACTTTTTTTCTCATAATGCCCTGCATTTAATGGCAATAGCTGCATTAGAAATCTTCATTTAATGGCAACAGTTATGTTGGCAATAAGGGTAAAGTTGGAAAGATATGGTAATATTTGAAAAGTTTAGGAATGTAACTAATTTTTCTTAAGAAACGTGAATTTGTTAAAAGTGACTTATTTTGGACCAGATGGAGTAACATTCTATTGAAATTTCATGATTTATATTTATTTTGCCATGTCATTTAAGTCCTTTTTAAAAAATCAATATTTTTTTGGCTATGAAACTTCTAGTTGCACAATGATTTATTGAAAGGTATTTTGTTTTTAAAGTGAAATCCTTGATTTCAAAAATGGTGAATGTAATGCCTACTAATGAAATATATATATATATATATGAATAGAGAGAAGTTAAAATAGAATCAAGGAGAACTAATTTACATTAAGATGCAAGAGGATGTTGTAACATAGTTAGCATATTTCTTAAATTACTTTTTATATATATACACGCCATGGCTTCAAGCTTGGGAGAGGCCATTTTCATCTCTTTTTGATAGTGCTCCAAATATCTTAGGGAAGAAGCCAGCTATCCACCCCCTAGCTATCCAATTTTTTTACTTCATTTTTTTTAGGGAAAATTACATTTAAGGACCAAGAAGAGAAAAAATTTGTTTTTAAGGACCATTATCATTAGGTTCAACGGTTTGTTGCTAAACTCAATGATAATCATCATAAAACAAGTAGTAACAAGTTTTTAAAAATAAATATCTTCATTTTTTTTATCCTTTATTATAATTCTTCCTTTTTTTTATTTCCTCTGCCACCACTTCTGGGACCTTTGATTGCCAAGCCAAGATTTTATTTTTATCTTTATATTTGTAAGGCTAGACACATTCCTGAGTGACTTTCCATCAGATCAGTACTACTCTGTTAAAGCCCGAAGCTTTTTCTTTCACTGTTGCTGCACTTCAAGCTTCTCCCTCGAAGTCGGTTTGTACCTTGCTTCTGAGTGGAAGATGAGCGAAACTCAATGCCCCTTTTTTCTCTATTTTCAGCAACATCTCTCCCTTCCTCTTCCCAACAGAGCATTGCAGGAGCCCCTTCCATTTCTGCTACTGTATCCTTTCTCTCGCAAACTCGTGACTTCCTTTTTGTTGCTTCCACAGCTCAACCGTGTCTCCTTCAGTGATCTGTGCATGTGGAAGGGGTGCGCTATCTAAGTTCTAGCCTTGGTTCCAATGGCTTTATGTTAGCTTCATTATAGGTATGACTTCGATTTTTGGCCCTCCTTCCGTGCCATTGGTGCTAGTAACGTGTCATTGGGTTCCTTGCTATTAATTGATAATCGTGGGTTAAATCTTAAATCATGGATTCATGAATTTGCTGGACTTAATTCTTGAAATTGGTTTTTAAAGGTATGTGTTAATTACAGGGTGGGTTCCATCTTGGTTTGAAGGGAAACCTTGAAAAATAGTTTAACTTTGTGTGTCAATGAAATAATATGCTGTTCAGCCAAGTGGGTTTTTCTTAACTTAATTTGGACAGAACCTTATTTTTCTTTATAATTCTCTGTCTCCTAGACACCTACGCCCACTTGGACCACAGAAGAGTTTTCAAGTGTTGACTAATCATATTATACATTTCCTCTCAAATGCTTAGTTTGTGTTTCATATATATATATATATATATATATAGATTCCAAAGGAATATTGCGCTTCAAGAAATACAAAATAATCATCATTGTCTTTGCTTTGTAGCTTTATCGCCATCTATGATGCGTTTCTCCTAATAAATCATCGAAAGCATGAGTTTTTTTTTTGGGGGGGTTATTTTGCTTCTAATTGATCTACTATGTGGGAATTGAAATAAATTCTATTATCATTAATACTTTCTACAGAATTTTTAATTAAAAATAATTAAATATAATTAAATATAAAATTATAGAAAAATACTAGACTAGAAACTTCTCTTTTTAAAAAATTAAAAAAAATTAATTTAATTAATCAAGTAAAACTAATTGTTTAAGAAGGAATTACATGGGTAAAGTTAGTTAAATAAAGTGGTACACTAAACAAAGTTGAGGAAAATTCTTGTTAGAAAAAAAAAAATTAATTAATGACTGAAATTGGGGAAATGGTAGGATTAGGATTAAACATAGGATGGTCTTATTGCCTAGACTTTATGAAAAGAGATAGGAACCATCAATGGAGTTATTGAATTGAAAAAATTGTTTTTTTGTTCAAGGAAACTATTTGAATGCTCTTCAAGAAGGTGTAATGGTGGTACCATGATGGAAGAATCAATATTTGTACACTATGAGTAGATTATAAAATATGATATGTCTTTTAATCTTCTTTTCCATTTTTGATTTCTCTATTTCTTATCTGCATTCTGTGTCCATTGGGATGCACATATTATTTAGTACCTCAATGTGTGTTTATTATTATTATTTTAAATCTTCAAATTATAATATGCTGTGTGTGTTATGATATCAAAATAGCTATGGAATGGCTTTTAAAATTAAAGTATTATTATTGAGAGTTCAAACAACAATAAGTTTGCCCCAATATGCTTTTATGGTAATGTTTAAGTGTTTGATTATGAAATACTATACTACTAATTGTGGAATTTACCTTTTGAACCACTTATTTCAAAAGATTTTTGGATATAAATTATAGGTATTATATATAGGTGTGTATGTGTATATTCATATATGTATATGTATATGTATATGTATATGTATATAAGATAAGATTATGCAAAACACTGGACATCAACGGTAGTTCTGATAACCCTTGGTGCATCTTAAATATTGTCTACATATTGCCACTGTTAAAAGATTTTTTATTGGCCAATGAATATAGAAGATTGATCATAGCAAAATATGTATTATAATAGTCCAATTCATTTGATTCATGAAACTATCTCTGCCAAACACTATAGGTTAGTTTAATTGCATTTTTCGTACACTTGAATTTTACTTGAGTGCTTTACCATGTAATTGCTTGTGAAATAGTGTTTTTAGGCCACCAAATACATATCAGCTGCAGGGTTCGGTACTATCTGGCCTGGAATTTTTGAAAATGGCATGGTGCATTCTTTCTTAGAGCACGTACTCTAACTCCATCCGGTACAAATTATAAAAAATTAAGTTAAAGCTTGGAAGTGACAATATATTGTTGAACTTTTTTCGGCTAACATTTGTTGAACTTTCTTTTTTTCTTTTTTAGTTTCACTGTGCTTTTATTGGAAAGACAAAACAAGATTTATAATCTAAATTGTGGTTTCAGCAGGGGGTTTCAATAACATATATTGCCTCATGAACTTTCTACAGAAATTATATACTCTTCTCATATACAATTATTGCCACATCATTCTTTTTTCTTGCTATCTGGGCAACTCATATTTATGCAGATGGAGACAGTTGATGTTATCTTGGACCTTGTGAGTAGTGGGACCACGCTTGGAGAAAACAACTTATTGATGTGTACATCTAAAATAATTTGAAAACCTATCCAAGTGCAATTAATTACACTCTAAATTGTAGATGAACTGCTAAACACTTACTAGCTGACATTATTATATTTGGATTGAAAAAAACACTTATTCCAACATGGTCATTTGTTTGTATCAGACTATCAGTATATTTGTAACTGTTGCATGAAAGGCTTGTATTCCTAATCCTGCATGAAAAATTAATCAAGTTAATTGCAAATGGGCTAAACTTAACGAGCCCAACTCTCAAGAAGTGGGTCTGATGGTTGCAATACAACGCATATGATTCTCTTGGTTTTTTCTCACAAATTGCGTGGTATGTCTTGTATTGGGTATGGAATCCAGTTGGGCTCTCAGATTTTATTGTTATTCTTGTTAATGTTGTTCTCTAGCTTATGAGTAATTAAATTACATGATACCTTACAGTTGTAGATGTGCTAGTGTTCTTTCTTTGGCCAATGCGCATAAGAGATTTTTGGCCCAAAAAAAAAATTAAATACACCATTCAATGATTTCAAACTCACCATTAGAATAAAAACTTCTCAACGCTTTTGGTGAATTTTTAAAAGCTTTATTTGTTTGAAAAAAATCCAAATAAATGACATTTTGTATAAAACCATATTTTATAAACATCCATATATATTTTAGTTTTGTTAATTCTTCCAATTTCTGTGTGTGCATATATATATTTGTGCATAGTCAACCTAAAAAATTTTTCCTTATGAGAAGAAATGAAAGGGATCAAAACAAATTCCAAGCAAGTAGGCAATTACCTTGTGATTATGGTTTATGGAACAAAATAAATAAATCTCTACCAAACACCATAGGCTAGTTTAATTGCTTTTTTATACTTGAATTTTACTTGAGTGCTCTACCTTGTGAGTAAGGTTTTTGTGCTTGGCAATATTGGAAATTTAATTTTTCTATGTTTTTACTAACATTTTATATTTTTAATTTAGATATTTGATAAAGGAAGTAAGTATCAAGTAAATGTGGTCAATCATTCTCCATCATCTTCCAATAAAAAAGAAAACCATTAGTAGATTTATGACTTGTAGGATCTTTTATTAAAAGTATTGTAATTATAGATCTTATATATTAATTTGTAGGACTTTTATTTTGGTGACAGTATTATTAGATGTATTAGATTTAATTTTTAACTATATATAATTATAATTTATAATTATTATTGTGTACTAGTAATTTTTGCCTATTTATTTTTAGATTCAAATATAAAAAAGTTCTAAGTAAATATTTGCAATGATTTAGTGATGGTTGGAACTATCATTATAAAGGATTCATTTTTTGCAATAGTTGTATTTGCTTCATACTTTGTAATGACTGTGTCAACCATCATAATAAACTATTGTAATGATTAGTTGAAAATAACCATTGCAACATCACTCCCAACAAAGCTTTTTGTCATGGATTTTGCAACCATTGCTAAATGTATAGCAACAGTTGTAACCATCACGCAATGTTTTTTTTTCTTTTTCTTGAAGTGATAGTAGTTGCAGTTAGACGTTTTGATCCTACCAAAAAGCACATGGAACCCACTGACAGATTACAAAGTATAAGAGACCATATAAATGTCTATCTGCCTCATTATCCTAAAATAATCTGAAGTTAGGTTCCAACATTATCTCATCATGTATAATAGCGATGGTAGTTCATGTCAAAGGTGAAAGTTTTCCAAATCATTGAGAGAATATAGAGTTAGTTTGGCTACACATTGAATATGGTGAGATACCATGTTAATGGGTGCGTTACACTATTGGGTTTAGCTAATTGAAAATTTTGGTTTATACAAATTGGTGTTGAATATATAGTACTTAATAATGAGAATTTGATATACATTAATCAATTAATTCATATAATGTAGTTCTGCTTTTTCAAATTTAAGCCCCATAATAATGCACTAACAAGGATATAAGTTTAGGAGATGACTATCTTCAAGGTGTTCACTCAACCTAGTACTACCTAGTCATTTCAGGTTGGGCTGATATTATAGGAAAAAAACAAAAAGGGAGAATAGAATTGGGCTAGCTCTCCCAACTAGTCAAGCTCACCCCAATCTAATGGCAATATGAGTAATAAAAAAATATGGGAACTAAATTAAGAAAATTCTTTTCAAGGGTTATTTTCTAATTTTAGCCAAAAAATTTAAACATATTTTACAAATTATAAATAGTCACATGAGTTAAGGCCTCTACTAAACCCTTTTTAAGTATAATTATCACATTCAAACAAGAGAAAATAAAATTAAAAAAAAAACATATGTTGTTTGAATTCAAAAACAAAACAAAAAAACTTGATTTGAGATAGTAAATGATCTTTTTAGGGCAAAATAGACCGGCTTTAGTGGTTTGGTTGTGTTTGTCTCCAAAAAATGTCCGAAATAAAACAATAAAAGATCATTCCAATTGAAATACCAAGCTCTAAGTTATCACATTTTGAAGTTTTAGCCTTTATATCTACATTTTCTTCCTATTTCCTCCTTTAAACCTACATTTTTTTGTCATTTCCATTGTGTAGATCTCAAAAAATATATATATTAAAATGAACAATAATATGTCCTAAATGGTTGAATAAATACAAAAATATGAACTTTTAAAGTTTCAAAAGTTTTATTCAAAAAAAAAAGCATTGGACCTAGTTTGGCCTCGTTAGCCCGACTATAACCAAGCCATCGTTGAATATGGCCAAAAAAATTTCCTCAACTTTAAACTTGGTTAGCCTTCACCTCAAGGTGAAACCCAACCTACACATACCCCTTGACTATCTATCACTTTATGCATACGTATACTATTCATGCTTAGTTGATTTGACATTTTTAATTCAATACAAATTATAAAAAATTCTTATATGTAGTGGCAGAGCCTATAGTATTGGATCGATCATACCATAAAAGAATATACATAAATCCTATACCATATTCTTTATATAGTAACAATTTTTGATATTTACACTTTTAGCAGCAGAATTTACTGTTATTAAAGCCTCAATTATTCTAATTGTGTACAAATAAATATTTTTATCATATAAATTCCCAAATTCATGCCAAACAAGTTTATTAGACATGAGACATCCCAAAAAGAATTAAGAATTTCGTTGGTTCCTTAGTATGAATCATTTAGGCCTTATGACACATAACATGCATCAAATTTTGAAAAATCATAATTTGAGCTACACAACTCTAATTTGTGCAAACTTGGCGGCTACAAAAAGCTTATATTGAGAATTATTTCCTGTAAAAATTTTAGATCAAAAAAAATTCATTTGGTCCCTTAAATCCTATGAAAATAGTAGTTGGACCATATAAACAATAAACCATAAAAATCTACATAATTCAACCAAATTTGAAAATTCATAAGAAATTTTATAAAGCTTTAAAATTTATGTTCTTTAACTCTGTGAAAAACTCTAGATGAGCTTTAAATGCTTGCTAAATTTCACCTCAAATTTTTCCCATTTGATTTATTTTTGGTTCAAGGACATTTTGTGGCTCAAAATATGCTATATTTAGTTCCAAATGGTTTAATTTGAACCGTATTATGCCATATCTTCATTTGAGCAAGTTTTAAATAGCAAGTACAACATATATAAATGATTCAACATGTCCCAAATGCTATGCCACTCAAAATCACACTCCTATTTACAATTACATACATGCATAATGTGGGATTCAAATGGCCAAATTGCACAATATCACATATTTACATCCAAAAATGATTTGTACATCATAGTCTCATGCTTTTAAGTATGTGGGAATGATCACATCTCAAAATATACATAGACATCGCCATGCATGCAAGAAAATACATTAAAACCTAAACTAGTGTCAAAGTAGAACTTCTCAAGCTCTTTGTAGACCATCTTTACTTCCTTGATAATTACCTAGACATGGTTAAGAAAAATATGAAAAAGAATGAGATTCAAAAAATCTCAATAGCTCGTTCATTGTTCAAGCACACATATTTGGCATACTTAAGGCCAAGAAAGTAAGCATGCATGTCACACATCCAAATATCATTCATATTCATGTATTAGGGATCACATAGCTCCACCAAGGGCGATAAAAAGCTCTAAGTACTTTTGATTTATCCTTACCTAACAATTAAGGACTTTTGATTTAATCACACTCTCTTTTAAAGACTTTTGACATAGCCTCACTTAATTCAAGAGACTTTTGGAACAACTCAACCATTCAAGGGCCAAACTAATTCCAAATGCAATCAAATGTCATACAATTGCATATGATTATCAAACAATCAATAATACACATAATTTGCAAATAATACATACAAGAAATCTGAGAAACTCAAGCAACCATCATACATATACAAGAATGAATAAAGAGCTACCTTAATACAATAGCTCAATTTAGTTTCCCTTTGGTTTTTGGCTTGGTCCCTCAGTCTCACACCTATACTTGAGTGCTATTTCACTTGTTTGCCCTAGACATATCAAACGAAATACAAAATTATCAATGAAACCATATTTATACTCACTTAAGCCTCATACAAGTTAGCTAGAATTTTAGGCTTCCATAGTGTTCAATTAGGTGGCATTAGGAAGCAATTATTTTAATTCAATATCTTGGCTCCAAGATCTCTCCCAATATGACTTATATGACTCTATTAAAACTCATTTGAGCCATCATAAACTCAATTCAAGAAGTCTAGCACTTAGTTTCCTCTTTATACATAACTAAATCTTAAATTTTTACCTTTCAAAATAAGACTTCTAAATTCAAACCATTGGTTCATTTGGTGTTTATAATTCATATCTATATTATTTATAATTGTGGAATCATTGAATGCTCTTCCTAGGTACCCTAGATAGGTCTTGGCTGAGGCATGCACTAGTATGGGCTTCCATGGAGTTTTTGTTCCATTTTTAAGGGAATTGTCACTTATGGAGCTTCCTTAGCCTCTTCTTAGCTCAATTATGCTCTTACATAGTTTGAAATATCATTATAAGACTTTATACTCCTTAAGGTGAAATCAAAACTCTAACTTCCATATCTTACAATCTATAGCTTTTTAGTTGCTTCTTTTGGTTCCATATTAATCTGCACACTCTTAAACCTCCAAGATTACCATGTTTATGTCAAGAATCAATTCCCTCTAGGATCCTCACATGGTGGCCAAACCTAGGGAGGTGGGACGTCCAAGAGAATATTATGCTTTTTAAGCCATATCATATGCTACTTAAAAATACTTCCCATGGAGATTTTTATGGCATATTTGTTTCCCTTTAAAGAGTTTCTTTCTCTAAGGGTTCAGCCATAAAACTCCATCTTTTGGGAAGTCAAGACCATAGAGAGAACGAGAACAAAGAGTGGAAGAGAGCTTATAATAAGATTATAAACAAATTTAGTACATAAACTTACTTAAAGGGAGTTTTGTAATACCATGTTTAATTAGCCTTTGTCATCTCGTTTCTAATTGCTTTCCCTTAAATAAATTAAGCTTCCAAGAAAACTCCATTAAAATATTACACTATTTTCACATTGCGTAGCGGATAAAATTTTCATTTCATATCTCATGGACCATATGAATTCATCCATCACATTCTCCTATTTAATTACATATATACAACTCAAAACAATCTCAAAATGCTACCAAGAACTCAAGCTCATAACATATATACATAAAAATCACATGTTCAACCTTGGATTGGTGTGCCAAGTTATTGTCATAAATTTTGAAAAATCATAACTAATTCTAAAACAATTAAAATCAAAACACTATACCATTTTGGAAAGCTACATATGTCTATTTTATGTTAAAAATAAGTACAGATAAAAACAAGAATGTTTAGCTATCGGAAATCAATGGAACAATACCTAAACTTAGCTGGCACTACTGGTACTGACACAAAATTTTAAAAATTCATATCTCCCTGCTCAGACATCCAATTGGGATGATCTCAGTGGCTATAGAAAGCTTATCATATCTAGTTTATGTTTATAAACTTTCATGAGCATTGGACACCATTTGTCTCTCAAAAGACACAGAAAAAGAAACTGACCATATGAACAACAATCATATCAGAACAGCATAAATTTGGCAACTTTAAAAATTCATAATTAATTCCACAAGTTCTAAATAATCTGGTCTTTAGCTTCTCGAAAAGTTCTGGATGAGATCTATATACATGCCAAATTTCATGAGAAAATTCGCTCATTTAGTCATATTGTAACATAGGGTTGCAAATTAGTCCATTTATGCTTCTTAAAGGGTCACAAAAGGTCCAAATTTGCTTTCAAGGCTTTTTGGCCACTTAAGCACATGGAAAAACATCAAAATAGTCTATTAAAAAGGTTCACAAACCCAGATTTCATAAACTCACTCTCCCACTCCATGGCACATATAAGAACATAAAGCTTTATCTTGCCATTCAATGTCAAAAATTTGCTATATCATTCACATGGTATCAATTCTCGCATATACATCAAATATCCATGTATTTTACACATGTTCAAATGGTTATACAATATATTCATTATAAGATTGCATCATATGCCATCAAAATGATTACAAAGTGAACAAAATACATACTTTCTTGTCAATCTTTCTCCTTCAAGCTTGGTAGCTCCCATTCCTTGGTTCACTTAGTCCACCTAGACATATTAGGTAATGGGGAGGAAGGAATGAGATTCTAAGAATTCCAATAGCTCTTCTCCCTTTCAACCATATATAAAGGATGCAATTCCAAGTCTAAAATGTATGCATGGATATCATGGACTGCATACTCATACATGGGTCATTTCTTGCATTCAAGAAGTCATATAAAATATACATAGGTTTGCCAAGAAGATAGTTTAGCCTCACCCACTTCTCTTGAGATTTTGGATTTGCCTCACCCATTTTCTTAAGAGACTTTTGACCAAGCCTCACTCTTTAGGGACTTTTGGCTCATTCTCACCTTAACTAAAGGACTTTTAACTTCACCACACTCAAGCAAACCAAAACATATTCATAAAACATCATTCAAGTGCATAACAAAGTGTCATGGTACCATGGTATATAAATACATGCTAGAAACATCTTTCATAGCTTAAATATATTCACACACATTTAAAGACAAGAAAAACACCCGATCATATATAAGAGAAAGAAGAGAGAGTTACCATAGTTATAAAGACACACTTTCTTCCTTGAAAACTCTTCCTCTCCCTCGGCCACATACTCACAAGGAGGTGGAACTTAATTCCTTTGATCTAGACATATTATATAGAAGTCAATTACACTTTTGGAACAATTTCTAAAGCTACACATTCATTTTAAAAGCTAGATTGTTCCTATGGCTCATTTATGATTCCATAATACACCTGATGAAGCAACTTTAGGAAAACATGATATTGGCCCCATTTTCTCCCTTAATTTATGACTCTTGACTCTATTAAAACTCCTTAGAGTCATCACACATTTATTTCAAGAAATCTAGCTACATGTTGCTTCTTTAAGTCACAATATAGAACCTATGTCACCATCTCACTTCCTAGGCTTCTTAAAATTTTTTCAATGCTTCTTCTCATCCTCTCCCATCATATATGATATAAAATGAAGCTTGGAAGAATTTAAAAATACCCTTTGGTACTTCTTCTAGCCTAGATCGAGGTAATGCACCATTAAGGGAACCAAGGAGTGTTCTTTATTTTTTTTATGAGAGATGCATGTGGCAAGCTTTTTAGGGATCTCTAGAGCTCATATAAACACTCACTTTAGCTTAGGAACTCTTTAATCAAAACAGAATTTTGGTTAAGTTTTTGAATCCCTAACTTTGCTATCTTAGAATTTCATGGTTGTTTGGTTGTTTCCTTTGCATATTCTTAGTTTCCTCACTTATTTTCCTAAGATTCATCCTTAGTTTGGTTCAAAATTCACTCCTCCTTGGTTGTCCCTATCTTGTCTAAAACTCACAAGAAAAGAACAAGGGAAAAGCAAGCTTGAAATATAGCAAATTACCTTGGTTTCCTATCTTTCTCCAAGAGCTCTTCTCTTTGCTTGGATTCCTTTCTTGAAACTTGAACTCCTCCCTTTTGGTTTGAGCTCAAAACAGACCCAATTGCATTAACAAATCCATAGAAAGAAGGAGGAGAAGAAGTTTGCTAAAGAGATGATTAGTAAATTCCATGAAATTCTCACCTTTCTTGCCTTAGTTTTCTTCCTCTTCCTATCTTCTCTTGTGCGCCTAACGGTTGTGTCACACAACCTCCAAAATAAAACTAGGTTAAAAAATATATAGCTAGTGGTGCAACCTAGATCGTCTTTCTAGGAAATGGAATTTAATATTTAATTAGGTTTTCCAAGTGTAAAAGAACTTTAAAAATTGCCTAACTAAAAGAGGGATTTGCCTAAATTTAACTAACTAAAATTAAATTGAATTAAGGTTCATAATCGCTACCTAATTGCATGAACTAATGAGACAAGTAATGGATTTGTGACTAGCTTTGGATACGTCCCTTGATATCTATTATCCTCATCCTAATTCAATTGTTATTGGATCTAGTTTAAGAGTTCCAAGTTGTGTTCATGGAAAATGATCTTAAATTGCCATTCAAGATTTAAGAAACTAACAAGTTTAGAGTTAATTGAAACCTCAATACAGTATCAAATTATTAATTCTTACCTTTAGGATCAATAAACACTTAAATTTGATTGATTAATTGATTAATTAGTCTCTGAATTATCATCCTATGATGTTTAATTAACTAATCAAACTCTAAAGAATCCTCAAATCAAACAATTAAGTACATAATCTCACTCATGCATTTTATTGAATACCTTGATTACATACATGAAAAATTAAAAGAAAGTGAAAAATCTAGTACTTATTTAATCAATTAATCATTCAAATAGGCTCTAAATCAATGCCTAACCAGTTATCAATTATAAACTACATTTATCCCAGTCAATTATAAGTTTAACCAAACAAGTTCAAGAACAAAAATTAATGTAGAAAGAGAGAAAATACAATAGGAAGCTTAGCCAAAATCCCTTGCTAATTCCTTGGATTCAAGCTTCTTCAAGGTCCTCTTCCAAGCTAGCCACTAAGTGAAATTAGAGCATCATAGAATGGATGGATGGAGGTGGGAAAAATGGAGAAGAAGCTACGGCGTGGGAGTGTGGCTAAATGGAGTGGTGAATCTGGAAAAGCGTGGATGATATGCTAATGATTCTGCATGAGTTTTATTTAATAAATCACGTGCCTTTCCTCTTCTATTTTTTTAATGATTCACGTGCTTCCTTTTGTTTCAATTGCCCGTAGCTTCTCTTATATTATTCCAGCTTCTTTCTTACTAAATGAATCACGTGCTTTCTCCTTGTGTATATGAGTATGGGCTCCATTGTGATGGTGATAAATCGTGGCTTCTTCATTCGTGTTTTCTCCATCGTGCAGCTACCTTCATGCCTTCTCACTTGCTTTTCTTCATTCCCAACTCGAGATTCATCTTTTATGTGTTCCTTCCATGTCTGCTTCTCATACTTCAGCTCATGCTTCTTCTCATAAGCTTCTTCCTCCTCACCAAAACAGAACATCGTTCTTCTTTTGTTTATTGTTCATGTGATTCTACGTGTCTTTTTCTCTCATGACTCCTACATTTCTTTACTCGAGTTTCTTCTCCTTGAAAAGCCTTCCCACATGTAGCTGCTCCTTACATAATTTTGACGTCAAAATCTACATATGTGCATTTGAGTTTCCTTCTCCACGTCAACCCATAGCTTCTCACGTGTTTTACTAGATGCTACTGCCCATGTATATTTCATTCTACTGTTCATGTGTTCTGCTCACTCTTCTCACGTAAATCACGTCCTAGTGTGTGTTTGTGTTGGAGTTCTCCCCAACCTGTGGCTTTTACTTGTGTTTAATGTGGCTGGACCATGCATGTTGTTATGTGGGTTAATGAGTGAAGTTACAGGGGAGTGTGTGAATCTGCATGTACCCATGGTTGCTATGTAGATGAAAGTGTGTGCATGTGGCAGCCCGTGGATATAGTGAGTGCATTCCACGTTTGAACAAGGGAGCTAGAGCTTGCAGGGACATATGAAAGCTATGTGGAAGTGCTTCTTTTTGCTGTACATGAAAGCTGGACCCACTGCTACATGGAGTGAATGTAAAAGTAAGTGTGTGTATGAATGTGTTAATGAAAGAATAAGCCATGCATGCCTACATGCTAAATGAAATTGGTGTGTGACCATGTGTGTGTCTTCCACATGATTCTGCCCAACCTAACCTGTGGGTGTGTTGTGGATGTGATGGAATAAGTGAATGGAGCCATAAGTGATGTGGAAAAGTGACAAGTGGTGCTTGTGTTTAATATGAATGATGGAATGGATAGAATGTGTAAGTGGCTGCCTTCTTGACCTTGGTCTTCATCCATTTCTCTAGAAGCCTAATTGGATCATTTTATTTTCATTTGCCCATTAAAATCTGCACAAAAGAATAGAAAATATTAAGTAGAAATATCCACAAAATTATTTAAGAGGAATTCATGCATTAAAATTTAATAATTTTGTAAATAAATTCCTTGAGTGCATAAATGACCACTAAACTCAAATATTATCTAATAAAATGCAAAAAGCTATATTCAATCATCAAAATGCCTAAGTTTAGGAGGATAAATATAACTAAAGATGACATTTATCAGCGCCTTTCTCTTTATGTCTCCTTCTTTGTTTTGGGCAGAAGTGAAGTCGGTGGAGAAGAGAGGAGAAGTGGCGTGAGTTATATGGAACATTCAAGAAGGATTTGTTCTAAAAAAATTTCATTTATGTCCCGTAAATTTGGCATTTTTTATTTCTAGTTCGTTTTAACTCCTTTTTTAGAATTATTTTTTCCATCATAAAATTTAGTTCTCAATCTCATAAAATGTCTTTGGAATTACTCAATTTGAAGCTAACCTTCTTGAACAAAAGGGTCAAAGTTTGGGTCAACCGTTATTAGAAAACGTACATTAGAGAGATTTTAACTATTCCAGGACTTCCCATGATTTTCAAGATCTCTAAGAATCTCAAAAAGCTTAAATTTTTCATTTAAAAAGCCCTCCTATGAGTATTTTTAAAATTGCCTGAAATTATGAAAATATCATTAGGTTAGTAATAATTTGTTAAATTATATCTAGTTATTTTGGCTTTTGTTTCAGGGCACCTTTGGCCTTCTATTTTCATTACTTAATATCTAAATCATTATTATAAATTTTCTGGACTTTCATTTTAAAGGACTTACTTTTAAAACATATCCATTTTTGTTGTTTTTACAAAAACCAAGCATTACAAGTTTTCTTTCCTTTGTCTTCCTCCTCCTTTGTCACGCCTCCAACGGTGTCCTAAAAGCTAGTGTAGTTTGGCCAAAATGGAGGAGAAAGTGTGGGGTTGCCTATTTATAAGGAAAAGTTAGGGTTTCCGAAGGTTTTTCATTTCTGATTTTGCCCTTCTTCTTTCATTTCTCTATTTGAGCTTATTTTGGATTCTTTTTAAAATTCGTCTTTTCTATCATAAATTTTTGGTCATCTAATTTATTAAAAGTATTTTGTTTCAAATTTATGGGATTCATAACAATTCGAACTGATCCAGTTAAAGTTTAGATAAACCAATAACTTAATTTGTATATTGAAAATGTTTTGATCATTTTGACAATTCCTATAATTTTCTGGGTCTCTGAAAACACTAATGAGCTCAATTTTACTATTTGAAACTCCCTCCTTTAAGTTTCTCAAAAATTGCTCAAAATTATAATTTTGCCATTAGATTTTTGGTTTACTCTGTTTAGTTATTTTGACTCCAGTTTAAGAATATTCTTAGTTTCTTAGCCACATTTTTTTGATACTATAATTAGCATTCTATCATCAACTGGCTTTAATTTTCTTTGCTTTATGATCTTTTTATATCACAATATTAGTTTCAGCTTAATTTTTGAAAAATTGGTTATTAGAAGATCGATAGCTCAAAATTTTGATTTGCATATATAAATCATGAATTTTTTATTACCTGTTATATACCATATCAGAATTGGTATTATTTTTTCGTGACGAAATAAGCATGAGGTTTTTGTTATCCAAAGTGCATCGCAACTAATTTTTCTATATATGTCTTTGTTTCCATTGGATAACTTGTAAGACTCATGTCTCCACATACGTTAAACAATTCGATAATAGTTACGATTTGATGGGAATTAGGGTTCTGAGTTTCTAGTTGTCGAGATGTCGTGGAGACCATTTTTGGTGACTTGGGTCAAAGTCTTCACATTCACACATGCTGTAAAGTATGAACATAGAAAATGCATTTGTAGAAATGTCAGAATAGAGTTAGACGAGCATCTGCCTTTGACCATGTGAAATGATCTGCTTATTCTATACGTTTATTTGACCCAAAAAAACAAAACAGCTATTTAATTTTTTGTGTTTAGAAAAATTTATTCAAGGTAAAGCATTTCCCTATGTACTTTTTTATTAATTTAAAAGTGTTTCCAATAAGCATTTTGGGAAATCTTTTCAAATTATTGCGACCTAAAAAATAAGAACTACTAAACTTTTTTAGTTTTTGAAAGTGAAAATTAATAATATTATATACTCTACATTTAAAAATACTTATTTAATTGTTATAATATTTGGTGAACTGATATCTTTTAAAATTTTAGATGCTAAGAGTGATATGCTTTTAAATAATGTATATAAATCATTATTATTAATCAAAATATAACATGCAATTATTTTATTATATTTTTATTAAATGGTATTTTAACATGAAACATAAAATTTAATTAGAAGATGAAACATGTTGTAAAACAAATGGAAATATAAAAAATATAACAAGAGAAAGAGAAAAAATGAGAAAAAAAGGAAAAGATTATTCTTATTCACTTAGATGTTTTATGCTTAATATATAACCTATATTTATAGGTCTTCACCCATAAAGAAAGACATATGAATTACAATAACATAAAAAAAAATAATCTACACAATTGTATTTAATAATGTTCCTGAACATCTTTACATGCTTTTACCATTTTAAGTTCTCTAGGGATTTCTATATAAATTACATATCTAAAAAATTTACATTTTGAAGGTTAATTTAATTATGCTTCAATTGCAACTTTTCATTTTGGCTAATCATCTCTATGTTTACATTCCTTAATAGATTTAATTTCAAGATTTTCATTTTTTTTTATTATTTCAACAACAACATTATATGAAAAAAAAATTATAGACAACTATATCTTTTTTGTCGTAACTTTTTCTTATTATGACAGAACTTATTCGAATCTTTTATTATTTTTAAATACTTGAACCTCTTCTGAAATTTTATGTTTAGTTATATCTTTGGTCTCTTTTGAGATATTTACCTCTTCAATATAACCATTTTGGTTATTTGCTTCTTCTTCTTTTTTTAGAGACTTTTATCTTTGAAACTAATTGATCTATCTTGCTTCAAGTGTGACTTATTTTCATTTACATTAATAGACTGTTCTATAGGGATATCAATTTGAATTAAAGCATTTTTAGCTAGTATATGAGATTTAGTAATTCTTTTTATGTTGAAAATGATATAATTATATGAATGTCAAATAATAACATTTTAAAATCTTTTTTCATATTTAATAGCATATGCCTTATAACTTTTAAATGATTTATATTATACAATTATATAGGTTAATTTTTTATTTATATTATTATAATTTATAGACTTATCGTTATAGTTAAAAATTTATAAATAGAGGTTATATCTTAAATATGAATCATCTAAGTGAATAAGAATGATCTTTTTCTTTCTTTTTCTCAAATTTATCTTTTTTTCTTGTTATATTTTTTATATTTTTACTAGTTTCATGACACATTATCTCTCCGAATTTCTAGCCAATTAATGTACAACGTTTATCCTTAAATTTTGATTTTCATCATATAAAAGCATAAAACAATTTTTATTTTTATTTTTATATTATTTATAGATTCAATACTTTATATTATTTATAATATTATACAAATTTTTATTAAATAATTTTCAGACATAAAGTTTTCAATACCATAATTGGCATTATTTTACCGTGATGATATAGGTGCAGGTATCTGTTCTCCCATGTGCATCGGTAATAAAAAATCTGTTTCCGCTGGATGACCAAGACTCATCTCTTCACACACGTCACGTCAAACATTTCTATAAAAGTTATTGTTGAGAAAACCGGACCGGCTAGTTCGATTGGGAATTGCTTCTTGGCCCAATTCGATCAATCTTAAAAATTGGTGAGCATAAGAACCGATCAAAAACTGGTAAAACCAATCAAGAACCAATAAAAATTGGAAAAACTGATCGGTTTAGTGGTTGAACCAATTTAAAAAGTTATTTTACAAAAATGATACTCAAAATTTGAACATGTGACCTTTAATCAAATATTAAGCTTTTCTATCATCTAAGCTACTAATCTTTTTTAATAATATTATACATTTTTTAATATATATAAACATTTTCATTGAAATAATATAATAAATAACTATATATATCATATATGTATAATATATAAAAATATTTAAACTAATATATATTATTTCTAACCATATTTTTAATTTGGTTAAATTTTTTTCATTTGATAAATTATTTTTTTAATTTATGATTTTTAAACTCTTTATCTTTTAAAGAAAAGTAGAATCTTAATATAATTTGAGAATCTAAAAATTTAAAATTAAATATTCTTAAATTTGAATCATGAGTAATTTTTATGTTTCAAATAAAAACAAATTTTTAAATATTTTAAGAACTATAAAATTAGTAATTAAGTATTTAAAATTTATTAATATTTATTTGTTATATTAAAATTTTAATATATAATATTTAAAAAATATATATTTAATTATTACTAGTTCAACCTAGGTTGAACTACAATTAAACTATTGAATCGTGAACCCATAACTTTATCGATTCAACGACTGATCCGATTTTAAAAACATTAATAATAATTACAATTTGGTGGGAACATGCAACGAGGGTTCTGAGAAATCCAACTTTGGAGATTGATATTCCGACGTTCACGGGCTGTCAAAAGCTTTTTGTGGAAAAATAAAAAAAAGAAAAGGGTCACGGAAGGATTAAACTTGCAGTCTCTTTTCGAAACTTTCATCTACCTAAAACTTGAACCGTTCTAATAACTAATGATACCGTACTTAAGTTGTTAAAGAAGTTGAAACATAATTTTATTAAAATATTTAGTACTTTTTTCACATGAGTTATGAGTAGTTTTAAGGTGATGTTACGAATTATTTTAATTTAGAATTTTAATTAAAAACTTATGAACGTAAATTTACTATAATGTTATAGTTGTTTTATAATACAAGTTATAATTTTGTATTTAATAATCTTTTAAAATTAAAGTAACCTGTTTTTGTAATTTTTTAAGTATTTGTTTCTATAAATAGCTGTTCAGATGATTTTTTTCAGAGTTCTTATGACTTTAGAAAAAATAACTATTAAATAAAAAATTAGTTTTTATTCAAGTTTAAATCAAATCTTTTTTTTTTCCCTCTAGATCTGGAAATACTTATTTAAACTTATAGTCTTGTTGACACTATTATTAAATAAACGTATGACATGAATTCTACAACTGCATATCATTAATTTTTCATCTTTAATGTTTGTTTTATGTCAGCAACTTGAGAATTATTTCTTTACGGGAATGTTTTTTTTTTCTTTTCTTAAAAAAATAATAAAGAAAGTCATAAGATTCTTGGAGACCATATATAGAGATTGGGATGAGAGTCTTCCCCTTCACATGCTCTAAAGTATAAACACAGGAGATATCTCAGCAGAAATTTCAAAAAAAAAGAAAAAAAGAAACGGTCATCTCCCTGATCACGGGAATTGACTTGTGATACTTATTCTATACGTTTATTTGACAAAATAAAAAATATTAATAAAGATATTTCTTGAGTTAATTTTTTGCATTTAAAAAATTTATTTAAGGTATAGTATTTGATTTTATATTTTTTTAATTAAAAATTGCAAGTGTTCCCAATAAGCATTACAGGAAATATTTTATATATATACATATACTATTTATGCTTATTTGATTTGATATTTAAATTCAATACAAATTATAAAAAATTCTTATAGGGGGTATCAGAACCTACCATATTGAATCTAAAGCTCAAAATTTTGTTTTGTACATATAAAATCAGTTTTTAATTATGTTTTACGACATAAGTTTTCTATACCAGAATTGGTATTATTTTTTGTGACGAAATAAGGATTAGGTTTTTCTTTCCCTCCACACACGGCAAACAATTCCATAATCACAGTTTGGTGGGAGAGGGTTCTAAGTTTGCGGAAATGTCAAGGGACTCTAGAAGACCATATTTAGAGATGGGGTGAGAGGATTCAACCTCACACGGGCTATACAGTATAGACACAGGAAATATCGTTTTTTTAATTGGAATGTGGTTGTGAATGATTGGGTGATTGAGTCATCATCGTTGCTTTATGTTCGCCTCTTAGGTTAGCCTACCTTGCAGACGCGGCGGTCAAACATAAACGGTAGAAAATAATTACTGTATTATTGGTACACATGGTGTGATTTTATTAATTGAAAAAAAATTTTAGACGATTTGATTGAGTGGAAATAAAAATTACAGATAATGAAAATGTAAAATTATGAAATTACCCTGATACTTTCTCCTCTATAAAATGGCTGTGCCTCAACTTCAATCACCATATTCTACCGTTAAAATTATCATTCTTTCAAATTTTATTTCCTGTGAGACTTGTTAAAAGTTTTTGTTTTGAAGTATAAGTGAAAGAGAAAATAATATGAAGTTTGGAGATATATTTGATTCGAAATTATTAAGTAACTCATTTTTTTTATATCAAGCATTTTAATTTTAGTATTACTGTAAAATATATATTTTTTTGCAAAATAATAATTTTGTTTGAATTTATGAATTTTAAGTTATGAAATATTGTTTGTTGTATGATTAATGTTGATTATGGGTAAAACAAAGAAGAAGAAGAAGAAGAAGAAGAAGAAGAAGAAGAAGAAGAAATTATAACATTGTGAATGAGGGAAGGGAAAATAAATGAAAAAAGACATTAATTGTTTAAGTAGGAAAATTTGTCATTGAAACTAGACTTTGAGAATATATGAAGGGATTTGGTAGTTTTAAATTCTGTAAATAATGCTGAAAATAAAACGGTTAAGGAAAAAATAAAAATAAAACATTTGGAAATTGGAGAAAAAATTAAGGAAAGTAAAAAGAAAAATTTGGTCATAACAAAAAAGAAACTTGTTGATATTAAAACTAAGAATGATGGGAAAAAAGATATAAATGTTTGGATATATATATATATATATATATTTGGAAAAGTAGTGAAATATATGTATGAAAAAAATACAAAATTAGGGAAAAATAGTAATTTAAAGGAAGGATAAAAAATTATAGGGCATAAGAAAGTGGAATATATTTAAATATGAAAATAAGAGAAAAAAATTAAATTAACAAGTGACAAAAATGGAGAAGTTTTCAAAATCTATACACGTTTATAATTAGAAAGAAACTAATAGTTAGTGAGACACCGTAATTTAAATGAGGAAAAAATATATATGTTAGATAGTAATTTAATGAATAGTAATTTAAAACATAAGAAATATATGTTTTAGAATGTGTTGAAAAAATTTGTTAAAATAGGTAAAATGAAGAAAAAATATTTTTAAAGTTGAAATAAAAAATGGAGCTTAAATAGAAAAAAAAAATAGTTTAGAAAAGTAAAATAGGAAGAAAAAGTTCAAAAAATGATATGAAAAGGAAACAAATATAGTGTCCATAATTGTGGGAAAAGAAAATGGAAATAATGTGAAATAAAAGAAAATAAATATTTATAATTATTAGTAGGTAATTATTTAAATTGCCAAATAAATTTGTTAAAAAAAATATAATAACGATAATTATTACAATTGGAAGAGAAACTTTAGATCATATTTAAATAAATGTAGGAAAAAAATTGTTTGCAATTTTCAAAGATGCAATTGAATAATTTAAAGTGAACAAAAAAGTTCATTACAACAACAGCTATATAAAAGCATGTTTGTCGTCAGGATATTTCAGGTGAAAGACGTGGGTAGGAGGAATGAAATCGTTTACATTTATGCGAATGAAAGAATTTGTGAAAGTACCCAAGGACTAACATTTCAATATGCAATGTCAAGATATATAATAGTAAGTATTGAAATCACCTTAGAAGAGTTAAAACAAGTAGTTTCTCAAAAGTTATGATTGTCACACAACTCTATTGTGTCTGATTTGATATATAGACTCCCGACGACAATAAACCCAACATGGTACTAAGCGATTATGTTGGAAGATGATTGTAATGTGTAGAGGCTGTGGCAATCTCACTCACGTTTTCTATCACAGCTGAATGTTGTTGAATTGTATGCAAACACCTCATGCATTGACCCACAGTTGAGCATTGACTTTGAGTTAGATTCGGTGAATGAATTGTTACCTATACCTGATTCGTTGTCTCAACCAACATATTGTCCTAAACCTTATCAAATTATACTAATAGAGGGCAGTTTGCAATTAAGTTCCTCCCGCGCAGCAATTGGCTTTACTGAACCTTCTTCTCCACCTGACTGAGAATAAAATGTTCTAGAAGACTTTGAAAACAAAGATGAACATAATGCATAATTTGATCCTGATTATGATAATAATAAAGATGATGATGAAGATGCTATTAATGATGATGATGTATATGATAGTGAGAGTGATGATGATGATGATACTGTTTATATTGAACCAGTGTCCCAATATGTTGATCCTTTTGCTATATTTTTCCAACAAGTTAATTTGGCCTTGGCTAGAGGCAATGAATTTAAGGAAGGGGAATATCAGATACAGATAAACAATCAGGAGTTATACATTGGATTAAGGCATCCGAATCAGAAGGCACTATGTCTTGTTGTGAAGCTATACTCTGAGGGTTCACCATAGTTTTAATAAATACTTGATAAGTAAAAAGTATAAAAAATGTTGGTATGTGAATTATGGCAACAACTGTAAATGGCGAGTCAAATCATGTAAAAAAGGCAAGGAGAAGGGATCATTTTGACAGATTACATGATATGGGGGTCCACACACCTGTTTATCTATGACAATATCATAAGATCATTTGAAATTACATTATGACGTTATCTCATTATGTATCATGGATATGTGAGTGGGACACCTGATGTTGCAATCATCTAGATCATAGAGCAGATAAGGAACTTGTTCGATTACACTATAATATATAGAAAGGTGTGGAAAGCAAAACATAAAGCCATCGCAATTGCTTTTAGTAACAGGAAGAGTTCATATACTACATTACCTAGGTGGTTGGCTGTCATACAACATTTCATGCCTAGCTCATACGTTGAGTTTGTGAAGAAACAATGTCCTTAAAGCACTTCTACAAGTGAGGCAATAGTGGCATATAAGCCCATATTTTAGGTGTTCAAGTTTTGTATAGATGCATTTGAGCATTTAAAGCTAATAATTCAGGTGGATGGGACATTCCTTTATGAAAAATATAAAGGAACACTATTGATGGCAATGACATAGGATGGGGATCTACATATTGTCCCTCTCACCTTTGCTATTGTGGAAGGAGAGACACAATTATCATGGACATGGTTCCTTTTCAGCCTGCGAAAGCAAGTAGTTTGAGGAAGACGTAGTATTTGTTTGATATTGGACAGACACCCATCAATTCTATTTACCATTACTAATCCATAAACTAGTTGGCTGCCACCTTATGCTTATCATATTTTTTTTCTTTGTCATGTGGCTAGCGATATTCACACTCATTATAGATCATCAGATCTAAAGCAAAAGTTAAAAAACATTAGTATGTTTCTCATTTGTATTTGATTATTCACATCATACATGATTAGAAAGTAATAGCGAAGCCATTAATCATGCTATACAAGTTATGCATATGAATGTCGATATGTTGATGCAAAATTAGTTAAGATAGCTGCCATCCATGAAGAAGTAGGCAAGTGGATTGCTGAGATCCTAAAGGAACAGTGGACCCAAACATATGATGTGGATGGTCGTCGCTACAACCACATGACAACGAATTTGGCAAAGTGCATGAATGACGTCTTGACGGGGTTAGGTCTTTACCTATATCAGACATAGTTAAGGCAACATATTACAAAGTCAGCTAGTACTTTGTGCAACATGCCGAGCAAATCAATGCTCAGATGGCAACAGGTTAGGTGTATTCACAAACTCTAATAAAAAGGATGGTAGCAAATGTGTAACACTCCCATTCGTGTGTTGTGCATGTGTTCAATAGGCAAGTAGCAATGTTTAAGGTCAAAGAGCCTTATGACCAGATGAATCGATAATATGATCGTTGCTGCAAGGTTAACTTAAATGACTGTACATGTGATTGTGAAGAATTCTAGGTAGAGAAATACCCATGTCAGCATAATTTTACAGCGTGCACCAAAGTAGCCCTAGAGCCATTTCGACTTGTGGATCCCATATTTCGTTTGGACACCATGCGCAATGCATATAGTAATATGTTTCAACATATTGGAGGACAAGAATATTAGCCACAACCAAGTGGTCCAAAGTTAGTCCCAAATCCATCCATGCTTCGCGAGCGAGGTCAACCTCGTTCAAATTGTTTTTGAAATGAAATAGACTTTAGGACCTCAGGATAACCAAATAGATGCAACGTTTGTAAACAAATAGGACATAACCATGCCTCTTGCCCACACTGCACTTCTACTACTAAGTTGTATATTAATAAAAGTTGTAATTGCTACTTAGTTGTAATTGTAATAAATAAACAGGATATGCTATCAATGCTTATACATGACCATGTTTGAAATGACTAATAGCATGTTATTCATTAATACCTATACATATTAATTTTAAATGAATAATAGTAGATTGTGTTATTTTACCTATAGATCTTATAGCCGGAGTTGGACAGCCCATTCATCCAGGTCCAGAGAATAAGTCACTTTTATACCTACAAAAGCGGCATATATCACAGGCCATTTAGGATAGTGAGGTAAGATATATTGTTCCATTTTATTTTTCATTTTAACAAAATGATGATCATTTAGGTGATCTACCACCAACCATTGTTAATTATCTAAGGCAAGTAGGTTTTTATGGCATTACACGAGTCGGCCAATTCGAGTATGATGCATTGTTGGTTAGTGAATTAATGGAACAGTGGCACTTAGAGACACATACATTGCATACCACTCGTGAAGATTGTATGATCACCCTTGAGGATGTAGCAATACAATTAGACCTACTAGTAGATGGGGACCCTGATGTGAATGAGACGAGTTTCAATTGGCCAGAGGTTTGTTAGTGGCTTTTAGGGATTATACCACCAGTTGACCAAATCAATGGACAACGACTTTTTATCACTTGGTTGGTTCAGAACTTTGCATATTTGCCTGATGACGCAAAAAATGAGGTTGTATGACAATTTACCTATGCATACATTCTTTGCATGATTAAGGGTTGGCTTACGCCAGATCGATCCAGTTATGGAGTTTATTTGATGTACTTCCCTTTGTTAGATGGCTTTGAGTAAGCTAGCCATTATAGTTGGGGATCAGTAGTGTTAGCTTTTCTATATCATGAGCTGTACAACTCAACCTACAAGATTGATTATGGCATAACTAGATGCTTGACGTTGTTGCATCTGTGGGCATGGAATTACTTACTTATGCTTGCTCCTGAGAGACCACCCACCCCCGACCCTCTCATTGAGGATTATTCTATATTTTCACCTCTGGGTTTTAGGTATGTAAAGGAATTAAAAATTTTACATCTTTTATTAGAACATATTGACTTTATTTATTAGCCATTATTTACCAAATATGTTTACTTATTATAATAGATGGAAGAATGTTGGACAACTTTCTTGTCCTAGTGTTAGAGCCCTTTATTTATATGAAAATTTGCTAGATGCAATGAGGGATGATGAGGTATATACTCGATTTGATTTATGCTATACATCATTTTTTAACTATTTGATAATTACTTATTACTCGACTTCATATTGCTCACAAATTGCATAGCGTCCATACCAACCACAATTAGTGTGCGAGTTGATTCCAAAGTATTATTTGACTTCTTTGAATATTTAGATTGCATCAGTGCCACTCATTTGTTTTTGGATCATAGAGTGGCACCATTCAAATCACATCCTGCAACAATTTGGTCATTGCCAACCCATTCTACAAGAGCCAATCAGATTTGACTCTCTTTATAATTTACAATTTCAAGGAAGAACCTAGACCAATTGGTGTCTGAACATAGTCTTTTCATTCAGTGATGGTATGAACAGCAAGATACCACATCTCAATCCTCAGTTACTAAGAAGCCTTTTGATCGCACGTTTGAGTACATGCAATAGTATTGGTGACATACTTATTGATGGATTTAGAGATCGAGTGTTGCTATTAGATATGAGGTGTATTTTATTATATCTTCTCATCTTTGTCGTGCATATTGATAGTTAACTTTTTATATTTTCTTGATTAGGCTGATTTGGTAGAAGAACTTTATAAGATGACTCGCAGGATTCTTTGCCTATAGATTTTCATGATATTATAGGTTAAGACACTAGCAATATATTACATACTCTTAGTAAATAGTAGTTTTCACTTTTTTTTCAACCTGTTGACTAGGCACCAGATTACCTAGATCTCAAATTCTGCCAAGTCGTCCAGGTAAAAAACATCAAGGTTACTTGTTAAGTCAATAGCTTGCTATTGGAAGAAATGTATAGCAACAACAGGGGCCAATTCAGCAAGGTATTGACATTCTTAGTGCATCTTTATATATGATGACTTCAGTGCAGTAGGATATCGGCATAGTTGGTTCATCTTATTCTATACTGCTTAGCTAATTTGGTGACTTTGGTGGAACAACTCTTTCTTCTTATATACCTCCCTCACCTTCATCTCTTTTTAAAACCCCTTAGTAGATGTTTGGCTCATTCGGATCATTCACAAATCTTTTATTCAATACATCTACATTTAATTCTGTATACACTAGTTCCTCCATTGAGCTTGGAGAATCATCACAACCTAGATTTTTTAAGTCACTTCGTCTGATTTCTCTAATTCAAACTCCATCCTTATATTTAAACTATGATCCAACAGTTCAGAAGCAATAACAATCAGAAGAATTAGGCAAATAATAATTGCGACGTGAAAAAAGAAAATCTTGTTGTGGTACAAGAAGTCATTTACTATAAATATTTGTATAAGATTTATATTGATGTAATTTTATATCCAATATTATGTAATTTTTTGCATTATATTTTTTTCCATTCAATTACTTTTTAATTACAATTTTTCTCTTTAGCTTATAACAAAATATTACAAAAACATTAAGGGAAATTCTGATTAGTTCATTATGTAAAATTAATACTATTAAACATTTCAAATAATATAATATAACATTAAATAATTAAATCTTATTTAGTACTTAATAATTTTTAATAAGATTACATTACATTTTAAATAATATAAGATGCTCTTACATTCTTCATTGCTTCAAGGTCCTCTTTAAATCCAATAATAGGAATAACATATTTTAGTTAATAAATAGTGTTCAAATTAGATTCATAATCACTACAAGAAAAAAACATTATTTTCAAAGGCCATAAGTGTCCAAAAAAATATATTTGGCTATCAATATTTGTTTTATCAATGGCCATTTAACTGTCGGTAAGTGTTAATAAAAATATTATCGAAAAAAATATTATTGATGGATAATGACTATTAATAAAAGTTTCCAAGTATTTTTGACAATTATTGACTGTCGAAAATATTCTTATCAAATTTTAGCACAATTTCAACGGCCACTAAAAATAATAGTCATAGACTACATTTTTGATAATTTTGACTGTTGAGAAAAACATCAATAATAATTTCTACTCCATATTTCTTCTACATTGCTCTTTTTTATATTGTTAAGCAACTCATGTTTATATTAAAGTAGGCAATATAAATATTTTCCAAAACTTGAATATATACCATCAACCAAAAATTTTTTTATTCAAATATTACATATGAGTAATGTATTAATTACAAAAGTATTTAAAATATAAAACTCAATTATGCCAACTCAAATGTTTACAAAATAAATTCAAAATAGTTAAAATATTATCTACTTTCCAACAAATTCTCCATGCTCAAGTATTCTTCATAAATGAAAACTAACGTTACATATGCAAAGCTCATTAGCCTCCAATCTACCAAAAAAAGAAGAAGAAGAAGAAAAAGAAGATTGAATTAGTAACAATAACAACATCAACAACAAAAACATTTGAGTTTTGAAAAAGGATGCACTACAAGAAAAATGCCATACGACAATATTTTTTAATTTGCACAATGGTCAAGCCATACATCAAATGCTATCAATTACTCATTCAAAAATGTACTAGGCTAAAAGAAAAAGCATATACTTCACCAAGTAAGTCTAAAACTAAACCTCTATTGCTTTAATAACTCAGATAGTCCTTTTTTTTTCAAATGCAATTTTTATCTAAAAAAAATTCAAGAAAGAAGCTCTACTTTAAAAATCTAGAAAAAAATAATTTCAAAATACGCAAAATTATGCATTAGGATCCTCAACCAACGAAGGAAGTAGATTTTTTAGAACATACAATAGAGTTTCTTTACCAAAAGTCTCATAGAATAGAGTTATTCTGACTGCAAGAAGCAAATATAGCTACTTAGTTATTCCAACTATATATACATAAGTCATCTTATCAGTTAAGGCCATCTTAAGAAATAACCAAGTTAAACCTGAAAAAGGACTCCCACTACAATGTTGTAGGCTTGAACATGGGGGACAAATTAGATATATAATAACCATTTCTAGGAAAAATTTAGGTTGATTAATTCTTTAAAATCACATTTTGCAATATCTAAATGAGTTTTTGGTTAAGAACATAAACTTGAATGTTGTCACTGGGATGTAAGACTTTCAGAGCATTAAGACATCTATAAAGAAAGTAAAAGGATATCAATTGTATAAAATCAAAGCCAAATTTATTTCCAAGGTTATAATAATTTAACAAATCACCTTTCAACCTTAGTAACAATGCAAGCAATTCCATCCCTGTCTTCCACAAATGATACCTCATTTTTTACAAGACAACAAATCTTGTGAGATAACTATTTGAATCATTCTTATGTTAGCATTAACTGTCTTTAGACATTCAAAAGTGTATATTGAAATAATTTGGTTCCTTAAATCGATCACTCATACACCAACTCAACGAGAAGAGAATACCTATAGAGGGATTTCATATGTATAGAACAAGGGTGCTTGTCTTTTAGAGATAATTACACTATTTTTGTCAAAATTTTGGATGTGTTTTCTTTTCCCCTTGAATATTTCAACATTTTATAAGGGAAAAGTGAACAAAACTAACTAGTTGCATTGTCATTTTATACCTGAATTATAAAAGTATATGTATATCATAAGAGATGACCTGTTTGTCCTCCTCAGAAGAAGGATGACAATTGTGTTCTGCAGCAAACAAAAGAGATGAGCAACTTCTCATACTATTGTGTTTTGAAGCTTCTATTGTGATGGCAACATAGTAAGATAGGTGACAATTATTAAATTTCAAAGACAAAAGGTCTAAAATATGTCACCTCAAAATGCTAAAAAAATATAACACATTCTTTGTAATTTATTTTATCCTAAAACTAGATAAGTCTTTTTTTTTTCTCCTATTTTCAAACAAAGCCACCAATTTAAAAGATAGTTTTCAAGAGCTCATAAATATAAGAACTTAAAACAATTATCTCCACCTATATGATGGCAGTCGATATAATGCACAAAGACATAAGTAGTTGATGCAAAATTTCAACAGCATATCCAAAACATTAAAGATCTCTCTCTCACTTAAAGAAAACAAAGCCTAAAGTAGCCTTTCATGATAACATCAATAGAAAGGTAAGCCCACAAGAAAGAGTGGTATGGCTAACAAATCATATGCATCTCATAGATTGTCACTCCAACACTCCTTTTTCATATTTGAGCAAGGAACATAAATACAATTTCAAACCATCATACTTTCACATAAAAGCCCCTGGAACATTGGCCTTTAGGTCACTTTGTTCATATAGCATGGAGATTGGCTAATATGACTAAAAATCTAAAGTAGTAAATGGAGAAAATCAAGGAAAATCAACTAAAAAATGAAAAAGAAGAAGCTAAAACTCTACAATTTATGCACAATGAAAAAATGGAACCATACATACAAATCGATCTAGTTAAGATAGTTTTTATTAGCACTGTAAGTTGATTTAACAGAGTGTGATTAAATGGAACTATATATACAAATCTAATCAAACTTATTCAATTTCAACATGACAACTTAAACCCTAAACTAGATTTTGTGATCTCCTAATTCTAAATCAAATCTAATCAATCGAAAAGGGAAGGAAAAAGACTATATGGAACTTACCATTGAAAAAGAGCATGCTGCATTCTCATTAAAATGGATAAGACATAAATTAGAAAAGGAGAGATGCAGAGACGCAGGCACAATTTAGATGAGTTTGACGGTGTAGGTAGCGTGGTTTGGGACGGAGACATGGCAAGTGGCTAAGTGAATTGAGGATCCCGGTTGGAAGAGAATCGAAGTCTTTCTTCTTCCTCTCTCTCACAATCTGCAAGTCTCCCATACTCTTTAGATGTGCGTCAATAAAAGTGGGATTCGAAAAAATTGCCAACTTAGCGCGAGTAGCCAAAATTTTGGAGGAAAAAAAAGATAAAATTAACTTTTTTCAACAAAAATTAATGACTGTCAAAAATTATGAGTTAAAAATACTCACATTTCTTGTAGTGAATGTAGGTTTAGATACAATTTTTTTTTAAATCAAAATTATTTATTTGTACATACATCTCATCTTAATTTTTGTATAGAATAGCATTTAGTATTTCAATGGCTATAATTGCTTACACAAATAAATTTTTTACTTAATTTTTTCTTAATTTATTATAATAAAAATTAACAAAAAAAAAGAATTTTTTTTAAATATCCACTCTCTGAAATTTAAAAAAAAATTATAATTTGAAGGGAATTTTGCAGGATGCTATGCATCCAAATTTCCAAGTATATTTGATGGAATCATTCAAATATTAAAAAAATAATATTAGATAAAATTCGGATGCATCCTTGTAAAAATTAAAATAAAATTAATATTTGGTGGACATCCGAATTCCATGTTACAGTTCCTATATTTGGACGGTGAGGATCCAAATTTAAAGTTTTTATTAATCTTTGGTAAATATTTTTTTACTGTTACTTTTTCGTTAACCTAAAACTAGTTTATTACTTTTTGGCAAAGAACTGCAGGAAATATCTCTAGAAATGTCATGAAAAGTGGAACGATAATCTCCCTGACCATGTAAAATGACGTGTGGTACTCATTCTATACGTTTACTTGACAAAATAAAAAATGGAGCTATTTCTTAAGTTAATTTTTTGTAATTAAGAAATTTATTCAATGTGGAGCATTTTATTTTGTATTTCTTTTTTATAAAATCACAAGTGTTTCCAGTAAGCATTTTAGGAAATATTTTCAAGTTATTATGACTTCAAAAATAAGAAATACTAAAATTTTTTAGTTTTTAAAAGTCTAAATTAAAAAAAAGTTGTTTTCCATACAGTTAAAAAATACTTATTTAGTTTTATAATATATGATGAACCGTAAACCGACAAATTTAGAAACGTACAGTCATATATTTTAAAACAATGTTTATAAAGCACTGTTGTTTATCAAAATATAATTAATTTACCATTATTTTATTATATTGTTGTCAAATAGTATTTTGACATGAAACATAAAATTTAGTTAGAGGATGAACATATATTTTCAACTTCAAGCGTTGAATGAAGTCAATTGCCGTTCTTTCGTTTCCAATATCTTATTATTTGACCAAATTGAATATGAAAATATTATACAAATTCATTGTATTCAAAATGAAACAATGGTTACTTCCAGCGTCAATCTAATTAGCTGTTTACTTTATATAAACGGGACAATGCGTGCCATTCAATGACTTCTAAGACTCCGCTCACACCAATAGTCATTCAACTTGGCAGTGAAGATACAATAGTCATTTATATGTTGTTGAATAAAGTTTGTTCATTTGTTCGATTCGATGAATAAAATGCCAATGCAGCTTAATGCACAATATCACCATTCACATTCCAATGAGAATTGTAAAAGTAATTAGCTCAATGAAACAGAATTGGCCCAAAAATGGTATATAAGGAATAATCACTATATGATGCCCTGCTAAAGGGGGTAGGGCCATGATCTAGGTCTCACCCTCAATGACTGATGGGCCTGGGAAAGAGTGGTTTGGACCCTGGTTACGACCTTTACTGTACTTTTTCTCGTTTTACTTGTTCATCTAAATCGTACGTGACGGTTCGATTTGGAATCTCCGGAGACCATAGGATACAGTCATATAGGAACTTCAGGAGGAAATTTTATTTGTATATAAAAAAAAGTTGTTTTAAAACATGATTTTGTGGAATAATATTAATAACTAAATAATATTATTGTTTAGTTTTACAGATTTGAAAAGTTAATAACATCAATGAATTTGTCTAAAACCAAGCTATACCAGAATATCCCCCTTTGCAGTATATGCTGGTTAGCATAATGCAGAGGAGAATCTCTCCTACATGACTGACATTGGTGCAGGGATGGGATTCATGGAAAAAGTCGCTCGCATCTTTTCAACGCGATGAGTGTCTAACAATTAATAATAATAAATTATTAATATTAAGACAACCAGAAAATGCGTGCCATTCAATGACTTCTAAGACTCCGCTCACACCAATTTTCCCAATTGTCAAGATCCACTTTCCATAAAGAAAGTGACAGCATGTCAGCATGAATGGAAGTACAGCGATTGTCTTCTGTGACTTGGTCCACTCTAATTAAGAGTGAAATCGCTGCGTCAAAATATTAACCCACAACCACAAGTGAAATCGCATAGCATACATTATATATAAGAGTTATCCGTGTTAAAGAAAAGCCACATTAATCCTCAGACAAAACATGGGTAGATCCCTAAGCGTCGGTTTTGCTATTCTCTTCTTGTTGTCTGGAATTACACAATTATGCTTGTGTGAAAATTCAAGTGTGGAATGCTTAGAACGAGAGAGGCAAGCTCTTCTCAAGTTCAAGGCAATCCTCATTGATCCATCAAATAGGCTTTCTTCCTGGAATTCCAATTATTGTTGCCATTGGAATGGCATAGCTTGTGACAATCTTACTGGCCATGTTCTCAAGCTTGATCTAAGGAATCCATGTTATAGCTCACCTGATGAATTTTGTGACTTTAGCCAACAATCTCTGGGAGCTTCACATGTTGATCCATCTCTTATGCAATTGGAACGCTTGAGTTACTTGGACTTGAGTGGAAACCAATTTCATGCCACTCCAATTCCCCTCTTCTTTGCTTCTATGCATCAACTACGATATCTTTCTCTCTCTAAATCTAATTTTAGTGGGAGGATTCCATATAATCTTGGCAACCTCACCAACCTACACCATCTAGATCTTAGCTTCAATGATTTCCAACTCAATGACATGAATTGGGTTTCTGGGCTTCAGTCGTTGCAAGACCTTGACATGTGTGGTGTTGACCTTGGGAAAGCACATGATTCATTCCAGGTATTTTACATGCTTCCTTCTTTATCCCAATTACACTTATCTGAGTGTGGAATTCACAACTTGATTTGTCCTCGGCACTCTCTTAATTTCTCCTACATTCTTAGGGTTCAAGTACTTGATCTTTCTTACAATGCAATTGAAAGTCAAAGTCTTTATTTTTTTCAAAACATGACTTCTATTAGAGACCTTCACCTTTCTTTTAACAATCTCCGTTCATTGCCACCATGGTTGAGTAAATTTGATAACCTTGTGGAACTAGATGTTGCTCAAAATGTACTTCTTGGTCCGCTTCCTCTTGCTCTCCAAAATTTGTCTTCCATAAGAGTCCTTGACCTTTCTTCAAACAATCTTACAGGTTCTGTTCCATCATGGTTAAGTGAGCTACACAATCTTCACCACCTATCCCTTGCCTCAAATAATCTCACTACTTTAGAATCTTTTCTATCGTTAATTCTAAGGAAAATGTGCCGTTTAAAAAGTTTAGATTTCTCAAATAACAAGTTCCAAGGAGAAGTATTCGGAAGCTATGAATCATCTGGATGCATCAAGTATGATCTAGAGCAACTTGATTTAAGCTTTAATGAATTTAAAGACTGTTTGCCAAGTTGGTTAGGGAAACTTGAAAATCTCAAAGACCTTCATATATCGGAAACCTCATCCTCTGGTCCCATTCCCTCTTCTCTTGGAAAATTGTCGCACTTGACAAGACTTGAACTAGTTAACAATCATTTAAATGGATCCATTCCAGATAACCTTGCGCTACTTGTGAATCTAACTTTCTTGCGTCTTTCTGGCAATCAATTAGAAGGGGTTATTCCAAACAATCTTGCACAACTTCTGAATTTGCAATAACTTGACCTTTCAAATAATCATCTTAAAGGCATCATTCCACAAGGCCTTGGTCAACTTGTAAATATAGAATACCTTGGTCTTTCCAATAATTACTTACATGGTAACATTCCCGACAATTTTGGTCAACTTGTGAATCTAGTTGAATTAGATCTTTCTTCAAATAATTTGGAGGGAACAATTTCTACTATAAAAGGATGGTCTTCATTTGAGAAACTCAAAATCTTGAATCTCTTAGGTAACCAACTTAGTGGATCACTACCTAAAAATATTGTTGATATAATGCCTAGGTTGTTGTACTTGCTTCTTGGAAATAACCTTATAAATGGTTCAATACCTAGCTCATTGTGCAAAATTATCACCTTGTGTCGACTTGATCTCTCGAAGAACAAATTGTCTGAAGAAATACCAGATTGCTGGAAGGATAATCAAGGATGGGAGGAAATAAATTTGTCATCCAACAAATTATCGGGTGCTTTTCCAAGCACATTTGGCAATCTATCCTCATTATTATGGTTGCATTTGAACAATAATAGTCTTCAAGGGGAGCTTCCGTTGTCTATGATGAATTTAAAGCAATTGGTAATTTTGGATGTTGGTGAGAATCAATTTATTGGAAGTATACCACCATGGACAGGGGACACTTTTCCCTTATTACAAATTCTTAGACTGCGACAAAACAAGTTGAATGGTAGCATTCCTTCACAGCTCTGTCAACTCATGTCACTTCAAATCTTGGACCTTGCAAGCAATAACTTAATAGGTCCAATACCTCACTACATTGGCAATCTTAAAGGAATGACTAAATCCAACTTGTTCAATGAAGCCAAATTAAAGTTTGATTTCAATTTTTTTACGAGTGACTTCATTGATGACTGGCCTACCTAGGATGTTAAACAAGTTGTGAAAGGGATAGAACTTGATTATATCAAAATCTTGAAGTTTGTGGTAAACATGGATTTATCTTATAATAATTTGGTAGGATTTATTCCTGAGGGAATAAATCGACTCACTAGACTACATGGCTTAAATCTGTCACATAACCATTTGAAAGGAGAGATTCCTAAAACGATAGGAGGTATTAGATCCCTTGAATCCTTTGATATCTCTTCTAACCAATTTTTTGGTAGAATTCCAGATAGTATGTCTACTCTAACTTCATTAAGCTATTTAAACATGTCATACAATAATCTTTCAGGACCTATTCCCACAAAAAATCAGTTTTTGACTCTAAATGACCAAGGTATTTATGCTGGCAACCCTTATCTTTGTGGAGTTCCACTTCCAAATAAGTGCCCTGGTGATGATGTTGATCAAGTTCATGAAAGCAAAGGCCCTAAAGATGATAATGATTTTGAAAAAGTGTGGTTATATGTTGTGGCAGCTGTTGGGTTTGCAATTGGCTTTTGGGGAGTCATTGGGACTTTACTATTGAAGAAAAGTTGGAGACATGCTTGCTTTCGACGAGTAGATGATGTAGCTGATGAAATATATGTGACCATTGTAATAAAAGTAGCAAAGCTAAAAAGGGTGCTAAAAAATCATCTTGATGGTTGACTGGTATCTATGTTCCTTTATATTTTGTCTGTTTATTTTAGCCACAAAATGTTTTAGTATATGTGTGTGGTAATTGTAATATCGTGTGCCCTTTTAGCTTATGTAATCTTTGTTCTTATATATATATATATATATATAAAGAACTTGTCATGTTTTTTGTTATTTGTGGCTTGAATTAGTTTTCTGTGAACTTGGTTTTTTTTTTCTCTTAATTAGAAGATATGGATTACTTATGGAGATAGGTTAACTTATTCTATAAGATATTGATTATTTGTAGAGTTAGATTAACTTGTTGCAAGCCTTCCTTATAGCCTATTTATTACTAACACCCTTTGTTATTGACCATTGTAGCCTTCCCGCTTTGCTATAAATAACAATTTGGTTGGGTTGATTGTAGAAGAAATGACTTGGCTCATTGGACTACATGGCTTAAGCCTATCAAATATTCATTTGAAAGTGAAATCCCTAGGGGATATATATGAGATCAATTGAATCTTTGACATCTCTCATAACTAACTTCAATTTCAAGCATACTTCCAAGCAACATGTCCTCTCTAATTACACTAGGCAACTTTAAACTATCATAGAATAATTTTTTAGGACCAATTCCAAGAGAAAATAAGTTTTTGAGTCTTAATGATCCATATATTTATATTGGCAATGCTTATCTCTGCAAACTTCCGCAACCAAATAAGTGCCTTGATGATCATTTTAATCGAGTTCCTGGAAGAAAAGGCTCTAGAGATGAAAATGATTCAAAAAAAAAAAAAATGATTCTACTCTACTAGTAAAGAAGAGTTGTAGATAGGCTTACTTTCATTGGGTGAATGTGATAGCCGATAAAATATATGTTTCAATGGCAATAAAGAAGGCAAAGAGAGGACAGTTAGTGAAACAATGTTGATTGTTAACCCACGAATAGTCGCCTCTATATGGTTTTACCTCTTTCAGTTGTTCTCTATAAATGTATTAGAATATGTGTGGGCCATTGCATAACGTGTGCTGCTCCTTCGGTGTTCATGTATATAATTAAAGAATGACTAAATAATAAAAAATTATCCTATATCGTTATATCTATTCTATTAGCAATATAATTTCTTTTGTTTTCTCACCATGTCATCAATCAAATTAAAAAACTGTAGGTAAGATTGATTAAAAAATTGTAGGTAAGATAGAAAAGGAATCAATTATATATATATATACACACACAATAGATTAGGCAATCATTACTAAAAGAATATATATATATATATGTATATATAAATCTCATTACACATTTTTTATTTAATTTTTTAAAGTTGACTAGTGTCACACAATGTGATTGGCATTGAATACAAGAAGGCTTCGCACTCGTAAGCTTGACAAACACAAATATGTGTTTAATTTTGATGCATTATCAAATTCATTAGTCTGTTTTATCCAAATTAGGGTCACAATTTCACAATCTTACCATAATTTATATCAAAGTCATAATTAACTTATTATAATAAATCCAGCCAAGTTTCTCTTGAACTTGGGACCATCCAAATTATCTACAATCAAACATACAATGAGAGAGCTCTACTCTCAATTGTCAAATGACATCAAAACATAAATAATAGGGAGAGGATCCTATTTGTAACATGTGGAGTGGATTCTAGAGTAATTACACACACGTACAAAAGCCATAGTTCATTAATATTGGATAACTGATTGATAGTTCTTCATTAACAATCCTCCTTATTTATACTAAAGGAGCATTGGACATAATTTTCCTATTTGCAAAAAATAAATAATGGAATGAGTTGTAGTATTTAATAAGTAAAAGACAAAGAACGATAATTAAAGAAATGAGCAGGCACAGGATTCATAGGATTTTTTTTAGATGAAAATAGGTTTTTGATATGATAATAAATAACAAGAATGTTAAGTATAGAAAAGCATGAAATTATTTTTACAAAAATTCAAATTTATAAATCTTTAAATACAATGAGATATTAAATAATTGGTAAAAACAAAATGTTAATTGATTTAAGTTGATGAAAAATTAGTTTATTACATTATTAATAAAATAAAATGCAAGGAACGTATCAGCATATGATATTTTAATCAAGATGAATAATAATTAAATAGATAAAAAGAAATAATAATTAAATTAAAACATTTAAAAGTTTAATGTTAAATAGAAAATGATTGTTATACAAAAAACAATTTAATAAAAACCATTTGTTAAGAAAGTTTATGTAGAATTTTAAATTTTAACATATATACTAATGTTGGCACACAACTCATAAAGATAAATAATCATATATCTAGACATAAGTGCTGAGCCTATGAACTATCAAAGGGCATTCAACTTAGAACCATTTTGGTACTCAATCATAAAAACTACATGGTAATATCCAAGGTGAACTTAAGGTAATAGTACTATTATTAACAACCCGTATTCTATACAATCTCATCTTATATATATATATATATTTATATATATATAATATACAAAGTCTATATACCAAAACCTTTGAGATAAATTATTCCAAAATAAAATTCCTCAATTGAAAATATAACATTTTAGAGCCATAGCTCAATTGAGTAATTCTCACATAAATATACCAAGATAAATATTTTAGTGTTTCCATTTTTTTTAAAGAACACGCGAGATAACATGCAATTTTATATTCAACTCAATCATATAATCATATTTATCATAACATAATCTAAAATATTTAATACCTAAAGTATTCACATGTAAGAAGATACTACCTAAGAAGCCCGTTCCAACCGACATACAAGAAGCAAATAAGAAGTTGAAAGATTTAAAATAAGAAAAGAAATTAAAAACTTTATAGTTTATTCCACAGTGCTTGTAGAACAATTTGCAATCTATTTGATGTTAAGCTACAATCAGTTAACAAATCTCTCATAGCGTGTTTGGATGGGGCAAAAAATAAGGGGGAGAGAAAAGTTGAGGGGAAAAGACGAGAGAAAATAAAAAATGCCTTTTTTGGATGGGGGAGGAGAGTCGAGAGGAGAGAAAAAGTGAGGTGAAAATAGAGGTGGGATCCACGAAAAAATTTTCTCCCAAAAAATGGATAGATTTTGAGAGGGAAACGGCACACGCAACACATACTCTGATTACATTACAGTCAAAAAAATTTTTTCGACTACATTTAGTCGCAAACTCCAAAAAATGAGTTTGAGCAACATTTTTTTGAAATTTAATTAATTAATATTATAATTAATTATTTGAAATATTATTATAAAATTAATTAATAATAAATATAATTTACAAAATAAAAATATATTTTTACATTAAAATTAATAAATTATATATTTTATAAAAAACCTGAAAAAAAAAAAGCTTCACTGATTGCATTGCAGTCAATGAAGCTCCAACCAAATAGCAGTCAGACATTATGTTCGACTGTCATTTGATCGAATAAGATGATTTGATATCATCCTATCTGTAGTGCCAATGCATATATATATATATTACATAATAATTAAAAAATATTTATTATATTTATATATTATACTTAAATTAATTAATATATATAAAAATAATATTTATAAAATATTAAAATAAATAATTATATTTATTATATTAAAATAATAGTTTATAAATAATTTTTTTAAAAAAGTTTAATTTATTTAAATAATATATTTTTTAAATTTATGTATATTTTTTTAGTAATAAATTTTTTTGACTATATTTTTAAATAATATTTTTTATTATTTAAACATTATTTTATAATTAGCTTTAATTTTTTATTTCATTATCGCACTAAACTTTTATTTCATTTTATTTTTTTATAATTAATTTTCTTTCCTCTGTGTTTTCTTTTCATCGATCCAAACGTGTGAGAAGATAATATTTTCTCTCCACTTTTCTCTTCTCTCCTTTCATTTTTTCTCTTCCCCATCCAAACACAGCGTCAATTGGATGGTTCAAAGACATTTCTATACACAATTACAATAATACTTATAAATTCAAAAAATAAGCATAAACTTCCTTTTACACCCTATGTTATCTGGCTAGCCTATTCTAGACTAGCTTTGACTTTTAACTACCAGTAAGTCCCTTACACCTAGCTTAGTTTATTTGCTACCACTACTAGTTTGAATTAGCAGTTAACTTTGTCCACAATTGAAAGGTTTTAGCATTTATCTTAAGAGGTCAAGATTATGAAGTTACATTAATAAGCACTTCGTCCTAGTTAACAACATCAACTTGGTCTCATCATTTTAATTCCTCATCAACTCAACGTATATACTATGTTAAGTCCTCCTACCACACTAGATACCCCTTAGTTCATGTCTCACTTAGCCAAATTCTTCCTAATTAATCCTACAATGTTTAGCTTAAGTAAATTCTTTACCTAATTTGTTGCAAACTCTAGTGTTACCGTAATTTAATATTCAACTTACCCTAATTGACTCACCACATAATTTGTCGCTATCCTTAACACCAACATAAATTTAAATTATTTAATTAGTTAACTCCCATTGTTACATGGAAAATTTGGAGCTCACCTTATGATGCTAAGCGTGCAGGTTGGAGACTTTGGGTGACTCACGCAAGCCTCAGATAGCACGCTTGACTACCCTACAAAGAAGATTCTAATTAAGTTGCAGAAATTCAATTGTCAAGCATGGAAGGTGAGGGTCAACTATAACCCCCATCAATGATAGAAAATAGCATTTAGATGCAACGAACTTAATACTTACAGCCCTTGCACAAAACCCCTAACCAACGAACGACTAAGGAGAAACAAAAAGGAAATGGAGGTTCTCGGCTAAAGCATACCCATGGCACAAAATGACAAGAAGCTGGAGGCGAAAACATTAATGTGGGAAAATCCATTTAAGTTGCTGACTTTTGGCTGAAAACGCTGCAGAACATGGAGGAGAAAGTGTAGAAATTTCGGAAATAAAAGAAGGATAGTGTCACGTTTAGGAATGGGTTTGGAGGAAGGAAGATGTGTTTTAACCTTGGGTTGGTCCCTGACCATTTCCCAAGCGAGATTTGGCTAGGAAATCATGCACAGTACACATCTTCAAGGCTGGACAGCAAGCACAAAGAAGAAGACAGAAACATGCTTCAAATATGACTTTAAGATGGGAAGGAAAGTAGAATATGTAGGAATTATAGTGGGCTACAATCAATTATTTAGTTTTAAATAAAAATGGGCTAATCTATGATCCATGAAAGATACGTTTGGGCCCACTTATTATTAGTGATCCTATTATTTTGGGTTGGATATCTAATTGATTAGTATGGATAAAAGTGCGGGCCCATAACTCATAGGCCCATAATGGGTGGGTACTAAAGTTCTATTTAAACTTGGCTAGGTCCCTTCTGTATTCACGTTAAATTCTAACTCCACAACTTACCCCATTATAAGTTGTGATAGGGAGTGTGAATCACAGAGGAAGCCCTAGTCTCTTCAAACTTTCAGGCATTCAGAATCAACAGGGTATCCTAAATCCGTCGCCATGTCTTCTACAGGTAATCAATATAGTATTCTAATCTCATATAATTGTTTTGTGTTTATTCTTACATTTGGTATCAGAGCCTCAATTATATGAATTAGAATCTAATAATTGTTTTGAAGACATGAATGCAATCTTCAAAATTTTAACCTTTCATAATTTACATTCATATAAATTTTTGAAATCTTAATTGGATGATTTTCAAAAAATTGAAACTTGAAACCTTGGGGCTTTTGTAGAATTTGAAATTTTGAATCAATTGGTGCCTGAAATTCAAATTATTGTGAACTATAAAAGGAGAATTTTGAATTTGAAATTTTAGGTTAGGGTTTTCAAGCTTGATTTTCAATTGTCACAAATTGCTTCAAATTGTTGTACAATTTTTGAATATAGTGTTCCTTGTAATGATAGGAGACAAAACCACACACCAATTGCATTAAAATCTTTTAATTCCATGAGAATTTCAATTCGAAATCCATAGTTAGGGTTTATAGAATTGAATTTTCAATCTCATAAATTACTATAAATTGATGGATGATTTTCGAATACAATGTTCCTTATGATCATATAAAAGAAAACCACAAATCAATTGCATCAAAATTTGGTTGATTATAGTGCAATTTGCTTCGAAATTTTTCGACCATGGAGACCTTTCCTGAACCGAAAATTATGCATTGAATCATCCAAATTTGTGGATTATAGTTGAGGCTTTAGCTATGGATATGTTTCGTATGAAATTTTGAATAAGATACATAAAACAATTGCATCAAAACAGCGCCTAAACACGAGCTCCGTGCCGTCTATTTTATGATGAAGTTCTTGAGTTAGAAAGCCCCTAAATCCATGATTATAATTGGGGATTTTAGTTCCTACAGATTTAGAATAGGATTAGGAACAAAAAGCACAAGAAAATCTCATGAAAAGGGACTTAAAAATGCAAAATCTGGATTAGAAACCCGCGGGTCCTGCGTGACCCGTTCTGCTGGTGGGTTGACCCGCTCAAGGTTGAAGAAGAAGCTAAAACACATGCCCACTCGCGCCTTCTGGAGAGTGAGGGAGAGTGTAGCTTCTATAGATGGAATTTTTCAGTGCCGTTTTTTGCGTTGGAATCCTTATTTCAAATGTGATTTTTTGGAATATTTTTCATAATTTTTTGACTGCTATAAATATTTTTTATATAAATATTAATATATGAAATATTTTTTAATACTTATTTGGACAATTTTCTGAAAGGTGATACATTATAAAATTAATTTACTATATTTTGAACCTTATGATAATGTTCACTCTCCACAAATTATAATATATATTTGTCTACTCTAAAGCCTTGCATATATACCTTAATATGTTTGTTTTAAGAAATATATGATTTTGTTTTAATTGGATTTACATGAAGCCTCTTTGGGAATACTATAGAATTTGTTTATGGACAGTAAGGGTATAATTTTTCATCTCTTTAAATGCTGTACCATAATTCTGGACAAGTAATTCCTGTGCAAGGAGTTTTATAAATTATTATGGATAATTATCACCAAAGTGGAATTATTCATATTAATGAGTAAAATTTCCTTTGTAATTAGAGGAAGACTTCTAATTATCTCATATTTTAGCCTGCCCAAAGGGGGTTATTGTATGTTATAATTAGGAGTTGATTTGGGATGAAGTTAATGGGGAATATATTGGTCTAAAATATTTATCTGCCTAAAGGGGATAGATATTTGAACCCAATATATTCTCACTGATTAACTCATCTGAGGTTCTGATCTAGGTGGTGACCTTGATTTGTACATTCTGCCCAAAGGAGAATGTGCTATTGTGTTGGCCTCATTGAGATGGCTTGTTTTAATTAAACTTATGTATAAAATTGCCCTCATTGTTTATCCTAATGCATTCTAATTTTGCAGTTACATTTTCTATGAATAATTGTTCAGCTTCAATTGAGATTTTAACTGGATCAAATTATAACAAGTGGAAGCAAGACCTAGAATTCTCCTTAGGAATTGCTGACCTTGATCTGGCACTACGCGAGAGTAAGCTTGAAGTAAATGAGAAGAGTACAACTGAACAGAAAGAGTTCTTAGCCAAATGGGAGAGATCCAATAGACTCAGTCTAATTACCATTAAGAGAACTATCTCCGAGCATCTACTTAGTGGTTTACCAGAAACCTCAAGTGCTAAAGAATTTCTTACTGTCTTAGGAGAAAGATACCAAGTATCTAATAACGCTGAGTCTGGATATTTTATGAAAAAGTTGACTGATATGAGGTATGATAATAATGAGGGAGTAAGAGAGTTTATTTTGAAGATGGTTCATGTCCAAACCAAGCTGAAAGCCTATAGCATTGACCTAAATGAGAATTTCATTGTCTCACATGCCTTGAACTGTCTACCTGCTGAATTTACGCAAATCAAAACTGCCTATAATACCTTTGGTGAGAAGTGGACCATTAATGACCTCATTACCAAGTGTGTGGCTGAAGAAGAAAAATTAAAGAAAGAAAAGAGTGACCTATCCTGTGAGTTAGCCATTTTTACTTCCCATGGTAAACCCCATTCTGGTAATAGTAATTGGAAACATAAGAGAAATCAATCCAATATTCCCCATAAAGATCAAAGTTGAAGGAAACCAGGCAATGGTCAACGTCATGATATAAGAGGTCATAAATCAACTTTCATTAAGAGAAACATATGGTGTTTCTGGTGTAAGGAAAAGGGACATAAAAAGAATGATTGTACAAGATTCAAGACTTGGTTAGAGAATAAACAGAAATTTAAAGGAATTCAAGAGCCTGAAGAGACCAAATATGAGAGAAAGCAAGATGGGGGTAGCAGGGAATCTTAAAGTAGTGTTGGAGTCAGTGGGAGATGTCATTTTAGTTTTGGCAACCGGATATGAAACTATTTTGAAAGATTTTTTTTTTAACCTTCTTTTAGGAGGAATTTGATTTCTATTTTATTTAGATAAATTTAGTTTTTATTTTAATTTAATATTAAACTCCCAAATTATTGGTTATGGACATTTAGTAGATAATTTATATAAATTATCATTGATTTTTTGACAATATTTCATCATCTTTAAATATTTGGGTCTCAAAATTAAAGAAAAACTTCTTTTATCATTGCACAAGCATTTAGGATATATCTTTGAGAAAATATTTAAAAGGTTAATTAAAATTGATATTTTACCTTTCTTAGAGTTTGACAATTTAGAGACCTGTGTAGATTGTATTAGAAGGAAGTTCATTAAGAATAAGAAGAAATGTACGACTAGAAGTTCAAATCTTTTAAAAATTATTTACACAAATATTAGTGGATCTTTTTCTCATATTATTTGTGGTAATAGGTTCTTTATCACTTTCATTGATAATTTCTATTGATTTGACTATCTTTATTTAATTAAAAAAAAATATGATACTCTTGAAAAATTTAAAATTTTAAAAATTAAGGTAGAAAAATAATTAGAAAATAGACTCTAATTGCCCCCTCTGCTATGCAAGTGGAGTTTATTAGTTGTTACGTTGTTGCTATTCATGTCATTAGGTTGAGAAGTTTAATGACAGGACTTTATATTGTAAATTCTATTGTTCAACCACTAAGAATTTATTGTGACAATAGTACTGTAGCATTTTACACAAAATAATAAAACTATTAGTGTTTTTAAACATCAAAAGTTAAAATATTTAAATTATTATAGACTTAGTAAAGAATAACGAAATAATTATTGAATATATAGACACAAATTCTATGTTAACTGACCCCTTAACCAAAGAACTTGGGCCCATTGTATTTAGAAGACACATTGAAAATATGAGCATTGTAAGTTCTTTTGATATGTTTGGTTAGTGGGAGTTTGAGTTCTATATTGTATTCTTATTATGTTGAACATCCTTTTTGGATCACTTTTGACATTCATATGATTTGTATTCGGCTAATTGATAATGCAATGAAATTTTTGGTATTTTTTGTATATATGCATCAATTGTAAAATTTTGAACTCGGTATCATTAGGACCACTATGCCCGTAGTTGATACCATATTGGAGTTGAGGCATGATTGTTTCTTGACAAACCATACAATTTCTCTGGCTTTAAAGCACTTGAGAGAAATTGTGAGGACTGACGAAGAAAATAGTAGTTAGGCCGTTGGATCACATTGGCATACTATCTTCTTGCTGCACTCCACACTAATGACTAGTTGACGGAGTCAGTGACACTTGTAACTATGAAAGGTTTAATATCAGTAATAGATATGATAACTGTCATGATTCAGTGTTACTTGACTTTAGTTGGATGGAGTCATATTAGATATCGTATCTTGGATCATTTGTTTTAAAAATGTGGCCACAATTATAAAATTAGTTATTAGCTCGAGAGTCATTTTCGAAATAAAAGTTTTAAAAATGAAGAATTGATTTTGCCCAAGTGGGAGAATGTAGGAATTATAGTGGGCTACAATCAATTATTTAGTTTTGAATAAAAACGGGCTAATCTATGATCCATGAAAGATACGTTTAGGCCCACTTATTATTAGTGATCCTATTGTTTTGGGTTGGATATCTAATTAATTAGTATGGATAAAAGTGCGGGCCCATAACTCATAGGCCCATAATGGGTGGGTACTAAAGTTCTATTTAAACTTGGCTAGGTCCCTTCTGTATTCACATTAAATTCTAACTCTACAACTTACCCCATTATAAGTTGTGATAGGGAGTGTGAATCACAGAGGAAGCCCTAGTCTCTTCAAACTTTCAGGAATTCAGAATCAACAGGGTATCCTAAATCCATCGCCATGTCTTCTACAGGTAATCAATCTAGTATTCTAATCTCATATAATTGTTTTGAGTTTATTCTTACAGAATAGTGAAGCTTACCACAGGATTTTTTTTGGGGGGGGGGGGTGGTTCTAAAATTTAAAGCAATAGAGCTCCTTAAAGGGTTTGATTCTTGACTGAGGCTGAAGCAAGGATGCCACGAGAAATTTAGTGTAGGAATGCTAAGAACCGAAACAAGAGAGGAAGGAGGGGCTAGATCGAACGCGATCAACACTCACCCACAGAATGGTGAAGATGCAGAGCTGTTGGTGATCGCTTCTTGGGCTGGATCTAGAAAATGAAAAGCAATGGAAACAGGGGAGAAGCTTCGATCATTTTGAAGTGAAAAAAAGTGCAAAAGGATTAACGGGAAATTATAGAGAACGCGGGGTTGTTAGAGAACTTTTGAAATTTGTGATTTAGTCCCTGCCTACTTATTGCGCGTACAGCAAGAAAAGAGAAAGAGAAGGGGAAAGAAAGAAAGAAAATAGCAAAAATGGCTTCACTTGCTCTTGAACGTGGTTTATAGGAATTTTAAGCCAATCTTATGATCACTAGAGTAAGGGTAAGAGTTTATTCATAATTTCCTCCTGGTGAATTTAAATTAGCTTCACGTTTTATGGCTTATTTTAATTTTTAAATTTTTTTAGTAATTTTATTTTATTTTATTATTCTTATTTTAAAATTGTTTTTGCTAAATAATTATTAAATTTAATCCTTCATGTCTTCTTATCTTTCCACTTGAACCTCACGCTCCCAACTAATTTAATCCGAAATAATAATAATAATAATAATATTAATAATAAATCTACCCACTCTCACTATGTCTCTAAAAATCTTGGGTTATTACACCTAGTGTGGCAAATTCTAGGTGGATGAACAAATATATAATATTCGCTTGCTTTGCTCGTATAACAAACGTGCACATAGACTTGCCTAGTGAGACATGTGCTGCTTTCACTTCTTGTTTGCTGTCTTAGAGAATTTAACATAAACTCATGCTATATTTAAGTTATTAAAATTCCCAAGAGAAAGCCCAAAAAACTATTATAAGAAATGGTAGCATAAATCTAGCCCAACATCAAACGCAAATTATACAAAATGGTAGATTACAAACAAAACTCATGGCAGCCCAAACTATAATTAATGTATGACTGAGTAATAAAAAGGTTTCATTGTTTTTTTTATCCCTATAGTTTGCCTTCAAATTCAAATAGGTCCCTAAATTTTGTTTACATGTAATTAGGTTCAAACACTGACTCTTCACTGACAATAATTCTAAATACACCATAGGAGCATTGGACACAAATTCTCTATCGACAAAAATAAATAACAGAATGAGTTATGGTATTTATTGAGTAGAAGATAAATATGATAATTAAAATGATGAGCTGGCATAAAATTTTTCTATTGAAAATAAGTTTTTTAGGAATAATAATAACAATAATAGAAACCTTAAGTATGAAAAGGAATCAAATAATTTTTATTTAAAAAAAGTCAAATTATAATTCTTTAAATGGAAAACTAGGGATTACAGTTAATGAAAAGCTTGTAAATTACTTTATTAACATGAAAAAATATAGAAGAATTACAGGCACATAATATTTCAATCAAATTGCAAAATTGATGAAAAATAGTAATAAGAGATAATTAAAATTAAATCCGTACATGTTAAAATTTAGTTATGAGAAAAAAAAACAACGCAGTTATAGAAAACATGGTAATACAAATATTACAACAGGGAGATCTTTGCAAAACTTTAATTTTGAATGTGATGTTTGAGTTATTAATTACAACTAGGTTTGAGTTAGTGCACTAACTAGGTTGTTTTTTCTCCCCTAATGGCTCTATCTCTGAGGTAACCCGGACTAGCAGCAACCGATCCTAGTAAATAAAATCTTGTTTCATAGAATTGGTTGTTCTTTCTCTCTCCTTTCTTCTAGAGGAATTGAGTCGTTCATTTCGGTCTAACTTCGTTACTGTACCCCGGTCTCACTCTGATAGCGTACTATCCTAGACCTCTGTCTATCCCGACATTGATAGAAATTCATAATTAGGTTAGCCAGCCCGGTAACCCCGACAAGTGGGAGGCTCCGCACTTTCTCTATCATAGGGATTCTGCCAGACTATTCTATTTCATTCATTCTCCATTCAAAACCGTCTACTCCGGGAACCCATAATCTGACGATTCTTTCATATGATTTTTTTCGTGAATTCGACATCAGTGATCTACGACCATCCTTTCTTCTTTCCATTCCAAAAAGGAATGGTTGGTATGCGGTCCGTCCTTAGAAATACCCGGGGAATCCCCCTTTTGTGATTGTTCCAAAGCGTGCTTCCCATTCTTGTTCTTCGAGCTCAACTGGTCATGCTTCTTAACAGTAGCTGCCCATGAATTCCTCTCCCGCTGGTCGAGCTTCATCCATCCTTTCATACTAAGATCTTCAAACCTGCGCGTATCTTTGACCCGGATTGGATCATTGGATGGAAGTGAGCGGTAAGCGGTAACATATTGCCATCACATTGTATATAATGATTACCAACGGGAGAGAAATGTGAGCTTGCTACAAGTAAACTTGCTTAGCCCAAGCACTAAGCGTCTGTCTTCTAACCTTATCCTTAGTTTCACACTAAGCTAATTCAATTCCATGAGCAGTGCGTGGAGGAGAGGATTGATTTAGCTGTACCGATAGGTGCGGGAGATTGATATAAAGATAACTCAAAGCTTATGCTTGTTAGAGGATGGAGGAAGACTTAGCTCACATATCAGCTCCGGAAGAAGAAGATTACTGTTTGTCAGATGGAATAGAAAAAGCATTCTAAGGAACGTAGGAGCAAGACTGATAAGGAGAGGAATGATTAAGCTTACTTTTCGAGTAAGGTTCGGAGATCTCGAGCATCACTTATGGAATTCCATTTCCGGATTCAATTTCCTGATCTTTGACTTAAGCGCTGGAATAGTCTTGACAGAAGAAGGAACGTAGTATCTCGATCGACCGATAGGGAATTAGCTTAGGGGGAAAGGCAAAGGGACGGAGTAGCTCGACCATAGGGAGAGGCATGAAGCTCGACTGATAAGGATAGGAGTCAGGAAGCAGCTATAGGCTTGAGCGCAGGTTACTTGTACCTCTCCTTTACTGGTACTCAAAAGTCTCATTCGACTGCAGCTACAGCTAAATAGTAAATATCGCTCCTCTGAACTCGACTCTCACCCTGACTTGCTGCTTTCGTGCTAGTGCGCTCAGTCCGTTTCGCTAAGGCACGCGTTTCATACCTCTCCTTCCCTTATCAGTCGTTGCTCTCCCTATCGCTCGACTCACTTCGTACCTCAGCAAGTTTCAGAGCTTAGTGGTCCGGCCGGAAATTAGACATTATCGATGCTTTCTTGCTAGTGCGCATCCGTTTTCTTTTCTTGCTGGTCACAAAGGAGAAGAAGATGTTGTTAAGGGTTTGCTTGTTACAGTTCAGTAATCATAATCATTCCTTCAGTCAGTAGTCAGGAATGGAATATGGAATGGAATTGTCAGTTTCAGAAGTCAGGTAAGCCGAGCCTGCAGTGCGGGCTACTCATTCCCATACCATATGTAATGGGAAGAACTGTAACAGCACCGAGATAAGATAAAAGGGAACCAGTATTTCCATCTCCTGCGCGTATAGTAAGCTCTTCAAACCTTTCATACCTATCCCAGGGGATCCTAAGGCTTGTTGAAGAATTCTTCCTCGGTTGGGATCACTTGTTTAGCTGCTGGCGAGACAGAGTGCTTTGCGGACGGAGAAATAAATGGATCAAGAATCACCTCCTCTCCTAAGGTTTTTACTCTTAAGGTTAACACCCCTGAGGGCGAATAATCCTCATTCGATGTTCCATGTGATCTATTCAAAATGGTTTATTCTTAACACATGCTGAAAGATGTAGCTCAATGCGCTATCTAAGCGCTTCTCTTCTCGCGCAGAAGGAAGCAGCCTAGGAAGCAAAGTCTGATCTCCTCACCGAGTCATATTTAGGTTTTAAGTCGTTGGCTTCGCTTTTCCTTCCTCCGATATTCAATAGAAATCAGTAGGACAAACCACACTTCCGAGGAGGGAGTCAAGACAAATTAGTTATGGTGAGCCTTTTCTTTTGATGCTTCCCGCAGTGAACGTGAACAGGCCTGTCTTTTATCTTGGGCGAGGGAACGGTGGGCGACTCTTTGCCCACCAGGGAAATAGACCAAACAAAGCATAGGATTCGAACTTCAGGATGAAGCTCATACTAACTCCGCGAGGGCAGATACAGAAGCAGAAGAGGCTCTTGATCAAAGCCATCCGTAGTCAGCACGTCAGAATTTGTAGCTAGGGGGAGCTACGATAGCTAGACCGCGGAAAGAAGAAGACAAATGAGTTGTTTTCTCTCCTAAATCTCTTCCAAAACAGCGCATTCGATAGCCATTATATAATCAGAAGTAGCGGGTCAGGCTGCGCCTAGCAATCAAGAAAGAATGGGGACGACTGGCACCAATGGCGCCTACTAGCGCAAAGAAAGCCAGAAGCCTAGCATCCTGCCTCCCACAGCACAGGTGACTCATCATAAAGAAGGCTTTCTATAAGGGCTGCGAGAGAAGAAAGAGAAAACTCAGTTGAAAGCACCAATACCAGGCCAGGTACTATCAAACTAGCAATAGAAGGCATAAGAATGCTCTTAGGAAAGCAAGTCTGATATGCATGCGGACGAAGCTGAATCAGCTTGTTCATGGACGGGAAAGGAAGGAAGAAAGTAGCGCACTTCAGAGTGCAGCTAACTCGTGAGTGATCCCTATGAAAGCAAGTCTCATGTGACCCAATCAACAGCGGAACTAGAGCTCTGATCTGATAGAGGTCTTTTCTGGCAGATGAATCATAGGCGCGAGGTCATTTGAAAGATAATTCCAATCGCTTGAGGAGCTGACCCGTGGGAACACCCAAAGAAACACTCCCTGGTCTCTCTCATGCGACCCATTCTAAAGCAATAGACTAACCCGTGGGAGACCCACAACCAATCCCAACCAGCTCAGTCTAACTGGTCCGAATCTCCAGCAATAGAGATAGAGGTACTCCGGGGAACGAGAAAGAAAGAGATTCTTACCTAGCCCTTGGATTTAGCAATCGAGAGAAGCCTGTAACAAAGTAGTCTTCTTTTCCAATCCCTTGGTTGAGAAGCAGCATCTATGGCTTCATCTAATTCTAATGCGGTAGAAGCAACAGCTGAAGAGAGAAGAAGGACTACCGCTACTGCGCCTATTTCAATAGAATTGTACTCCCTTTCCGGGAATGCTAGCAATGAGTCTTCAAAGAACCCAGGTAATTGAGGATTCTCACTAGCAGATTTGCTCTAGTCTTAGCTACCTGCTACCTTACCACGCCAGCAGTCATATTAGATTGAATTTGAACACTCGCTCTACGGAGTACCCAACCACGGAATCTCCCAACAGCACAACAAAGGAGTAATAAAAAATGAGTCGCTACTTAGGTCAGTAGTTTCAACCGAACAATAGGATTGGTCTTGTTGATCAGTCCGTAGCCAGCCGGAGTACTTCTTTTGAATGGCATTAGAGAAGAGGAAGAGCTGTTTAGAGATAGAATCAGGAAAGGCAGCCCGAAAGAGTTCATTGGCTGAGGCGTAACACCGGCCTCTTCCTTTTCAATCAGAGGTTCCCATCCCACGGCCTAAAAGAAGAAGGCCAGTTAGCCGCAAAGTCGTCAGAAAAGAAAGAATCAGAATCGAGCTCAGCTTACGGGAACAATGAGTTCACTGCTATTGTGGCGCCTTCCTCTTATTCTTGATTGGCTGATGATGGCATTGGTGGGGCTAGATCCGCTATGGAAAAGCCAAGGAACACTCCCTTGCCCTTGGTCAGGGATCTCTCATGCGGGCTACTCGAAAGCAGTAGAGACATCTCTATTCATGTAATTTCTGATCAGTGGTTTCAGACTTGCTAGTGCTATTATAGCTAAGAAGGGCTATTTCAATAGAATTGTACTCCATTGGAACAGACTCACTAGAGCCAGACTCAGAGAACAGAGAAGCTATGGCTCGGGGAGAGGTTATGAAATATATCTCCTGTTAGGGAGAGGGAAATGGCGGGAGAGAAGGTAGCGAACGAAGCGAGCTCGGTCGCTCAGGTCACTCAACAAAGACATATAAGAAGAAAGCGTCCGCACCGAACGAAGTCTTTAACAGCTCATAAAGAATGGATGCTTCTACTAATCCATCCCTGGGAACAACCAGTCTTCAATGACTATAGGTGGAAGCGGAATGCTGTCGCAAACCTTTTCATGTTCATGAAAAGTTTCCCATCCCTCGCCCATTAGCTTCTTTGTTCTATTTAGAAAGCAAAGAAAAAACACCCGGTTACCCATAAAAGACATAAACTATCGATATAGGGCATAATTAGTCTCATCGGAAATCTAATCTGATGCGAGGGACCCAAAGACAACATAGTCTCCTTAGATTGGGATGCATTGAATTGGCTGAGGTAGTTGCAGACTTGGTGCCATCCAACTCACTGGCCCAAGCCAAGGATGTTCTCTTTTTCTATTGCTAGCTAGGGAATCCAGAGAAGCGGAGTTAGCTCGTAGGCTGCTGATTCTGACTTGATAGCTTAGCTTTCCGGTGAGGCGTGGTCAATCTATCTTCTTTTCAAAGTATGGGGTGAGGGTTAGACTACGGATGAGGAGTTGTTGGGCTAAGCTAAGCCCGGAAGATGTCCATTTGTTCTCAAGACCAGGGGCTTTGCGAAGGTCTGGTTCTCAAGGCCAGGGGTCACTCAAACAATGGGCAGGGCTGCTAACATCGTTGTCAATTCTTCGTCCCAGCTGTCAGCAAATTAGCCTCTTTCAATGCTCAATGCAAAGTCCCTAAAACTTGGTAATGCCACAGCCATCATCAGCATTTCGAACTAGCAGGAAAGGAACCGTGGACCTCGATTAAAAAAGGAAAGAAAATGCCCATCATACCATTCGGGGATGTCAGTCATGCCATTCCAGGAGACAGCAAGCGGGCTGGGACCGAAGCTCGCTATGCCGCTTTTTCCCTCTAATGCCCGCTTTCCATTTATCGCGTCCACCTACCGTATTCCACGACACAGATGGCCCCCACCTAATGACTAGAGTAGCAATGAACTTTCTTTTCTGGCTTATGGTCGACTTCCGAAAGAGGGTATACCTTTCCTAGCTAAGATTAATGCTGATCACCTCCTCTAACGGGAAGGGAAGGAAATGATTATGGTTTACTCGCTCTCTCGGAAGGGAAGGCTATCGCATCGGTATCTCACTGGATCATAAGCTGAACCACCCACTCGAGGTCAGACTGTCTAAAGTGATATGCCGGTACATAATCTCTCCCTCCTGCTGTTAGAAAGCGAAGGAAAGACAGTCAATAGGAATTCTCTCTACTCTAGAACCCATAGGCCTAGGAGCAATAGACTGAAGAGGTACGACATCTGTAACAAAGTAAGTAACAAAGGAAGAAGGAAGAAAAGCCAGGGACGAAGAGGTATAGAAAAACCTCATAGAAGGCCATTAAGCAGCAAAACATAAATTATCGTTGATAAGAGACAACTTTTCTCGTTATTCGGGTTCGGAAGACTTGAGCAGTTGGTTTCGACTCGGTCAACTGTCTTGATGAAGATTGACTGACGACAAGAAATGACGTAAGTGATAGATAGAATCGTTCAGTAGGAAAAGATTGACAGTTTCATTTATCGATTGAGAAAGCGGCAGGCCCAGTGAGCTCTCCAATCGTGCACCGAAAAGGGGCCGGAGAGACGGTCAACCTGAGATCGGCTAAGATCGAATTGAACTGTCTTTGATTGAGACGGAAAAGAGAGACATTTTATTATGATTTTTGGAGGGGCTGACCCATCCTTGGGTATCAAATTAATTTATAAAGCATTAAAAACAGGGGTAAAAACTTGCGTAGGTGGGACAGAACCCAGTGGAGACCAGACCGTTACGTGTACTAACAACAATATCCAAATCAATTGCTTTAATTGCGGCAACTCGTCCTTCGGCCCGGTAGATAGCGACCGGGGAAGTCCCTCGCCTGAGTTAGTTAATGACATTCCCGCTGTACCCCTCGCGGACGCGGAGCCTCCCTCCATTTCTAATGGGGGTGTAGATCCCGATGACGACGTTATTGAATGCGTTCGGTTTTTGTTTGAGGAAATCTCTCCCTCCAGCCCGTTGGATCAATTTGAGATAATCCCATTTCTTCCAATGAAGCTGGGTGACTTTTATTTCTCATTCACAAATCCATCTTTGTTTATGCTGCTAAGTCTCAGTTTGTTCGTACTTCTTATTTATTTTGTTACTAAAAATGGAGGAGGAAAGTCAGTACCAGTAAGGGTTTGATGGGTTTAATTGCGTATGGCTTGCTTGCTTTTAGGGAGGTAGACTTGGGCAGCAAGCTATCTTTTCCCGAAAGCAGAAGCAAAAGTAGTTGCAGCCAAAGGCGACAACGAGGCCCCCGCTGGACGGGGGGAAGGGAAAGGGGGTTAGTGGGCTTTCCCATTTCTTTTGGCGGATCACCCTGATACAGATATCTTTCAAGGAAAAGAGACCGAGCTGCCAATATACATGGTAGATACCCAGCCTTGGGCGCTGAAATTGGATGGCTCTAGCACTGAAGAATCACATTCCATATTTTGTTTTTTCATATTCTAACATGAGCACACATTCCATAAGAGTAAATAATCACATATTCAATATCAAAACACTGTAGGAGAGAATTGGGAAGTCAACTTCAATTACTATAATGGTAGGGGGTGTTACCAAATGAGGATAGATAAAATGCAATGCCCATTAAAATTGTTATGTGTTCTACAATTTGCAGATAGATGTTGATATAATTTTGAATGTGATGTTAATTTATACTTGAGATATGAAACAAGTTTTCTTCTCTTTTTTAGGTGGAATAATGTTTGAAAACAGACAAAACTAGTATAGTTAAGTTGATTTCTTAGTTAAATGATTATTTAGATAAATTAGTACTCTTGTATGCTTTCAAATCAATATATATTGATTTATCTCCTATACATTACGGGGGAAATCATTTTCTATATATATAGACTTAAAATTATGCTAAAATAGTTTTTGTCTCACTTTGGGCATGAATAGGCTAGATTTTTATTGGAATTCGAACCTTGCTAATTATTCTTCCCTTGAGATTCTGGTTGACCTTACTTTGTAGAAAATCTCAATGAGGAAGTAATTTAGTTGACATTTATCTAAATAAGCAACTTCATCTTATTTCCCTCTCTCAAATTTTGCATATATAATATTGGTCCATATACTTAATTGAAGATGCAAAAACTACCTGCTATGATTGTTGTTAGTTTCACTTCTTCTTAGTAAATTCCAAGAAAATAATTAACAAACAAAAAGAAACAAAATAAAGTAGCTTATAATCTTAGTATAGAAGGACAAACAATCGCTCAATTGATATTAAGCTACCCACCTTACATCAATTGATGTCAAATATGAAACCTATAACAAGAAACTAAAATAAATAAAAAAAATCAAAAAATCAAAAAATAAGTAAAAAAATAAAAAATAAAAACCACTTTTAGGAAAACTTAAGCCCCAACGTTGATTTTCTCAAGACCTAGATCTTTTGTAAAAGTGATTGTTCTGCTTCTGGGATCAATGCTTAAAAGCATTGGAAACACTATCAAAAAACATGCCCTGCACTCATTCTTCAGCTGGGAAACTAGGAACTCAATTGGCTTTGTGTAAGTAGACCACTAGCCCTTTCATTTAGCCTAATAAAGGTCTTAACGGATCCTCTCATAGTTCAGCTCTCTCTACATCATCTCCACATAATCATCAAGCACTAGTAGCAAAGTCCTTAATGCCTTATTGATCATCCAATGATTGAACAATACTAGCATAGATTTTAAAAGATAGCATCCTCTTGAATGGTTAAGGACATTCACATATAACTCCGAAAAATAATTGATAATATAGCTACTTATGGTTATTTGCAAAAATCCTCCCAGCCCTAGGCACTCATCAAATGATAATACCATTGATGCCTCTAAGCTGTCAAATCAAAACCATGCTCCTATACCCCATTCTTGCTGTCTAAATGGTACTATAAAATCTCCTCTGGGCCATAACAAAAGCAAATCTAAAAGTATTGTTGGCCTCAAAAGTCTCATCCCATCTACCTTTCTTTGGAGCTATTTGCATAGCAATTTAACAAAGAAATCTTAGGTTAGCAAGCTAGAACAATCTTGAAATTGGAATCCTAAATGATTTGGCTCTAAAAAGCTTTGACTCCTAGTGAAATACCTAATTAATTTTCACTTTGAATGAGGAAAGAATATCCTAATTATTTTTGAAAAAATTGAAAGATATAAATTTTTTGAAAAATTACAAAAATGCCTTAAATTTTTCTAAAAATTCAAATTTGACCCTAAAATTTTTTGGATTATTCAAAATCAGCTCTATAATTTTTCCAAAAATGCACTTTGACCCATAGTGTAGCACTCTAACTTGTAAAGTGCTACTAAACTCGTTCATTTATTACAGTAGTGAAATTTTAGCAAAAATTTAAGCATTAAAAACCTTTTTAATTTGATTTTTCAAGCATTGGGCTATTTATGCACATGGATGTCATATAATTGAGTTCATACATCCCATACTACAAAATTACAAATAATAGCGTTCAAACACTAGTACACAATAGTACATGAGTACATTCATTCCAAATTATGTTTATTCCTCTTAATAAATCATCTTTTTATATGAACAAAGATGGCCCAAATATCATAATTACATATCACTATATTTATAGCATGATTACTATAGTTGTGCACATGATGATTATCATGTCATTTATAATCACATTCAGACATAATGATGCATATGTTTACTTTATTTTCATGCCACTTAATCTTACTTAAGAAGCCTCTTTTATAATTTTTCAAAATGACTATTTTGCCTTTATGTGCCTGTTTGTTCCGTTTAGGCTCATTTTAACTTTTTTTTTTAGAATTGTCTTTTCTATCATAAAATTTAGATCCCCAATTAAATAAAATACCTTTGGAATCACTCAAATTAGAGCTAAAACCTTTCTGAACAAATCAGTCAAAATTTGGATCAACCAACGTTAGAAAACATCCATTGAAGGGGCTTTAGCTGTCCCAGACCTTCCTATGGTTTTCAATGCCTCTGAGAACTCTGAGAAACTCAAAACTTTCATTTAAAAAGCCCTTTTGTGAGAATTCCAAAATTTGCTCAAAATGACAAAAATGCCCTTACGTTTCATCAACCTTTCGTTCAAATTTATTTTTTAATTCTAGCTCCATTTTTCTTTTCGTCTGAGCTTGGGATTCTTATTTTCAGGAGTCTAGAATTCTTCTCAAATTTTTTGGGGACCTTAACTAAATCATTTCAGGGGACTTACTTTTGTATCTAGTGAATTTTGTTCATTTACGAAGAAACTGTACGATACATTTATTACGTTTTCTCTCATTTTTAGAAAATCGGATGTTACACACGTCATGCAACTCACATAAGAGGTGAAAATAATGACATTAAAATAATGTGTTATTTAGCATTGCGTCGCATATGAAAATTTCATTCGGTGTCACATGGACCATATGAGTTCATGTATCATATTCTCATATTTAATTATATGAATACAACTCATTTTCATCATTAAAAGTGGCCTACAACTCGTGGAAAGCAAAGAGGAGCATAAGATACATATATGCTAAAAATATGTCCATACCATAAAACACAACACAAAAGACGTTTGACATTCAAAAAGGTCCAGAGGTCTGGCTGTCTACTGGTGCTATCATAGGTTTCTGCAGCAAATTTCAAAAATGTTTAATTAATTCTACAAAAATCCAATCCATGCAAATGATACCAATATGAAAATTTACAGATTTTAGCTAGTGGGGAAATATAACTTTAGACTAGTTCAGGCACGCCTAGATCTCGAAACCTAATCAAACAATATCTAAGGTCAGTTTGAGTGCCTAATACTAGGCGGAATCTTTAAAAATTCATATCTTCCTATCTAGACATCCAAATGGGGTGCTTCTAGTTGGCACAAGTCATTGGAAATGTCTAGTTTCTATGTATAAAATGTTGTAGCAATTGGACATTATTTGAGTGCTTTGTGACAGAAATCATTTTCGGACCAAGTGAACAATGCATCAGACCAAAACTAGAATTTTTGCCAACTTTGAAAATTCATTAAATATTCTCTAGACCTCTAAAAATTTTGTTCTTTAACTTTCCAAAAATCTCTCAACAAGCTTTAAATGCATGGCAAATCTTAGATCAAAGAGAGGTCATTTGGACAAAAAGTGATATAAGGTTCTAAAATGGTCAATTCTTGCTCCATACAAGGGACCAAAATGTCTAAATGGCTTTCCTTGGTGTTTGGCACCTCTTGGACAAGTCGAAAAGCATAATTATGACTTGTATGAGTAGTCCAAATGGTCCCAAACCTCATACATCTCAATTTGGTCATCCCACTTGCATTTATGTATTAATACATCAAGTCTTTAAGAAACCAAAATTTGCCATTCCATGCTCAAATTATATTCTAGCATTTACATAATATAATCTCTCATTTTTACATCACATATATACATAATTACAAATGTTCAAGAGGTTATGGGTCTTATACAATAATAGATTACATTAATTATCGTTCCTAAAGCCTTAAATTAGCCAAATCCATGCACTTTGGTGTTAAACTCTCATTTCTCATGTAGTTGGCTTCCATTCTCTTGCTTTCTTAGTCCACCTAGCATGTTAGATCATTGAAGAGGAAGGAATGAGATTCAAAGAATTCTAATAGTTCATCTCCTATTCAATCATACATAAAAGATGCAAAACAAGTCTTACAAATGCATGCATGGGCATATTTCATAACATGAACATTCAAGAAGCCATCTTAGCATTTGAAAGGGGCACACATAGTATACATAGGCTTGCCAAGTATATGGATTAGCCTCACCCATTCACTTGTAGATTTTGGACTTGCCTCACCCATTCTTTAAGAGGTTCTTAGACTCAACCTTGCTCTTGGGGGTCAACCTCACTTTTAGGAGACTCTTTACTTGGTCTCAACCAATCTTAAGGGTTCTTAGCTCATCCTCACCATGGCTAAGGGTTCTGGGCCTCATCATACTCAAGCAAATCAAAATAAACATCATGAACATCATTTAGAAACATAATGCATCATCATGGTACTATAGAGTAAGAGTTCATGCTAGAACATTTTTCATGGCTTAAAATATACATACACACATTCAAAGATAAGTAAAGCAAATAATCATGAATGAGAGAAGGTGGAGAGCTAGCTTGGATACAACCACACACTTTTTCTTTTGGATTTCCTTTCCTTTCCTTAGCCTCACACACACAAAGGTGTAGGAATAATTTCTCTTGGCCTAAACACAATTTATGAAAGCTAATTAGGTTCATGAAATTAGTTCTAAGGCCACACAACTTGCTTCGACTCTAGTTTAGGATCCTCTTAAGAGGCAAGTGTAGAGCATACTCCAAAAATGTACCTAATGAAGTAATACCCATCATATAAATTCTATGTTCCATTCTTTTCTTTCATATATGATTCTTGACTCCTTTTAAGCTTCTTAGAGTTATCACACAATTAAAATAAAGGGCCTAGATACATGTTGCTTCTTTAAGTCATATTATGGAACATGAGGCACCAACTCATTCTTTAAGCTTCCTAAATTTTTCCCAAGGCTTCCTCTTATATTCATTCATCATATATGACTCAAAAATGGGCTTAGAAAAATTTAAAACTATCCCTAGCTATGCTAACCCCTCTTGGCCTAACCTGTGGAGGATTTTGGCCTTCGTGGACTTTGGTTTATTTTCTTAATGGAGGAAGCACATGGGGAGGTTCTTAGGGATGTTAGAGGCTCATCTAAGTACTCATTTAAGTCTAGGAACAATTATATCAAGTCAGATTTTTAAGAGAGCACTTGAATCCATAATGATTCTATCTTGTTTTCTAATGCCTTTTACTTAATTCTGATGATACATTCTTAATCCTTGCACTCTAAAACCTCTAATCCCTCCTTGTTTTAGATGGAAAACAGCCCCTAGGGATTGGGCTCATGTTGGACGAAACATACAAGGAGGAGGGGGAGGAAGAAGCTACCAAAGAATGAAAGTCTTATCTTGTTTTCTTACTTTTTCTTGGTTGCTCTTCACTTTCCTTGGCTGCCTCTCCTTAAACATGAATTTTTCCTCTCTGTTCTACCCCAAAAATAGCACCAAATATTTCAAGAGAACCATAGGAGGAAAGGAGGGAAGGAGAAGAACAACTTTGCTTAAGGAAGAACTAAGAAAATCCATGGATTTCATACCTTTTTCTTAGTCGTTTCTCCTTCTTTTGCCTCCTCCCTTGTGCGCCTAAAAATTCTGGTCTTCCTCTCTGTTTTTAGGTAGAAGTAAGTTGGTTAAGTGGAGAGAAGAAAGAGGCGTCCTATTTAAAGAAGTTTCAAGAAGGATTTTTTCTAAAAAATTCCATTTATGTCCCTTCGTCGTGGCATTTTCATTTTAGCTCCTTTTTTAGAACAATATTTTTCATTATAAAATTTAGCTTCCCAATTTAGTAAAATGCCTTTAGAATTACTCAAATTAGAGTTAAAACCTTCCCGAACAAACCCATCAAAGTTCAGGTACATTGACATTAGAAAACGTCCGTTGGAGGGGATTTAACTATCCCAGGGCTTCCTATGGTTTTCAAGGCCTCTAAGAACCTTGAAGAACTCAAAAATTTCGTTTAAAAAGCCCTCCTGTGTGAATTCAAAAAATTGCTCAAAATTATGAATATGCCATTACGTTTTGTAAGTTTTCTGTTAGAAATTATTTCTTTATTCTAACTCCATTTTTCTTTCCGTCTGAACCTAGAATTCTCATTTTTAGGAGTCTAGAATGTTACTTAAATTTTTTGGGACCTTAACTAATTTATTTTGGGGGACTTGCTTTGAAAACACGCTCGTTTTTGTCATTTAACGAAAACTGAACATTTCACCCAATCTCATGTAACCACCATAATAAGCAAATATAGTATTAGTCATCAATACACAAGTGCATCATGATTGAGCTTAAGCCACTATCACCTATGTATCACAAGCCTCCCTACAAAACTAGAATATCCTGCCCCTTACTTTATTATAAGAGTTTTTGCTCTTTATTATTTGATAATGGAGTAATGAAATACCCCCAGTAACATATACTGCTAATGCTTATTAAATATTAGGATTATCTTTATCTGTCAAATCTCTCTTCCTTAGAACACTAGACTACAGTGTCTAGTGTGCTAAAGACTTTGGTGTATTCTAACACTTTTCCTTTTACTCTTTTGTACTTGTCTGTTGACTTCACTATGTCTTTAGCACTAAGCTATCACTTTCTTTTAGGTCTTCCTTGTTGTTTTATCTTACCTCATTCTATTCCATAAAGGATGAAGGGTGTAAAATGTGCCTCTTACACTTCCCCTAATTTTATGACAACTTTGTAAGAATGTCTTGCTACTATTACTTTGCATAACTTATCTTTCTTGAAACTCTTGAGCTTACTTAATTATTGATCCGTGCTCTAGGACATATCAACCAAGTTGGTTCTTAACTTTCTATAGCTTCCTGAGATACATTTTAACTTTAGCTGTTTACTTCAACTCTTACCTTGACTCTCCTTAAGGATGGAGCCTTATTTACTTTGAAGCTTTTGATCTCACATTGAGATCATAAACCATTCATCTTAAGGTTTTACTACCCTTCCTAGGTTATACCTATAGGTATCCTAAGTTTAGTTCATTAGCAAGTTTTCACTTCATCATATTAGCTCCACCACTGCAGCATCTTTTCACTGAATGTATTATATGAAAGGAAAGCTTATCTGGCCTAGAGGTAGATTTCCTATCACTCTAATTAGTTGAACTTAACTACTTTCTTTGTTATCGCCACTGCCAAAGACTCAGTTAGCTAATCCTTCACTAACCTTCTAGGACCTAGGACACCCTTCTCTTGTGCCTTATCTTTTAGTATTTTTTCTTTTCCTTTATATTTTACTGATATTGAGTTAGGGGACTTGTCTCTTAAAGGATTTTACTAGCTATCATTTGATGGTTCCTTTGCTTTTTACATCTTCTCTATCCTTTCAAGTTCTCCTTATCATAAAGAATTTGCTTTTTAGACTATCAACATTGGTCTAGCTACTTACTTGCTTAATATTTCCTTTGCTCCTCTTAGGTTAGAGGTATCAACCTCTTAGTACCCTTCTTGATTCACTCCTTAGATGGACTGGGGTTTCTTTCTACACTTATAGCATATTTGCCATCTGAACATTGGGTTTCTACTTAATGCCTTATTTAGGCTATGCACTTACATATGAGCCAAATTACTTGCTAAGATTTCCTTTAAAATTTTTTGCATCTGTCCTTTGCTATCCCAAATAATTCACCTTAACTTCAGAATTAGGATCATTTTTGGATCCTTAGGGTTTCCTTTTCTTGTTCTCTTCCTTCTCACTAAATAAGAACATAAACCTTAGCAACTAAACATCTTATAATCATTACTAGATCCCCAAAAATGCCTTTACCAAATTGGCTATGATATATTTGAGTAATTACAACTTCTTTTAATTACATCTGGGGCTTATACTTTTAGCCCATTGACTATTATTATATTAGGTAGTCATTAATATTGGAGTCAACATCCTAAAGGCAATCTTTTGCAATCATACTTCTCTTATATGCTTTATCTATCACTCTAAGTTACTTTTTAACTTCATGTACTCGGGCTTCCCAATATAAACTTATGCTTCAAGCCCACTCTACTCTATCTTTCTTTTCTTTCCTACTGGGGATCACTAATACCTCTATCTAAGGCTTTTAAGGATAGACACTATTCTCAGGTGCCTATACTTAAACTCCAAACATCATCATCCCCTAAATTTCTCTAGGTAAACCTATGGTTGTTATTCCAAAGCATACCATTCCCTTCTGAATCCTTAGACATTCATTCCTGCCTCTTATCTATGGGTAATTGTCTTGTCCTAGGTATTTGATACCGATCTTACTCATCTTCTACTCTTAATCTATATCCTTAAGTCTTTTATAGAGTTAGGCTATTTGAACCATTACTTTGATACCAAATAATGTTATAACCTACTATATCTCATTTACTTAGAAATGTCATACCTATTTATATGAAAGTATGCATTATAAAAGCTTAGAATCAATAAAACAATTCCCTAGGCGTTTTATTCTCTACATAGCTGAATGAGTGTCTTAAATGCCATAGCTTGAAGTTCTCATAGATTTAAGTGCAGATAAATTTATATTCATAATCCTTGCACCTTAGAACATCTAAATACAACAATCTCACAATAACATGAATTTCCAACCCCACACTCACTAGGCCGAATTGATACTCAGTGTACCATAACTTGATTTTTCAAAGATTCAAATGAAATAAAAACTATAATCATGTTTCTTATGCTTGAGAACATCTAAATGGATCAAAAGAACATCAAAATATCATGGATTTTAGATTCTCTCTCACTAGGCCAAAAATCTCTAATGCTAGAAACTTAAGATTTCTTAAGGGAAATTCATGAAACTTTACCTAATGTCGAACACTCTTCATATAGATCTTTTTCCACCAATTGGAATCTTAAAAAAAGTTTTTTTTTTCTTGTAGGGTCAAGCCTGAACCTTCTCTTTTTTAAAAAAAATAAAACCACCATTAGAAAGCCCGTAACTCCCCAAAATTAATTCAAAATAATTATGATGAATTAGGGAATTAATCTAGTTAATTAATAAAGTTAATTTAGTGGAAAGGGATATGGATATTTAAATTTTGGCCATATAACTAACCCAAATTCATTTCTTAGAAGCCCAACCTTGGTTATGTGTAAACCCAACGTTATAGTTAGCCTAACAAATAAAAAATCAGAACCAAATGGATTTTGCGCCTTTGGGTTAGCATATTTCTTCTTAACTTTTAGAGTTTTTGTAACCTAACTCACCTAGCTTTGGCTCAACAACTAAGAGTAAACCTAAATGGACCTTGGGCTGATGGGTTAGCCCATTACTAAAAACCCTAAGGGTTTAGCAACCTCATCCATTTATTGAAAGCAAAACACTTGGTTTTGCAGAGGTAAAGTTCATTTTCGCACCTTAAGGAAAGGTTAGGGCTACCATCACCAACTTGGCTTTATTTTTCCCTTCTAGAGTCAAAATCAACTAAGGTAACTTTTATGAAACTTAACCCTCTTTTCTTCCTCTTCAATTTGACCTAATTGGTTTTTCATTTAGAACATTTTTATCTTCCACCCAAAATCGAAACTTGTTATTTGGTACTTTCATGGTAGAATTTTGGAGGTTGAGGTTATGAGGGTGGTTAGGTAAGTATCATCTTTCTATTTTGATGCATTTTCTGCTAGTTTGAGACCTTTGTAACTGCCTTATACAATGTTCGATTTTCATTAAACGACAAAAATAGACGTGTTTTTAAAGCAAGTCCCCCAAAATAAAGTAGTTAAGGTTCCAAAAAATTTGAGTAACATTCTAGACTCTTAAAAATGAGAATCCTAGCCTCAGATGAATGAAAATGAGGTAAGGCCTTGGGAAAAATTTAGAACTGATATAAAGTGAGTTAGTTCTTTAGGTTCCATATTATGACCAAAAGAAGCAACATGTAGTTAGACTCTTTGTTTTAATTGTGTGATAACTCCAAGAGGCTTAAAAGGAGTCAAGAATCATATTTGAAAGGAAAGAATGGAGCCTAGAAATTATGAGAGGGGTGTTGCTTTAATAGGTACATTTATGGACCATAATGGGGTTTATAGAACAATCTAATGTCTAAGCAAGTTGTGTGGCCTTAGAATTTGTTTTATGAACCTAATTGGCTTCCATAAATTGTGTTTAGGCTAAGAGAAACCTTCCCCACACTTTTGTGTATGTGGCCAAAAAGAGGAGCTTGAATCCAAAGGGAAAAGTGTGTGATTGTGTGCAAGGTAGCTCTCTTCACCTTCTCTCATGCATGAATGTGTGTTTAACTTGTCTTAGAATGTGTGTATGTGTATTTTCAAGCTATGAAAAGTATTCTAGCATGATTTTATATGCCATGATTTCATGATGACCCATTATATTTTTAAATGATGTGATGAGGTTTGTTTGATTTTGCTTGAGTGTGGAGAGACTAAGAACTGAGTGTGGAGAGACTAAGAACTCTTAACCATAGTGAGGATGAGCCAAGAATCCTTAAGAATGGTTGAGACAAAGGAAAGAGTCTTCTAAAAGCAAAGTGGGCTCCCAAGAGCATGGTTGAGTCCAAGAATCTCTTAAAGAATGGGTGAGACAAGTCCAAAATCCATGAGGAAAAGGGTGAGGCCAATCCATCCACTTGGCTAGCTCTTGGATGTTTTGTATGACTTATTCACATACCAGGCTTGCTTCTTGAATGTTCATGATATCAATTATATCCATGCATGCATTTTCAAGACTTGCTTTGCATATATTATGTATGATTGAATGGAAGATGAACTATTGGGATTCTTTGAATTTCATTCCCTGCTCTCCAATGATCTCACATGCTAGGTGGACCAAGTGGACAAGGTAATGGAAGCCAACCACCTTGAAGGAAAGAGTTTGACAATCAAATGTATAGTTTTTAGTTCTTTAAGGCCATAATTGTGTCAAATGATGTAATCCAATGATGTATATGGTCTATGACCTCTTGGACATGTGTAATTATGATATTATGTGATGTATAAATAAATAGATATGATATGTGAACCCTAGAATGTAATTTGGGTATGTAATGCCAAGATATGCTTCTTGAAAGTTTGATATAAATGAACATATATGTGGATGAAATAGCCAAAATGCGATGCATGAGGTTTGGGACTATTTGGGCAGCTCACATATATCCTAATTATGCTTTTAGACTTGTCTAAAAAGTGCCAAACCCTAAGGAAAGCCATTTGGTCACTTTGGTACTCCATATGAAGCCAAAATTAACCATAATGGAACCCTATATCACTTTTTGATATGATATTTGGCATGAAATTAGATCTTGTTAAAAGCCTTTTGTAAAGCTAAAGAACATAATTTTTAGAGGTTTACAGAATATTTGGTGAATTTTCAAAGTTGGCAAATTTTTTTATTTTTGTCTGATGAACTATTCATTTAGTCCGAAAAATAAAATCTATCACATAAGGTCCAAATGATGTCCAATTGCCACAAAATTTTATACTGAGAAACTAGACATTCCCAATGACTTGTGATGACTAGAAGCACCTCATTTGGAGGTCTAGAGAGGGAGATAGGAATTTTCAAAGATTCTGTCCAGTACTAGGAGCTTCACGCCGACCTCAGTTACTATTCTATTGAATTTCAAGGTCTGGGTGTGCCTTAACTAGTCTAGAGTTATTTTTTTCCTCTAGATAACATCCACATCTTTCCATATTGGTATCATTTTCATGGATTATATTTTTTGGAATTAATTGGAATTAATTGGACATTTTGAATTTTGCTACAAAAATCTCTGATAGTACCAGTGGGCAGTTTGACCTCTGAACTATTTCGCATGTCAAACATCTTGTGTGTTGGATATTATGGTATGGACATATTTTTTAGTGTGAATTAGACATTTGTAGCTTTCCAAAATGGCTAGAATACATTATTTTTATTTTTTTAGAATTAGTTATGAATTTCCAAAATTTGGTCAGAAAAGAGCCAAATTCTGGCTGAAAATATGGATGAGTATTTTGAGCTTTCTTTTGAGTTCCATGAGTTGTGGGCCACATTTTATGATGCAAATGAGTTGTATTCATATAATTAAATATGAGAATATATGGTATCGAGTTCACACGGTCCACATGACATCGAATGAAATTTTTATACACAACGTAACACGAAAATATATTATTTTATTGCCTTTTCTATTGGAAACTCATATGATTCATGAAATTTAGTTAATTAAAAGCATGAGATGAGATAAAAATTATGGTGTTACACCTTATAATATGAGCCTTTATTTTGTGCGATTTTGCCCAAAATTAGGAGTTATATTTTAAAGTTTTTGGTTTGGGTTGGGGTCTTGTAGTAACTGGGTAAGTGTCATTTAGATAGTCATTGGTAGTTTAATTCTATGGATATCTAGTTTGTCACTATAAATGATAATTTAGAGTAGTAATTGTCCGATGTTGTGATCATAGGGTGATCTTGGTACTGTTAGTAGCCTTCAAAAAAATTAAGGTAATTAGGGTTAATTTTTTTATTCCTTGCATATATTTAATATAATCTTATATCTGTTGCACATGTTTGATTTTGAATGCTAAATGAATGGTTGGTTATCTGATATGTTGTGATTAGACCTTTTAAGTCCATGGTGGAGCTGTGGTGTAGCTGCCACCTATATATCATGCTTCGATCGGGTACCAGGTTGTGATCAAATCCCTGAATGCACAGAGCCCTGGCTGTTCTCAGTTGGGAAGTGTTGTAATATCATATTTTTTGAATACAAGAGAAAATGTGAGAAACATAACGTATAGTTTCTCCGTAAATAAATGAAACTCATTGAATACCCCGAAAATGATGTAGTTAAGGTCCTAAAAAATTTGGGAAGCATTCTAAACTCTTAAAAATAAGAATCCTAGGCTCAAACAGAAAGAAAAATGGAGCTAAAATGAAGAAGTAATTTCTTATAAAAAAACTTACGAAACCTAATGGTATTTCGTAATTCTGAGCAATTTTGGAATTCACATAAAAGGGCTATTTAAATGAAAGTTTTGAGTTTTCTAAGGTTTTTAGAGGCCCTGAAAACCATGGAAAGCCCTAGGACAATTAAAACCCCTCCGATGGATGTTTTCTAATGTTGATTGACCTAAACTTTGACTAATTCATTGGGAAGGTTTTAGCTCCAATTTGAGTGATTCCAAAGGTATTTTACTACATTGGGAACCTAAATTTTATAATGGAAAAGACGATTCTAAAAAAGGAGTTTAAAATGAGTTAGAAACGAAAATACCAAAAACAAAGGGCAAAATTAAAATTTTTGAGAAAGTGGAAGTTTCTTGAACACACTTTAAGTTTCTTATTACGTCTCCCTTTCATTTGCATGACCCATTCTGCCCAAAAACCAGAGAAAAACACCAGCTCTCTTAGGCACACCATGGAGGAGAAGAAAGGAGGAGAAAAAGTAAGGAAAAGGTAAGGAATTTTATGGATTTTCATGCTCATTCTTCTTCCAAAACTTGTCCTCTCCTCTTGAGCTTTCTTCCTATGATTATAATGAAGTTTATAAATCTGTATTAAGAGAGAAATTAAGGGAAAATTTTGGATTTGAAGAGAGGAGCTCAAAGAAGACAAGATTCAAGTGAGAAAAAGCAAGAAAACAAGGTAATTTCTTCTTCCATGATTGCTACCCCTTGCTCCTCTTCCTCCACCATTTTGCCCCACTTATGAAACCCTAGGAGGGTTTGATTTTTAGGCAGAACCAAGGGTGATTCTTAAGAAAAAGGGTGTGCAGATTAAGAATATGCAAAGAGAATTAACAAAAAACCATGAAAATTTAAGATTGTAATTTCTAGGATTTCAAGTGTTCCTTCCAAAATCTGATTTGATCTTTCAATTTCTATGCCTAAATAAGTGTTTGAATGAGCTCCTATGATCCCTAGAAGTCTCCCCATGTGCTTCCTCCATCAAGAAAATAAAGCAAAATCCATGAAGCCTAAAACCTTCCATAGTTTTGGCCAAGAGGAGATAGCATAGCTAGGGATAGTTTTAAATTTTTCTAAACCCATTTTTGAGTCATATATGATGAATGAATATGAAAGGAAGCCTTGGGAAAAATTTAGAAATCATAGAAAGTGAGATGGTGCTTTATGTTCTATAATATGACCTAAAGAAGCAACAGGTAGTTAGGCTCTTGGTTTTAATTGTGTGATGGCTCCAAGAGGCTTTAAAGGAGTCAAGAATCATATTTGAAAAGAAAGAATGGAACGTAAAATTTATTTAATGAGTGTTGCTTCATTCGGTGTTTTCTTTGAAACAAAAAGGGGTTTATAGACCAAGCTAGAGTTTAAGTAAGTTGTGTGGCCTTTGAATTAATTCTATAAACCTAATTGACTTCCATAAATTGTGTTTAGGCCAAAAGGAATGATCTCCACCTTCATGGGTATGTGAGGTTAAGGGAGAGGATTCAAGGCTTAAGGAAAAGTGTACAAATGCTAACAAGGTAGCTCTCTCCACCTTCTCTCATACATGATTTTTTACTTTACTTGTGTTTGAATATGTGTATATGTATTTCAAGCCATGAAAAATATTCTAGTATGAGCTTTTACTCCATGGGTACCATGATGATGTATAATGTTTTCCAAATGATGTTTTATGATGTTTGCTTTGGTTTGCTTGAGTGTGGTGAGGCCAAGAACCTTTAGCCATAGTGAGGATGAGCCAAGAACCCTTAAGATTGGTTGAGGCAAAGTAAAGAGTCTCCTAAAAGTGAGGTTGACTCCCAAGAGCATGGTTGAGTCCAAGAACCTCTTAAAGAATGGGTGAGGTAAGTCCAAAATCCATAAGCAGATAGGTGAAGCCAATCCACTTGCTTGGCAAGCCTATGTATGCTATATATGACTTTTTCGAATGCTAAGAATACTTCTTGAATAATTGCACATGTCCATATATCATGCATGCATTTGTGAGACTTATTTTGCATACTTTATGTATGATTGAATGGGAGATGAGCTATAGGATTCTTTGAATCTCATTCCCTCATCTCCAATATTCTAACATCCTAGGTGGACCAAGAGAATAAGGTAATGGAAGCCAACCACTTTGAAGATGAGAGCATGATATCAAAGTGTCTTGAAATTGCTACTTTAAGGCCTTATGATAGCAATTGATGAAATCCCTAGTTGTATATGACCTATGATGTTATGAACATATATAATTATGTTAATGTATTATGTGTGAATGAGAACTAGAGTTATATGTATGAAAATACTCATTTTAGTCATGTAATGGCAATTTTGCATTATGGAATTTCATGTATGAATGGAAGTGGAATAGCCCAAATGAGATGCATGAGGTTTGGGACCATTTGGGCACCTCACACAGTCATAATCATGCTTTTAGACTTACCCAAGAGGTGCCAAACATTAAGAGAGAGCATTTGGATACTTTGGTATCCTATATGGAGCCAAAATTGATCATAATGGAATCCTATGTCACTTTTGTCCAAATGAGTTCTTCTTTATTTGAGATTTGGCATCAAAATATAGCTTGTTGAGAGATTTTTGGGAAGCTAAAGAAAAATTTTTTTGGAGGTCTAGAGAATATTTGATGAATTTTCAAATTTGGCAAAATTTCTAGTTTTAGTCTGATGTACTGTTCATTTGGTTCGAAATGATTTCAGTCACATAAGACTCAAATGATGTCCAATTGCCACAAAATTTTATATGGAGAAACTAGAGATTCCCAGTGACTTTTTCAAACTAGAAGCATCCTATTTGGATTTCTAGAGAGAGAGATATGAATCTTAAAATTCTATCTAGTACTAGGTGCTCCAATTGACCTCAATGTATTGTTTGATTGAGTTTCGAGGTCTAGGCGTGCCTGAACTGGTCTTAAGTTATTTTTTACCTCTAGCTAACATCCACAAATTTCTATATTGGTATCATTTACATGGATTGGATTTTTTTGGAATTAATTGGGCATTTTTGAAATTTACTACAAAATTAAGTAACAGTACCAGTGGATAGCCAGACCTCTAGACCATTTTGAATATCAAATGTCCTCTATGTTGGTTATTATGGTCTGGACATATTTTTAGCATAAAGTAGAAATGTGTAGCTTTCTAGAATGGCCAAGAATTCATGATGTCAATTTTTCTAGAATTAGTTATGATTTTTCAAAATTTGTGATAGAAATGAGGAAATTCTGGCTGAAAATTCATATATGTATTTTATGCTCCCCTTTGCTTTCCACGAGCTGTAGGCCACCTTTAGTGATGCAAATAAGTTGTATCTATTTATTAAATATGAGAATGTGATACATGAGTCCATATGGCCACCGGACTTTGAAGAAAAATTTTATGCGCGACATAACGCTAAAAAATACATTAATTAATGCTATTTCCTTGCCTCTTTGTGAATTGCTTGATATAAGGCCTAAAGATAGCATGAAATGAGCTAAGAAATTATGGTGTTACATTTATATAACACCTTACCAAGCCCCGTGGATATTGTCCGTGGTCCGGCCATGTCCGAAACTGGGTTCTGTAGCCAGGGTTTTGTTCTTCCTGAGCCATCTTCCCATCGCTTAGGAAAATGCATCCACGTGGGGAGAGTAGTACTCCCACTTATAAGGCCCTAGCATAGGTCCCTCCTTTCTAATGTGGGACTTTACAATCCACCCTCCTTTGGGACTAACCCATCCTCGAGTTGTACACACGGCTAGGCTGGTTCTGATGCCAACCACCTTACAGAGCCCCATAAATATTGTTCTTGATCCGGCCATGTCTAAAACTAGGTTTCGTAGCTAGGGTTTTGCTCCTCTTGAGCCATCTTCCCATCGCTCAAGAAAACACATCCATGTGGGGAGAGTACTACTCCCATTTATAAGGCCCTAGCCTAGGTCCCTCCTTTCGATGTGCGACTTTATAATCCACCCTCCTTTAGGGCCAACTTGTCTTCAGGTTACATACACGGCTAGGCTGGCTCTGATATCAAACACCTTACAAAGCCCTGTGGATATTGTCCCTAGTCTGGTCATGTCTAAAACTGGGTTCCATAGCTAGGGTTTTATTCCTCCTGAGCCATCTTCCCATCGCTCAGGAAAACACATCCACGTGGGGAGAGTACTACTCCCACTTATAAGGCCCTAGCCCAAGTCCCTCCTTTCCTATGTGAGACTTTACAAGTGCCATCGTGGATAGGTTTTTCTAGTGTTATTGGCCTTTAACATGTTGTATGTTATTGCTAGTATGAGATAGGGGTCACTAGTAGTTCAACTATTTCATTGCTAATATGATTGATATTTCTAATGCTCATCTGATCTAATGCATATACTTTGATTATTTAAGTACATATGAATGGAACTTACCTCTGGTTACTGAGATTTGCATCTCACCCTATTTCATGGGCTAATTATTTTAGGTGAAGGCTCTTCGGGTAAGGATAAAGAAAAGCAAGTGGATGAACATCCATAAGCCAAGACCCTATATAAGGAATGCTACACTTAGGTTAATCTAACTTATAGTATATGCTAATTTTGTTGTTCTTTTGTATAGTATCATCATGTAATCATATTGCCAAGTATAGGTACCTTAATGTTTGGTTAACAATGATGTAACTAATATGGAGCTAGACCTTATACAAATTTGGAATATGATGTATGCACTCACTCACATCTGATATGAAACCTTGCTGATCTTGAGATATGACTTATTATTTGAGATTGTAATAATGTGTTGGCTTAAATGCTAATTTAGACTAGTAATGTATGGAACTCTGTGGGAGTTTACTTTTGAATGACAATAGTAATGGCTTTTGCATCCCTTGATGTCAAGGTTTGTGATTTGTTGATATATGTAGATGGATGGGTAGAAAAAACCCTTAAGTTTTGAATTTGATTAGAATTGATTTGCTGAATAATTTGGATAGTAGGATGCTATTAAAACCTTACAAATTAAGGTAAAATGACCCCAAGATATTGCCAAAGGGAGGTCTGGTATAAGTAGGATGAAATTTAAAGAGTTTAAGTATAGAAAAGGGTTAAGTCGTGGCTAGAACCACTTAAGTCATGGCCAAGGGAGTTTCAGAAGCTAGTGGTGTCACAGCACGAGATGCCTCACCATGGCATAATTCCATGATTTTCACCTAGGAGAGTAACAAAGAGCAAACTCACCGCAGTGTAAGGGAAGTTTGTTGTGGTGAGCATTAGAAAGCAAGCTTGGAGAGTTTCAGGAGGCTCTTTCACTGTGATGAGAATCGTGAAAATTTGAATAGTAAGTTCCCAAGAGCACTTACGTTGCAACACGAAAAACTTGAGTCATAGTGTAAGGTGCAAAATTTTAGTTTTAAGTTCTAATAGCCATTTACGCCATGACGTAGGTATATTGGGTCCTGGCAGGAATCTCCAAACTTGGCTTTTAGGTTCAGTAACCAACTTAGCCACAGCGAAGAAGGTCCAAGTCATAGTGAAGATTCCCACACTCTTA